>OY728160.1:1807738475-1810238475 GCA_963277665.1 Viscum album
GTTTTAGGGGGAATACAATATCTCAATGGTTTTAGATCAGTTAACGAAGTCTGCTCATTTCATTTTGATGAAAGACACCATTAAAGTTGATGATCTAGCTATGATATATGTCCAGGAGATTGTGAGGTTACATGGGATTATTTCTGTCATTGTAACATATTGGGATCTTAGGTTTACCTAGAGGTTCTAGAGGATACTTCAAGAGTCAATGGGGACTCAAATCAAGTTGAACTTATTATACCATCCATTGAGAGACTATCAGACGGAGTGTCTAATTCAGATCTGGGAGGATATGATTTGTGGATAAATCTTGGATTCTGGTGGATCACGGGTAGAAATCTGGGACTAGTCAAGTCAGTTTTCAAAAAAAATTACTAGTCATCAATATGAATAGATCCTTTTGAGGTTTTTTATGGCTACCCATGCAAATCAAATCTATTTTGGGAAAAGGTGTGATAAGTAGATTTTGTTGGACCAATTATGGTTTAAGAGATGTCCACAATGATTCAATATGTGTGAGGATGTCTAGTTACATCCAAGATTTGATAGAAATCTTATTTAGATTGATAAAACCTTTAGAGTTTTCTGTAGGTGATGTGGTTTTCTTGAATATTTCTCCCTGGTTGGGTCACTGTCTTCATGGAAAATAGTGAATTTTGGCTCTTAGATATGTTGGACCATTTGATATCATTGAACGGAATGAAAATGTTTCTTATATATTAATATTGTGGGCTCTATTGATGGGAATTCATGATGTTTTCTATATATCTCATCTCAAGAAGTATCACCCTGATCGTGATCACATTTTGAGTTGGGAAGAAATTGATCTAGATCCAGATGTTTTTGTTTAAGAGATAACAGTTTATATCATTAACTCTCAGATGAAATTCATTCATGGTAAGATGATTCTATTGGTTAGAGTTCAATGTAAACAAGGATTAGATTCTCAAGATACATGGGAACGAGGGTCATTGATGAGGGAGCAGTGGCCTCATGTTTTTCCAGAAGTTACATCTTTGATGTGACTTCTCAGGGACATAAATTCATTACAATGGGGAGTTTGTAACATATCATTACCATGAATGGGTACCTTTTCCCTTTTCTCTATCTTCCCTTTTGGTTTAATGTTTGTAGAGGTGTTTTTTGGGACATTCTGTAGGATGTAGAGCAGGTACACTCTATGTACCTAAGGTACACATCTGGTACTGGTGGCTAGAGTCATGTTAGGAAATGGAAGGTCATGTTGTGTGTAGGTACACATTGTGTACCTGAGGTACATGTCCTGTAGGGATTAAATATAGGATTTTTAACCCAAGGCTATGGGTTTTTCATAGTAACTATTCCTGCGTGGACTACACATCATGACCCTTGGGTACATGTCATGACCTGACCCACACTGAGGTTAATGTCATGTGTTTGGAAATTTTTCTTGGCCTTTTATTCCTAGAAAATGTTTCTCATGACCCTAGGATTATCTAAGGAAATTTTTAGTTCCCCCCCCCCCTTCTAAATTGATCTGATCAGCCCTGGATCTTCATTTCTTCAACGATGTATCTCTCCGAGTAAGTGTTCATTCTAGATCATCCTTGCGGTAGATCGCGATAACACCCTAGGCTTGCATTATCCGATCTTAAAATCTATGTATTCTTGTTTTATTCCTCTAGACCCATCATGAGATCTTGTTCTGAAGGCCATTCGTTGGCTACTTGTGGTGAGGTGAATGTTTATTCTGGAGGTATGTGGGTTTTCATCTATCTGGAAACCTCTTTCCTTCAAAATTTAATCAATACATTAATGTCAAAGTTATATTCTAAGTACTTCATTGGTACATTTGGGTTTCATTTATCTTGGAATCTATTTTGTGCGTGTGCGACCCGATCTTTGAGTT
The DNA here is from genome assembly GCA_963277665.1 of Viscum album. Classification (NCBI taxonomy): domain Eukaryota; kingdom Viridiplantae; phylum Streptophyta; class Magnoliopsida; order Santalales; family Viscaceae; genus Viscum; species Viscum album. The sequence goes on from OY728160.1 coordinate 1,807,740,364, forward strand.
AGGTGGTTCCATCTCTAGCTTATGTTAGTAAAACTTCTAGTTTTTCATTATGAATTGATGCATAATGAATGTTTGGAATGATTGTTTGGTGTGTGTTGAAAATAGTTTTCAATGAAAAATGGGACTTCCTTGGATTTTAGTAAATGGATTGTGAAATTGTTTTGAATGGTTTTCAAAGCATTTAAATTAATTGTGAAAAATAGCACATGGGTTAACTTGGGTACTTAGGTGGAGGGTTTATCTTGAAGTCATTGTCCATTTTTTCTAATTATAAAGGTGTTTTGTCTTGGGGATTTCCTTTATTTCATAGTCATATTTTTCTAGGGGCTGCTATTGACATTTGGGTGGGTTTACTCATTGGGTATTCCTCTACTTCTAAGTCCCATTTTTCTAGGATCAGATTTATGAAATAGATTATTGTGGAATGAGTAGTCAGCGGTCTAGTCCTATATTATTCCTTGGTGTTGTGATACTTGTATTTATATTTTATATTTTTTGGATTTCTAAGTTACCCTTTATATGTATGTTTATGCTTGTAGAAAATGATATGGGAGTGTGCTATGAAACTGATATACCTGTTTTTGTTAAGAACTGCAGAATAGGGAAGTATTTAATATGTTTTCTATAAAACAACTTTACTTGTTATCATGACACGTTTTATTTTAAAATTACAATAAATTATTTGAATATAGATACTTTTTATGGAACTCATGGGTGGGATCCTATGGATCCTGTTATCTTACACCCTTCGCACTTAATCAGTTGTGCATTGACCTTTGTTTAGCTTCCGGTGCAGGGAAATGGAAGGTGTTACAGTAAGCTGGTGAGGTTTGTGTCAGCTAGTTGAGTAGATGGTGGTGAGATAGTGAGATTTTTTTTAATTCCATCATTTGGAGTATCTTTTTCTTATAGTCCTTTGTAGTTTGACTTGTATTTTGGGTTTTTCTACTATTACAGTGTATCTTTTTCTAATATTTTTCTTACAGTTATGGCATATATATTGGTTATTCTTCTACTATTCCATTATTTATATATATATATTTATATATTCCATGTGGTTTTTTGGGATAGAAAAATTTGTTCTCATGATTTTATCATTCAATGATCGGGTGCTTGTCGCCAGCCAAAGGGGATCGGGAATTCTCTTCGATTATATGGCAGGTTGGGTCAGGTGCCGATTTGAGGGTAACCTGGGTATATTTTTAACATTATAAAATAGATAATTTGAAGTAAAAAAGGACACATGGACTACCATGTAACTACATATCTAACTAGGATACCATTAGTGGAATGTAAGGACACATACTTTGAGGGAAAACATAAATATTTAAAGGGAGTGAATGGGGACACCTATCAAAAAAAAGTAAATTATCAATAAAATGTTGACGGGCCCAAATCAAAAAAATTGTGATGATTTTTAAGACCATCTATTTAATAGCAATTAAGGTATTATGACAACATTTTATTTATAAGTCACATTACTAATTTTGGTTGTTTCATTTACTATCCATGAATATAACGATGTATTCTTACTTGATAATTTTCAATTTCATATGAGAAATCCTATAATTTGGTTATGCTTAAATAAAATTATAATTCATCCTTTTATTCCTAGAAATCAATTACCAATACTGATTTTTTTTATTGTGTGATGCAATGAAATAAACTTTTGAAGAATCATAAGGCCTATAAAAGATTGGAATGTCTAACTTTTTGTCAATAACTATACACCAAATCAATACGGTTCATATGTTAATCTCTAATACTCAAAATTGATACTATTGGTTCATCATTAATATGTTTTTATCTAATTTTTTAACTCAACACAATGAACAATTTTCCAGGACATTGTGTAGGTTAGTGGTTGGTGTGAAACCCTTATTTTCCTTTGATCATGGGCTAAATACCCCATGGCCTTCATGAATTTTAATTGTTTTATCCCGGCTAATTGGTTTCCCTTTTATAAAACCAAATTAATTTAATTTACAGAAATAACTATGATGGATATCCTTTAATTATGCTTAATCACTAAATTTTATTTTTACTAAGGTTTTCATGACAACCTCAAAATTTAAATACGTCACCAATTTTATTTTATCATAAGTCCTTCCATGGTCTATTTTTTATCCATAATATCATTTCTTCGATTTCTAAACAATGAAACCATATCTTCACTCTAGAACACCATTGGTTTAAACATGCTTATTAATTGTTATTATCCATTCAAATTTGTCACATTGGGTTTTAAAGAAAATTTGGATTGTCCTATTAAAATTCCCAGGGAGTTTCAAACCAGGTTTTTAGTAAGGTTGTTGTCATGCCAAGTTACCTCGAGTTAGGTCGAGAGCACCATTTCAGAGTTATCACATATAGGTTCATCTATGGAAAAACTATTTCCACTTATAGTAACCAGACAGGGTTGTATTCCTAGAAATATGCACATAATCTACACTTTACCAAAATTATACATTGTTTTTCTATACATATCCTCAAATTATACGTTAAGGTTATGATCTCTAACATATGTTTTTCTAAATCTAGTTCCAATGTTTTATAATAAACTTCCTTTGAAACCAACTATAGTGACCCAACCCCAAAAGGCCGGGATCCATTGTCTGCTATCAATTACATTGGAATGATTACCTGCAATCATGTCCAAAAGGGATAATAGGATACTAGTCTTGGTAAACTATACATATACATGAGACTTTTATTATGAAAGAATGTACAAATTACAAAATAATTTGTTTCTAGCAAATTACACAACTTATATGATAACTCTATCCCATCTATTATATCTTACCACATCTTTCATAACACAGTTCATGGATTATATGGTAAAAAAAATAATAACAGTAATCTAAAATACTTATTAAGGTAAAAATATAGTGGATTCAAAAAAAAAACCACTAAGACTATTCAATATGTAAAGGCAAATAACTAATCACACATTAAATGGAATCAATAAAATTAATTGTAGTTTGTAAACAATATGGAAATGTAATATCTGAAAAAACATTCCATTCAAATAACTAGATAATGAAAAATAAATATGTAAAGTTACGAAATTAAAAGATTTCCATCTAAATTACTGAAAATGAATTGAATCCATACACTTGTCAATGAAAAATCTCAAAGATTTATAATAACTAAAACTAATATAAGGGAAATTATTTATTATTTGATTCTATGTTTTTATTGGTACATGGTACCTTTACCATCATAACCTTTCACAAGATAGTTTACAACATATCAGGTAAAAACTTATATAAGGTGGATAGCCAAATGAAACATTCCAAAACACTATAGATGCATCATGGGGATATCTATAATCGACCCCACCCATGTCGTACTAGTTGAAAACATTAATCAAATTGAATAATCGAAATAAATAATTTTCCTTATCAAATAACCATACTGAATAAAGAATACAAAATTATCAATATCTCCTTAAATAATAAGCTAACTATCAATGTAGACATAGTATGTAAAATTTTACGTAGTTTTGGATGTAGTAATATCCATGATAGACGATATATAAACATATTGGGAATCCAACGTCAAATGATCATGGGAAATAGATTATTTCAAGTGGACTAAAAGGGACCATGGAATTTAATGTTAATACCATCCTTGGACAAATCAATAAAACACCCTCAAGAGGTGTGATATGGATTATATAAATACAATATACATCATATGGATTTAAACAATGGGGTTTTAACATTAATGGATTGATATATTATAAAAATTTATTTTGAAAAAATTATTAAGTAAAATATCCTTTTGTTTTGAAAATCCTTTTCAAAAACATTTTTTAAATAATTTTTTAAAAACTTTTCTATAAAAATCAATATTTTTAAATTGACCAGGATGATTCAATGGAATGACAATGTGTAGATCCATACATACCATATAATTTAAAAAGAACATTCCTTTTTCATAGTACAAAGGTTTTAAAATTTACTTGTTAGTAAAGTGATAAGAAAATCCATTTTAAAACATTAGTAAAAGGAAACAAGGGTAAAAATTTCTACAACAAATCATTTTAAAACCCTTTTTGAATACAATTTAATATAACATTGTTTTTAGAAGAAAATATCTTCTCTAACTAATGAGAGAAATAATGTCGGGTTTTCTAAAAAAATATGATATATCTTGACAAAGAAAGAGTGGAAAATGGTACTAATAATGGAAAATGGTCATGAATAACCAGATGACATAAAATGAAAGGTTTTATTTAAAAATGGTCTGATTATTTCCTTTAATGAAAATATCATTAAAATTATTGATGAGGAAAATAATCTTTAATCATTCCAAAGTGTCACATACCACTTTGAAACGTTTAAAATCACAATCCTCCAAAAGGAATAAAATTTAATGAAAGTTCTAATATCATAAGAGTAAGGAGATTCATTATATATCATGAATAATGGAATTATGTACACTTTATAAAAGAATAAATGTACATAACAACAAAAAGTCTCAATGGAATTTAAATTTAGATGAAATCACTTAACATGAGATTACTTTCGGGTGAATATCCTTTAAATTTAAATATAATAAACTTTTGTTATTTTTTTACTTGGTAAAAATTTTCATGTTTATCATTACTTTTAATTCAGTTTTTACTATGTTTTATACAATTACTTAAACAATTATGTTTATGTTGGCTGTTTTTATCAAATCAAATTTATGTGTCAAAAACGACATTGGCAGGTCATTTATGGTCAATGGGCTCATTACATAACATTTATATAATAATAATCATAAAATAATAATAATTTTTATACATCAATTATACTTTTATGATCAATCATAAAATATGGTATTGAAAAATGAAATGGCATTACAATCATGGAGATAGTAGGTCGTGCGTACGCATTAGTAACAATCTCATTTTTCAATGATCATTATAAAAAAATGTAAGAAACACCATATCATTCCAAAATAATAATTATATCCTAAATAACATTTTTTTAATCACATATAACTATATATATCATTATTTTTATATAAAGGGATTCATATCATGTCGAGGAGGAGGTGGTCCACACATCCACGAATGAAATTATCACTATTTAAGTGTATGGAAGGGTAATAAAGGAAATGTTATATATATATAGTATAGTTCAGGAAAATTAGTTCTTAAATAAATATAATTTAATGGTTTTTATGCCCTTAATTTTATATTAAAACCATCCATTATATGTTTCATGTTTAGTGTGAATGAATCACATCGCTTCGAGGGGTTGTAGTCCACCCTTCCTCAAATGACGTTATCGTGTTAACATGAACTATAAAGTATTAATGGTGTGTGTAATAAAATAATAAAATACATATAAATAAATAATATATATTATATATATAATGTATAAATAGTCTCGATCATAATGTCCACCATGAGAGGTGGTAATGGAAAAATAAACAATCATTATTTTGTGAGGCAATAGTTCATCATACACAAAAATCGTATGTTCATTACCCATTAGATGGAATTGTCTGTAACTGTAAATATAAAAGTATAAAAATAAATCATAGTACATTTAGGGTACTGGTATTATTATATAATAATGGAATAATGATATATTTCAGGTGGATAATTTTAACGAAACTAGAGAGTTTGAGAGAATTTGATACCTTTAAATTGGGAAACAACTTTTGGTTTGTTCCAAAATGAATCTTTGGAGAGATTTCATCCCAAAGTGATGATATAAGGAATAGGGTATGGATTTTTGAAATATATATATTGATTATGTCTAAACCTAAGTGTTTTGAGATGTGTCAGGAATGGGGAGATGTGGTGGCCTTTTAAATGGAAGGAAAATGATTCACTTGGTATTTTTAAAACAAGTAAGGTGTACCCATGTTTGTACCTAAAAAAGACACAACAACGAAAGAAAACTAAATAATTAAAGTTTAGTGGATGATTTATAGAAATAAAATGGGTTTTTTACCAGTGGATTGGTCATTTTGGCTCATAAATTAAAGGTTTTGTTCTTTATTGATCTTAATTCTACCTTAATAGTTGTAATTAATTTTAATTACATTGGATAATATTTTTGGTAAAAAAAACATTGTTTATCTTATTAGTCATTATAAATTATTTTTTTCCAAATATTTATTCAAATTTTAAAAATTCTAATAATATTAGTGTTAGAAATTTATTAAAATTTAATCTCAAAGGTGGGACGACAATGTGTGGTTTTTTTAGTAAAATGTCTCAACGTTGCTATGTATTGATAGTCAAATTTCAAAGAGTAATTTATTCCAATGACATGAATGTTATAAATAGATAAAAATATTTTCTATTTAATCTTTAAACCCAATCTATATCATAATTTATCCGTATAAATAAATTAGATGAAATATAATTTTTGAACGAAAATTAAGTATTTTAACTATTGGTTTATGAGTGAATTGTTTTAGAAAAATATAAAAAATTAAAACGATCAGAATTATAATGTTTTATCTCACATATGAAGTTTATTTTTACATAAAAAATCAATTAATGTGTCAAATTTCATATATAAAATGGGTTCTCCATTAAAAGGCGGTAAAATTTCTTTTATTAAAATATAGGTTTATTGGTGTAAAAAGTGTTTGTTATTATCTTATTCATATCAAACCTAGTGGATGAATATAAAGAATTTTTTTGAATATAAAAAATATATATTTATTTAAAATCCTTCACTAATTGTAAATAATTTTTTTATTAAGATAAAAATTCTTTAGAAACAAAAAAAAATAAAAATATTTCTTTTTATATACAATTTTTTGTTATTTTTGTTTCTCATTATTTGGTAACCCATGAATTCATTTCATATTTATATAAACCCTAAATTTTCAAAAGTTATTTAATACTATTTATAACTTCTAACATAATGGTTAGGTTATATAATAATATTTTAATAATACATTTTTATTCAGAGAAACACATTCTTGCATGTAACGCAAGATGTCAATAAAGGTATCTCTTGCACATAACCCAAGATATTGAGGAAGGTCGCTCTAGTATGCAATGAAAGCTAACTCAATGGTGTTTTCATTAAAAACAATATCATGTATTTGATATTTTTGAAATAGTAAATATATAGTAGAGTCTCAGGATATTATATTCCATTATGCGCTTGGTGTTGGGTGTCATACATGCTATCGAAAACAATGTTATACTTTAGAATTTTTTGGAGCTACATTTTCATATTTTTAATACCGCTTAATAATGTTTTTTTCTCCTACCATGTATTCATACATTTTTTTGGGGTGTTAGTATTTTTAGATATAATAGACAGGTCAATGGTGAGAAATAAGGAATGATGAAAATGATCCATGAATGAAACATGATTTTATACTATGTTGAAATATTATTGTGTTATGAAATGGATTTATAAACTCAAAAAAACTATAGAACTAAAAGATCATAGAAATGTTATAATGTTAAACAATAAGGCCTATTCCATAAACATTAAATAATCCTAAGTTATGTTGATATTTTATGATCATTTACATTAATGATATTTTCAGGATTAGAGTTTTACATAATTAGCCCATTACTATTACATGACAAATCAAATATTAAAAATTAGAGAAGTTTACTCACTATAATTTTATTCATAATCTATAACATTTTTAAAATAAAACACAATTTATTTTTTTTTTGAAAAAAATATTCCTAACATTCATCATGACTTCTTCCTTTATCTTACCCATCCTTATAACCTATGGAAAAAATATCATAAACTCGGGATGATCATAAAATGCTCAATAAGGGGCATAAAATAATGGAAGAAATTGTTAGTCCATGAGTATTTGAAACTCATGATAATATTTTCCAAAAATTATAAATTACACCCAAAAAATATAAACCATGTAGCTACCTCATGAAATTAAAGGATACCTATAAAAATTCATATAAATATTAAATTAAAAAGGTAACATGTGGAATCCAAATCATTATTACGTAGTTTCTTTCATAGATACAAAGGGAATAAGCTTCATGGTTACATTTCGAATACCAATCATGGTATATTATCTAAATAACTCAAGATATAACAAACTAGTTTACTCCATCTCTTTACCCAATTCATTGGAGAGATATCAAAGGCTCACCCGTCCTCGTTTTATCACGGAAACACCCATATACATAAACAATTCCCAAGAACCATAATTTAATAATAACACATAAAAAATAGTATAAAGGAAAAATAAAATTTCCACTTTACAATCACAATATATTATTTCAGGATATTGATTTACTAAAACCATTATCAAAACCATTTACATTCCCAAAATTCATATAATAGTAATATGGTATTTATTTTTCTTTTAAAAGTATTACGGCTTGTAGAGAATTTGAAATATCAAATAATAGTCAAAGAGGCAGAAAATTCATTATCTTCATATACATTAAAATACATTCCATTTTCATTTATTAATGTAAAAGTATTAATAAGAAGATTCATTTTCAAAACCTTATAAGGGAATTATATTTCCAAGGGTTTGATTATAAAACTTCTAAAATTAGTTTTTGTATAACATCATAATATGTCTTAATGAAAAAAGATTGAGATGAAGTCCCTTACATTGTGTCTGACTCGTAATGTACAATATTTATATTCATCAATAATAAACTCAGGATAATATCAACTTTATTGAGAACAATTTTCAATTTTATTATTTCAATTATATAAATTATTTCAATGTTATAACAATTACATAATTATTTAAACTCACATCGGATGTTTTGTAAATATTTCGCACTTGATTTCAACAGGAATTTGGTATGGTGACCTTAGTTAATGTGTTTTTGAATCCTTCATCTCTAAAATAATTTTCATGACATAATAATAACTTTGATAAATCAATTATCCTTTTAAATAAAACAATTTATGTATGGTTATGAAAAATCAACATCAATATAATCATGGAGAGGGTAGGCTATATGTACCTATGAGTTATGTTTCCATTTTTCAATTATCATTATGGAAAGAAGGAAATTTCCATTTTAACTTTTCATAATTATAATAATATCATTAAATTAATATTAAAAAAAAATTATATACTTATATATAGAATAAAAGTAAACTAATGAATAAAATAAAATCACACTGTATTGTGGATTTGATAGTTCACACGTACGCACAGACGACATTATCATTTTTATGTGCTTATAAAGATTCAAAATAATTAATATATTATTATATTATAATGATTTATATGTCATGAATATAACATATTAACATTAATTAAGTCATTATATCTAGTTACAATATATGGTTAGGGAAAAGAAATTATAATAGTTCATGGAGGTGATAGTTCACACATAAACACGAACATTTAATTCCATTTCAATTTGACGGAAGTGGATATGGATTTTGGTGGTGAAATTAAAATAATAAACTCTTTGTATATTGAGGATACTAGAGATATTATATCATAATGGTTGAAGAGGATTTAATGAAATGGTATGAATAAATAAAATAGAAACACTTAAATAATAATGATACCTCTTCTATGGTTGATCACCTTTGATGAATAGTTTTACACCTCTACGGTGGGTGTTAGGTCTAAAATAATGCCTGAAGAACATTTAGAGGGATTCTAGGAAAGGTTTTATTCAAATCCTGGCTAAAGACATAGGGTTTTGGAATTATAACTAATAGATATTAAGGGGGCCCTTTTATAAGAGATGGGAGGGGCCCTCTTATAATTATAAAAAGTATAAAATTAATATTAATTCATTTTTAATTCCAAATGGGCCCTAATATATTTAGTTTAAATTTATAATAAGTATGGGTCTAAATCCATTTATCTAATAAAAAATATACTTGTTTTGATTATTTTTTAATCATTATCTGTTTGTTTTAACACTTATTTAACCCTTTTAATCTTACCGTGATATCATGTTATTTACACTTTGTAGGTTCATAAAATTTCCATAACATACCAACCAACTAATAAAAGAGTCCTTGGTGATATATTAGGACTTTTCCAATATATTTTCCAAAATATTTTAATTTTATAAATTTTATAACATTTAATGAAATATTTTATTTTTAAAACTACCAATAGTGTCAAGGTTGACACTATTCATTAGTTGACATTTTAAAAATATCATAACCACAAGATAAGTTCAAACCAACTCCTTTGAATCATAAAAAATGTAAAATTAATCCACGAAAATTTTGAATGTAATAATTTATGTAAAATTATAATTATTTTAAAATATATAATATCATTTATTTGATTATTTCATTAATTAAGAAATTATTACATCATCATTGTGTAACCATTTAATTAAATTATTTATTTACTAAAAATTAAAATAAAATATAATGATATGTATAAAAAATTTATCTTTATTAACACAATTTTTAGCCTAAGATATCACTAATATAACCCCATATTAATGTTTTCATGGTTATGAGAGACGTGATTATGACATCTTTCTCTTGTCGTTAAATAAAAAGTTATAAGTGTTATAATCACACAAAAATACATTCCAAAGGCCACAAGTTCAGCCCAAAGATTTTATTTATCCACAATAACCCATAAAATAATATTATGAAATGTTTTAGGGTAGTAATATAATATTTATAATTTTATTTTAACCTTTAATTATTCGATTTACCCTTAATTATGGTAATAAAAATAGTTATTAATGTTACTATTCATAAAATCCAAAATTAAAAGGGAATTATTTACATAATTTGTATCTTCTTACTCTAAATATGGAATCCATTTTTCCAAATTAATAACTTTTAATTGGAACAAATTATTTAAAAATTAAACTCATTGACGGAATGAGAAAATGGAAATTTAAAGTAAAATATTCAAAAGTTCAGATAGTTTTTTATCCATTTTCAATATCAAATTGATTTAAATGGAGTATATTCGATTAAATGACAAAAAATAAATCAAATTATAACCTAAAACAAAGTGAAGTTTTAATATAATTATATAAATAAATTAGATGAGAATGGAGTTTTGAATTAAAATGTAGTGTTTTTCATTATACATTAAAAATGAATATTATTAGAAAATAACCAAAATGTATCCAATGTAAAATTTTATATCCCAATTATAAATTAAAATTATTTTTATCAAATATAATTTATAAAATTGAAGAAAAAGAAATATATTTAAAATTGGTTCTCCATCAAAATGAGGTAAAAATTACATTTCTTAAATACCCCTTTTCTGCGTAAAATTGAATTTTTTCTTATATCAGGTATATAAAACATATAATATTAAGTTTAAAAATTAAATTGAATATATATTTTATTAATATAATCCTTAAACTGTGATTTAATTATTTTATAAACATAATTATTTTTACTTATATAAAAATACATCCTTTATATTCAATTGGTTTTTATATTCAAAACTAATTAATCTATTAACCAATGAATCATTTTATAAACATGTTTAAACCCTAATTTCATAATTTTTTTAATATTATTCATTTTCAACATTCTAATGGATAATTTTCAGTGGTAAAAGTTATATTATAATATTTAGTTTTTCTATTAAACTTGATGTGGTGTATCATATACGATATCGAACATAGTGTTTTTTTTAAAAAAACTTGGGGTTTTACATTCTCCCCCCTTTTAAGAAAAATTCCCCACAATTTGAATTCGGGGTTGGTAAATATGGTATAAATTTTTGAAATACTATAATTTCAGTACCACATCAGAAAAATGATTAAAAAAACTACCACTTAAAAGAATGATATGGAAATACGAAGATCACCTAAGATAACACATACTAGGGTTCAATGTAGGAAAATATGGATATGAAAGAGAAAAATAACAATCATGTTTTAAAGGTGAGTAATGGAAAAAAAATAAGAAGTATGTTATTAATCACCAAACTATAAATTTGTGATGGCTTAAACAATCTTTGATTTTATAATAGGAAAAGTGAAAGGAAAACTTTTTGGTTTTAAGATCCTTTTCTTAGAGTTATGGAATTATTTTAATACATAGACTAATAACATAAAGAAATATACTTATCTAAAAAGTATTGTTTCATCCATTAGTCAATTTCCTCCATATACCAGTATTTTTCTCTAAATTATGAGAATTCAAGATGAATTTGTCAGGCCAAAGCACAAGAATAAACTTATATAGAACCGCATAATCCAAAAAATATTAATTATCTATCCCTCTTTCATTTAGAAATTATCCATAAAAAATGTTAATGACATGTTAATATAATTACCTAAAACTAATAAACCTAATATAATGAAGAACTACTCCAATCTATTAAAATCAATAGTAATACCCCATGCTTAACATGGAGAATTCAACAAATACCTATCCTTAAAATTACTCAAAAAAATCCCAACTAAGATTAAATCAAATAATTCAGAAGGATATAATTACAAAATCTTCCAAGATAACATTTAAATATTTATATCCAAATGAAATAAATTACTCTTGATGTCTCACACTAAAAATTAATTGTCCTAATAATGGTCAATATACACAAACTATTTCCCTAAGAAACCCGAATCACAACAATTCCATCATATATTCTTCCAAAATATAACTAAAACTTAACACCTCAAATAAAATTCCCTAGTATTCTATTTACCTTGATCACATAGGATTCCAATAATAGTGAATGTATCCTAAAATAACATTATTCACTTAATCACTAAATCATTTTACAATACCAAGATTATCTATTTGATGAAACATTGGTTCCAAAAATTGACTTATTCTTAATAGATCAAACCATTTAACAAAAAACAGTAAAGTCATACTAAATAGGGAATTCACATATTCCACTGGTAGGATATGCACGCTTATTTCCCTTTAGTTGTAGGTTTGATTCCCACATCATTGTCTAAAGCGACAGGTTGTGACACATCCTGAGGGGTGTACATTTTCTAAAACTATATAATTCCTAAAACGTTTCCAAAATATGATAAATTCCTCAAAAATAATGATAACATGTTTTTTCCAAAAGGTTTTATCATACCTATATTTTCATCCCAAAAACTAATAACCCATAATTACCTCAAAATAAAAATCATATAAACACGAATGGTTTTCCATTCCATTTTAATTATGTCCACAAAAAAATATAATTCTTCCACAAATAATATTTCCATATAAAATACTTCAGGGTTACATATAAAAAAATTATAAAAACCTTCCAAATTACTCCCATCATCAAAAGAGTATTAATAATTTAAAACATTTCATCATCCTACAATATACCATAACTCTGGAATCCCTTATATATATATACTTCATAATCATTTAGTGTTCTCCATGATCCTTTAACCATGATTTTCAATATTATTCCTTAATACTTCCTTCCTACAAAAAAAATGAATCGTGTCCTATGATTCAATAATGTGAACAAATGAGTCGATAAATAATACATACCGTTCATATGTCTTTATCAGTTTCCTCATCTTCCATTGTAATGGAATTAGGTATTTATAAACAAATAAATGAATAGTAATACTAATACTATTCATGAACCTTCTTTGTAGGACATTGATTTTCATAAAGACTATACTTCCCTCAATTAAAACATTCAATTTACAACTTAGGAATAAATTATTTCCTATTCATTTATTAAACTAAATGATTCCTTTTTTGGGGAAGATTATTGCTTTATGACCTTCATTACCACATCTAAAACATATTCACGTCCATTTAATACATTTTCCATAGTGTTTACTTCAACATCCTTGACACATGCATCATTGAATATATTTACCATTATAATCATTGTTACCTGACCATCCAAAGGTATTCATCTCTCTCATATATGATGCATTAGAAAAATCACCAATGTTCAACTGGTAAATAATTACCCTTGATAGTTTGTTTATAATAACCAAAAGTATTTTCATGTTATCTCTCATTTAATTAGATTTATTTTTCATAAAACCCCCAAATTATCCTTCACATCCATTGTTACTTTAGTTCCTTATAGATCTATCCATTTACTTAATCAAAAAAGGACAGGGTGAGTATATCAACAAAATCATCACATACCATCTTTTTCGGAAGACAACCACTATGTTATCATTATTAATGTTATCTAAAACTCATTGAATCTACCTAAAATAACTATGAATATTCCTACCATTCTATACATTACGGTTATATAAAACAGGTAACTTATAATTAAATAAAACCCTAACCTCTAATGTTATCTAAAACGACCAATAATACCCATTATAAGGCCTCACCCTTAAATGTTACATAATCTTGATTTAATTCATAAATTTACATTAATTCAAACTGATCATATTTTTTGGTTTATAGTTTTAGATAATTATGTCATAACTATTACATAAAAACTCAAATGTTAAAAAGTATACAAGTCTACTCACTATCCATTTTTATCATAATCTAAAACGTTTTATAATAAAACATGATTTTATTTCTCTAAAAAATATTCATAACATTAATAATTAATTCTTACACTCTCTTACCCATCCTTATAACATATGTAAAACATTTCAAAAACATGTGATGAGCACAAAAAGATCAATAAGGGGCATAAAATAAGAAAACCGAACTTTAGTCCATAAATATTTTAAACTCATGAAAATATTTTCACAAAATCATAATTTTCACCCAAAAAACATAAAACATGTAACTTACCTCATGAAATCATAATATTACTATAAAAATCAATATAAAAAATAAATTATGAAGGTAACATATGGAATCTATATCATTATTAAAATTTATCTTTCACAGCTACAAAGGGAGTAACCATTATCGTTACATTTGGAATAACCATTAGGGTGTATTCCATAATTATCTTAGGAGAAACCCAACTAGTTAACTCTTTATCATTACCAAATACATCAGAGATCTATCAAAATATCACCCACCATTTTTTATCATGGAACCATCCATGTAAATAATCAATTCCCAAGAACCATAACATAATCATAACACATAAAACAAACCTAAAGGAAAAATAACATTTCCACTTTACAATAATAACATATAATTTCAAGATATTGATATAAAAAATCCATTATCAAAACCATTTTCAATACCAAAATAAGTATAATGTTCATATCATAATTATTTTTTTTTAACATTACATCTTGTAGAGTAATCTAAATATCAATTAATGGTCCTAGCAGTGGAAAAGTCATTGATTCCATTCACATTAAAAAACATTTCTTTTGTCTATTAATAATTTAAAATGATTTATATAAAAAGATTAATTTTGAAAACCTTTTAATGAAATTAAAAGTCAAAGGGGTTTATTAAACACCTTATAAAATATAGTGGTGTATAACATCATAATATGCCTCAATGAATGGATATTGAGACAGAGTCCCTTATCTTGAGCTCGACTCGTCACGTTCAATCATTATATTCTTGAATAATAGACTAAGGATAATTTATAAATTCCTGAGAAAATTTATCTTGTTTATTATTCCATTTATATAACTTATTTCTAATTTAGAACAATTACTTACTTATCTAAACCCATGTCGAATGTTTTTATATATTTGGTAACTGACTTAAAAATGACTTTGTTATGAAGCCATTAGTCAAAATGGTCATGATTACATCATATGAAAAATTATATTCATGAAATAATAATAAATTTTTTACATAATCTATCCTTTTAAATCAATCTATTTGTTAATGGTTATGAAAAAGGAACAATGATATACTACTGGAGACAGTAGGTCATAAGTACGTGTGAGTTATGCTTTAATTTTCCAATGATCATTAAGGAGGGAATTAATTGTAATTTTATATTTTAATAATGATAATAATATAATAAAATCATATTAATAATTTATATGTTCTTATATATATCTTACAAGTGATGTAAAGAATAAAATCAAATCACATCGCCTCGTGGAGGTGATACTTCACACGTATGGATGAATGACTTTATCATTTTTATGTTTATAAAAAGCAAAAAAATAATTGATATATTATTATTATATATTTAAAAATATGTCATGAATATAAGATAATAATACTAATTATATCATTATAACCCATCATGAGATAATGTTATGTAAAACGATATATATTAGTTTATGGATGTGATAGTTCACACGTACTCACAAACGACTAATCATATTCCCATTTGATGGATGTAGATATAAATTTTTGGGTTGATATTAACATAACTAAATTGTTATATATATAGGATACTAGAGTTAGTATATCATCATGGTTTAATAATATTTGAAAAAAGTGGAATAATAAATAAAATAGAAACACATAAATAAAAATGACACCTATTTTCTAGTTGATCCCATTGGACGAACACATTAACACCTCTAAAGAGGGTTTTGTACCAAAAAAAGGCCTCAAGAATATGAGGAGGGATTATAGGAAAGGTTTTCGGTAGATATTGGCTGATTCAAAAGGTTTTTTACTTTTATGGAATAGAAATGAATGTGTTCCCTTTCATTGGAGATGGAATGGGAAATATTTGAATTATAAAATTTATTAAAAAAATAGAAATTTATTTTCTATTAAAAATGGTTCTTGATTGGTTTGTTTTGAATATAGGATGACTATGAGTCGAAATAAATTCATCCAATAAAAATTATTCATGTTTTTATTGTTTTCTTAATCCTTATCTTTTGTTTTCACTCTTATTTTACCCTTTTTATCTTACAGTGATATCATGTTATTTAAACATTATTGGTGAATTTAACTACAATAAAATTACAAATGACTAATAAATGTGTAATTTTGAAATATAAGTAATTTTTCCAACTATTTGGATAAATAATTTTTTTAAAATTTTATATCATTTAAAAAAATATTTTATATTATAAAATACAAATGGTTTTAATTTTAACACTATTCATTAGTTGACTTTTAAAAAATATTATAATAACAAGATAAGTTTGAAAAAACTCCTTTAAATCATCAAACACTTGTGAAATTAATCCATAAAATTTTTTATGGCATCAACTATGTCAAATTATATATATTTTAAAATTAATAATATCATTTATCTTATTCATTCATTAATTAAGAAATTACTACATCAATATTGTGTCACCATTTAATTTGATTATTTATTTCATAATAATAATAAATAAATTATCTTGTTGTAGATAGTCATTTTATATTTCAAAATAATATTAATAGTCTAAAATATAAAATATATAATCCCATATTAATGTTGTTATAGTTATGAGAGACATGATTATGAAATCTTTCTCTTTTCTCTAAATAAAATGTTATAAGTGTCATAATCACACCCAACTGGTTTCAAAAATACATAATTACGGAAAAAGGATTGTATTTTCCAAAATTAACTCTTAAAATAATATTAGGTCTAGTGTTAGGGTAGTTTTATAATATTTATAAAATTATTTTAACATTTAATTACCCAATTTACCCTTAACCATGGTAATATAAATAATTATTAAAGTTGCTATTAATAATGTCCAAAAATAAAATGGAACTATTTAAATAATTTATAAATAATGATTAAAAATATGGAATTTATTTTTCCAATTTAAAACTATAGTATTACAAAAAATTAATTAAAAATTAATCCCCTTGATGGAATGAGATAATGGGGTTTTAAAGGAAAATGATCAAAAGTTTACATAGTTTGTTATATCCAATTTCAATATGAAATTGATTCAAATGACCTAAAATTTATTAAATGATTAAAACATAATATATGTATACCTTAAAATATGTAAATATATTTTCTTTATATACAAATAAATTAGACGAAAAAGTAGTTTTCAATTAAATTGCAGTCTTTTTCACTAGTATTTAAAAATGAATATTAACAAAAAAAATTAAAACAATATCCAGAGTAACTATTTTTTTACCTTTTCCAAAGAAGAATATTATTTTTTAAAATAGAATTCATAAAATTTTCAACAAATATATTTTGAATGGGTTCTCAATCAGAAGGCGGTAAAAATTCTTTTTCGGGAAAATTCACTTTTTTGAGTAAAATTGAATTTGTTATTATATTAAGTCTAGAAAACATATATTATGAATTTAATAAAATTTATTGAATTTATATTTCATTAATATAATCCAAAAATATTGATTTATTGTTTCTTAAACATTATTATTTTCACTTAAATAATATCCCATCATTTAATTTCAATTGGTTTTTATTTTAATTTTGAATAATTTGTTAACCAATGAATCTTTATATAAATACGTACAAACCCTATTCTCATAATTTTCTTAATTAATTAAATTCCCTCCATTTGAATGAATAATTTATAATGATAAAATTTAAAAAATAATATTTAGTTTTTCTCTTAATATTGATGTTCTGTATAATATACACTATCGAACATAGTGAATACATTTTTAAAAAAACTATGGATGTTATAGAAACCCTTGTTATAAATAATGTATTCATGGGTTGATTAAATTACATTATTTTATAATTTTGTTATTAAATGATATGTTTATGTTACATTATTGGTTAGTAATATACTCAAATAAACTTATAAGATATTATTATTTATGCTTATTTTATCATGAGAATGATTTGGAGGATTTTGTTGACGCATTATCTAATCCATGTTTATTTAGACTAGTATTCCGTAGTTTAGACATAGAAAATTAAGTAAAAATTTATATATAATAATGATATTCATCTTAATTGTTATCATTAACTGGTTGGAGTTATAATTTATTAGTATGTGGCTCTGATAACTAAATTGGAAGAAGATACAAATAGTGGAACCCATAAATGGGGGAGATAAAATTATATATAGAGGAAAATTTATTACGTTGAACATTTCATGAAATAAAAACCTCTAAATTTTAGTGGTTCAAAAGACCCAATAGTATCCCATGGATGGATTTGTCATTCATAAAATTTATTCAATATTTTAGGATGTTTTTAGTTATAGAATGTATATATTTTAATTTAGATTTTTTTAGGTGAATATAGTAAGTGGTAGACATAGAATAGTAATACAAATGAACAAGATGATTTTTTTCCATAAAGTGGGTAATGTTATAATACATCTTCCTAATGTATGTTTTCATAAATTGTTTTATGTAGAATGGAATATAATTCATTAGATTGATATAGAAGTGAGAAGATAGACTTTCTATTTATGAATAAAATTTCACTAGATTTGACTTGTTAGCACAAAATTTCATTCTAGGTTGTGATATTAAAATTGATAAATCTTACTCATCATTGAAATGAATTATGTGGTGGGATTTGGTTACTAATGAGTTTGTAATTTAAGAGGACATTTTCTTATATCTTGAGAATATAAAAATCATGTTTTTATTCAATATTATCAAGGATAGGAATCATCAATGGTGGAAATAAATGTGGATGAATTTATTAATGAGATATGAAAATAAGTAAATAAAGAATACCTCTTCTGATAAGAATTGTAAAAATAAATATGTTGAATTTATTATGATAACTATAATGTATTTCTCGTTCTGTAAGATATCACATCTATCTCATGTCAATAAAAAGAGAAACAATGATAATGATAAAAATAATTCTGTCATGTCAGCATTAATTTTCCTTAATAATAATTATATGGACAATTATATAGGTGTGTATCTAGAGAAGAATAAAATAGATAGAGATCATCTAGATAATAAAAAAATAATTTCATGATTAATCACTAATAATTTGTGAAATATAGGACCATTGGATGATGTGGTGAATGGTACACTAAATTTGAAAGTGTACTTTACTAAAGTCTTGTTTTATATCGGGCCTACACATTATATTATGAAATTTTCATTTAATATTGAAATATTATTTCAAGAAATAATGAAATATATTTTGATAGAAAATGCTTGGGGAAGTATTAAAGAAACATAAATTTATAGAAACCTACCTATCATCATTTTTTGAATGTTTTTTCTTAAAAATATATTTTCATTATTCTTAGTTGAGCTTGATGTAATTTTGGTTATGGATTGGTTTTCTATTTATCATGAGAAGATTGATTGCTGAACTAAATTAATAATATTCAATTCAAATAGTAGGATCAATTTTTAAATAATAATTACCTCATAACTATGATAACATATCAATAAGATGAGAAATTGATTATATATGTTGTAATATGTATCCTTCACATGTGATTAAAAGGGAAGGAATTATCCATATTAGTTATATTCTTGGGGTGAATGAATTAATTTTTTCCCCCATGATTACCCTTCTGTTATCCATGATCAAGATGTTTCCATTACTATTTATTGTGTTCCCTATGCTAATCTGATTCCAAATCATACATGTCTAATACATCCATTAGAGATGTTGGAATTGAAATATATGTTACCTGAATTACATGAGATTATTTTCCTTCATCGAAACACTTCACCTTGGATTGACCCTATTCTTTTCATAAAAAAGGATATATGGTTCTAAATGTATTTTATTGATTTAAATAAATCAAAAAAAACTATTAAAACAATTCAATTTACTCATATTGTTTCCTTGATTGATTATCTTTATGGTTATAAGTGTGATTCCCTCCTATTAACATATATACTTTAATTTGACCCTCAATATATCTCTTTTATATTTGAGAAGATTTTGGGAGTTGGAGTTTGAAAATAATTATTCTTGTAGAATAATTTTTAAGTGAATCTTTTAGGTACACATTTATTTCTAACCATGAGATATGTAATTGTGAGATATATTGAATATTTTCTTTGTTTGGGTATGATTAGTCAAACCTTTTGGCTCTCCCAACAAACTGTATGACTGAGTTGGTTTTTTTCATGATACTACCACATATATTGAGCTTGTTTTTTAAAATTGTGTGACCTAGAATAGGATTCCATGAGAAATATTTTCCTATGTATAGGGGAAAAATAAATCTTGGTACACTATATTAAAAACCATTAGACTTAACTATGTGACACAATCAGAGCTTTTGAAAATAGAAAATTACCATGATTCCATTAGTCATTTAAATATCTAATATCCTCTATTTTTCTCAATAGCCTAGAAAAGAATCTCCATGTATCCCCAGGGGTTTCTGTCCTTTATTAATGGTGATTATCCATTTATACTATTGGAACCCATAGAGTTATTTATGTTTTTTTGTAGTTTCTATATCATCTATCTCTATCCACCTCGGATGTATCATATTCTCCAGGACATGAAAACTAATTTAGGTTAGGATAACCATATATATATTTTAGAAGGATAATTGATGGTTCTTTTTTTGGATATAGGATTTTTAGGGCCTTATTAATTCATTTAAAATATAATTCTTTTAATTATGTGAATTTCATCATACAGGGAATAAGTTTCTCTATACAAATGTCATAACTCTGGAATTACAATATGACCATGTGAATTTATTTTTGTTAATTTTGGAAATGTATATATTGTATATAAATTTGGAATTATTTCATAAGATGTAATTATAAGGGGTTTAGATTTATTAGGATTTATGAGAAATATGGTTAAATGAAATTTCTCAAAGGTGATTTTGACACAAAAATGGATTTTCAAGAATTGGATTGGTGATAATTCCACATGAAAACAATAAATAAATTTTGAGAAAGGCTATCCAAATTTATTTGGAAAACATAACAAGTTAGGAACTAGAGGTATATTGGGTTATTTATATATGATGCACTGGTGAGATTCACAAATGTATCAGTTATTTTTTTATATGTATTTACAAACTATAGTAGAACTCGATATCGAGAGGATACATGTTATTCCTATATTAGTATTCCATTTTATGTCGGATTATATATTTACATTGGTTTGAGACAATTTTGTCTTGGTGTTTTACATGATTGTATTGATTCTGGTTGGTTTTCAAATATTTTTATCTTATAGATTGGGCCCATTGACATGGAACTCCCAAAAAATATTATATTATAATTGTTTCTTGGTGTACCATGATTTTTATGATCACATGGTTTTCCATTGATATATGTTAACGTTTTTACTAATACACTCTTAAAATCAATTATGTAATTATAATATTCTTCATTATAGTGATTTTGTGATATTTTAAAAAGACACCTAATGGTTTTCTAAAATGGTTTTCGTATTAAAATTATTTAGAATTTGTATTTGAATAAATTTTATAGCTAATGGATTTCTAGTGTTAGAATTTTTACATATTCTGTGGTGGTATCCTACTGATCATTAATTCATATGGCCTACTTTTTTCATTTGGGTGTTTCTCACCATGGTTTTAGATAACATGTTTAAAGAGATGGGTGTTATGTGGCACTGAGGCTTCTCTTGTATTTTATTACCATTACTATAGTTTTAACTTATGTTAACGGGATTTCATATAGAGATTTAGTTTCTGGTATTGATTTGATTTAAATTTGATACCATCTATTTGGAGTTCATTATTATACCACTTGGTTTGGTACCTTTTATTATAAAGTTTAGTGTAATTTTCAACATATTTCTATTATAAATGAGAAATATTGTGTTGTCTGTGAGGGTAATATCATTTCCATGGTTTTTTTTATTTATTCATTGGTGCATGTCCCCTACCCCTGGGCGATGAGGAGTGCAATTTGGGCCTTGTATTAGGCCATATTAGATGACATGACATGTTGAACTGGGTTGGATCATTACAAAATGGTATCAGAGAAAATATGACCATATGTGTGATAACACTACTTGCATATGGTTTTAAAATTGATATACTAGATCTATCACATATCATAGATCAATGAGTACATTGTGAGAAGGTTCTTAGCACCACCTTTTGTGATTCCACTTGAGTTACCATTGGGATTAAATATTTATTTGTTTTTTGTTTTTTATTTTTTTTCACAATTTATGGTTTGTTATGATGAATTATGATCCACATTGAAAATTATTTCATTTCCTGATAGGTTATTCTAGCTTTTGGGTTTAAATTGTATGATGAATGATGTTGTTATGTCAATAAAAAAGGCTTAACAAACCATTTAATGATGAAGAATTTTTTAATGTGCTAAAGGGGCTGTTGAACCCTTATCTCATGGTCTTCAACCATGTGTCTTTGTCTAGCATGACTCCACATCCCATTTATATGGTTATTTAAAACCCATGATTCAATTATTATTTTAGATACTCATATATGGGAAATGAATCAAGGTGGTTTATGGTATATGTTGATATCCACAATCAGTCTGACTGAAAGATATGGAATGAATTTTTTTGTAGGGATGGTATAATGGTTTTATTGTGTGAATGTTCATTTCAAAGGAAAATACAATTAGTTTTAAATTCAATGAATTTTTGTTTTCTATTATAATTATTCTCAATTTCAATCTCATGTTTAGAAATATTTTTATAATCATGGAAACTTGGTGAATGTTTTTGGTATTCAAAATAGTTAATTACTTTAATGAATGAATTTAAAACTACTAAATAATTTTTTTAAACATTATTTAATGTTTTTAAGGATGATATTGTTTAAAATGATGTTTTAAAGGTTTGAATTTTATTTTTAATAAAAAACATGAATTATTTCAATGTGTATTATGGAAGAGTAAATAGTTTATAAAGTGGAAAAATTAATTAAAAATGAATTCTAAATATTAAATAAATTTTTTATAACATCAAGGCGTTTTCAATTTTCAGAACATACAATATGGGAAATGCAATTCAAAATGAAACTGAATTCTATTTAAATTAATTTTCAGGAAAAGTTATAGGATTCATGTTTCAATTGTTATGTTTTGAAAATTTTCCCTTTTATAATATTTTATATATTAAAAATAGATGTTTAATTTTGAAATTAGTTTTTCTATTACTCCTTTTAAAATAGTGTTTAGTGGTTTTCAAAATGATTAGCTGTTGAAATTTGTTTATTCTCTATGAGTGGTTTTTTTAGTCCTATTTTCTGTTGTTTTCATTAATTGATGATTTTTATGTGTGTCTTAACCCTTTAATGTTTGTATTGGTGATATGATGTGATATAATTTTCATAATGGGATAATTTTATCCTCTTGTGGTGTTTTAGTGACTCTTCTTGAGTGGTCTTGATTTAATGTGTGATAATTTTTATGAAAGTGGTATTTCCAATCATCTCATTAGTCTTTCATGAAATCTTACTAGATTAGAAAGGGTTATCTTCCCTATTAATGTACAAGTGATGGAAGGTCTTGAGGTGAATCTAGAAGATTCCCTTTGGTGTCCTGAGAAGAAAACCATATAGTTTTAGTTGAGTAGATTGTTCATTTTGATTTAGTTTTCTTACTCATCATGTTTTCCATGAGAAGCGTTGAACCATGGGTGTCTCCTCTAATATGTGTAATGATACCTTCATCTTCAAACCCTATAGTTTAAAACTAGTTATGATTCTTGTGTAAACATAGTATGAGTGATCTTTGATACCCCTTATGATGATTCATTAAGATAATTGTTAATATCATTTTCATTATGCCATGTAGTGTATTTTTTAACTATGAATGTTTCCTTTAAGGATAACTTTTTGTAAGAATAAATTCCATGGATTTTGTATTACAACCCATGTCATGATGACCCTTGGATGTGTTCCATTAAAAAGGTTTAGCATCTTGACCGGTTTGGACAAGAGTGCCACTAGAGATAGTTTATTATCATCTGGAGAGTGGGAACTTCTTGCATGAGATATCTAAACCTCAGTTACCATGGATGAAGTCTCATGTCCTATGAAAAATCCACGTCATTTCATATCATGACATGTCTTTTTTTATCCATCTAATTTTTGGTAAGACATGGTGGATATGGTGGTATTGCTTGTGTCTTTATTATGATATTTTATGTGTCTAGATCTTTTAAACATTTATTGGGGATAATATTTTTCATAAGAATGATCAAGTTCCCTCATGGATAGCTATGTTGTAACACCCTATGATTTTTTGAATGATTTTTTTCACAATAATTTAATCTTTTTGTTATTTAGAATCTCATGAAACATTGGAAATGGTTATTTTAATACTAAATAACTAATTCAAACATTCATTATATGAAACAATAAGGTAATCTTTCGCAACATTCCACACCTACTTGTCTTTCACTACGTACAACACTGACTTGGTACACGTTACAAGAAATTCTAATTTTTTAGTAAACTTTATTTCATAATTAGGTAAATATGATTATTATAATCTGTCCATTGAAAATATTAATATGAAAAGTAATAAATATTTTTAAAATATTTTTTATAATGGTTTTATATAAGTTAAAAAATTATAATGAAATGTATAATTTTTGGTAATTTGTTATATGTATAAAAATATTATTTTCTCAAATGAACTCCTTTTTATGTCCTTAGAATAAAAATATTATTAATTTTAGACACTTACAAATTTAATTCCATAAAAAATATTATTTTCTAATTCAAAAATACAATATTATCTTAGAGTGAAATTTTGATATTTTTCTAGGAAAGATCATTTTTTGATAAATAGTGAAAATAATATATTTTACATCAAAACATCATTTTAATTTAATTATTTTATAAATAATTTTTATATTTAATTTAGTTTTAAAGTATAATTAGATAAATTATACATCAATTAATCTAATTATGTTATTTTAATCATTTTCACTTTGAAATTGAATATAAAATCTTAGAAAATATTTGAATATTTTCACTTGAAAAATATCTAGTGTCATCCCATTTGAAGGATTAATGTTAAATTAATTCTTTAAAATTATGTTTTTGGAATTTGAAAAAATGTATTCAATATTTTGAATAATCATATATTATAATTTCTAGTAATTTAAACATTGTTTTTGACCAAAAATATTAGTGAAATTAATTAATATTAATTACAAAGATAAAGTTAAAATTTAGCTTAACAAAGGACTAAACCATAAAAACTCCAAATAACTTTTACAATATTCCCAAATAGATTTTATGGGAAAATTTAGATTAAATAATCCATTTTATATACATTTTTCTAATATTTAATCCACTTTACATGGGAAAACATTGGTGGAATTCCTTTTCAAAATATTTATAAGAGTATCACTCCTCCTCCACTATAAATAGGCCTCATATCCTACCACACTGTCACACCCATTAAACCACTTAGGTTTAGAAAATATCTACACAAATAACTTACCAAAATTCCTCCATTTCACCTTCAATAATCCCATTTGGGAAGAAATTCATCCCAAGAATCCCTTTAGTGAAAACCGAAAGGAGTTACGAAATGAAGAGGCAACAACCTTCCTCACGCTCCTTTCTTTTATTTTTTTCTCCATCACCTAAAATATCATCATTCAATTATTATATAATAAAAGATTATACTAAATATATTTATTAGTTTTTTATATTATGGTTTGACCTATATATACACACAAATCCATTTAATGGGTAACGAACTTACTATTATTATGTACGGTGGACTTCCGCCTCACGAAATAATGTTTCTTATTTTTTAATTTACCAACATTAATGGTTGTGAATTATTATTAAAATGATGGTTATATACGATAAATATAATATTTATTATGTTTTTATGCTTTTTTAATTATTTTTTAATTCATTCCTTTATACAATCCATCTTTTGTAAATATGATAACTTCTTTTGTGGACATGTGGACAACAACCTCCTAAAAGAGATATGATTCATTCACACATCACATAAAATGTATTAGGGATAGTTATAGTGAACATATATAATATATATAACATAAAAATTGTTCAATAAAAATATTATATAAATATATACATATATGTAGTTTGATTAAATTCTTTCAGTATGATGACAAAACGGAAATAACATTCATGTGTACGTACGACCTACCGTCTCTTTGAATGGTATATTACATTTAAAATTTCAATATTTTTTGTATTATTTTAAATATATATATATATTAAAAATATATATACTTATATAGTGATTTACATTCCGTAAGTATGTAAATCATAATCTAAGTAAGATGATCAAGAATAAAAAGTCAAAACATGTACAAATAACAAAGTAGATATTACCATAAGCATAGAATTGTTAATTAGAGGGTAATATAATGTCATAATAAAATAATATATGGAATTATATACAATAATATGTTTTTTTTAAATATTTTTAAAAAACATAAATTTATTATACACCATTGTTTCATGTGTATGATCAGATTCAATACGTATGTTAATGGAATTTCTTATCATTATCTATTTCCCTGAGATATCTGGCTTATAAACCACTCATTTAAGATTTTTTGTTATATATACATCCCAATAATTTATTCTATAAATATTATAAATAAATTTATATATGTTTAAATTCCATTTTATGAAATTTCTTTTAGATGTTTTATGTTTCAAAATTTACCGAATTGGTAATGTAATTTTGTCTCATTTTTCCTTCTTTGAGACACATGCCATGTTGTGTAGCTATATTCTTCAATGAGGTTTATAAACTAACTTTTATTTGTTAAATAGTGATTATAATTATTATATTGATATTTTAATTTTAATTAAATTTCAGTTTATAACATGTGGATTGTAATTCCATGATACCATGTGGTGATAATTTATTATGACAATTTCATCACTTATCAAGATTTTTTAGGATTATGCTTCCAATGATAAAATATTATGGTCCATATCTCAAGATAACTATTTAATTTTATTCTCCTCTAAATATTCATGATATATTCATGTATTGGAACCATTTTTCCAATCATTGGGACATACGGTGACTAAGAATGATTTTTTAACAAAGTATGACTTTACCATTCTCTTCGGTCAGAAATCTATATTCCTTCAAAACCATTTTTTCGAAAAGGATTCCAAATAATATTATAAAATTCAGCTATGATAATTAAAAGATATTTTAACCCATGTTTAACATTTTAAAACTACTTTTTAAAAAATGGAATCATCTTTTCATTTTTTTGGTTGATGCTCTTTTCTAAACTTTTTACAGTGTAAAGGGAATGTTTTCATAAATGGATTTACTTTCCGTCATGATCATCATCCTCTTGAAGATAACATTAAAATAATAAAAATTTATTTTTATTTAAAATAATACTTTTTTCTAATATTTTACAATTATTTTGATTTACAGTGGCTTTCAACGAATATGATTCTAAAACAATTATGTATAAAAACTGTCTGAAATGATTTTTAAAACGTCCTTTATATATTTTCAAAAAGTTTTTTTTTCAAAAAAAATTATTTAAATTATGTTAAATATTAGTTTACATGTTTTCAATTTATTTTCATGGAAAATAGTTTTAAAAGTATTTTTAATAATATTTTATACGTTTTCTAGGAAAACTGTTTTCAAAATATCATCAGCAATCTTTTATATGTTTTCTAGGGAAAAGGTTTTCAAAAATATTTCGAGCCTAAAAGTAAGAGGGTATAGGGGTTGTATCCAAAGGATAAAATTAAGAGGGAAAATGGGTTTTATCCAAACCTGGAATTTAGAGGTTACACAATTTTTAACCTAACCCAAAAAAAGAATGTACACGGGTTGTAGCCCTTGCTCGTAAACAAGAAGGTATGGGAGGTGTAGTTCAAGACCAAAAACACAAAGCTACACAAGTTGTATTCTAAGGCTGAATATAAGTAGGTACATAGGTTTTATCCCATAGTTAAATTTTTATAAAGGTTTTGTTACGTATCCATTGCATAATTTTGTCTATGCTTATGTTTATACCACAAATTCCATGTTTTATGCCTCAGTTATGCTTTCCTGGCTTATCCTCTTGATTCATTTATGATTTATGTCTTATAAAATTCCAACATTTATGCTATGATTCGTGTTTATAGTATTTGATATGAAGTTTTAGATATTTGAATGTTATTCTAATATTCTCATACCCTTATTTTAATGTTATTATTATGTATTCCTATTATTTACCCATACATAGCATTCATGTACACCCCTTTCTTATATTTCCTTTACCTAATTTATGATGAAATATTTTTAATTTGGATTACTAAGGAAGGAGATCATTGTGGTAATTATTTAATATCATTCATTGAGTTAGAAACATTTTTCCACACTTCCAGAGGCACTAAACGATCATGGTCTTTGGGCATTTGTTTTTCCTATGTATTAAGTATTCCACAAAAATAATGTAATTTATATCTATGAAAACAGATTGTCACTATAGTTTTTAACAAAGATAATTGTATTCAAAATTTGGAAACTAGTATGGGAAAAAAATAGTGATATCCCTTATAATATTTTAAAGCATATGACTTATGATGTATCTAAGGATAAAGTTAAGGAGGAGGAAAGTATAGGAAAATGTAATGAAATTTTGTAAAAGGATAGAGAAACTAGTTTACTATAATTTCATCCCTATTGGGATACTATAAGTGGATGTGGATCTGAATCAGATATACCTATGGTTAATGACTCCAACAATGTTAATCGTGCATAACTCATGTGTAAACTGGAACACGACAATGAGCCTTTCTGGACATCTGGTTGGACACTCCTAGGGGATATGCTTTTGGAATTCACAAAATCTTCATGATCTGAAATGAAGAATTTGAAAATATGATGGCTATTAATAACCTAGGATAAACCTAGGGTGGCATATATTAAATAATTTTTCATGATTTAGACATCCTATAAGTAATTCATTTTCATAATTATGCGAGTTTCCACCATGATAAGTGTTGATCACACAATGCTTTCTAGTTTTATTCGATGGAGTGAACTAGATGGAACAAGGTTAAAATTTAATGATTAATTTGTGGAAAGTATGGGCTTGTCAAAATATATTGTAAATATAATGAATAAAATCATGAAGGTCCATCTGTATTGGTAATTCTATTGAAGATAATGAGACCACAAACAATATGAGATATATATGTTATGTTCTTCTAGTATTGTTTACATTATGTTATAAGAAAGATTACACTGTTCTTGAAGAATGTAATGGAAGTATTCATATTTCATATTCTATGAAAAGGTATAAAAGAATAATTTGATGAATCTTGAGTAATTCTTTAAGGGATTGTTGGATGAATGGGGTATTTTTTTTGTAATTTAATGATTATGTTTTATGAATCATAAAATGTATAATTATTTTAAATATAAGTTTTCCATAAGGATATTTTGAATTTTGAATGTTACAGAGAATTTTTATTTAATGTAAATTTCATATTTTGATTATGGTAATGTAACCCTTAATGTTTTCAAGATATAGATAAAATTTTGTGTAGCTTGGATAAAGATTTGATTATTTTGGATAAAGTAAATTATATAGTGTCAATGATTTTAGAACAAATTAATGATTTCCTAAAAATGTGGTATATGTCATCATGGATGAATTTTACAACATATTGTATTTAAGAAATATTTCTATTAATATTTTGAATATGGAATCATACATGTTTTCAAAAATGATTTACGGTAATTCAGGTTATTACCATGTTTCAAGAGAATATATGATGAGTGTATTCACATGATTGGAATATGAAAACATAGAGCTACATTTTGATATATGGGGGATCAATGTTAACCTAATTTGATGACAGTATTTCTAATGTTTTGAATTTTCATCTTTAGAAAGGGTTATTTGGATAATCAGTTATGGAATGTCTATGTTAAACAACAGATGTTGTTTGTGAGATCAAAGTATAGTCTCACCACATCAGAATTCATGTATATTAGATTAAATATTCTAAACACTTTTCATTTATGGTATATGAAGATATATTGGATGAATTATCATAGACATCATGACCTATTAACACTTCTAGAATGAAAATTTCAACTTCATTTCTTGGAATGAAAGATTAATTCAAAGTTGACCAAGGTGAAATAAAGGGAAAGGTTTTTTTTAATCATTTATGTATATATTTTCATTAAAAGTATTCAAAATTATTAAAAAGGATCATGAAACTATAAATGTTATCCTATTACCTTTGTTTCTGATGAATGAAATCATTCCTTAGATCATAACTGATTTATGGAATTATGATTAATAAATTTCTATTTACCATGTTCTCTATCACTCCCTATAATAAATTTATAGATAAATTTATCTTCTATTTCAATGCTTTCACTTCCCACCTATGTTCTCATATGTGGGAAGATAGTTATGAGTTACAATGGGAAACCATTATATTTTTTTCTTTATTATTTTTAGAGGATGTTAAGTGTTTATTTATATGATGATGGATTATATGGAATGAAAATAAATGTATTAAACCTTTGATACAAAAAAACAATTGGTGGAGAAATTCATTTTAAGGGGTGTAAAATTTAACACGCTGAGATTTTGTGAATTATTTCATTACAAATTGATTTAATCTTTTTTCTATATAAATTCACAAAATAGTATCCATAATTTTTTAAATTAAATAACTATGTCATAATTTCATTATACAATGAAAAATGTATGCTTTCACCACACAAAACACAAAATTGGATTGTGCTACATGCAACACTATATTACTGTAAATTACACGCAACACTGAGTTTCTATGAAACATCATTTTATAATTATTTGAAAATGGTAGTTATAGCTATGCCATAAAATTTTTTAATATATATTATATTAAAAAATTCAAATAATATTTATATTTTTTTATAAATAAAACATATTTATAATTAAAATTGTTATTATTTGTAAAGTCCTCATATGTTTAAAAATACCATTTTCTCAAATGAACATATTTTTATGTCCTGAAAAAAATATTTTTGGATTTTTTATAAATTTAATTTGATTAAAAAAACCTAATTTTTAACTATTAATTTCAATACTATATTAGGGTTAAATTTTGATATTTTTCTGAGAAACTTCATTTTTTGATGAATACTAAAAAATGATGAATTTTAAATCAAAACTAGTTTTTTATTTAATTTATTTATATAGTTATATTATATTTTAATTTGGGTTTAAATAATAAGTAGATCAAATATAAATACATTAATCCAATTTAGTTCATTGGAATCAATTTCACATTAAAATTGAATATAAAAACCAAACAAACTTTTGAATATATTTAAATTAGAATCCCAAAATGTCATCCCATCGAGGGATTAATTTTATATTAATTTTTTCCACTTATGTGTGGAGAATTTATAAATGTGGATTCAATAATTGGAATCAGAATAATTAGTAATTATTAATATGGTAAATACATTTTTTACCAAAAATATTAGTGTAATTAATTAAAATTAATTACAATGATTAAGGTAAATTAAGCATAATAGAGGACTAAACCTTATAAATAATGTCCAAATAACATATAAACATGTCCAAAATCAATTGGATGGAAATATATAGACCCTATACTACCTTTTATCGACCTTGGACAATTATTGGATCCAATTGACATGGGAAAAACGTGGGTGCAATTCCTTTTCCAAAAATTTACAAGTGTGCTACTCCTCCTCTACTATAAAATAACCTCTTTTCCTCCCACCACTTCTTCAAAACTCTCAAACCATATTGGTTTGTCCAAGATCTACCCATTTCACTTACCAAAATCCCACCCTTCCTCCTTAAATACACTAGTATGTATGAAATCCATGCAATGAATCCATTTGATGCAACCAAAATGAGTTTCCCAAAGAAGAGGTAACATCTTTCCTCAAGATCCTTTCTTTAATTTTCCCTCTCCAACACCTCAAATATCTTTAATGCATATATAATTATAAAATTATCATCTATATAAGTATATGTTTTTATATTAAGGTTAATACCTATACTTAAACACTCATTCATCTATTGGGTAATGAACTTACTGTTCTTTTATACGGTGAACTACCGCCTCATGAAATAATGTTGTATGTTTTTCCTTTACGACCTTTAATTGTTGGGAGTAATGAGGGAATGGTTTTTTATATATTATATATATATATTTTTTATTATGTCTTCATGCTTCTTTAATTCATTATAACACATGCCTTTATAATTTACATCATGTGTATATACGATAACATCATTTTGGACGTTTGGACTATCGCCTCCTCAAAGAAATTTGATTCGTTCACCTTTTAAAAGGAATGTATTAGTGATGTATTTAGTTAATATATATAGAATATATAAAATATTAATTATACTATAATAATATTATATACACATATAAATAAATTTCATTTACCTACATTGTTGATGATGAATTTTGGATAGGAAAGGAATTGGGATAATAAAGAGAAGAAAATGTTTTTGGAAGAGGAGGAGAAGATTCCCTAACACCAGAAGTAGGTGCGTGCAAGATTCAAGGGATGAGTGCAAATGGTCCTCCGGCACGCAAAATCATTCACGCCAAATGCGACGTCACAGGTAGTCTTCCGCCATGACCCCTCTGAAACTACCAAAGGAAATGGTGCACAAGGACGTGAGGTTGCGGGCAACACTACTCCCAGCACCCAAAGGCTTACATGCCCAAAGGGGCCCTTGAGTGCCGAAACCCTTGAGAATAGGTTAAGGACTTAGCACAAAGGGCCCTGACGATGCACAAAATATTGTGCGCCCAATGTGACGTCAGAGGAAGGCTTCCACAACACCCCCTAGAAACATCCAAAGGGGCTAGCACACAAAAGTCTAGAAGTCGTGCAAACTTTCCTCTGGTGAAAAAACACTTGTGCGCTTAATGTGACGTCTAGAAAGGCATTTTCATGAGACACCCCTTGATCACAACCTCCGAGGACATCGGCTATAAAATGAAGCATACCCCCACCCTTCGGGGATGGTGACAGAAGACGAAGCAATGCTCTGCTGCATGAAAGTCACCTCTTCTGTGACCACGTGAAAAAAACTATGACTTCAACATATTAGATCTTTTGCGAAAGGTCCCCTAAGGGTCCTCCCTCGGTTGGTACCTCTTGGTCATGATCCTCATCTATTTCCTTTTACCCCAAGTCCTTTTCATGAAAAAGATACCTCTTGCGCTCAAGATTATCCGTGCATCGGACCTCTTTTGCACGTAGTCATTCCGACCTGCGCGTAGCCTCTCATTTCTTGCATGCATCTTTCCAGTTTGCGTGCATCCATTTGTTTTTGCATAAAAACCACTCATCTTGTGCGCATCCCTCCTTGTGTGCTCCATGTACCGTACTCACCGCATGGCATCGTGTCTGAGCCCCTCTTACATGCAACACACCTGTGTTGCGCAACCTTTTCCCATGCGACCCTCCACGTTTGCATGGAGTAATTTCAAAGTCCCTTAGGTGGTGCTTCCCGTTGTGTTTCTTTTCCTCATTATTATTCACATAGTAATGATGACGGATATTGATTCTTCACATAGAAATGCTAACCTGATCCCCTCAATGGATCACTCCATAACACCCCCTCATCACGGCGTTGCTGATTCCTTACCTTCCCAAAGGGCGGGTGGGTATCAGTTATGTAAGTTCTAGAGGTAAGGAGAGAACCTGCCTCGTCCAAGTTAAATGATGTTATACAACAAATCACCATTGTCCTTATCACATGACGTTAAATTATAGCCATGCCTCGAGCATCATACAAGGGGCGCCCCATCTCGTACGTTCTCTGTGCCCAATGGTCTCCATGGGAGTCAGATCTTCTTCACATGGAATGAGATCCTTTTTACTAGAGCGGCATCAGTCTGTGGGGAAAGGGAAACCACCTTGGTGTAAGCCCCTATCCATTCTTGCAGTCAATAGCATCCCTGCTCCTCCTTCTTTCTTTGGTCCCAAAGACCAGAGAGGGGGGATAGGAACCAGAGCCCTACTCTCTTCCAACCAAATCCCTCTTTCTTTGGGATTTGTCACCATCAGGGATCCACCCTGGAGTAAGTCCCAATCTCATTATACCTGGAAAGCTAACCACACGTAAGCCCCTATTTCGTCTCTTTGCTGCTAACCACGCATAATCCCATGTTTCCTCTCCAGGATTCTAACCACTTGTAAGCCCCTATTTCCACTCTGGGCTGTTAACCAAATGTAAGCCCTTGTTTCCTCTCTGGGCTTCTAACCATGCGTAAGCCCCGGTTTCCTCTCTGGGCTTCTAACCATGCATAATCCCCTATTTCCTCTTTGGGTTGCGGACCATGTGTAAGACCTTATTTCCATTTTGGTCTTCTAACCATGTGTAATCCCTACTACACTTCCCGTGGACGCACTTTTCATGACATCATCTCCCAGTCTTTATTGCCTCTTGTTTCTCACACTGAGCATGAATCACATGGGCTTAGAGT
Organism: Viscum album; assembly: GCA_963277665.1. Classification (NCBI taxonomy): domain Eukaryota; kingdom Viridiplantae; phylum Streptophyta; class Magnoliopsida; order Santalales; family Viscaceae; genus Viscum; species Viscum album. The sequence goes on from OY728160.1 coordinate 1,807,775,432, forward strand.
AATCATTGACCATGGAATCCTCTCTGGAAAGCCTCAAGTGTATGCCCCAAACACCACCAAACTATGTGGATGTTGACCCTTTCCAAGGAATGGTACGTAGGGAGCCTCCATGAGATTCAATCCCAACAACCATTGGTTCTAACCCCCTTCACGTCAGTTCACCAACATTCCTAAACTATGTGGACTTTTATCCTTTCCAAGGAACAGAGTATTAGAATTCTCTCTAAGGTTCAAGCCCAAAAATCATTGGTTCGGAACCCCTTAATGTTAGTTCAGCAACATTTTCAACTATGTAGACTTTGATCCTTACCAAGGCAAGGTACGTAAGAAGCCTCCCTAAGGTTCAACCCCAACAACCATTGGTTCCAACCCCCTTCATGTTGGTTCACCCATTTTCCTTAACTATGTGGACTTTGATCCTTGACAAGGCAAGGTACGTAGGAAGCCACCTTGAGGTTCAAGCCTAACAACCATTCGTTCTGACCCCCTTCATGTCAGTTCACCCACATTCCCGAACTATGAGGAATCTGATCCTCGCTATGGAGAGGTACGTAGGAAGCCTTCCTGAGGTTCAAGACCAACAACCATTGGTCTCGACCACTTCACGTATGTCCACCCCCGTCCTACATGATGTTAAACAGAATGCCTCTTTTTTCCTACATGACTCTAAACTATCCCCCATCCAGCGGTAAGCTGTTGTGACCCCATCGAGTGGTAATCCATTGTGACCCCATCCAGTGGTAAGCCGTTGTGACCCCATTTAGCAGTAATCCATTGTGACCCCATCCAGTGGTAAGTTGTTTTGACCCCTTCTAGTGGTAATCCATTGTCACCCCATATAGTGGTAACCCCTTGTAACCCCATCAAGCGATAAGTCGTTGTAGTCCCCCTCATTGGGACCCACATTTTTGGTCTACCCCTTTGGCGTCAGACCAACTCTCGGGCCACTAATCACATGTAAGCCCCAACATGCCATCGGGTTGCTGTTCTCCGCATGCACCCCAATTTCATTCCACAAACTAAAGGTTCCACTTCCTATAGGTCCTCTTCATATGGTTCACTTCCATAGGCATCCCATTGCCTCACTGAACTATGAAGACTTTGATTTTCTTCCATGGGGATACATAGGTACTCTCTTCGAGGATCAATCCTAATACTACTGTCACCTTCATGACTGTTCCATCTCATCCCTGACCACTTCATTTAACTCTCTATAATCCATCCTGATTATACCCATGCTGCCCATCCTTATGGGATCATGCCACCTAATTTCCCATTCCCTTTAGCAACAATTGGGAAACAAGCCACGCGTTAGCCCTAATATTAGTGTTTCCTGTAGGGGTCACACCCACCTGATCCACTCTTATTAGTGTTTTGGTCAGTCCGATCCGTCTCCTCCAAATGTTAAACTCATGGAATACCCTGTGTTAAACATGGTAATCTAAGAAAAACCTCAGAGACATTCCCATGGCATATAATTCGCCACATTTGATGTGGAATACCTCGGGATTCCACGCCCTCGAGAAGCCCTATCATAATAAGAATAAAACCATATGCGCTAGTGTTCTAGAATCCATACATTCCAATGATGTCCAACATGACTACTCCCCTGAAATAAGGTTTCTTCCTTGGATAGACCCCTTGGAATTTCCTGACAGAAGAAGTGTTATTAACCACAATCCATGATGATATGGCACTAGGAAGAGTTTCACAAACAATGTATTAAGTCTATAAGGGAGACTCGGACTCGGCGATGATTTCCGGGGAGGAATCCATGGAAGGGGGAACCGAAATCCCATCATCCCATTTTTCTCAAGGAGAAAACATCAATGAATAAACCACGAATGACTCCCACCATCAGAAAGCAGAAATGAGGGGCAACAGTTATCGCATCCTCTTCATCCTCAAATAGATGGAAGTGTGCGCCCCAGTGAAAGTGTCGAAAACAGAAATGTTAAACTCAATGTGAACTTATTCTCCTAAATATTGAGATTAGTATAATTTGACACATCAATGTACTAGAATGTGGCCAGATCTAGTTATCTAGCACCATGTCCCACCATAAAAATAGTTGGATTGGCATGAAACTCCCCAGAAGTTGGGGTAGTTGAATGTTAGACATATCGATCTGTGACCTTGTCAGCACGGATCATTATTTCTAGTCAGGGAAGGTGGAATGAAACTGGGGAACTGGATGTTGATTTTATTTTTTGTAGCACTAATGGTTTCGTCTCCCTACTTTTTGAGACCCAAGATGCCGCAATAAGAAATCGATCGCCACCCACCCACTGACGCAGGGGAAAGGGTAGCGCCAACGCAACAATCCCACATGGCTCCACCTCTTCTGCGACAGCTCCCACACCCACAACTGTTGGGCACCCATGCCCCATCTCCCCTTATGAAATAATTCAATGAAGGGTAATAATTGAACTTGTACAACAATACGAGGAGGAGGGGATTATCTCGACTTGAGATATGGCTCACCAAGATTTGAAGGCATCTATACCCCGTCGCCACCGCTTCCCCAAAGGGTCATGTAGGCAGCCACTACTCCCCACACCATTGTACAATTGTTTCAGGAGCCTCTCCCTGAAATTCCTCGATGACTCCCTCCCCTACGCCGATGAGGTAGGGGATGTATGGGCTAGCCCTACTGGGATCCCATTTTAGGGGCCCCCAGGGAAGGCCCCCACTAGGTCTCACCAGCACCACCACTTGATCCCAATGGCTGAAGAGTAGGTAATTCATGTGAATGAACCACCAGCCTTAGTCTGGTTCACCTAATTCCAACATCGGGCACAGGCTGAGGAGGACGTCCACCAAGGGGTGTCAACGTCAACAACTACTATGGCTCGTGCCACTACCGATGTATATCATCATCCCCCTATATATAATGAGGAGTTTATGTCATACACCCATATGTAATTAAGGCCCCAACCTCCCCATGGGTAGGCTAAGTTGACTCTCCTGGTCGACGGTGCAAGGAGTGCCCGCCAAGGTCCGACCCACAGTAACAAAACCCAGTACAGAGGTCCTCCCCAAACCACCACTGCAGAGAATGTGGGTCCTCTCCAATTCTAGGATCAGTATGGAGGCCCACCCTGTTCCACCTTTAATCCCAGTGAGGGTCCCCCCAACCCCACAACAGTGACACTCAGTATGGAAGCCTCTCTTGCGCTCATTACGTTGGGAATGGGGGTCATTCCTCCGGCCACAGACCGCCCGTATGGAGATGTTATGTATCCGGTGAATCTCCAGTATAGGGGACCTTCCCCATGTCCTCAAAGTAACCAGTGAAGGTCCTCTTCACCTTAAAAATAATAGGAATAAATGTCAGCTTCACTTAATTGGAACCCAACACGGAGGTCCTACCCATGTTTGGCTTGACCAGTACGACGACCCTCCTCACACTGCCGCTGCTAGGGGAAAAATCATAGAGGCCCTACCCATGCTCCTAACAGCTCCGGTGGAGGTCCTAACTACTATAGAACTTCCCATAGAGATCCTCTCCACACATCATCTAGTGGACACAGAAGTCCTCCCGGTGTGCCCTTTGATATCTGTCCAGGTTCTCCTCACACCCCGGCTCACTCAGGAGGAAGCCTTCTCTATCCCAGCACCAGTTCAACCGAAGGTCCTCCTAATGCCGGGAATCTACCATGATCCCAAGAGCCATTGTTGAGAAGGAGGTCAGGTCATCGCTGCCATAAAAGGAATACCGAGAAGATTCTAACCCAGATTAAACCAATCTTCTTCTCTGATTCTGAGGCGGAGTACGACTTGGCAGTAGAACCCTCACCTATATCCTCTGTGTCAAGGGTTGGGTCAGAAACAAGGCACATCATCCTCATACTTCTCGAATGTGAGGTCCATCAGATTCCTTCCTCCCTCCATAGTTACATCATGGAGGATGAAAATTTGGAAACTTCATAGGTCTCGGCTATGCAATCTCTACCATCATCACCAGAAGCACTCTCAACCTCGACAAGAGATCACAGAGAGCTATTCTAGGGACCAATGGAAGACGATAAAAAGTTTAGTCCATCACCATCTTCCATATTCCCTGTGCCAAAAACTGTAATCACCAGCCTATCTTATCGTGATGTGGTGGCCAAGTAACTACACTCTTTAGAGGATAACACAAGATGTAACGGTTTGTCTGCCCTCTCTCTATATTCTCCACCAGTCAACCTGCCATCTCAGCAGTCTGAATCAGTACCGTTACCAGTTCCCCGGCTGCCTCCAATTGCCGAGTGGGGAAATGAAGGGATAGACCTTGATTATAGACCAAGGACCTTGTGGGATACTCTCGCATCAGACCATTTACCATATATGTTTTGGCCGGTTGCAACGCCAAATTTCAGGGCGCCAAAAGCACTCACCCAGGAAGAGGTTGGATGCTTTTCCCAAACCCCCTGGGTGACTCATTTATATCTACGTCATTGGCGACTGGCCTACTCCAAGAGTCAGGTGCACTTTGAGGATGTTTTCAAACATTGATGTTTGGTTTAATTGGCCGCAATACCCGTGGCTCAGCGCCCTGAGTCACCGAGTCGCCATAGGAACCTCCAACAAAGATGATTCCATAGCATTAAAGTAATTTTAGGATAATCAAGAAGGCTTATCCCCAAGTGAAAATCCATGTTTGGGGGTAGTACACAACCCTAAATTTCATTTCCATCAAGAGCCAGCCCAATTTGTCGAGTGATGTAGAAGATATGCCTCTTAGGAGGGTCGGGGTTAACATGGCTGACCTGCCTGGGGGTGATAATGAGTAAGATCTTCTAGGAGAGGACCAACCCCAGAGGGAGCTTCACACCTCTTGGATCTGTTGGGTAGAATTACTCATCAAAAGAGTAATATACTAGATCTTCTTATGCCCATCAGGGCTCAGTCCTTAGCCAAAATCCCAATAAGTGTAAGAAGCACTTCACAGCCATCAAACCCTCTAACCCATTTGTCTCTGTCCAGAAGGGGGAAGATGACCCCGAAAAAGCTGTGTTGCATCAGCTACTCACCAAACACAAGTAGATGGTTGATGAAATCCTTTCTGAATGCATTGTATAATGATGGCCAGACTACGATGATCCTCAGCTGGGTTTGTAGGGGCTAGTAAAACTTCCCCTCAGCAAACTTCCTCAAAGTGACCCTAGCCATCCTACCCATGTTGACAGGATTGAGGCTGGAACTTATGTCAAGAGGGCATGGTATGCATCTCCAAATCCTCCTAAATGGTGTGAAAATCCTTGGGACCCAGTTTAGGTACCCCCAACAACTCTTCAAGTCATTCCTCCAGCCTCTCCATGAGTTGTTGGGCCTGCTTATCATGATGAAGAACCCACCAATGTGCTGGGTGTTAGGAATCCCAGTTAAGACAGGAACCCCCATGCAGATAATCAAATGGAGGCACTAATCTCCTGCCTTTATGCTTAAAAGAATCGAAAGGTGGCAATCCCAACTGATAGAAAGCCATATCTGGCATGGGTGGATGATATACCAGCACCCCCCGAGTTTCAAAAATCCCACACTTTCTCCCTTCAACGATACTGAGGTCCCACTGCAGCACCTGACTCACATAATCGCAAAGTGTGGGCCCATGTTGTGAAATCCAGAACAGTAGGATGCCACCAAACTCCAATGCATCATACAGACACTGGAGGGGCCGACGTTCGTTTGGTACAACCAGATCCCCATCAAATTAGTAGCCGGCTAGGAAGACTTCCATAGGCAATTTATCATCCAGTTCAGTTCTACAACTTGGAAGATGAGTTCACATACCTGTACAAGTGCAAGCAGTGGCCTGATGAGCACATTGCAGACTTTTTCACCTGGGGGAAAGGGCTCACAAACACCCTTGACATGTCGTTGACTCGGGAGAAACTGTTGATGATGTGCATAGGGAATATCAAGATGGAAGAGGTCCCCTCTTTGATCACCCAGAACTACCCCAGGGGATTCTGATACTTCCATGATAAGGCTCAACGCCTAGAAGAATCCTTGCAATAGGCCAGTCAGGCACATCCATTGCCTTGTGTAATCCCCATGAGAAGGGTCGAGCTCAACACAGTGGCATAAATAGAGGCCCCCAAGAAACTATACTAGTTATCAGTGGAGCCACCTCCTCATCCTCACTGGGGCCCTCCACCATAGGCATAGCCTTCGGCCCAGCAGCGCCCACCACAGAATCAGCAGGTTCTCCCTCGCAATGCGCCACCACCGCCAAGGCATGATAACCATGATCATCCATCCCCTTGTCAGGGTCAAGCTCCCAGGGCCCCCTTCCCGTACAAGAGGAACTAAACATACTCCTTCAATGAGGCTCAAGTCCCTGGTTATTTCATAAGTTCCCTAGAGTAGGGGATTATATGTTTTCCTAAATGCAGAAGTCCAGAAGAGGCAAACCTCACTCATCGCCCGAACTATTTCCCCTATCACAAGATCCTGGGGAACATCCTCAAATAGCGATATATGTTTAAATATTGTCTTTATGACCAGGTGGATAACAACATAGTTGGGCTAGGCCTTGCTCCGGTACAGGTTTCATGTGTCATCGTGACGCCAGATAGCAGTAGTGAAAGTGAAGGGGAGTTGTATCAGGTTTCTAAATACGGGTCCTAGAAGTATGATGACTGGATGGTTCATAAAACAATCACTTGTGCCCATGGTTTCATCTGTGCAAACCTGAATTTACCAGAGCCTATAGAAGCTGATGCATCAGCTGTTTCTACTTTTTCATTGTTGTCTCAAACATACTCTTCTCATAAGATCAAGCATCGGTCGTGAAAGGAAAAACAAATACCCCCACAATTTATATCATCATCCCATACTCTTGGTGACTTCATGCCCCCAGATATGGTGATTCCCCCTAGAATCTGTCCAGAAGTGGATGACTCCTCAAGTGACAGTCAAGGGTATGCCTCGGTTAATACTGTAGAGATGGAAAACCCATACATAATTCCTGATAATGAGGATCTCTAGAAGGATCCTCCCAACGTCCCCAACCATCATCAAAGTTGATTGGGCCATGGAAATGTGGGTCATCATATTACCTCAGTCAGTAATTCCAGTCAGGCTATTCATGCTACCGAAACTAGGTAGTGGGCCCAAGACAGACCTCATCATGTGAAACCTTCTCATCTGGTTTCATCAGGTCTGCCTTTTCCATTGTTCATGTTTTTGGATCAAGCAGAGCCACCTCGACTAGTTCGTGGTCATCCACACTTTTCTACAGACCGATCTCATACATCAGGCTCTCATCCTATAGTCACTCTGCATGCTTCGACTAGTGAGCAGCGGGATATTCCTAGTACTAGTCAGATTTCGGTCCAGATGGTTGGTCCCACTATACTTCTTGTCATATAGAGACCTCATGTAAGTATAATTTCACACCTGGCATGGAAGTATGACATCCTCAAGTATCTTCCTTGAATTCAAGAAAATATCTCTATCCTTGAGGCCCTTTTCCTATCATCGGATATGTGTGAGGCCCTCATAGAGGCTTTTAAAATCCCCTTCCCGTTTGAGATAGAGGTAGTAGCCACAGAAGCCTTCCACGTTGAGGTAATCAATCACACTGAGGGCTAGGACATCACTTAATTATTTGGAGAATATGGAGGATCTCCCATACATGGGAAAAATCACCCACTATAAATCATTGTCCGGTTTAATGGTGTTGAGGTTAGTTGTTGTCTTGTCAAAAAATGCTCTGCGATCAACCTAATCCCGACTCAGACACTGTCAAAACTGGGGTTGTTCGAAGATGATTTGAGTCCCTTTGACCTAAAAATCCAAGGTTATGAAAGAACCGAATAAACACCGATTAAAAAAGTTCTCCTAAAGACCCATTTTGGTTGTCTGGTAGCCAGCATCGATTTTATGGTTGTCTCTCAGGACACTGCCTACAATGCATTGATGGGAAGTCCATGGATCCACCTGCATGTGGAGGTCCCTTCATCATATCACTAGTGCCTTAAGTACTCCCTCAATGGTGGAGTGGGCATACCCCAATGTCGTGTGTCTCCCTTTTCCACTAGTGAGGATCACTATCTTGATGCTGAATATTACAAGAGAAAAGACAAGCAAATTCAAGCTAACAATGTTGAGCATGCTACAACTATGACCGGCCCATGGATAGATCTAGATGATGCCTACATCTTACCAATCCACCTATTGGAGTCTATAACCCAAGACATGGGATAATTCATGGTCATTTCTTGAGAAATAGGGGAGCACATTCCCATGTCTAATCGACATCAGAAGATCACCTCATATTCCTACATGAATGAAGCCTAGGTGACCCTGTAGCCTCATACTCCCATAAGGTATTTAGATTTTTTCCCCATGGAAACAAAAATAAATCATATTTTCTTATTCCACCAGGTTGGGATAAACTAGCTCAAGAAAATGAACCACTGTTGCTTTGATATCATTATCTGTGGACCCTTAGGCTGAAGACCAAATGGGATCAGATCAACAGCCTTTATCGCTATGGTTTCAGTAGTACAGGAGTTCCCCGATGCGGTGTCCACTGCTGCTCAAGCTGGTACCAACCACCCATCAGGATTTGAAGACTCAGAGGACACTCATCCCTCTAGGGATCCCTCCTTTATATGTGAAGAAGATGGTTTAGATGACCCCCCCCCCACCTTTGAAGAGGTCGTCTCCACCACGATTGACGAATTGGTACAGGTGAACATCGTTAGCAAGGCAGACCCAAAACCCACAATGATCAGTGCCTCCATGCCCCTCGAGGAGAAACAGTAGTACATAAAATTATTTAAAAAACACCGTGATGTGTTTTCCTGGAGTTACGATGAGATGCCAGAATAGATCCTCGGGTAGTAGTCCACTGCATTTGTCTCCTGGAAAATCATCACGGGTTCAAGTAGCCTCCCAAAAAGATGCACCCTTCCAACGGCGCCATGGTCGAGGCCAATGTTGACAAGCTCACCAGATCCAATTTTGTTAAGGAAATCTAGTACCCCAAATGGTTGGCCAACATTGTTCCAACCAGGAAGAAGAACAGATAGATCAGATTCTACATCAACTTCTGAGATCTCATCCATCAGTGTCTAAACGATGTCTTTCCCCACCCTATGAAGAAATTTTTTATTGACGCTAGAGCTGGTTTCCAGTCCCTCTTTTTTATGGATGCGTACTTTGGGTATAACCATATCCAAATGGCCACTGAGGATGAGGAGTCTACAGCCTTCATGGAACCAAAATCTACCTTGTGTTACTATGTAAGAACCTTTGGATTAAATAATGCAGGTGCCACCTATCAGCGTGCTATGTATCACATATTTAAGCTGATCCCCAGAACGTTGGTGGAATATTACAAGGATGATCTGGTGGTCAAATCTTGAAAATTTTAGGACTATCCCAAACACCTTGAGAAAGTGTTTGGCATCCTCCGTTCTCGCCACTTGAAGATGAACCCATTGACATGTGCCTTCAGGATCACCTCTAGAAAGTTTCTAGGCCTTTTTTTATATACAGGGTTATCGAGATCAACCCGGAGAAGATCGATGCCATCAGACAGATGTCTCCCCTGAGAATTATCTGAGATCTATGAGGTTTCCAGGGCCACTTGGCCTACATACATAGATTCGTTGTGAATCTAGCCGGAAAGTGTATGCCCTTTTATCATCTAATGAAAAAAGGAACTGTCTACAAGGGGGGAAAATAATTTCATACCTCTTTTGAGGAAATAAAGTAGTACCTGCTCCAACCACTGGTCTTAATGCCACCTTTCTCTAGAAAGTCACTGGTCCTCTAGGTAACATCCTTGGAATGGTCTCTTGGTTCCCTTTTCACCTAGAAGAAAAATGAGGGGATGAAGAATAGTCTCTATTATCTCTACCGCATGCTCCTCGATATGGACACTAGATACTCCCCTATCGAGAAGAGATTCCTTGCGCTGGTATTCATAGTATAGAATTTGAGACATTACATGTGGCAGCATGAGGTACATTTAGTGTCTGAATGGATCCATTGAAGTACATCCTGAACCACCCAATGTTAACAAGAAATATAGCTCAGTGGGAGGTCATCCTTCAGCAGATCGACATCATGTTTGTCACTCATAATTCTATTAAGGGGAAAGCATTGGAATACTTTCTTGCTACACATCCGGCTCCTGCGTACCAGTCCCTGGATCTCTATTTCCCCAATGAAGCCATTCTCTCGGTAGACCAAGCAATGTCATGCTGGAAAATGAACATCGATGCTGTTTCCCGAAGCCCCACTAGAATAAGCCTCAATGACCCCATGGTCAACAGATTAGGCCTGAATATTGTTTTCATTACCCCATCACAATCCATTCTGCCATATTAATTCTTATTGTTAGAAGGTTGAGCCAACAATTAGGCAGTGTATCAGGCTCTCATTACTGGCCTGGAGCTATCCCTCGAGATAGATGTTCCCCATTTTCATGTGAAAGGGGACTCCGAACTAGTCATCACGAAGATCAACTGTGACTATGTAATTAGAAAGCTAGAGCTCGTACCATTTTTTGGAACATACTCTCTATATGATGGCCCAGTTCCCTTATCGACCAAAAGTTACTCATGTCCCTCGATCTCAGAAAAGTCAAGCTGACACCCTGGCCAGCCTAGCTACATCACTTATGGAGCCCAAATAGGATGATCTAATTATCCAAAAGGAACACTAGAGAGTCATTTCTCTCATCACTCCATATAATGATGATAGACCACATGTAAGACATATTACCACCGAATCCTCCACGTCAGGACCCTCAGGTCCCCCAGATGCATTTATTGATGTGACTCTTGACTGGAGAGATTCCTTTGTGGAGTACCTCCAAAATAGTAATCTCCCGCATATTGGGCCGAGCGCAAGAAAAATTGATGACGCCCATTAAAGTTTACCCTCCATGACGATCCTGGTCATGAGAAGATCCTCTAAAAGTGTAGGTTTGATGGTTTTCTCCTCCGTTACATTCAAGGAGTCAAGATTTACCATGTCTTGTAGGAGGTTCATACCGGTTTCAGCAGGGCTCATCAAACCGGGCCGAAACTATCTCAAAAAATCTAGATACTTGTGTATTTTTATCCCTCTATGATCCATGACTATATCGAGTTCTCTAAAAGGTTCCATGCATGCCAAATTCATGCCAACTTTATGCATCGTCCGCCAGAGACTCTCCACACTACCGAGTAATCTTGGCCATGTGCAGTATGGGGACTCGATGTCATTGGACCATATCCACTAGCGACGGCTCGCCAGTGCCGGTTCATCTTGACCGCTACAGATTTCTTCTCCATGTGGGCAGAGGCAGTTCCTCTCAAGGAGTTCAAGGCTCATTCCATCATTGACTTTGTCAGCTCCAACATCATCTAATGATTTGGAGACCCTCATGTCTTCCTCGTCAATAATGGACTGAACTTCCGGGAAGCTGTGTAGAATAAATTGTATTCTTAGAACAACATCCATTCTGGTCATACCTCCCATTATCAAGCACAAGGAAATGGATAGATTGAGGCATTCAACAAAACCCTCTCCAACATTCTACAGAAAATGGTTGGTCAGAACAAGAAGAGTTGGTCGGACAAGCTCCTCAATTCACTCTGGGCGTATCAGACTTGTACTCGTAATTCCATGCAGGTGACCCCATATTCCCAAGTTATACGAAATGGAGGTCATCCTACCCATTGAGATTCAGTTTCCCTCTTTTTTTACAACTATCTATGATCAGAAAGCACCAGATAAAGTAGCTGAAATCTGTATGGATTAGTTGGAAGATCTTGACAAGAGAAGGTTTCATTCCATTCACAGTCTGGAAAGGCACCAGAACAAGATAGATAAAGATTTAAACAATAAATTTCACCTCCGCTCCTTCTTGTAAGGTGACTTGGTGTTGGCACTGAGAACACCAATGATACCTGGTATAAAACCACCCATGATGGAGCCCCAATGAGAAGGACCTTACATTGTTCACAAGGTTTACTCCAATGGTAGATACTCCCTGGTTATAATGGATGATGAACGTATAACACCACCCACTAATGCCTTGTTACTCAATCCATACTTTTCCTGAGTCGCCTAGTCCTCCATGACCTTAAACTGTAAAATTTCCTGCATGACACAAAAATGTATGTCATCCCGCATGATGTTAAATTGCATATCGTCCTACATGACATTAAATTGTATGTCATTCTTCAGGACGTTACACTTTGTGTCCTCCTACAAGATGTTAAACTGTAAGAACTATGTACGGTATGATTTCAATCCTTATGGGATACGTAGGAACTACTAAGCACTTTTTCTTGAGTCTAGCCCCAGTTTCTTCTTTGATTATCCCCTCCTGGGTATAGTTCTATTGTAGGTTCCCACATTGTTTCATATATGCTTCTTTGGCCCCACTCATGTCAAGATTATGATGATATTACTATGTGGCCTCCCTCATTCTTCTCTCCTCCCACATCCTTAATGAACAACGCTGAAAATATATCCTTCATAACTACGTATGGCTTGGTTCCCATCCTCATGGGATATGTAGGAACTCCCAGACATTTTTTCTATTGGCCTAGCCCAACTTCCAAAATCTCCCCTCGGGTCGGAAAACACAGTCTGGTGCTGAATTTTTCCCTGCTTTATGTCGAGTTCATCATAACCATACCATATATCCCCTTTCTTGGAGATCTAGATCTCATTCATTGTCCTTTAGGACACTAAAATTCACCTTTAGAACTACATATGACTTGTTTCCCATCCTCATCAGATATGTAGGACCGCTCGAACATTTATTCTATGGGTTCAGCCGCATATCTTAGAATCCTCCTTATTTTCCTATCCCGTTATCATGAGTCTTTCCAAGAGAGGGGTATGGGGTTTTATATGTACATATGTCCTTAACTCACGTTAGGTTTGTAACAACCACACCACATATCTCTTTCTTCTGAGAGCCCTTCACTCCCTTGTTATATACTCATCATTTTGAGTTGGATTATCTTATGTCGAGCCCCTAGACCCTCTTTGTATGTTCACCAATGTGCCCAGGAGTTCTCTGGTTTAGAACCTTGAGTGTCAGATTATACCTGGACATGCTTTCACCCATTTTTCAGGCTTCGTGTTCCCCTTAATTTGGGAATTCATTATATTTCACATTCAAAGGGACCCCCAAGTGGCATGGATGCTCGGACCAAGGGCTCTCCTACTATTATAGGACAACATCTTCATGGGTTTTGAACAAAAAATCGATACATGCCCCATGTTGCGTATATGGACAGCGGTTGACTCTCATTTGTTGTTCCCATTTCAGGTCACAAGATATGGATACTAGGTTTTGAACACTATCAATAGTTCTCCTCTATCATCACCTCAACAACATCATGCCTTAAATTTCAGTTACATGGATCACATCATTTTCCACCCAATCATGTCCAAGTTGAATTTTGACACTCTTGGTGTTATCCCTCAGTGTGCATTTGCACACTAGGAGGAAAAGGCCGCATTTAGGTGTCATTTGAGGCTCCGCACCGACTTCCCCTTTACGTGCATTCCATGTGTTGCAAATACCTCTTCCTCCCTTGTTTCCCACATTGAGTTCAACTAACATTGGCTTAGGGGATGGATCGAGGTATGCGCTCACATGGAAGAGTTCTGATTCTTCATGGTCTGAGCTCTAAGACCATAAACTAAGATCTCCTTATACATCATTTTCTAGAACTACATCTAGATTGATTTTTATCCTTATGGGATACGTAAGAATTCTTGAACATTTCATCTTTGGGCCCATCTCAAATTTCACTAATTATTACATTTGTTCAGCCTTTTAGGCCCCGACCCGTATCGGATTGTGTGGTGTGGCATGTGTGGAGTTATGTCTTCAGTTATATAAGGTTTTCAAGAGTTGTACCATGTAATTCCCATCAGAGTGCCAGTCTCTACTACCCCATATTCACAAACCTTTTATGGCCCCTTGGCCCATGTTTTCTTTCCTGTAATCAGGCGCGGTGTGATATGCACTTATGTCATAAACTCATGTTGGGTATGCTTTATCACGCCGCACACATCCTCTATTGAAACTCATCTCTCCTATGTATGATCACTATGAAATTAAACTATGCTTCTACTAGCCCCAAAAGACTTTAAACAATCATTTCTGTACTATGAGATGTTAAAATTTAGGGGGTTGTCCTATCGCATGACCCTAAACAGCGACATTATCGTCATGGCCACATGATGAAAAACGACGTTGTGTTGTGATGTCCTCACTTGAAGGGCCATCATGTTTGGTATATGTCACCCACCATACCATTTTTCAATTCCTGTATATAGCTTGAATTTTGTGGTGACGCCAGGACTTTCTATCCTAGGTCCATCGCTTTACAAAAATAAAACAACCACACATTCATCCTAAAGGACAAAAAAGATCTATAAAATGATGCTTCTTTTAGTGCGAGGACTAGAACCACATGACCTTATTATCCCTAGAACAGGTATCATACCATTCCACGTTCAGAACTATGTATGGATTTATTCCCATCCTCATGGGGTACATAGGAATTCCTGAGCACTTTACCTCGGGCCCAGCCTAACTTTCACATTTGGTCCCCTAACCTAGAAGTTTCCTGGGGAGCACATTGGGGTAATACAGACTCCTATTGTCCCCATTCATTTAAGGTTTAGTAATTACTTCACCACATGTCTCCCTCATTAAATTCCATATAAGGTCTGAGCTCTATGATAATAATCTAAGACCACTTTGTGTGCTTTCCTCATGACGTTAAACTACACGACATCTTCCAGAACTATGTACGGCATGATTCCCATCCTCATGGGAAACATAAAATCGCCCACGCATCAAGACTCCAGGTCCATCCCTAGGAATCTAAACTCCTTCCCCCACTCTTTAGCCCCTTTTCCTGAACTCTTTCAAGAGAATAGGGTGTGGTGAGTACCACTTACATCCTCATTCATGTTGGGTTTATGGCTATCACATCATATGATACATTTTAGGGATCTTACCTTTCACTCATCAACATATCGCATGATGTTAAATTGCATGATTCTACATGACCACAATGTAGGAAACTAAACTGTGTTTCTACCCTGAACATGTTCAGGATGCCCCATGTAAATAATGGAATGTGTGATCTTCCTCACTAAAATGTATTCCCCTACCAGCATTGGTCTCTGACCTAGAAGTTCTTTAAAAACTATGTTTTTCTTGATTCTCATCCTTATGGGATACATAGTGATGCCCAAGAATTTGGCCTTGGTCCTAGCCCCAGGTTCAGTAACCCTTCTGGCCCCTCGGGCCCGATTCTAGTCCAAGCAGTATGACCTTTAAACTATGTGAATCATCCTCACCGTACAACGTTTAAACTACATGCCTATCATCTTTATTGGAATGACATAAAACTATAGAACATTCCAGGTCCCTACTAGAGAGGTCCTATTAGGAATAATGTTTGATTCCTGATCAGATAGATACGCCCTCGCAATGTGTTTCCACCATGGTGGTGTGATTTCCAGAGTGTGGGACTCCATTCGAACGACCCATAACTCACCACTCCATGATTTGTGTACCCTTTATTTGGACCCTCATCCTCTTTCACATCTAGAAAAACCCTCGACAGTATGGATTCTTAGCCTATGGATCTCCTACTATGCTGGGCCAATGTTCTGGAAGACTAATGGGTAGAATTTTGAGTTAGGGGTTGTGTTTTGAACATGGTCTATGGTCAGCCCTCATTTGTTATCCCCATTTCAGGCTAACAGAGTAGGGATTCTATGTTTCCAACATGGTCAATAATAATACTCCATTTTCACACCACCCCTAAAATGTTCCGAATCATGGGTATCCTGATTCATAGCTTCCACTCCCTTATGTTCGGATTAATCCAAATTCCCATGGTGTTACCCTGCTCGTGCACAAGTGTACATTAGGAATGTGATAATTTGACTGTTCTGAGAGCTTCATTCTCCGATAACCCCCCCACCCCCCACTTCTCGGAATCCCAAATGGGTTGTTTATACCTCAGATGCCCGAAAATTGGTTTGAATTTCCCATATTCAAATGATTGACGATGCAACCATCCTTTGTTTCTCAAATAAGGAATGCCCTGGGTGAGTTTAGTGATGGATTTCTAATTACTTTAGAATTGTTTTTGGACTGTATTAAACTGAAAAAACAAGTGAATAATCAAAGCATACATGTAGTTCAGGACAGGTAACGGTAAAGAAAAATAGGTTTAAGGGGTTCGGCCAAAACAGGGCCCTTAAAGATCGACATTTTGGATGGACTATTCCAATGTTGCTACCTTCCGACTTGTGGCCCCCATCATCACTTCCTATCCCTTGAGATACTTCTATTAGACAGTAGTAGAAGGGTGTAAATCATCATCCCTGGATTGTGACTGTGATTTTTCAGTTTGGAGCTCAATCATCTGGTGATTCTCCTGCACTATCTGCTCTTGAGCATCCGCCAACTAGGTCCTCAACTGCTCGATGACCTCATATTAGTTGGAAATGAATGGCACCCTTTCTTCTGCTTGTTCTTCAAGGAATCAGACCTCTATCTCCACCTCCACGAATTCATGAGTATTCAATGATAATTTCTATCATCAGGCAACATCTAAATGTCTACAATCCTCTCGTATCATCTCCAATATGTGATCATAGATCATTATGTGATGATAGTGAGCGTCTACCCCTCCGGTGTAGAGAAAGAGTAGCTAGGTGCGGAGCAACCCCATCCGGATTATCAATTTTTACTGTGGCTAGCTGAGAAAATGTTTGATGCACTTCCACACCTTGTGTCATGTCCTATGGCTCTCCTCAGCAGCGTCCAAGTGAGAATCATCTATTTCCTCGGGGTCTATAGGCCTGTATTCGGGGAAAGTGGCAAGGAGGTCAGCGATGAGGTCTTCCTTAGGAACTCCTTCTTTAGCAGTGACTTCACCCTCATCAGGTGGGAACCCCACCCCGATAGCATTTCCACCTATTATCACAACCTCCAGCTCACCAGGTACCAGAGTAAGGCCGCATAGAATGGTTGTGTTTGCATGAACCAATGTGGTCACAGACATGACTCTTGCTGATGTTCCATACCTGATGGTCTATCTAGCCTCAAAATTTGAGATCAAAGCATTTGGAATCAGTATCTTGGTAAGATAAATTCCCCACAAAAGGTGAAATCCAATAAAAATAGGCTTCAATTAGAAAAGTGTGGTAGTATCCATTGCTTGTGTCGTGATTGAAGTTGAAGTCACAAGTGAGCCTTTGGAAGTTGTCAACTCGATCACCGACGTCAGCTCGTATTGAATAGTGGGAAAGGTAGGGGACTCAAATTCCACCATCTTGTCTCTTCCTATGGGATCATTGTCATCTATTGTAGCCATATTCGGTGCCCCCCCATTCTTGGTCCGGAGGACAGGTTCTTGAGAATGCTCCCCGGCCTCCATAGGCACGTCTTTTTCCCCTTTGGGGAAGGATTTCTGGGCACCCTCACCCATGTGTTCCTAAATAAGACGGAGTTTGGTTGAAATATTGGGATTGCGAAAATATAAAGTCCATTGGATATAATATTTATACTTACCTCAAGCTGCTCTACCAGTTCTGTGTCGAAGCCTACGATTTTGCCACTCTCTCGAGAGCCTTTCCGGTGAGCGGGAGCATCTGAAGGCCCCTCACCACCAGGACCTTCAACTTGGTTCTCCCCTTCTTCTTCATCTACACCATCTTCACCTTATTCACCTTATTCCTCTTATTCCTCTTCTTCCTCTTCTTATTATTCTTCTTCTTCTAAACTTTCATCCTCAGATGGAAGCATTTCTGGGTCATGTTCCTGGCCAAGCATCACTTTCACCAGGTGATTTGGTTCTTCATACCACCCCTGCTGGTATGTGTACATATCCATAGTTATCATTTATGCATGTTGGCAATGAATTTTTACCTTATCCTTCATCTATATGCACCGTATGTCTGGAAAATTGATCCTGGTGCGAACCAACCTCCGCCACAATTCTTCGGTAGACATAGAATGTCACAGTGTTCTCTAAGAAGACCACATAGAAGGGAAGATGGAATTGGAATTTGGCTTCAAGAGGTACCTAAGTTACTTTCCCAGAATTTCCCTAGCTGGCCAATGAGGCTACATGTGGGACAACCCTTCCTCGGAAGGTGGAGGCACATTATCAGCTTGCGATGCTCCTGTTGATGAAGTAACACCCTGTTCTAGGCTAGCCACCCAGCCCGTTCATTTCCTCACCTCTCATGTGGAACCTCTTCTACCTCCCTACTCTTTGGGATCTTCACTAGCCACTTGGATTTATTGGATTCTTTTCTAATGAATCACCTCAGGATATTTTTTTGTCCAGTGTTCAACACACACTATTTATAGGCCTGCACTGATGTTGGTGGGGGGAAGAGTGATGATTTATCCCAAGCCTAATGTCTGGAATATAAGCCACAGTTAGTATATAATACAAGAATTTCGTTCTTTATGAACCTCTCTGTATACTTTCTTCTGCATCTATTTCATCCACCCGAACTGCCTAGAAAACCTGGTTGGCATGTATGGTTCGAAAAAGATTTTACCAGCAATCTGATCTACCATTATGCCACCCCCAAATGCTTTTTAGGTACTCCCTCTACTCTGATGTCCCCCTCTAATCATCTAACATTTGAAAAACATGGGTTCATAGTTGGTGGAAGTCGAAGTGGGTATGGATGTCAATCTTGAGCTTGACCCCCTCTTATCTATGCATCAGTGGATGAATTATGGCAGTGTTCAAGAGTTATGGATGAATACCATTATCAGGGGGAGAATGGAATTTTCTAATTCATACCTGCCACAGTGGGTTGTGACCCATCCATGAAGAAATTGGAATGGCCCTATATCCTCCTAGTCGTACTTCCCCTCAAAATATTCCCCAGAATACTATACAGCTTCACCAACACTGGCACCACCAGGTTGACCTTGTTCTTCGACTCCATAATCCCTTCCATCACTAGTGTCCCTAGGTGGACCCCCATCCATGTTTCCCTCACTAAAAGTTTCCATCCACTCAAGAATGCACCATGAAACCCAACATATCTTAAATTTGGGTCCCGACTCTCATTTATGCCAAATCCCAATGATTGGTACTCTCATCCCTCTAGGATACTCCTGTATGATCCTACCTTTCCATTCAAAGATTTTTTCGGGCATTGCTTGCCTCATCCTGGCATTTTTACAGTCATTTCCTACATCTGGAAAAGACTAAAGCACCCTGAATAGGATATGTACTTTACGATATATTTTATTTTCAACTCCCCTTTATCCAGCTCCAGAAGGTGGAATGATAGGACTGGGATGTGTGTCATATCCCCTCATACATTCCCCATCAGGAGGAACTCATCATTCTGATACCCCTCCATGGGGATTCCCCCGATGCAGTGGAAGTCCCACAAACTGATGCCCACATCTCCATGGTGGAGGTGGAAGGTGTTGGTATCAGGGGACCAGTGACTGAATAACTTCGCTACCAGATCCAACTGTCGGTAGAAGTGGAATTGGGATGTCGAAACGGCTTCAAAAAGCCTAATAGACCACAACTCCAGCCCAAATTCCCCACATGCCTAGCATACCCAGTTCACCCATGAATATTAATTGGTGATGTTTCCCCCGAATATGAAATCTCATTCCTACCAACCCTTCATCTCATCAGTGATACTACTCTTGAAATTACTTGCATAAAGGGAGAGAGAGTCCTTGTGAACCAGATCACTTCCCACAACCATCCTAGTGTTCGTATTTAGCACATAGATGGTTGTGTTCTATGTTTTCCAAGTAGGATGGTTATTGTTTGTAATATGGAACTTTGGGAGACTATCCTCGCATGTCACCCATGACCGTAGTATATCCTTCTCGAAACCAGGAATTAGCACCTCCTCCAGAAGGCCGAAGTTCCAAAAAGGCATCCTATCACTCAGGAAATAATCATTTTGGGCTTGCGTAAGAATTCCAAAACGCATCTGGTTATCAGACACAACACTCCTCACATGAAGAATTTGAGGTTTCATGATCATCTAAGTCCATCTTGCAACTGTTGTAGCCTCCCTCTCAGTATCAGTCTATCTGGCGTCCATTAGTGATATTCCAAGGGATGGACACAAAACAATGAAGATTTTGTGCACAAAATCTGTGGGGGAGCACCATATATGAAGTGGAATGCAAGAGTGTCGATCTACGCGAAAAAGCTAGGACAATGCGCCAAACATGTAGTCGGCCACAGAAACTTACGCAATGATCAAGACCTTTTTTACGCCCGAGAGAAAAGCACTTTTTATGCAGAAAAAGTCAATGTAGGGGCCTATATGGGGTCCCTCATCCTATTTATTGGTTTGAATGTGTCTTATGTGCGTGCGAAAAAGGTTTGTGCACCCAAATAATATTTTTGCGTGCACCAAATGGGAACTTCCCTGCTTTTCGGTGTGACCCTCAAAATCTAGCCTTTAGGTCCCCCTTCAGCTCAAATTTTGACGGAGGTCATTTGTTGACACCAAATTTCAGATTGGGAAGAATTGGGATAATAAAGAGAAGTAAATGTATTTGGAAGAGGAGGAGAAGATTTTGTGACCCCAGATCCTGGTGCACAAAAGATTCAAGGGATGCACGCAAAAGGTCCTCTGGTGTGGAAAATCTTCTGTTCCCAATGTGACATCATGGGTAGGCTTCTGCAGAAACCCCTCCAAAACCACTAATGGCAATGGAAATCAAGGATGTGGGGTTGCGCGCAATACTCTATATAGCACACAAAAGGATTGCACACCCAATACAGTGTCAGCAGGGCCTTTACTCATTGGAGCCCTTGAGAATCGGTTAAGACCTGAGTGCGAAGTCCCTCAAAGGAATGAAAAATATTGCACGTCCAATGTGACATCAAAGGAAGGCTTCCATGGTTCCCCCTAGAAACATTCAAAGTGGCTAGAGCACAAAAGTACGGAAGGCATGCCTACTTTCCTTATGCTTTCTAACACGTGCACGCCCAATGTGACGTCATGTGAGGTATTTGCATGCAAAACACCTTTCACATAGCCTATGAGGACTTCAGCTATAAAACAAAGTGTACCCATGCCCTTTAGAGATGGTAAATGAAGATGAATCGACACTCGGATGCGCGAAAGACACCTCTTCTGCGACCTCATGATAAAAACTACGACTTCAAGGTATTCGATCTTGGCAACAGATCCCCTAAGGGTCGTCCTTTAGGTGGCCACTCTTTTCCTTAATCCTTGTCCATTTCCATTTACCACAAGTCCTTTGTGTGCAAAAGATACATCTTGCGTGCATCCTTCTAGTTTCCACACAACCATTATGTTTTGCATGCAAACCTCTCATCTTGCATTCGACCCTCCTTGTGTACTCCATGTACCATCCTTACCATAAGGAAATGTGTCTGAGCCCCTCTTACGCATAACACAACTGTGTTGCACACCCATTTCTCATGCGACCCTCTCGGTTTCTACTGAGTAATTTCAAAGTCCCTTTTGCGATGCTTCTTGTTTCGTTGCATTGCCTCATGCTTCTTTGCATAGGCATGATAAAAACTTTATATTTTTTTCATATCCAGACTAACGTGATCCCATCAATGGATCACTCCATAACACTCTCTCACCATGGCGTTGTTGATGCCTTCCTTTCCCCAAGGGCGGGTGGGTATCAGTTATGTATGTCCTAGGGGTGCCGAGAGACTCGCCTCTTCTGAGATGCAGGACGTTAAACTGCCAATCACCATCATACTCAGCACATGAAGTTAAAATGTATACCTTCCCCATGCATCATACATGGGGTTCCATGTCTTGGAAATTCTCTACGCCCACTAGTCTCCATGAGAGTGAGATATTCCTCACATGGAATGAGATCCTCTTTGATGAAGAAGCATCTGTCTGTGGGGAAAGGGAAACCACCCTGGGGTAATCCCCTAGCCATTATTTTGGGAGGAAGCATCCTTTCTCCTCATTTCATCTCTGGTCCTGAAGACCAGAGAAGGGGGGATGGGCACCGGAGCCCTCCTCTCTTCCGTGACAAATCCCTCTCCCTTTGGGCTTTTCACCATCGGGCCTCCACCCTAGAATAATCTCAATCTCCATCTCCTTGGATTTCTAACCACACGTAAGACCATGTTTCCCCTCTAGGATTCTAACCACATGTAAGCCACTATTTTCTCTCTGGGATTCTAACCATGCGTAAGTCCCTGTTTCCTCCCTGGGCTATTAACCTTGTGTAAGCCCATGTTTCCTATTTGGGATTCTAACCACTCGTAAGTCTTTGTTTCCTCTTCGGGATGCTAACCACATGTATGCCATTGTTTCCTCATTGGGATGTTGACCACGCGTAAGCCCTAATTATTATATTGGGCTGCTAACCACATGTAATCCCCACTTCACTTCCCACAAACTCACCTTTCACGACGGGATTGTCAGTTCTTTACTACATCTTGTTTCTCACACCGAGAATGACTCACGTGGGATTAGAGTAAGCTTTAACCATGAAATCCTCTTTAGGAAGCCTGTAGTATAAGCCTCAAACACCATCAAACTATGTGTACTTTTATCCTTTCCAAGGTAAGGTACGTAGGAAGCCTCCCAGAGGTTCAACCCTGACAACCATTGGTTCCGAACCCCTTCACGTCAGTTTATCAACATTTTCAAACTATGTAAACTTGGATCCTTTCCAAGGAAAGGTACATAGGAATCCTACCTGAGGTTTATTCCCAACCACCATTCGTTCCGACCCCCTTCACGCCAGTTAACCAACATTACTGAACTATGTGGACATTGATCCTTCCCAAGGAAAGGTACACAGGAAGCCTCCCTGACAGTCAATCCCAATAACCATTAGTTCTGACCCCCATCACGTCGGTTCACAAACATTCCTGAACTACGTGGAATTTGATCTTTGATAAGGCTAGGTATGTAGGAAGCCTCCTTGAGGTTCAAGCCTAACAACCATTAGTTCTTACCCCCTTCAAATCGGTTCAATAACATTCTTGTACTATATAGACTTTGATCCTCACTAAGGTAAGGTACGTAGGAAGCCTCATGGAGGTAAAAGACCAACAACCATTGGTCCCGAACACAAAACGTCGGTCCACTATCGTCCTACGTGACATTAAACTGTACGCCCCTTTTGTATCATATGACACTAAATTATCCCCCAACCAGTGGTAATCCATTGTGACCCCATCCAGCGGTAAGCCATTGTGACCCACACCTAGCTGATCCACTCTTATCAGTGTTATGATGAGTTTTATCTGTCTCCTCCAGATGTTAAACTTGCGACATTCCCTTTGTTAAACATGGGAAGCTGAGGAAAACCTCAGATACATGTCCATGGCATATAATTTCCCGCATTCGACGTGGGATACCTCAGGCATCCGTGACCTCGAGAATCCCTATAATAAGGGGGGGAAAACCAGACATGATAGTGTTCTAGCATCCAAACACGATAGTGATGTACAACATGACTACTCCCCCGACCTAAGGTTGTTTCGCTAGCTGGACCCCTTGGAATGTTCTGACAGAAGCAGTGTAATTAACCAGTGTCCATAATGATATGGAACTAGGAAGAGTTTCATGAACAACGTCTTACATCTATAAGGGATACCTGAACTATGGGACAATTTCCTATGAGGAATCCATGGAAGGTGGAACCCACATCCCATCATCCCATTTCGATCAAGGAGAAAACATCTCTGAATAA
Organism: Viscum album; assembly: GCA_963277665.1. Lineage (NCBI taxonomy): Eukaryota > Viridiplantae > Streptophyta > Magnoliopsida > Santalales > Viscaceae > Viscum > Viscum album. The sequence continues at coordinate 1,807,799,148 of OY728160.1, forward strand.
GTGACGGATGATGTCCGCCTTTGGAATGTGGGAATGCGGGGAAACTGTAAGTGTATCCTTGTAGTCCCCAAACAGATGGATGTTTGTACCCCATAGAAAAAATTGGAAACATACATTATTTCAATATGACAACTAAACATAAACCACATTTATACATATGTAAAACCTATCGTCTCCATGAATTGTCTTTTGCATTAAATATTTACATATTTTAGGAATTAATATAAATAAATATATACTAAATGTATATTATATTTATATAATTTTATATATTCTGTATGTAACTAAATAAGGATATGAGTAAGATGACCAAGAATAATATTTCAAAACATGTACAAAGAACAAATATGATATCATCTGGATAATGGAATTGTTAATAAGAGGGTAATATAAAGTCAAAATAAAATAATTTATGGTATTGGATTAATAATATTTTTCTTTAAAATTTTCATAATAAACATAACTTTATTATATGTGAGGTTTTTTTGAGTGTGAATAGAGTCAAGACATAAGATAAGAGAATTGTATCTCACTTTTTATTTCCATGACATACATGCCTTATACACCACTCATTTATTTTTTGTAGTATATATACTACCCATGAATAAATTATATTTCTATTATAATTAAATTTAATGGTGTTTAAATATGAATTTTATGAACATTATATCATTGTGTTTTTGTTTCAAAATTTATGAAATTTATAATGTAATTTTGTCTCAATTTTCCTTCTTTGAGACACATGCAATGTTATGCACCTATATTTTTCAATGAGGTGTACATAAAAAAATTAATATGTCAACTATTGAATGTAATTATTTTCATGATATTTTAATCCTCATTTAATTTCATTTTAATACATGTGGAGTATAAATTAAATTTACTAAGTTATAAGATTTTTTTGAGACAATCTCATCATTTATCGAGATTATTTATTATTATGTTTACAATGATGAAATTTTATGATCCATATCTCAAAATAAATATTAATTCTTATCATAATATATATTCAGTATATCATTATGTATTGGAACTATTTTCCACTCCTTGGTACATATAGTGACTAATAAAGTGTTTTTAAGAAAGCCCAAATTTACCAATCTCTACGGTCCGACATTTGTGTTCCTTCAAAACCATGTTTTCTAAAAGGTGTCAAAAAATAATATACTATTATCCTACGATCATTAAAATACAATTTTACTCATGTTTTAACATTAAAAAAAGGTTTTTAAAATTTAATCTTCTTTTGGTTTTTCAATCGAGTCACCTTTCTAATCTTTTTTAGAGGAAAATATAATGCTCAGTATTTACAGATTTACCTAACATCATGTCTTCCATTTCCTTAAATATTCATTTAAAAGAATGAAATGTTGTTTTTATTTAATTTCTTTTCTTAATATTCCATTAATTGTTTGTTTAACGTTCATTTCAAATCAAATAGTTTTGTCAAATATTTTATGAATAAAAATTGTTTTAAATTATTTTCAAATCATCCTTTATATGTTTTAAAGAAGGATGTTTTCAAAGAAAAGTATTTAAGTGATATAAATTATTATTTTATATATTTTTAATGTATTTTCCATGAAAATGGTTTTCAAAATGTTTTCAAGATTCATTTGTAATTTTTCAAGTAAAATGGTTTTTAAAACTATTTTCAGCCTAAAAGTTTTTGGGTACATGGAATTTAGCCAAAGAATAAAAGTACGAGGTCACACAAATTGTATCCCATGCATGAAATTAAGAGGTTACATGGATTATACCCTTATCCCAAAAATAATATTTTAAATGTGTTATATACCATTCCTAAAACCAAGAAGGTACCGGGGGTATATCCCAAGACATAAAATAAGATGGTACACAAGTTATAGATCAAGCCCAAAAATAAAATAGTACATTGGTCGTATCACAATCCTAACATGTTATAAATCTCCTAGTAGGTATCCTTGAAAAAATATTTTCTATTCTTATTTGTATTCCACAAATTACTTGTCTTATTCCTCAGTTATGTTCTCATGGCATGTGCTATTGATTCACTTATGAATAATCTCTTATGAACTGACAACCTATATTTTACGATTCATTTTTATGATATTTGATATAAAGGGTTTGGCCATCAAATGTTATTACCATATTCTCATACCCTCATGTTCTTGTTATGGATATATATTTCATTTATTTACCCTTACTGAGAATTTTATATCAACCCTTTCTTATGTTTCTCTTCTCTATGTTATAAATAATTTTTTAAGTAGAATTACTAATTTGGAGTATCTTTATGAAACAATTGATGATATTTCCCCATGTTAGATGATTTTTCTTACAAGATTCTATTCGAACCAAACTAACACATTTTTTGGGAATCTATTTTTGGTAATGTTTTAAATATTCCTCAAAAGTGATGTAATGTCTATGTATGAAAAGTGCACATCTCTATATATAAATTTTGATATAATATCTTTTTCCTAGGATATGGATATAATTTATTATAGATTCATTTGTTTGAAATGTGGAACAATAAATAACATGTTGATTCTCTCTTGTATAAATGTAGTTTATTATTATTACAACATTTTGACTAATTATAAATAGTGTGGAGAACTATGTTATATCAATTTTTTTTTTTTGAACATAATTTTATATAACCTATAACATATGAAGTATTTTAAATGATATAAGTGAGGTTAATATTATCCATAGTGATTTTTCATTCTATTCAATTCTGGGACAAGATTATATATCTAGGAATCCCCAAGCATAGATTTGGGATATATCTTGATGTTATAAAATTTGTGATAGATTACGGATTTCCCCAATTATACCTTCATGGATTGAATCATTCTCATAGTAACCTTGTGTGGATAGTAGTTTAATATGATCTAGAAACATTAAGAAGAAATTCCTTCAAGATAATTTTATAATATATTTGAATCATAAGTGTATTATGTGTACTTATAAATAGAGGATCCTTATTATACAATAAAAATAATGGGTTACATGATTTCAGATCACTGATTCTGATATTAGCTAAACTCTCGAAGATGGATGCGTGGTTACAGCCACTCTATGAAAGGAATTACAAACATAGACGATGAATATTCAAAGGAGTTAGTATCTTAATGGAATATTTTAATGAAATTCTATATGATTTTTTGAGGCTCTAGTGTTCTTTAAATCTCTAAAATTTTTAAAGATATTTTCTTTGTTCAAATGGATTAGACTCAAAAAATTATTAGATTCCAAGTGAAAATATTGTAATGAAGCCTTTCGTGGTGTGTAGAACTCAGATAACATTTTTCGGAACCTTTTCAGTGTTTTGTATTATTTATGTCCATTGGTTGTTCCATTTGATCTAATTTAATTGTTAATAGTTCCAGAACATATGTCCACTTGATCCATTCACTCACAGGATACCAGGATGTGTCATGTTCCGAGACTTCAATGTTAGTGATCTAGACTAAGATGATAAATATAGAAATTAGGTCAATTACCATTCCTATTAGTTTACTAAAGTTAAAAAAATTATTGTTTTTCTTAAGACTTTTTCATTATATTATTTCGGGTGGAAAAATCATCCATAGAGTTCATAATTGTTCTACAAAAAAACTACTAATGGGGGAAAATATATGATTTGGGTAAACATTTATTATTTCACATAGCATGCTCTTGTATATACTACCAATGAGATGGTTATTATAGAAGAGAATGAACATTTTTATTCGCAATGTCTTATCAACCACCATGGTTTTATTTTGGATACAATTTTTGTGATAAACCCATGATTTGAATATAAATTTTGTAAGGTATTTCTGAATTCAAAGGGTTGTCGATCGATGTCGAGCCTTCTTTTTTATATTAATATAGAAACATCCAATTTTTAGTATTATGTCTCAAGTATGTGTGCTTTTTTTGTGGGATTTTTGATTTTATATATTGCATCTTTGTTTATTAAATATATCAATGATGAAGTGTAATACGGGTTTCCACATGGATCTCTTTAAGGTCGGGTAAGTGAAGGTGATGAATTTATAGTAGGATCGAGTCTTTTTCATGGGATATTTGTATTGTGAGGTGTTTTTAGAAAAATTTGTATATTGGTTTTAGCATTTCTAAATGTTATATAGTCCACCATCATTTCCATTTATGGTTTCAGTAGCTGATATTTTTTTTCCTTTTATTTACAAGTCATTTAAAATAGTCATTTAGGAATGCATGGTAAGTAGGAACCAAGCTTTGTTGGACCTTTCATGATCATTGAATGACATTGAATGGTAGATTATTGATTGGAATTTATATATATCATGAATTTGAGCAATGATGTGTTTCATTTTTTCTAATGGAGGAGCTATTAGATAAACTCTTCATATGTTACTGAATGGGAGGATATTGATATTGATCTTGAAACATCATTTGTTAAGAAACGGGTTCAGGTTTTTGACAGTTGGTATAAGTTACTCAATAGTAAAATGATTCTTTTGGTCCATTTATTTTGGTAGTGCACTTGGTATAAACTTGATATGTGAGACCAATAATCATTGATTTTATAGCAGTGTACATATAACTTTATGATTCTAGAATCCTAACTATGTTATAAGGAAAAAATGTTCTATAGTGGGGACAATTTTGATTAACTCTTAGTTATAGGTGTGGTTTAGTATGAGATTTGGTCTATTTTTTATGTTCAATAGGTTTTGGGAGCATGAGGTTTTAAATTTAGAGATTTTTGTAAAATCGGCTAGGAATACATTTTAGGCACACAGGTAGTGCTATCATGTAGTATGGAACTATGAAATATAGTAGGGTTTTGAAAGTTTTGGTCATGGTTAGTCAATCTTTGTGGCATGCCTAGAATAATGTGAGGGTAAGTGGGTTTTCTCTAGAGTCGGTCGTATTACTTGTGAATGTCTCATCTAGCCCAACCCAAGAGACTATGAGACATGGGTTCTTAGAGATATTTTCCATTTCATGGTTGTATCACTGTTTACCAAACAGTGGGACCTATCTTTGCAACCTGATCCAATCTTGTAAAAATAGAAAATTATCTGAATTTCGTTATTTTTTTAACCTCTAATCAACTCTTAATTTGTTACATTACAGAACCACTAACTCCATAGACCCCTTGATATTGTATCCTTGGATCCTTGGTGATTCTCAATCGATCTTTATATATACCTTCTTTAAATGTATGTTTTTTGGTTAATTTCAAACCTAATTTCTAGATCTACCTCTGATATCTCATCTTCTCCATGTTGTGAAAACCAATGTGTGGGGATTATGACCTGATATATGGGTTAGATTGACAATTGATTATGTTTATCTTGGATCATTGAATTCGAGGACTCGATATTATTGTCTCCAACCATCATTTTTCTTGGAGGTAATGTTTTCTTCCTTCATGAGGTAGGTGTCTCTATACAAATGTTCTAACTCATGGATTACCTATTATTTTTATAAATTCAGTTGGTTATTTTATGAAACTTTTATATTTTATAACAAAGTGTAATTATTTCATTACATGGTTGTTTTTAAATGGGGTTTGATTTAAAATTATATTTTTTGACACTATGTGTACAATGAAATGACACGTTACTGATTTTAAAGAAAAATGGATTTTCAAGCATGGGAGTGGTGATGCTTCACTATCAAAACAATCTAAAAATTGTGAGCATTTTATCAAATTTTTTAAAACATATCACATTGCGAACCATGGTGGGACCAGGTTTTGGACATATGAAACCAGAGTGAGTGTGACATAACTAGGGGTTAATTTTTTTTGATATTTATGGACTATGGAAGGGGTAATATTTTTAGTATTTAGTTAGTTCCTTATTTAGTGTTACTCCACATTTCCAATTATTTATTCTCCTAGGGTAGGATCCATTTTTTCTTGAGTTTTCAGAATACGGTATTGTTTGATATTGGTTTTCTCACATGTTTATATTATGGCACGAGATTATGGAATTGATAACCCCAAACATGATATATTATCTTATTATCTTTATATAATATTTTTTATATACTAACATTGTTTTCCTTTGGGATATAATTGATTTTGACAATTTTAATTTATATTATCTAACATGGAATTTTAATATTCATGTTCATTTTGAATATGAAATGTTATAAAAACTAATGAAAGAATGTTATAAAAGTATATTCAAATGAAAAATCATTATAAAATGGTTTGGTTTTAAAGAAATAGTTTCTAGTATCATGATGTTAGTCTCTGTATTTATTATATGGTGTAAATATATTAAGATTTAGTGATTAAAAACTAATTTTTCCTTTGTTTGTTTTTAGGTATGGTCTTGAATGAAAAAGGTAATGTGAATTGTGCATATGGAGTGGTTTCTTATTTTGGTTATCATTACCTTAAAAGTGTTTAGGGATGGTACTGAGGTATTTTGATGTAGTGACTATGTATTTTTTTCTTGGTTTGTTTTGCTTCTAGAACCAGACACTTTTGCATCATTGTTATATCACATGGTTGTGTAAATTTTATTCTGAATTGTTCTTTGAATGATATCTTATTTCAATTATAAATGAGACTTCTTGTGTTATAATTCTGGAAAAAAAATTTTACCTTAGTTTTTTTGTAAATACTTGTAATTCAATCTTCAAAATATGGAAACTAGAAACATTATTCGATCCTGGTGTTAGTCCAGCATGGGTGACCTTATAGGTAGACCCGGGTTAACTAGTTAAATAATGTATTTTTCCAAAATTATCAGGTAAACTAGTTACCATCAGCTTAAAGTAAAGTAAATGGATGATCCAAGGATAATTTTTTTACTACATTTTTTCATTATGATTTTTTGTTTATTCCTTTGGGGTTGATGAATGCACCCATTATTTTACGGTTCCTGTAAACAGTGTTTACCATGAGTCTTTGGATATATTTTGTGATTCTAATTGATGAAATTTTGGTATGTTCTTAAATCTATGATTCTCATGAGAAAAATATAAGGATTGTCTTATAAAATATAAATGAAATGCATTTTTAAGGAAGATTTAATTAATGTGTGCATTAGTTGTACCATATTTTTTTCATAGGAATATTGTTTATAAATATGGTATAATTATTGATCCTTATGAAACAAAAGTTGTGTATGAGTAGAAAATAAATAAAAATGTCTCCATAATTTGATGTTTTATTGGATCATTGGGTTACTATTTACAATATATTGACATTTTTTCTCTAATATCTTGGACAATAACTTTGATAACTTAAAAAATCTCTAAATTCACCTATACAAAAGTATGCGATGAATGTTTTCATGAATTTAAAAGGTAGTATAGTTAAATATCGATTGATATAAATTCAATTTAGAAATGGGAGTATTGTTATTTATATTCATTATTCATTGAAGGTTCATGGTTGTTCGTTGATGAAAGATGACTGGGTAATTGTATAAAGATCATTCCAATTTAAACCCCATTAACAGAATTAACCAACACATGATCTTCAACAAGTAGTTGTGGTTTTTTCATTATTTGTTCTAAGAAATTTTTATATGAGGTAAAATGTAAAATATATATCAACAATAAATCTTTTAAGTATATATTCTCTCAAAAATAGTTTAACATAATGCATAAATGGCTGATAAAAATTGTAACAAATTATGATGTCCCAATTCATTATTATATAGGTAGAAAAAACAAGTTAGATCACGGATTTGGTGAAAAATAAAACCCATCATTAAAAATAATATGTTAAGTAATTATTCTTATAGATGATGATTTAATTGATCTAGGATTACACTTATTGTATCTTGAAACTATTTTTTTACTGGATCATGTATTAGAAATTTAATATCTAGATAAAATAATAAATAAGTCTTATATGTAATGTCTTGATTTTCAATAAATAGAATAAATGGTCAAAAACGAAAATTTAACTGATTTTATTATTGATAGATATGGTGTTAAATGATTGGTAAAGTTATTATGTATTTCGAGTGATTCCCAGTTAAGGAAGGAATTGTTATGTGTAGCTCATATCTCCCTATATTATATTCATTCGGGTAGTATTAAGATATAAAAATACATTTCTGAAAATTACTATTGAGATGGAATGAAAAATTATACAATTTTTATCACCATAAAGGTTTTACTTATAAGTATGTTAATGCTAAGAGGCAACTACTAAAGATGATTCTTTATCCTTTTCCGATTCTTGAATGGGAATGAGAGAATATAATCATAGATTTCATAGTTGGATTAAAAAATTATTTATAAGGTAAAAATTTAATTTAGGATATCGTTGATTGTTTAAAAAAATATTTGATTTTAGGTCATATTAGATCATATATCTTTGGATCATCTTTCTAGATATTATCTTATGAAAATAGTTAGGTACAATTGGGTCTTTATAACGATTTTATCAGATCATATCCTTGAATTGTAATTAAATTTTGGTAAAGATATTGACAATTTAATATCAACTGAATTAAATTTTAGTATAAAATTTTATCGTCAATATGATAGAAATTAGAGTCCAAATCTATAATTTGGATGATATTCATTGGATTTTCACATTAGATTGTTTTGGATGTTGGTATAATCACTATTCATTGTTGTATTTGTACTCATAATAACAGTTTTATTTCTAGAAAATAGATGGATCCTTCTGAGGTATTATATATAAATTGGTGTCAAAATCAAGCATTATGAGATTTAGTTGGTTAAAGGAAGATATTGGGAAATAAATTTGAAGATGTTATGGTTGATAACATAAATATGGTTCAACACTATATGAATCCAGCTTAGGGTGGGGAGCAAATTTATGTAGATAATTAGAGGAATGATCTCTCATTTTAATTATGAGATCCTTTTTTCATAATTAATCTCCTTGGAAAAGTGATAAGGATTATATATGACTTAGAGAAATAAGTCTATGGTATATTATTCCATAAGAAATTCTATAAATTATGATAATTTTCATACTGAGTGGCCTTTACTATGAGTTTATCTCAAGTTCATGATGTATATCAATTTCCAATTTAATGTAAATATTTACTTAAGGAATCTCATGTTTCGATCCTTGAATTTGTGAAGTTAAATGAAAGTCTTTATTATGAAGAATATACAGCTCATTTTCTATATTAGAGATAGTATGGTTTTTTAGAATAAGTCTACTCACCTAGTTATGCTTTTATGGAAATACAATATGATTGAATAACGGATATCAGAATATCAAAAAACTAAAAAGAAAAAACACTGTAACTTGATTAAGTAATGAATAATTTTTTTTGATGCATATAATTTAAGGTGTTAAATGTGGAAACATAGATATTAATAATATTTAATTAATAAAAAGTCCTATTTATATTAATTATTTGAATTTATGGATTCATATTATTGAAAACAAATAAGTAACCATTCAATCAAAAAAGAAATAAAATAATTATAAATGAATCGTTTTCCTTAAATTATATTGTATAATGTAAAAAATATAAAATTATAAATTTTTAAAATTTAATTTGACTAACTGAACACAATTTTTTATGCCATCAAACAAAATATTTTTTCAGTAATTTTTTTTTGGAATTATATAAAAATATTGTTTTTGGGTGAATCGTGAAAGTAAATATTTTTTTTATTAAAATATATTTACATTAAAGTATTAGCAATGTTTTATTATATATTTATTTTCTTAATTAACATGATCCCCATTTTATTAAATTTAATCAAATTAATTACATGAGATTTAAAAATATACATCCTTTATTGTATATTTATTAACACATTTTCCTCAAAACTATTTTTCATTTGCTTTTATGCACTTATATTAAAATAAAATTTGTCTCCTGCTCAAAATTAAATCATGAAAAAATTAATTTATATTTATAATAAGTAATTTCAAATTTAGTAATGAGTTGTATTCCATTTTTTAACCATATGAATATTTATCACGGGGAAAAAATTCCACATTAAAGGGTAAGAGAGGTTAGTTAAAATAAAAAATATTTGATAAGGTCAAAAAATTTATCTTCATTTGTATTTGATGATTGTATTTCAACACTTATTACCTTATATTTTAAATATTATAGTTTTATATCCAATTTACCATGATTGATACTATATATTATTTCAATCCTTTTAATAATTAGAAGAGCTCCACTCCCCTCACTTATAAAAGGTAACATGATTCTCTTACATTATTTACATACCATATTAATTTTACCTCATACATTACTTGAAAAATACATTAAAAAATCCTAACCCCATAATGAAGAACCTGATAACACCAACTGAATAAAACTAGAAGGATTTTTGTGTGTGCCAAATGATTTTTTTTAGAATAGGTATAACTCTAAACCAAGGGTTTTCATCATTATTTATTCTTATAAGCCATTTAAATAATCTTTAATCATGATGATATAATATAATACATGTATTTTATATAAATAAATATTATTATTTTGACGGTATAACCCTTTTCCATCCCCTCTTCTTTTATATGGGTAGAAACCATTGCTTGTGTGTACGTTTAGTCTACAACCTTCCTGAAGAGAGGTATTTTGTTTTCCATAATCGTCTCACATGGGTATTTATAAAAATTTAATTATTTAATATATAATATTTTTACGAAATTATTATTACTCTCGAATAATAATGTATTAATTTACTTCTTACCCTGTTATCTGTTGGGAAATGATCATGTCACTTGTGTGTATGTCATGATTACCACCTCCACAAAGCGATGTGATTCATTTTTCATGAGTGATTTAAATGAATGGTTTTATAAGTATATATAAGGTAAAAACTTATAATTATAATTTTTATATTAATTTTTTGATAATGAAACCTTCTCCATTTAAGAACAGTCAATGATATAATGTTTTTTTAAGTTATAAACCACAGGACACAAAAACATTCAATGTGAACTTAATCCATTTAATGACTATATAAGAAATTATAATAAATGAAATATGGTATTATGATAAGAGAATAAAAAAATATTAAGAAAATGTATAATTTATAAAATTTTAATTTACAAAAATGTAATGGGTGTATGTGGAAATTCAAGAGATGATATATGTGTTTTTTCATCAAGAAGATGTTTTAAATGTCATAAACTCTTCTATTACTTATCCATGTTCTTCAAAATTATTCATTAATGTTATTCAATATACTTTAAATAATATCTATGGTAATTTAAAATCATTTACTATTTATAAATGTTTTAAAATTTATTCTTTTAAACATTATTTTACGGGTCACTTTTGACTCTTTTTATAAAAGTGAAAAAAGGTTTTTTAATGTTTTTAGTGTGACCAATTTTTTCGTCCACCATAGATATTTTTTTATTCAATTTCATCTACACGGTTATATGTATTCTAAAAAAATATCATATTCCACAAACATCATGTATTTTTTTTCTAAAAATATTCAATATGAAATGATTTATATCCTCATTTTTACGTAAGTCATATAATTTCTTCTTTATATGAGGTGAGAAATTATTTTAAGAGGTTTATGAAAAAAATTAAAGAGTTAGTGTTTTTTTATCATGATAAAGTGTTGGTAAATTTTATATAATGATTTGTTACCTGAAATTTCTAGGATTTATTTTGTTCCTAATAATTCTCATCAATGTTCTAGGTAATGTGATTGATTTAATTGTAATTCTATTACTCTGAAGAGATATGTTTGAATTAACCATTGTGGTTAATATTTTGTATGTATTATTGTAATAATTAATTTACATATAAATTTTCAAGATACCAATTTTTTTTTAATTATTAACATGTAATTTAATGAAAATCATTTAGTTTAATAATGTATCAAATTAAACTCCTTAATAAAGGAATTTTTATCATATTAAAAGGGAGAAAGTTTTCTTTTCATGAGTTCTCATTGCATCCAATTTAACATTCATGGTAATGTTTTTTAATTTATTATTTTTCAAAAAAATGTTTAATATTTTGTCTTTAAAGATGATTTCAATACTATATAATGTTTAATTATAGATCAAAGTTTATGATGAAAAAAATTAAAATTTTCTTTTGAATTTTCATGAATTTTAAAAAGTTATAAAAAGATTACTTTATTTTTATATCACATATTAATAATTATTTTTAATATTATTTATTAAAAAAATCCTTAGTATTTATAGTGTTTACGTAATATATCATGGTCAAAGTTGACACATCCTAAATAAGGTAAAAGTGTCATGAGTTAAAGAGGAGGGAGAATATATAAACAATTTTTTTTTGGAGAAAAATGAATACCGTGTAGAAATACCAACTTGGAAATGTAATTGGTTGAAATATTCTCTCAAAATATTGACCTAAATGATCCTATAAATGTAATAATGTTAAAGACATATTATATAAAAAATATTTATAGGATGATTATGTTACATAGTATAAATTTTCAATTTTCATTTCTGTGAACCAATTGAGTTTATATTATTTATTACCTAAATTAACAATTACTAGAGTGTTGATAAATATCCTATAACATGACTATTTTCATCTTAGGTAACATTAATGTGAAAAATACCTTAGAGTAGTTTAATCCTTGAGAGGTTATACCATTTTCCTTCTATATTTATAACCTTGAAATTCTCTGAAAATATTCTTAAAAAATATCATATTCTCTAGATGACATATATCTAATGGGACACAAATTATTTTGATTATCATGTGTTTGTGGATTACAAGACATTTAGACTTCTTCTCATGAATTTGTCTCTTTGTAATATCTATGAAGGGAGGCTATGAGGGAAGACCCACCATACATAATTCCACATGTTATATGTGTTATAGTATATTTTTATATAAGTAATTGTGTTTTAGTTCTTAGACATGGGATTATTATTAATGTATATCATTAATTTTATATATTGTTGTATGGTTGAAAACTAGGATAAAATATTCTCACGGTGATGTAATATACCATAGGTATGTCCTAAGTGGTATAAAAATAATTAAATAAGTCGAGAATGATTGTTACTATATGTGTTAATGGAATATGATATATCTAACCATTTTATTGAAATAACACTACTTGATTTAATTCAGGGTCATGATGGTTCATTAATAATTTTATTTATGGTATTCAATGAAAGAAAAATAAAGCATATAGGTAGATGAAACAAAATTGAAAAATAAATTTTCAAATATTGAGATAAAGCAATAAAATTTAATAGTTACCATTTAAATGATCCAATTATCTATGTCACATCAGTTATTTATCATTAGGTTCATTGACATGTTTATAGATACCAATATTGGGAATCAGTCATGTTCTCCTAAATCCAATATGAAAAATTCAAATAATTTCTTGCAATAAATGTATCCAAAACGTGGAATAAAATCTACTTGAATTTAATATTTAGAATAAATATTATTTTTAACTTGTGGTTTAATAAATTCTTATGTACGATTGATTTAATAAAATCATTCTCCTGTTATTTGAGTTTAGAATAAAAATGTGTTGAATACTAAATAAATATTATTTATCAACTAGTGAATATTTTTTTATTTATCTCCAATTTATTTTTAAAAATAAAATAAATATGGATTTATTTATGAGAACAATTAAAAAAATTACATTCATGTTATATGAATAAAATATTCAATAACTTTTTAAATGTATATTAAAATGATATTTATTTATTTACATAAATATTTATTATTCAACGTTCAATATATTATGAGGTGTATTTCTAAGAAATGATAAAGGGCCTATCGTGAATGATATATTAATCCATGAGTTTTTGCACATGCCATGAGAATATAATGTTTTTGTTTTTGTTTTTGTTTTTGTTTTATTTTATTTAAACTGTGGTTTACTTTGAATAAACAACTAAATTAATGGCCTCTATGAAATTATAAATTTCTAACCCAATATAATTTATATTAATTTAGAAAAAAATGGATTTTGTGAAGAATGGATTCTCACAAGAAAATTATCTCACATCTATAGATATAAATTATAGGTAAATCTCTCAAAAATATGAAATATTCCTCATCCTCCCTCTTGGGAATAAGAAAATAAGATATATATTTCTTTTAAGACTGAAATATGACATGTTGTGGTTAATGATGAATGATACAGGGTTCTTGGTTCTTCTATGCTAGTTACTGAAATACCTATATTTATGTTCTATGATTCGTGAAGCATGTGTGAATACAGCTAGTTTTAAATCACTACAATAATGATGAAATTGTGAGAATAGTTATAAAATTGACCAATGACTAGATGATTTATCATGTTTGTGAAATTATTATTTTAAATTAATTAAATGTACGTGTGAAAATATCCTCTCAATGATCAATATGTGGTCTCTTTGTCACATTCTTCAATTGTCACGACCCGTCCTCGGGGCCCATGCCGTGACTACCCCAAGCCCACCTTCCATAGGCCAGGGGCTGGCGACTAGCACCGAAGGCGTAAATCCCGATAATTGGGAAGGCATTGCCTTTATAAAAGGAAACAAGCACCACAGAGTAAGAAAGCGGAAAAAGTAAACACTAAGTACAAGAGAAGTGCTGAAAAGTAAATGGGCCAGAATACAAACCCAAAAGAAAGTACAACTACAACTGAACAAGTACAACAGAAAAGATAATTGCTGGAAGGATGGAAGCAGCTCCTGGGTCGTCCTCCTCGGAACCTACCTGAAGGGTAGATACAGATGGCGCAGCTCCTGGTCGTCCACCGCGGATCCTACCTGAAGGGTAGGTACAGATAGCCTCCTCCACGCTCTCGTCCGTCAACCTCCTTCGTGTGTCGTCTCATCGTGTAGTCCACCTCCGGGTACTGACTCGTCTTGTAGTCCACCTCCAGGTATTGACTCGTCATGTAGTCCACCTCCGGGTACCGTCCAGTCCTCGAACACTCAGCCTCCGTCAGCACTGCTTTTCGTCTGCAACCAACACAATGAGGTGCGGGCATAGCCCGTGCAGGGGTGAGTATAACGATACTTAGTAGGGACCCCGAGACCCTCAAGGTCTCTCTAAACCAACAAGGATAACCACAAATAAGATCTCAATAGATAACCTCTACTTAGGTATATGCCCATACATATACCTAAGTTATCAAATAACCCATCTCAATCCTGAGGAAACACAAGGATTGTGAAAACAATGGATAACCACTACCCAGGTATATGCCCATACATATACCTAAGTTATCAAGTATCCCATCTCAAACATGAGGTAAACACAAGGTCAAAAGTCTCAGCTAAAACCAGGATTTTCATTATCAAAACCGTAACTGTTGAAAAGATCCATCTCTGGAGTGTACAGTGGACCTGTCACGACTTTGAGGTACTGCTCACTAACCTAGGACTGCTGAGGTACACCTCCTGTCGAGTACCGCGGGTCTGCGGCCAACTACCGGGCGCTCCATCCGCTGAGGGTCTATCGCCAAATACCGGACACTCTCCCTAATAGCCTACAGAGGTACTCCTTCGGTCGAGTACGGCGAGTCTGCTTCCAACTACCAGGCGCTCCGTCCGCCGTGGGTCTGCCGCCAAATACCGGGCGCTCCATCCACTGGGCTAGTCGACTCACTCCAAGTCGAGTCGGTCAAGCAGTCTTCAGGTCTCAGTCCTCTACACGGTCTCCGTACTCGGCACGATCGTCTCCAGGAGGGTCTACTCCACGAGCTATTGGTCGATACTCCAAGTATCACAAAGTTCCACGAAGAAGTATCTCAAGGGACCGCCTCGTCATAGGGGTCTCAATGCAACAGTCGGCGCGTCAAACGGACGCCCGGTCTATGAGTTATTAGCCTTTTCATCCCCGGGGCCCGGTTGGTTTCGTGCACAAACCAGTCCGGCCGTAACTCAACTATACCACGAACACTCATAGGGTATAACCATAGGGACCTTTTCTCAACGTGATCACCAACGCCGCTGACGGTTCGTCAAACGGACGTCTGGTCTGAAAGATATCATCTTTCTCCGTTCCAGGGGCCCGGTTGGATTTCGGAAAAAATACAACCCAGCTATAACCCAAATGCATCCAAAACTCGGGAGGAGGATGCCAAAAGTTCCGTATCGTCAACAGGAACGCAACACAATAGACGGCGCGTCAATCAGACGCCCGGTCTGGAAATTATTGGATTTTTCGTCCCGGGGGCCCGGTTGGTTTTTAAGTTAAAACCAACCCGACCATACTCCAACTATGTCCAAACCTCGAGCGGAGTAAGCCAAAAGATCTGTCTCCCTTAGAGGAATACATCAAAGTCGACGGCACGTCAATCGGACGTCCGGAGCTCAAGATATGAGTGTTTCCGCTCCGAGGGCCCGGTTGGTTTCGTGTTCGATCCAACCCGGCCGAACCCAAAGTATTTGGAAACCTTGAGTGCGATATACCGAAATGACCGTCTCGATCCAAGGATCGCGTTTCCGCTGACGGCGCATCGTTCGGAGGCCCATATCTCAAGTTACGGGCAAAAGGCCGAAAATGGTCCGAAGACGGGGGGGTCTGGGACCGGGCCGAGCCGGCCCGACCCTCCCCCCCCCCCCCCTTGGGTCGGCCAAACCGGGTCGACCCGACCCGGTCCAACCCTGCCGGACCCGGTCCGGCCAGGCCAGGGCGCGGCCCGGCTCTGCTGGCCGGTCCGTCTCGGCTCGGCCGAGCAGTGCGGAAGCCGAGGGGCGCTGCAAGCCGGACCCGCGCGGCCGCGGGTCCGTTGGCCGCCTCCGGCCGCCGGGGCGCCGCCGTAGCTTCCGCGGGCCACCGGAGTTGCTCTGGTGGTCCGTTTTCCTTCCCGTCTATGCCTCTGTTCCTCCCGGGTTCCGTTCTTCTCTGCGGGATCATCAAATCTCCCTTGCGTCATGTTTTGTCGTCGCACGCCATATCCGTACAACCACGAAGAACCGAGGAGGGTTGTCGGGCCGTGTTTGTTTGGCCCGCACCCTCTGCGTTAGATAATAACAGTCAGGAGAATTTATTCAACACATGAAAAAAAAAATTAATAAATTAAAATTGTTCTTATGAAACCGGGTTCTTCATTTAAAAAGAAACGATCACAGGAATATAAATTGTTTCACAACAAACCCCTACCTCGTCAAGTCGTCGCACGTGGGTTCTTCGCGGATTTGATCACTGCGGAAGGAGGCGATTGTCACGCCGCGGAAGGTGTCGCGTCACCGTGGAAGGGCGTCACGTCGTCGCGGAATACGGTGCGCATCGACGAACTCCGAGGTTCAAGAACAACAGATTTAATTTTAATAATTAAATCTGTGCGTTGTTAAAAACCACAAAGGAGTTTTAAAAGAAACCCGAAATCTCTTACCTCAAACAAAAGATCGAAGATTTCGTTGCGGACGAAGGAACATCGCAGAAGAACGTCGCGGAAGAGGAAACGTTGGCATCGCGGCACACGGCGTCGCGTCGTCGATTTCCGCGGTTTCGACGTTCTTCGTCAGAGGCCGGTGTTCTTCGCGTTCTTCGCGTTCTTCACGAAGAAGGGTGAAGGCACAAGAATTCTGTCAAAAGCCTCCCAACGTGTTATCCTCAAGATGTGGCGTTGGTCTTATTTTATTACAACGCCAACGGATTTCAAACCGGTTAAGAAATGAAAAAGAGATAAGTAACGACCCATTAATTCGTAGAATTAATTCAACGAAATAAACCTCCCAATTAATTCAATGAAGAAAACCACCCAATTAATTGGTGCGTTAAGAAATTAAGAAAATGCGTCAGTTGACTTTCATAATGATGGGTTTTCACGGGTGTGTTACTTAGCGGAAAAGAAACGGTGGGGATCGTGCGGGCCCCACCTCACAAATATCCTTCCAAGAGGGTAGGATATTTCTGGATAGCATCCTATCTGCATCGACTCAGCTTAAGCTGATTTATGTGGATTCAAGTGGCCTCCAAGCGGCTTAAGTGAAATAAAATATAGTTTGTCGTACAATTTATTTTATTTCTCAACTTTAAGCCCAAACATTAAAAACCACACCCGAGCAAACGCAGCTCCGGAAGAGGCGTTTCTAAGCAATTAACGGCGCTGCGATTCCATCGGTGCCCTCAGAATTCGATTATGAGCACCGGTTCAAAAGTTAGAAAAACCCACTCGTCCGTTCACTGAACGTACCCGAGCCAAACTTCGAAAAATGATTCTGGGCACACCAAGCCTCGGAATCAGGTGCCGTCAGAAACTGTGTTCTTGTAAAATTCCAAAAAAAATTAAACAAAATTTCTTTGAATTTACGGGTCTTTACATTACTCCCACCACAGGGCTTTACGTCCCCGTAAAGCTTCACCACAAACTTAGGGATACAAAGGCGGTACTGAGCACGCATGTGAGCCTTCCGCTCCCATGTGATCACCTGGAGGTTCCTGTGCTGCCAAAGAAACTGGACAAGTGGAATCGACCTTCCTCCTAGGATCCGCTCCTATCGATCCTCGATCCCCACAGGAACCTCCGTAGAAGTCACCTCATCGCCACCATCCAGCTCCTCATGGTCGATGATATGCGAAGGGTCGAGAACGTATCTCCTCAGTTGGGATACGTGGAAAACATCGTGAACCTAGTGCAACTGAAGTGGATGGGTCAAGCGGTAAACCACCTCGCCTACCCAGATGAGGACCGATAAAGGTCCGTTGAGCCTCGGAGATAACTTGATTCCCTGGCCACATCTCCGTAAACCTCATCGAGGTGAGACTCGTATAAGGACGTGATCGTCATCGTCGAACTCCAGAGGTTTCCAAGTCCTGTCAGCATAAGGCTTCTGTCGGCCCTGTGCCGTCCTCATCCGCTCTTGGATGACCTGGACCTTCTCTAGTCTCACAAGAGCTGCTATGATTTCTTCTTTTCTGATAAGAGAAATCCGGTCTCATCCCCTGGATGAACCACATTCGTTGCCTAATACAGTCAATCCTGACACGAATGATGCATTCATGCCATCGATGATGTCGTAAGGCCTCGACGTAACTACCAAGAGTTCCAACTGTCACTCTTTCCTCCAAGGGTTGAGTCACACTGTCGGCATCAGTGTGTGGTCAATAGGTCTCCTTCAGTAGAAAAATCGAAAGTGAGGGTCAATTCAACAGTCTTAACCGGGACCACTCAGTATTAACCAAACAAAAAGGACAGGAAAGCAAACTTTACAAAGATAAGTGCCTTTTCATTATTGTATCTCATAGTACAAAGACACCAAGCAACTATAGACAAACATCAACAAAACTAGAAGCAACATGATTAATAGCCACCAGGTCGGAAGCTAGTCCCGCTCCCGTCCATCTGCTTCCGGAGCTCCATGACCATAGGCCTCAGCTGCCTGAAGCTGAGCTCTCCCATGTCCTCTTTTCCCCTGCGGTCGGGCTGGGCCTCCTGGTGGTGGTGGTGGCAACATCCCGAAGCGTCGCCCACCACTAGCTACACAGCCAGCTCCTTTGCCATGGCCGCCTGCTCCTTGCGGTCCGCCCTAATCGAACCTCTGCCTCTGCCTCAGAGGTTCTTCATTTAACTGCTGGTCATCTACATGGCGGGTCGGACAGTCACGTACCAAGTGACCAATTCTGCCGCAAGAGTAACACTGTCCACTCTCGGCACGTCTGGCTCTGACTCTACCCCGGTTTCCCTGCACAACTGAACTTGAGTCGTGCAGTCGGCCATCGGTAGGTCTGGTCCTCATGGACCTCTGCGTCATCTGTCTACTGCCTGCTGCAGAAGACTCTGCCGCAAGCTGGCTAGTGGTGGGTCCTGCTGCTGGAGACTTCTCAGCAAAGAAACTCTCCACTAAGAGGGCTCTCTCCAACACCCCTGTCTGCGTCGGAAAGCTGTGAGAAACAACAAATGCTCTAATCTCTCGCCTCTACCCCTGCTCGAATGTTTGAGCCCTGAAGATCGGGTCCCGTACCATATCTGTGGAGTAGCGCAAGAGGTATGTGAATCTCGCTGAGTACTGCGCCACTGACATGCTGCCCTACCGTAGCTAAAGTAGATCCTGTATACACACCGCTCGAAGGGTGGCTTGTACAAACTCTGGTCGGAACAGGCTCTCGAAGTCTTCCCATAGAAGTGTCGCCTCGTCATGCATCTGAAGCATCAGACTCCACCATCTGCATGCTGCTGCCGGAAGAAGGCTGGCAGCAAGGATCACCGTGAAATCTGTTGGCGTCCCCACTAGCCTCAAAACTCTCACCACAGCCTCCAGCCAATCCTCAGCCACCTGCGGGTCTGTCCCTCCCTAGAACCTGGGTGGCCTCTGGCGCTGGAACTCTTGCAGTGTGCTCAAGCGACGTTCACCATCTACTGCTGGGGCTGGTGGCATCGGTGGACCAATGGGTATTAGTACCTCTGGTGCCTCCACTGGTGCCTCAACTGGGATAAGGCCCTGTACTGAGACCTCGTCACTTGGCGAGCCGTCAGTACGTACCACTCTCGGGGCTCTAGCAGGTCATCCACGGGGAGGCATCCTGAAAGAAACAACATGACACAGTCAAAGATTATCCCTGGTGAGCTGACCTGGTTTGAGATGACATTTAAATAAAACTTCTGGAAAACACACACGTAATCAGTGTTTTCGTGTACAAAGTCGAAAATCAGTTGTCAGGGTCCTGGTGTATGGATACGTCGGCCGCCCGCACCAACACTGGACTCCCTGAACTGAAAACCACACTCGGTACTCTTAACACTATTGCTTCACAGAAAGAAACATCAGAGTTATAAGTCCTGCGGTAGAACCGAACTCCTCTGATACCAATTTGTCACGACCCGTCCTTGGGGCTCGTTCCGTGACTACCCCAAGCCTGCCTTCCATAGGCCAGGGGCTGGTGACTAGCACCGAAGGTGTAAATCCCGATAACTGGGAAGGAATTGCCTTTATAAAAGAAAACAAGCACCACAGAGTAAGCAAGTGGAAAAAGTAAACACTAAGTACAAGAGAAGTGATGAAAAGAAAATGGGCCAGAATACAAACCCAAAAGAAAGTACAAATACAACTGAACAAGTACAACAGAAAAGATAACAGCTGGAAGGATGGAAGCGGCTCCTGGGTCGTCCTCCTCGGATCCTACCTGAAGGGTAGATACAAATGGTGTAGCTCTTGGTCGTCCACCACGGATCCTACCTGAAGGGTAGGTATAGATAGCCTCCTCCACACTCTCGTCTGTCAACCTCCTACGTGTGTCGTCTCGTCATGTAGTCCACCTCCGGGTACTGACTCATCGTGTAGTCCACCTCCGGGTACTGACTCGTCGTGTAGTCCACCTCCAGGTACCGTCCAGTCCTCGAACACTCGGCCTCCCTCAGCACTGCCTGTCGTCTGCAACCAACACAATGAGGTGTGGGCATAGCCCGTGCAGGGGTGAGTATAACGATACTCATTAGGGACCCCGAGACCCTCAAGGTCTCTCTAAACCAACAAGGATAACCACAATGAAGATCTCAACAGATAACCTCTACTTAGGTATATGCCCATACATATAATTAAGTTATCAAATAACCCATCTCAATCCTGAGAAAACACAAGGATTGTGAAAACAACGGATAACCACTACCCAGGTATATGCCCATACATATACCTAAGTTATCAAGTATCCCATCTCAAACATGAGGTAAACACAAGGTCAAAAGTCTCAGATCAAACCAGGATTTTCATTATCAAAACCGTAACTGCTGAAGAGCTCCGTCTCTGAAGTGTACAGTGGACCTGTCATGACTCCGAGGTACTACTCACTAACCTAAGACTACTGAGGTACTCCTCCTGTCGAGTACCGCGGGTCTGCGGCCAACTACCGGGCGCTCCGTCCGCTGAGGGTCTGTCGCCAAATACAGGGCGCTCTCCCTAATAGCCTACAGAGGTACTCCTCCGGTCGAGTACCGCGGGTCTGCTGCCAACTACCAGGCACTCCGTCCACCATGGGTCTGCCGCCAAATACCAGGCGCTCCGTCCACTGGGTTAGTCGACTCACTCCAAGTCGAGTCGGTCAAGCAGTCATCAGGTCTCAATCATCTACACGGTCTCCGTACTCCGCACGCTCGTCTCCGGGAGGGTCCGCTCCACGAGCGACTGGTCGATAATCCAAGTATCACAAAGTCCCACGAAGAAGTATCTCAAGGGACCGCCTCGTCATAGGGGTCTCAACGCAACAGTCAGCGCGTCAAACGGACGCCCGGTCTGTGAGTTATTAGCCTTTTCGTCCCCGAGGCCCGGTTGGTTTCGTGCGTGAACCAGTCCGGCCGTAACTCAACTATACCCCGAACACTCATAGGGTATACTCATAGGGACCGTTTCTCAACGTGATCACCAACGCCGCTGACGGTTCGTCAAACAGACGTCTGGTCTGAAAGATATCATCTTTCTCCGTTCCAGGGGCCCATTTGGATTTCGGGCACAATCCAACCCGGCTATAACCCAACTGCATCCAAAACACGGGCGGAGGATGCCAAATGTTCTGTATCTTCAACAGGAACGCAACGCAATGCAACAGACGGCGCGTCAATCGGACGCCCGGTCTGGAAGTTATTGGCTTTTTCGTCCCAGGGGCCCGATTGGTTTTTAAGTTAAAACCAACCCGACCGTACTCCAACTGCGTCCAAACCTCGAGTAGAGTAAGCCAAAAGATCTTTATCCCTTAGAGGAATCCATCAAAATCAACAGCACGTCAATCGGATGTCCGGAGCTCAAGATATGAGTGTTTTCGCTCCGAGGGCCCGGTTGGTTTCTTGTTCGAACCAACCCGGCTGAACCCAAAGTATTCGGAAACCTTCAGTGCAATATACCGAATCGAACGTCTCGATCCAAGGATCATTTTTCTGCTGACGAAGCGTCGTTCGGATACCCGTAGCTCAAGTTACGGGCCAAATACCGAAAACGGTCTGAAGACGGGGGGGTCTGGGCCCAGGCCGAGCCAGCCCGACCCCCCCCCCCCCCCCTTGGGTCGGCCGAACCGGGTCGACCCAAACCGGGTCGACCCGACCCGGTCCAACCCTGCTGGACCTGGTCCGGCCAGGCTAGGGCGCGGCCCGGCTCGGCTGGCCGGTCCGGCTCGGCTCGGTCGAGCGGCCGAGCAGGGCGGAAGCCGCGAGGCGCTGCCCCCGCGGGTTGGCGGTGTCGCGGCCCCGCGCGGGGCCGCGATTGATCAACGAACATGGCATGTCGCCGCGTCCCGTGCATGTGAGCCGGACCCGCGCGACCGTGGGTCCGTTGGCCGCCGCCGCCGCGCCGGCGACCCGCGCCGCCGGTAGCTTCTGCGGGCCACCGGAGTTGCTCTGGTGGTCCGTTTTCCTTCCCGTCTGCGCCGTTGTTCCTCCCGGGTTCCGTTCTTCTCTACAGGATCATCAAATCACCCTTGAGTCACGTTTTTCCGTCGCCCTCCAAATCCGTACAACCACGAAGAATGGATGAGGGTTGTCAAGCCGTGTTTGTTTGGCCCGCACCCTCTGCGTTAGATAATAACAGTCCGGAGAATTTATTCGACACATGAAACAACAATTTTTAATAAATTAAAATTGTTCTTATAAAACCAGGTTCTTCATTAAAAAAGAAATGATCATGGGAATATAAATTGTTTCACAACCAACCCCTACCTCGTCAAGTCATCGCACGTGGGTTCTTCGCGGATTTGATCACCGCGGAAGGAGGCGATCGTCGCATCGCGGAAGGCGTCGCGTCGTCACAGAAGGGCGTAACCTCGTCACGGAATACGGTGCGCGTCGACGAACTCCAAGGTTCAAGAACAACAGATTTAATTTTAATAATTAAATTTGTGCGTTGTTAAAAACCACAATGGAGTTTTAAAAGAAACCTGAAATCTCTTACCTCAAACAGAAGATCAAAGATTTCATTGCGGATAAAGGAACGTCGCAGAAGAACGTCGCGGAAGAGGAAACGTCGGCGTCGCGGCACACGGCGTCGCGTCATCGATTTCCGCGGTTTCGGCGTTCTTGGTCGGATGCCGCGTTCTTCGAGTTCTTCGCGTTCTTCGCGAAGAAGGGTGAAGGCATAAGAATTCTGTCAAAAGCCTCCCAACATGTAATCCTCAAGATGTGGCGTTGGTCTTATTTTATTACTACGCCAACGGATTTCAAACCGGTTAAGAAACAAAAAAGAGATAAGTAACGACCCCTTAATTCGTAGAATTAATTCAATGAAATAAACCTCCCAATTAATTCAATGAAGAAAACCGCCCAATTAATTGGTGCGTTAAGAAATTAAGAAAACGCGTCAGTTGACTTTCATAGTGACGGGTTTTCGCGGGTGCGTTACTTAGCGTAAAAGAAACGGTGTGGCTCGTGCAGGCCCCAACTCACAAATATCCTACCAAGAGGGTATGATATTTCTGGATAGCACCCTATCCGCATCAACTCAGCTTAAGCTGATTTAAGTGGCTTCAAGTGGCTTCCAAGCGGCTTAAATGAAATAAAATAAAGTTTGTCGTACAATTTATTTTATTTCTTAACTTTGAGCCCAAAAATTAAAAACCACACCCGAGAAAACGCAACTCCGGAAGAGGCGTTTCTAAGAAATTATCGGCGTTGCGATTCCATCGGTGCCCCCAGAATTCGATTCCGAGCACCGGTTCAAAAGTTAGAAAAACCTGCTCGTCCATTCACTGAACGTACCCGAGCCAAACTTCGGAAAATGATTCTGGGCACACCAGGCCTCGGAATCAGGTGCCGTCAGAAACTGCGTTCTTGTAAAATTCCAAAGATAATTAAAAAAAATTCCTTGGACTTTACGGGTCTTTACATAAATTTTTACCAATTTATTCTCACAAAAAAATATTCGGAATTGGATTTATTTCATCCCTTATTCTATAAAATTCCATGTGGTGTTAGAGTAGTCAAATTATAATTTATAATTATTAATTATTTTTATGATCAATTTCCTATAATATTTGAAATATAAACATTCTATTTTTTCCATTCTTAAATTAAACATTTTGAAAATGTATTTACATGAAATCATATTATTAATAAGAGGGTATGAAAAAATGAATAACAATTTAATACGCCTTTTATAGGTTCAAGAAGTGCTAGATTTAGGACACGGTATCACATAGTGCAACTAAAATTACATGTGATGTACCCTTGCTCGACCATACAATCATGTTATATAAAAATCCTTACACACCTTCTTAGGGTCAATACGTGACTTCAATACACATAGCATACTTAACACATGTGGGACCAAAATTAATTTGGAGGTACACGATGTGTAACTTGTTTACATGATATGTAAAACCACACAATTTTTACCCCTAGATAATCATGGAATCCATGTTGAAAATTTACAATAAAAATTAATGATTATACACAACACATATTAACTTCCATCCGGTTGACATTACAAGACATGAAGTACATGACATATAGCTCGCTATACACACTGTGTAACACATTATAACACGTTATGAGATAAAATTCAAGTCCCTCTGTGTCAAGATTGGGTGGCCAAAAATAGATTACAAGATGTGTTTCTAGCTGCACATGTCTTGAAACTCAGGCCAACTAATGAATGTTACATTTCGAGTCAAGAACTCCATGTGAGTCAAATATTCAAAAAAAATTAATTCATAATTGAACAATATGGTATGTTCCTAGATATAAATATTGTGTGATATGTTATTATATCTATAAATACATGATGTATATGATAATAATACATGTAGTTCACTTCATGTAAATTACCAGTGGTATGTGATACACATATTAATTGTATGTTGTGTGGTAAAACATCCAAGAAATATACATATCTTTAAACACATAAAACAAACACTTCAAAATATTAAAAAATACCATGTTTAATTCCATAACTTGAGATAGCTCACTTGTGTTCTGAAGGGAGTGTTATATGACCTCAATATCTCATCTTCATATGCCAGAGGATTTTGACTAACAATGAGGATCAATTGTGAAATTAAGGTAAAAATATACACTCATATCATAGTTAGAAATAGAAAAATTATTAATAATAATATCACATATCCATATGATATGTTATAACAGAAATATTGAGAAACACCATAAAAAATAAACAAGATATATCATAGTGTATGGTATAAACTACAATAAAGTGACACATAAAAACATAGCCCATATAGGTGTAATATATGGGTGTAAATTCCAAATTTACTAAAATGGACTCTTAAAAGAAGTACCTGAAATTGACCTTGTGTCTTAGCATGGTTGGATCCCCAATGTTCCATCACAATAATATTAGATATTCCATCCACTATAATTTTTTTCTATATATCTTATCTTACAACCATGATATATTCTTACATACCCATGATGGATTGAGTATAACATAATAGTCCACCATTAAAAACATCTCTAAACATATCATGTTTTAAATAAAGAACATTTTGATGTTCCATAGTAAAAAATTGAAAGAATAAAAAATAATTGTCTAATTATTCACAATGTCTATGTTTAAACCCGAGATCAACCATACCAACTTCATACAGTGTAAGATGTATATGAATTAGATAAGTGAAAACTAGGGATTTCTGACCTAATAACATTATGTGTATCAGTTAGTGGGACCCGTACGATTATCGAATTTTAATAATATCACTTAGGGAGACCCCATACTATAATTTAACCTTATGAATATAAACCACATAGATCATATTATATAATAGATAAAATTTTATATAACCTATATTTAACACTTTTTAACCTAGAGCTAAATGGATATAACTTAAGGGAACTCATCCATACTAATAAAAATATTTTCATTATTTAATATTTACCACATCATTTAAATTTCATGTTTTTCCTAGTTATCATACATTTCATAGAAGGTATCATAGTTTTAATTTTTAAGAGGATAAGAATAATCTATGGGAATATAATTTCATGTATCAGTTTAAAATTTGGTTTAGGTAACTCCATGGGTTGTTACTCAATATTCAATATTTTTTACTTCAGGTAAACCCCTTTTGATAGCAAAGTGGTTGATGTTTTCATTTATTTGAAAACCACTCATATACTAAAGAAAGGAATTCGCAAAATGAAAAATAAATAAGAAATTTATTTTTCTCAAGGTCAGGAAATATTAGGTTATAGTGATAATACATCATATGAACAAGGGATTAATATATAGTTATGGATAACTCAAGGGATGCTGGCGATAAATTTTATGAATCCCACCAACTAAATCACGCTCCTCGATTTCTACCCACGAATGATAAACCCTAAAATCATCCCAAAACCAATAAATATAAAGTTTTATAGTGGAATAAAAAAATAATGTAAGGATATGGTATCTTAGGAATACACAAAACAAAACTCACCGAAAGAGGAATTTCAGAATGAATGACACTTTCAATGTCTAAATGAAGATGCAGAAAGGCCTTAGAATACTAGGGAGGAGCAATAAATTCATTCCAAGTCCAATATATCTCAATGGATGTGATTATAGTGAACTAATATAAACATAAAAAAAATAATACATTGATACCATGATTAAATTAGTACATATCATAAATAGATGCACAACTCAATGATAGATAGGCTTTCTGTCTTAAATATTATCTACATGAACTTATTATTTTTCTACACTTTAAAACATTTCTCCATAATTGTGATATTATATAGCCTTTAATAGATTTAACACGTGAAATAATCATCTTCATAACATGATTATTGGAATCATAAAAAATGGGTGATCTTAAATTCGTGGTATGGGAAAATCTTATCAAAGAGTAATATACCATAAAAATTGTGGAGAACTTGAGTAAGATACATATGTCATAATATAATATAAAATGACCTTATACGATAATAATAAATCAAATTTGATTATCATGTAATCATAAAAACATCATTATCGAATAATAAAAGATATGACATGTTTCAAACACATCTTAGTAATTAAACAATATGTGAAACAACATAAAATCATGGAATACTTAAAAAATAATTCATAAACATGAAAACGTGTAATTTAATGTAAATAAAATGAATAATAAAAATTTTACATAATTTTATGAATAAATTTATGTTTGGGATAATAATAAGTATAGTAATATTATAGAAATAAAATCCAAGTACTATCTTAGTCTTGGGATAACCCTCCAATGTACCCTTGTGCATGGGAGAAAACTTACCATGTACCCATTTGGACTGGGGATAACTTCAACCATTTTCACTCTTCGTTGGGATAAATCATTCCATCTACCTCATTATCTTTTGATAAATCCTCTTATGTAACTTTTTCATGGGATGAATCCTCTAGTGTATCTCGTTATCTTTGGTTAAATACTCCAATTTACATCATTTTATTGGGAGAAATCTCTATATTTCACTTTTATATTAGGATAAGTAATCATATATACCAAATTTATGTCATGATACATAAACTTAATCCAATGAATTTACGGGATATATGGAAACCGACCTATCGTCATCCACACATATGTGCTCCACATAAAATAAATCTCAAACATTTATCAATGAAACCATGAAAAAAAATGTTTCTAAATACATTCAATAACATCACAAAACATGAAAAAAAGAATTCATAAAATATAAAAAAACAATTTTTTAAGAATAAATTATACCATAGTAATATATAGATGGTGATAAAAGACATCACTTCATGAAATATAAACCATGGTGAGTAAATAGATGTTTAAAAAACGTATTCACAAAAACTTTTAAAGCAATTATGTGAAAATTACGTTCAAAAAAATAAGGGAAAGTGGAGACTTCTGTAAAACATATTATAATGTGTCTCAAATAAAGGATCCATTAAAAAGTATTTAAAAAGTATAAGTTAAAAAATTGAAAATATTTTCTTTTGAAATGAATTATTAATAATGGAAACATGAAAAGTCACAAATCTATCAAAAAGGGAAATTAAAAATACTTTGAAAACATTTACTTTTAAAGAGAATATACAATAATGGAAACACAAAAAATATAGCATTTTAAATGGAATTTGATAATAATTTGATGAAATTTACATTTACAAATTATTTCTAGTAATTTAAAATTGAAAAATTCTTTATGGATATATTAATAACATATGGAGTGTATGATAAAACTTTTATTTTTTAAAATATGAAAAAACTTATTTATCATTTTGAATAAATGTTATTGAAAACCAATATTGTTAAACAGACGATGAAATTTTTATTTTAAAATGATTAAATGGATAAAAAAGAATCATTGTATATAAATTTATTTTGAGTTTCTAATAGATAAATGGAGTCATTTTTGGAAAGTAAAAACACTGATACAGATGAAAATAACCTTTAAAAAATGAGAATAACTATTAAGAAAAATGAATTTTCACATAACCATATAATAATATTGGAAGAATAATTAGGTGTGAAACCTTATTTACCCAAAATATATGGTCAAAACACAATATAATACCATCATTGGTTATAATAGATCATTATTGAAATATTATATTCAATGAATAGTGATTATGACCCAATGAAGATATTTGAGTCATAAAAACCTCTTACAACATCAGGAGTATTTAAATTAAATCCTCATGAAAGAGGGAGATTCAAATTAGACTAATCTATTGATTAATTAAAAATATTTCTAATATAGTAACTCATATAGGTATTATATATACCACATAAATAGAATATGGTTTATAAATGAATGTTTGTGTCAAGGAATGATATTTTGAGATGAAAGCATTACAATTTGTGTAAAAATTCAATGAAAACCCCAATAAATGGGGTTAAATGAGATTGGACATAAACTACAATGAATAAAATAAAATTCATAAAAATTAATATTTATTATTCTTTATAAACCACACTTAAATAGTAATTTATGCATAAAAATTAACTATGCCTCAATGAAGGGAAATTGAGAATAAATCCCTTACCTTGTTTACTTGATTAGTTGATCGCACTCTAAACCCATGTAAAATAAACATAAAAAATTTAGTTAACTATTTTAGAACCATGATCATAAATATTACCATTATATAATCTTTATTATAATTCATTATCATGAATAATTGAAGTAGTCATAGCATATTATGACTATCAAGTGTTAAAAAATTTAACTATATTGTACATGTTTTATAATTTTGATATCTTGAACCATCATCTGATACCATGTTCATTATAGATATATCATTTATGATTCCATAATATATTAGAAATTATGATTTAAAAATTTTCTATTTCATTACATACGTGTTTTGGTAATGTTATGTGAAAACCGATTGGTAATAATTTATATTGGTAATTATAAGAAATTAAAATTTTTCTTTAATAATATTTAAAATATGTCTTATGATATTTCAAGAATAATATAATAATAATAATTTAATTAATATATTAGTATAAAAATATTTTTCATGTTTCCATAGTCATCCATAGGATATATTATATAATATTTTGTGAAGTTAGTTAAATAAACCCAAACATGAACATAATTTAACTCAAATGACAAGTATAGTTAATTTGTTTAATAAATTGAAATAAAATAATTATAACATATTTATAATGATATTATTTTTATTTATTTATCAATTTGAGACATATTTTATGATTTTTAGTCAATTTATTATAATCTAGACCAAAAACCAAAAAAATAATCATGATGTTCAGAGTCCCCATGTGTGAATGTTTAACTTTACAATTTCTCAATTATTGATAGAGAGTGAAGGTGAAAATGAAATGGATATTTTTGAATCATAAATATAAAATCCCATATTTCTGTTACCTAAATTTTTCTTTATATAATACAACCTTTAACATTAAAAAATATCTTGTAGGGATTATTGATGTGGAAATAGGAACATAATACATGAAATATATGTTAAAAACATTATTCTAATCCAAATAGAAACATATTCGTAGGTTAATCCTATATAAAGTTAAATTCATAACATATTCTAGTTACATACATTAAAGACAGGTGTGTTTATAAATCCTAACAACGGAATAAACATTAGAAATACCCATCATGTTTGGAAGAGTCTTATAAATAAGTCATGATCATATGAATTTGTAGAATTTTATAATAGAAAGAACATGAATCATAACATGGAAATGTTGATAGAAAATAAATAATATAAATTCATAAAAATTTCACTAAATTTTCTCTAAGGTGTCATAAAAACAAATTACAATGTCTTTTGACCAATGTATCATAAAACATTACCAAGGTATGCTTCCGCGGTATCATTACCCAATGCATTGGAGTACTATTACGACTCCCCCTTTATATTAAGAAATTTTTTCACCAAGTTATCATAAACATTTACCATGACATGATGGAAATATTTCATTATAGAAATGAATTGGGGTTAAATTATTCAATACCCTTCATATTACCATGATAATTCCCAAAGGCATCATATTTCCAAGGCATGACACTAAGGTATCATTACCCAAATGAGTTGGGGTGCTATTAGGGTGAACCCTTCATATTACCAAGGTTATTAAACAATGTATATTATTTTCATTGAATGATGCCAAGGTATCATTACCCTAATTCATTGGGGTACTATCTGGTTTAACCCTTCATATTAATAAGTTTATTCACCAAGGTATTGTATTAAAAATGTATGATTCCATGGTATCACAAACAATCAATATCTAGAGATTAATTCTTCACCCATTTCACTAGAGAGAATCACCTAACCAAATAGTTCCCATATATTTTAGTAGTAACCTTCCACTCCTAAATTCCATCACTTTATCGAATTCCTTGGAGAGCTATAATGAAAATAAAATATCATATATTGTATGTTAATCTCACTTGTGAGATATAATGGGTCGAAAATTGTCATATCAGTTATATAGGTCTAAACTATTTTCATATATATATTTATGGAACCAAATTATTAATAAAAGGATTTATGATTTCCTTTTTCATCATAAAACCTATGAAAAACATTTCTAAACCCATATGAAAATCAATTTTGGATTTCAAAATAGAATTTTCTTTTAAATATCATTTTTAATACCAAAATACCCTGAAAATGTGAATGGGGGATTTCATTGAATCGAAGATAATTTTTTTTAAAGGAGGTAACTTCTAATAATGGTTTCATTTACGGGATGACCTCTTGATCTTGTATAAATAAAAATGGAATATTAATTTTTTTTCATTTGTAATGGGTGTTATTTTAAAAAAAGATTCTTTTTTAAAAACTTTTAATGAAGGTCAAAGGACACATAAAATTTACTTTAAAATCATTTATGACCATATAAATGTATTCCATTCATATGTTCTCGAATTCATTAACATGTAATCATTTATAACCCATGAAAATGGAACATGGGTTTCGTACATATAAATCCTAAAATAATCAAATTATTTTTATCTCTAAGTGAATTACCATAGGTAATGAAATTTTTTCGGTATTTTAAATATAAGAATACATCATTTAATAAATTCGCCAAAATTTTTCATGAGCATCACAATATATAACATGACTTATAGACAGTAAATAATATGGTAAAATAGAGTTCTATAATTGGTAAAATACCATTTTATAAGTAGATAAAACCTAAAGAGTTCATAAAAAATTCCCATTTAGAATACTAAAAAAATTAGTACATGAATGAGAAATGTAGAAGAGTATAATTGCCTTGCCTTGAAAAGTAACATCCCAGATATTTGAGAGGATTTCCTTCTAAGAAGAAAATACTATTATGGATTGAAAAGAGTAAAATAATATTGACTAATTGTTAGTAATATGATGAGGGAAATACAAATTATATGTGAGAGAATGGGAATAAGGTGTGGTTATTTAAATTTGATGATGATTGGTGTTTAGGGTTTAAATTAAAATTATTTTTCAATCATGGCCATCAAATTTTTTAATGAATTAATTGCAAAAATATTTAAAAAAAATCATGGATGGATAAGTTATTACTACAATATAATCTCCTACTTAATTTAAGTTTATTTCTCAAACACATTTTGACCAATAATAATCATATATTTGAAAATTTTATTGCGAATTTCAGTTTTCAATTTCAATTGTACCTCGGTATTTTTATAGTAATATTTTAATTTTGATGAATTTAAATTTTTGTGTGGATTATATACTAATATATCTATATTTTTTATTTAGATAATAAAATATGGATCAAGATAATGTGGGGAGTAAAGTGTCCATGAATTCAATGTTGATGTTGATCTGACTGGATGGATCCCACTATATAAATTTAGTCATAATTTGTTTTCCATAAATGGATTGGCATGAAATTTTGAGAATATTTTATGACACATTTTGGGTATTTTCATCCAACTATGGGTATTCCTAGTTCAAAATTTACCATGGAAAAAATCATGTTGGATTTAAATGCATCCAAATTCAATGAATGTGTTATGCTGGAAATATCTTTATCAATGATTTTACCATTTTTCCTAAAAAATAGTATTGAATTTTCTAAAATATTTACAGTGGATGAGGAAGAAATAGAATAAAATG
Source organism: Viscum album (assembly GCA_963277665.1). Taxonomy (NCBI): domain Eukaryota; kingdom Viridiplantae; phylum Streptophyta; class Magnoliopsida; order Santalales; family Viscaceae; genus Viscum; species Viscum album. The sequence continues at coordinate 1,807,832,497 of OY728160.1, forward strand.
TACATATAATACCAAATTCTAATAAGATTCCCTATTAGGTATTCAATAACGTGTGAACATTTGGTACATTAAATTTTCACATTATATCTAGATAGAATTATATTCTATAATGATTTATTCATTACATATTAAATACATAGGAAAATAAGATTAAAATTTTTGTGTGAAAAAATAATACAATAAATAATAACATTCTTGAAAAATCATATCCCGATTTGGCTATTTAATTTTCTAAAAAGGCTTAATTTATTAGAGTACTTAATTCATGAAAAATAATTATTAGTGGATAATAATTAATTTCACTAATGAAATACTCTTATATTTCTAATAAATTACATAAGTTGTAGTCATTTTATATTAACATCTAAATGTTTTTGGTACAATAACATATATATAGGAAAAACGGATATAGTTTTAATATATATACATATATATATATTAACATCCATATATTTTTACATGAAATATATATTTTCACATATTTAGATAACATATATATATATATTAAAATATAAATTATCATGAAAAAATATATTAATTTGTAGTAAAAAATATAAAATAAAAACATGTGTATAATTATTTTATTTCCTAAATCGATTGTAAATTTTTTAAAAACATGGGTCGTTACATTCTTCCGCCCTTAAATAAAAAACACCACAAGAAATTTTATCTCAAAGTGTTTTTACTAATTGGGAATATTATAAAAAAAATTATAAATGAAATATTAATCCTAAAATATTATAATATCATGCATTTAGGATGATATACGTTAATCATGAAAATATATTTACATTATATATATATCCTTCATAATGGTTTGTATAAAAATTTGAATAGACAAAGAATGTACCTTGGGAGTATCAAGCTAGGTGTACAACATGGATCATTGCAATGCACCAATTGATGATTGAGTCTAGCTCAATGCATCGTTTTTGGGGTTATTACTCATAAGTATAAATGTTTAGTGTCACGTTAACTTGTTTTCATCTAGAAAGTGATTTATTTACATGGAAACCACTTACTTAATTATTCAAAAAAATTCTAGGATGTCTTCGAAGAATTTTTCATGTACATAGTGTTCAAACTAAATTTATATAGTCTTAACATCTACAAATAACTAAACATACCATTGATAAAAAAAATATAGAGAACCCCCTTTTTATTACATAAATCATTCATTACATGATACAACCTTTAACATGACCAAATGTCTTTTTTGGTTTAGATTATTAGAAATTGGAACATAATACATTAGAAAGACATTAACAAAAAATTATTCTAATAAAATTGAAAAGAGTATTCATGGGTTTTTACATAGTTAATTTTAATTCATCTCTTATCCTGGGGACATACATCAATGGGGTGTGCATAAATCCTAGGTATGGAAAAATCAAAGTAAATAAATAGAAAGTGATAAATGGGTAAATAAATAACACATGATCTTATGAATATGAGACATATCATAAAAAAAGAACATGAATCACATCATGTTAGCATGACAACAACATAAACAATATACATTCATAAAAATATCACCAATTCTCACATATAAGATTTTATAAAAATATATTACCAATGACTTTGACCAATGTAAACTAGAACAGTTCAAATGATATATTACAAGGTATCATTACCCAAAGAATTAGATCCCTATTAGGGTGAACCCAAAATATTACCAAGTATTTTCACCGAAGTATTTTAAAACATTTCAATCATAACTAGTCACCTGGGGAAAGTGTCCAAACTACCCCAAGATTTCATTCCATAGGCCAGGGGCTAGTGACTAACATCAGAAAGGTGAAACCCAAAAAGGGAAGGCATTGCCTTTAATAATGAACTCGCACAAATAGGGCACACTGCACAAAAGTAAAACACAAGAGAAAAGAAGTAGAAAATCCACCACTAAACACCACACAAGGAGTAAATGTATGTAATGAATTTAAAGGGGCCATTATACAATCCCAACTAAAAAGAAAGTGCATTAAAAAAGGAAAAACATGATCTAGTGGTCGCCCACCAAGATCCTACCTAAAGGGTAGGTACAGCTTGTCGTCTTTCGTTACTGCCACTCACCATGTCTATCAATCAACTCTGAGCACCATCTAGCCCTGGATCACTGATCCTCAGACATTAAGGTTTCGGTATGAACAAGACACAACAAGGTGCGGGTGATTCCCATGTAGGGGTGAGTATAACAATACTCAGTAGGGACCCCAAGACCTCTGGAGATCTCTAATAATTGCACAAAGTAAAACACACAAAGAATGATCTCAATAACAAAGCACAAAGTAAAAGACATCTCACACTTGTTATAAAACATAGAGAAAATAAATAAAGATGATTAGTCTTGAGCTAGATCATTTGATTCTATTTAGTGGTTCATCTGCTGATCCACGAAGGGTAGATGTACTGTTGATCCATGAAGGGTCTCTCTATTACGGTTCCACAAAGGTTCACACCACTACCAATCCATAGAGGGTCATTCTATTGCTGATCCACGAAGTTTCACTATCATGTTGATCCATGAAAGTCCACTTTTATGTTAATCCAAATAGGGTCACTTTTATGCTGATCCATGAAGGGTTTCTTCTATGTTGATCCATGGAAGGTCACACAAAAATTTACAGCCAACCACTAGATTCTCGCACAGAGTGCGCTTAAGTTCTCAACTATAAGTTCCTCATACCATTTTTCATTTCTAAACAACCAAGAAGTCCCATTGAGAATTAACGTAATGGATTTCCTTATCGTAAGGGTTCCAACACGACAGATTATGCATCAATCGGACCCCCAATATCTAAGATATAAGTAAAAAGGTAAATAGTGATGATTGGATTCAAGTCTGATCCAACCAAGAAATATTCCAAATTCTACCAAAACCCATGTGGACAATCTAAAAAGTACTGCCTCATCACGATGGTCCTCATGCTGCTGATGGAGCATCAATCAGACACATGGTTTGCGAGATACATCCAATTTATCGAAACATGGTCGGTCTAGTATGGGATTGGAAGGAGTGCAGCTCGTGCAGACCAGTGGGCCCATGGGTCTGGGCTGACCAATGGGTCTAGCCCGACTAGTGGGTTTGGTGTGACGAGTGGGTCTGGCCCTGTTGGCGGACTCGGCCCAGCTCACGGGTCCGTCGTGGATTTCGGGTCAGGCCCGGCCGGCGGGTCCGGCCTACTAGGAAGAATCCGTTCCACCTGAATTCAGGTTGATCATGCCAACTGAACACAGTGTGTCCAGTGCCTCTATCTAGTAGCACCAATGGAGTGATACCCCTACTTTCGAAATGGATAGCTTCATTCGGTCGTTGGTCTAGCCGAACGGCCTGGGAAGGCCGCTCCTCTCCCTGTGCGGTGTGTCAGCGTTGTGCCATTCCACTGCCGCGACCTTGCTTTCCGCGACTCCTACTGCCACGAAGCATTTGGGTGCTACTCCTCCATGCGTCCGGCTCAGCCAGCCACCGCTGCCGGTTTCCGGCACGGCTGGACCGCGGGTGTCTCACCAGCATTTTCTTTTGTAGGCCACTAGAGATGCTATGGTGGTCTGTTTTCTTTCTCATCTGTACCTACGGGCCTCCTGGGCCTATACCTTCACTCTGAGGCCCTTGGATTTTTCTTTCCTCCATATTACCTAGTGACTCACAAAAAACATACATATAACAAGAATGGAGGATGGTCTGATCCTTTTTTGGATAGTCTTACACCCTCTGTGTTTGCGCTTAAACATGAGTAAGAATAATAATAATTAAAACCCCAAAGTGAAACCCTTCAACAACCTCTCACAATTAGGAGTGATTCATGGATCAAACCATTGGTCAGTTGATCCATATTCTTCATATTATTCATGAATGGGAAAATTGGAACATTAAACACATAAATCTATAACCTGTATTCGGTGGAATCTATTGCGGATGAATGATGGAGTCCGCGTTCGAGGCCCTTCTTCGTTGTTCTTCGATCCTTGGATCAATTCCACCAATGGTCGTCATCCATCCACCATTCATTGTTGTAGAGGAAATTCATTGGAATTTTGTCATAGGTTCCTCCCGTGGGTTCCCAATTCCCATGCCAAAGGTTGGATTGAATAACAGAAACTGCACCACATTGCATTCATTAATATGATTTATTAATGAACCGCAATTAATGAACATTTAATCCCACGAATGTTGCAGTTACACATCCAAATGGACATTTCATTAAAAGACTCTTATTTAATGTCCTTCATTACACTACGGTCCCGCTATCCGCCACACTACAGTTGTAGAAATTATAAAATAACTTATTTAGTTATTTTATTATTATATTTTTTTTCTGAAAACTACAGAAAATAACTTTTTTTTTCTGACCCTTGCTGATCGATGTCAATATTTTCCTAAGTGAATATCGGCACTGTGAATTCATCAATCCACTTAGATTTTAAATTTGAGCTCTTCTTTAAAAGATAAAAATTCATGCACACACATTTACTAAACGTACCTTAAAAATGTTCAAAATATCATTTTGGGCTCTCCTGGCCTCGAAATCACATGCCGTCAATTTTTCCAGTCGCATAATAATTCCATATAATTAAAACAAATTATACATAATTTCCTTGTCTTTACATTCTCCCAACATTAGGGCTTTACGTCCCCAAAATCCATAAAAAATACTAAGGAAACAAATGTCATTATTCAGCATGAATGTGAGCCTCCCACTCCCATGTGGTCTCCTAGAGGTTCCCATGCTACCATCAAACTAACACCAGAGGAATCAACCGTCTGAAATGATCCATTCCTATCGATCCTCTATCTCCACTAGAAACTCCACAAAAGTCACCCCATTGTCAATGTCTCATTCATCCAAGTCGATGACGTGCAATTGATCATGTACATATCTCCTCCGCTGCAACACATGGAAAAATTCATGCACAAGATGCATATATGGGGGAGGGGCTATGCAGTATGCCACCTCACCAACTCTGTTGAGAATCTGGAAAGGTCTGATAAACCTTGGACATAGCTTGCCTCCCTGGAGAAACCTCCACAATCCCCATCGAGGTGAGACCCATAGGAAGACATAGTCTCCCTCCTTGAACTCCATGGGTTTCCACATCCTATCAGCATAGGAATTATACCTGCTCTGAATAGTTCTCATCACCTCTAGGATGATCTTCACCTTCTCAGTGGTGGCTTGTACCATCTCTAGACCCATAAGTGATGACTCCCTAGGGTCTGTCCAACCTAGAGTTGTTCTAAAAGGTCTCCTATAAAAGGCCTTAAATAGTTCCATGCCAATGGTTGAGTGATGAATGTTGTTGTATGTGAACTCTTCCAGTGGCAGGTGGTTCTCCAAACTATAAAAAAACAAGGATGCAAACACGAATCATTTTCTCAAGTGTATGTATGTTTTTCTCTCTCTGATCTTCTGTCTGATGTTGAAATGCAGTGCTCAAGCATAGTTGAGTCTAGAATGCCTCTTATAATCCCTTGCACAACCGAGATGTAAACCAAGAATCATGATCTGAAATTATCGTTGATGGTATCCTATGAATCCGTACTATCTCCTAAATGTAGAGGTGTCTCAATCCCTCTATTAATCCCTACACTCAGATGGGTAGAAAATTGGAAAAAATGGTGAGTCGGTAAAAGATCAACTAGATATAGTTGTGGCCCTTGGGCATACGTGGTAACCACGTCATAAAATCCATGGAGATACTATACCACTTCCATTTTGGTACATCTAGTAAGTGATTCAATCCTACTGGGTCCTGATGCTCGGCCTTCACATGCTGACAAGTGAGGCATCACGAAATAAAATTCGCCACTATATTCATCATCCCTAGCCACCAGTACTAATTTCAGAGGACCAGATACATCTTTGCCACATTGGGATGTACCGCCCAATGGGATGTATGGTATTCCCTAAACACCTCCTCCCAAAATGTCAATGGTACAATGGTGCACCCTCTAAAAAGGAAGACGTTCTACCCACCTATAAAAAATCCATCAGGAGAATGTCCTGATGATATCTAAGCTTGTCGGGCCTCGCAGTCAACATTCCCAAGTTGTGCCTCCTGAACTCACTAATGGGGTGGGGGAGTGGTAGTCATAGACTGGAGGTATGCTACTCCATCCCTGTTCAAGAATGATATCGGTAACATGGCTAGCATATCTATTTCCTCACTTAGCAACTATAGTCCAGACCTCCTGCTGAGTGTGTCTGCCACCACGTTTCCCTTACTAAGAGTGTAGACTATCTCAAAGTCATAGTCTTGGAGGAACTCCATCAATCACTACTAGATTAGGTTCAGGTCATTCCATGAGAAGATATATCTAATACTATTGTGATCAGAGTAAACAGAAAATCATTCACCCATTAAGTAGTGGCACCACATCTTTAGTGCAAAGACCAATCCTTCTAACTCCATGTCATGGGTCGCATAGTTCTTCTCATGTTTTCTTAGCTATCGTGAGCTGTAGGTGATAACCGCTCACTCCTGCATTAGGAAACATCCTAGTCTGGTCCCTGATGCATCACAGTGAACTATATAAACAAAAACCACTTCTAGTAGCCTCATGATGGGGGAACTCTTAAATCTTTGCCTTAGCTCCTGGAAACTCTTTTGGCATCTCTCTATCCATACGAAGGGCTTCCCTTATTTTTCAAAGTTGAAAATGGTTCTGTATCCTAATAAATATACGGTACAAATCTCTGGTAATACCCATCCAACCCTAGAAAACTCTGCACCTTAGTCACACTCTTGGGTGGCTCCCAAGAAAGCACTGCCTCTATCTTCACTGGATCAACCACAACTCCAGCCTCCAAGATAACATGTCCAAAAAAGTAGAATTCCCTTATCCTGAACAGGAACAACAAGAGATTTCCATAAATCTAGTGCTCATGGATTGTATCATGTATTATTCGCAAATGTGTGGCGTGGTCCTCATCCAATGCCGAGTACACCAAGATTTATTCAATGAAAACCACCACGAAGCGATCGAGGTAAGGCTATAATATCCTTTTCATGAGTCCTATGAACTCTATGGGAGAATTGTTCTTGCTGAAAGGAATCACCAAGAACTCTTAGTGTCCATATCGACATCTGAAGGTTGTCTTTGGTATGTCCTCATCCTGTACCCTGAGATGATGATAGCCTGCTCTGAGGTCTATCTTCGAAAACCAATGTGCTCCCTTCAGCTAGTATAAGAGATCATCAATCCTCAAAAGATGATACTTTTTCTTGACGGTAACCTGATTCAAATGCCGATTATCCATGCAAAGCTTCAAACTCTCATCTTCCTTTTGGAAAATAGAATTGGGGCTGCCCATGGAGAGACATTGGGTCGTACGAATCCATTTCTCTGCAATTCCTCCAACTGTACCCTAAACTCACGAAGCTCCACGAGATCTATTCAATATTCTAGTGTAGATATCAGTGTCATCTTAGGGTACAGGTCGATGTAAAAGTATACCTCTCTATGATAAGGTAGTCCCAGAACATCCTCAAGAAAGACTTCAGGTAACACCCAAATGTTTTTATTAAATATGTTTTTTAAATAATTTTTATTCTTCATTAAATTTACATTCATGAAATATTGAGTTTAAATGAACCGGGAGATTTCCTAAATATAAAATTACCATTATAGCCTAGTTGTTTAGTTAGCGGGAATAATTATAACTAACTTATGAAAATGCATTATGAATTCCTTGGATATTAATTATTTATAAAAAATATCAATCAATTAGATATTTTTATTTTTTTACTGAATTACATTTGGTAATTAGATTAATGAGATATATGTTTTATATACATAATGAAATATTTTTTTGATATTTATCCACTTAATATTTTAGTCATAGTGTATGAATAAAACCCTATTATATGTATAAGTACCTATTTTTTATGGTTAATTTTATAAATTTGAATGGATAACCCATTATAAATTAAGATTTTGACAAATTAATAAGTTTCTGATATTTTTTTGATAACTTTCATGTTTTGATGAATAGTAAAAATATGCTAAATTTTAATTAAAAACATTTTTTTCTTCAAGATAATTTATATGATTAAATTTTAATATTACATGGTTTTAATGTATATATATAATATATTATTACCATATAATATAATTTATGAAATTATCATTAAATTTAAATTGAATTAATAGGTAAAAAATTTTCAATCTTTTGCAATGTTTTCTCTTTGATTACCCATATTCTCATTTCAAAAACAGGATTAATTTTAAATCAATTACTGCTACTTCTATGATTTGAATTTAGAAAAATGGATTCCATATTTGGAATAAGAATTCCCACAATTTTTTAATAGGTACCTTTTCTTTTTTGACATTATGAATAGTAACTTCAGTAATTATTTTATTTATCAGGGTTAAAGGGTAAATCTTGTAAATAAGGGTAAAATTAATAATAATTTAATTATATAATACTACCCTAAAACGTGTCCTAATCCTATTGGATTAAATATTTCCAACCATGGTCACCCTTGGGTCGATTTTGGGACACCATTGATTCACATTGATGTGAAAATGACATTTTATAAAAATTTCATTTAAAGTAAAGATAATTATAACCTAAACATATATCTTTTACTAATCTATATTAATATATGGTTATATCACTGATATCTATGATTATAATTAGTCATTTGAAATCTAAAATGATATCCTAAATAAAGGTATTCTATTTATAATTTTTAGAGATTATATAAATAGTTTTATTTATGACACAAATTTGATGTAGTGATTACCTCATTAATGAATGATTTAATAAATGAATTTATAAATATTAAAAAATGTAATTTGGTTATTTTGAGGTCATACACAAATTTTATTGATTAAATTGAAATATTTTATTTGCTTTAATTCCTTAGTTACGAAGGAATAATGCTTTTATGATTTTTTAAAAAGTCATGTATGAATAGTGTCTAAAATTGACCCAATTCATAACTTAAAACATAAAATAGTTTATTAAATGATTTTAAATTCCTAAAAATATAATATTTATCCAAATGGTTAACATAATTCCAAATATTTCATAAATAACTTTTTCTTGATTCGTTTTATATGATATGGTAATTAAATTAACCAATAGTGTCTAAATAACATGATATCATGGTAAGATTAAAAATGGTAAAATAAAGGTAAAACAAGAAAAGATAAGGATAAACAAGTTATTCTAAACATGTCTAAATATTATTGGATTATGGGTATTAGAACAAAAATCATCTTACATTTTAATTAAATATGTTTTGTTCCATTTTTATTCCAAATTTAGTTTGTAATAAATTAATATTTTAAGAGTTTCATATAGTTCCCCTCTCCTCTATTATAAAAGGGCCCCTCCTCCCTTTCCACTTCACTCCATTTTTAGCATTCAAGATGGGTCTTACCCAACCCATTTCTCTTTTAAAATTCTCTAGTAACATTCTATAGGTTCTATACTACTCAAAATACCAACTCTAGTTCTCTAAGAGGAAATTTAAAAGAGGCACATTGAGGAAGAGGTAATCTCTTATACCGATTTTTTTCAAATTTATTTCTTAATATACTTCCTCATATTTATTTGTTTCATTATAAATTAATAACATTAGTATAAAAAATATACTGATATGTTATTATAAATATTAAAAACACTATTTCACCTTCTATCCATCCTACGAATAACAAAATCACAGCATGTGTGTACGTACCACTTATCGTCTCCACGCCCTGGTGTAATCTGTTTTTCACCATCACCATACTTGGATGGGTATAATGGTGGAAATAATAACTATATATGATTAATATATTATGATACTAATTTTGAGATAATATAAACCATCCAATTCAATACCATTCAACAATAATAGGAACAATATCGTCGCTCATGCATATGTACGGATTACCGTCTCCACTGTGCGATGAGATTCATTCTACATAATACTCATTAAATCATGATTATATAAATGAATTGAATGAATAAATATGATATATTTTATACTAATACCATGTTTTAAATTATATAACTATAACAAAATAAGTGGATTAAGAACTTATCCAACACAACATACATAAGAACGTAAAGTAGTTAATGCCCGAATAACGAGTAACAATGTAATGTTACTAAAAAACTATTGAAAATATAATCATAAATATTATCATAAAAATTATTACGATTCTATAATAAATCATTAAAATTATTTAAATAATTATATAGGAGGTTTGGATACATACGAATCATATCATACCTATGGTAACGGATAACTTTTCCAATCTTGTTTTATCCGAGATTTTTTATTCGTAAGTATCTACTAGGGATATAATTTTCATCTATTTACATTTTTTCTAAAATAAATCCTCATAAAATGTTTACTAGTATTATATGTATATTTAAATTTATTTTTAACCATTTAGACTTTTACTAGATGTTTTGGAAGGAATCTTTCTTTTGTTTACCATGTGATGTACTTTTTGACTTCTCCGGAAAAAGTATGAGGATAATTTTTTTAACATATAGAGAATGAATATGATTTTACATCTTCATAATGCCTTATTTCCATGAAACTTATTCTCCATGTTTACAAGTGTATTTTATACTCAATTATTTTATTTTAAAATTTCACGACATTTTGAGAAAATCAATTTTTGTTTAAGAAGAATGTTTATTTTCCTCAAGAATGAAGCTCAAGTGTTTTATCAAAATTACTTTTCATATAAAATTACGCAGGATTATGTTTCAATATTTATTATTACTATTAATTGATTTAGTTTTTGATGGAATTTTATGTATGAAATCCATTTGTTTTTTATCAATTTTGATGGAATGATGTTTAAGATACCCATTTGATTTCATGGTTTATGTTATGGTGAATGTTTCTATGTTTTTTTGGAACATGTAAGAATGGTTTCATTATGATATGGGTGGGACCTATATCTCCCACTAATGCGTTGGGTAAGGATTTATATCTAATGAGAAATACATGGATGGGAGGAAAAGTTAATCCGGTTTAGTGATATAGGGCTGGGATGATGAGAAAACTCAGTTCAGTAGTGGACTTTGTATTCTATGATGGTTGTGGAAAAGAGCCATGACTAATATGAAATTATTTTCTATGCTTATGTGTGAATGTCACAAAATTTCATGTCTTATGTTATGACTATTGGGATTACATTTCACATTCATGATTTATCACATGATATGATATTGTGATCTTTTATATAATGGATAAGATTTTCAAATGTTATGTTCAAATGAATATGATATTATGGTTATTTCATTTGTTTACTCTTACTGGGAATTTGATCTCACCCTTTTATATTTTTCTTTTCGCCAGGAGATGAAGAAGGGTATTAAGTATGACATGCCAAAAAGGAGTCTAGATATGATGAAATAAATGGGAGACAATGTAGACTTTTTATGAACCAGTTCTTTATGTTTCCCAGTTTCTTAAGACACTATACCTATACGGTCCTATCATGGGTTTTTATATGTTGTAATAAATATAATTCAATTCTAAAGTGATATCAATGTATGTGATGTTTGGGTCTCTATACATCCGCATACTGGTCGACTACTACAGGATAACTTAGACTCCTATCATCCACCACACCAAGGCTGAGGCTATCCAAATGATTAGTAATTGGTTGCACCCTCCTCCGATAAAATACATCATGTGCTGTAAAGGTTCCCTTCTTTCCAGTGAAGGAAAAACTAGTTCCATCCTAACAGAGACACCGCACATTGTTCCTAAAATAGTTGATCTAAGCATGGACCATCAATAACCAGTCCATACTCATGATGATGTCGTAAGTCCTCGATGCTCCTACTAGGAGATCCCAACCAGTGTTCATGCCTCATAGAGCAAGATTACACTATCAGAACAAGTATGTAATCTTTGAATCCTCTCCCATATGAGTCTTTAATCATATCGATCAAGCCAATGGCTCAACCAAAATATCTGACCTCTGAACAAGAGCTGTGGAAATAAAAGGGTTACTAGCACCTATGTTTATATATACTCCAACTAGGGTTTAGTAGACACATATCATACCTTGAATCATCTCCGGAGCACAGTGGTCATATGCCTCTGCCACCTGAAGTTGAACGCATCCTTTTCCACCTTCTCCCCGAGGTCGGGGTGGATCACCTCAGGGTAGTGGTGGTAGTACCTCAAACTATCACCCACTGCCCGTTGAATGACCTGCTTCCCTGCCACATCTTCAACCATACAAACCTACCCCCTCAAACCTCTATCACTATCTCAGCAGTCTCTCGACCATCTGTAGGTTATCATTACGACGGGTCAAGAAATCACAAGCCATGTGACCCTACCCGCCACATGTGTAGCAGAATATGCTTCTCTACAGACCTAATCTTTCCTATGTGTCCCTCACATAGAACCCTATATCCTGGGGTCATGCTCCATATGGTCTGGCCCACTTAGATATCTGTATCATATGCCTACTTACTATTTCATATGACTCGATTGCCTATCGCCTGGTGGTGCATATCACCATCAGTTCCAGCTTAGCAAGGAAGCTCTCCACCAATAGTGGTCGCTCTAGCACTCTATCCTGCGACTGGATGTTGAGAGAATATCATCGATGCTCGGATCTCCTATTGGAGTCCCTTCTCAAAGGTCCAGGCCCTAAAAAAGGGGTCTTGTACTATATTAGTGGAGTTGGGAGAGTGGCATGTGAATCTCACCGAGTACTGGGCCACTGTCAGGCTTCCCTACTATTTATGTAGTAGATCCTGAATATGCACTAAGCATAAATTAGATGGTATAAACTCCACCCTAAAGAGGCTCTCAATGTCCAACCAGGAAAGAGTAATCTCCTCACGAGTCTGAAGCAGAAGGCTCCACCATCTCCATACTGTGCCGGAAGGAGACTAGCAGCTGGGATCACCATCTGGTCTGCTAGTGTCACGACCAAATGTAAAACTCATACCAAAACCTCAACCCATCCTTCAGCTGCCTAGGGATTTATCTTTCCTCAAAACCTCAGAGACCACAATCTTTGGAACTTGTGCAATGTGCTCGGTTGGAATGCATGGTCTGCTGGTGGGGCTGGTGGAAACTACTGCCCTGCAGGTGGTGGTGCTGTAGCTACCCCACTAGCACGTGCTATCAGCGTAAGAGGGTCATGAACCAACGCCTCATCACATGGTGAGTCATCATCATGATCTCTAACTAGAATCTAGGCTGGCTATCTCTGTGTTGGCATCCGGTAAAGAAACAGGTGCACCAAGGCCAATAAGTTATACCTGGTGAGCTGACTCAAAAGATGTCAAACGAAAAACAACATTTTCAAAACACACGCAAATAGTGTTTTCATGTACCAAGATAGAAATAAGAATTCAGGGTATGGATGTATGCATATGTTAGATGCCGAACCAACATTAGACTCTCTGAATTAAAATATGAACTCAATATATTTAACATAATTTCTCCATTGAAAAAAATAATCTTAGTACTTCAGGTAGAATAGACCGCCCTTTGATAACAAATTTTCATGAACCATCCCCTGGGGACCGTGTCATGAATTCCCCAAAACCACATTCTATAGACCATAGGATGGTGGCTATCACAAGAATGGAGAAACTCAAAAAGGGAAGGCATTGCCTTAAAACCTATACTCACATTGACAGGGCACACTGCACACAAGTAAATGACAACAGAAAAGAAGTAGAACATCCACCACTAAACACCACATTGGGAGTAAAATTATGTACTGAATGTAAAGGGGCCAATATAAAATCCCAACTAAAAATAAAGTACAACAAAAAGGCAAAAACCTACTTTGGGGGTCATCCACCAAGGATCCTATCATAAAGGTTGGTACAACTCATCATCTGTCGTCACTACCACTCACCACATCTATCAATCACCTCTATCACTGTCAAGCCCTGGCTCCCTGAGTCTCAGTGAATATTTTTTTCATCTTCACAGGACACAGCATGGTGCAGGTGAAGCACATGTAGGGATGAGTTTAGAAATACTTAGTGTGGACCTCGATACCCCTAAAGAGCACAGAGAATTTCACAAATTAAAAACCACAAAGCCTGATATCAATCACAAAGAACTGAGTAAAAGACACCACAATCCTGGTATACTACTTAGAGAAGGTAATAAAGATTATTATTCTTGAGGTAGATCATTATATTACACTGAGTGGTTCTTCTATAGATCCATGAATTGTCTCTCTACTACTGATCCATGAAGGGTCTCTCTACTTCCATTCCAAAAAGGGTTTCTCTACTATCGATCCATAGAGGTTCGTACTATTGTTTATCCATTAAGGGTCTCTCTCATTCCAATCCAGGATGGGTCACTTTTATGTCAATCCACAAAGGGTGGATTTTATATTGATCCACAAAGGGTCTCTTCTATGCCGATCCACGGAGGGTCGCTCTTCACTTGACAGCCAGCCACATGATTTCTGCACTTAGTGCTCTTGAGTTTCCAAGTCTCTGGTACTAATACCATATTTTTTACATCAACCTCCATGAATTCCCAAGAAGAAGTAACTCAAAGGACCACATTGACAAAAGGTTTACAACATGGCAGACGTTGTGTCAATCGGACGCCCAATCTATAAGTTATAAGCAAAAAGGTAAAAAGGGTCGGGTTGGAATCAGGTCCAATCCAACCTATCCATATTCTAACTTCTAAAAAAATCCATGTGGAGTATCTCAAAAGGACCTCCCCATATCGTGGGTCCCCATGTTGCTGATTGTGCGTTAATCGGATGTGTGATTTACGATATAAGACCAATTTAGCGTAATGGGGTTGGTCTGGTTTAGGTCTGGTAGGGGTCCGGCCCGGCTGGAAGGTCTAGCATAGTTGGTGGAACTAGCCCAGTGGGCAGGTTTGGACAACTTGGAAGAACCCAGTCAGTGCAGATGCAGGCTGGTCACGTTGACCGAACACGGTGCGGCACGCCGGCGCTGCCAGCAGGGTGCCACCCCTTCTTCCAAAACTGCTGCTTCAAGCTGCCCGTTGGTCCAGTCGGGTAGCCCAAGTGGGCCGTTCACCTCCCCGTGCAGCGCATCAGTGCCACACCATTCCATAGTCTCTACTCGGCGGGCTATGGCTCATTCCACTTTAATTCTTGTGGGTGCTGCTCATCCACTCGGCTGGCAGCCACTGTGCTGATGGTGTTGTGTCGGTGGTTGCTTCTGCGGGCCACCAGAGATGCTCTGGTGGTCTGTTTTCTTTCATGTCTGCACCTATAGGCCTCCCGGGTTGTCACCTTCACTACGTGGCCCTTAGATTTGTCTTTCTGCCACTTTTCCCAATTACAAACAAAGAACGCACAAATACAATGAAATTCGGAGGGTACGGGCCTTGTTCGGATTGGCCCACGCCCCCCACTTTAGTACTTAAACATTTGGAAGAATAATAATAATTATAATCCCAATGCCAAACCATGAAATAACCTCCCTTAATAAAGATTGGTTCTCATATCAACTCATACGTCAGTTGATATGCGTTCTTTATATTATTCACAAATGGGAAAATAAAAATATTATACTTGTAAACCCCATACTTGGATTTGATGGAATCTTTTGCGGATGAAGGAGTCCATGTTCAAAGTATTTTGTTATTGTTCATCAATCCCCAGATAGATTCCCCCAAAGTTCATCATTTGTCCACCGCTATTTGTTGGATTGGAATGTCATCGACATTTCTTCAGAGGTTCCTCTTGTGGGTTCCCAATTACCATGCCAAAGGTTTGATTAAACAAAATAAATGGAACCACATTGCATTCATTAATATGGTGTATTAATGAACTGAAATTAATGAACCTTTAATCCCACAAACATTACGGTTATACATCCAAAGGGACATTCCATTAAAATAATCTTATATAGTTTCCATCATTACATTGTAGTCCTGCCATCTGCCCTGAAATGATTTGCAGAAAGAATAAAATAATGCATTCAATTATTTTATTATTATTATTTTTCAAAACTACAAAAGATAGCTTTTTCAACCAGCCCTTTCCAGTAAAAGATATATTTCTCTTAAGAAAATCTTGGCGCTGCGAATTCAATGGTGCCCTCATATTTTTAATCTGAGCAATAGTTTAAAAGATAGAAATTCTTGCCCAAACATTTATTGAATGTACCTTAAAAAATACCAAAATTATGTTTCAGGCTCTCTGGGCCTCAGAATCATGTAACATCAATTTTTTTGGGTCTCGAAATAATTCCATATAATTAAAAATAATTATACGTAATTTCTAGGGCTTTACAATTTCTAAGTTGTAATAACAATGTATCATTACCCAAATGCATTGGGGTGATATCAGGGAATGCACATTATTTTTACAAGGTTATTAACCATGGTATTGTATCACCAGGTCATGAATCCAAGGAATAATTACCCATTTTTTTCACTATTTGGGTACATCCTTCATATTAAAAAGGTTATTCACCTAGGTATCTTATTAAAAATGCTTGACTCAAAGGTATCATCACCCAAATGCATTAAGGTTCTATCAGGGTGCACACTTCATATCACCATGGTTATTCACCAAGGTATAATACTACTAAGGCATGACTATAGGGAATGGTTACCCAAATTCATTAGGTAATATCAAGGTGAACCCTTCATATTATAATGTTTATTCAGTAAGGTTTCATATTTCAAAGTAATTATTATGAGGTAACATGGAAATTTCAACACTTGAGATTATTTCTTCATCAAATTCACTAGAGAGAGTCACCTAACTGGATAATTCTCATATATTTTTGGAGTTACCAACCATGAGTAAATTCCTCTACATTACGCAATTCATTTGAGAGCTATAATTTGGGTGACCATTTTTAAGCTATATTAAAATCACATGTGAGCTATAATGGGGACAAACCAGTAAATATAATCTAAATTAGGATCACCCATTTATCATATATTATTTTATATTACAAAATCATGAATAAAACATTTTATACTTTCACTATTCATCATAAAACCAATGAAAATATCCTTTAAAGTCATATGAAAAAAACATTATGAATTAAAATAAAATTTTCATTTAAAAACCTTTTCAATACCCCAAATACCCATAAAATGGTATAGGGGTGATTACATTTAATTGAAAATTATAATTTTTTAATAGTGGATAATTCAAATAAATGGTACGGTGTAGGTAAAATCCATTGATGATAATTACATTAAAATGTAATTTTTGTTTTTTTCTTTTGTAAGAGGACTATAAACATTACATAAATGAATCCTTTCTAGAACCATTGAAGTGATGTAAAAAAACATGAAATATACTTTATAATTAATTTATGCCCATATAAAATCATCGATTATATAGGTTCTTATTGTCATGAACATGACATCATTTTTAACCCATGGAAATGGATTGTGGTATTCATATATATATATATCCCCAAATAAATAAATTATGTTTACATAAATTTAAATTCCATAATAGTAATGATGAGGTTTGGGAATTAACAATATGAAAATATTTGTTGAAAAAAATTATTGAAATGTTTTCATCATCAAAACAGTATTCAACATGGAATATTGAAAATACATAATGAGATACAACATGGGTCTATCATTAGTAAGAAATTATTTTTATAGTATAGGGAATATTAGAAGTGAATAAAAAGAAATATTAATTGATATTATTAATATTACCAAATGAGGACTACATGAATGGGAAATGGAGAAGAGGATAATTCACCTACCATAACAATAAAAATAATATATCATGCAGGGGAAGACCTTAAGACCGATAAAAATATTCATGATTGAAAATAGAGGAATGGAAGAGACACCTTGGGAGGCATTTGATGAGAGAAACTCAATTTAGTTATGGTATAATGTGATGATATGGTGGATATTTATACTTGAGGAGGGTGGTGTTAGGGTTTTAAATAATAATTATTGTTTTCTTAAGGCTAACCACTTTAAGGTCGAATTAATTCCAATATATTTGGATGAAAAATAATTTTTCCATGGATGCTTAATGTCATACAATAAATCACATTCCCATTTAGTTTTACATAATTTCATAAGTATATTTTGTCTAATAATGGTGATAGATTTGAAATATTTCATTAGACATCTCATTTTTTCCTTTTAGTTGTAATTTACTATTTTAACTATAAAAACATATTTTTACCATTTTTAATTTTTTTTGTGTATTATACAATAATATATAAATATAATTTATTTATATAATGAATTATGGATCAACATATTGAGGGGAGATAAGTGGTAATGAAGTCAACAATAACATGGATCCAACTAGATTTATCCCTCCAAAAAATATGGTCATTACAATTTTCCCCATTCATGGATTGGCCTTAAATTTTTGAATGATTCTTTATAACTTATTTTTTTTATCATTTCATTAAATTGCAGGAACATATATTTCGAACTTTATCTTGTTCAAAATCACATATGATGTAAATGTGTCCATATTCCATGAATCTTCTAGTATAGATATATCATTAAAAATTATTGGAACATAAATCCTATAAAACATCATTTAAATAGGATGTAATTTTTATGGTGGATTCACAAGACATAGTGGATAATGTCCATAGAATAATTTTTTTCGTATTAATCCATTAATGTATTCCAAAACGTGCATACATTTGGTACATTGAATCTAGACAGTCTTTCTGGATAAATTTTTTTTCTTTAATGATTTGTTTATAACTTCTTCAATACATGGAAAAATAAGATTGACATTTTAGGTACAAAAGAGAATGCATAGAAAAATTTATTGATTAAAACCTATCCCGATTTGGTTATTTAATTAACATAAAATGTTCAATATATATGATGAAAAAAATTATGAATTTTTTTATTAATAGTTATGAATTAAAGTCATTAATATAATACTCCTAGGTTCCTGATGAATTAATGTCATTATGAATTTATATTATCTTATAAATTTGTTTTTATCTCCTAGTATTTATAATAAAAAAGGATATAATTTTCTATGAATATATATATAATATATATTTTAACCTGCGTATATTTTAACATATCATATATGAAATATCATATGTATTTTATCGTATTTACATAACATATATATATTGAATCATTTATTATTATGGAAATTAAATTATTAATTTTTATTACAACTTTATAAAATATAGTTTTCTGTGTAATTATATTTTTTCAAAAATCAATTATATATACATAAGAAATGGTTTTTACCATAATAAAATGAGATATATCATATTTATTTATAGTTACAATCATTAATACCATCCATGAATGGAGGAAATGAAAAAACAATTGACCTCGCTTCCTTGAGGCAGTAGTATTCACAATGCAAAAACAATATTATTTTATTTTTATTAGTGAATATAAATGAATAAGTATGGTTTTTATGGGTATTATATAAAATAAACCTATATAATAATGATAATTAATTCATGTTATTATTATTATTATAAGATATTAATATGAGTACGATTAAGTAGAAAACATAAGAAGGAAAAAGTACTTACACCGGACACTTTATCCTTCCTTGGATATTCCTTTGGAATGAATGTGTTTATGGTAACAAGGAGTTACTATTGTATAATTTTTATTGGATTGGGTTCTAAGGATATTATAATGGAAGTGTCTCAAAGAATTTATAGAACATTAATTTCAACTTTCAAGGGTGTAAGTGGTACCCATTTATAAAAGAAGAAAATAAGAGTGTTTAGAAATACTCATCATTCTTTTAATAATGGAAGGAAAAAATTTCGGGGTCAATGACTCAGAAGTAGAAAAATTGGTTTTGAAGAAAATTATAATGTATAAACTCTTAAAATCATTTCAATTTGAGACAAGGTTAGAGTGATTAATTTCTTTTGTTTTTTAATTTTAACCTTTCAATGATATTAAATATTACCTTAATATTTAATTTTTAACATTAATAATTAAAAAAAATAAAATTAGGATTTTATAGTTTAACATAATTTTTACCTTATAATTTCAAATATGAAAATCATTTTTAAACTTAATGTTTATAAATTTGTTAAATGTTGATTTTAAAATAAATACACTTAATCCCATAAAATATATTTTTAGAAAAATAATTGTTTCAAATTTTAAATATGTATATAATTTAAAATTATCTTTGATACATATTTTAATGAAATAAATATATTTATTAATAAAATGACAGGAAGCATCAATGCAATGGAAAAAATAGGATTTCACCATCAAAACACTAATTAGTGGAAATGAAAATAATCAATATTTTTATTAAAGTACCATTTTGATAAAATTAACTTTTCATAGAATATTTTAAAATTCAAAATATTATTCCCCAAAATTATATTTTTTTTACAAAAATTATTTTTAAATTTTCTTGGATAACAATACCTAATAATAATAAAAATTGTTTTTTTTAGAAACCTTATTCTTCAACTAAAAATCAACCTTTTCTGAAAAATAAAAAAATTATAATAAGTAAATTTTTATATGGGTAACTAAAAAATGGGAATTAGATTATATAATTTTAAATTATAATGATTTTATATTTATCATTTAATATATAATACATAATAAAAAAGAAAATTAATTTTTTAAAAAATATCCTTTTTTAATATTAACTTCTAAAAATTACTTACCACGTAAATTATTAGTTGTCTACCATAGTAGTCATTATTTAAGAATTATTAATAATTTTATATTTTTCTTTTTTTTTGTTTACATTAGGTGTTGTTTCTAATACAAGATATAGAACCTTTAATGTATTTTAATGGATTCAATATCTTGTGTCGTATAATACTCTACCATTTAATTAATTATGTCCTCAAAATTATATTTATCAATTACTAACAGAGGTATTCATGGGAATCCATAAGATTTATATGAATCAAGATTTAATTTATAATGTGGTTTCAACCTTAATAATTCAAATGTGATTATAAAACTCATTTATTCATTATAAAGATTATATCAAAATATTTAGTTCTTTATAATCATTTGAGTTTAACATCTATCATAATTATATATTATAATTCCTATAATGGGATAATCCATCAAGGAGGGATTATAGTCATACTTCTAATTATAGTTGATTACATGATGATTTGAAATATGAATTCCAAGTTCCTTATTCTCCCAGTCGATGTGAAATACATATAAATAAAGTTATTCAATGCTTAAAATCACATTAATCTCCCTTAATGTAAAAATTATTACGATTTACATGATTAATATTCTTATAAAAATCATATCAAGAATTTATAATAAAATAAGAAAATATTAAATGACTAGGTTTTTAATTTGATTCTCTATGAAAACATTCTAGGATAACATGGGGGGATAAAACTTGATTCCAAAAAGATATCCACAAATCTATAGTGGAGGGTGAGTGTCCCTTTTACCCTCCACTTTCATAAACTACATTTTGTAGTATTTATAGGACATTATTCCACTTGTTTTAATGTGTTTGGAAGTTACTAATTTATTATCATTATTTTCACTTTCAGTAGGGTATTATTTTTCCTAGTACCCATAAGCCATAAATTTGGGGCATTGGATATTCTAAACCTATATTTCATTTATCATCTTCTTTATCCAATATCAACAGTCTTGAGCTTTATGGAAAATCCTTTAAAACTTTAAACACAGTCATGTTCCATTGATATATTCCCTTTGTTGATTCTTACAGCAATTTGTATATGTAGGAAGTTGATTCATTTCTCCTCCGTCATCATAAACACCTTATGTTTTATGAAACTCCAAACTTCTCTACTTTGTTTAGTAACTATGTTTTTTAAAGAAATAAATTACTAGTAATAACTCATGATAGTTATAATAGAATAGATATAAGGGTTTCAAATCCATCTTCAATCTCACTTAGATTATCATTAATGTATTTTCCTTCATGTTAATTATCAATTTGGTTTCTCCTTTATACATACAATTTAAAATCCAAAAGAGTTTATCATGAGTGATCAAACATTACATGATATGGGAATTTTGAAAAACACATTCTTGAAATGTGATACACATGCAAAAAAACATATCAAATTTTATTTAAACATAAATAAATTTTATTTAAATCGAGGGTTCATTATTTTGGTTTCTCCCATTCTTCATATCATAATTAAAAAACAAAATAAATCCTTCTTAATGTCCTCTAAAGATAATGAGACCAAAAATGATTATATAGGGAACTAATCTAAAAAGGACATAATATTTCATTAATATTGTTATTTAAATAATATATATCATAAACAGTCACAAACCATAAGGAAAAAATGGTTTATTTTCTAAAATATTAGATATATTAATATCTTATTCTACATTCATTTCATTTATATTAACCTTATATAGACTTCCTTCTATTAATCTAACAAATTAAACTTATGTTAATAACATGGGAATGTAAATGATAAGAAAGGGTGATCTAAAATTCTCTATAAGGGGAAACTTATCAACCAGAAATAACGGTTTAGATAAAAAGAATATGATAATATATGTTCATTAGAGGAACTTATACTTAAAATGAATATGTAAAAACATCAGTTTTAAATAAATAATGATTTAAGGATATGAAATAAGAAATGTAAAAAAACATATTCCATGGAAATTTTGATTGTAAAATTTAGATAATAATTATTATTCAAGGAGAATAAACTTATATATATATATGTAAATATTTAATGTCATCTATAATGAATAATGACAAATAATTAAGCATATGGAAATTATACCACTTTGGAAAAATAAAATTCCAGTGATTCCAGTTTTAAACATGAAAAGGCCCATTATTCATATTGTTAAAAAAAATTATTCTTGTTATTAAGTATAAAATTCACATGAATAATGTTTTAAACAATCAAAATGTTCATGCTTCATATTGTAAAAAAACTCCCACACATTATATTTTGAAAAAATAAAATGACCATGTTTAACATCCTTTTCTCAAGATATATGAATCTATAATCAATTCATTTCAGGTAGATATAGGACATAAAAAACCATTATCCATACAAATGTGTTCCATTTACATGTAAATCATAAACATGTCTTAGTAAAACTCGGGGAAAATATTGGGTTTCTTATACCTTTCAGAAACATCTGATAACATGAACTTAAGAAATCATAGATTATCAAATCTATCATTTTTTAAAAAGTAATAATATCATAATAACATATAATGATTGGTAAAACATAACTTCAGGAATAAAAAAACTGTTTGGTGAGTAAAAGTTAAAATTAAAATGTTTTCCCAAAAACTTTAGAAGCATTTAAATACATAATTGTTTCAGAAAACAATTATGGGAAATATTATAATTTTGATATAATTATTTCCAAAAATAATATACCTCAAAATAAATTATATCTAAAATATTATATGATAAAATAATTAGAAAAAAATTAAATTCTCAAAATACTGTTTAATAATAGAGGCTTGAGAAAGACATAATACTTTTAAAAAAGTGAAGGGAAAATAAATTGAAAAATTTTACTTTTAAAACGAATTTTTAAAAATAGAAACCTGAAAATGGAAGTAAAGGTTATCAAAATTAAATGTGGAATGTATAATAATAATTTTTTGAAATAATATTTTTTTTAAAACCATTTATATACTCAAATTTAAACTCATATAATTAAAAAGGATAAAGAAAGCTTTGTTTTTCAATGAAGTAATTGAAATAGAAGTGTCATTGGAGATAAAATAAATTTGATTTTACACATGGGAAAGGAGAAAATTAGTGAGATATTTTTTTTAATATTGGGTATAAATAATCTTCTTATTGTGAAGGAAAATACTTATTTATATTGGGGTAGAGGTAATACTATTACATAGATCATAGGCCTAAGTCCAAGTGGCTTATTTTACTTGCTTGAATCCCGAGTGTAGATTCATGCCTACATCATCATCTGTGTCACCAAATAATTGTATCATATGTGAGTCATAAATCAACCCATGGGGGTTTCTAAGATTCAAACACTAGTCTTATTGATGTTGGGTTATGGGTTTTATCATTCATTTTCAACCCTAAAAACATAAAAATTCAATGGGATGTAAAAATATGGACATTATAGATAAATAAGTTGATTGTAATTGAAATTATTCATATTAAAAAATTCATTATAACTGATCATTAAAATAAATAGGGATGAATACCATGTTGTGATACATTATTACACTATATAATAAGGTACAATACATCTTAAAATCAATATAATTTATAGTTTTTCAATATTGAATGATTAGTCTATGAAATGTGATTTTGATCCAAGTAAATAACTTTTGTCACAAAATATCTTTACAACCTTTGAAAAAATTAAATCATAACCCCATTAGAAAGATAACATGAAATTTAACAAATAATATTAGGATATATAACTTACTCATGGTATAAGAATAATAATTAGGTAGTATTTATACAATAAAAAAATCATAATGGTGAATAATATAAATAGGTCTTAATAAAAAGAATTTGAGATGGAAACCCATGCCTTTTTTCCTTTCACATTTGGTCATAAACTTACCTCCAATCTTGAAATCAAAAAAATAACCTCTTACAAAACCTTACTCCTTAATATTAATTTGTTTTAAAACTTATTATAAATCATTAGAATGAGTATATTAATTTGTTATGTAGAATTAAGACTATCGGGTGTTAATAAAGTTAACTATTTTTTCCATGATTAATAATATTTACATCATTACCCATTATTTGATTAAGGTTAAATTTTTATATGTCATTTAATATTATATAATGTATAACTAATATTTATTTAAAATGATATTATTTGATTTAATATGTGTTTAATTTTTGTCATGTTATAAGGAAATTAATAATTGGTTATTTCAGTGATTTTAGTAAACAAAAACGATTCCTTATTAATGAGTTATATACTAAACTATTTTTTCTACTAAAATATACTAGTCATTAATTGCTTATTACATTATAATAATATTTTTTTGTTCCCATAGTAATACATAATATTATTTTAACAAATAGATCATGTAGGTTTTTAAAGCAACCAAAACCTATACATGCTTTTACTTGTTTGGTGTATATGGTTAGAAATGTGTTTCTTTTGGAATAATATCATTATGATATAAGAATAATGATATTATTTTCATTTTCATTTGATGGGGAACTAGTTTTGATGATTTTTATAGAAGTAATGAAAAAATATATGAAAAAAATAAAACAATTCTTCATGGAGGCGTTGGTCTACGCTCATGCATGTTTGATATTCCATTGTCCTTATATGTGTTTAGAAATTAATAAACAAGGGTTATACCACTAATAAAAAATATATATTTATAATAATGATAATTAATTAAACCTATTATTTTTTTGGTATGATATAATAATTATTATGAATAAATATAAATACTTTGGAGTTAGAATAAACTAATGTAGGAGACCAGATTTTTCCTTGGATGATGCCTTGAAAATGAAGGCATTGGGATATATTTGAGTGACTAGGGGAATATTTTTATTCTAAAGTGATATGGGTAGAGTTAAATGTATGATTTTTAAGGAATAATTCAAACGTTATTTATATCCTTGATATGGTGGAAGTGATATCCTTTTATAATAGAATACAGTATCACTTTTAGATATAATAATCATTTTCAATAATGACATGACAATATTTAATTTTAAATCGATATAATACTGAGAAAAGTTTTTTTTTGTGGGAAAAATATAATGTTGTAACCCATATCGAAAAATTATTAGAAAACATTTTTAACATGTTTTCTCTTCCCCTTAGTAAGACAATTTTTATAACTTTTTCATTTTATCAGGGTAACTATTTTTTAACCACGATAATTAATTTTGAAAACTAAATTTAAAATTAACCTAATATAATAATTCAAACCATATGAAATTATATATGAAAATCATTTTATCATATCAAACATCTATATTTATAAAAATTTAATCTTAAAATAATCACACTTAATAGTGTAGAATGAGTATTTAGAAAAATGATGTTCATTAGCTTTAATTTTATATATAATAAAAAATTAATTATGAATTATTTTAATGGAATTAATTTCATTATTATAAATCAAATGAAATTTTTTAAATTAATCCCTCAAAAAAATATCACCCTGAGAATAATTTATACAAATAAAGGGCCAAAAAGAATATTTAATAATATTTTATTTTTTTAATTTATAAAAATATTGAACATAGTATTTATAATTTAAAATAATAATTTAATATAAATAAACTTCCTCATTATATATATATTATTATTACTGAAATTTTATTTGAACTTTTAGTATATGATTACAAATTGATAAAATCACAAAAAACATATTTTTATCAAAAAAAATAATCTTTAAAAAAATTAAAACAATGTAAATTTTCATGAGATGATTTAAAAATTGATATTTACAAATCAATAATATATTTATAGTTTTTAAAATTCATCTTTCTAAAGAAGATGAAATTTAAATATTTTTTTAATTAAAGCAATTTTCTGCCTTAAGTAATGTTTATTATTTATCTGTTAAAGGTAAAAGCTATTAGTTGTTTATTATGATAGTATTCATTAAATATGTAATAATAATTTATTACTAGAATTTTTTGGTTTTTTTATTGGGCGTATCATTTTCCCCTATTAAAGAACATATTATTTATATTTAACGATAAAAATATTGATCTGTTTTATTTGATCCCACAAATAAATGGAATCCTCATAGTTTAAATTATCATTTAATAAATGAATAATAAATGATATTGATGAGAATTAAAAACACATATCTTTAATAGATATATCCACATAATTATCACAAATAATCATTGGATTCTATTTGTCCCCAATATTCTTCCCATGAGTTCTTATGGTTATACATTTCACGACTTCATTATCATGATCATGATTCAGGAAAATGCTATAATGAATATTAAATTAATAGTATCCAAAAAAATTGAGTATATGAATATAAAATCATGATCTTAATATATTTTATCCAATTAACCCATCCATTTAAACCATTTCATGCATTATTAATCCTACAACAATGATGGATCAAACAATCTTACAGTTAGTTGTGTTCTATTACACTTCATAACCTAAATCCCCAACTTGTCTAAAAAATATATAAATCATAGTGTTTTTTAATGTGAATATATTCAGTCAATGACTATCCTAATAGAGTTTCAACTGAGGTGTTTATTAAGGTAACATTCACTTTTCACTAGTGTGATGGATGAGATATACATGACCTGCTATTGTAGGGGTTATTTCCCAGAGATGCATCTGTTCCCAAACCACATCGACTTATAATATCCAAAAATAGATTTCTTTAAAATAAACACATATACTCAAGACATTAACAATATTTTTAGATAACATCATACACATAGACTCAACTTGAGGGTTTTGAGAAAGGATCCCAAAACCGATCCTAAAAACTGTAAAGAAAATCTAAAAAAATATCCCTACTTTGATACCAACTACAGAAACCAAGGATATATATGACATAATATTACATTAACATCATGATTAATATAATAAATCTAAAAAACCCATAAAAATTATGTAAAGGTTTATTTTCGTGGAGATAATATACATAAACATATTAATATACATTATTTTCTCCATAGTAAAACTCTTACAAAATCACTTCAAAAAATACCCAATAGTACATATACATTTGTGATATGGGGATATTAAAACATAAGAAAGGGGTGATCTTGAATGATCAGTAAGTGAAAACATATCAAAATTTCTTCAAAATTTTCAATCATAAGAATATGAGAAAACATATACAGTGGAAAAGTTTCTTATTAATTAGAAAGGAATATTTTATTTTCCCATATATCATGATGGATTGAAATGTAATCTCAAATAGACCTAAAATATACTATGGAAAAAGTGTGTGTAATTTTCAGAATTATTTATTAGTAAAGTATTATAATCATAGGTATATAGAAAAATTGTATTTTATATAACAATCATTGATAGAAAAAACAAAAGAATATTGAAATTATAAAATTGTGAAAAAAATTAAATTCCAATACTTCGTGTCTTGAAAAATAAAACTCCCATAGTTCATGTTGTAAAACAACAATTTACAATTCATTACATTATGAAAAAAAATCCAACTCTTTATGTTGTTGAATGAAGTGTATGTTCTTCATGTTATCAAAAAAATACACATGCGTCAAATTTTCAATAAAAAAATGACATGGCTATCATCCCTTTCTCATAAAATATAAATCAACTAGCATTGAATTATAGGGTTAAATAGGACACCACCTATCATAATCCATACAATTGTGTACCATTTAAAAATAAATCATAATCATATCTTAATGAACTCCACTAATGTAACTGGTTTTCTAAATCATTTTAGAAAAATAACCAAACAAGATATTAAGAAATTATAGAATATAAAAAAAACATGTACCAAAATAAATCATATCATTACAAAATATAAGGGGTTATCAAAACATTACTTGATGCATGATAATCCTTATAGGGTAAATATAAGTGAAAATAATTCTTTTCTTCAAAAAACCATTTAAAAATATATTGTAAAAAATAAATTCAACAAACATATTTTTCAAGGGGAATATAATAATTTTTAAAACCATACTTCAAAAAAATTATCCTTAAAAGCATAATGTTTCAAAAATGATAATTGAGGATAAATTGTATAATTTTACTCTTAATAGAATTTTGTATTATGGAGTCTTTAAAAAGTCAAATATATTTAATAAAATAATGCGAAAATACTTAGTATTCATTTAGATTACAAAAAACTACAATGGAAACATGACTATATATATAAAGGATATCAAAATAAAGTATCAAGTGGATGAAGAAACTTTTTATTTTTAAATGATGGAAAAACAATTTTAACATTTTGAAATAACATTATTAGAAACCTAAACTAATAAAAAGGATAAATAAAATATTTATTTAAAATGAAATAAGGTAAATAAATGTATCTTTAGGAATAAAACCCGTTTTATTTTATACTATTTAATGAAGATAACTTGTGGGTGGTAAAAATATGAACATTGAAGAAAAACTCATTAAAATTAATGTGAGATATTGATAAAAAACCATTTTTCAGAAATAAAAAATAATAATCTAGGAATAATATGTTGCAGTGAAATATGATTTCCCTAAAGAAGAAGGACCAACACATGTTAAAATTATCATAGGTTATAGGAGTTGAATCCGGAATGATTATAGTTCAGGAAAAATTTATTAATATGTAATGATATGAATTTATCCAAAAAACACCTTACAACCATTATAACATTTACATTGGAACCCCATTAGAAAGATAAAATTAAATTATAAATTTTATAATTGGAAATATAAAGTAATAAATATATAAAAATTAAAATGGGGTAGTGAGTTCACCATTAAAATATAAACATAAAGTATAAATAAACTTGTATCTATGAAATAAATTCATTTAGAAACCAATACATTGTTTCCCTTCACACATTACCACACTTTTACCACCTAAAAAATTAACATAACTAATATAATTTCATATTATATAACATGAAACAAAATAATTGTAACACCCCAAGCTTCTACGGTACGTTTCCCTTTGAATAATGCGATAGCGTGTGTTGTACGCAACCTCGAGTTCTAACACACACCACAACTAATTAAACTAGCCGTTGTGAATAGTAATACCTAATTTTTGAAATTATATATATTTTATATTTGAAAATGGACTTCATTTTTGGACTCGGAATATCGAATTTAGCCTAAGGTGAAATTTTGGTACTTTTCGGATAACTTTCATATTTTGATGAATAGTGAAAATTACTAAATTTTAATTAAAAACAACTTTTTTAATCAAAATAATTAATAGTGATAAATTATGAATTTTAGTAGTTTTAAAGTATATTTAGAATATATTTTTACCATTTAATATAATGTTGGTCATTGGACATAATTTTACAATTAAACCGAACATAAACAAGTGTCAATCTTTTGATAGTTATTATCTCTTAAAAACACGCTTTTTGTTTTGACAGCGGGAATTAATTTTAAATTAATTTCTGCCACTTCTGTGTTTTGAATTTAGGAAAATGGATTTCATATTTGGAATCAAGATGTTCAAATTGTGTAAATAGGTAACTTTTATTTTTAGACATTTTGAATAATTACTGCGGTAAATATTTTATTTACCATGGTTAAGGGTAAATCCGGTAAATAAGGGTTAAAAACATAATATTATAATAATACTAAATTACCCTAAAAACGTGTCTTAACCCTATTGGTTGATAGATGGTCGACCATGGGCATCTTTGTGTCAATTTTGGGACCCCATGGATCCACTTGTAAGTGATAATGACACTTTATTTTAATTTAGTTTAAATGAATACAAAAATGACACAAGCATATATCTTTTAGAACAACAATTTTTACATAGGGTTATATATGTTGGATTTTAGATTATAAATATTCATTAGAAAGCTAAAGAGATTTCCTACATAATGATATTTTATTTATAATTTTTAGACATTAAATAATTTATTTTATTTATGACACAATGATGATGCAGTAATTACTATAATAGTGAAAAATTAAAATAATTGATATTATAAATACCCAAATAAATATAATATGAAACTTTTATTGAATTAAACTAATTTTCTAGGCTAATATGATATATTAGGATTGATTTAATGGACTTTGTTCGAAGTAATAAATCTGTTATGAGTTTCACAAAAATCAACTATTGAATAGTGTCAAAATTGACATAAAAGAGTTCTTAAAACAAATATTATATTATTAATTGATATTAAATTCCTAAAAATCTAAGGTTCGGCCAAGAGACTTATATTATGATAGGTTAATCATTAATGGACCACTTGGGGGTCGCTTGGATGTATATAGTAAGTTTATTAACCATATTATATAAAAATACAAAGAGACATTGTAAAAGTGAAACTAATTAACTTAGAGTTAATACTTAAAGATAAGGTTAATATAAGTACCCAAACCTGTCTAAATTCTATTGGTTGAGTGGTTTTCGACATATCCCCACCTTAACCTTTGAATAATAAGCTTTGGAGCCATTAGAAACCGAATATGAATTTATTATAAATTAATATTTCTAGCTTTTCCAAAGGTGCCCCTCACCCCTCTTATAAAAAGGGCACTCCTCCTTCTCATTTCTTCACACCTTCAAAGCCTTTTGGTTCGGCCAAACTCTGCCCAAATACTCTCCCAACATCCCTCACTACAACCTAGAGGCCTTAGTTTGATCAGAAAGCCAACCTAAGGAGCCCTTTTGATCAAATCAAAAGGAAGAACCCGAAGAAGAGGTAATGATTTCACCACCCTTTTCTAAGTTCATTTCTTCTTCCACTTCTTCTTCCTTTGTTCTTACCATTCTAAAATAATAACTCCAGTATCTCACATATACTGTGATGTTATTATAAGTATGGTACAACCATATTCAGTATTCTATCCACCCTTTGAATAACATGTCACCATACGTGCGTACGTACGGCTTATCGTCTCTACGTCGTGGTGTAATTGTTATTCAATATAATATTATTTGGATGGGTATAATAATGATGTGTAACTCATGTAAATAATAAATATAACATGTTAATGATTCTGTATATATGATATACCATTCATTTATATATTATTTTAATATCAAAAGAATGATATTGTCGCTCGTGCGTACGTACGGACTACCGTCTCCACGAACGCGATAAGATTCATTCTCCATCGTATCCATTCAAGTATAATTATCATTTTATGATTTAAAAATGATGTTTAAGGACTTGATATCATTCTGGATATGAATAAGATACAACAAACATGGCTTATGTAACAAAACATATAAAAGAAAATGAGTAAGTTAACACCCGAAACGATGATAATTCTAAGATATTATTAATAAATCAATGTTAAAAGATCATATATGATATCATATTAATATATATGATTCTTGTATAATTTAATAACAATTATTTCACCATTATACAGGAGGTTAACCTACCTCAACCAAGGAAAAGTACAAGGTAAGGGTTATTTCACAATCTCTTCATTATCCGAGGTTGTTTATATGTAATAATATACTGGGATCTCTTTATCATCCACATCCATGTTTCTTAAAAATGTATTTCAAAACATTTTTACTATTTACAAGAATATGGGTTAAAGTCATTTATACCCTTTTTTGACTTTTTATAAGAGGTTTATAAAGGAATCTTTCCGTCGTTTTCAAAACAAGGTCCTTTTTAACCTTTTCGACAGAATTGAGGTAAGAATGTTTTTTTTTAACTTATACAGCGGGTGCGGTTATTTTACGCCGTTATAAAATCTTCAAAGCTTTCCTTACAAGCTTATAAGAATATTTTCAAAGAAAATGTTTTATTTTATATGGATCTTAAATGATTTCAAAATAAAAGGAGATATTTCTTTAAAAAGAATTTTGATTTCATCTATGTCAACATCCTTTGATGGATTTTAAGATTATTTGAAGTTGATTTATTATGATACAAAACTTCTATATTGTATTGAAGGTTTTGTGATATGTTTGACTGTGGATGTGCTATTTTTATACCATTCATAGTTTATTGTGAAAGTATTGACATTTCGTATGCTAGTTTTAATACGAATGTTTATGTTATGTTTAAACCTTTTCATATGGGAATGCATTGGACTTAATAAGTGACGGGTGGAGCCCGCTATAGCTCCTCGATGCATCGGTAGGTCTCATGAGACAAACTAGTGTCTTGGAACAAGGCCTTGACAAAATCTTATTTGTAGTCTTGGCACGAGGCCTTGGCTATGTGGTTATGATAGTCTGGCATTATGCATTCCAACATTATGAAAGTGGTTATTGATTTTTGCATGTGATTATTAATTTAGTAGAATATCCATGTGAATAAGTAAATGGCATTATTTCATTTTATTTATGCCATACCATGTTGAAAGTTCGTATTTAAAAGGCTTTTGTTTTAGTTATACATTGCCTTAAATGTTTATTCTTATTTATGAAAGTTTCCGCTATATTGTTATCCTTACTGGGCATTTGAGCTCACCCCTTTTCTATGTTTTATTTTTCCCAGGAAGTGAAGAAGTAAATTATGAATGACTTGCAGGGATATTATGAGGGGTTAATAGTGTGGATATGAAGACTTTGTTATTGTAGTAGTTTTTCACTTTGAAATGTAATGTAAAAATTTATGATTATATCTAGTGTTTCCAAGGCTACTAAACCAATCGGTCTTTCGAGATTTGATCTTTCTTGTGATCATGCCAATGTTATGTAATAATGCACCGACTCTGGGTAGCTGGGGTCGGGGCGTTACAGTTGGTATCAGAGGAAGTTTAGTACAAACCTTGGAAGCTAGATTTAGATAAACTCTGATTAGAGCACATAGACCTAAGATGAACTTTGAGGATTAGTATAGAAGAACTTCCTAGAATTTTGGTATTGTAGAGACTTTGTGAGTTTTCCGAGCAATACATCCCTGTCTGGATACGAGCAGGTAGAGGTGGCTCTGGCATAGATGTACCTAGGGGTAAAACCCGAAAACACCGCTTTGAGCTAGACTCGAACGGGAACTGGTGCACGACAACGGGCCTTGCTGCACTCTTGGTTACGACACTCCCGGGGGATATGCTTAGGATAACTCTCACTTTCTTTACAAATCATTATGAAGGGTTTATGAGTATATACTTCCTCAAAGAAAACATATTTATGATTATGGATTATATCCATAGATAGTTCAATTTATGTTTAGTGTTTTATAAGTATGGGATTATGTATTTTGATGCATAAACTGATCTAGTTTATGCCATTTTTTTAGAAATGGCGCCTAGTGGAAGAAATGGAAACTGTATCAATGCACACACTCCATGTAGGGATTGCCCTCCTGCTCAAGATAATTATAGTGGGGCTGGTGATGCAACTGGTGCTGATCATCTAATCACCGTACTGGGACAACTTACTCAGGTTATGAATAATAACCTTACCCGTATGGAGCACCCTGATCCGCAGCGTGGAGGATCAATTTTAGATCGATTCATGAGACAACAACCACCAACGTTCAATGGGAGTACAAATCCCTTAGTAGCTGAGCAATGGATATTTTCCCTAGAGAAAATATTTCAGGCTTTGGGGAGTAGTGAAAGGGAAAAAGTTACCATGGCAGTTTACCGCCTCACTGGAGATGCTGATCAATGGTGGTCATTGATTCAAAACATGAAGGAAGATGATGAAGTATCAAACATGGAATGGAGGGAGTTCAAAGATCTGTTTTTAGAAAAATACTTTCCTCGCGACCATCGAGCAGATATGGAAAGACAATTTCTGAGTCTGAGACAAAAGGAGGATGAGAATGTCACAAAGTATGAGGCTAACTTTACAAGGTTAGCGAGGTACGCTGGTGATTATATTCGCAACCCAAGAAGTAAGATTGATCGTTTCTTTGATGGGTTAAAACCATTTCTCCGTCGAGCATTAGTCTCACAATCCTTTTCATCGTACGAAGACATTGTCTCATGTGCTATCAAGACCGAAAAGGAATTCTCTAAGTCTTATGAATTTAAAGCAAAGCAAGAGAAGAAGAGACCTGCTGATCAATCTGGGAATGGAAATAAGGGGAAGAAGGGAAAGGTTGAATATCCATCTTGTGGTAAGTGCGGGAAGAAACACCCCGGTGCTTGCCTGAAGGGAATGGGAGTCTGTTACAAGTGTGGTGAAAAAGGCCACCAAGCTCATGATTGCAAGGGGAAGAAGGAAGCTACCAACGTTCAGTGCTACAATTGCAGGGAGATGGGGCATTATGAAAATGAATGTCCTAAGCGTCAGGAGAACTTACCTCAGAAAAGGCCAAGGGATCAAGGCCAGGCTTATGCTATCACTACTGCTGAGGTAGAAGCTCCGAAAGACGTGGTGGCAGGTAATTTAATGGTTTCCTCAAGTTTAGCAAATACATTATTTGATTCTGGATCATCGCATTGTTTCATATCTTCCCAGTTTGCTAAGAAAATTAGATATTTCCAATTTGATTTAATAAGGGAGTTGTCAGTTAAAACTCCTAAGGGAAGTATCGTTGCAACAAAGTTTTGTGAATCAGTCCCCATTAGAGCACATAAATTTTCTTTATCTGCTGATTTCATCGTCATACCTATGATTGAGTTTGATATAATCCTCGGTATGGACTGGCTTTCGGACTATGATGCGAAGATTTATTGTAAGAAGAAAGAGGTTACGATTCTTGATGATAATGATAAGGAGCACCTTATTTTTAGAGCAGAATCATCACCACCTAATTCTTATTTAGATCCACCCCCTGTAGCTCAACTTAATTCAATTATCGGGGAGGAAGAGAATGAAATAACTGACAGTGAGGAAAGGAATGTTCAAATAGAGGATGTACCTATTGTGAAAGAATTTGTAGATGTATTTCCGGAAGATTTACCTGGACATCCTCCAGAACGAGAAGTTGAGTTTTCTATTGATTTGATTCCTGGATCAAGGCCTATATCGAAGACCCCTTATAGAATGGCCACTGTAGAGCTAGTCGAACTAAAGAAACAACTATAGGAATTGAGTAATAAGGGATTTATTCGCCCTAGTGTTTCTCCATGGGGAGCCCCTGTTCTTTTTGTTAAAAAGAAAGATAGATCTATGAGGTTATGTATCGATTACAGGGAGATCAATGCTATAACGATAAAGAACAAGTATCCCCTACCTCGTATTGATGATTTATTTGACCAACTGCATGGAGCTCAATACTTTTCAAAGATTGACCTTCGATCTGGATACCATCAGTTGTGTGTAAAGAAGGAAGACATTCCGAAAACAGCATTTCGAACCAGGTACGGGCATTACGAGTTTACTGTAATGCCGTTTGGATTGACTAATGCACCATCTGTATTCATGGATCTGATGAATAGAGTTTTCAAGGAGTATCTAGATGAATTTGTGGTGGTATTTATTGATGATATCTTGGTATACTCCAAAACCTACGAAGATCATGAAAATCACTTGCGCATTATCTTGAAGACTCTGGGGAGGCATGAATTATATCGGAAGTTTAGCAAGTGTGAATTCTGGCTTCAGGAGATTTCTTTTCTTGGCCATATTGTCTCTAAAGATGGAATCTCTGTTGATCCTTCTAAGACCAAGGCAATCCAAGAATGGCCAGCACCTACGAGTATAACTGAGGTACGTAGTTTTATTGGTTTGGCAGGTTATTATCGACGTTTCGTCCAGAATTTTGCCCGATTGGCTAACCCATTAACGAAGCTCACACGTAAAGGGGTTAAATTTGTTTGGACAAAAGAGTGTGAAGAATGTTTCGAAGAACTGAAGAGAAGATTAGTCAATGCTCCTATATTGACTCTACCATCGGGGAATGATGGGTTCGTTATTTATAGTGATGCATCAAAGAAAGGACTTGGCTGTGTCCTTATGCAGAATGATAGAGTTATTGCCTATGCATCACGACAGTTGAAAATTCTTGAACAAAACTATCCTACTCATGATCTCGAGTTAGCAGCAGTGATCTTTGCTTTGAAAATATGGAGGCACTACCTCTATGGTGAAAAATGTGAGATTTATACTGATCACAAGAGTTTGAAGTATATTTTCTCACAAAAAGAACTCAACATGAGGCAAAGGAGATGGCTTGAATTACTCAAGGATTATGATTGTACGATACACTACCACCCAGGGAAGGCAAACAAGGTGGCAGATGCTTTGAGTAGAAAAGACCATGGAGTTTTGAACAATATGAGAATTGAAAGGGATCCAATTTTCATGGAGCTAGTGAAGATGGACATGGGAATAACCAGGGAAGGTGAAACATCAATGCTTTTTCAAATGGTTGCCAAACCATCTTTACTAGAAAGGATTAAGAGTTCTCAGACTGATGATGAAGAATTCCAAAAGAAGATTAAAGCTGTGAATGATGGGAGATTGAGAGACTTTGCGTATGAAGGTGGAATTTTGAAATTCGGGAAGAGACTTTGTGTTCCCAATATACCTGATCTAAAAAGGGAATTGCTGGATGATGCTCATAGTTCCAATTTCTCTATACACCCTGGGAGCACGAAAATGTATAGAGATTTGAAGGAACATTTTTGGTGGGACAACATGAAGAGGGAGATTGCTGATTTTGTGTCAAGATGTATGGTTTGTCAACAAGTGAAAGCTGGAAGGCAACAGCCTGGAGGAGTCATGCAACCTCTTCCCATACCGGAGTGGAAATGGGACAATATTACAATGGACTTTGTCATGGGGCTACCAAAGACTCCTAGAAGGAACGATGCAATATGGGTTATTGTTGATCGTCTTACCAAGTCAGCACAATTTCTTGCTATAAGAGAAGATCTACCCCTGGAACGTCTAGCAAGACTATACATTAATGAAGTTGTGAGACTTCATGGAGTACCCCTATCGATTGTTTCTGATCGTGATCCCCGTTTTACTTCAAGATTTTGGAAAAGTCTTCAGAAATCCCTGGATACTGAACTTCATTTGAGCACTGCTTACCACCCTCAGACAGACGGACAATCAGAACGGACTATTCATACCTTAGAAGACATGTTGAGATCTTGCTCACTTGATTTTCAGGGTATGTGGGATCAATATTTACCACTAGTATAATTTTCCTATAACAATAGCTTCCATTCGAGTATTCAGATGGCACCATATGAAGCGTTATACGGAAAGAGATGTCATACACCAACCTGTTGGGATGACGTTGGTGAAAGAAAACTTGTAGGCCCAGAACTGGTGGAGGAAACGGTGGAAAAGGTGAAGGTAATCCAAAATCACATTAAAGCAGCTCAAAGTAGGCAGAAGAGCTATGCCGATAATCGAAGGAAGGATTTGGAATTTCAAGTCGGTGATCATGTTTTCCTGAAGGTATCTCCGTGGAAGGGAGTCATACGTTTTGGTAAGAAAGGTAAATTGAGTCCCAGGTACATCGGACCTTTCGAAATTCTAGAACGAATTGGGGCTGTAGCTTACCGATTGGCAATGCCGCCAAGTCTCTCCAAAGTTCACGATGTGTTCCACGTATCTCTATTGAGGAAATACATGCCTGACCCAACACATGTACTCACCTATGAAGATTTAGAACTGGAACCCGATCTGTCTTATTGCGAAGAGCCCATCAAGATTCTTGATACGAGAGAACAAGTGCTGAGAAACCGGACAACGCGTCTGGTAAAAGTTTTGTGGAGGAATCATAAGATGGAAGAGGCAACGTGGGAACCCGAGGAACTTATGATGAAGAACCACCCGAGTCTTTTTATGCAGTAATACCCTAGAAATTGCGAGGACGCAATTATTTGAAGGAGGGGAGAATGTAACACCCCAAGCTTCTACGGTACGTTTCCCTTTGAATAATGCGATAGCGTGTGTTGTACGCAACCTCGAGTTCTAACACACACTACAACTAATTAAACTAGCCGTTGTGAATAGTAATACCTAATTTTTGAAATTATATATATTTTATATTTGAAAATGGACTTCATTTTTGGACTCGGAATATCGAATTTAGCCTAAGGTGAAATTTTGGTACTTTTCGGATAACTTTCATATTTTGATGAATAGTGAAAATTACTAAATTTTAATTAAAAACAACTTTTTTAATCAAAATAATTAATAGTGATAAATTATGAATTTTAGTAGTTTTAAAGTATATTTAGAATATATTTTTACCATTTAATATAATGTTGGTCATTGGACATAATTTTACAATTAAACCGAACATAAACAAGTGTCAATCTTTTGATAGTTATTATCTCTTAAAAACACGCTTTTTGTTTTGACAGTGGGAATTAATTTTAAATTAATTTCTGCCACTTCTGTGTTTTGAATTTAGGAAAATGGATTCCATATTTGGAATCATGATGTTCAAATTGTGTAAATAGGTAACTTTTATTTTTAGACATTTTGAATAATTACTGCGGTAAATATTTTATTTACCATGGTTAAGGGTAAATCCGGTAAATAAGGGTTAAAAACATAATATTATAATAATACTAAATTACCCTAAAAACGTGTCTTAACCCTATTGTTTGATAGATGGTCGACCATGGGCATCTTTGTGTCAATTTGGGGACCCCATGGATCCACTTGTAAGTGATAATGACACTTTATTTTAATTTAGTTAAAATGAATACAAAAATGACACAAGCATATATCTTTTAGAACAACAATTTTTACATAGGGTTATATATGTTGGATTTTAGATTATAAATATTCATTAGAAAGCTAAAGAGATTTCCTACATAATTATATTTTATTTATAATTTTTAGACATTAAATAATTTATTTTATTTATGACACAATGATGATGCAGTAATTACTATAATAGTGAAAAATTAAAATAATTGATATTATAAATACCCAAATAAATATAATATGAAACTTTTAATGAATTAAACTAATTTTCTAGGCTAATATGATATATTAGGATTGATTTAATGGACTTTGTTCGAAGTAATCAATCTGTTATGAGTTTCACAAAAATCAACTATTGAATAGTGTCAAAATTGACATAAAAGAGTTCTTAAAACAAATATTATATTATTAATTGATATTAAATTCCTAAA
Organism: Viscum album; assembly: GCA_963277665.1. NCBI lineage: Eukaryota > Viridiplantae > Streptophyta > Magnoliopsida > Santalales > Viscaceae > Viscum > Viscum album. The sequence goes on from OY728160.1 coordinate 1,807,872,046, forward strand.
AATCTAAGGTTCGGCCAAGAGACTTATATTATGATAGGTTAATCATTAATGGACCACTTGGGGGTCGCTTGGATGTATATAGTAAGTTTATTAACCATATTATATAAAAATACAAAGAGACATTGTAAAAGTGAAACTAATTAACTTAGAGTTAATACTTAAAGATAAGGTTAATATATGTACCCAAACCTGTCTAAATTCTATTGGTTGAGTGTTTTTCGACCTATCCCCACCTTAACCTTTGAAAAATAAGCTTTGGAGCCATTAGAAACCGAATATGAATTTATTATAAATTAATATTTCTAGCATTTCCAAAGGTGCCCCTCACCCCTCTTATAAAAAGGGCACTCCTCCTTCTCATTTCTTCACACATTCAAAGCCTTTTGGTTCGGCCAAACTCTGCCCAAATACTCTCCCAACATCCCTCACTACAACCTAGAGGCCTTAGTTTGATCAGAAAGCCAACCTAAGGAGCCCTTTTGATCAAATCAAAAGGAAGAACCCGAAGAAGAGGTAATGATTTCACCACCCTTTTCTAAGTTCATTTCTTCTTCCACTTCTTCTTCCTTTGTTCTTACCATTCTAAAATAATAACTCCAGTATCTCACATATACTGTGATGTTATTATAAGTATGGTACAACCATATTCAGTATTCTATCCACCCTTTGAATAACATGTCACCATACGTGCGTACGTACGGCTTACCGTCTCCACGTCGTGGTGTAATTGTTATTCAATATAATATTATTTGGATGGGTATAATAATGATGTGTAACTCATGTAAATAATAAATATAACATGTTAATGATTCTGTATATATGATATACCATTCATTTAAATATTATTTTAATATCAAAAGAATGATATTGTCGCTCGTGCGTACGTACGGACTACCGTCTCCACGAACGCGATGAGATTCATTCTCCATCGTATCCATTCAAGTATAATTATCATTTTATGATTTAAAAATGATGTTTAAGGACTTGATATCATTCTGGATATGAATAAGATACAACAAACATGGCTTATGTAACAAAACATATAAAAGAAAATGAGTAAGTTAACACCCGAAACGATGATAATTCTAAGATATTATTAATAAATCAATGTTAAAAGATCATATATGATATCATATTAATATATATGATTCTTGTATAATTTAATAACAATTATTTCACCATTATACAGGAGGTTAACCTACCTCAACCAAGGAAAAGTACAAGGTAAGGGTTATTTCACAATCTCTTCATTATCCGAGGTTGTTTATATGTAATAATCTACTGGGATCTCTTTATCATCCACATCCATGTTTCTTAAAAATGTATTTCAAAACATTTTTACTATTTACAAGAATATGGGTTAAAGTCATTTATACCCTTTTTTGACTTTTTATAAGAGGTTTATAAAGGAATCTTTCCGTCGTTTTCAAAACAAGGTCCTTTTTAACCTTTTCGACAGAATTGAGGTAAGAATGTTTTTTTTAACTTATACGGCGGGTGCAGTTATTTTACGTCGTTATAAAATCTTCAAAGCTTTCCTTACAAGATTATAAGAATATTTTCAAAGAAAATGTTTTATTTTATATGGATCTTAAATGATTTCAAAATAAAAGGAGATATTTCTTTAAAAAGAATTTTGATTTCATCTATGTCAACATCCTTTGATGGATTTTAAGATTATTTGAAGTTGATTTATTATGATACAAAACATCTATATTGTATTGAAGGTTTTGTGATATGTTTGACTGTGGATGTGCTATTTTTATACCATTCATAGTTTATTGTGAAAGTATTGACATTTCGTATGCTAGTTTTAATACGAATGTTTATGTTATGTTTAAACCTTTTCATATGGGAATGCATTGGACTTAATAAGTGACGGGTGGAGCCCGCTATAGCTCCTCGATGCATCGGTAGGTCTCATGAGACAAACTAGTGTCTTGGCACAAGGCCTTGACAAAATCTTATTTGTAGTCTTGGCACGAGGCCTTGGCTATGTGGTTATGATAGTCTGGCATTATGCATTCCAACATTATGAAAGTGGTTATTGATTTTTGCATGTGATTATTCATTTAGTAGAATATCCATGTGAATAAGTAAATGGCATTATTTCATTTTATTTATGCCATACCATGTTGAAAGTTCGTATTTAAAAGGCTTTTGTTTTAGTTATACATTGCCTTAAATGTTTATTCTTATTTATGAAAGTTTCCGCTATATTGTTATCCTTACTGGGCATTTTAGCTCACCGCTTTTCTATGTTTTATTTTTCCCAGGAAGTGAAGAAGTAAATTATGAATGACTTGCAGGGATATTATGAGGGGTTAATAGTGTGGATATGAAGACTTTGTTATTGTAGTAGTTTTTCACTTTGAAATGTAATGTAAAAATTTATGATTATATCTAGTGTTTCCAAGGCTACTAAACCAATCGGTCTTTCGAGATTTGATCTTTCTTGTGATCATGCCAATGTTATGTAATAATGCACCGACTCTGGGTAGCTGGGGTCGGGGCGTTACAATAATTACCCTTTTCTAATCCTTATTTTAATTATTTATCCTAACTATATTAATTTTTTATATCATATTATTACCAGTGGGTGATGATAACTTTTAATTTCATGCACATGATTAATAATGTTGATGGGTAATGATAAAATAGCATGTTTCTTAAAGTAATATCTTATCTCTTTATCCTATTATGAAGATCATTTAAATTTGATAATTTTAAAGATGATTGAACATAGTTTGATATTATAGGGAATAAAGACCTCTATTCCATTTTTAGTCCACATAAAATAATTTTTTTCACAAGGTTTATCTTAAAATGCATGGGAATCATGCTTATTATGATTATTATTTTGAGGATGATAAAATTCATCTAGATCTGATTAAAATATAACTAACTTAGTATGCTATGTATTTAGATCCTCTTTATATCATGCAGATGGCCTCTTTGGGGGGGGGTTAATTTATGGACCATTTGGGAAGCCTCATGTGGGCTGATGACTTCATACCTAGAAGGGTACAAGTACAGATCACATCTTCCTAATAATTAGATTTTGATTATGATTATTTCAACATTTGGGGTTTCTACTCAGATGATGGTGATGATAGGTGTTCTAATGGCGATGAGAAAAGGGGTGGGGTAATGGGTGTATGCTGGATAGATGATGATGATGGCTATGTGAAGACCTTGGGGCATAAATAAATCCTTCGGTTGTGGTTTGGTTATAGACATTGACAATGTGACTCATTTTTTAGGTGGATATCTTTAGAGAGTCTAACATGCATGATTTTTTCTTGGGATGAAGATTCAGTTTTAGGTTGTGTGTATGACGGATCTCCGGTTGGGGATCTATTTTTATGCACGTGCGATTTTTGTTTTCACCAATTTTTCATGTAAAAAAATTTTTGGGTTCTGATCAATGTTATAAATATTAAAATAAACAATAGTGGTATTGGATTCTGTTAGGTGTAGAGTTCTCATCTCCCATGAGATTTAGGTGTTTTAGGATTCTAGTGGTGAGAAATTCCCACTAATGACGTGTTGACCAACACCTCGGGATAAGGGAATCTGGTAACCTCAACTGTGCGTGTGATGAATTTAAAGGGAAAAATATCATTTGTAGATGATAATTTTGTTTATTTATGACCTTGGGTGGTGCTTTTGGCCAGACTCATCGATGTGGTCTAGTTCATGAGGACTTTGTGGTTATAAACTATCAGCTAACATCCCTGCTGCATCAGTTGGGATAATTGTTTATGGGCCTTGAGGCCTTTTGATGTTGGTTTGTGGGGATAAAAAATATGTGGGTCTACTATCTATGGTGTGTGGGTTATTGGTTCATCCATTTTCTTTTGGGTGGCATTGTTTTCCATATTCAAGTTTTGGTAGGTTTTTATGCAACATATGTTTCAAGGATCATATTTTCTTCTAATATTCATTATTATATTATTACTGTCAAACATAGAACGTACATGATCCTTTCCAATAATTATTTTGATATCATTACCAATCATTTGATATAAATTTGAAAATTGATATATCATTTAATATTATGTAATCTATATACTATATTGATTTATATTTTTTTAATTTCATTCCATGTGTGTTTTTTTATGTTATATGAAAACTGAATTCATAATCACTTATTTTGTTGATTTGAGTGAATAAAATTGAAACATTAACAAAAATTTATATACTGAATATAATATTTATGGTACCAAATACCTATAAATAATTTATTAATATATTATAATATTTTTGTTTTTCATGTTCCCATAGGCATCCATAATCACATCTTAAGGCATCATTCATGCAGGGGATTAAAATGACCCAAACAAGAAGACGCTTTAACCCATTTAGTGTGTATAGTTAAGGAGATGATTCTTTTGAAAAAATATCAATATTATATAAAAACGATATTTTTTATTTTTATAATAGAGATAACTAGTATAGGTTTTTTAGATATATAATTAAAACACGATGAAAAATGAAAAAAATACTATTATTTTTGGAGGCGTTAGTCCTCACACATGCACGATTGACATTACTTTATCATTCTAAGTTGATGGAAATGAATAAATAAGATCATAACTAATAATGAATAATATTTTTATAATAATTATGATTAATTAAAAATATTATTATAGATATCATATATTAACAAGAGTATAATCAAATTGGAAAACATATGAAGGAGAAAATACATACATTTAATACTTTATTTTTCAATGGATGTTCACTAGAAATTTAAGGCATTGGATTAATATTAGTGAATAGAGGATAGAGTTTGTCAGAGATATTTATAGTGAGATTAAAGGGTAATAGTTTCAATAAATAATTACAAGGTTAATTTTATCCTTGAGAGGGTGGAAGTGATATAGTTTTATAAGTGGAGAAAATGGAATTTCTTGATATCATCATCATTTTTCAATAATACCATCACATTGTTCAATGGGAAGTTGGTAAAAATTTAAAAAAAAAGTGGATTTTGGTAAAATATATAATTTAATCACATATCAAAATATTATTTTATATTATTTTTTACTCTTTCTTTCCAATTACCATAACTGGAACTCTTTTTAGAACATTTTTTATGGTGGTAAATATTTTTTAAAATTAATAATTATGTTTGATAACTAATATTTAAATTTAAATAATCAAATTATTTTGACATACTAATTTTAAATTTTAAAATCATATTATCCAATCAATTTTTCAATGTTTTCAAAATTATATTTATAAATAAACATTCATAATCATATAAAAATAGTTTTCTAAATAATTACCTTCATCATTAAATTTATATATAAAATAAAATAATAATTATTAATTATTTCAATTTCATAAATTGATTTATTAAATATATAATAAATTTTATAAGTCTTTTAGGCAACATCCTAACTAAATCTCTTCCAGGATATTCTTAATTATAATAGACGGTCGAAAATATTATTTATTAAAATAAAATTTTAATTTAGTTCTAAAATTTTTGGACATAGTATTTATAAGATTCAAGAATATATTAAAACGCATAATGTTATTCGTTAAAAATATTTTTTTACATAAACAGTTTTATGAACTTCTAGGATTTTCTTTCAGAGTGAAAAAAATAAAAAATGGTATTTTTTCTAGAATTTATTATTTATAAAATTTAAAAAATATTTATATGTAAATTATCATGAGAGGACATCAATAATAAATTTAATTTTATGAAATCTAAAATCTTAATGTTTTAAAATAAAGTTTTTTAAAGAATATAAAATATTAATAAAATGTATTTTAATATAACCTTTTTCAATATTGTCTATTTTTAATTATTTATCCACTAAATCTAATAGTTATTAATGGTATACCATCAGAGTTTTTATTATATATTTATCAATAATGTATTATTAATATGTTTTTATTGGTTTACATTGGGTGTATCATGTGATAGAAGTTATAGAACATATTATGTCATTTAAAGGGTCGAATATCATAGGTTTTTACCTTATATCACCACGAAATATCAAAATAGGTGTCTATTGAGGCCTGTTTGGTATGTACCTACTGAAAAATGAGTTAATAACCAAAACACCCAATTTGGGGTTATTACCCCTTGTTATAAATGTGATAGATCCTACATAAAATTTATGTATCTGTATAGAGATGCAATTTCTTGTATCACCACATAATCTATACATTTACAAAACTTTTAGATGTTATCCTCATCCATTATACTTTTACCTAGTGTTTTTGACAATGTTATCTAAAATAATCTTCAAAATTAACAAAAATAATCTCCAAAATTTTCTAAACATTTCCTTTCATTCAAACTATTGATACACAATCTAAACATACATAAATAATACATTCATATTATGGTTTAACTAGTACATGTCCTAAATAGTCACAGACTCAAGGACTGATAGGTTTAGTATCATGTACATTAGCAACATAGACATCTAATATTACTATAATTGTGATAATTTCTCCCTAACATTACTTATCTAGTCCATTTTCTTGGTATCCTCATCATATAATCATTTTCATAACATGATGATTGGGATAATAAAAAATGGGTGATCTCAAATGGACAGTATGGTAAATACTTACCATATATTAAATTATCATAAACATAGAGGCCATCATGAGGAATATGTGTACATTAATGGACAAGTTAAAATCCTCTCGCATACTATTAGTGTTGGGATAAAACCTCATGTGTGTCCCTTTATCTTGGTGATAAATCCTCCTACATATTCTTTGCCTTTAGATAATTCCTTCATGTACCTCATTAGAATGGGATATATTATCCCATATACACATTGGAGTGGAATAAATCATCCCATGTACCACATTGTCATGGGAATAATACTCTCTTGAACCTCATTGGCTTGGGATAAATCTTCTTGTGTTCTGTTTCTCATGGGATAATTTCTCCCATGTATCCTTTTTTGCTCAAGAGATATAAACATAAATCAATTTATTTGAGGGAGATATAAGGCCCCACCTATCATAATCCAAATATAGAAATACCATGTAACATAAATCCAAATATATCTTATTGAACATATATAAAGAAAATTTGTTTCTTAAACCTTTAAAAACACAACATTACAAGATCTTCAGATATCATAATATATCAAAAATATCATTATCTAAAAGAAATAATATAATAATAACATATATATTTCGAAAAAACATCAGTTCATAAAATTTATCCCTCAGGAGTAAATAGATGTGAAAATACCAAAAGAATCACAAAAACATTTAAAACATTGATGTGTAAGTTACATTCAGTGGTAAGTTTTTGGGAATGGGATATATAGGCTTATAAAAACATTATTATATAGATTTCAAAATAAAATAACCCTAAAATAAATATGGGATTCAAAAGGGAGAACTCAAAATACATTGAAAATATATACTTATGAAAAAAAACCTTAATAATGGAAACATGAAAAATAGACATTGTTCATAAATATGGACAGTTAAATTACTAAGAAAACATTTATTTTTTAAAAAAATATTTCATAATGGAAACATGAAAAATAATTAATGTTTTCAAAAGGTAAGTAAAAAAAATTAAAAACACTTACATCTAAAAATAATATTTAATAATGTAAACATGAAAAAATTCTTAATGGTTTTAAAATAAAAAATTAAGTGGATGATAAAATATTTATTTTGAGAGGATATAAAACCCTATTAAACATTTTCAAATAACCTTTTTGAAAATTAACAAATTTAAAACAATGAAGATAATTTTTTTTAAAAATGTATATATGGATTTGAAAAGTATCATTTTATATAAAAAACTTATATTCCACTAGGGAAATGAGAACATTTTTGGCATGTAAAAAACATGTATATAGAAAAAAATTCAATTAAAATGAGTTAGAATTTTTCTTACCAAAGAGGAATTTTCTTGAAAACATAGAATCATCCATGAATAAAAATCTGGTATGATAAATTATTTCTAAATAAATGAAGGTAAAAATAAAATATAATAACATCATATGTTGTAATAAATGAATCATTAATCATAATAGGCAAAGAATAGTTATTATGACCCAAGAAATAGATTTGAGTAATTGAAAAAATCCTCCAACTTGAGGACCATTTAAATAAAGTGATCATAAACGAGAGAGATTAAAATTGAACATATTGTATCATGAATAAATTTTATTTCATGATTATATATCTTAAATAGTTACTATATATAGAAAATAAAATAATTAGGTGCATAAAATCAAATGTGTCTCAAAGAAGAAAGATTTGAGATGAAACCTATACCACCTGGGGAAATATTCAATCAAAACCCCATAAAAGGGAGGTCATGGAATTAAAACTAAACAAAATTGAATAAAATATATTCATGAAATTTTATTTTTATTAGTAATTATACACAACAATAATAATTGGTTTATAAATACAAATATGGTCTTAATAATGGGAAATTGAGATAAAATCACCGACTATGTTTACTTGGAAAGTTGATCTCAATTTATCCTCCACTAAATAAATTGAAAACTTCATAAAAAATTTCAAACCATGGCAAAAAATAACACCCTTTTATAATCTTTATTTAAATATTTTATCAATAGTATATTAATTAGATATAGTGTATTATGACCATTATATGTTAACTACTTTAACTATTTTCTACATGATTAATAATTTTTATATTATTATCAATCATTTGATACCAATTTCATTACTAATATTTCATTTATGAATCTGTTAAATAAAAATTATATTTATTTAATTTTTTTTTATTTCATACCATATGCTTTTTGGTTATGTTATGTGAGAACTGAATTGATAACAATTTATTTCAATAATTTTAGTAATCGAGAATGTTACTTTTATAATATATCAAATACATAATATAATATTCCCAAAAAAATTTAATAATATTTCTTTATTAAATATATTATAATTAAGTTATTTTTCATTTTTCATAGGGCTCCATGTTACGATTTAATGTATTTTTCACATAGGTGGTTAAATCAACCCAAACAAGAACATGTTTTAGCTCGATTGGTGAGTATGGTTAAACTGGTGTTTCTTTTGAACTAATATAATTATTATAGATTTATAATGAATCTATTATTGTTTATTTATCATGTTGAACAATATATAATTTTTTTAGATAATTTATGAATATATAGATGAAAAACATGAAACATTTCATTATGGTAACAGAGTCCTCATGTATGCATGTATTGCACTCCTGCTCTTCAATTATTGGGCTGGGGTGATGGTCAATAAAAAATTGAAAATTTAGAATCATAATTACATGATATATATTATATTTGTTAATCATTACCACCAGTAAGGCCATCCATGAATGGAGGTAATGAAAAATAAAACAGTGTCTCTTTGTAGAGGAATCAACTCACACAACACACTAATGATGTTCTTTTGTTTTTATAATTGGTTTGAAATGAATAATTTTGGGTTGTAACATTAAAATAAAAACAACAAAGTATTATAATGAACCATTATTCATTACATTATTGTGGTTATAAAATATTCAGGAAAATAATATTAAGAAAAAAATCTATGAATGAAATAATAATTACGTTTGAGACTTGAAATTTCCTTGGATGTGCCCCTAAAATTGAATTTATGATGAAATATAAGAGTGAAGTGGGAATATGTTCATGGGAGATAGATATAGGGAGAGTATAATGAAAGGGTATAATTGAGTAAATATAAGGATATAGTAATATTTTAATGGTGGAAGTGGTTCTCTTTTATAGGAGGAGTTTAGGGGAACTATTGGAAATATTCATCATTTCTCAATAATGTCATCATTATATTCAAGGGTCATTAACCCAAAATTGGATAGAGAGAGAGAGGGATTTTGGGACAAGGTAAGGTATAATATAGTATTATCCTCTCATTTTTAGATAAGGTTATTGTGATTTAAACATTTTTCTTTTTAAATGTTAATATCTAAACCAAATTAACTTTTAATGTGGGAATTAACTTTTCAAATTGGTAATTGAAATTAAAAAAAATTAATAATATTAAACCATTTAAGATAATTTAAACCAAATAATGTAAAATTTTAAAATCATTTTTTCACATAATTTTCTCCCTTGTGTTTTTTTTATAATGAAATGACTAAATCACATATAAACAATTTTTAGAAAAATAAAATTTAGTCATTAAATTTATATAGAAAATATTAATATATTTTATAATTTTTATAATGAAATTAATTGACTGTTCATATTGAAAATAAAATGTAGGAGGATTTATTGGTGATTTAAAACTGAATCCCACCATCTAAATAATTTATTTTAGGGAAAGAGTATACCCGATTTTATTTATCAAAGTAACATTTTAATGTTATTATAAGTTCAAATAATCTGTTAAAATTCATAATTTTATTTCTTAAATAAATATTTTATTACATAAAATATTTTTTAAATTTTCAATGATAAGATTATAAATTTATAAAATCATAAAATCTATATTTTTTATAAAACTGTATTTTTTTACTGCAAATTATCCTTTTTTAGGAAAATTTTAATAATTTATAACATGTAAATTTTTATCTGAGGAATTGAAAATAAAATTTTACTTTCTAAAATTTTAAATCTAATTTTTTTATTCATATTTTAAATGATAATATATAATAAAAATAAAATGGTTTTTATTGAAATTAACCATTTTTAATATTAACTATATCAAATTATTTACCTTCTGAATATTTAATGGTTTGAGATCTTATTATTTATTAAATATTTACTACTATTTTTCAATTTTTATGGGTTGGTTTGATAACATTGGGTGTAGCGTGTGACCCAAATTATATAATAAAATATATTTATTTAAAGGAATCGAAAATCTCGAGTCATTATAGTGGAGGTTTGTGGAAAGTACTGTCTATCAGGAGAATTTTTACTATGTATCTATTAATAATAACTATCCAGTGACTGGGATAATATATGATGTTTATGGATAATTATGTGAAGTTATCTCTCGAATCTATAAGAATGTGATCCTCATGGGTTTCGATATGACCTCAACTAGAGTTATTTATTATCCCCTTGTCTAAATACCATCATGGTTTACCCTTGAGGGTTGCAGTGAAACCATGTATTGGTCGAGGATTTTTCCAATTTATAGAGAATATTTCATGGTGTACCAATTTTCTACTTATACCATGAACCTCCCCTATTCTGAAATCATGCTACGACACTGAGCTAGTATATTGCGATAACCTACCCATAGTAGCTTCTTAGTTGTTTTCCCCACTCCAAATTTCCAAAATCCACTACTAAGGATCCTTCAAGACAATGAACATTTCTATGTTTGAAATATATAAAAAGTTTTATACAAATTTAAATGGGTGAAAGCACAACATGTTCTTGGTTTTTAAAAACACTATGCTATAAAGATTATCAAACATGAGATGCATTGAGAAACAACACTATAACTCATAGATGAATAACTATAGAGACTAATCCTACATATCAAATTACTTATCACTCATCTCATACCAAATATGGTCATCTATTCATTTCAATTGCCCCAACATAATCATCATCCCACACAAGGACTTCACACTGAAGTATAAAATAGGAAATAGATTCTATTCCCAAGATGTATCGGTATTATGATAGATATCATCAGTATTTGTCTCAAAATAAGGGTATAAAATGTTCCCAAAAAGTTGTGATACATAGAATAAAAAATTCATAACCATGAATCACTAAGGGATATCCCATTATTATTCCACTATACTGATCCTATTCATGATATCAAATGGCCCTATATATCTAAGTGTAAAATTCCCTTACATCCAGGCATGATGATGTCCCAACCTTAGTGAAACCCGTTGTAAAACCCAATTTCATACCACAAACACTAGATGATTAAATTTTAAATCATTAAAACTGTCTAATATATGCAATCAAAAATATATTCCAAATTAGTTGGACTATCTTTGAGGTTTCCCTAATGATACTTGACATGACAATCACAGACTCCCTGGCTTCCGTCAAACTCAATAGAGATTCAAATGTACCATAATTCTATGATATTTTAGAAATTATTATTTTAAATGAAAAAATTATTAAAAATTATTTTATTTATTAAACAAAGAACAAATTTGAATAATACATTATTTAAAATAAAAGGTAAATGATTATAAATAATTTTAAGAACATTTTATATTTAAATGGGTCATTTTTTATGAAAGTATGTTTTCATATAATTTAAATATTCATTTAAAAAATAAATTTAAAAAATTCATGACTTTAATATTATTTTGTGAACTTTATTTTTTAATTAATCCTATATGAATTAGCTTAAGGTGAAAAAATGGGACATTTCTAAAAAGAAAATTTTTTTATTGAATAATGAAAATGTCGATTTAACAAATACTATAATTTTCATGATATTATCATTATAGGATAATAAATTAAAAGTTTAAGAATAACTTTTCATTGAAAAAAAATTAAATATTTAATATATAAAATAAGTCATTTAAAAATATAATTTTTTACATAAAAATGCATATTTTACATATAGAATTTTTAATTAATTTTTTGTTCAAATTGGGAAACTTTTTTATTATTGTGTTTAATAAAGTATTCATAGAGTTAATTTAGGTTTTGGATAGATTTGAATGTCAAATGAGTAATTTTTTTTAAAAAAAGAAAATTAATTCCATTAGAATTAAAATTATAAGTAATTATGGAATAAAATTATTTTTATAATTAAGAATGTTTGTTTTCTAAAAAAAATTCAATGCATTTTATGTACTTATTTTAAATTTAATTTTCAAAATATTGTAGAAATTGAAACACTGCAAATAGATTACATATTTTGAATCACCATTTTAAAATTTGGTAATTATTTCAATTTCATTTTAATTCATAAGGAATATTTACCATGGTAATTATTAGTCACTATTGTATGGGTTCAATGGGTTAAAAAGGGGTTTAAACAAAAAAAATAAAGTTGAAACTATATATATAACATATATAAATGTGATTCAGTGATAGAATTTCAAATTTATAAATTTTTATTGTCAACATGGAGCAAAATTGGAGCCACTTTTGACTATAAATAAATTTATTTTAATTTAATGTTCTTTATATTTCCATTTGTACCCAACCACCCTTTAATAAATGCACACAATTTCTCCTCACTTATAAAAACACTTTGAACAACAATTACTGATGAATACATACCCAAATCAATTCCCAACATCCCTCCCCATTTTTTAGAGGATTATTTCGCACAAATTTCTAATATTGAAATTTATAAGGTTTATTCCACTAGATTATATACATGGAGGAGGTATAAGTATTAACCAAGTTATTTAATGTCTGTTTTTTCATCCATCTAATTAGAATATATTACATCATTGTAACACAATGAAAATGTATAAAAAAACATGCTAATATTTTAATATGATACTGAAATAACCATTAGTTATTTATTATCCATCTAATGGGTAATGAAAGCGTCACTCAATTTTATATGTGAACTTTCATATCCATGAAGTGAAACATTTCATTTTTTATCACCACATCACATGGATGGTTATATTGATGGATTTAATCAATATTTATTATATATTTTTATCCTATAACTATAAATTATTTTTCAATATAATATCATTCTTTCATATGAAAATGAATTCATTACTCGTGTTTACATGAAAACTACCTCCTCCAAGGGGTGATGTAATTTTATTTTCATCACCACATCACATGGATTCTTCTAAAAATTATATAGTTTATAAATAATATATTTATGACAAGATTGTTATTTTATAGATACTAAAGCCATAAATGAGGTTCATGGAATAGAATCTCAAAACTGAGAGATGTATGAAAAATGAAACAATTAGCACCCATAATATTGATTTTCATAAAGAATAGTTAACAAATAAGTAATTATAGATTATAAGGGAATGAGACACAGTATGGTAAGTATTAATATATTTATTATATATATGTTTAATAATTCAAAATATATTAGAAATGAAGTTAGATAATGTATTATAGAATTTATTACTTGTGGTGAGGATTTATGTTACAATTATACTTTTTATCAAAATTGTTTATCATTCAAATTTAATTAAGGGAATTAAATGTTATATGTCTCTTTAACCAATGATATTTTGTTAACATCTAGTAATTTATTATTATATCATGTTTTATTTCTATTTTTACTATCATTGGCACTAAAAAAACCAAAATAACATTTTTAATTAAATAACTGGCCTTATTTATAATTTTTGGTTGGGAATAATTTACATTCAAGTATATGATACATAAAATTATTAATGAATTATATTTTATATTATTAAATGATTTTTTAGTTTGATTTTTTAAAAAAATTATTTTCGATGGATTAAAAACTAAGAATTATTTTTATTTTTATGGGTTATATTATACATTTAACAGTTGTTTTGGAAGAATATTTTTTTAAATACTTATCGAAATAAGAAATATTTCCATCATTTTTTCAATACATTATTAAGAATATTAATTTAAAATATTTTATTTTAAAAAATATATATTATCTAATTTCTGTATTTCTAGGTATTTTTAGTTTTTTAATCATTACAAAAGGGAATAGAATATTTAATAATTTTTCGAAGGAATATTTAATCTTGTTATATAGAAGTATGTTTTATCAATTTGAACATATTTTAAGGAACATTTTGGTTCACTAGAGCTACGATTCCAATAAACAATTCAATTTCATTCTTAGAATATCCAATTATGATAATGCTATAAGCAATTATTTTTTAAACCTGTTTCTTTCCCACAGGTCAATTAATCTATGATTGAATGATGAATGTTATTATGGTCCTGTTTCTGACATAAGTATTCTTTTTATTATGTTATAGTTGGTCATGGAGTTTTATATCCCTCAAATGAATTAGGTAACTATTGATATATTATGAAATAAAATTAAAGGTAATGAAGAGTACACCCAATCCACTATGGTACTTTATACACAATGATTATAAGAATGATGAGTGAATCCATTCAACTATATGATTTTTTTCACTATGTTTATTGGAATAGGGATTGAAACTAATCCATTATGGGACTCCATTCAATATGAATTTCATGGAAGGGAGCCTTGAATATGGAAATTATTTTTTATGTATATCTGTATTCTAGAAAATTATGTCTTATACATATTATATATTCTCATACATGATTATTGATTGTCAATTATTCCTCTAGTAAATGGACCAGGAGTGCTATTATGAAAAATAATTGTTCACTCTTTTTTATGGTTTATGCCTAGTTATCTATGAAAAAGTATGTTGAGATCATTTTCTTAAACACATAAACTTTTCTTATTCTCACTTATGGTCATTAATTCATATCACCCATATTTACCTATACATGACATTTTAGCTGAACCAGATTTTTTTTCATTTAACCTAGTTATGGAGATTGATATTATGTAAGATACATAATGAAGGGTATTTTGTGTTCATAATTTTTCTAGTGGATATTGAATATATAATAATAAATTAATTATTCTTGGGAATAATAAAATTGGTTGAGAATAAAATTGGTTTTTCGACATATATGCTTTTCCCAAATTCTCTAAAACTCTAAACCTATTATGTTATTGGGTATTTATGTGACTTAGTTTATTGCTTAAATTGTAACACTATAGTAAAAACAGGCTTTTGCGACAGGCTATTTGCGACGAGATTAATTCTCATCGCAAATAGTCTATCCTAGAGGACATTTGCAATGGGTGGTTCTTCCCGCCCGAAACAACATGTTATTTGCGACGGGATTTGGGGTCCCATCGCAAAATGTAATTTGCTGTTTGGCGAGGGATGCTCGCCAAAGCGCGGGGAAGGTTTTTTGTGATGGGACTCATCGCAAATACCCATGACGGTAAATGGGTTTTTGCGACGGGATGTTGTCATGTCGCAAAGTTGTGTCGGCAGGTCACATTTTGCTACGAGGCCCGTCACAAATACCCTTTTAACCGCTACCATCAATTAATGCGGGCAAATGTATTTGTAATGGGCCTCGTCGCAAAAAGAACCTCTTGCAACGGTAATCCCGTCACAAATAGTCTCGTCGTAACTAATCTAACCTATATATACCCCCTCCATTTTTTTCTCTACCTCTCATTTCTCACATCCTCTCTTTCCCTAAACTCTATTTTTAAAGTAAAAAATTCTCTGAGGTAGTTTTTTTTACGGAGAAGTTGTGAAGTCTCTTACATCAAGAGAAGATCAAGTTTAAAGGTATTTATATTTTATTTAATTTAGTATTTATTTCATTTTTTATGTTAATTTTAGTTATTGTTTGTTAGTTGTAATTAAATTAGATTTAAATTTTTTATTTATAATTAATAATTAGGAATAATTAATAATTAGTAAAGAAAATTAGTATAGTCTATAAATAATTACATGTAATTAGTAATTAGTGATTAGTAGTTATAAATTGTAGTTTTTAGTATCAGTTAACGGTAATTAGAAATAGTTATGTTTAATTTGTAATAGTTATTTTTAACTAGTAATAGTTATGTTTAATTGGTAATAGTTATGTTTAATTTGTAATAATTATGGGTAATTAGTAATAAGTAAGAATTGTTAGTAACAAATAAGAATAAATAGTAATAAATAGGATTAATTAGTAATAAATAGTAAAAATAGTAATAAAAAGTAATAAATAGTAATAAATAGTAATAAATACTAATAAATAGTAATAAATAGTAATAAATACTAATAAATAGTAATAATTAGTAATAATTAGTAATAAATATGACTAAATTGTAATAATAAGTAATAAATAGTAATAAATAGTAATAATTAGTAATAAATTGTAATAAATAGTAATAAATATGAATAAATATGAATAAATATGAATAATTAGTAATAATTAGAAATAATTATGAATAACTAGGAATAATTAGAAATAATTAGGAATAATTAGTAATAATTATTAATAATTATTAATAATTATGAATAATTAGTAATAACTAGGAATAACTATGAATAAATAGTAACAATTAGTAACAATTGGAAACAATTAATAATTATTAGAAATATTTAAGAATAATTAGAAATAATTAGGAATAATTAGGAATAATTAAGAATAGTTAAGAATAATTAGAAATAATTAGGAATAATTAGGAATCATAAGGAATTATTAGGAATTATTAGTAATAAATAGGAATAAATAAGAATAATTCGGAATAATTCGGAATAATTATTAATAAAAAGGAAAAAATAAGAATAAATAAGAATAAATAGGAATAATTTTGAATAATTATCAATAATTATGAATAAATAGGAATAAATAGGAATAAATAGCAATAATTAGTAATAATTAAGAATAAATATGAATAAATATGATTAATTAGTAATAATTAAGAATAAATTGGAATAAATTGTAATAATAAGAAATAATTAGTAATAATTAGTAATAATTAGGAATAATTAGGAATAATTAGGAATAATTAAAAATAATTAGAAATAAATATGTATATATAAGAATAATTAGGAATAATTAGGAATAAATATGAATAATTATGAATAATTAGTAATAATTAGAAAAAAAAATATGAATAATTATTAACAATTAGGAATAAATATGAATAATTAGTAATTGTTAGTAATAATTATTAATAATTAGGAATAATTAGGAATAAATATGAATAATTATGAATAATTAGGAATAAATAGGAATAAATATGAATAATTTGGAATAATTGGGAATAATTAGTCATAATTAGTAATAAATAGTAATAAATAAGAATAAATAGGAATAAATAGGAATAATTAGGAATAATTAGTAATAATTAGGAATAATTAGGAATAATTAGGAATAAATAGGAACAATTAGAAATAAATAAAAATAATTAGGAATAATAAAGAATAATTATGAATAATTTGAAATAGTTATCAATAATTACGAAAACATATATGAATAATTAGTAATAATTAGGAATAAATATGTTTAATTAGTAATAATTAGTAATAATTAAGAATAATTAGTAATAATTAGCAATAATTAGTAATAATTAGGAATAAATAGGAATACATAAGAATAAATAGGAATAATTAGTAATAATTAGTAATAATTAGTGATAAATAGGAATAATTAGGAATAATTACGAATAATTAGGAATAATTAGGAATAATTAGGAATAATTAGGAATAATTAGGAATAATTAGGAATAATTAGTAATAATTAGTAATAATTAGTAATAATTAATAATAATTTGTAATAATTAGTAATAATTAGTAATAATTATTAATAATTAGTAATAATTAGAAATAAATAGGAATAATTAGTAATAATTAGTAATATATATTAATAAATAGTAATGAATAGTAATAAATATGAACTATTAGGAAGAAAATCAATTCTACTAAATTGTAATAACTTGTAATAACTTGGCATAATTACAAGTGGATTGACGGCACTCCATTTGATCGATGACTCTTCTCCCTTCAAATTTCACCAACTCAAAACATTATGAAAAGTATGCTTCTACGTATGCATATCCAATCTCAAATGCACGAGTTTGAATATGCATTCGTAGGACCACATTTTTTATAATGTGTTCAGGCAGTGATAGTTGCAAGAAGATGATTCATCGACGAAAACGATGCTCTTTTTTCCGACAGCTCATTTACTTGCAACATTCTCACATAGAAATCACAATGAAGAATGTGCTCAGAGGTACAATTATCCATTCTTGTACATATGAGAATGAATATGCATACCACTGAGGATATTCTTTATTGTGATTTCTGTGTGACAAAGATGCAAGTAAATGAGCTGTCGGACAAAAGAGTAGTCGTCAATCCATTGGAAATTGTGTCACCGATAAATAATGGTAATTATTATGAAGTAGTTGTAATTATTTATATTTTCTTAAGTAGTGTTTTTATAATTTCAAATTATTCAAAAATAGTAATTATTTTATATTTTGTAGAAAAATATGGAAAAAGGAAATCGACATAAATCATTATTAGATAATCGTGCTTGGTTAAATCAGCATATAAATCCCAATGCTTCTGGTTTAAATCCTTTATATATTGAGGGTGTTGAAGATTTCTTATCATTTGCATCATCAAAACCTGAATATGTTTCAGAAGGTACAATAAAGTGTCCTTGTAAAATGTGTGCTCTGAGAATGTTTGACACATTTGACAAATTTGGGGGACATCTCTTGCAGTTTGTTTTTCAAACAGATTTTGTTTTTTGGTATCAACATTGTGAACACTATTCCTAAGAAGATACTAATAATGTGATTCTGGATCCATCGTGGTTTAAAAATTTAGTAATTGATCTTGTAGGTCCAACTGTTCAACAAACTGAAACTCAAGATGATATTGAATTAACTCCTAAGATGGCACCATCTGAATTTTATGATATATTAAGGTCTGTTAAGGATGCATTATATCTTGGTTGCAAGATAAGTAAATTAGAAGTGGTTTCAAAATTTATGGCTATTAAATCAAATAATGCAATTTCAATCAACTGTTTTGATCAGATATTTTATTTGGTTAAAACATTGTTACCTAAAAGAAATGTGTAGCTTGCAAATTACTATGAGGGAAAGAGGTTGGTTCGAAATCTGGGACTTAGTTATCGGAACATTCATCCGTGTCCAAATGATTTCATATTATATTTTGGTGAAAATGATTCATTGGATAGTTGTCCCACATGTGGAAAATTGATGTATAAAGAAGCTCAACCAAGAATTTCTAGATTGATTCCAGTAAAACAGTTGAGATATTTTCCCATTACACCCAGGTTGCAGTGTTTATTTTTATCTCAGAACAGAGAATCCATGATGTCGTGGAACAAAACTAAGATTTCAACTGATAAAATCTTGAATCATCCATCTGATGGTGATTCATAGAAATATTTTGACCGTCTGCATTCATCTTTTTCTTTAGAATCCCAAAACGTGTTATTGGGTCTTTTTACTGACAGTTTCGAACTGTTTGGTTCTTATGGTAGTCAATATTCATGTTAGAATTTCTTTATAAATCCATAAAATTTTCCTCCTAGGTTGTTGATGAAGGAGCCCTATATCTTTTTGACTTTATTAATCCCAGGACATCTGAAAAAGAATATTGATGTTTTTTTGAAACCATTGATTGATGAGTTTAATGCACTGTGGAGTGATGATGTTAGTACATATGATGTTGCCACGAAATAAAATTTCATATTAAAACCTATATTGATGTGGGTGATTAGTGACTTTCCGGAATATGGCATGTTATCTGGCTAGAGTACACATTGTCCGAAATCATACCCTTACTGCATGAAAGACAAGAAAGATTTTATGATCATCAATGGAAAAAAACCTTACTATTTTGATTGTCACCATAGATATTTTCCAACCGATCATCCTTTTCAGAGAAAAAAATCTCATTTTATAAAAGGTACAATTGAAAGGGATGAACCTCCAAAAATGATCTTAGGTAAAATGTTAAAATCAGTTGTATTTTCTTTACCTTCCCATCAAATTTGGGCCAATAGTAAACCAAAAGAAAATTAATGGCTTTGTGAAAGAACATAATTGGATAAAACGAAGAAATTTTTGGGATCTTCCATATTACTATGATTTTTTGGTCCAACACTTGTTGGATGCCATACATATTGAGAAGAATTATTTTGATAATTTATTTCATACAGTTTTGGATACACCAGGTAAGACCAAAGATACTATAAAGGCGCAGTTAGATCTTTCACAAATTTTGCAGGTGACAAGAACTTGAACTATTTGAAAATATCAGATCACAGAGTTTAATGAAGCCAAAAGAATCTTATACATTGTCCATAGATAATCACTTAAAAATTTTGTTAGTGGATTACAGATTTGAGACTTCTAGATGGCTATGCTTAAAATTTGGTCAGATGTGTTAAGAATGGTTATATTATCGGATTAAATAGTCATGATTGACATGTTATAATGGAAATAATTATACCGATTGGATTCAGAGGTTTTCTGAATTCTATGATTTGGGATTAAATAACAGAAATATTTTTTTCAAGACATTTCTTCAGTGACAATAGACTACAATGCGCTAAGAAAACATAAAGAAACTATTGCTGTAATTATATATAATCTGGAAAAAATCTTTCTGCTGGCTTTCTTTGACTCAATGGAACATCTAATATTATATTTTCCACATGAAGATAAATGTGGAGGTCCAGTACAGTTTTGATGGATATACCCATTCGAGATATGCATTATGAAATTGTAGAAAATAGTGCATAACAAAGCATTAGTTGAAGGCTTAATTGATAAAACTTATATACAAGAGGAAATTGCTAATTTCTGCTCTCATTATTTTGACTCCCAATATCCCTCAAAACACAATATCATGGGGAGAAATGGGGGGGGAATGTTAACAACGAAATGGACAATCAATTATCAGTTTTTAATCATCCAAATCTTGGTTTTGGTGGAGTTCATGAATAATGGATTTCAGATGATGAACATCAAAGATCTCATACATATGTTCTGCTCAACTATCAATAAATGACATCATTTTTACTATGAGTGCTTCTATCAGTTATTCTATAATTTATGTTACAATATGAAAACTTATTTTATTCATAGGTTATATGATAATCATATCAAGAAACAACTTCCAAAAATTACAGCAACTGCACTTGAAGAACACAGAAATAAAATTCTCAATGGTTTCCAAAACTGGTAACATAAATTATTGATGGTTTAATATCAATTCCATTTATTATTTATCATATTGATAATTGTTTTACAAATTTTCAGGTATCTCAACATGTTGATAAAATTGATAAGAGACTGTGTATATTGAGTAACCCACCATCCAAAATGGTTAAATGTTATAATGCATATGTGGTGAATGGTTTTTGACTTCATACATGTGCATACGGGGAATAAAAAACAACGAACAATGGAGTTTTCTTGAGAGGATCGCATCACATAGAAACTGAAGTTGACTTTTATGGCATTCTGGAAGAAATTATGAAGCTGTATTATCTAGGAAAGAATTACATAACGATATTTAAACGTCAGAGGTTGGATACTGAGAGAGGCTTACATGTTCATATGACTCATGTAATCATCAATATTAAATATAAAAGTCTTCTTGTAGTAAATGAACCATTTTTACTCGCTTAACAGGAAGATCAAATTTATTACGCAATGTAATGTGCTACTTCATGAAACTTGAGTGATTGGTGGAGCATAATAAAAATGAATTTTTGTGAAAATCAGTTTACTCAAACTGAATGTGGTTCCACTGAAGTGGAAGGAATTGAAATTTTTCAAGAGACTGCTCAAAATCCATTTTTTAAACAAATAGACGTGAATATTGATGATGACACTCCATAATTAAGGATTGATGATGAAAAAGATGTTAATGATGTTACAAATGAATTTGAAATGCCAAGAGATGATGAAACTAAAACTCATATAGATATTGATGATACTGAGGAGGAAGATGAAGACATTTACATTGACAGCTATGGAGATGAGGATGAAGATGGACATAGACACAGTTAAATGTTGTTTATAATCATAACTAATATATTTATATATAATAGTTATTTTCAACTATCTGCTAACAAAAATCATTTTGTGTTGCATATGGATCCTGATCTATTTTGGGAGTTACAGGAGGCTAATCTACCATTGGATGAGGGGGATTGTGGACCATCTGACCATCAGCCTACTGACAGTTCAGGGGTTACACAGAGGGGGTGTGGTCTTGTGCGGATGATGATTCCTGGCCCTATCCCTGAGCGACGTTCACATCTTTGATTCGATCCACGCACACAGAGGTATGGTAAACTGTATATTTTAGTTTTCTTTCATTAATTTATTTATAAATATACTAATTGTTGGATTATTAATTATTGTTTTCACAGTTTTTCACATGTAGCTATTGGACAGGGGAGTGCTATCTTGCACAATTAATTTTCTCATCCATGGATCACATGGTAATAGATACTCGATGATGGGCGGTAATACATGTTCGATCATTGGCTGGTACGTAAATAAAAAATATTTATTTTGAAATTTTTTTTATTAATAACATGATATTATAAATTATTTTTAGGGTTTATGCTATCCAATCAATGATAGAATGCATGATGCTATCCACATGGCATGGTAGGTGTCTATGTGTGACCGTTTCCTTCAGTTTTGGCACAATTTGAGAAGAACAATCATTAAGAAAGCAGGAGTGACTAAATTTGATGAGTCATATAGAGCCCACTGACCAGAGTACATTTCATCTCATGTTTGGGATAGATTATGTTTACACTGGTTGGGTGGTGGATTTTAGAGGTTATCTTCATTGGGATGGTAGAACTTGGGGAGACAGGAGGTAACACATCGAGCTAGTAGTCGTATATTCAGTACGCATAGATATAATCTAGTAAGTATATTTTTAAAATATTTTATATAACATTAAATATAGACAGTTTATTTTATATTTCTATAGGCAGTCGAGCATCCCGATATTACAGAGTTCGACATTTATCGGGGGATGTACAGTGATACAGCCACTAGTGAGATTAGAGGTGATCACTAGCGTCAGATTGTGGTTAGTATAATATTTTTCAGTTTGGAAATTAACTACATATAATATTTTCACTATTTTAAATTCAAATTGGAATTGAAGGAGTCATATGAGGCTGTGACCTCTCAGACACAGGCTGAGAGTCATGATGAGACGATTGAGCAGACCAGTGCCCACTATTTTGATGAGGCGACATGAATGCAGGTGACCAATATGGCTTTGAGAAGGGCTGAGTAGTTGGTCTCCACTCTCATTTGACTCCTGGTACTTATTATGGTACTACTGCGATGTTGGCGTCTAGCTCTGGAGGATCTCATGGAGAGGCCTCGTCTTCTGCCTCTCAGTATCTAGAGTTGTTGCGAACTAAGTCCAATATTATAGATATTTTGCACAAGCAGCATGAAGAGATGTGTCGATGGCAGTAGCAGTAGCAGTATCATGAGGAGGAGATGCATCAATGGCAGCAGCATCAGCAAAAGTATCATCATGTGCAGATGGAGTACATGCACCGTCTGACTCATAGTTTAGGGAAGGAGTTTCATCCACCATCTCTTACAGCTCCCCACATTCTCCAGAAGATGACCCCCAGTGATTTGTTTTTTATGTTAAAAAAATTCGAATCGAAGATTTATTGTAATATAAACTATTTAAAGTTTATGTCTTTTATATTGGCTCAAATTTTGCATAATTTTATTTATTTTAATATTTTATTATTTATTAATAGTATTGTATTTTTTTAATATTTTTTTATTTTACTAATAATAATATCATTTTATGATTTTTTTATATTTTTTTTGTAAATATTGAGAATTGTAATAATCTTTTTTTTAATAAATCTAATATTAATTTTTAGTTAATCATGCTTTTATTAAATAAATGTTTTTAGTATTATATTTTTTTAATGTTTTTTTATTTCAGTAATAAAAATATTTTTTATTTTTTAATTATTTTAAAAAAATTAGCATAATTTTTTCATTAATCATAATTTTATTAAATGTGTTTTTTATTATGATTAGTATTTCTGATTGGACCTTTTGCGATGGGATCCCGTTGCAAATAATTTAAATATAATTTTTTATTAGTAGTATTTCCGATGGGACGATGGGCTCATCACAAAAGACTTTTATATATAAAATGTATATAATCAGAGAATTATATGTGATGGGGCAGTTCCCCATTGAAAAATGTTTATTTATATATAATGTATATAATCGGAGACTTATTTGCGACAGGCCCATCGCAAAAAAATAATATTTATGATGCCGTTTTCTACAATTATCTATTTGCGACGGGGCCTCGTCGCTAAATCCTATTTGCGACAGGATCCCATCGCAAATACAACTAATTCCAGTAGTGTAACTATGGATGTTTATGCTTATTTTACGTTAGTTTTATTCAAAGACAACTTGTAATGCAGAATTTTTTAGTATTAGATGAGGGAATGTGGGTCTTACACATTGTCATGTATATTAAAAAAACCCTCAAAATTTGTTATTTGAATTTATGTCTCATAGATATTATTATAGAAAAAATATACCTGAGACTTTTGTTTCTTCAAATAATATCCAAAATACATGACACATATCAGTAGAATTTCCTCTAATACCTAATCCACCATGGTCAAATGATCCATGATCATGCAAACTACATCACTACCTTGCGGTCCCATAGACAAATATTCATGAATTCCATAGTCACACTATCCAACATCCAATTACGAATGTAAATTTTATGAGGAAGGGAGGAGGGATTATAGTCCTTGAAATTCACCCATTGATATATGAATAACCATGTTAGGAACACTCCTTTGTGCCTCTTCATTCTTGGACACCAATAATAGATTCTTATAACCCCTTACATCTTGGAAAATCTCCAATGAAAAAACCATATTGAGTCATGTGAGTTCCTTATCAATTCCATTTGTATTCTTATTGGGACCACCACACTACCTCTAATATGGAGAACATCATCATCATCATGTTATATTTCTGGTGGATGGTCCCCGCCATATATATTGTTCTTCATGAATAAAATTTCTGAATATGAGATCTGACTCCTATTCACCCCATAAGGGAGTGAAGAAGTGATAAACAATGATATAAAGGTTTTTTGACCCTAGTAATCCGATACATCTGGTCATATATCCATAATGTGAGTCATGGACTACTACTCATAGATATAATTCATAAAAAAATATCTATATTTCTTCTTGATGAGCCAATGTATAAATTATCCCCCATTTCCATATAAACTAGATCAAAATCAATGTATTGAAGATAATCAATAGACATTCACTATAGATTGTTAATGTCCCTCCATGATAAAATTTTGCTCAGACTCTTATGGTCTATATGTACAATAAACATCTATTTGAGAAAGAAATTTTTATAATATCTCAAAGAATATTTTACCAAATCTATATAACACCCCATGAAATTATTATTTTATTACATTTATATAAGTCAATGTGTCCAACAGATTTCTCTACATAAGACACTAAAATAAAATGAAACTGCAATATATTGAGATAAAAACTAAATATATATGTGTGACTTTTAAATCCCAGATATTGAATTATAGGGAATGAATACAAGTAATATATATTTGAAATATATATTTTAATAACATAAAATCTGAAGTTTATATTAATTAAATTCATTTAATATAGATAAAATTACTAATAAAATCATTTTAAATATAGATTTGTATTTTTCTAAAAAACTTCTTTTAAGACCTATAATATTCATCAAAAGAAAAAAATTATTAATTAACAATAATATATATTTATATGAATAATTATTTAAAAAAACTAGTAAATGGTATAAAATAATTATAAGAATTTTTTGTGTTCTAGAGAGTTTTTTTCTATATAAATATATATATCCATATATTTTAATATTTTAATTTCATGTTAAACTTCTATAATTTTTATTCTTAATTTGGAAGATGAGAATATGTTCTTAATTAGTAAAATAAATATTTAGTTAAAATGATTTTTTTTATTTTTCTGAAAATATTGTTTTTAAGGTGAATAGTTCAATATGTCATTTTTTCAAACATATTAATTTAATGACATTATTATTTTGTAAACACGTTAGCAAAAGTTTAGAAATAATTTTCTTAAAAATTTATTTATTTTTTAAATTAAATTAAAGATCTAAAAATATTCATTCTTATTTTCAAACCTATGTCCAATATTTTTAATCTTATGTAACATTTTTCAATGAATTTTTTTTAATAAATTAAACATCTATTATTTTAAAAATAATTTTGAAAAAAAATTTACATTCAACCAAACAAGATATATTTCAAATTTATAATTAGTAGGTTAAAATTACGTAATATGTATCATTTTACTTGTTTTTATAATAGAAAAAATTACTTATGTAAAAACTATTTACCATTATTGGAGTAAAATATAGTTAAAATGGTTTATCATTGTGAAAGAGGCTAAAACATGTTCATAAATGGGCTCTAATGTGTTATTGAGACCATATCAACTGTATATATTACTCACTATATTATTTTTTTAATTTTTATGCCACATTCCTTGAAATATTACTTCTTATAATTAAAATATTATGGGATTTAAAAAGATGTTATCCCTTTTCACTTATAAAAAGGTCCTACCTCTTGACCCAAAACACAACACCTGAAAAATTTCCTCTTTGAACCCAATAGTTTTTCTTTTAACTATAGTCTTAGTCATTATCCTTTAGCATCTACTGACAAGATGTTATCATGTCCCATCATTTTCAATGGAATTCTATAAGTTAAACTCAACATTCATAATGTGAGTAACCATATTTCTCTTAATATATTTCTTTTAAATCATTAATTTAACATTATTATTTTATTTTCTTTCATAATTAAAGTAATAAGTATTGGATATATAATTAATTGATGAATAACCATTAATAACCTCCCCTCTTCCCTTGATAATAATGAAAACATGATTCATGTGTACTTTTGGACTGTCGTCCCCACGAAGCAATGTGTTTTTTTCATTCACCACCAATTTAGGATAGTTAGAAAGAGGCTTTAATCTATAATTATGATATTTATAGCTTATTCAATATTCAAAAATGATAATACATATCACTCCTTACTCCATTCTATGAAAATGAAATCATTATCCATGTGTTTTTCTATACTACCACCTTCATGGAAGGATTAAATATGATATCTGTTACAAAAATTAATGGATAAACGTTATAATGGGTTTAATGGATAAATATTATTTTTCTGATATCATTAAGGTCACGTTGTGAAAAATTATAGATCCCATTAATGATATGATCAAAAAACATTCATTGATAATTCAAAATTTTAAGGAAAGAATACTAAGAGGAAAATATTTTTATTTATATTATATAATATCTTCAAATCCATTACTTCTTATTTTAATTCCCTAAAATTATGATATTTATAAAAATAAAAATAAGTAATACCATTATTTGTCTCGTATAATGATATTAGAACTAAAATGTGACACCATGAGATTCTAAAATAAATGAATTGTGTTTGATATCATTTGATATATGAAAAAATAATATTGAAGGCCCCATAAATTATGTTTCTTTAAATTTAATGTTTTTGATATCTTACAATACACTTAATAAGAAGTCTTAAAGAACCATAAAATATAATTTCATTATATCATAGATTTTAACTAAAAGTGTATAGATATTATTAAATAAATAATGAAAATTATATGGTTTACACATGTATAAAATAAATTCAATTGTTATCTATTCATTATAAAAATATAACAATCAATTATAAGTAAAGGAAATGTTTTCTCAAGAATTTTGTTTTTTCTAATTGGAGGTTTCATTGTTCTATTCACAAATACCTAAAAATTATTTGTTATGACTTTTAGAAAATTTATTTTTCATAATATTGTTCATTTTTTATATATGGATGTAAAAATTATTTAATATTAATTTTTTGGGAATTTTGGGAAAGATTAATTTTTCAAGGAATAGTGAAAATTCATTTTAATTATTTAAAACTGACATTTATTTTAAGGAATATAAATTATTAATTTAATAAAATGGTTTAAATATTTTATCAGTCTAATATTATTTGAATAAATACAATTTAGGTTAATGAAATCAATTTCAAATATATTTTTTATATTAAAACATTATTTAATTTTGAGAATTTTATTTTTACAAAAGAGAATTTTTATCATGTTGGCTGATTTAATTTAAAATTAAATATAAAAATTCTATGAATTGATTTTTTAAAAATAGATAACATATTTTGAATCAGAATAATTAAAATTATATAATAATTTCAATTTATCTTTTGTTTATAATAAATAGTAAAAACTGGAAAAAGTAATTACCAATATTAAGGTTAAAATGGTTTTACAAGTTGATAAACTAAAATTATAAAGGCCAAAATGACATATAAATATGATAAGTAACTATTTTATAGAAGTATTTTAACATTAAATCATATATGGGTTGAAAATTACCCATTTTTTAGACTTATAGCATGTGGAAATCATGGGTATCTCTTTTTCATTTCAAAAATTCCACATGTGTCCTATCCCCAACTTTCTAAAGGCAACCCATTATTCTCACTTATTCTCACGACCAAAACCATTTGGATCATCCCCTTTCTATCCAAATCATTTACTTATACCCCTTCCAACATTTTTTAGACCTTGGTTTAATCATAAATTAAATATTGGAAGAATTTTGTTATATAGCTAATTTGGTTTCCCAGAGAAGATATACAGTTTCAAAAAAAGGATTTTAATTTTACAAATTCATATAACTCACTCAAATATTATCCAAACATGCCAAAATAATATCAATAGTATACCCTATATACTGATATGTTGTTATGTTATTAGAATAACCAATATCCATATACACTTCCATCAAATGTAAATGAGACTGTTGATCGTGTGTACGGTGGGCCACAGCCTTACGAACCGATTTAATTATTTTCCAATACCCCCTCTCATAGATTGATATAATGAAGCATTCATAATAATTATATTATATTTATAAAATAAGTATTATTATTGATTTAAAATATCACATATACCATAATAATACGAACACTCTAGAGATACATCACACTTGTTTTCATATATCATTTATATTAATTTTGATCTTATCTTGGTTGGAGATTTACCCGGGTGAGTTAAAGGAGGTGTTAGAATCATTTGGAGGGGTTTCGAGCAGTGTGTGGTTCGTGCATAATTTAATAAAACCATACACCCACCCCTAGAAAAGTGTGTATCCCAAAAATACTGAAATTTTATTTTTGGTGCATAATTTTTCATATCGTGCACCACATATAAGAAACTATAAACCCTAGGAGTAAGGGTGCATTCTAAAGGTGCATGGTTTGGAAAAAACCACCCCACTTAACAGGAAATTAGTGTGAATAAATTAAACCCCTAAAAATTTTATAAATAATTTCCAAAACCCCAGCCCACATTTTTATTCCCATTATACCCCACTAAAATTAATCCAATTTATCATGAATTTTTAGGCACCATAAAGGATTAAAAACATACTAAAACCCCTTTCATAGAAAATAGATGTTTATTTGGTATGAATCAATATCTCTCAAGTTTGTGATATATTCTGCATTTGGCTTCCTCTCCCTACAGTCTCTCTCTCTCTCTCATTAGAGAGGAATGGGTTTTCCCACATTTTTTGATGTTTTAGATCTATATTTTGACAGATCTAGATTCATAGGATCTTGGCCCTAGGTTTTGATCCTAGATCTCCTTTACAACTTCGAATTGTATAATTTCACAACAAATTGAGGTTTGTGATTTAGTGATCTTCCTTCAACAAGTTTGAGATAGGTTGTCTAATTTCCAATTACCATAATATTTTTTATAAATTTTTTTATGTATTTTTGAAATTTATATTTCCCCGTTGAGCAATTTAATTTTAATGTTTTTTATTCAATTAAATCCCAAGATATTATGAAACCATTCATAGATCCTATTGGACCCATTGACAATTATGACACCTGACATGAATGGAAATTCATGAGGTGTTCTAATATTATTGAAATGATGATAAATTATGTCATTAAATATATTGAATAACCTTTAAATAATATTTTGTATAATTGGGTTTTGAATATGGAACAATGATATGTTATATTTGTTAATGATTTGAATAACAATTTGTGGGTCAGCAACTACATCTCAAAATACCCACGGTGTTCCAGACAACTTCTCTAGGCACCCAAGTTATATATATATATATATATATATATATAATATATATATATATTTCATGTGATGAATATATTGTGGGACATGGAATGTTTATCTAAATACCAATAGGGTTCCAGACATCTGCTCTATTCCCCAAACGTAATTATGTGAAAATTGGATTAAATTAGTAATTAAATCCCATTAAATAATGTATTTTGATATTCCTATGGTGTATGTTTTATATTCTAGAATGGTATGAAGTACGTATGATTAGTTTGGGTGTCACTGTGAACTCAGGGAAATATATAGTTAATCAAAGAATAATAAATGTGAATATTTTTAACATTTAGAATTGAATTTTATTATTTATAAAATTGTATAAACTCTTATATATTGGATATTGTTTTAGATGGCATTTTTGGTGTCCCACTATGTTTTTATCACAGGCTAATCAATATAAATTATTGTTATATGAATAGACATTATATGTATATTATAGGAAATGGAAATATCCCTATGTTAGATGGAAGAGTTGGGATTTGGGATGAAGCACAGACAAGAGAACTATACTTGATGCCAGGGCCCATTTGGGAGTTATAAGAGTGTCTTTATTTTTTGGTAATTATTTTAAACACGAATCGTATATCTCATGACATATCTACTATAATAATTTGACATTAAACATTAAATAATCTTGATTTTTATCATTAATTAAATTTCTTCTACATTGATGATATTTTCAGGTTTAGAGATTTAGAGTATTATGGCATAACTCAATCATAAAAAAACTATAAAATAAAAATTGGACACTTCCAATTAAAATCCATTTTTTTCTAAAATATAACACTTATAATAAAAATCATGATATTTCTTTATAAAAATACTTCCTAACATTCAACATGACATCTTTCAATCCATTACTCATCCTTATATTCTATAAAGAATATTTAAAAATATGGTATGAGAATAAAAATATCATTTAGGGATATATGAATAAGAAAACTATTATTCCATTAATAAACATAAAAATTCATGAAAAAACCTTTCATGAAAACATAAAATTTTACCCATAAAGGAAATATAATTCTTTTTAATATATATAATTTAATCTACCTTCTAAAAACCAATTCCCTAGAAAACTCATTAGAATTTATAGAAAATTCATGTTGGTACCTTTGGACATCATCAAATAGGATCCTTATAGAACCCTTATAGACTAGAATTACCATAAAACCAACTTCCAGTATAATTATCAAGATAATATATTCATTACCCAAATGTATTAGAGGTCTATCTAGGTACACCCATCATTTAGAATATAACCGGATCACCCTGGATACATGGGCATACCAATCATTAATAATTTCAAATAACCACAACATTAATAGACATTTCATTATTCTAAACACTCTTTTAATCATGTATTAAATTTACATTAATATATTAAAAAACTATTATCTTTGAAAATCCCTTTTTCAACATGAAATAGACCTCAATTTCTAAAAACCATTTTTAATATCCAAATACCGAAAAATATAAAGATTTTTCTTCATTTATAGAATCATGAAATGTTTTAAAGGAATCCAATTATTAAATAAAGGTTGTGGTGGAGTAAAATTCATTCTATTCATGTATATTAAGAATAGAAAATTCATTTTTTGGTTTTAAAAACATTCATTATAAAACATGAAAAAATATTCCTTTTTAAAAATGGCTGCATGAAATTAAAAAAACATAAAATTTTGTTTATAATCCTTTCATATAAATATAAATTTGAAGAAATATCATGAATAATGACATGGAGTAAAATATTTCGAAATTAAATTGTAAAACATTGAAAAAGTGATTATTAAATCAGAATGTCCCATACCACATTGAAATGTTGGAATCATAAATATCATTAAATATTAACATTGAAAAAAATTAAAAATCATGATAGTAGATAAAATTCAGGATATAACATTTCAAATGGGACGTATATACACCTTATAAAATAACAATGGTTTCATAACATCATGATATGCCTCAATGAAAGGTGATTGTGATGAAGTCCATTACCATGAGTCTGACTTGTCTCATGTGTCTTTGAATTTTTGAATAAAAAACATTTCTAATTATTAACTTTATTCAGAAACTTTTTTCAATTTTATCCCTAATTTTATTTCACTTATTAAAATGTTGTAAACAAATACTTATAAAATTTACATCAACTGTTTAGACCATATTCAGTTGGTGTGTCAAAAATGAATTTTGTAGGTCAACAATGGTTAAAGGGATCGTCATTATAAAATCCATAGAAAAATTATCAATACATAATTATCATATTTATACAAAAGTTATAGGTATAAAAACAATCATGAATTATGGTTAGGAAAAGTGAATCAATCATATAGTCGTGGAGATAGTAAGTCGTACGTACGCAAGAGTAATGTTCCCATTTTCGGTGATCATTATGGAAATAAGGTATGTAAAATTTATCATTTCGTAACTATAATTATATCATAAATACCATGATATTTTATTATATACAATTATATATATCATTATTTTTATGTAGAAGGAATCACATAACTTTGAGGAGTCGATAGTCCACACATCTATGAATGACGTTATAACTTTTTCAGTGTGTGAAATGGGGAATTACTAAAATGATATATTATATTTATAGAAATTTAATTGTTTCTATAAAGACTTATAATTTCCTTGTAATTTTTTTTAAAATATATGGGAATTTTATGAGTCTGTGAAAATTTACGGCGTGTGATTCTGAAGCCCAGAGTGCCCGAAATGAGTTTCTGAACTTTATTTCATGTACGTTCAGTAAACGTCCGAGAAGGTTTTTCTATCTTTTGAACAGGTGATCAAAAATGAAATATGAGGGCACCGTTGAACATGAAGATCTGGTATTAGCTTAAAGAGACCTTCACCTAGATGGAATTCTGTTAAAGGAGAAAGATAATTTTTGGGTTTTTTGTGGAGATAATAAAAATTAAATAAACACACATATTGTTTTGTTTTTTTTAACCACCCTCTTGTGGATATTTCACAGGTGGGGACCACCTGAACAAAAAAACCTCCCGTTAGAGGTTATGGAGGTGGTGACCACAGAACCTAACCTCCCATGAGAGGTTATGGTGGTGCAGACCACCTGAGGATTGAAACCTCCTGAACTTCTTATTAAATGGGGAGAAATCTCTTGAGAACCCCACTATAATTATGCCACCATCCTTTGATTAATTTTGTGCCAACCTAATCAATTAATTAAGTGAAGCCATTTTAATTATCCCAATTTGAAATTGTTCCAACAGTTAAAAATTGGGGAACCACAACAGATGGACATTTTCATTTTGGGGAAAAGGCTTCAAAACGGGGAGAGTTATTGGAGAAAGCTTGCCAATGAGGAACGCCAATGAAGAACACTGAGCTCGACTTCAACCATCTTCCTTGAGAAATCCTCCAATGGTGGACATATTCAACAATGAAGAATAACCTCCATTAAACAATGTTAATCCGACTAATGAGCTCGAGATCGGAGGCGTGTGACAGGCGCGACAAACTTCGACAATTTAGACTTCTCTCTTCTTCATCAACAATCAAACAAGGTAAGGTTTTATTAGTGTATGAATTTTTTTCCCATGTTCTTCCCTTGAATTCTTTTTCAGGATTGGGAATAAATCATTATGGGAGGGTGTAATGCTTGATGTTATTATTCATGTTCTTGTTGATCCATATGCTACCACCCTAACGAGGAGGCTACGGGACAAACAAACATGGCTCGACCCCTCCTCAAATCTTGTGATCATTTGCGGTGTTGAACACGATAAAAGTGACAGCGCATAAACACTACCCCGCGGCCACTGCCACCTCGCGACCTCCACGCCCTCGCAGCACCCCCGTAGTTGAGCTGCTCCACGGCACCCACGACCATTGTGCCTCGCGGCACCACCACCTATGGCCCCACTGTGCCGCCCATGGCTGCCACCATTCGGGTTGAGACTCCTCCCTCGACTGGGCTGATCCACTGCTGTCGTCCACCGAGTCTTCGCCTCTATCCACCAAGCCTTCGTCACCGTCCGCCGCACCGCCGCTGCCATCCGTCGAGCCCCCACTGCCATCCGCTGAGCCACTCCACCATCTGTCGAGTCTCCCGTGGCCTTCAGAGATGCCCGTGGGCGGGCCACTCTTGTCGAGCCACCCCATGGCACTGAGCTGCTCCGGCCGAACCGACCTGTGGTCAGGCCACCCTGGCTGAGCCATCGCGTGGCCCCAGGCTGCTCTGGAAGAGCCACCCTACCGCCTCCTCTCTCCTGGCCGAGCCTCCCCATCCGAGCCGCCCTCAAGAGTCACGCCATCCGTGGCCGAACCCCTGCAGCCCCTCGTGGCCTACCAGACCTCCTAGCGCGCCAGGCCACCCAGCACGTGTCGAGCCAGACATAGTGGGTCCATCCGTACCCAACGGGCTGGGCCACACTGCTAGTTGGGACAGACCCAGCGGGTTGGGCTGGGTCAACCCGAACCGGGTCGGCCTAGACCAGGTTAGACTGGACCCAGTTCCACTATGACCCATTTACTTCTTTTGGCCATAACTTTGGAACCAGATGTTCATTGGATGAACCTTCAGCGGAATTGGAAATCTTGGAGAGAGATTGTCCCCTTGAGTATACCCCCACTGGAGTCTTGCATTAAGATGGGGAATGGTCTGGTTGGATCGAGCATGAATCCAACCAGGCCCTCAAGACTAAAAGGCTAATAACTAATAGATTGGGTGTCTAATTGACGCGTCATCTGTTGCGTTGAGACCCATATGATGTGGCAGACCTTTGAGATTCATATTCTTATGACTTCATGGCAGTTGGGATATCAATCGGTAGCTTGTGGAGCGAATCCTCTCGAAGACGAGCGGGCATAGTGCGAGAACCCAGTAGCTGGTAGAGACTTGACGACTGCTTACCTTTTCGACTTGGAGTGACTTGATAGGAGTAGTGGGGAGCGCCTCTGTGTGGTGTGATCGACCAATGGTGGGGACCGCCTCTGTGTGACACGGAAGACCTATGGTACTCGACAGGAGGGGTACCTTAGCAGGCCATGGTGGGGAGCGCCTTTGTGTGACGCGGTAGACCCACGGTACTCGACAGGAGGAGTATCTCAGCAAGTCATGAGGGGGATCGCCTCTATGTCATGCAACAGACCCACAGTGGGGAGTGCCTCTATGTGACGTGGCAGACCCATGGTACTCGATAGTAGAATTACCTTAGCAGTCCCAGATTTGTGGGAAGCACCTCTGTGTGATGCGTGAGGCCCATTATAATTGAAAACGGAGGGGTTCTCTAGCAGTCATGGTTTTCGATGATGTGACTGGATAGGTTAACTGTTACTACCCCTAGAATAAATATAAGTGTGAGCAAAATCAGTTTCTCTACATTTTCATCATGTTTGGGATGGATTACTTGATAACTTAGGTATATGTATGGGCATATATCTAAGATGGGTTATCTATTGATTTCATAATTTGTGGTTTATCCTTTGTAGATTTGTGAGACCTTGAGGGTCTTGGGGTCCCTACTAAGTATCATTATACTCACCCCTACACCGGTTGTGCCTACACCTTGTTGTGTTGGATGTAGACAACGGACATCATTGACTGAGACTGAGAGTACTAGGACTGGACAGTACCAGGAGGTAGACCATACAGCATGTCAGTACGCAGAGGAGAAGGGTGAACGTGGAGTGTTGAGGAGGCGATCAGTACCTACACATTAGGTAGGAACCTCAGAGAATAATCCAGTGGCTGTCTTTTCTCTTTCTTCAGTTGTTTTTTATTTTAGTTGTACTTGTACCTTTATTGTTGGGCTTGTATTCCAGCCCCTTTACATTCAGCACTCTTTTTTTTATACAGATTTCTTGTGATTGTATCTTACAATGTTCTTGGTTACGTGAGGTTACAGGTTATAAAGGAAATTCCTTCAAATTATTAGGGAAAAAACCTTTCGTTGCTAGTCGCCTTCCCCTAGCCTATGGAAGTCGGGCCTAGGGTAGTCACGACACGGGCCCTGGGGGACGAGTTGTGACAAATTGGAATCAGAGGAGTCGGTTCTATCGTAGAACATAGGACTATGATCTTTCTCTTAACGGAAATAGTTTTAAGTGTAGTGAGTGTCATTAACAATTTAGGGAATACAGTATTGGTGTGGCAGCCGACGTATCTATACACGGGGACCCTGACTTGTGATTTTCGACTCAGTGCACGAAAACACTGATTGCGTGTGTGATTTCAAGAGTCTTGTTTGTGAACACTTTGAGTTAGCTCACCAGGTTTTTCTTATTGACCATGGAACACTTGTTTATTTTCAGGATGCCACCATGCAGACTTCCAGCTACGGTTCCGATAGTTCTACGCACTGATAGGCCACCGACCAATAAGGCCTCGGTGCAGGGCCCTCTTCCAGTAGAGGCAGCATTAGAGGCACCAGCGGTACCATTACCCATTGGGCCACCAATTCCCCCAGCCCTAGTAGTAGAAAGTGCATGCCGCTTGAGCACATTCCACAAGTTAGAGCACCATATGCCACTCAGGTTCAGTGTAGAGATAGACCCTCAAGCAGCTGAGGATTGGCCGGAGGCTATGGTGAGTGTCTTCCAACTCATAGGGACACCAGCTGATATCATGGTGATCCTTCCCGCCATCCTTCAATAGGAAGTAGCTTGAAGATGGTGGATCTTGAATCTCTATGTTCATGACGAGGTGATACTTCTCTAGGAAGTCTTCAAGAGCCGGTTTCAGGCAGATTTTGTCCCAACAACTCTTCGTGAATTCTGCATACAGGAGATTCTTCATCTATAGTAGGGAAGCATGATTGTAGCTCAGTACTCAAGGAGGTTCACTGACCTCTCATGATACCCTACTGATATGGTGTGGGACCCATTATCCAGGGCCTGGACCTTCGAGCAGGGGCTCAGGAGAGAGATCAAGGCTTCGATGATCTCACTCAGCATCCCGAGCCAGGAGGGGGTGTTAGAGAGAGCCCTCTTAGTAGAGATATTCCATACTGAGTAGTCACCAGCAGAGAGACCCACCACCAGTCATAATATATAAGATTCTACTACAGTTGGAAGCAGATAGATGATATAGAAGTCTAAGAGGACTAGACCTACAGGTGGATGACCGCATGACTCAGGATCGGTTGTGCGGGGCACTCAAGGAGGAACCATTCAGGTAAGGATCATGTAGTGTTACTCATGCGGCGAGCAGGGTCACATGGATCGTGACTGTCTGAACTGTCATACGGATGATCAACAGATGGTCAAAGGACCTCCCAAGCATAGACAGAGGTTCGACTGGGGAGGTCCGTAGGAAGCAGGCAGACGTGGTAGAGGAGCTGGTTGTGCAGTTAGCGGTGGGTGAAAATTTGAGATGTTACAGCCACCACCACCAGGAGGTCCACCACGACCACAGGTTATAATGACATTGCCTTCCCAGTTTTAGGGAAAATTCCTTTCGATGCTATTCGTTATCCCTTGGCCTATGGAAGATGGGGTTTATGGAGATTTGGCCGCGGCGACAAGTTATATCAGAGATTCATCGGACCCTTTCAGGTCCTCAGCATAGGTGGCGAGGTGGCATACTGCTTAGCTCTTCCACCCCAGTGGCACCGGGTGCATGATGTATCCAACGTATCCCAGCTGAGGAGATATGTGCATGACCCTTCTCACATCATCGACCATAGCAAGGTAAGGGTAGACGATGGGGTGACTTTTACGGGGGTTCCAGTACAGATTTAGGATTGACAGGAGAGGGACCTTCATGGATATTCGATACCTCTAGTGTACATTCACTGGCAGCAAAGTAACCTCTAGGAGAGCACATGTGAGCGGGAGGCTCAAATGTGTGCTTAGTACCCCCATTTTTTTTACCTAGTTTGAGTTATGGCTTACATGGACGTAAAGCCCTGACGTGGGGAGAATGTAAAGACCTAGAATTTCATTGTATTCTTTTAAATATATGGGAATATTACAAGTCTGTGAAAATTGATGGC
This sequence comes from Viscum album, assembly GCA_963277665.1. NCBI lineage: Eukaryota > Viridiplantae > Streptophyta > Magnoliopsida > Santalales > Viscaceae > Viscum > Viscum album. Next base: position 1,807,910,843 of record OY728160.1, read on the forward strand.
GTGTAATTCAGAGGCCCGGAGTGCCTAGAATGAATTTCTGAACTTTTTATCAGGTACGTTCAGTGAACTTGTGAGCGGGTTTTTCTAACTTTTGAACCGGTGCTCGGAATTGAAATTTGAGGGAACTCTTGAACTTGCAGGGCCAATATTCACTTAAGGAGACTTTCACCTCGACTACAGTTGGGTGAAGGTGAATGTTAATTTTTGGGTTTTTCATGGAAATAATAAAATAAAATAAACACAAATTTTATTTTATTTTTTTGTAACCGCCCTCTTGTGGATATTTCATAGGTTGGGACCACCAGAACAAAAAAAACTCCCATGAGAGGTTATAGAGGAGGGGACCACCGTTCGTAACCTCCCAAGAGAGGTTATGGTGGTGGGGACCACCCGAGGATTGGAACCTCTTGAACTCCATATTAAATGGCGAGAAACCTCTTGAGCTCCCCACTTTAATTATGCCACCCACCATTAATTAATTTTCTTCCAACCTCATCTATTATTTAAGGGGAGCCAACTTAATTAATCCAATTTGAAATTGTGCCAACAATTAAAAATTGGGGAAACAAAATATTTGGCCATTTTCATTTTGGGGAAAAGGCTTGGAAAATGGGAGAGTTCTTGGAGAAAGCCCTCCAATGAAGAATGCCAACGAAGAACGTTGACCTCATCATTGACCTTCTTCCTCAAGATATCCTCTAATAGTGGACATATTCAACAACGAAGAATCACCTCCATCGAAGAACGTTAATCTAACGAATGAGCTCAGGATCCATGAAATGTGACGGGCACGATGAATGTCGACAACTTCGAATTCTCTCTTCATTATCAACAATCAAACAAGGTAGGGGTTTATTTGTGTATGAATACTTTTCCCATGTTCTTCCATTGAATTATTTATTGGTATTGGGAATAAATCGTTGTGGGAGGTTGTAAATCTTTACATTCTTCTTCAAGTTCATATTGAGCCATATGCCACCACCCTAATGTGGAGGGTATGGGACAAACAATTATGGCCTGGCCCCTCCGCAAATCTTTTGATGATTTGAGGAGTTGAATCCGACGAAGGCGACGATGCATCGACACCACCCCGCGACCACCTCTGCCTTAGGACCTCCACACCCTCGCGGCACCCTCATGGCGAAGGCACTCTACGACACCCACGACCACTGCACCCCGCAGCTCCACCGCCAGCGGCCCCGCCACCGCCGTCCGCCGAGCCGTCGCCGCCGTCGTCGTCCACCGAGCTGCCACCGCCATCCTCCGAGCTCCTGACAACGTTCGTCGAGCCTCTTGTGGCCTTCTAAGCCGCCTGGCGGCTAGGCCGCTCCGACCGAGCCACCCCGCGACACCAAGCCGCTCTGGATGAACTGCCCCACAGTCGAGTCGTGCCGGCCGAGCAGCCCTACAGCCTCCGCCCTCCTGGCCGAGCCACCCTGCAGCCTCGCGCCATTCATGGTCAAACCCCCACAGCCCCTCGCAGCCTACTAGACCACCTGGTGAGCTGAGCCGCCTAGCATGGGCAAGGCTGGACCCAGCGGTTCGGGCGAGGTCAGTCCGACTGGGTCAGACCGGACCCAGACCCACTATGACCCATTTACTTCAATTGGCCATGAATTTGGCACCGGACGTCCGTTTAACGAACCGTCAGTGGTGTTGGAAATCTTGGAGCTAGACTATCCACTTGAGTATACCCCCACTAGAGTTTTGGATTAAGATGCGGAACTGTTAGGTTGGATCGAGCATGAATCCAACTAGGCCCCCAGGACTAAAAGGCTAATAACTCACATATCGGGTGTCCGATTGACAGGCCATTTGTTATGTTGAGACTCCTATGATGTGGCAGACCTTTGAGATTCTTTTCCGTGGGACTTCATTCCAGTTGGAATATCAACCAGTAGCTTGTGGAGCGGATCCTCTCGGAGACAAGTGAGCATAGTGTGGGAACCCAGTAGGTGGCTGAGAGTTGACGACTGGTGGCCTTTTCGACTCAGAGTGACTTGACAGGCCCGGTGGGGAGCACCTCTGTGTGACGCGGAAGACCCACGGTGGGGAGTGCCTCTATGTGACGCAGCATAAACACAGTACTCGACAGAGGGGTACCTCAGCAGGCCACGGTGGGGAGCACCTCTGTGTGACGCGGCAGACCCATGATACTCGTTTGGAGGAGTATCTCATCAAGTCACAAGGGGGAGCACCTCTATGTGACGCGGCAGACGCATGGCGGGGAGTGCCTCTGTGTGACGCGGCAGACCCATAGTACTTGACAGGAGGAGTACCTCAGCAGTCCAAGATTAGTGGGAAGCACCTCTATGTGATGCAGCAGGACCACTATACTCGATAGAGGAGGGGTTTTCTAGCAGCCGAGGTGTTCGACGATTTGACTGGAGATGTTACTTGTTACTACCCCTTGAATAAATCCTAGTGTGAGATGATTAAATATCTTTGTGCTTTCCTCATGTTGGAGATGGATTACTTTATAACTTAGGTATATGTTTGGGTATTTTCCTAAGTAGGGTTATTTGTTGATTTCATACTTCTTGGATTTTCCTTGGAGGATTTTTGAGACCTAGAGGGTCTCAAGGTCCCTACTGAGTATCGTTATACTCACCCGTGCCCGGGTTATGCCCGCACCTTGTTGTGTTGGATACAGACGAAGGACAACACTGACTGAGGCTAAGAGTACCAAGACTGGACTATACCCAGTGGTGGACCATACGGTGTGTCAGTACGTATTGGAGAATGGTGGAAGTGGAGTGCTGAGGAGGCGATATGTACCTACCCTTCTGGTAGGAACCTCAGAGAACGATCTAGTAGCTGTATTTTCTCTTTCTTCAGTTGTTTTGTATTTCAGTTGTACTTGTACATTTACTGTTGGGCTTGTATTCCAGCCCCATTACATTCATCACTCTTTTGGTTATTCATTTTTCTTGTGTTCATATCATAATTTGTGCTTGGTTACATGAGGTTATAGGTTATAAAGGCAATTCCTTACCAGTTTTAGGGAAAATTCCTTTCAATGCTAGTCGACAGCCCTTTTCCTATGGAAGGCAGGCCTGGGGTAGTCACGGCATGAGCCCCAGGGGATGGGTCATGATAATTTCATGTATTTTTTTTAAACCCACCCTTAATATATTCCATGTAAAGTTTGAATGTTTCACATCTCTCTGATGAGGTGATAGTTCGCACCTCCACTAACAATCTTATCATATTCCTCAAAAATGGAAAGAATGAAGGTATGATTATATTATAATTAAATAATTATGAATTCATTATAAATATCAAATATTCCATATAATAATTGTAACACCCCATGCTTCCACTGTAATCTTCTCTTTGAATAATACAATAGTGTGTTTTGTACGCAACTTCCAGTTCTAACACAGCACAACCAATCAAAATAGTAGTTATGAATAGTAATACACACTTTTTTAAATTTTATAAATTTTATCTTTCAAAATGGACTACATTTTTTGATTCGGAATATCGAAATTATCTTACATTACATGTAAAATGGACACACCACAACCAATCATTTTTTTATTTATATCATTTTTTGATTTGGACTTCATTTTTTTGATTTCAAAATGGACTTCAAAATGGACTTAATTTTTATTTATATCACTTATTTTTAATAAACCTATCTATAATACATTACATGTAAAATTTAAACCTATCACATCCCTTTGAGGAGGTTTTAGTCCATATGTCTACAAATGATGTTATCGTATTTTCAGAAAACGTATGTCATGAAGATATGTGTATATAAAAATTAAAGAAGTTTTAATACATCATAAATATTATATATATCATATTATAATATTTTTTCCATCAAGATTTAGAACCACGATAGGTGGAAAATGAAAAACAAATTACATCTTTTTCGAGAGGTGGTAGTCCACCGTAATCATGAATGGTGTTTTTGTTTGTCACGACCTGTCCCCCAGGGCCTATGTCATGACTACCCCAAGCTCGCCTTCCATAGGCCAGGGGTAGGCAACTAGCACTGAAAGGCGTATTCCCTAAAACAGGTAAGGAATTGCCTTTATAACCTGTAAACACACACAACCAAGCACACAAAAGGATACGAACACAAGTGATCAGTATAGTAAACGAGTGCAGAAAGTAAAATTTGATGGAATACAAGCCCAACAGTAAAGGAACAAGTACAACTAAAATACAATATAGCTGAAGAAAATGAAAGGTAGATACTGGGTCATTCTCTAAGGTTCCTACCTGATGGGTAGGTACAGATCAACTCCTCAGCACTCCACATCCGCCTGTCTCCTCTGTGTACTGATATGCCATATGGTCCACCTCTGGGAACCATCCAGTCCTGGTACCCTCTTCCTCAGTCAGCGCTATCTGTCGTTAGCACCAAACACAATAAGGTGAGGGAATAACCCGTGCCGGGGTGAGTATAACAATACTCAGTAGGGACCCTGAGACCCTCATAGTCTCACAAAATCCACAAAGGATAAACCACAAAGAATGAAGTCAAATGACAACCCTACTTTGGTATATGCCCATAAATATACCTACGTTACCCAGTATACCCATCTCAATCAAGAGGAAACACAGGGTCCAACGCAAAATCCAAAATATCAACTATTCTACAAAGGAAGGAATACCACGAAGGTAAGTACCACATAGGTACACCACACAGAAGAATACTACCAAGGTAATGCCATGAAGGAAAGCACCACACAGGTACAAACTCACCTCACACCAGGTATAACTTAAGTACAGTAGTAGAGACGATTATATATAACCACTAATTCATCTTACTCTATTAAAAGGTAGACCCATGAAATATTGTAAATCATCATTTGACCCACAAAGGATCTATAGGTGCTAACCCACAAAGGATCGCTTGGTGCTGACCCACACAAGATCGCTCGGTGTAGACTCACATAGGTTCGCTCGGTGCTGACCGACACAGGATCGCTTAGTGATGACCCACATAGTATCACTAGGTGCTGAACCACAAAGGTTCGCTCGCTACTAACCCACACATGATCACTTGGTGCTGAATCACATTGGATCGCTCGATGTTGACCCACACAGGATTGCTCGGTGTTGACCCACATAGGATCGCTTAGTGCTAACCCACACAAGATCATTAGTTGTTGAACCACACATGATCACTCGGTGATGACCCACACAGGATCGCTCATTGCTGACCCACACAGGATCCTAGATTAGTCCCACATGGAATCCTAGAGCGGTTCCATGTGGGACCCTCAATCACAGACCCATGAAGGATCTTTTTCTCATGTCATAGCCAGTTATAGGGTTCTCGCACTAAGCTTGGTCATCTCTGGGAGAGTCCTTTCTTAAAGTCTTTGGTCAATACTCCAACTACCACAAAGTCCCACAAATAAGTTTTCAAAGGACCGCCACATCATAGAGGTCTCAACGCAATAAACAATGAATCAATCAGACACACGTTCTGTGAGTTATTAGCCTTTCAGTCTCGAGGGCCTGGTTGGATTCATGCTCGGTCCAACCCGACAATACTCCAACATTATCTAAATCTCCCAAGGGGTATACTCAAAGGGGATGCCTCCCTCCAAGGTTTCAAATGCCGCTAACAGTTAGTTAAACGGATGCCCGGTGCCAAAGTTATGGTTGACAGAGCAAAAAGTTTGATGTTAGCCCGGGTTAGGTCCGACCCTGTTGGACAAACCCTGCCCGACCCGGCCTGGGCCGACCTGACCTGATACAGTTGGACCTGGACCACTAGGCTCGGTCTAGCCCTCTAGGTCTGGCCCGGCCTGGGTGGCACGGAGGCCACGGGGGCTGCGAAGGCCGCGGGAGCTATGGGGGCCATGGTGGCCATGAGGCTGCGGAGGGCCATGGGGTGGCAAGGTCGTGGGGGTCACGGAGAGGCAGAGTCCACAAGGCCGTGGAGGCTGTCGGGTGGCGGAGGCCACAGACAGCACAAGACCGCGGGGCAGTTAAGGCTAAGAGAGGCGTGAGGCCGCACGACGGCGGAGGCTGGGGGAAGGGCGATGGCTACGGGGCGGCACCATTGTGTGGTCGCCTTCATCGTAGCTGGTGGTGGTGAAAACCTCCGTTCTCATGCCCCACCAATGTTGGAATTTCCATCCTCCTCCATCACAAAGAACAAAACAATTAAACATAAGATTTGCATAGAGTTCGGGCCATGTTTGTTTGGACCGTACTCTCTGCGTTAGAGCAGTAGCAAGAGGATATAATCTCTTCTATATTTTATGATGAAATATCGAGAACGGGTAAGAGGAAGAAATTCAAACAACCACCCTACAACCTCCTGTAATGATTATTCTCAAACCCTCAAAAGAAAACATCAGTGGATCAACTAGTTAGAGCGTTGATCTGCATTCTTTGTTTTAGAAGGGAAGAACATGGGAATATATAATCACACACAACTAAACCTCAACCTTGATTTCTCATTGAAGGAGGTCGCGAGATATAAATGGTGAAGGCAAAAAGAGTGCCAATGATCGTCGCTCCTACAGTCATGCTTCCGTAGTCGGTTCGAACGTCATCCTTGCTCTTCAATTCTGAAGTGTGTTCTTCATTGAAGAAGTTGTTCGTTGGAGAATTTTAATCCCCCAAAAAACTCTCCCCTTCTCCTTTTCCAACATAATTTATCCCAATTCCACCAAAAATTAAATATCCCACATAATAGAATATGTTGTCTAATTTAATATTGGCACAAATTAGGTTCGCTTAATTAATTAAAAGGGATTTGGTTTAATTAATTAAAGAAGTGATGGAATAATTAATTAAAGGAGATTTGGTATAAATAAAGTCATGAGTTGAGAGGTTTTATCCCATTATGAGGGGTTCAGGTGGTCCTCACCACCAATCTTGGAATTGTTGTTTTTCTAGCTTGGGTTGTCCCCACCACCAAGCATTCAAATTGGGAGGTTTTATCCCCATGTGGTCCCCACCTCCAAAACCTTCACATGGGAGGTTTATTAGAAATTAAATAAAAGTTTATTTTATTTTATTTTTCATTCCCACAAAAAAACCCCAAAAACAATCTTTCTCCCTCGAACTACTACGATCGAGGTGAAGGTCTCTTTAAGCGAATACAGGTGTTGTGAGTTCAACGGTTCCCTCAGATTTCAATTTCGAGCACTATTTAAAAAGTTACAAAAACCCACTCGTATGTTAACTGAATGTACTCGAGAAAAATTTCATAAATTCATTCCGGGCACTCTGGGCCTCGGAATCACATGCCGTCAATTTTTTCGGAGTTGAAAAATTCCCATTTAATTAAAAAAAATACATGAAATTTCTGGGACTTTACATCATTATCCATTTAAAGGAAGTTTGTGTAGGTTTACGTAGATACATTAACATAAAATCATGTAAATATATTTAATATACATAGTTAATCGTATAATATTGATATAAATTGAAATTCATGGATTATATAAGGGAAAAAATAAAAATTCATGTTCATGAATAATACCTTTTCTTTGGGAAACTCTTTTTAGTTTTCACCAAATGACACATAAGTTTGATATCTTCCCAAAGTGAGGCCTATAGGGTGAGTTAATGGATGTTTGGAGGTTATTTGTTGATTTTTTTGTGATAAAACGTATTTATAGGTGTGAATAAGTGAGGAGAGTGAGTTCATTTTTATAGTGGAGGGGAGTGTAATTCTTGTAATTACAAAAATGAAAACAATATTGGGATGTATCCCATATAACATGAACCTCCAATAATGATATATATTTAATAAAAAGGAGTATATGGTCTATATATACCCATAAAAGTTCTTTTCTACAATTTTCATTGGTCATTTGGCTCATTAAGATTAAAGCTTAACCACTAAGTAAACACATGTTCACCTTAATCACTATAATTAATTTCAATTTATTTCTCTAATATTTTTAGAAAAAAAAACTAATTTGAACTTATTATAAATTATAAATTATGTAGATTCAAAATATTTAACAATTTCTCCAAATTTAAATCTAATAAGTAGAATAAATTAATTTAAAATTAATCCCATAGATGGGATGAACCAATAGGTTTTTTAAGTAAAATATTTAAATGTTTGAAATGTTTTTATATAAAATGTAATTGTAAAATTGATCCGAATGACTTAAATTTTATTAAATGATATAAAATAAATATAATTAAACTTTAAAAATAATTATAAAATATATTTAAATATATAAATAAATAATTTGAAAATCAATTTTTTAATTATAATTCAATGTTCTTCTCCATCCCTTAAAAAATGAAACTTCTTAGCAAAAACCAGATATTAACCCAAAGAATATTTTGGTATTAATAATCCAAAAATTATGTTCATTTTTTTGTATAAAAATTATAAATTTGTTTAAATTTATAGTTATTGTATGTCTTCCTTCAAAAGGTGTAAAAATATCCCTATTAAATAATAATAATAATAATAATATATTACTTTTTGGTATAACTCAATATTTCATGAAATTCAAGATTTAAAGGAAACAAATTATTTCCTATCATATAATATATTTAAAATAGAGTCCATTTTAAATTAAAATTACAATATAATTAATAATATTAATAAATCTTAATTGGATGTATTCTATCATTAATTGGGATGTTACATCTACTACTTTGTTTTATGGTCATCGTTTTTATGTTTTAGATTCATCCTGAGATGGTTGGATGATTATTGGTTATGGAATTTTATAAAGTGTTAATTTATTATTTTTAGATGTTTTCTAGTTATTTTTTCAGTTATGTTTCTTTGATAAAGAGGGTATAGTCTCCCCACATTACATATTAGACCATCACTACTTTTAAGCAGCCTCTAACGTACTTGTTGGCATGGATGATTTCATGTAACAATCATTCTTGAAGAACCAGTACATGGAACTTGATTCAATATGATACAATGTTATATCTAATGTTTTTAATTTTATTTTTAGTTATCATACTATTTTTGAAATTTTATATAGGATACTATGATTAGTCAAACCATAGTAATGAGATCGGTCATGGGAGTAGATAACCCATGTGTGGGAAAAAAACCCATGTACCGAGGGTTGTAATTTTTGTTCTTGATGTTTCCTATAATAGTTGAATGTTATTTAACTATGAGTGATGTACATATGGTGTGATGTTATTTTATTCTTCAGATTTTACTCATGACCTAATATTTCTCAGAATTTCAGTATACATGAATCATTCTAGGCACTCCAGATTTTATATGACCTGAATCATTTTAGGCACACATAGGAAATATGTTTTTTGGTAGTGTTTGTAATTGAATTTTTTTGACATTTTGGTATTTTATATAAAGAAATCATTCCTACTATGAAATTGATAATTTAAATGATTATAAAAGCTTTAATTTAAAATAAATAAATTGGATCTCTAATGTGAAACTTTGAAATATGGAATTTGTTTACCCTTTCTATCCATTACCTAGGGGATGGATGGTTGATAGTAGTGATAGTACCATATTTTGGACCATTTTATTAACTGTGGGGGATTAAATGTTATAGATTTATTTCAATCTATACTATATAAATATGATGATGACGTGTTATATTTCCTAAAGTTTGGGTTTTGAGTTTTCAAGATATTCCTCCATGATGACTCCTGTTGATATGATGGCATGAATAAATAGTTCAAAATGTGCCTCCAAAAATACAACTAGAGGATCTGATACTTTTGGGTAAAGTAGTGGGAGAGAATTCTAATGATAAAAATTCACACATTATTAATTTTATTGATAAGGACTCATGGTGGGTTTTGTGGAATGTGTCTAAGGAAACAAAAGGGTTCAAAGTTAAGCACCGTTTAACCAGAAATAGAGTGTGTAGACCTAAGGTGTATAAATTTTTTATTGAGACTATCAAGAAGATCCTTGACCATTTAGGGAATCTTATAGAGAGGATAGGATAATTGGATTCTTATATACCGTGCAGATCAATGAATCCCTTGTGGAATATTATTAATCAGAATGTGTAGCTAGATCACATGGTATGGAATTAATTTTATAAGATGTTTCAAGAACAATTTTATCCATAGACGCTGAGGAAGTATAGGTCATCAGAGATTATATGGATGACACTAGGGTTTATTACCACAATGTACTATTCTAGTTTCTTTAATAATTTTATGTGCTTTTTCCTAGAGTTGGTAAGAGATGAGTAAACTATGGAAAAAAATTACATGATGGACATAAATATGAGATTAATTTCAAGATTAACATATTTCTATTAGAGATGTGTTATGAGTTTGTGAATCATGATCTCATTTATAAGGCTAACCTAGTTGAGGATTCCATGGAAATGAAGATGATTTCTATTGGATGACCAGTAGGTACGTCTTCTGAGTGTAGGAAAAATTTCTATAAGAAATTCAATGAGTGAAATGTAATATATATTGGTATGAGAGAAGGATAATTTACTCAGATAAATGGAGGAGTATACATCCACCAATTTGGTAGGTCAAGTCACAATAATAACCAGTTTCTATAACTACTAGTGGAGTGTCAAACATGTGGCAGGATGAGGCATTATGGAGGTACTGTAGAAACCCATGACTAATGGGTAGTGATGGAGGATATAGGCTAACTCAGAGTACCATAAGATGGGTTTTCACCCCATACAATTTGGTTAGTTGGAGTTATTCTAGATACAGATGTCAAGGTGGTGGATGTTTTATGTCATGGAAATAACACCCATATTAGTAGAGTAGTGAAACTCAGGGGACATAGACTACAATATAGGGAAGGGGAAAGACAGTTACATACAGTTCAGCATACACTTGTGGATATCAAGGCTGGTCCATTGTTATTCAGAGTCACAATTCATATAGATTCTATTATTTATTTTGATTTATTTGATACAATATCATATAGTTATTTTATAACTTCTCAACATGTGAATGGTTTTAGTCTGATGATGTATTTTTTTTGAGGAGTTCTGATGATAAAAACACCATTGAGAGTATGGTTGAGGGACATCTATTTATATAAGGGGTATTTTCTTGATGTTTGGGGTTTCATTTCTATTAGTATCATTAAATATTTTACAGGTCATGTTTTGACCAGATTTAGATTATGGACTAGTTGGAATCTTATTGAGCCCACATAGAGTATTACCATGGGAGGGTGACATTTACATCTCCTAAGGGTTAAATTTTTTTATCATTGTGTAGAATGAGATATTTAGGAAGGTCATGAAGAATAAATTCATCAGAAAATGGGGTGATCATCTCCTATGTTACAAGTCTTATAATGAATAATAAGGGTGTGAAGAATGATGTCTTACCACCCATAGTGGACTGGATTGAGGATTTTTTTCAGGAGTAAAAATCAAGGATACCACCTGATATAGAGATTTATATTATAATTGATCACATTTAGGGAGGTGAACCAATTTCCATTCCACCTTATCGAATGGAACAAATATAGCTTTAAGAGTTTATGACTCGACAGAAGAATTGGTGGATAAAGGATTTATTCTTACAAGTTCGTTGCCAAGGTGTTCATTGGTTTTTTTCCTAAAAATGTTGTTGAGACATTGTGTTTATATGTTGATTATCATAATCTAAACCATATGATAGTAAAGAACCAATTTCCTCTTCCACATATCAACAATATCTTTGATTAATTGAGAGGATATTTTGTTTTCTCCAAGATAGACATGAGATCAGGGTATCATCATTTTAGAGTAAGAACTTTTGATATACCATGGAGCTATTTTAGAAGAATGAATAGAAAATAGTATTTTGTAATAATGTTTTTTTGTTAGATGAACACTCCATATTTTTTTATGGCCATGAGTAACTAAATATTTCACCCACACATCGATTAAATTGTAGTTATTTCTATGGATGAAATCTTGGTGTACTCCAAGACTAATTGAAATAATTCGAAACATATTAACATCATCATGTGTAAACTAATAGATCATAGGATATTTACCATTCTATCTATGTTTCAATAAGGGATAAAAAGGTAAATTTATGGGGTCACATCATCTCAGAGGAATCTGTGTCAGTGGAACAAAAAAAATTAGGAATTGGTTTCTTGGGAGAAGCCTTAGAATTTTTTTGATATCCAATGATTTCTAAGGATTGAAGGTTATTATCAGAGGATTATCTAGTATTATTCATATTTTGAAGCACTAATTTTGTCCTTAAATAGTAATGGATTCATGTTTCAATGGTTTGGAGTATGTGAGAATACATTTCAGGAGTTAAATAAGCAATTGAATACCAAATTTATTTTTATCCTATCCAAGATGGGTATAGAGTATTTATGCATTCAGGATAAGACATGAATCATTGTTGATACTGGGAGTTATATTTTTGGTTTATGGGTCATGATAGTTGGGGTTACATGAATGGAGTTACCTTATGCATGATCTAAAGTTGGAAATGGTAAATTATACCTTCATGGTTGGCAGCTATACATGTTAAGAAAAATGTTTATTATGTTCACTGGAAATAAAATTTTTAAATAAATATGTTCATAGTGAAATTTGAAACATTGATAGAGTATATGGGTTTAGTATAGGCATTAATTTTATTTTGATCTAACCTATACAATGAGGAAGGGACACACTAATATTTTGAGAGGGAAGACACATACTCAGGTAGTTCATAAGACCAATTCTGTTTGGAAGATGATGGCCTTATTGGTTGATATGTATATCGAGGTTTTGAAGGAATATGAGAAGTTTCCCCTTGTATCCTTATTTTTTTAGTCCACACAAATAATCAAGATCAATGAGAGGTGTTTTGTGAGTAAACTACCTTTTACCTTGAGTGAATTCAATGAAGGTGTGGAGTCACCTTCTGATTGGACTATACATGAGGATGAGATCATCTATGATTGAAACCATGTGGGGGTGCCGAAGAGTATTTTTGATGTGCTTATTCATGAGTTTCATTCCTTTAAGTGGGTAGTGAATCCTTATTTTATGAAAATATATCATGAAATAAATTTATAATATTGGTGTCTAATAATGAAAAGGAATATTGTTGGTTTCGTAACATGATACTACACATGTTAGCTAGTGGAGGCCAAGAATCAATGACTTAGTGGTATCTTAAATAAATTTCCCATTTTCAAATGTAATTGGTATGACATTAAAATGGCATTTTTTGTGGGTATTCTAAGGATCCCTTTGAAGAATGATGTGATTTGGGAAATTGTGGACTGATAGACAAAGGTATCCCACTTATTGTCTATCTGAGATACTTTCTCCCTTAATCAGTTTGGTGATATGTATGTTAGGGAGATATCCAATTTTCATGGGGTTCCATGTGGAATCATTTTTGGTCATGACTCGTTTTTTAGTTTGTGTTTAATGAATGGGAAATCAATGGTGTTCTGTACTTAGGAGTTTCTATTTAAATCTTTCCACACATAAAAAGGTAGTAAATCAGAGCATACCATCCATGTGCAAGAGGAAATACTAATATCTTGTGTCCTTGATAATGGTGGTTCTTGGGAGAAGTGAATAGAACTCACTAAATTTTCCTATAAAAATAGTTTTTAGTATAATATTTATCTGTAACTAAATGAGGCTCTTTATGGTAGGCTATGCAGATCACCTTTGTGTGTGATGGAGGTAGGAGAATATGAGTTTTTGGGTCTATGTTTCATGTAGGAGACATCAGTGCAAGTTCCTCTAATTTTTAAAAATATAGATTTGGATCATAGTATGATAACATCATATTCTGATCGACATCGTGGACCCCTTTTGATAGTGGGATATTGTGCATCCCTTCATCTGTCTCAAAGATTGTGTGACCATATGATTCAAATGTAGGGAATGTTTGCACCCATATTTGTTTTTCCATTTGTGATTGGGGAGAGAATTGGGTTAGTGGAATACCGATTGGATCTTCCATGGATGTGTTGTTATATTCATCATTTTTTCCATGTTTCATAGATTCTTTAGTATTAACCTGACTCTTCTCATGTGATCTATTTGGAGGATGATGAGTTTGTTGCTCATGCATCCATTAAGTTCTATAAGATTCGTATTTTAGATCTTAGTGATAATGTTTTTCCTAGAAATACCATTCTAACAGTTTGGGGGTTATGGTTGTATGGTTTTGTTCCAGAGAATACAAATGAGAGGGACGAAGATATGTGGGATTAGTGGTCCAACCTTTTCACTTCAGATGCATAGTTATTCATGGAATACAACTCGAGGTTGATCTATCCTGAGATGGGGATAGTATAAGATCATAACATTTTTAGAGATGATTTTATTTTTTTAAATATTTTATTAGTTTTTAAAAATAGTTTGGTTGGATCCTATATTGGGTGACTTTAGGTGAGTTCTAGAAACTTTGGGTGGTGTTTTGGGTAGTTCACTATTTGAAAATGATTTTCCCAAACCAGGAATCATAGAAAGAGGGAGATTTCATTATTGTGAAACGGTTATTAAAATTTTCAAACAAATTGGAGAAACATTGAACCCCATGTGTTGGGGAACATGGTTACAGTGCACAGTTTGGAAAATTGTACCCTGATCCAAGTAAACTGTGCATGTGGAAGTTAGACCCCAAATTATTTTATAAAAAATCCCAAACACATTGGTTTTCTTATAATTACCACCCACTATACCTAACCTAATATATGATGATTTTATACTCTCATGAGAGGACTCAATAGCTCCTTGAATCCCTTTTTTGGATATTTGAAGATATGGTGGAATGAATCATCACCTCTCAGGTATGTATCCTCTTCCTTATTTGGGTTCCTCTCTATCCCATATTTTAATCCTATTGGATATGAATTATTCTTTCATTCAATTTTAATGTTTTATACCTAGGTTTTTATGGTCCTAGAATATTTGTATATTTTTTCTTAGTTTATTGTCATGCATCTCCTCTTCCATTTTCAATTGGATTATACAACCTCAAATTGAGGGTTACGGTTTGGTGAGTGTCTATACACAATATTGAGCTAGGTGGTATAATTTATATTTCTCGTAGTTCTGATTATAATTATGAATATGTAATTGTGAAATTAAAAAATACATGTAGGGTAATATAATTTTATATTTATTGAATTAATTGATTCACATTATATTGTGAAACCCTTTATGGATCCCATCTGACCCATTAAGTATTATGACACCAAACATGAATGGAAACACATGAGGTTTCCTAATATAATTTATATGATGATATATTAGATTATGAAATTAATTGAATAATATTGTATAATCCTGTGGTTTTGATCCAAACTAAAAAATAGAAGATTTTGAACTTTTTCATTTGCTGAGGGCATTGGATTTATATATGAGTTTCAGAACTTAATTTCGAGTGTTGGAACACTTATAAGTATTGTTTTTGTACTTGGTTAAATTCCCAAGAGGTCTCCCAAGAGGTTCAATGTGATTCGGGAGCACTAAACTTGGAATTGTCATGTTTTAAAAATCAGTAGAGGGTGCACGATCTACCAAATTGTGTGGCCCATTGTATCTAACCGTTCAGTATATTTAAAAAGTGGCAGTGTCATTGCACATAGCCTCCACATGATTTCCTAAACCATGTTCCTAACAACATGCAGGTAGTATAATGCGCACGGTTTGGAAAACAATGCAAGTCAAACCATGTGGTTGGGTCTGTTTAATAATTTCATTAATTTTAAAATAAAATGGAATAAAAATTAAAACCTAAACTACACTCCCTCCCTCTTCCGTCATATAAAATCCACCTAGCCCAAGGGGATCTCCCCTTCGACGTGCACGACCCCCTCCACGGAAATCCAACAATATTCATTTTTTCAGCTGGATTTCGTGTGTTTTCTTCTTTGAATCAACATTGTATGACCCTCTATCCCTTATCCTATCCATTTTCATCATCTTCTCAACCTCTTAATTGCCCAATGAGAATCTGTCGAACCCTAAGTTCCTTTGGATGACCCAATTTTGGTTTCCCTTCAACCATAGGTCATGAGAATGATCTCTCAGGGCATGTTGGAGATTGTTCCTGCAACCACCACTAAAGGCGAAGCAATTCCCATTATTTAGGTCCTCTAGCTTTGCTTTGAGGTATGTTTTCTCTTTTTCACCTAGTTAATATTTGGGGCTTTTGGTATTTATGAGTCGTCGATGTGTTTCTTGTAGTTCATGGAGATCCTCCATGAGGTTTCATCTCAATTTTGATTATGTCCTACACTTGAGGTAAGGGGTTAGGCCCGTTGTTGGTTTTTGCACCATCTGTTTTGGTCTCTTTATGTGTTATAAGATTCCTTTATTTTTGACGTGTGTTGTGTTAGGTTGTTTCATGCAGTTTCGAGTATCTTAGTCATGGGAGACACTTCTTTGTATGCATATATATTTATATATATATATAGGTTTCGTTGTTACATGTAATTTCACCCATGGAACTGAATTGAACATATGGGGAAAGTTTTTCCTATGTATATATATGGAAAATGCATGCATGGGTGAGTAGAGGCTAGTGTATGCATATAATCATACTTGTAAGGATCCCCTTTCACATGGTCATGGTCATGCTTGTGTGTGCATAGGGTCTAGGTGTCTTTATTTGTATATGAAGGTGCATATACTCAGTGGGGGTGTAGATTTTCATAGTTAAAAAGTGTTAATATCCGGAGTGGATAGCTTTTCCCCACTTGAGGTAGGGTCCCTTTCCAAGCCATTAATTATTATAAATGATTCAATAAATTACTTACTGCACTTTACATCAAATTTAAGCTAATGCAGTGAAGTATCTATATTAAATGGTCTAAAATTCAATTTATCATGTTTCATATTTATAATTCTAGGGGATATAAATGATTTCTGTGATAATTAATATCATAATTTTCTAATAAAACCCCTCCAACAGGTGTGGTATTCCTTCAAGCTAAAAATTAGTGGTTTAACCTTTCATGCTTGACTTGTTGGGTTTATCAATCTTGTACCTTGATGTTATCTTCAAATATGGAATATTTAGGACATGTCCATAATGGTTTTAAAAAAATAGTTACATTATTAAAATAATTATAAGGTTAAGGTCACTACCTAAGTTCTTAGACCAGTTTTGAATTGGATTTAACCATGTGTGATGTTTTCCATAGTTTTCATTTAGGGTTTTGATACATTCGGACCACTGTTAGGGTGTGCCTTAGATTGATCATAATAAGGGTAAGACCATATATATTAGATGGTTTATTTATCATGTGAATTGCATCATTTAAAGTACCATTTATGCTCATCACTTTACTCCCCTAATGTAATTAGTTTGAATTGACAATAAAATGTGAAATGTAAATTTCCATGTATAATAAGTATACCACTTGGACATATTTAGAGTGATTGAATAAAGGTTTCATGTTCATAGAACCCTATTTCCGACGCTTTCGTTGGGGCGCGCACATCCGTCTCTGGGGAGGACGCGCTGCTTGTTACCCCGCATTCCCACTTTCCAAAGGCGGGCGGCATCCGTTCCTTGTTCAGGGACGTCTTCTCCATGATCGAAACCAGGATGATGGGATGTTGGTTCTTCCTTCCATGGATTCCTCCTCAGAACTCTTCACCTAGTCCGGGTCTCCCACATAGATTTAAGACGGGTTCGTGAAACTCATTCCCAGTGCCATATCTACATGGACGCCAGTTAATTACGCTGCTTCCGTAGATATGCTCCAAGGGGTCTTGTTGGGGTAGCAACCTTTGGTGAGGAGAATGGTCATGTTGGGGTGTTGTTGGCATGTCTTGATGCTGGGGGTCGGCATGTCTGTCTTCTATCCCTTATCACAGGGCTTCTCAAGGGCGCGGAGGCCCAAGGCATCCCACATCGAACGCGGGTATTGTGTACCATCTGAGGTTTTCCTCAGCTTCCCATGTTTAACAGAGGGTATGTCGCGAGTTTAACGTCTTGCGGAGATGGATCGGGTTGAAGGACCCCTAGGGGGAACACCGATGTTGGGGCCAGCACGTGGGAGGCTTCCCAGATGGTATGGAGTGGGATGGGGTGGCATGATCTCACCGGGATGTGGCGGCCCAGGTAAGGATCAGGATGGATGGTGGAGTTATGGGCTTGAACCTAGTAGAGGCTTCCTACGTATCCCCATGGTAGGGAATCAAAGTCCGCGTAGTTTGGTGGTATGGTGGGACACCTGGAGAGGTGACCCGTGAGAATGAACGCATGGATTGAAGCTTGGAGGAAGTAAGATCTCCGGGATAGGGAATGAGCTTCCCAAGGCACGTGGGCTCAGGGGGGAAGTCAGGATGAGATGTGGGTGTGAGACATGGGGCTTACGCTCTGAGACACCCTAAGAGGGGGAATATAGTTTAATGTCATGCGGGACGAGATACAGTTTAACGTCATGCGGGATGAGGGCATACAGTTTAACGTCAAGCGGGACGAGATAGAGTTTAACATCATGCAGGACGAGATGCAGTTTAACATCAAGCAGGATGAGGGCATACAATTTAACGTCATGCGGGATGAGATATTTGGGGCTTATGCTCTGAGTTGGTCCATGGTGGGTATGGGACTTACGCTCTGAGGCGACCCATGGTGGTTAGGGAACCGGCGTGGAGAAGTCGGGACGACCGGGTGGTGGGCTTGAACCTCATGGAGGCTTCCTACGTACCATGCGTTAGCACAGATCATAGTCCATGTAGTTCGCTAGGATGGGGCTTACGCTCTTAGGCGTCCCATGAGGGTTTCATGGTCGATGCGCGCTCTAAGCCCACATGAGTCATGCTCGGTGTGAGAAACAAGAGGCAGCAGGGACCAGACGATCACGTCACAAAGGGTGCGTCCGTGAGAAGCGGAATGGGGCTTACGCGTTGAGTAGTCCAAATAGGAAACAGGGGCTTACACGTGGTTAGTGGACCTAGGTTCCAGGGCTTACTCCCGAGTGGAGGCCTGTGGTGTGACAAAGCGCAGAGGGAAAACGACTCCACTGGCCTTGGAAGGGGGAAGTACGGAGAGCCACGGGTGCAACCTTCCGCAAGAGAGGCTAGGGGATTACGCTCTGAGGTAGCCCTTCCCCTGCGGAAAAACACCACTCCGACAAGGAGGATCTCATTCCATGTGAGGAAGAGTCCATTCCCGTGGAGACAAGTGGGCATAAAGAATTCCCAAGCTGGGGGAACCCTGCGTGTGAAGCACGGGGTCGGACCATAGTATAATGTCATGTGTTATGGATGAGGTGCTCAGAAGTTTAACGTCCTGCAGCTTGGACGAGGTGGGTTCGCTCCACACCCCTAGGGCTTACATGCCCAACGACCTCTACCCCCTATGGGAGGGAAGGCATAGGCACGGCCATAGTGAAGGGGGATCCGCAGGGCGAACCATTGAGGGGTCCACATTAGCGTGTCTATGAGAAGAAGAAATAGCCGTTAGCGTGCCTATGCGGAGAAGCATAAGGCAAAGCAACGCAATGGGAAACACAGCCCAAGGGACCTTGAGGTTAATTCGTACGAGCCTGGAAGGCTGTACGGGAAAACAACGCGTGGCGCACTTGCCCAATAGGGGAGACATTAGGATCCGGTGCAGAGAGGCAGCCAAGGGTCGTCA
The DNA here is from genome assembly GCA_963277665.1 of Viscum album. Lineage (NCBI taxonomy): Eukaryota > Viridiplantae > Streptophyta > Magnoliopsida > Santalales > Viscaceae > Viscum > Viscum album. Next base: position 1,807,930,358 of record OY728160.1, read on the forward strand.
AGGTGAGGGGTCCTGGGTTTTGTGTGCAAAGAGAAGGTTTGCGCGCAAAACACCGGGATTGCGCGCAATAGAGACAGAATTGTACGCAGAAAGGAGATTGCGCGCGCGGAAGGGGATTGCGCGCACGGGACACGGATTGCCCACAAGGAAGGAACTTGGAGGAGGGGGAAAATTCACATAAGCCAGTGGAGTTGCGCACAAAGGCGAACCCCGGGGCAAGGTTGCGTGAAAAGAGAAATAACCTGGAAGTCATATTGCGCACGGGGGGAGTCGAATTGCGCGCACAAGAGTCGATACGAATTCTGCAACCCCCAAACCGCTTGGGGTCACCTTCTATTTATAGGCATCGGTTGGCGCGGAATCCAGGGGGCGCACAAAATTCTCCGCACCGGGAACCATTGCCGCACAAAACCTCTCCGCGCGGAACCGGGGCACACAAATATTGTGTGCCTCATCGGATCGATTACGCGAATCCAGGGGATGCTTCACGCGCACAACAATATTTCGCGCGGATCCTCCTTTATTTCATGCACCACTTCCCGGGCCTCCGGATCGGGCCTCTGATTCCGAATATGACTTCGCTTCATCATTTCAAAACATCCTCCGGGAGTTACAGACTATTTTAGCGTCTACAAATTCCCCCCTGGAATTGGATCGGCGAGAGGTCGCAACGATCGGATTCTGAGGGAAACACTGAAACGCTGAAGTGTTGGGCCTCCTGGGCACTTTGCGCACAAAATTCCAATGGGGAACGCAAAACGACAGACTCGCGCGGAATCCTCTTTCCACGTGATGTGGAACCCCGGCCTTGCCTTTAAAAAGGGGTGTGGGGTCGTGAATCCATACCCAAGATTCTCCGGACGACATGCTTATCGCTCTCGTGCGCGAAATTGCTCCCGCGGCTGCACGTAAAAACACTCTGGCAGCGTGGAATTCCTTCCAAATTTTGGCCGTCTTTGCGTGCCGACTCGGGGTATTCTACGCTTACCATGCCGATTGCATGCCCATATCCTGGATTTCATGCAACTACTTCATATTTCGCACAACACTCTCTGATTCCGCGCACTGCATCCTGATTTCGCGCAACTCCTGAAAAATTCGAGATGGCCGCAAACCGAGTTTATGAGGGGGAAGCCGCCATTCGTAAGGGCGAGATGACGGAAAATGAAGATGTTTATGGCGCCAAGGTGATCGTCTCCAACATCCAGACCTTGTTCAATCTGCTAACTCCGGCCCAAAAGTCGTATCCTCTGTCTGACAACCTCCCGCTCTGGAACTTTGGCATCCTAGAGGAGGTGCCCCTGCCGGGGGTCGAGGTGGACATGCCGGAGTCATGGGTGACCCGGGAGGATGATCTTCCTCGCTACAACATCACCAACAACGGCCATCCTGCCAGAGAAACCAGAAATATGGACGCATATGTCCTGAACCCGAGGACGAGGACCATTACCGGGGACGAGCCTGTCGTAGAGAATTCTCCGGCCCTCTACGCGAGCACGTTCCGTCAGAGCGTCACGGATGACACGAAGGGCTGGCTGAAGGATTGGGACCTTCGGTCCAGGGGCAACTTCACCAGTGAATGGGCCTAGGCGTTCTATGTTTTCCATAACTATGACCAGTTTGGGGATGAACTGCAGTATATCGGCCTGTTCGAGGCGGTATGGACATCGCAGTTCCACTTCCACCATCAACCTGAACTCGGGCTAGAGCTATTCACCCGGTGGTCTCCTAACACCAACACATTCCACCTTCACCATGGGAAGTTGGCATCATTCTATGGGACGTTCACTACATCAGAGGTATCCCAATGAAGGGCTACCAATACGGTGAGTTCGTTCCTCCAAAGAATACCTGGGGAGACAGGTCGCGGATTCTTATGCTGACATGGCACCTGTTGGAGCTGGACAAAGAGAGGTTGGGGGTCATGGAATTCCTGAAGGACGTTGCCTACAAGGGATGGTTCAACCTGTTCCTTGAGAAGGATCTGACCATCAAGATGCCGGGACAGGGTAAACGGTGCCCAACCGCGGCTCAGAGGAGCAGGGACGGGTCATACTGGAGGACCCTGGAGGTGGGTCAATACCAATCATGGGGCTATCGCGTCATCGAGGCCCGGGACCCAAACGTCCGGTATGCCAGGTTCCTTGCCGCCTTCCAGAGCAGGTGGCTCCTTCCAGTGTGAGATGCGAGGATGGGCGTCCATCCAGCAACACAGGTGATGGCGGGTACCATGGCCGCCAACAAACGGTTCAACTTCGGCGTCCCCGTACTAGCCAAGATGTATGCCATACTAGGATTCATCTCACGAGGGGGGTCTCCTCGGAGAGTATGTGGTCCCTTCCAGATCTTCCATGGATGGGTGGCGGCTCATCTCAACGGGTACACTTTCCCAAATTCCATCCGTCCTCCGAGCAATAGCTTTAGACCGTCCTTGGTGAACATCTTAGGGGTGGCGCCGATGACGCTCGATGAGGAGGGCGTGAGAATCCGCATTGGAAACCATACCAACTTCAACTTCAGCCCATTCCCCACCCCAATCGGCCAGATGGTTGACAATGGGAGAGGCTCTCTGGAACAGTAGGAATATTTCCAGAGCATTCGGGGCGGGGTGCTCATGGCTCGGATCGACGGGAAGGTGATTTGCGAGCCTTAAGTGCCATCCCGATTATCCAGGTAGTTCGGGTGCCTCCAATGAATGCCGAAGAAGGTATTCAAAGCTATCTAGCAGGAGAAGAATCCCTGCATCCTTCGCCAGATGTGGTTGATGTTTACCACCTTCGGCTCTGGCGATGTTGTTACTCTTCCTCCCACAGGGGTCGATGTCGGCCTAGCAACTGAGTATGTCGAACACTGGACCATCGCGTACCCTTAGGGGATTTTACACAAGCGAGTCCGGCAACTCGAGGTTAGTCGCGCGGAAACTGGGTGGCGGGAAAGAAGGCAAGGTGATGCTGGAAGGGGGGAACCAAGGGTGCGTCTGGCAGCGAGGCCTGCGCAGGCCGGGACTTCAGCAGCGGGAACATCACATAGCGCTTCCGCGTCCTTGTTACCCGTGGGATGGTCACATGAGGTGGCCAAGGAACTGCTCGGGAAGCAGATAAGATACCTGCTCGAACTATCCCAAGATGAAATTCTCCTGGCACTGTGGTCGGCCTGGATGACCCTGCAGCAATCACTGAGCATTGAAGCCATCTGGCAGAAGATAATGCAAAACGGGATCTAACTACCAGGGGTCGGGCTCGTTCGAATTCCCGACCGAGTATACTTCCATCAGCGGCATGCTTATCAAACGGCCATGGACACATACACACACCAAATGGGTCGGCGTGTGGAGCCACCTTTCATAGTGAAAGTGATGCTTGGCCAGGAGCATGATCCAGAAGCGATATCGCTGGGTGAAGGCGACAGTGACGAGGAGTCGGAGGGGGAGGAGGAAACCAGAGAAGATGAAGGCAAAGGAGAAGATGAAGAAGGAGAACCCGAAGGTGAGAGGTCGCAAGAGGCGACCTACCAAGGGAGCCTCCGAGAGAGCGGCGAGATTGTCGGATCTGATCTCGACATAACTGAGATACTCGAGGTCTGTCTCTATCTTCATTAATTTTCCTTATTCATCCAGTATCCTTTTAAACTTCTAACCCATTTCCCTACCTCACTCTGGAGTAGTTGAGCATTGGACGGGCATCCCCACCAGAGGAGGGAGGAGAGGAACCAGTGGGACATGATGGGGATCCAACACCCATCATTGAATTAACAAGCGCAGTGGGGTCTCCCATTACGGCGGCTCCTGTAGCGGCCGAAATACTGGAGACTGATGCTCTGGATTCCTGTAAGTCTCACGCTTCACTACTGGCGCTTGGTGTCAAAAGATCCCAACTGACCCGTGTATGCCTTGCGCAGTGATCTCAACATTGGAGGCTCGTCAGGCTATGGAGCCCAGTCTGTCCATGAGTGGACCAGTGGAGGACATACCACCTCATTCAGAACATGCTGCCTACACCGAGTCGGCCCCGACAATTGGTGAGCAGGGGGCAGCAGACATCAGCGACACTGTTCCTTAGACGAGTTCGGAAGCTGATAGAGGCATCGTCGCTACTGGGGCGAGAGAAGAAGGTCACCCGGATGTCAAGGACCCTATTCCTCATGAAGGCGTCTCTGTGGAGGATCCTGTTGCCAATCTGCTGGTTTCCTTCCCTATATACTGACCTGCTGACCCTAAGGAGATAGATGACTCAGGCTCAAAGGCAGCTGAGGAGAGACGGATGACACGACGCAAAGGGTGGATGTGTTTCCAGTGCTTTCTCTGGCAGCCCCAGTCGGATTGGCTGAGGCGGATGGGATCACTCCAGACCTGGCTGCGCTTCCTGTGCACCGGAGGGGCTGACGCTCAGCGCCTTCATCTGACGGTCCGTGATTACATGGCTGAGAAGATACGTGAGAGAAGCTGGCACACCGACGTTGCCCAGTGTTGGGACGGATCGACGAGTGCCCAAGCATTGCTGAGGGTGGATCATGAAGTCCGACACCTCGAAGGGCAAGTGGCAGATAATGAGACCTTCATTGCAACACGCTCTGAGCTTGTGGAGAAACTGACGGCCTAGCTGGCTGACGCGCAGAAACAACTGATGGAGGCGATCCGCCAAATGACCGTACTTCGAACCGAGTGGGCACATGCACAAGCTAGGTTTGGCGAGCTGCGCTCTACGGTGGCTGATGAGGAGAGAGTCTTCAAGGAGAAAGAAGCGGTCCTGGAGGCTACCAGCCAAGGGTAGCAGTGCTGGAAAGATCGCTTCAGCACACTGATCCCTAAGGGCTTTGTTTTGGCCATCTCATGAACTTCTTTCTTGTACTTCTCATCATCTCAATCCAATACATGGCCAAATCCATTCATTTGTACCCTTGGTTTAATATGCTCAACCATATTCCTGAAACTAATAACAACACATCCCTAGGATCATGTGGGTCGCGCCCAACGCGAGAAGCAAAGGATGCTCGTGCCATCATTTCATCCAACTCTGGGGCATTGACCAAGCTTCAGGCATCCGAAATTGGGCCTGGATTTCTGAGGAGAGCCCAGACCGATTGATGTATCAACTTCTCAATGTTCTCTAACACACGAATGGGGCAATGTCGGGGGAATTGAAATCCATCCGAACATAGGGAGATAGAGTGGAAATGTGAATCACGCTTCCCAAACTCAGAACACTATGGGGCGCAACGATGGAGGATAACTATCAACCGTGGTGCAAACATAGAATCCATATTGTGTTGTCCTAGAATGGGGACAACAAATGAGGGCTGACCACTGACCATGTTCGCAACACGGGGCCTAACTCAAATATCGTCGGTCAGTTTTCCGGAACGTTGGCCCAAGACAGTAGGCGGACCATAGATCTATCATCCATACTGTTAGGGGGTCTAGTCAAACATGACCAGTCCTCCGGAACGTTGGCCCAGGACAGTAGGCGGACCATAGGTCTATCATCCATACTCTTAGGGGGTCCCGTCAAACATGACCAGTCCTCCGGAACGTTGGCCCAGGATAGTAGGCAGACCATAGGTCTATCATCCATACTGTTAGGGGGTCCCGTCAAACATGAAAGGAAATGAGGATCCGAATAAAGGGGCACGCAAAGCGTGGAAGGTGGAGTGGTGGTTTGTTCGAACAGAGTCCAACACTCCCAAAATTGTGCCACCGTGGCGGAGGCGCATTAGGCGGACATACTGACCTGATCATAGGTCATCCCAACTTTCAGGCAGGACCTCTTTGGCGAGAGAAATATCGCTTCCCATTATTACTATGGGGCATCCCAAACATATTCGGGATAGATGTCCTGATTACACCACTTCCCATGAAGTTAGGCCGAGGGGCCAACAATAAGGAGGGATGGGGTTTGGTAATCCCTGGGGCTGGACCCAAAACGAAATTTCTGGGCATTCCTACGTATCTCATTAGGATGAGAATAAAGCCACACGTAGTTCTAGAAGTTTAGATTAACGTCATATTGGAAGAAATACAGTTTAACGTCATGCGGGATGAGGGACACGTCTCATCTGGGGATAGGCACGACATGATGAGTAACCTGACGTGAATGAGGACATAATCCCGCTCCACACCATGAAATTCCACAAGAGAGAGAAAGTCGTAGAAATACAAAGAAAGGATCTTAGTTTTAGGTCTTAGAACTCGGACCAAAGGAGAAGGGGAATGGGAGACACATTGTAAAGCGATTGCAAACCCCAACGTGAATGGGGCAAAACCCTGCTTACTATATGCTCCCAAGGACGCGTTTAGGCCAAGAGACCAAACGTGAAAAGTTAGGCTGGGCCTGTGGGGAAGTTCCCAAGCGCTCCTACGTATCTCATAAGGATGTGAATCAAGCCATACATAGTTCTTGAAAGGAAGAATGGCGCGATGTGGCACCTGCGCAAAGGACGAAGGAGTTGTGCGGGTCTAGCCCTCACACCAAAAGAAGCGGCATTTGATATATCTTTTTTGTTCTTGAAAGGAAATTGTTTTTCTTTTGTGTGGCGACTGGCCTAGGGTAGAAATTCCTAGCATCTCCACAATAATCAAGCCATAACAGGCATTGAAAAGCGGCGTGGTGATCAACCAATACCAGGCATGATGTCCCCCATGGAGAGGTCACCACAATGCAGTGCCATTTTTCGTCATGCGGCTAGGACGATATCATCCCAGTTTAAGGTCGTATGGTTTGGACCAACAACACAGTTTAAGGTCTTATGGTTTGGACTGAGAGCACAGTTTAAGGTCGTATGGATTGGACCGACAACACAGTTTAAGGTCGTATGGCTTGGATCGACATCACAGTTTAAGTTCGTATGGTTTGGACTGACGGCACAGTTTAAGGTCGTATGGCTTGGACCGATGACACAGTTTAAGGTCATATGGCTTGGACCGAAAGCACAGTTTAAGGTCGTATGGCTTGGACCGACAGCACAGTTTAAGGTCGTATGGTTTGGATCGAGGGGAACATGCATGATGCGATACCATCACTGTGCGCGATTCCGAGAGAGGAGCCTCGGGCCAAGGGGCCGGTGAGGGTCCAACCATCAGGAGGGGGACAAGAGATGTTACCTCCCAGCTGTACTGGGCCCGAAACACAATTTTCGGGAGTCTCCTCATTTCCCATGGGGATGAGGGTCATGCTACACACAACCTGCAAAGAAGAAACCCAAGCACATACTCTAGCGCTCAGATTGCGGGAGCCCCAAGAGACACCTTTACGCAGCTTGGTCTGTCTAACGTGTGGGGGAATACTGAGGGTTAGTACAAGGAGTGTCAATATTCCACCTTGACGCGGTGGGGAGGAACATAATGTGAATCATTAAACCAACATTCAGGACCCAGGGAAGCCGACGTGATGACTGAGGATTACTTCTGACCACGTTCGCAACACAGCATCCTATCTCATTAGCCATGGGGACAAACAAATGAGCATCAACCGTTGACCGTATTCACAATGCGGAATTTGTATCAATTAGTTGTCTGAAACCCTCGGGGGCGTTGGCCCATGACGGTAGGAGAGCCCTTGGGCGTTGTATCCAGGCCGTTCTTGGGGGTCCCTCCGGGTGTGAAGGATGATGGGGGCCCGAATGAAGGGGAACACAAAGCTTGAAAAGTGGATGGAACTTGCCTAAGTCGAATCTGACTCTCCAGTTCCTAGAGAAGAGTACTCTGAACACATAAGTAGACCACTGGAAAGGGTCAAAGGGCTCAGTCTGAGAGCGGCCAAAAGATGGCGGATCCCCGGGAATAAAGGGGGGTGTAATGCCAAACACCCTGGAAACTTGGAGATCATGGGATCTCCTAGGAGATGGGGTTGGACCTGACATCTAGGTGTTCAGGTAGCCCTATGTATCCCATAAATATGGGAATCATGCCATACGTAGTTCTTGAGGGTGCCTTTTAATGTCATGGGGAACATGGCATAGGAGGGCTAATCCTGAGGACAGGGTGCACATGGTGCTTCTATTGCAATCCCGACGTGAATGAGGACATAATCCCATACCACGCTACGCGATCCTGTGGTTAAGGTGACAAAGGTGATATAGACACGATAGAGGACCTCAAGATGGACCCAAATACGAATGGTTTGGGTGTTCCTACATATCTCATTAGGATGAGAATCAAGCCATATGTAGTTCTTGAAACACTATTTAACGTCATGTAGGACGAAATACGGATCTTAGTTTTAGGTCTTAGAACTCGGACCAAGGTGCAGTTTAAGGTCATGCGGGACTGTACAGCGTGGTTTAAGGTCATACAGGACCATAGAGCCCAAATGTAGGGAAAATTCAGTGTAAGTTCATGCTAGACCGGGTGTAGTTTAATGTCATGTGGGACCAAAAGAGGATCTTAGTTTTAGGTCTTAGAACTCGGACCCTTGACGCTCAGGAAAAATACCGTTTGAGGAACCTGGCGTTGGTGGGAGGGGTGACATGCTCACCATCCATAGTCACCAGGGAATACGCACCATTGGGATAGACCTTATGGACAATAAATGGCCCATCCTGCTTGGGCTCCAACTTGGGTGGTTTCCTGCCAGGAATCATTGGCGCTCTGAGAGCCAGCACCAGGTCACCTTGCAGGAAGGAGTGGAGGTGATCCTTCTTATTGAAATCTCGAGCCGTCCTGCTCTGATTCCTTTCCAAGTTATGTAAAGCGCGAAGCCTACTTCGGTCCAGCGCTTCCAATTCTGCTAGACAGATTTCAGAAACTCTATCCGGCGCTTTCTGGTCGTAGACCACCGTGCGCAATGAGGGAAACTGGATCTCGATGGGTAGTACGGCCTCAGCTCCGTATACCAGTGAATACGGAGTCACCTGGGTGGAGTTATGAGTCATCGTCCTGTAATCCCAGAGGGCGTAGGGGATCTTTTCCGACCGACTTTTCTTGTTCGGACCAACCATTTTTTTCATAATTTTAGAGATGGTTTTGTTAAACACCTCAATCTGTCCATTCTCCTGTGCATGATAGCAGGAGGTGTGGTTAGAGCGAATGTTGTACTTGGCATAAAATTTCTTCAGCTCGGCCGCTTGGAAGATGGTTCCTTTATCCATGAGGATAGCGTGACGTACTCTAAACTGATAGATGATATTGGAGCTCAAGAAGTCATCGATAGAACATGCCTTGACTTCCCAAAGCAGGATTGCCTCTACCCACTTCGAGAAGAAATCCGTAGCTGTTATGATGAACCGGCACTGGCAGGCCGTCGCCGGTGGGTAATGCCCTACGACATACAACCCCCAAACTGCAAAGGGCCAAGAATACTTGGTAGTATGGAGAGGCTCCGGTGGATGATGAAAAAAAGTTAACATGAACTTGGCACGCATGACACCTCTTGGCATACTCGATGCAGTCGTGGATCATGGAGAGCCAGAAGTATCCCAACCTCCGAATATGGTGGGACAACTACGACCCGGCCTGGTGGGCACCACAGGAACCAGTGTGCACTTATTGCATGACCTGTGGAATCTCGACTCCTTGAAGACAATAGAGGATAACACCATCCAACCTACGCCTATAAAGGAGCTGCTCACGGCTGGGACCACTTTGAAGGGTGAACTGCGGCGCGCGGCGTCAGATTCGTTCTCGCTCGGCTCGGTCCAGTGGAAGATTGTCGTGCCAGAGATATTCAACCAAGGGCGTCCTCCAGTCAGGAACTCTCTCGATCACCATGCCTGAATCCCCCGAGGGTCCTGACGTAGGGGCGCCAGTGGTAAAATGGTTCACTCGTGGGCCACGATCGCCCACCGGAATAACATGAGCAATGACTCACCGGTGCGCCACATGGATGATTGGGTCATCCTGTTCGGGCTCCGCAAGTGATGTGGCCAGGCTGGCCAAAGCATCTGCTCGACTGTTCTGCGACCGGGGAATGTGAACGACCTCTGGCCGGGAGGGGAACTTATCCATTAGACGGCGGGTGCACTCCAGCAATGGCATGAGCTATGGATTCCTGACAACATAGTCACCATTGACCTGCTTGATGACTAGCTCAGAGTCCCATTTTACATACAGATGGGGTACGCTAACCTCCAGATCCAACTCGAGGCCAGTGATGAGGGCATGATATTCTGCCTCATTGTTGGTGCAGCCTTCTGACAACAGGAATGAATATGGAAGAACGGCTTGCTCCGGGGTGATGAAGACGATACCCAGGCCCACTCTGTTAAGCCTAGGATCGTTGAGCCTTCTACCAGTGGGGATTCAGGAGGCGTCGTCAATGTGCATCTACCAACATGGGATGGTGTGATCGACTGAGAGGATTTCCTCATCAGGAAAGCCTAGATCCAGTGGCTGATCCGCGTAGGTTGGGTGGGCAGCTAAGAAGTCTTCCAACGCCTGTCCTTTGACGGCCTTCTGAGGTACGAACCTGATGTAGAACTGTTGGAGGATCACCGCCCAGAGCGCCAATCGGCCGATCAACATAGGTCTGTTTAGGATGTATTTCAACGGGTCTACCCGAGAGACCAGCTGTACCTCGTGGTGCTGCAAGTAGTGCCGCAATTTCTGTATGACAAATACGAGCACCAGGCAGCTCTTCTCGATGGGAGAATATCTAATTTCCACGTCGAGGAGAATGCGGCTGAGGTAGTAGAGGCTATTCTCTGTTCCCTCGTTGTTCTTCTGGGCGAGAAGGGCGCCGAGGGATTTCTCCAGGGCGGTCACGTAAAGGACCAACGACTTTCCAGGAATGGGTGGCATCCGGACTGGAGGTTGAAGCATACACTACTTGATTTCCTCAAAAGCGATCTGACACTCTTCATCCCACCCATAGGTGGCGCCTTTCTTCATGAGCCGAGAAAATGGATTACACTTGCCGGCCAGATTCACAATGAATCGGCGTATATAGGATAAGTGGCCTTGGAGGCCTCGAAGCTCTAGAATATTATTCGGGGGAGGAATCTGACTGATGGCCTTGATCTTCTCTGGGTCGATCTCAATGCCTCGATACCTAACAATGATGCCAAGAAAGTTTCTGGAGGTGACCCCGAAGGCACACTTCAACGGGTCAATCTTCAAGTGGCGAGAACGGAGGAAGCCGAACACTTTCTCAAGGTCTTTGAGATAGTCCTGGAGCTGATGAGATTTAACCACCAGGTCGTCTACGTAGCACTCCACCAGTGTCCTGAGGATCGGCTTGAATATGCGGTGCATAGCCTGTTGATAGGTGGCACCCGCATTCTTCATGGTGAAGGGCATAACCTGGTAGCAAAAAGTACCCTGGGGGGCCCTGAATGTAGTGAAATCTTCATCCTCGGGGGCCATCTGGATCTAGTTGTACCTGGAGTACCCATCCATGAAAGAGAGGTCTTGGAATCCGGTCGTTGCATCGATCAACAGCTCTGTCACGAGAAGGGGGAAGTCATCCTTCAAACAGTGGTGATTGGGATCGCGGAAGTCAATGCTGACCCTGATCTGCCCGTTCTTCTTCCTGACTGGCACAATGTTGGCTAGCCACTTGGGGTACTGGACTTCCTTGACAAAGTTGGCCTTGATGATCTTATCAACATCTGCCTCAACCATGGCACCATGAGAGGGGTGCATACTTCTGGGAGGCTGCTTGAACCCGCGATGGTTTGTTGGGAGGCCAAGGTGGTGGACGGCTACCTAGGGATCTAGTCCTGGCATCTCGTCATAACTCTAGGAAAACACATCATGGTGCTGTATGAGGAAGTCTATGTACTATTTCCGTTCCTCAGGGGGCATAGCGGCGCTGACCAATTTGGGTCTCGGGTCCGCCTCGCTACCGAGGTTCACCTGCACTAACTCGTCGATCGTGGTGGAGACGCCCTCCCCAAAGGTAGGAGGAGTATCTTCCTTATCCTCCTCTCTGCTTGTGGAAGGATCATCCATGGGGGGAGCCATTTCAGGGCTGCTAGGCCCTGATGGGGAGCTAGAGCTGGCTTGGGCGGTAGAGGTCGTCATGTTGGGAGATTCATGAACCGCGGAGACCATGGCGATGAAGGCGGTTGATTCAATCCCATCTGGCCTTTTTCCCAAGGGGCCACGCTTTACGACATCAAAGCAGTAGTGTCGCACTGGCTTGAGCCGGTCGATTCCGGCCAGGCGAAACAGACACCTATGACGTGCTGCCGTTACCATGAGCCCAACGTCCCGATATCTTACAGGGGTAGGAGGCTCGGGGATCACCTGAGCCTGGTTGGTGTAAGAGTACGAGGTGATTTCTCGCCGTCGCTTAAACCCGGAAATATGCCTTCCTCTGGTACCCGAGACAACAAAGCACTCTCCCATATCGGGGGTCGTGGCCTCCAACCTATGGATTGGGAGGACATATGCATCATCCAAACCTGCCCAGGGATCACTCGTTACAATGGAGGGCTCGACCTCACCTGCCAGAATCTGCATGTCCTTGCTCTTGTAATAGTCAGCGTCCAGTTAACGAGCTTTACAATTGGCAGACGGAGATGCATCTCCTTGGATCATGCCCACTCGACCCTTAAGGGAGTATTTGAGGCCCTGGTGATACAAGGAGGGAACCGCTGCGTGAAGGTGGAGCCACGACCCTCCCATCAATGCGTTGTAGGCGGTGTCCTGAGAGACAACCATGAATTCAGTATTGGAAATTAGGCCGCCGAACTAGGTCTTCAGACGAATCTTGCCGAGTGGAGTTTTCTCAGTCCTGTCATACCCCCAAGATCCTGAGGTCGAAGGGAGTTAAATCATCCTTAGACAACCCCCGTTTCCGTAGTGTCCGAGATGGGATCAGGTTAATCCCAGAACCTGTGTCGACAAGACAGCCGCAGACTTCCACGCCATTGAACTGGCCGGTGATGTATAGTGGGCAGATGTTCCCCTGTATAAGAAGGTCTTCATCTTTACCAGAAAACGAGATAACGGCCTGACATTCGTCATCCTCAATCACCCCGGCGTGGAATGCTTCTATGGCCGCTACCTCCATTTGAAATTGGAGGGGGCTCTTTCGAGCCTCGTCGAGTGCCTCACGCATTTCAGACGACATGAGAAGGGCCTGAAGGATAGAAAGCCTTGCCGGAAAGCCATCGAGGTGCTTCATAACATCATACTTTCGAGCCAAACATGAGCTTCTGGTTACAGGAGGACGCTCTGCGATTGGAGGCATGATGGGCCCTGCTGGCGGGATCGGTGACTGACTGGTACTAGGCACATCCCGTTGTTCACTAGCCGAAGCCCGGGAGGTGGCTGTCGTGCTAGGACCGGAAGGCCGTAGTCAGCCGGTGGTAGGGAAGGATTGGTTGCAACACAGATGAGGTGGTTCTGCCTGATCTAGAAACACAAACGGTGGTGGAGGCGAACCTGTTGACACTGGGTCCGGGAGCCGCGAATGCTGCTCTCTGTACCGAGCTTGCTTCCTGGTCTCGGTAGCATGCACGACCTGACTGGAGGTGACGACTGTCATGCCCCGATGATTCACGTAGCCACGGCTCCACTGACGTTGGCGACGACTAGGGACATTAGGGAGGTCCACCTGGCGTTCCTCATCGTCGGGAGTCAAAAAGGGATTTACGAACTCTACAGTGTTAACCGAAGCGTACCCCCGACTTTCGCTCGAGGAGTCATCCACTACCGGATGAGGTCTTGGAGGGATCCCCATTTCTGGGGGCATGAAATCGCCAAGCGCACGGGAAGATGACAATAATGGCAGGGATAGTTCTTTCTTCTTGCGCCGCCACTTGCTCTTCTGGGAAGAGGTAGGCTGGGACGACGATGCCAAAGTGGCGCTCGCAGACTCCGAGGGCTCTGGCTAACTCAGGCAGGCATGGATGATTCCACGGGCATGGGAAACCGTCCTGCGGGCCATCCAATCATTATACTTCCGGGACCCATTGTCAAAACCTGTTCCCACTCATCCCCGTTGTCACTGCTACCATCTAATCTCACGAAGACACCTGCCACCTGTGCCGGGGCTGGGCCCAACCTAACTATGTTGTTGTCAATCTGGTCTTGGAGCCATTCCATGAACACATAGCATCGCTGGATGGTGTGTCCCAAGATCCAGTGATAAGGGCAGTAGTTAGGGTGATCAGTGAGACACGCCTTTTCTGGCTTCTGGCACTCAGGAAGCCGCACGATCCTCTGCTCCAAGGTTCTACAGAAATAACCGGGGACTTGGGCCTCGCCAAATGAGTAAGTCTGATTCCCTCTGTCTGGAAAGGGGGATCTTGGGGGCTGACCATGACCAGGGGCCGAAGGAGCAGGCCGAGGAGGCGGAGCCTGATTATCCTGCCTAGGTGGTGGCGGTGCATTACGCGGAGGCACCTGACGGTTTTGAGGAGGTCGCTGCTGGGCTGGAGGTTGTGCCCTTGGGGGTGGACCCCTATCAGGCTGCTGAGATGGCCTTACTGGTATCAACTCTAGCTGTCTAGGGTCCTCTATCTGGGCTACAGCAGTGGGCTCGACTCTGGCGGATCTCTTTGCAGAGATTACAGGATGCAGCGGGCGTGCCTGACTGGCTTGTTACAGGGCTTATTCGAGGTGCTGAGCCTTTTCTGAGAAGTCTCGGAACCCTCCAGGGTAATTCTGAGTGATCAGAGAAGGAAAAAACTCTGCCTTGACGTTCCCTACACACATCGTCAGTAATTGCTCCTGAATCAGTGGTCTGTCAGGGGAGTCTGTGAGCCCTTTCCACCAGGCGAGGAAGTCCGCGACTCGCTCGTCGAGCATTTGTTTTCACCTGAGGAGGTCTACAATGTTCGTCTTCTGGGTTGTGGAACTGAACTGGTAGAGGAATTGCCAGCAAAGGTCCTCCCAGCTAGTCACAGATCCAACAGGGAGCTGGCTGTACCAGAAGAATGTTGGCCCTTCCAGTTTCTAAACGAAGCAACGGAGCTTGGCAGCCTCCTGCTACGCTGGAGTCCCTATCATAGGCCCGCACCTCGAGTTGAATTGGGCCAAGTGCATTGGCAGGTCTCTGGTCCCGTTAAAGGGGGCGAAAGTGGGGTTCCCAAATCCTAGTGGGGCCGGCATATCATCCACCCATGCTGGGTATGGCTTGCCGTCCGGTGGGATTGCCACCTGCCAAGTTTCCAGGGCCTCCAAGCGGGCGATGAGTACTTCCATCAGATCATCCGGATGAGGATTCCTTTCCTAACGGGGTTCTCTAAACACAAGCACATTGCCAGGCTCTTTGATACGGTAGTCAAGATTAGCATCTCGCGAGGCAGCTGTCGGAGTGACTCTCGGGGCGGTGGGAGGAAACCGAGCAGGGTCTCCCATGTGGTCCCGCTGCTCGGGAGGGTTTGGCGAAACATATCACGCCCTCTTTCCATGGGTTCCGGCCTCTCCCTTATCGGTGAATGTAACATGGTCGCGGTTGCTCGGGGGAATATCGGTAAGGGGTAGATGCTCCTTCCCCTACTGTCCTGGTTTAGGATTACCGTAGTCAGGCTGCCTCTCTACAATGCATTCGGCCAAGATCTCATCAACCAGCCTCTTTTTCTTAGCAAGTTGTTGGCATAGCGTGGCCTTCTCGGGATCTTCCTCTGCCTTCTGCACCGAGGCAGACGGGTCGACGAGTTTGACAGACCCGATGGGATCTTTACCCTTGTCGATATTTCGACTCAGTGTTAGTGTCTCCATGGGTACAGGGAGACCTAGGAGTCTCCTCTATTGGTGAGTAATCCTCCCAGATGGGTCCAGTAGTGGCCTGTCCTCAGGGGCTGAGCCCCCGTCAAGGGGCTCCACACCGTTTCCCTCATCTAAATGGTCATCCATGTTGACTTCCACTGCCCTTGGCGATGTTCCATTAGGGCCGCCCAGTGAATCGGGCTGTCGAAAGATCGAACAGAAAAGAAGGGAAGCGTACTGCCCCCATCCGCGGACGTGCGCGTGGGGGGTGGCTTCCTCAATAACTTTTCGGAGTACTTGAAAACTCTAGACGCATTTTTGCTTGAGGGCCCCATGGTGGCCTAATGACTCGGGGTGCCGAACCGCAGGGAGCGCTGCTAGGTCGACCCGACGACACTGCTCACTGATATCCTCGAGATGTGCTTGGCTCCCAGGATAAGGCGCTAGCTGATGGAGAAGATGGGAGTGAGTCACCCGAAGAGTCTGAAGGAAGCATTCAAACTCTCCCGGGGTGAGTGACTCTGGCACATCAAAATCTGATCTTGCGACCAACCAAAACTTCTCGGGGAAGTGGCCCACTGCAAGGACGGTCCAGAAGCTCCATGACTCTGGTTCGGGGTTTGGACCTTGCTACCCCTACTCGTCCTCCGAGGATATTCGAGGAACTAGAAATGGCGTCGAAGCTGGTTGCCGGGCCGGTGGGTTGGCCGGTGGGGAATACAGCGAACATGCCGATTGGCCGCCAATCCCTGAGTCATCCTCCAAGGGTTGTAGTGCCCTGGCAGCCATGTCGCGATAGGATGGGCCGACGAATGGGCCTCCTGTCACAGCGTTGGTGCTTGTCGATGGTGTGTCACTTCGCGGCTCTTCCGTCGTTCCCCAGAAAAGTTCCCCACCCTCCCTGACAGGGGCGGAAGGTGCTTCTGGGGGGGCCAGTGGCAACTGCAAGTTAGACCCCTGGGGGTATGCCAAGTCCTCGTCCTCCTGGATATACCTTCTAAGGGAGGAGGGAATCATACGGATCTCGCATTATGGGAGTAAGAGACTGACGTGTCGCGTCCCCATCCCCTCCCTCAACTCAAAGGGTTGGGGGGAAGGTTCCATCGTTGAGTCGTACTCTGCCTCAGAATCCGAGAAACGGACTGGTCTAATTTCCATTCGGACTCCCCTGACATTCTTCTTACGGAGACGACGCCCGACCTTCCTGCCCCTGGGTGGCTCCTCAAGGTAAGGATGATTTCCGTCAAGGAGTCCCCTAGCTGAAATAGAGCTGGGGAAGAGGGGAATGAAGGCCGGGGTGTGGGAAGCACCGGGACAGATGTCGAAAGGGAGATGGGGAGGACCTTCATGTGAGTGAGTGACTGGATACGCAACTGCTCCATACTCACGTCTATTAGTAGGGGGAGTGACCTTATACCCGATACAGTGGGCGCTGGATAGAGTCATACCCGGAGCATAGCCATCACAAAGAAGCCTTAGGCTTTCCAGATTAGTGGCGTGGAATGAACCTTCATGGTGGCTGGCACTACCACGGATTGGTCTGTGGTGGCCATTTCCAGTGCTCACGACCGAGAGATTTGAACCAACTTGCCTGTAGGGCGGTTGGGGTTTCGATCCCAGTCGGGCATGTGGTTGCCCCTGCTCAACGTGTCCTGGGGTCTGGTAACAAGAGTCAGCAGTGGATCAGGCCATAGTGGTTGCTGATGTTGGTGCCCTAGGAAGGGCATTCTCTTCCGCTCGCGCCCGATTCTGGCATCGGGTCAGATGGGTCGGATCCGGTGGTGCGGGCATGAAGATTGCCTACTCCTCGGCATGGGGAGTTGGGTGGCAGTGTCGACGCAGCCTGGTGGGGGTTCTTTCTGTTAACCCCTAAGACGGGTCTCCGATCGGGCGGACCCGGACATCCCCCACCTCATTGGCATAGGGGAGGGATGCGTCAAGGTTCTCCAGGGATAGGCTCCCGAAGCGGTTGAACGTTGGAGTGGGGAGCGGCGGCTCCCTGCGCGGCCCTCGGGGGTGGCGATGGTGGTGAGGTGCAGCCGCCTCTAGATCCAAACGGGCCATGCCACCGGTGGGGATGATCCCTTCCTCATCGTACCTATGAACCAAGTCATTGATCACCCTTCGCTGGATGATTTCTGACGGGGAGAGGGGGCGTGAGCGCCCGGCAGCTACGACGGTCGAAGTCAGAGCAACTATGGAAAAGGAGGGACCGCGCGGTGTGGCTGCGTCGGTACTGCCCCTACCTCTGCGCTGATGGGAAGGTGGCGGTCGAGCTCCAGATGCAGTGATTCGATTCCTAGAAGCAGGGAGATGAACTCATCAGTACTAACAGGAAAAGGAATCAACAACCAAATCCCAGCGTCATTCCATCTTCCATGGCTGGCGAGAGGGATCCAAGCTGACGACGTCGCAGAACGGAGTGGTCATCGTCCTAGCGGCCTCGACCCCCAGCAGGTTTCACGTCCCAGTGAGGGTTACCCAGACCTAGTGACATGCTAATCTTCCGACACCCAGACCGCTACCATTCTCCATATTGAGGAGAAGAGCTTCAAGTCAGGTTCACCATTTTCAGTTTCTGATGCTTTTTCTGGGGCGTGCGCATCCGTCTGTGGGGAGGATGAGCTACTTGTTGCCCTGCATTCCCTCTTTCCAATGGCGGGCGACATCCATTCTTTGTTCAGGGACATCTGCTCCTTGGTCGAAATCGGGATAATGGGATGTTGGTTCTTCCTTCTGTGGATTCCTCCTCGAAACTCGTCACCTAGTCCGGGTCTCCCTCATTGATTTAAGACGGGTTCGTGAAACTCATTCTCGGTGCCATATCTTCATGGACGCCAGATAATTACGCTGCTTCCATCGAGATGTTCCAAGGGGTCTTGTCAGGGCAGCAACCTTCAGTGAGGAGAATGGTCACGTTGGGGCGTCATTAGCATTTCTTGGCACTGGGGGTCGGCATGTCTTTCTTCTTTCCCTTATCAGAAGGGCTTCTCGAGGGCGCGGAAGCCCGAGGCATCCCACATCGAACGTGCGGATTGTGTACCATCTGAGGTTTTCCTCAGCTTCCCATGTTTAACACGGGGTATGTTGCGAGTTTAACGTCTTGCGGAGATGGATCGGGTTAAAGGACCCCTAGGGGGAACACCGATGTTGGGGCCAGCATGTGGGCGGCTTCCCAGATGTCATGGAGTGGGATGGGGTGGCATGATCTCACCGGGATGTGGCAGCCCGGGTAAGGATCAGGATGGAAGGTGGAGTGATGGGATTGAACCTCATGGAGGATTCCTACATATCCCCATGGGTGGGAATCAAAGTCCGCGTAGTTCGGTGGTACGGTGGGACACCTAGAGAGGCGACCCGTGAGAATGAACGCATGGATTGATTCCTGGAGGAAGTAAGATCTCTGGGATAGGGCATGAGCTTCCCAAGGCACGTGGGCTCAGGGGGGAAGCCAGGATGAGACGTGGGTGTGAGAAATGGGGCTTACACTCTGAGACAGCCCAAGAGGGGGAATACAGTTTAACATCATGCAGGATGAGATGCAGTTTAACGTCATGCGGGACGAGGTCATACAGTTTAACGTCATGCGGGACAAGATACAGTTTAACGTCATGCGGGACCAGATACAGTTTAACGTCATGCGGGACGAGGGCATATAGTTTAACATCATGCGAGACGAGATATTTGGGGATTACGCTCTAAGGCATCCCATGGTGGGTATGGGGCTTACGCTCTAAGGCGACCCATGGTGGTCAGGGAACCGACGTGGAGAGGTTGGGACGACCGGGAGGTGGTCTTGATCCTCGTGGAGGCTTCCTAGGTACCATGCGTTATAACGGATCAAAGTTCACGTAGTTCGCTGGGATGGGGCTTACGCTCTGAGGTGGACCATGAGGGTGTCATGGTCGATACGCACTCTAATCCCATGTGAGTCATGCTCGGTGTGAGAAACAAGAGGTAGTAGGGACCAGACGATCACGTCGCAAAGGGTGCATCCGTGAGAAGCGGAATGGGGCTTACGCGTTGAGCGGCACAAATAGGAAACATGGGCTTACACATGGTTAGAGGCCCTTGGTGTTGGGGATTACTCCAGGTTTGAGGCCCATTGTGCGAAAAAGCAAAGTGGGAAAAGGACTCCACTGGCCATGGCAGGGAGAAGTACAGAGATGCACGGGTGCAACCTTCCGCAAGAGAGGATAGGGGCTTACGCTCTGAGGCAGCCCTTCCCCCGCAGACAAACGCCACTCTGACAAGGAGGATCTCATTCCATGTGAGGAAGAGTCCATTCCCATGGAGACGAGTGGGCATAAAGAATGCCCGAGATGGGGGGGACCCTGCGTGCGAAGTATGGGGTCGGACCACTGTTTAACGTCATGTGTTAAGGACGAGGTGCTCAGCAGTTTAACGTCCTACAGCTTGGACAAGGTGGATTCGCTCCACACCCCTAGGGCTTACATGTCCAACGCCCTCTACCCCGTGTGGGAGGGAAGGCATCGGCAAGGCCGTAGTGAAGGGGGGGCCGTAGGGCGAACCATTGAGGGGTCCATGTTATCATGGCTATGCGAAGAAGCAATAGCCGTTAGCGTGCCTATGCGGAGAAGCATATGTAAAAGCAACGCAATGGGAAGCACCGCCCAAGGGACCTTGAGGTTACTTCGTACGAGCCTGGAAGGCTGTACGGGAAAACAACGCGTGGCGTGCATGCCCGGCAGGGGAGACATCAGGTGCCGGTGTAGACAGTTAGCCAAGGGGCGTCAAGGTGAGGGGTCCTGGGTTTTGCACGCAGAGAGAAGGTTTGTGCGCAAAACACTGGGATGGCACGCAATAGGGACAGAATTGCGCACGTAAAGGGGATTGTGTGCACGTAATTACACGCACAGAAGGGGATTGCGCGCATGGGACACGGATTTCGTGTAAGGAACTTGGAGGATGGGGAAAATTCACTTAAGCTAGTGGAGCTGCATGCAAAGGTGAACCCCGGGGAAAGGTTGCGCGAAAAGAGGAATTACCTGGAAGTCATATTGCGCGTGGGGGGAGTCGAATTGCACGCATGAGAGCCAATCCGAATTCTGAAACCCCCAAACCTCTTGGGGTCGCCTTCTATTTATAGACATCGGCCGGCACAGAATCCAGGCGGCGCGCGAAATTCTCTGGCCGGGAACCGTTGGCGCGCAAAACCTCTCTACGCGGAACCGGGGAGCGCAAATATTGCGTGCCTCATCGGCTCGATTACGTGAATCCCGGGGATGCTTCGTTGTACAATAATATTTCGCACGGATCCTCCTTTATTTTCCACACCACTTCTCGGGCCTCCGGATCGGGCCTCTGATTCTGAATATGACTTCGCTTCGTCGTTTCCAAACTTCCTCTGGGAGTTACAGACTTTTTCAGCATCTACAAAACCATTTCCATTTTTATGGAAGGTAACTGAGTGAATATTAATTAATAAATAATTTTTAATGTATTTTACTAATTGGTGCAATTCTACTTGACCTTTTCCCACTAATGGAAGGAAAGTATTAAACTAATAAATAAACGATTGCAATGCTACATGAAATTTCCACACTAATGGATGGAATTGATTGAACCAAAATGAATATTTACATGACTTCTTTATTGAATAAGAAAGGTTAAACTTGAGCTTTTCTTGGTTTCTGATTGAAGAATACCTTGATCACTCGTGTACCCCAATCTAAATTCAAGGATGGGTTGCCAAGGTTAAGACTCGCCTAGATCTCATTACTTGTATTATATTTGGATTCTCAGTATACTATTGTTGGGTCCCTATGTAGTACTATAGGATGACTTAGATACACTCATGGGATCCAGTATTGACAACTTGGTTCCTTGGATATAGTCCTTGGACTCAGTCCTTGCATAGCCCTTTTTTACTTTGGATGCACTCGTTGGACTCAGTAGGCGCCCCATTTTGGAATGCCTTGGAATACACCCATTGTCTTACACCCTTACCCCTTTTCTAGACCTAGATACTACTAGGTTAGAATTCTGTGAGATCTATGTTACCTTGTTTATAACCCCGAAAATCCCTCACCAGATATCTTTGTCAGGTTTCCTTGTTACATCTTGGGACCTTCAGTACATATACTATCATGATTTTGTTTCCATGGTTATTACCATGGGACTGTATAACTAAATAACATCACAAGATGCCTTGGATAAACTCCATGGGTCTATAATTGACAAGTAGGTTCCATGGTTAAAGACCATCGGGGCTCGTCGTTGCGCAGCCCCGTTTTACACTGGAGGAAACTCCTTGGACTTAGTAGGCGACTTGCTCACACGTGACTTATGCATGAACTAGAAATACTCAATTAATGACCAGATTATATATCCATACACTAGATGAGGGATGAAGTAGGTAGTTTGGTAGTTAGTTACATTGTACTTTTTACTTAGCTTATGCATTCTCGTACATTGTTTAATTTATATTACACTATCGGGATTGGGTTTGAAACCTGTGGTTCCAGACAACTGAGATTTATATCTAATACTCTACTCGGGAAACCATTTCACTGGGGTACCAAATTATAATTTTTTATTCACAGGGACTTGGACCTTGCATGTTGCAGTCTACTTGTACCTAGGAGTTTGGAGTAAGGTACTGAGCTAGAGCTCAGGATGCTTGAGGGGATCGCCTATAGGCTTTTAGATATTTTCATTCCTTGATCCCTATAGTGTATTGAATTTAAAATCTTGTTTTATTGTTTACTACTTTCCATCATGAATCAATTCCATGAAAAGTATTCATTTATTGTATAAAATGGAATTGGACACTTTTGTTCATTTATATGAAATCAATCTTCCACTGCTTTTATATTGTTATTACTAATTTCATTTTTGATTTTTATTCACTCTATTATACCACTACAAAACTCTGATTAGAGTTTATAGTATCCCCTCTGACTATCCTTACAACCTCGCTGCTAGTCGGTTGCCTCTTGTGTACGGGGAGGCATGATTGAGTTCATGTGGCGACCCATTCAGCCACTATCTCTATGGTGAGCTGGGTCTGGATGATACAAAGTTGAATCAAAGGTGGTTATTCCTTTTATCTTACTATTTTGCATTGGTAGATAGTAGACTAGAAAAGTTTCAGTTCATGGTTAATTGTAGTGTTTGGGATTGATCCCCCCACGTATGAGGAATGAAAAAGTGTCCGGGGATGGGATTGTTGTTTATGCTGTTACTTTTTAAAGTTGATATGATTTCACCCAAATTTGTTGGTGTACATTTGACTTCTTATGATTTATAGAATTATTAATATTACCCTTGGCATGTTATGTAAATTATGAATCATACATGCATCATATTATGCACTTAAAAATTTATATGCCATGCATATATGCCAGGACATGTAGTTGAATTAGTCATTTTCTTATTAAGTATGATTCGGTTCTTTATTGATATTCCATGCTTAGATTTATACATGTTTAGAAAATATATTTCCATGCCTTCTATGTTTACTGGTTGTTATAGCATGCTCTTGTGATTAAATGTCCATGCTTTTGTGATTATAGTTTGTTTCTCTATATTAGTTTGTTGTCGTGGCATGCAACCTTGCCTGATAAGTCTATAGTTGTTTTATTTTGTTAAATTAAAAGTTTTTAATTATGAATGTATCTAGTTGTTGGTTGTAAGGTGTATGGGAGTCTTAAAGCTAGGAAAATTTAACACATGTAATTAAACTATTGTAAAAAAGGATACAAAATTTATTTTTTAAAGTAAGTTAGTTTTGACTAAAGGGAGCCAAATTCCAAAATATAAAGTGTATAGGAACTTTGAAAGATGGTAGATGTCCACCCATATCAAATTTTACCATTATGTTAGATTATGTTAAAACATAAATTGACATTACTATTGATTAATGGGAGCCAACATTAAATCCCTGAAGCGTATGGGCGCTTCATGAATTTGGAAAAGGCAACACATATTAAATGAAATGGAATAATACTTTCAGAAATTCTTATAAATGTGAAAGAAGTTTAACTTTTATCTGAAATCAAAATGGTTAGCTTTTAAAATGAAACTGGCCCCAAGTAGGTCATTTCGGGAATGTTTTTATGTGATGACTCGTTTGGGTGTTTAAATTTTAATAATTTGTCTAATCACTATTGGGTTGCTTTCTGGAGAACCCAGGTTATTTAAAATGGGACCCTTGTAGGTTGTATTATCTTCTTGAAAGGAATTTATTTTGATATGTTTCATGAAAATGATCGTAGGTCAACTAATTAAAAATGTTTAAAAATGAAATATTATAAAAACATGCATGTTTTTCCCATATGGTGTTAGTTAAAATCATGTACCTTGTGATATTTTTTGAAAATGGTACTTTTATGTTTTGAATATATATTTTTATTATTAATGATTAAGTGTGATTAAATATAAGAGGCTTGAAAATTGAACCAATACTAGTGTCCACTATTTAAAACCCTCGTGTAAGGGTGATTTCGACTTCTCTTTTAGTTTCCTTGGAATAGAAGCGTGAGTACTTTCCATAGGCATTATTTTCCATAAAAATGGATTTATGATAAGATTTTGAGCCTAGTGTATTTTGTTTAACATGACCTGGTGTTCAGATTGACACCTTTTCTTCATAAGTGGCTAACATGTGGTAGGTAGAACCCTCAAAATTTACATTCCTTTCTATTATTGTGACTTTTCTCACACTTTCGGTGTTGTTGGTTTCCCTTGTCCCAAGTGGTACTTTCAGTTTTAAAGTTACACACAAGTTCGTTTGGGTGGTCATGTTTTTATTGACCCTGTTATGGGATTTAGCATTGACTAATGTTCTTTTTCATCTAGTTAGATGTGCCTCGGGCATGGTCGGCTGCTTCGTAGGTCGTTTGAACCTCTCTTCTTCTTAGTGATGGATGACTTGGTATGGTTTCATCTAGGAAAATGGTCATATGAGGAAATAAGACTCTGTAATAAATCATATTGTACAATTAATTGTATTCTTAGTTCATATCTACATAGAGTGAACTAAGCATTAAGAATCAGTTTCATCCCAATACTCGTTATGGGTTTCAAAAGACTCTGGTGTTTTGACATGTTGGCCTCATTGTTATAATCTAATACACTTATGAGTGGTTAGTTTCCTTCCCTTTAGGATAGGAGACTCCAAAGGTGGGTAGTTTTATGTTGAGTTTATTAAAACGTTCCCTTCTAAGTATACGGAACACCTAATAGGACCCTTGGTAAGTGGTCGGTCTTGCTTTAATTCTATTAAGTCTTGCAACTCTTAAATTGTGTCGATGCTTTATTAGCAGCACGAATTTGATCTTGATCAACTATTTTGTCTTCATGTTTCTATGTGTGTTGGACTGGAAAACCCTTCTTAAATCCTCATAGTGTACTATTCTTAAAGTACAAGCATGTACCCAATATTGTTGTCGTCCTCGATACACTATGATAGTGTCGGTCTTATGCTGTGTTCAATATTTAAAATCTATTGATCTTGTTGGATGATTTTTGTCAGTGTTAAATGCTAAAGCGTGGTTCAAATCAAGGCTTGTTATTTCCTAAGAGATTCATGGGTTCCCATATATGAATTCCTTGATCAAACTCATGGACACCAGAAATTCCTTTTGTTTTACGCTGATTACCTATGAAAGACTTCTTTGAGATAATTCGACCAAATGGATCAACTCATTCTCTTCCATTTTATTTTGATGATTACATTTGTTTATGAATTTGTTTTAAATCACATTACTAGGTGAAGGTGTGTGTGGTTTTAAGGTCAACAATATCTTCTGAGGATGAATGCTTGACTAGTTCAGTTAGGTTGATCGGAATTTAACTGTTTCCCTTTTAATGAAATCATGCATGGAGTTTCATAAAAACACTCTGAGTTGTGACTAGTACAAAAATTTCTATAGTGGAGGTACCATGGATTGGAATTTCCCATTTCTTATGTTATAACCTATGGTGGTAATCATCACTGTTCGAGGGATTATCAAGACATTGACATGATCATGTCTCTTTATGAACAGGCTCAAGTATGCTTTTTTCTGTTTTTAAGATGAACTTTGAGCATTAGATCGGAGTGTAAAGGCTAATGTATAGAATGAATATGAAATGATTAATGTGCATAGGGAATTGGGAAAGAAATTCAACCATTTGAATGAAGTTTCATTACCCTTGTAGGTTGGGTGATTTTTACATTATTTACAAAGGATTCTTATGGATGAGAATTTTTTAAGGTGGGTAGTTTATAGAATCTCATGTTTTTGAACCAGACTAAAATACAGAATATTTTAAACTTCTTAATTTTCAGATCAGGTCAGATTTATATCCATGTTTTGAAACTTAATTATGGGTTTTAGAACAATTATACGTGTTATTTTTGGATTGGTTGAATGCATGAGAAGTCACCCTAGAAGTTTGATGTGTTTCAAGAGAATCATAATAGGGATGGTCATGTTTTAAGAAGAATTAGAGGGTGCATGGTTTGCACATTGTCTTCTAAAATGTGCAGGACATTTCAGGTAAAAGGTCAGTCTCTTTAAAATGGGGCAGTGGCTTCTACAACTATGATTCTAGCCCCGTGCAGGTAGTAGAGACCATAAGGTTTGAAAACGGTTTGGAAAAATGTGTGGGTATAACTGTGCGGTTGGGTCTGTTTAAAAATTTAATTAAATTGATAATAAAATAGAATTAAAATTAAAACCTAAACTACTCTCCCTCCCTCTTTCCTCACACCCGACCCACCCAGTCCAAGGGGCTCTCCCCATAGACATGCACAACCCCCTCCACGAAGCTCTGCTGATCTTCATTTTTCTATTCATATTTCTTGTATTTTCTTTGTCAAGTTATCAAGGTATGATCCTCTCTCTCTTATCCTCTCATTTTCTGTCATCACATTGGCCTCTTTTTCACCCTGTGAGAATCGACCGAACCCTAGCTTCCTTGGGTTGACCTAATTTTGGCTTCCCTTCGATCAGAGGTCCTATGAATGATCTCTCGGGGCTGGTTGGAGTGTGTTCCATCAACCATCACCAATGGAAATGCGATTTGCCTCTATTTTAGTGTGTGGAGCTTTGTTGTGTGGTTTCATCTCATTTTTTTTCTTCAACACCTATGTTAAGGGTTTAAGCCCGTTGTTAATTTTCAAACAATATATTTTGGTACCTTTATGTGTTATAAGGTTCCTTTATTTTTTCTGCATAGTTCTTTGGGCTATTTTATGCAGTTTCGAGTTTCCTAGTCAAGAGAGAATCTCCAGCGTATGCATAAGTATGTATATATATATATAGGTTCCCCATTATGTGTAATTTCACCCATGGCAGTGAATTGCATGTATGGGGCATGATGTTCCAATGTATATATATGGAAAATGCGTGTGTGGGTGAGTTTAGGCTAGTGTATGCATATAAGCACACATGTAAGGATCTCCATGCACATGGACAAGGCCATGCATGTCTATGCATAAGGGATAGGTGTACTTATATGTATGTGAAGGTGCATATTCTCAATGGGGGAGTATCTTTTTTTAGTTAGAAAGTGTTAAGAGCTAGAGCAGATGAGTTAGTTACACTATAGTTTGGGTCCCATTCCAAGCCATTAAATATTATAAATGCTTCTATAAATTGCTTACTGCACTTTAGTTAGAATTTAAATTCATGTAGTGAAGTATATATATTGAATTCTCTTAAATGAAATTTTGCAAGTTTCATATTTAAAATGCTAAAGAATATAAATTATTTGTGTGATAAATAACATCATTATTTTTTAATAAAACCCCTCCAATGGAGGTTCACGGACTTCAAGATAAAAATATTTGTTTAGAAATTAATTTATTGACATGTTGTGTTTAAAATTCTTGGGCCTTGATGTTATGTTGAAATATGGCATGTTTAGGACATGGACCTAATGGTATTAGAAAAATAGCGTTAACTTATTAAAATGATTAGAAGGGGTAAGGCACCGCATAAGTTCTTGGACCTAATTTGAATTGGATTTAACCATATATGATGTTTTCCATAATTGTTATTTAGGGTTTTTACACATTCAGGCCACCGTTCTGGTGTACCTTGGAATTACCTTTATAAAGGTAATATATTCTATATCAAGTGGTTGAGGTATCCTTTGAATTTCATCATGGAAAATACCATGTATGCTCATCGCTTTACCCGCCTAAGATAAGTACATAGAATTGACAATAAAATGAGAAATATAAATTGGAATGTATACTAAGTATATCTCATGGCCCTATAAAGAGTAATTGAATAATGGATGCATGTCTGTATCACCCCTTTCCTTGTTAATGGAAGGTATCTGAGTGACCATTAATTAATGATTATGCCATAATGGATTTTTATAAATGGTTTCAATGCAATATGAAATTTCAACACTAATATAAGGCAAGGCTTGAACCAATAAATAAATGGTTGAAATGATACATGACCTTTCCACAGTAATGGATGGCAATGATTTTTCACGACCCATACCCCGGGAACCGCATCGTGACTACCCCAAGCCCGCCTTCCATAGGCCAGGGGTTGGCGACTAGCACCAAAGACGTAATTCCCTAAAACTGGGAAGGTGTTGCCTTTAAAAATCAAAAACACACACAACCAGAGTACAAGCAGAAGCAAACACTAAGTAAAAGATATATAGTTAGAGTACTGAAAGGAAAGGGGCCAAAATACAAGTCCAACTGTAAAGTACAATTACAACTGAAAGCAAGTAAAACTAAAAATGGAAAAACATCTAAAAGGTGAAAGTAGATCCTGGATCATCCTCCAGGGTTCCTACCTAAAGGGTAGGTACAAAAGGCCTCCTCAGCACTCCACGTCCATCAGACTTCACCGTGTACCGATACGTCATAAGGGCCTCCTCGAAGTATCGTCCAGTCCTGGCACTCTCGGCCTCCTTTAGCGCCGCCCGTCGTCTGCATCCAAGACAACGAGGTGCGGGCATAGACCGTGTAGGGGTGAGTATAATGATACTCAGTAGGGACCCTGAGACATCAAGGTCTCAAAAAATCCAACAAGGATAAACCACAAGGAAGATTTCAACAGATAACCATTACTTAGGTATATTCCCATACATATACCTATGTTATCAAGTAACCCATCTCAATCATGAGGAAAACACAGAGGTCATTGACTCAGCTCAAACCAGGATTTTCATTAATGAAACCATGGCTACTAGAGAACTCCTCCCCTATAGAGTACAGTGGACCTGTCACGACTCCAAGGCGCTACTCACTAACCTTAGACTGCTGAGGTACTCCTCATGTTGAGTACCGCGGGCTTGCTGCCAAACTGGGTGCTCCTCCGCTGTGGGTCTGCCGCGAAACTGGGTGCTCCCCCCTAATATCCGTAAGAGGTATTCCTCCTGTCGAGTACCATAGGTCTACTGCCAAACTAGGTGCTCTCTCCACCATGGGTCTTCCACCAAACTGGGCGCTCCATCCACTGGGAAATTGAATCACTCTGAGTCGAATCGGTCAAGCAGTCATCGGGTCTACAGATACAAGGTCTCCGCACTCCGACTGGTTGTCTCCAGGAGTTTCTACTCCACTAGCTACAGGTCGATAATCCAAGTGTCACGAAGTCTCAGGTGGAAGTATCTTAAATTACTGTCATGCCATAGGGGTCTCAACGCATTAGACGGCACATCAATCAGACGCCCGATCTATGAGTTATTGGCATTTCCATTCCAAGGGCCCGGTTTGTTTTTAGGCTCAAACCAACCCGATAATACTATAACTATGTCTGAACCTCAAGTAGAGTACGCCAAAAGAACCGTCTAATCAAAATGAATCCAACGTAGTTTACGGAACGTCAATCAGACATTCGGTCCTTAAGTTATAAGTGTTTCTGCTCTGAGGGCCCGGTTGGTTACGGGATCGAACCAACCAAGCCATACCCAATATTTGCCAAAACCTTGAGTGTGATATACCTAAACGACCTTCTCGATCCATGGAATCCAACGAAACTGACGGTGCATCAATCAGAAGTCTATTGCTCAAGTTATGAGTGAATACCTGAAAGCGGTCCAAAAAGGGGGGTTTGGGTCTGGTCTGACCCGGACCAACCGGTCATGTGTTGGCACGAACCGGTTTGACCCAACCGGTGTCCGGACCAGTTGGGCACGGCTTGTCCTGGAGGTTGTGGCCCGACCCGTGTGAGGGTGGCCCGACCCGCGTGGCTGGCGGCCCGGCCCACGCGGCTCGGCCCGGCTGGCCGAGCACATTGCACTAGACGCGGAGCGGGGGGGGGGGGGGGCATGTCTTGTAAAGGTGGCACCAATAGGCACCGCCTCTCCTCCCCGGTCGGCCGAAGCTGGCTGATTTCCTCCGGAATGAGCGCCCAACACAGCGGGCCGCTGTCTCCTCCAAGCGGCGCCGCTTAGCACCGCGGTTTCTTCCGCCCGACCGGCAGGTGGCCGGCCGGTTCTCCCGCCGAAGAGGCCTTCCTAGCACTGGATGCAGTCCTCCAATCCGGCCGGCTTTAGCCAGCCAATTCTATTATTCCGGCCAGCATGAGGTCAGCTGGTTCTTCCTCGGTCGAGCGGCCCGCAGTTGCGGGCCGCAGTTTTCCTCCAAGCAGACGGTGCGCGGCTGCTGTTTCCGCTGCTGCCCCCTTCCGTCTTGTGGTTCTCCATCAGCGTGGTGCGACGTCACCTCTCCCTTTCAATTCGCCTCCATCTTCAATCTACAATAAACAAACAGAGGGATGTCAGACCATGTTTGTTTGGCCCGCGCCCGCCACGTTATATGATCACAAAAAGGCTACCGTCGAACAAGGTATGCGTCGAAGAGAATGGGAATAATTTGAAGTAAAAAAATCCCCTTACCTCGATTTGTCATTGAACGTCGACGAGCCGTGTAAGATGAGCATCGTGGTAGTCGGGCATCGCGAAAGCAAATGTCGCGTTACACAGATTTCATTCCGTCAACGTCGGAGGAAAAAGAACTTTGTTGTTGGCGACGGTCTCCACGGTCAGCGTCTTCTCCCTTGACCCGGAGGAAGAGAAAAGTAGATGGTCATTATTCATGGGCATCATCATTCTTTTTCAAGAGAGAAAGTCCTTTGTCGTTGGAATAAAGCACTCTCTCCTCTCCTTCTCCTCTTTAGCTCCCCACCAAGAAGTTAAGCGCCCAAAATAATAGAGATTGTTCTCTATTAGTTTTATGGCACAAAACCCAACAGTTACACCTCAAAAAAGTGACAACACCTAGATTAAATGTGGAGAGATGAATTCAAAAATATTTTAATTAAAATTGAATTAATTCACTTCATTAATGGTGGAGTGTTGGAAAAAATTAAAACATGGAATTCCAAGAGTTCAAGTAGGTTTCAAGGGAGTTTCAAGGGCTAGTGCTCATGTGAGACCCACAAACATTGTCCTCCCATGTGAGGTTATGTGGGGGTGGCCCCACAATCAACATCCCTTTAGAGATAAAAACTACCAACTAAATAAAATTGTGCAACACATCAATTTTATTTAATTTAGTATGAAACCCCATAATTAACTTTTGTTCTGTATAAAACGCAACTGCGGTATATGTCCTCTTAAGCAAATACCGGCACTAAAAGTTCATCGATGTCCTAGGATTTCAATTCTGAGCACTGGTTCAAAAGATATAAAAACATGCATGCACGTTTACTGAACATACCCATACAAAATTTTATAAATTGATTCCGAGCACACCGCGCCTCGGAATCAGGCGCCGTCAGAAACTGCGGTCTCGTAAAATTTCAAAGAAATTAAGAAAAAAAATTCCTTGAAATTTACAGGTCTTTACATTACCCCCACCTCAAGGATTTACGTCCCTGTAAAGCTACAACACACAATAGGGAAACTAAAGGGGGTTCTGAGAACGCATCTGAGCCTCCCACTCCCATGTCATCTCTTGGAGGTTCCTGTGCTGCCAGCGAATGAACACCAGAGTAATTGACCATCCATGTAGGACCTGCTCCTATCTATCCTCAATCTCCACTGGAAACTCTGTTAAATTCTCCACTTCATTGACGTCCAGATCCCCATGGTCGATGATGTGGGACTGGTTGTGCATGCATCTCCTCAGCTGAGATACGTGGAAGATGTCATGCACCCAGTGCAACTGAGGTGGAAGGGCCAGGAGGTAAGTCACCTCGCCTACCCTGGTGAAGAAGTGGAGGAGTGACTGTAAAAGACTATAGATAGGTTGTACCATCTCTATCCACAAAGGATATATGTATGGCAGCCAGCAGCTCCGTCGCCTCTCCTATAAGCTGAAAACCGGTCCTCCTACTGAGCGCATCCGCAAAAATACTCCCCTTACCATGAGTATAGATTATCTCGTAGGCATAGTCCCAGAGGAACTCAATCCATTGCCACTATCTCAGGTTCAGATCCTTCTAAAAGAAGACACACTTGAGTCTATTGAGATTATAGTAAACCATAAACCATTCCCTCAATGAACTATGGGTGAGACTAGCCAATTGTAAGAACTCTACTTCACCCTTCTTTGCCTACATTCTACAAAATCTATTATGATTTTTCCTTTTCCGATAAGAGAAATCTGGTCTCATCCCCTAGATAAACCACATCCTTTTCCTAATACAGTCAATCCTGACATGAATGGTACTAATTCATGCCATGGACGACATCATAAGTCCTCGACGCTACTACCAAGAGATCCAACCATTACTCTCGCCTCCAAGGTTTGAGTCACACTATCTGCATCTGTGTATGGACCATGGGTCTCCTCCAGTAGAAATCTCAAAAGTGAGGGTCAAGTCAACAGTTTTAACTGGAACCTCATATTAATAACCACAAAAAAGGGAAGCAAAGAAAACTTCACAAGGACAAATGTCTTTTATTACTGCAGCTCAACGTACATAGACTCAAACCAACCACAAACAATGACATCAACGAAGCTAGAAGCATCATGAACAAAGGCCTCTAAGCCTAGAATTAGTCCCACTCCTGTCCACCTACTTCCGGAGCTCCATGGTCTAATGCTTCAGCTGCCTGAAGTTGTGCTCTCCCATGTCCACCTAATCCCTATGGTCGGGGTGGACCTCCGGGTGGTGGTGTTGGAAACACCTCGATGGGTCGTCCACCACCAGTTGCACGGCCAGCTCCCCTGCCACATCCGCCTTCTCCCAGCGGACCGTCTCGATCGAACCTCTACCTCTGCCTGGGAGGTCTTTCATCTATTTGTTGATCATCTACACGGTGGGACAGACAGTCACGTGCCATGTGACCTAGCCCGCCGTAGGAGTAACACTGTCTGTTCCTGGTATGCCTGGCTCTGTCTCCACTCTGGGTGCCCCGCACAACCGATCCTGAGTCGTGCGGTCGATCACCTGTAGGTATGGTCCTCTTGGACCTCTGAGTCATCTGTCTACTACGAGTTGCAGAAGACTCCACTGCATGTCGGCTAGTGGTGGGTCTCACTGCTGGAGACTGCTCAGCAAGGAAACTCTCCAGTAAGAGGGCTTTCCCCAACACCCATGTCGGCATCGGGATCCTGTGAGAGATAACTGATGCTCTGATCTCTCGCCTGAGTCCCTGCTCAATGGTTCAGGCCCTGAAAAATGGGTCCCGTACCATATTAGTGGAGTAGTACGAGAGGTCGGTGAACCTCGCTGAGTACTTTTCCACCATCATGTTACCCTGCTATAGATGCAGTATCTCCTGTATCTGCACTACTCGAATGGTGGATGGAAAAAACTCCACCCAGAATAGGCTCTCGAAGTCTGCCCATAGAAGTGATGCCTTGTCATTCATATGAAGCATCAGGCTCCACCATCTGCTTGCTTCTGCCTGAAGGAGGCTGGCAGTACGGATCACCATAATGTAGGTTGGCGTCCCTACCACTCTGAAGACTCTCACCACAGCCTCCATCCAATCCTTAGCCACCTGTGGGTCTGTCTCTCCCATGAACCTGGGTGGCCTCTGGTGCTGGGAAGGCATTGCCTTTATAAATCAAAAACACACACAACCAGAGTACAAGCAGAACCAAACACTAAGTAAAAGATGTATAAAAAGAGTACTGAAAAGAAAGGGGTCCAGAATACAAGCCCAACTGTAAAGTATAATTACAACTGAAAGCAAGTGAAACTAAAAAGGTACAAACAGCTGAAAGATGATAGCAGCTCTTGGATCGTCCTCCGGGGTTCCTTCTTGAAGGGTAGGTACAGATGGCCTCCTCATCACTCCACGTCCATCATAATCCACTGTGTACCGATACATCGTAAGGTCCTCCTCCAGGTATTGTCCAGTCCTGGCGCTCTCGGCCTCCGTCAGCGCTGCCCGTCGTCTACATCCAACAGAACGAGGTGCGGGCATAGCCCATGTAGGGGTGAGTATAATGATACTCAGTAGGGACCCTAAGACCCTAAAGGTCTCACAATATATAACAAGGATAAACCAAAAGGAAAATTTCAAGAGATAACCATTACATAGTTATATTCCCATACATATACCTAAGTTATCAAGTAACCCATCTCAATCATGAGGAAAACACAAAGGTCATTGACTCTGCTCAAACAAGGATTTTCATTAACGAAACCATGGCTACTGGAGAACTCCACCTCTATTGAGTATAGTGTCCCTTTCATGACTCTGAGGTGCTACTCACTAACCTTAGACTGATGAGGTACTTCTCCTGTCAAGCACCGTGGGTTTGCTGTAAAACCGGGCACTCATCCGATGTGGGTCTGCCGCCAAACCGGGCGCTCCCCCTTATAGCCGTCAGAGGTAATCCCCCTATCGAGTACCGTAAGTCTGCAGCAAAACCAGGCGCTTTGTCCACCATGGGTCTGCCACCAAACCAGGTGCTTCTTCCACTGGGCTATCGAATCACTCCGAGTCAAATCGGTCAAGCAGTCGTCAGGTCTATAACTAAAAAGTCTCAGCACTCCGACTGCTCATGTTCAAGAGGATCGAATCCACGAGCTACTAGTTTATACTAAAAGTGTCACGAAGTCTCAATTGGAAGTATCTCAATAGACTGCCATGTCATAGGGGTCTCAACGCAACAAACAGCGCGTCAATCGGACACCTAGTTTGTGAGTTATTGGAATTTCTGTTCCATGGGCCCGGTTGGTTTCTAGGCTCAAACCAACCCAACCATACTCCAAATACATCCAAACCTCAAGTAGAGTATTCCAAAAGAACCATCTCATCAAAAGGAATCCAACATAGTTGAAGGCACGTCAATCGGACGTCCGGTCCTTAAGTTATAAGTGTTTCCGCTCCAAGGGCCCGGTTGGTTACGAGATCAAACCAACCCGACCATACCCAAACTGTGCCAAAACCTTTAGTGTGATATACCGAAACGACCTTCTCTATCCAAAAAATCCAACTCAACTGATTGTGTGTTGATTGGAAGTTTGTATCTCATGTTAAGGGTAAAAAATCGAAAGCGGTCCGTAGAGGGTGGTCTGGGTCTGGTCTGACCCATCCCAACCCGCCCCGGGTCGGCCCGAACCGGGTCGACCTGACCCGGGTCCGGGTCCGGCCCAGTAGGGAGCAGCCCGGATCAGCGGTTGTGGCCCGAACCGCACAAGGGTGTACCGGCCCGTGCGGCTAGCGGCCTGGCCCATGCGGCTGGAGACCTAGCCCACGTGTATGTCGCCCGACCAGGTGGCCGACCACAGCTCGACAAGCCTGGCCGAGTGCGTTGCACTAGACATGGAGTGGGGGCGCGACCCCACTATCTTATAATGGCGGTGCCGGCCTGCCCCACGTCTCCTGCCCTACCGGGTGAAGCCGACCGGTTTCCTCCGGCGCGAGTGGCCCACACAGCAGGCCGCTGTCTCCTCCACACGGCGATGTGTGGTACAACAGTTTCTTCTGCCCGGTCGAATGGTGGCTAGCCGGTTCGCCCGCTGAAGTGGCCCACCTAGAACGGGATGCAGTTTTTCCACAGCACTGCGCCACAAGGCATCACGATCCTCCTGTCCGACCAGGTTTAGCCGGCCGATTCATCTATTCTGGCCAGCATGAGACCGACCGGTTCTTCCTTGGCCGAGCACCCCCATTTGTGGGTCGCGGTTCTCCTCCAAGCAGATGGGGTGTGGCTGCCGTTTCCACCGCTACCCCTAGTGTTCATTGCCCCTTCCGTCTCATGGTTCTCTTCCGGCACGGTGCGATAGGAAAACGCCCTTTCAATTCACCTCCGTCGTCAATCAACAATAAACAAACGGACGGACGTTGTGCTGTGTTTGTTCGGCCTGCGCCCTCCGCGTTATATGATAACAAAAAGGCTACCATTGAAAAATGTATGCATCGAAGAGCATGGGAATAATTTGAAGTAAACAAATCCCCCTACCTCGATTTGATGTTCCACATCGACGAGCCGTGGAAGACGAGCGTCACGATAGTCGGGTGTCGCAGAAGACAATGTCAGGTAAGACGGATATCGTTCCATCAATGTCAGAGGAAAAAGAACATTGTTATTGGCCACAGTCTCCATGGTTAGCATCTTCTCCCTTGACACTGAGGAAGAGACAAGTAGATGGTCATTTTTTGTGGGCATCGTCGTTCTTTGTCGAGAGATAACGTCCTTCGTTGTTGGAAGAAAGCTCCCTCTCCTCTCCTTCTCCCCCTGGGCTCTCCACCAAGAAGTTAAGCCCCCAAAAATAATAGATATTGTTCTCTATTATTTTTATGGCACAAAACCCAAGAGTTATCCCTTATAAAAGTGAAAACACATAGATTAAATGTGGATATATGAATTCAAAAAGATTTGAATTAAAATTGAATTAATTCTCTTCATTAATGGTGGAGTGTTGGCAATAATTAAAACATGGATTTCCAAGAGTTCAAGGGGGTTTCAAGGGAGTTTAAAGGGCTATTGCTTGTGTGTGCCCCACAAACTTTATCCTCCCATGGGAGGTTATGTGGGGGTGGACACACCATTAACCTCCCTTTGGATATAAAAACTACCAACTAAATAAAATTGTGTAACACATCAATTTTATTTTATTTATTATAAAAACCCAAAATTAACTTCTTCTCTATATAAAAAGAAACTGCAGTAAAGGTCCTCTTAAGAGAATACCGGCACTGCAAGTTCATCGTTGTCCTCAGATTTAAATTCCAAGCACCGGTTCAAAGGATAGAAAAACCCACACGTACGTTTACTAAACGTACTATTACAAAACATCAGAAATTGATTCCGGGCACAATGGGCCTCAAAATGAGGCGCCGTCAGAAACTGTGGACTCGTAAAATTAAAAAGAAATTAAGAAAAAGATTTCCTTGAAATTTCTGGGTCTTTACATGATTGGACCAAAATGAATCATTACATGACTTCAATATTAAATAAGAATGGTTAGACTCTATCTTCTCTTGGTTTATGATCAGAGAATACCTTGAGTACTGGTGTACCTCATTCCAAATTCAAGCACGGGTTGCTATGGTTAAGACTCACCTAGATCTTGTTCCTTGTCTTATCTTCAGATGCTCAGTATACTACCATTGGGTCCCCATGTATTACTACTGGATTCCTTGGATACACTCTATGGATCCAACATTAAAAAGTAGGTTCCCTGGATAACTCCTTGGACCCAGTCCATGCTTTTCCCCATTTAACCATGGGTGCACTCCTTAGATTCAGTAGGTTCCCCATAATGGAATGCCTTGGTCTACGCTCCTTGTATTACACCCTTATCGCTTAGCTAGATCCAAATACTACTGGTTTATCATTCTGTGAGATCTACGTTACCTTGGTTATTACCTTGGAACTCCCTCATCAGATATCTTTTTTAGGTTTCCTTGTTACTTCTTGGGACCTTCACTACTTATACTATCACGATGTTTCTTCCTTGGTTATTACCATGGGACTTCATTACTAAATACCATAATATGATTCCTTGGATACACTCCTTGGGTCTAGCATTGACATGTAGGTTCCATGGTTAAATACCATTGGGCCGGGTCATTACATAGCCATGTTTTACCCTAGAGGAAACTCCTTGGACTCAATAGGTGACTTTCTCGTATGTGACTTATGAACGAACGAGAAATACTCAATTAATGAACTAATTACATGTCCAAACACAAGCCTATGGTTGAATCAGGTACCTGGGTAGTTAGTTACATTATACTACTTACTTAACTTATGCATGCTTGTACATTGATTAATTTATATTACACTGTCAGGATTGTTCTAGACAC
The DNA here is from genome assembly GCA_963277665.1 of Viscum album. NCBI lineage: Eukaryota > Viridiplantae > Streptophyta > Magnoliopsida > Santalales > Viscaceae > Viscum > Viscum album. The sequence goes on from OY728160.1 coordinate 1,807,968,099, forward strand.
CGGTGTTGCCAGATTACTGATATTTGTATCTCACACCCTACTCGGGCGACCATTGCACTGGGGTACCTGAATATACATTCTTGTTCACTGGGCCTTGGACCTTGCATGTTGCGGTCTTCTTGTACTTAAGAGTTAGGATAAAGGGACTAAGCTGGAGCTCAATATTCTTAAGGGGATCACCTTTAGTCTTTTAGTTCTTTTCATTCCTTTACTCCTACATTATATTGAATTAAAAATCGTGTTTTATTTTTTACTTCTATCTGTCATGTATCAATTCCATGTCATGTATTCTTTTATTGTATAAACTTGAATTGGCCACTTTTGTTCATTTATATGAAATCTGTCTTCTAATGCATTAGTATTTCTATTACTGCTTCCAATATTGATTGGTATTCACTCTTTTATACAACTATAAAACTCTAATAAGAGGATATAGTCTCCCCACTTACAATCCTTTCACCCTCCCTACAAGTTGGTAGCCTCTGGAATATGGGGAGGCATGCTCGAGATCATGTAGAAACCGGTTGGGCCACCGTCTCAATGGTGATCCAGGTCGGGATATTACAAACAAATTACGAACAAGGTAGATAAATGAGTAATGAATGTGGAACCATGATATGTGATATTTGTGTATGATGTGAGTAATGATTTTTGGGTTGGGACTGCTACTCTAAATACCCACAGGGTTCTTGATGGATTATCTAGGTCCCCAGGTTATATATATTGATTTTCATGTGATCACTAATTTATGGGATAGGGGATGTTTCTCTAAATACCCATGAGGTGTCAGGCTATTAATCTAGGCCCATTAAGTGTTAATGTGAAAATGAAATCAATTGAATAATGTAAGACTTCGAAATAAGGGATTTTAATATTCCTACAGTGTATGTTTCAGACTCTGGAAACTTCCAATGTAGGTATAATTGGTTCTTGTGTCACCGTGAACCAGGGGGACATGTGGTCAATTAAAGAATATTAAATGTGAAAAAAATTTACATTATCATTTTTACTTTTTTCTTTATACAAGTTCATATATTGTTATATACTTGATATATTTTTAGATGCCTTTGGTGGTGACCTAATGAGTTATACTCAAACACTACTTTGGTGGAAAGATTGATACTCAAATAAACTTCATGTTTGCAGTATAGTATAAGGGAAATAACCCTATGATATGTAGATGAGTTGGTATTCAGGATGGAACATGGATGATGGGACAAGACATGATGTTAGGACCTATTTTGAAGTTATCGTATTGTCATTATTTTTTCCCATTTCACACAAAACAATAATATGGAATAATATATCTATTGATTTTGTTTATAGTCATATTTTTCTATTTTTGAATCATCATTTGATGATTTGATGATGGTTGATTATGGTATTTATTTGGTTTCCATTAATTATAAATTGGATATTAGTTATTGATTTATGATATTGTGTTACTTTGATAAAGAGGGTATAGTGTCCCCACGTTACATATTAGACCATCATTGCCAGTGAGTAGCCTTTGGAATATGGGGAGGAATGCCTAATGTAACTAAATGATCCAACTCATGGAACCATTGTATGGAACCTAGGTTGGGATATTAGATATACCTTATTACCATCCAATATTTTGGAAGGTAATAACATCTCTCTTTTATACGTGTGGACTACCTCCTACATGGAATGATGTGAAATGTATTAATTTTATTTTGACATGTTTGATAATAAGAATATATATAATGAATATAAATTGAAATATTGATATAATAATTGTTATAGAAAGGTGAAATGATATTCCCTTTTTGTACATCCCATTAGATAGGAAATCGAAACAACGTTCATGCTTACGTGCGACCTACCATCTCTATTGACGGTATAACTCATTTTCGCATCTCTAAAATGTAAGGATTATTATAAAATAATATATAATGATTATATAAAATATTTATATAATTTAAAAAAAAATATTATGGTAACATGAACAATGTAAAAGGACATAATTTATGGAAAAAAATACATAAAAAATAAAGTAATTACCAACCAAAAACAATGATTTTAACAATGAATTGTTGATAAACGGGTCAAAAAAGAAAATAAGTAAAAAATATATGGAATGATATATATTTTTATGGTTATGTAATATATTTATAATAAATATATATTTATTATAAAATGGTTACATATACATATTAATGAAGTGATAACGAAGGTAAGTGTTTCTCATCCCACATTTACTTCCTTGAGAAATATGTCATATTCACCACATAGTTATCTTGTGTGGTGTATATACATCACCATTGATATGTTATATCATGAATATATTTATCATCATGGGTTTTAATTATTAATTTGGTTTTATTTCATTCTTTGGGATTATGATTCAGAAGTTAGAAAAGTGGTAAATATTTATCTTACAGTCTCATTATTTATTGGAATCGTTCATGATTATGTTTCCAATGATAAAGTATTATTATATATATTATATAAACTCATAAATTTTCTTATACACTATTAGTTTCTAGGAATACATGTTTTCCTATCACTTTCCTCTCTTTAATAACATAAGAGACCAAAAAATGGTTTTTAAAGGAAACTGACTTAATTTCTCTCTTCTAGAGATAATCCATTTTATTCTATATCCATGTTGTTGTAAAAAAATTCCCTGAATTTTTTAACATTCATGAATTTATTTATTGAAATAATTTTTTTTGAGGTTTCAATTTTTACAATATGGTTTTAATGGAATCTTCTTGTTTTTTTCTAAATAAACAACTTTTTGACCTTTTTTCAATAGTGTGAATGGAATGTTTTTTAACTTATAATATGATTAAAAATTTACCCACCTTATTAAAATTAATCTCAATGATTTTTCCCTTACAATTTTACAATGATATTTTAAAATAAGTTTTTTCAAATTATTTTGGAAATTACTGATTCTTGAATGAGATTTTAAAATTAAAAAAGTGTATTTTCTTTAGGAACATTTTAACATAATTTTTACTATATTTATATTCATCAATGACAAAAAAACATTATTTCACTTATGCTCCAATGGGAATATGTTGTAATGATATCATTCTTAATTTTTATCAAGATTTTAATTGATCAGTTTGACTATGGATGCACCATTCTGTTACCATTATCCATATTACTCTGAAAGGTTTGTGATCATGTTTATTGATTGGGGTAATTATTAACTTTTCATAAGATATTTTATCAATATCAATTTTTAAGTTGATTATATTCCATTAAATTCATATGAGGAGTGAATTGGGGTTATTACATGATGGTTGGGGCCAAATATAACCCCCTTATTCATAAGTATTTAAGCTGGAATGAGGACTTGATGATATAGTTATAATGTTTTAATTTATCCATTCCCTCAGTAAGATATTAGTTATTAATGCCTATTAGATTGTTTTATTAGTTATATTACTAAAGTATTATTTTAAATATCATGTTATTATTTATATGGCACTATTTTATCATCATTTATTCCTATTATATTTTTCTTCTTTTCCATGTAATTGATTAAACGGAATATATTTCAGTTATTTACCTTGACATAATTCTTATTTATTATTTATTCACAACATCAAACATTGTAACCGTAACCATACTAAGAATCTAAGCTCACTACTTTTATGTTTCTGTTCCCATGGATACTAAGAAGTGTTTTTTAATTGATATGTGGGGATATATTAATGTCATTAGTGGTTTATTCAATGAAAATACTCTGTTTTAATTTATTTTTTCAATTTTAATATGAGAATCAATTATGTTTATAGTTTTCCAATACTAGTAAAATATTTAGACATTTGGGAAGTGATTCCATGTATCTAATTTCAATATAAATACATAAACATTGAATCTGGGCAACTAGGGATGGATTCATTAAATGAACTACCAAATAAAAATCCATTAATCATTATATGATAATTTTTTGGTTTGATTAACCACCTAATATGAGCATGAAATGAATGAATATTATTGATGGATATTGGAAATTAATGATAAGTATAATATGAAATAAATATGTAAATAATTTTTATTAGTTTATGTAAATGTAACATTATTATAAAATTCATTGAATAAGCAAACATATTTCAATTTTTAAGAATCACCAAAAGATGATCATTGTTGATTTCAACTTCTGGGATTGTAACCAAAACTAAAAAAGAATGAAATTATACCCTTATCACTATCATGGAACATCTATTATATTACATTTTAAGATATAAGAATTACGAAAATTGTAAAAAGAAAAAATACCATCGATGATTTTTACCAACTATATCAAAATGATCATGATTTCTTAAACAAATATTTATAATATGAAATGAAAAACTAGAATTCATATAGATAATTATTATAAATAAAGTGTATAACTGTGAGTCATATGAATAATCATATAAAATATTTTATTAAGATAATTATTTTTTTATTAAATATGGTCATTTTAAAACACTGAACATTTTTTTTAAATGAATAATTATCTTGATATATTTCATAACACACAACATCGAGCTTGATCAATATTTACATATGTTATAAAAATATTATTATTTAAAAGTGACCTAGATAGTGAGTCAGAGGGAATTAATATGAGTAAATATATTATGAAATAATTATATATATATATATATATAATGGACCTACTCAATAAATTTTTATTGATTAATGTGTAGGAAATTAGAATTCAATTTTTAGTTAATAAATTTTATGCTACAAAAATGAATTTTCTTCTAAATGATTTTATTGTATTTTGTGCATGGAAATTATAATTATTTTATAAAACTATTATAAATTTTATTTTATAAAATGAAAATAATTTTTTAAATAATTATATCCAAATTAAATAGGTGTAAGATTTTAAGGCTTTTCTGAAATATTTGGATTTTCAGGGAATTATGAGAAATACAAATTTTTCAAAAACACTAATTTCATTTTAATAAATAATATAATTTATAAGTCAAATTATTTCTTTTATTTCGTTAAAAAATAAGATATTATAAATTTTATTTATTATAATATCAAAAATTCTATTTCAATCATCATTATTTATGATTTTAAAAGAAGTTAATTGTTATTCATAAAAACCCAATTTAAAAAAGACTGGTTTTCGTCACATTTGATTAATTTTTATTAAAATTTATTTCCTCCGCTTATAGTAATTGAATTTTTTGAAATAATATTTTTAGATTCATAAATAAAAATTTATCTTATAAATATTTTTATATATTTTTCTGAAGATGATAAATTTTCTATAAATAATTAAAAATAAATTTTTGTGGAATACATGATATTTTATGATATCTCCAAGATAAAAATATCACATAAATTAAATTTTATTTATTTAATGAATATTAAATGATAATATAGTTCAAATTTAATTCAAAAATAATTTAAAACGTATAAATTAAAATTTAATTTATGATAAAAAAAGCATATTAGATGTCGATGCAGTGCTTGTGCAACCGTGGGAAAGTCAAATGAGCACCCTAAAGGTAATTATTTAGACAGATTTATTATGTTCCTTACATTTTTGTTTAATTTTAATAATTACTTATTCTTTTCAGTATATATTAATTTGGGAGTTATATAAGAAGTGACGTATCCAAATGCTCGTGAAATGCTTGCGTGAGTCTTGAAAAGTAAAAATTACATATTTAATAATTTTCTACAACATAGATGTAAAAAAATATAATATTTTAACGAATACAAAAGTTTATTTTTAAATAAAATAAAATAATATTATTATTTTCGTTTTTTTTTAATTTTAAGTGAGGGTAAAATTTCCATAAATGATTACACAACACCAACACATTGTTTTTTCCAAAATAAAAAAAATCAATTACATGGTATTAAAAATGTTTAATATTGAAAAATTCATTACTACGGTTAATGTTAAAATTGGTTTGCCAACTGGTTAAACCAAAAGATAATTTTTAAAATGATATATAAACCTGTTAATTTGTTATAATAATTATATTACTACCATATCTTTATTTTCCTATAATCCATGTCATTTTGGAACAATTTGACATGATGTAGTCACATATTTTATTATAGTATTTCACGTATTTCCAAAAATGAAAATAATTGTATTTTATAATAAATAATTTTTAATTAAAGGATTTAAAATTAATAAAAATTTTATAATTACTAAATTTAAGGTTATAATATTTTTAACTTCAACCATTATCCATTTATGTGTCACTTTTCATTTTATAGTAACTTTATTTACCCCTAAAGTGTATGAAAAGGTGATATAATGGTAATGGTCAAAAGGGATAATAAGGGTTAGAATGAAAAGATAAGGGTAAAAATCATATCTAAAACATATAAAAATATTATCGGATGATATTAATTAGTGTAATATTCATTATATTATATATATATATATATATCAGTATTTGGAAAATATATAATAAAAGATAATTTGTATTAATTTAATACTAAATGCGATTCCAAGGGTTCCCTTGCCCTCAATTATGAAAGGGATCCTCTTATGCTTCATTATTCACAATTTTTTATCCCTATATCATAGAAAAAACATACCTAATAGTATCCATGATTCCTTAACAAAATCCAATAACTTTCGTTCTTTCTGGAAGTCCATCCTTTGTAGTCTTAATGTACAATCCACTGTTGATTCCTTAATAAAAAGGTATAATTCTTTACCGAGTGTTTTCAATTTTAATTCTTCTTATAAATACTATAAATCCATGGTATCAAATGAAAAATAATTAATTAAATATCCAAAATACATTGAATTTTTATTATGATTATTTAAAACCTTTTTTTTCACCTCTTATAATTATATGTTGAAAGAAGACACCTCTTGGGCATATGTGTGGACTATGACATTTATTGAATGATATATTTGTTTCTCCATAGCCACCAAAAAATGATGGTTATGATTATGAAATTACTAAATATATATTATTGTTATGATTTTTTAAAATTTAATATTTTTTAACAATTTTTCATTCTATCTATCGAAAACTGAAAAAGCCTTCATGCGTACATATGACCTTCCATCTCCATGAATGGTGTTATTCAATTTTCAAAATCTATATATTATGATCGAATATAAATATATATAATACTATATTTTATATTTATATCCTAAATAAAATTATGGAGATGATTCCACCATGGTAATGATGTATGGACCGAATCGGCAGAACCAAAACTTACATGAAAACATGAAATTTGACCATCCCAAATGATAATTTTAATAAATAATTTTTTTGATAAAATGTTTTTAAAATAATATAAGTGGATAGTATAATAAAATGTTATAAATTATATGGTTTTGTTTTAAATTTATAATCAATTATAATTCATTATAACGTAGGTTAAATAACATTTAACTATGTGGAAGCGTGGGGTTTGGGGTTTCATAACTCAATTTATTTTAATTGGGTTATATTAACTTTTTATTGTCTATGTTATAAAATGATTACTTGTGAAATGACCACTAATTATTCTATGTTGTATTTAAAAAAATTATTTGGATTTATATTTTTTACACATAACCACTTCATTGAATAATTCTCACTTCAGTGATTTGATCTTTGTAAGAGATTTTGTCTAAAACTTTATCCATTTAAACATGTTTCGTATTATGCATAAATTAACTTATATGTGGTGTATATAATTTCATATTGATGTATATAATATGAATATATATTTAGTATATATTACTAAATTTTCAATTCATGATTACTTGTTCAATGAGTTACCATTTAAATGTTACCAAATAGGTAAAATTTTATTTTAGAGTCTCCATTTTTTGGGATTTTTGTTATTTTCATTGAGAGAATCATATAATATATCATTTATAATATATATATATTTTCAAATACTATATATATTTAATGATTTTCCATGTTTTATTCTAAATTTTATTCTCTTTTTATTGTTAATCAATCAAATACATTATTAAAATAAAAGTGGATCATATTTCCCTTTTGATCGAGTATATTTTTCTTCATTTTCATTATTTTTCAAAATTGTTTTATAGAAGTAATTTTTATGTAGTCAAATTATATAAAAACGAATTTTAATGTTATCTTTTAATTTATGAAGGTTTTAAAGGAAACATATCTTGTTTTACAAAAGGTTCATCTACGATATTGTTTACAAAAATTCAAAAGGAATGCTTTTTTTTAATGAATAAAACATTTACGTATTTTCCCACAACTATAAACGTTTACAATATTATGACTCTTCTACTAGTTTTCAATTATTTTAGAATTAAAAGTTAATAATTAAATATTATTTTAATGTATACCTTCCATTTTTCTTATTTATTCAATGGATATTATCTTATTGTAAAATATATATTTTAGATGAGTTGATGGTCATATTTTCAATCTTATTAATTCTATAGTTCTTGAATTTATCTTGAAACATTAACATTATTGAGATCAAATTTCATTATAAATTATATTTCACATAAATATCCATACACTTTGTATCATGGATATGATTATTTTTAATTTTTTATGCCATTAGAGCATAGAGTTCATAACTTTGAATATTATTTAATTTGATGGGGAATTATTTATAATTCAAATTGTTTACTCAAAATGGAGAATTTCTGTTAAGTATTATAGTCTATGAATTAAATTTATCCACAAACATATGAAGAATTAATTTGAAATTAAATTATTGGTGGGGACTCATATAGACATCCCCATGATGCCTCAATAGGTGTCATGGGAAAAATCAGTTGAATAACATTATTAAATGGGTTTTTTGTGTAAAACTACACCATCATCAGATAGAAATGGAATTAGGATTTTTTTGTAAATATATCATGAATTTTGAGATCAATAAATCCAACAATATTTATATTCATTATTTGGAATTAAATTATGATTATACCTAAAATTACTGCATTGATATTATCTATGGATTTATTTTATGCTCAAGTAATTAATTAAATGGCATGTGTCTTTTATAATTTACTCTTACATATTAATTGTGATTTCTTATTCAATATATATTCCACTATACATTACCATTATTTTTAATATAAGATCAACACATTATTTTTTTTCTTTTCCCTATTATATGAATAATGATATTGTTAATAATATCAAGGCTTCAAAAATATTTCTTGGGATATGTATTTTATATTTCCTTTGTAATATGGGAAGTATTTATGTATATGTTTCTTTAATAATACTAAACTAGTTGTTCTATTATGGGGTGATCCCTTTTATCTCATTGTAAAGGAATAAATTAGACTCCCGATCATGGTTACTAGAGCTTGTAATTTTATAGTTAGTGGTGTTCATGGAAGGGTTTTATTTTTCTCCATTTTTGTTTTTTTGAGACATATTAAATTGTTTGCACCATGTTTTCCTTTTATGTTTTCTTTACATCCCATGGATGTATTTTTAATCATATTTTATTTTATATTACATGGGATATATTGTAAATAAAAAAACTTCTTATAAATGGGCATTACATCTTTTTAGATGAATATTCATTGAATTATATAAGAATATACATAAGGATTGTAAATGTATAGTGAATTTAGAATCATGGAGACATAAACAACTATTCAATAAGTGATGTATATCATCTTCCACTATGTTCTTCATAACTAGCACCATTTTTAGACATCCCATACATAATACCATTCATCAAAACTTCATGAAAGGAAACATAAGAATGAGTGATATCATATCTCTGTAAGGGTAAACAATAGTTATATCAACATATTAATATTATAATGGTTTGAGAACAAGAGAATATAATTTTAAAACCATACCCTATATTTCATAGATTGTAAACATGATTCAGTGAAAAAACAATTTAGTTCATAATACATGAATTATAATGGAATTCATGAACATGAACCATGATAGAAGAATATTGTACTAAGATATAGATTTATAGAATAAACATAATCATTTAAAATAACTTTAATAATAGTTAATGATTTATTTATAAGACTATCATAGAAGATTTGGATCACACCCGAAAACATTATAGTAGTCAAGGTTCACTCCCTATACTATTTTAGTTGATATAGTCCCTTGTTGTTCTATATTCACCCCCCATTCTAGTATAATTTTTCTAATGAGATATCAATCCATACCAAATGTATTTCAAGGATATAGAGGGCCCACCCATCACATAATGGAAATTATTAATATTTGTTAAACAATATCATTAAACATTCATCATATCAGAGACCATGTAATGAAATGGGTTTCATAAGAATTTTATCATAAAATAACTTATAGAAAAGAACGGGTTTCAAAATCATTTCATTATTTCATCATAGAATAAACCATGGAAAAATAAGTATGTTTCATATGAATTTTATCATGTTATAACCCATGAAGGTGAAATAGGATCCTAAGAATCTTTTTATCATAATAATAAACCATTCAGAGAGAGAAAAAGAATAGTATATTTGGATCATGTCCCTAAGAAAACATAAGTAACATAAAAGGATATCATTATAGATTAAAAATAAAATTTTAATATTACCATGAATATTTATTGATGAAAATAGCCTTTCTAATTTAAGAAAACATTTTGAAATATAAAAAATTATCAAAATCACTTTTATTGAAAACAATATTTGAAACTTATAATGGAAGATTTCAAAATCATTTAAAAAATATCATGAGTAAAATATCCTTTACACTTTAAAGAAAATAAAAAACATAAAAAACTTCAAAATACTTTCCAATTTAAAATATCCTATGAAAAAACTATAAATGTAGATTCAAAGAAAATATTGATCAGGATGGTGTAAATTACCAATCATTTTGTAAATGATAAAACAGAAATTCCTTTCAATTTTTTTGTAAAATCCAAATGAGGAATATTTTTTAAAATAAATGATGATTTAATTAAAATTTTTATTAAAAAATGCATAAAATAAATTTAATTAATCAGTTGGGAATTTTTTATAAACAATTGAAAACACATTAAGACAACATATATTTTTACGAAAAAGGGTTTTTGATCTAAGAGATAAATAAATTTAGATATTCATAAAAATAAATATCTAAATCATTTTATGAATCAATGTGTGGTAAAATGGTTCAATTACTTCATAAAAATAATTAATAACCATATAATAATAAAATTTATTAATTTTAATATATAAATATCAAATAATTTCATGAAGGGGGAATTACACAAAAACATTCCTAAATAATGTTTACAGTGTGAAAAAACCTATACCAATTTGGTAACATATATATATATTTATAATATTGATTTTATTATATAAGTATCATTTAATTATAATTTAGGGAACTGTAGGATGAATTAAATAAATTCTAATTGATAAACATTACATATTCATCCGTTAACCATGTTAGGTTTCACTAAAATAAACAGTAGGTTGGATTTATGATCAAAATGAGGATTCTAGGATAAGAGGAGGGAATTAAGAAAGATATTTGGATTCATCTTGGTTGAACCAAATTGTTTTTTATGTTTGAAGATACGAAGATAATGGGTGGACTTTTATAAGTTTGGTGAGTGGAACACCTGTGATTTTTTGAATGAAAATGTCTTACCCACATTTTTATCATTTTAAAAGGATTCAAAGTGGACTATTAATGATAATTTGAAATTATAACATCAAAATATTTCTATATAATCAGTTTTGTAAAATTTTTGTGGTCATTTTTAGTCAATATCTTTTTTTAACAACCCATTAAACCCATTTTTACCTTAATCAAAGAAAATAATTTTTACTATTGTTACATCTAATTGTAGTAAAATATTAAAAATATAATATTATATAATATAAATTAATTTTTAAAAATTATTTAATTATGTTTTTGGAAATTCCATATAGAAAACTAGAACATTTGAATTTAATATTAAACCCACAGACGTAACGAGAAAACTGTTTTCCAATGTGAAAATGTTCACAAGTTCAAAAAGTCTTTATCTAAAAATTAAATATGAAAAATATTCCAATGACCCAAATTTTAATAATTGATATATTAATGAAATAATTTTAGTTTAATACTCATTTAAAATAAAAATCATCCCTATAAATTTTCTAAATGAAAATAAAATTTTCAATAAAAACCAGTATTTTAAAATATTTATCAAAAAAATAATCTTCACAGAAAACTACCACATATTCAACCAAATATAATTTTAAAATTATGATTTTAAAAACTAATTTCATTCTATAAAATACATAATTAAAAAGTTTTAAATAATTTTTTAAAAAAAAGTGTGAAAAAGCAACAAATTCATGTTTAAAAAAAATTATAATCATAAAAGAGATTTTTTTTTATAATTCCTTGAAAACCAAAAAGATTAATGTAAAATTATAGGTTGAATATATAATATATAGACACCATTAGTATAATTCATAAAAATTTATTTTCTAATTTATTAATGTACGTCTCATTTTATCATATAAAAATATTTTTTCTGAAAAATATATTATTTATATTCAAATGGTTCTTATTTTAATTTATAATTAATTGAACAAAAAAGAATTAATTTTATAAAAATTTATAAACCATATATTTTAATAATTTCATTAATCATATTCATAACTTTCATTCCAACAACTAGGTGATGACTAAAATATGAATAATAATGTTTTAATAGTATGTCATGTTCAGTTTAAAGTATGTGTTTCATGTATTCAAAGCTAAACTCTGTGTTTTTTTACAATTAGAGATATCGAAGAAAATTAATCTATTTTAAAATATATGTTTCACAAAATCTTGGTTTGTTACAATCATCCCAATTAAATAACTTTTTTCCCACAATTTCATCTTGTGTTTGGTATATAAGGGACATTTGAAAATCCCTATGTGGGAAACCCATAAATTAAAAAGGAATAAGAAAAATTCCTATTCAAAAGAGAAAAGGTATGTGTTAGGGTCGTCTAGGTTAAAAATACTAGGTTTAACAATATTATAAAATTCATGGGAAGTTATGATTTAAACATCGAAGAAAAACATAATGGTCAAATAATTATGGAGAATAGAATAAATAATTAATCAAGAAAAACGTGAATGATAATGAGAATATCAACAAACATTAAACTATAAACCATTTTCATATGAAAAAGGTCATTGATATAATTTTAAATGGTTGTAAGAGGATAAGATTTTATTTCATGATCAATTTTCTAATGTTGGAGAATTATCATAAGAAGATATAATTACATGATTTAATTATATTTAATAAATATAATCTCAACAATTGGTTATGCTTCTGTTGATGTCCACAACATATCATAATTTAAAGAATGAAGAGGATTATTTTTTTAAGAAGAAAAAATGAATCATAATATCTATGAAAGAATGAAAAGGAATTCCTTAATTCTCAAGTTCTTATCAAAAATGGTTTGGAAATGTTTTGCATTAATATTTATATGGTGAAATAAAAATTTAATCTCTCAAACCTTATTTAATATTCAACATAAACTATTATATAAATGGAAAACCTAATGAAACTTCAATAATTAATAATTTATAAATACCTTGACAATATTTCCCAAGTATCATTGAAATGGTTCTCCAAATAAATTTCAATAAGTATCTCATAATGGTCACATACTCAATATGAGAGTACCATGGTAATATAGTCTTTTGAATAATGGTGGTAACAAGAGTTACATTTTCACATTAAAAAAAATATTCATGATATCATAAATTAACAATTAACTCAAAAATTAAAGATCATTGAATATATTCTATAAATCTATAAATGCTATAAAATCTGGAAATGATAACATATACCAATTTGTCAGCAAATAATTAATTAATTATAGGGTGGTCCATTCTGTCAAATTTACATTATCCATATCAGTATTCTTTATAAACCATGTAAACAATGTTTTCTAATCATCGATATCATATTAAGTGTTATCATCACTTAATAATATGTTTTCCATAAAATATCACCGGGATATTATATCACATTACTAGGTCATCAGTACCACTGAATATATTTTTTCAAATCATTAATGAAATACCTATATAGAAAAATCCTTATGTATTTCACAATTCATATAACATAATTCTGAAATTTCGATAAATTGACATGTCAATAATTATATTTTATTCCGAGTATTTATCATTATATTTCCTAATACCTATTTCAAAAAATTTGAAATATAAATCTTATCATAAATTTCATCAACAAAAATTTAATCATGCCTCTTACATTTAATAAAAACAGTACTGTTAGAACAGTCTATACCATTCATATATCATTATTGATCTCTACATAATCAATTGATTAACTATTACTCAAACCACATCAGAGATTCACTTCATGATCTTTCTAACTATGACATCAATTTTCATAAATTCCACACATTTCACATTTAAAACATTCGACCATCAAGGATTACATAGGGAGACCATTATTCTTAACCATCTAATAAAAAATACATTTCATTTTTACATGGTAATAAATTGATTTGTATCATTATTTTACTCACTTGAAACATCTTCTTATTCCCCTAATAAATTCACTTGGGTGATTATTCCCACATTCTTACCATATATGAAACTAAATTCCATTTTCTACATGGTCTCCAACACCGGGACTCTAAAAAAATATATCCTTATCTTCATTGACAAGTCATTTATTTGGTTAACGTGAAAGTTATTAATATTATATTATGATCATATCTTTGGTATAATCTTAACAAGCTTTAATCCAGTCATCATCCCATTTAGTTTATCATCAATGTTATTTATATCAAATTTTAAATTAAAATTTTTCCTTTTTCTTCCCTCCATTGAATAAAACCAAAAAACATAGTGATAGAAACAAAATTCATGATGGAAAACCTCATAATCAATAAAAAATAATTTATAGTATGGAAAAGTCATGACACCTTTTTATCCTAAAAAACATTAGGATTATACTAAGTCATACATAGTCATCATCTATTTAAATTATTCAAGATGGTTTGTAAGGAGTTTGTTAATTTTATAATCATATCCTCTAGGAGTATCATACTAAGTGTGAATAAATGACCATTTTTATTCCCCAAGTGATGATCAATTCCAGATTAATGAAAATTTTTGGGATTAATTACATATAGGTGCCTCTTTACTATATCCACATGTAATTATATTATCCATACATAGATGTAATTTCTTGAAACCACCCTCTCCATACCATAACAAAATTCCATAACATTTTTTAATACCTTGACTCAACTTTTAATAGATCCTTTGGTACAGTACTAAAGTATTCTCATCCTAGTTTTCAATGGATATATAAAACTATACTATTATACCAAGTTAAATGACTCAAACCTCTAATACATATATATTATATATTTTTAGATGAATATTAATTAGATTAAAAAACAAAAACCTGAGGAACCTGATGTTATATTGACTTCAGAAACATGGACACATAAATAACTAGTCTATAAGTGAGCTATATAATCTCCCACAATGTTTTTAATCACATAAACCCTTCATAGAAATATCATTCATGATACCATTCAATATGAAATTTTCAATGGAAACATAAATAAATATTGAGCACCAAAGATCCTCAAGTTTAGACAATGGAGATATCAGTATATTATGATCATAAGGCTTTGAGAACATGAAAATAAAATTTCAGAAAAATAACATAAATATTATAGATTATAAAAATGATTCATGTAATAAGTCTTGGAATTTTATAAGACCTGCATCATAATGGAATTGAAAAACATGAACCATGAGATAATAAAATTAGAATAATATATAAATTTTTGGTACACAAAGTAACATTAAAAATAAATTTCTTGGTAGATAAAGGATTTTTTACATAACAATAGTATTTGATTGAGTTCACTTCCCAAACCATCATATTATTCATGGTTCACTCACAAGATTATCATAGTGGAGAAACACCCTTACCAAACTAGATTCACTCCCCATTCCATCCTTATTTATCTCATGAAATATCAATCCACACCAAATGATTTTGAGCGAGACATATGTCCCACCTATCACCTAATTAGTTTCATTAATAAATATTCCACAAGATCATAAAAATTTCATATTATCAAAACCAATGAAAATAAATGGGTCTTATAAATATTTTACCATACAATAACTAATAAAAACAGACCAGTTTCATAATAATTTAATCACTTCATCATTTAATATAATTTGTAAAAATGTTGTATTATTCATAAGAGTTTTATCATGGTTTCACCTATGAATGAGAAATGGGCTTCATAAAAATCATATTATCATCAATAAAAAAGTTATATATAATGAATATGAATATTATCCTTGGAGAATATACCCAATAAAGAATAAGTAACATCAATGGATGCCATCATATATGAAAAATTATTTTGAGATATCACTTCATAAATTCCATATTAAAATATACTTTTCACTTTAAAAAACATTAAAACATAATCCAATTTGAAAATCATTTTCCTAGAAAATAATTTTCCATGAAAATAAGCATTGTGACAAAAAATAGAAGAGTTGAAAATCATTTAAAATTTTTTGGATGAAAATGTCCATTTTACTTTGAGAACAACTTTTTAAAACATAAAACATTTGTGAAATAATATTCCTAGAAAATATCCTTTAAAAAATAGAAATGAATATTATATAAAAATAATGTCTATGAAAGCAAAAAATTTCTTTCATGTGGTACATGTTAAACAATAATATTTTCATATTTTTGGTAAAACCCAAATGAGACATCTTTCGAAAATGAAATGATTATTCCTTAAAAAAAATTATTAAAAGTAATTTTTTTGAAAATGTATATAATAAATCATTTAAAATGGTTAGAAAAACCTTACGAATTTGGTAATTTCTGAATTTTAAACCCAATAAAAGATTAAAATTAGTTAAAACTCAAAAAAAATCATGAGAAATAATAAATTCAATATATTAAATATCAATGGTTATGTATTTACAACTCCTATATTTTTATATACGTAAAACATTACATGTGTCTCAAAGAAGAAAATTTGAGATAAAAATCATTTACCTCATTGGTAACATTGAAGCCGTAAACCCCTGAATGAGAGATACTAAAATGGATATTCAAATACAAACATAATTTATGATAAATATTATAAAATAAATTCATTGGAATTATATTCCATACATAAAATAAAGAGGTGGTGAATAAGGCTTGTGTATCAAAAAAGTAAAAAAGTTAGAAGGAGTCCCTTACTACTTTGTTATCCTTTGAACCATAAAACATGTGAATGAGATATCCTCAAATTGATATGTAAATATAAATAATTATCATTAATATAAATTTAAAATTCATTCAGGTGATGTATGTACAACACCTAAAATAAACAAGTAGTGAATATGGCATGTATCCCATAAATATAAAAGTATAATGAAATATCCATTACCATATTCTCAACCTCCATCAAACAAGTTCGAACCTAGAGTATATTAAAAATATTTTAATTATAAATTTTTATCCATACATATCAATCATAGAATATATGAATTACTTATGATCTTTTGTTGTTGGTTTATTAACAATTCCACGTTAATGTAATGTTTCAACCAATGACTACATTTTTTAAACAAGATGAGATATGAATTGGTTACCCAAATCATCTAACTGATAAATATGTTAATGAAAATCATGAATAAAATACATACATGTGTTGTAATGATATTAAACCACCAAGTAATTAAGGGATATACATGCAGAAGTGACATAAGAGAACATGTAAAAGAAAAAATTGCATGATACCTATCCCAAAATAGCCTGGAATCTACCTAAAAAATGTTGCATCCAATAAAATAGTCAACTTCATGTGATTGAAAACTCTTCATAATAATGAATCTACATCCTCTTGGAGACACATTTACAGGTGATCATCAATAATGATAACATCTACTCAATGCAACATCCCATTATATCCAAGGTTTAACTTTGGATTTCCCTCATCAAAATAACACATACGTTGGCCTCTAATTATTGATAAGAAACTAAGAAAATTGATAAAGGGTCATATAATTATCATTGAAATCATATTTAAATTTCAGAAATCATGGAAAGAATTTCTAGTTTTCTTTAAAACTTCTACCAGCTTAGTCCAAAAGTTACGTAGATAACCACAAGAGTAAGAATCTCTTGATCAATAACATGTATTGGTTAAACAAATTACTAGTATCCACCAAGAAGCTCAAGAATCACAAATAAAAATATGATTTATAAAATAAGAATCTTGGAAAAACTAAAATGGTGGTCTTCAGTAACCCATAAAACTGGTCTATCCTGACATCCTGTCAAAAAACACTGCTTAAACCCCTCAAAATCATGGATCTTCCACCACCTTAAGACACATCCACTGAATTGTAGAGGCGCATCAACCAAAATATATGAAAAATTATGGGGAAAAATATGTTTCAACACCCATGTACAAGAGACCACATTTTGAACACTATAGTTCCATAAGAATCTAAATAGAACATCAACAAAACATAACAAAAAATATTTAGATGAATTCAAGAAAATCCAAAAAAGGAGTCCAGGAATGGAACACATAAACTCATTTGAGACTGGATATATTGAAAAAAACATCAATTGAACTCCAATTCATACAAAAAGAATAAAGAGTCATATAAACATTTCTATAAAGAGAAACATCCATTCTAGGTTTCATCAATCAATGAAGTAAAGCTCCATACTGATAACATTCCAGATTCATCAGAAAAAATAATCAAGAAATAGAGTCATTACCAAGGAATTTCTTTATTATTAAATTATATATTTATTTTAAATTAATAATTTATTTTAGAAATAATTAATTCTCTTATTTGAATATAATTATCTGAAATGATTTCACAATATTTGTATTTTTGCAAAAAAACTGCATATTTCTCTTCCATCTAAGAGAGAATTCCCTCCCCCATCTTTGTTTCAAGACTAGATGAACTTTTTAATGTTGGGTCAAAATAATATTCAAAAATTAAAACTTTAGAATAAAAATCATTAACTCATGAACTAGAAGTGAAACAATTAATATTTTATAGATCTGGGATAATATTTTGTGACCTTGGAGTATTAAAGGATCTAGTAATAATTGTTCCTTCTATGTTGGAATAATATCTATGTTTCCTAGTCTTTTTGGGTGTGGGGTGATATAACCATCTAGATCAATCATTTTTTTCATTCATAGAGTTTGAATTTAAAAAATCATCCTCAATATGAAAGGATTGATCACAATCAGCATGTTATAACTCATTATAGTTAGAGTGGACAGTTTTGTCATCCCCCACAAAAAAGACATCACAAGATTTACTTGGTTCCACCAAATATCACCATGGATGACAGAATTAGTGGTGGAATATAGTGAATTATGAATGTAATCTGTATAAAAATAATTATCATTCATCTTATGGGAATGTCTAAAAGATTTTAAATACTGCTTTTATCATGATTCATAACTTCATCAAGTTTTTTAACAATAATGTTGTTCCCTTAAAGAATATTCTATGACCCTAAAGGTATAGGGGTAGCTCGATTAATGCACACATATTGATCTATTATTGTTTTCCCTTTTCAACCCATGATATTTGGATATCCAGAAAGTGAAATTCCCTAACACCACACTCCTTTGATGAGTGTCCAATATTAAGGAAATAATTGTTGTAATCAAAGATATTTTCATAAAAAACATCCTAATAGGATTCAGAAATTCCATTTTGGATCCAAATATGGGAAGGAAGAGAATGAAAAACATCAACATTAGTAAAAAAACCAATAAATTGAGTGTCTTTATAAGATCCTCATGGGAAAAATCAATATTTATGATCTTGTTAATAAGGATGGTAATCAGAAAATGGGGAACATGTTTGAACAAATGAAGTATAAATCTAGGGTTTCTAATCCATAGTAGATCAATAGGGGACTAAAAGAAATAATCAAAGTCTCAGACCCATTTAAAAATATTCATAGATTATCCCCAAAAATAACACAAATGCCACACCGAAAATCAATATTACTCTACATTAGAAGAGATGTGAATGATGAAATATGATTAGTTAAATAAACTGATACGGACACCAAAACATCTAATTGCTTCAGGAGAATTCCTTAATAAATTCAAAGATCAACTACTCTTGATGAATTTTCCTACCAGAAAAAAAATAAAATGTGACTATATAATGATTACCTCATTTTATGATAAGGATATCGCTATATGTCATCTACTACAATAGTGCATTGGAAATTCGGGCAATTACTACTTTTTTTAACATGTGTTTAGATTTTTTATTTTTCCCCTTACGTTGATATTGGTTCCATCATGTACATAATGGAATACTTGTTATGAATATCATATATATTTATTATATATGTATCTGTAGTGATCTATTAATGTTAGTGGTATAAAATTAAATACACTGTTCATGTGGAAATGAGATCGTACATATACTTTAACATTATTTCCATTTTCATGGTGGATTGAAAGAAAAAAATGATAATAATATATTACCATTTAGGAATAATTTTTATATCATATTCATAACATAAGTATATTAATCTCATACTTTTTACCATCTATTTAAAGCATGAACAAATGCCATCATTTTTCAAGGCGGTCTCCTATTATACACACGAGCAACACTATTGTATTCCCATAGAATAGAAAGTAAGGAGGTATATGTGATAATGTTATTCCATAAGTGTAATAATATCATATAATATATAATATAAACATTTAATCCATCATTATATCTATTCATGAAAGGTAGTGATGGAAAAGGAATAACATCATTTTTCATGGTGGTAGTCCACCATTCAACTGAATTATAATTATATATCCCATTTGATGGAAGTGAAAAAGGTTATAATTCAAGAATTTAACATAAAAAATTATATTGATATGGAAGATACTGGTTTTATTATATCATCATGAATTAATAAAAATTGAATTGTTTTTAGGAAGAAATAAAATTAAAATTATCCTTGAAGAACATAACCTCTTCTTCAGGTAACCTCCTTAGGTTTTCACAAAAACAATTATTATGTTGGATATTTTTAAAAAAAAATACATATTCTAAGATGAGATGAGGTAATTAAGGAATATATTTTGTTTTGTGTGTTATTAACTAAATAGTTTTTGAAGTGATAAGGATAAGAGAAAGGGTGTCCTTTTTTAAGTGAGGTGAGTGGAAAGCTTGTAATTATTTGAAGGGAAAAAGTGTACCCACGTTTTTAACATGAAAAAAGACTCCAATGTGAACCATTATTAGTATTTTGATATTATATGTTCTAGATATACCAATAAAATTGGTTTTGGAAGTTTTTGGTTTTTTTAACCCATCTATTTTTAGTTTTACCCCTAGTAAACCCATTTTTTCCTCATGTTTGGTAAATATTTTTTACTTTTTTACTATTAATAATTTGAAAAAAATAATATAAAAATATTAGATAATAAAAATTATTTTTTGTTATTAATATGGAATTATTTTTTCTAAATTCTACTCACACATGCCAAAAATTTTAATATAAATGTAAACTCACAAATGTGATGAGAAAGCGATTTTCCTAAAAGAAAGTGTTCGGAAGTTTAAAAAGTTTTTATATCAAAATTCTATATGAAAATGAATCCAATGGACTAAATTGGTTTAATTTATCTATAATTAAACTAATTTCACTTTAAACCCCATTTTAAAATAATATGTAACCTTATAAATTGTTTAAAAAAATGGTAGTTGTAAATACAAACCATAATTTTTCTCTAATCATTGAAAAGTTAATATTTTTATAAAAATATCTAATAATTCACCATATAACAATTTTTAAATTGTAATTTTAAAAATTTATTTAATTTTTTCAAATATATTTCTATATGTTTCGAAAAATAATTTATAAGAAAGTGCACAAAATGTCATAAAACTATTTTTTAGAAAAAAAAATATTATTTAAATGTAAAATTAGAGTCAAATTATCTCATGCCTAAAAAACACATAAGATTAATTTCAAGAATTATATTTAATATATAATATATAAATTTCATTAATATAATCCCAAAAAAATTGGTTTGTTTAATTTATTTATGTCAAACACATTTTGGCATATAAAAATAGTTATTTGAAAAAAAAATCTTTACATTAAAATGGTTCATTATTTAATTTATTGTTAGATGGTCACAACATTTTTCATTTTATATAAATACGTAACCCTTATATTTTCAAACATAATTATTATTATTCATATCTACCACTCCATTGGATATGTTATAAATACCATATTAACTAATATTATTTTAATAGTATGGTGTGTTTTCTTTAAACTCTTTGTTGCATGTAATGCATAATAAACTAAGTGTTGTGTGTAAAGAAAGAATTCAAAAAAATAAAATATATTTGGAAACAAATATATCCTAAAATATTTTGGTGTTACATATATCACAAAAAATAATATTCCCATATTCAAATGGATATAGATTCAATTATTTCCCCAGTAATAAGTATTTTTGGAAACAAAATTTGGATTCATTGAGTTATGATTTTTGACATTACATTATTTCCTATAAGTAGGGAAAATTCAACATTAAAATATATTTTGTGTAATTATATAATTTTTATGTTGAATTTAATTCCTAAAAACTAAATAGTTATCAAATATTTCTTACCATATTCATCATGTTATCTATAAGGGATATTAATAGCTCAAATATAATTTATTTGTGTTAAATAGTTTTATCATGGATGTTATTCTTTCTTTATTGGGTTTTCCCACTCTAACATTTTGATATATGGTATTATAAAATACTATATGGGTATATGGTGCTTTAATACAATGAATTTTTTATTAATATTTTTACAATATCAGTTTTAATTAAAGGTACATTTAGGGTATTAAAAAGGTTCCTTTCATATCTATATTTTTATATCATCAACTCTATATTACTAACAGCAAAATTTATGTCTTTTTCAAGGAACCATTATTGAAGATTATTTTTAGAAGTATAAGTTTTTAAAATATTTTACTTCACCTTTTCAAAATATAATTTTAAAATAGATATGTAAGTTATTATTTTTTAATGTCAAAGATGTTTTTAATAATGTATTTTATTTTTTAACGTTCATTTATATTTCTCTATTAAATAGAGTTCACGCTAAAGGGATTTTTATCATGATATATCCACTAAAAACATAATTATTATAATTTGGTGGATGGAACTCATGGTATAAAATATATCAATTCATGGTCCCTTCTTGTGTTTTTTTCTTAAAGAATTAATTTTCAAGGATATTTTTCATTTATGTAAACATCTTTTTGAGTTTCCTTTATTGTGAAAGATATATATTATTTTTCAACCATCCCCCTTCTTTCTCTGGATAGATTATGTTAAATAATACTATATGAAATATTTGATCCATTATTGACATTATATTTTCTAACTATCCACTAGGAATAAGAATAAATTTTCTTCTAATTACTTTACTTTTCTAATAGCTAATTTTGTATTTCTCTAATTGTAGGTGTTCACCTAGATTTTATAAATTAATTGATTGGGGTAATTATGTACTTAACTATATCTCCCATAATCTATATTGTTTTAGTTTTATGGATTTTATATAGAAATCTATGAAATGTATTGATTTAGGAACCATTGAAGATTTGTATATTTGTTATTCTAGAATTATTATTTATTGACTACTCATGAAAGTCGGATATTTATTATTTAACTGTCCATTTATTTCTATATGGGTTACAATCATGTTATCTCTTACATTTATATGGGGAAGTGTGTTGGGGTTCTATAAGTTATTATTCCAGTATGGATGGTTATTGGGTAAGTTGAGTATATAATATTTACTTACTATCAAAAATTGTAACACCCCAAGATTTCATAGTGTGTTATTTCTTCAAAATAATTCAATAACTTTCACTACATGCAACACCATGTTCAAGCACACCATGACTTACCAAACAAGCCGTTCAAAAGAGGTTATGAATAGTATTAGATAAATTTTAATGTTTATATAATCCTTATAATTTTAGAATCCATATTATGAGTTTCTTAGATATAATGCAAGAACAAATTCATTTTCAGTATTGCACTTTTATCAACTTTAATAGTGAAACCTTTTTAAATACTATATTTTAAACTTTTTGACTAAATGGGGACATCAAAAATTTAAAATGAAACATCCCAAGCTTCCACGGTACGCTTTCTTTGAATAATACAGTAGCGTGTGTTGTACGCAACCTTGAGTTTTAACACACACCACAACCAATCAAACTAGCCGTTATGAATAGTAATACCTAATTTTTGAAATTATATATATTTTATATTTAAAAATGGACTTCATTTTTGGATTCGGAATATCGAAATTATCCTAGGGTGAAATTTTGGTACTTTTCGGATAACTTTTATATTTTGATGAATAGTGAAAATTACTAAATTTTAATTAAAAACAACTTTTTTAATCAAAATAATTAATAGTGATAAATTATGAATTTGAGTGGTTTTAAAGTATATTTAGAATATATTTTTACCATTTAATATAATGTTGGTCATTGGACATAATTTTACAATTAAACCGAACATAAACGCGTGTCAATCTTTTGATAGTTATTATCTCTTAAAAACACGCTTTTTGTTTTGACAGCGGGATTTAATTTTAAATTAATTTCTGCCACTTCTGTGTTTTGAATTTAGGAAAATGGATTCCATATTTGGAATCAGGATATTAAAATTGTGTAAATAGGTAACTTTTATTTTTAGACATTTTGAATAATTACTGCGGTAAATATTTTATTTACCATGGTTAAGGGTAAATCCGGTAAATAAGGGTTAAAAAAAATAATATTATAATAATACTAAATTACCCTAAAACGTGTCTTAACCCTATTGGTTGATACATGGTCGATCATGGGAATCTTTGGGTCTATTTTGGGACCCCATGGATCCACTTGTAAGTGATAATGACACTTTATTTTAATTTAGTTAAAATGAATACAAAAATGACACAAGCATATATCTTTTAGAACAACAATTGTTACATAGGGTTATATATGTTGGATTTTAGATTATAAATATTCATTAGAAAGCTAAAAAGATTTTATACATAATGATATTTTATTTATAATTTTTAGACATTAAATAATTTATTTTATTTATGACACAATGATGATGCAGTAATTACTATAATAGTGAAAAATTAAAATAATTGATATTATAAATACCCAAATAAATATAATATGAAACTTTTAATGAATTAAACTAATTTTATAGGATAATATGATATATTAGGATTGATTTAATTGACTTTTTTCGAAGTAATCAATCTGTTATGAGTTTCACAAAAATCAACTATTGAATAGTGTCAAAATTGACATAAAAGAGTTCTTAAAACAAATATTATATTATTAATTGATATTAAATTCCTAAAAATCTAAGGTTCGGCAAAGAGACTTATATTATGATAGGTTAATCATTAATGGACCACTTGTGGGTCGCTTGGATGTATATAGTAATTTTATTAACCATATTATATAAAAATACAAAGAGACATTGTAAAAGTGAAACTAATTAACTTAGAGTTAATACTTAAAGATAAGGTTAATATAAGTACCCAAACCTGTCTAAATTCTATTGGATGAGTTGTTTTCGACCTATCCCCACCTCATCCTTTGAATAGTCAACTTTGGAGCCTTTGGAAACCGAATATGAATTTATTATAAATTAATATTTCTAGCTTTTCCAAAGGTGCCCCTCACCCCTCTTATAAAAGGGCACTCCTTCTTCTCATTTCCTCACACCTCTCAAGCCACTTGGCTCGTCCAAACTCTGCCCAACTAAGCTCCCCACATCCCTCTCCTCCTCCTTGAAGATTCCCCTTAGGCATAAAGCATTTCAAGAAGTCCTTTGGTTCCAACCAAAGTGAGTTACCTAAATTAAAGGTAACAATTTCTCTTAAAGTATTTTCATTTATTTTGCTTCTCCAACCCCCAAAATCTTTTTATTTCCTTTATTTTGTAACAACAACAGTATCCTCAATATACTAGGATGTTGTTATAAGAAGGATTCAAACTACACATTCACACAACTCCATCTAGTGGATGATGAACATAATGTTTCTGTGGATGGCAAACTAACGCCTCACGAAACGATGATTGTTCAAATACATCTTACCGCCTCTCATGGTGGCCATTAGGATGGCACTGTAATTAAATATGATATTAATGATATATATTTTATATATAATCTTCTGTAATTCCATTTTATTTCATACCATTATTCGTTTCATGTTGTATATACATACGATAATTTCATTTGAGGAAGTGCGGACTACCGCCCCCTTAAAATGATATGACTCGTTCATACCACACATGGAACGTATAAAGGATGGTGTAAATGAACTTAAGTAACATATATAAAATATTATATTATACTGGAATAGTAATATACCTATGTATAATTTGGATTCGATTCTTTTAAAATAAAAATTAAATGGAAGTAGCGTTCGTGCGTACGTACGGACTACCGTCTCCACGAACGCGATGAGATTCATTCTCCATCGTATAATTTGATGATTTAAAAATGATGTTTAAGAACTTGATACCATTCTGGATATGAATAATATACATCCCATTAATAACGAATATGTCTCACATAACAAAGAATATAAAGTAAAATGAACCCGTTAACACCCGAAATGACGATAATTCTAAAATATTATTAACAAATCAATGATAAAAGATCATATATGATATCATATTAAAGTAAATGATTCTTTTATTATTCAATAACAATTATTTCACCATTATACAGGAGGTAAACCTACCATCGACCAAGGAAAAAGTACAATGTAAGGGATTCTCTTATCTCACTTTCAATTCCGTGAGATTTCCATTGTTCGCCACTAAATTATTGAAAGTGGTGTATTGTGTACTGCCATTTGATATATATTCATGATTATATTTATATTCA
Source organism: Viscum album (assembly GCA_963277665.1). Taxonomy (NCBI): domain Eukaryota; kingdom Viridiplantae; phylum Streptophyta; class Magnoliopsida; order Santalales; family Viscaceae; genus Viscum; species Viscum album. The sequence continues at coordinate 1,807,995,031 of OY728160.1, forward strand.
TGTTATTCTGTAAATCATTTGGTGGTTATTAACTTTTGGCCATACGACTCAGTTGATTAACGTGGTAAGGGGTTTCTTATCTCACTTTTAATTTCGTGAGATTTCCATTGATCACCACTTAATTATTGCATGTGGTGTATGTGTACTGCCCATGATTGTATTCATTGTGTAATATACTTTAATTTATGGGTATTTACATCATCAGGGTATGATACTTCTTTCATGGGTGTATGTTTCGTATGTTACCTAATCGATAAGGGAATTTGAGATTTCAATTTCCACTCATTTGGCTTTACGCATATCTCATTGATTATATTACCCCAAGATTATGTGTGGAATCACTATTCATTTGATTATGTCATAATTTCCACTCCCCTTCCTGTGGATATAAGTTTGATGCACATAATCACTCCATTGGTAATTCTCAAGTCATTGATATGAATTTGATAAGAGTAATTTTAACTCATTCTCCATTTGTTGAGTTAAACATCCAATTCGTTGGTATTGATTTTACAAGAATATGTGTGAATGTCCTTTGATTGTTTTACACTGAATATCCAATCATATTTAGTGTATTTATATTTGTCACACATAATTATGTCATTGATTTATCCTTAACCTAAGGATACAACCTTTACAAGAGATTTCATCTCAATTTACATTCCATTGAGACTTCTTTGTTGATATACACCAAATCACTTTTATGTGGTGTATATAACGTACTTTGACATAGTATATCATGAATCCCTTTATTCTCATGGTATTACAATGTTTTGATTACCACAATTATTTGTATTCAAGTGTCTCTTTTGGTTAGAATCTCTAACCAAAATACCATTTTTAAATGTTTTAAATACTTATTCTTCTAAATCTTGCTCATTAATGTCCATGTTTTAAAAATGGTTTTAAGGATTTATTTATATGGACATTAAAGTTTTAGAAATTAAAACTCCTTTTAAAAAGTTTCAAAGTGGTATGGGACACTTTGATTCAAAAATCTACTTTTAAATGGCTTCTTGACAAATAGTGTGACTTTTAAATGTTTTCAAGAAAAGGGGGATATTTCTCTCAAATAGTTTTGATGATTATTTTCATCTATGTCAACATCCTTCATTACTCTTGATTGAGGTTAATGTGATACAATACAATCTTCTATATTGTATCGAATGAGTTATGTTTGACTGTGGATGTGCTATTTTTATACCATTCATGGTTTGTGGTAAAAGTATTGACATTTCGTATGCTAGTTTTTAATACGAATGTTTATGTTATGTTTAATCCTATTCATATGAGGAATGCATTGGACTTAATAAGTGACGGGTGGAGCCCGCTATAGCTCCTCGATGCATCGGTAGGTCTCATGAGACAAACTAGTGTCTTGGCACAAGGCCTTGGCAAAATCTTATTTGTAGTCTTGGCACGAGGCCTTGGCAATGTGGTTATGATAGTCTGGCATTATGCATTCCATCATTATGAAAGTGGTTATTGATATTGCATGTGATCATTCGACTAGTAGAATATCCATGTGAGTAAGTAAATGGCATTATTTCATTTTACCTTTGCCATTTTATGCTGAAGTTCAAGTTTAAAAGGCTTTTGTTTTAGTTATAATTTGCCTTAAGTGTTTATGCTCATTTATGAAAGCTTCTGCTATAATGTTATCCTTACTGAGCATCCGAGCTCACCCCTTTCAATGTTTTATTTATTTTTTCCCAGGATTATGAAGAAGTAATTTATGAATGACCTGCAGGGATAGTATGAGGGGATATGAAGACAAGATGTTTTTTTATGATGTAATGTAAAAATTTATGGATGTATCTAGTTATTTCAAGGCTACTAAACTAATCGGTCTTTCGAGACTTGATCTTTCTCGTGATCATGCCAATGTTATGTAATTAATGCACCGACTCTGGGTAGCTGGGGTCGGGGCGTTACAGTTGGTATCAGAGGAAGTTTAGTACAAACCTTGGTAGCTAGATTTAGATAAACTCTGATTAGAGCACGTAGACCTAAGATGAACTTTGAGGATTAGTATAAAAAAAAACTTCCTAGAATTTTGGTATTGTAAAGATTTTGTGAGTTTTCCGAGCAATACATCCCTGTCTGGATACGAGCAGGTAGAGGCGGCTCTGGCACAGATGTACCTAGGGGTAAAACCCGAAAACACCGCTTTGAGCTAGACTCGAACGGGAACTGGTGCACGACAACGGGCCTTGCTGCACTCTTGGTTACGACACTCCCGGGGGATATGCTTAGGATAATTTACATTTTCTTTACAAACCGATTTAAGTAATATATACATAAGATGAGAGAAAATGACCTTGGTTAATCCTAATATGTTTCAAATTGAGAATATGGTGACATTTTAATCTCTAAATGATTTTACGACTACTATTACTCACACAATGCCTTCTGGTTTTAGTCAATGGCTGGATTCCAAGGAAGTCATAGTGACTTTGAGAATGATGTACAAGTTGGGAACAGTGGTGGCAATGAGCAACAAAATGGAATGTTGATAGGCGTAAAAGATATCGTCTTTATGCCAAATCAGTTTTCCAAAAATATGATCAACAACATATATATTAACCAACTCCCAGACTCAACAAGGAAGAGAAAGGTGATAAATGATAAGATCTCCAGCAATGGAGACCATGGAGAAAAGAAACCTCAATTTTCATCATGCAGGAATTGTGGAAAGAGACACCCAGGAAAGTGTCTCAATGGGACAACGAAATGTTTTACGTGCGGGAAGGAAGGACATAAAGTGAAGAATTGCCGAAGAAAAATGAAGAGTACTATGGAAGAAGATAAAAATGGTCCCAAGAGTCCATTTACAGTCATTTGTCGTAAATGTAGGGGACCTGGCCATTACCCGAGTGAATGTCCTATTTTATAGGATATTTTCTTGGTCAAAGAAGAAGCTATGTGGAAATAAATGGCTGGAGAAAAATTTAAAAAGTATTAGCACTCCTTGTTGATGGGTTTGCTTTGGAATAATTTTCTCTTGTATTTGTAACCCCGCAGTTTGCCATGTGAGAATGATATTTGAGGAAGAATTGTCTCTTCTCTTGTGGATATAGGTATAAATAACCATTTGGTTTTATATGATCATTGGGGTTTGAGAAAATGATAAGTTATTATAATTTGGGATGAAAATGCAAAGTATGATATAACATTTGTGGTTAAATTATGTTATTTTGAGGAATTTATCTCATTTTGGTAATATTATAAAATATAGTTTTTGAAAAAGGACAACACGTAGACCGTGTGACAACCCATCGCGTCGGACAAAGCCGTGGGAATCGAACCCACAACCAAAGTGCGATTGGGATTTATCGCCTACCACTGGACTACGTGAAGTCCCTGGTTAGTGTGACTATTTTTTTTGTTAAATGATTTTATTGATCAATAATAAGATGATTTGGGTTCTTATGTCTTATCAAATGAATACCCTTGGTATAGGAAAATGATTTGGTGATTAAGTGATAAATGTTATTTTGGAAGATGTTCGTTTTGTTAGGAACACTATATGCCCAAGGAAAATAGAATACAATGAGGTTTCATTTGTAGAGTAATGGTGGATTTTTATCTACATTTTTATTGTTGATTTATAGTGATTTGGGTTATTTATGGAAATGATTAACCTATAACAGAGAATATGTGATGATTACTTTTAAGTATGTGACTTTAAGAGTATTTGATGTAATTTGGTGATACAATGTAACATGGGAGACTACATAATCAAATTCTTCTATGTTTTGGGTTTCAATATTAGTTTGGATTATATTAAAGGATTTTAAGGACAATTGGTTATTGAATGGTATCTATTTAACTTTGGGGTATTGTTGGTTTAATTTTAGAAATTAAGATTAGTGCATATTTATCTCAATGAATATCCTTATGGGGGATCATTAGATCATTCACTAACCATTTTGGTTTTGATTAATATATGGTTTATCCTGCATGGATCATGTGATTCTATAGAAGTTTATTCTAGCTCTTCCAGTGTGACCAAGTCTTCTTGAATACTCATCGTTTAAAAAAAAAATTGAGTTAGTGGTGGAAATTTATTAAAGAATGAAAATCTACTTAAAATTTAAGTATATCTCATAATGTTCTTAGCCAATCTCATAAATAAAATCCCCAACATTAATAAAAGAAACATAGAACAAAAATGTTGTCCTAGATGGTACCTTAAATCATCACAAATTTATGGCTTTGGGATTTTTGGCCTTTTCATAGCCATGTTCTCTACCACTCTCCATCAGATAATTGATGGTTAGATTTCTCCTCCATATCCATATTTTCCTTCATGGAACCCTAGTATGTGTTATTTTCGGTAATCTTCATACTTTCGACTCTTTATTTTAAATAGAGGCCTCATTAATTCATTTTTCGATGTGGGATTTCAACTAAGATATTTTGAAACGTCAAAAATGTGTTATCCTAATACCTTATGTTTTGTTGAACCGATGGTATTTCAAATCCTCATAGATTGATGATTATAAGGACCTCAATTTTACACTTGTTTGTGATTGATGACCTCAATCACCACCTATAAATATTTACGTTTTTCCTCCAATTATATGTCTCTAGTTGCCACCAATGTTCTCCTAATCGAGATCATAATTTGGTGGTGACCCTTTGATTTCTCTTTTTCTCATATTAAGACTAAATTTTAGTAACCCAATTTCCGATTGGGGTTTTCCCACAAATATATTATCTATTTTCAACCTTTTTTTTTCGAAGAACAATTTCAAATTGCGAGGACGCAATTTATTGAAGGAGGGGAGAATGTAACACCCCAAGATTTCATAGTGTGTTATTTCTTCAAAATAATTCAATAACTTTCACTACATGCAACACCATGTTCAAGCACACCATGACTTACCAAACAAGCCGTTCAAAAGAGGTTATGAATAGTATTAGATAAATTTTAATGTTTATATAATCCTTATAATTTTAGAATCCATATTATGAGTTTCTTAGATATAATGCAAGAACAAATTCATTTTCAGTATTGCACTTTTATCAACTTTAATAGTGAACCCTTTTTAAATACTATATTTTAAACTTTTTGACTAAATGGGGACATCAAAAATTTAAAATGAAACATCCCAAGCTTCCACGGTACGCTTTCTTTGAATAATACAGTAGCGTGTGTTGTACGCAACCTTGAGTTTTAACACACACCACAACCAATCAAACTAGCCGTTATGAATAGTAATACCTAATTTTTGAAATTATATATATTTTATATTTAAAAATGGACTTCATTTTTGGATTCGGAATATCGAAATTATCCTAGGGTGAAATTTTGGTACTTTTCGGATAACTTTTATATTTTGATGAATAGTGAAAATTACTAAATTTTAATTAAAAACAACTTTTTTAATCAAAATAATTAATAGTGATAAATTATGAATTTGAGTGGTTTTAAAGTATATTTAGAATATATTTTTACCATTTAATATAATGTTGGTCATTGGACATAATTTTACAATTAAACCGAACATAAACGAGTGTCAATCTTTTGATAGTTATTATCTCTTAAAAACACGCTTTTTGTTTTGACAGCGGGATTTAATTTTAAATTAATTTCTGCCACTTCTGTGTTTTGAATTTAGGAAAATGGATTCCATATTTGGAATCAGGATATTAAAATTGTGTAAATAGGTAACTTTTATTTTTAGACATTTTGAATAATTACTGCGGTAAATATTTTATTTACCATGGTTAAGGGTAAATCCGGTAAATAAGGGTTAAAAAAAATAATATTATAATAATACTAAATTACCCTAAAACGTGTCTTAACCCTATTGGTTGATACATGGTCGACCATGGGAATCTTTGGGTCTATTTTGGGACCCCATGGATCCACTTGTAAGTGATAATGACACTTTATTTTAATTTAGTTAAAATGAATACAAAAATGACACAAGCATATATCTTTTAGAACAACAATTGTTACATAGGGTTATATATGTTGGATTTTAGATTATAAATATTCATTAGAAAGATAAAAAGATTTTCTACATAATGATATTTTATTTATAATTTTTAGACATTAAATAATTTATTTTATTTATGACACAATGATGATGTAGTAATTACTATAATAGTGAAAAATTAAAATAATTGATATTATAAATACCCAAATAAATATAATATGAAACTTTTAATGAATTAAACTAATTTTCTAGGATAATATGATATATTAGGATTGATTTAATTGACTTTTTTCGAAGTAATCAATCTGTTATGAGTTTCACAAAAATCAACTATTGAATAGTGTCAAAATTGACATAAAAGAGTTCTTAAAACAAATATTATATTATTAATTGATATTAAATTCCTAAAAATCTAAGGTTCAGCCAAGAGACTTATATTATGATAGGTTAATCATTAATGGACCACTTGTGGGTCGCTTGGATGTATATAGTAATTTTATTAACCATATTATATAAAAATACAAAGAGACATTGTAAAAGTGAAACTAATTAACTTAGAGTTAATACTTAAAGATAAGGTTAATATAAGTACCCAAACCTGTCTAAATTCTATTGGATGAGTTGTTTTAGACCTATCCCCACCTCATCCTTTGAATAGTCAACTTTGGAGCCTTTGGAAACCGAATATGAATTTATTATAAATTAATATTTCTAGCTTTTCCAAAGGTGCCCCTCACCCCTCTTATAAAAGGGCACTCCTTCTTCTCATTTCCTCACACCTCTCAAGCCACTTGGATCGTCCAAACTCTGCCCAACTAAGCTCCCCACATCCCTCTCCTCCTCCTTGAAGATTCCCCTTAGGCAGAAAGCATTTCAAGAAGTCCTTTGGTTCCAACCAAAGTGAGTTACCTAAATTAAAGGTAACAATTTCTCTTAAAGTATTTTCATTTATTTTGCTTCTCCAACCCCCAAAATCTTTTTATTTCCTTTATTTTGTAACAACACCAGTATCCTCAATATACTAGGATGTTGTTATAAGAAGGATTCAAACTACACATTCACACAACTCCATCTAATGGATGATGAACATAATGTTTCTGTGGATGGCAAACTAACGCCTCACGAAACGATGATTGTTCAAATACATCTTACCGCCTCTCATGGTGGCCATTAGGATGGCACTGTAATTAAATATGATATTAATGATATATATTTTATATATAAGCTTCTGTAATTCCATTTTATTTCATACCATTATTCGTTTCATGTTGTATATACATACGATAATTTCATTTGAGGAAGTGCGGACTACCGCCCCCTTAAAATGATATGACTCGTTCATACCACACATGGAACGTATAAAGGATGGTGTAAATGAACTTAAGTAACATATATAAAATATTATATTATACTGGAATAGTAATATACCTATGTATAATTTGGATTCGATTCTTTTAAAATAAAAATTAAATGGATGTAGCGTTCGTGCGTACGTACGGACTACCGTCTCCACGAACGCGATGAGATTCATTCTCCATCGTATAATTTGATGATTTAAAAATGATGTTTAAGAACTTGATACCATTCTGGATATGAATAATATACATCCCATTAATAACGAATATGTCTCACATAACAAAGAATATAAAGTAAAATGAACCCGTTAACACCCGAAATGACGATAATTCTAAAATATTATTAACAAATCAATGATAAAAGATCATATATGATATCATATTAAAGTAAATGATTCTTTTATTATTCAATAACAATTATTTCACCATTATACAGGAGGTAAACCTACCATCGACCAAGGAAAAAGTACAATGTAAGGGATTCTCTTATCTCACTTTCAATTCCGTGAGAATTCCATTGTTCGCCACTAAATTATTGAAAGTGGTGTATTGTGTACTGCCATTTGATATATATTCATGATTATATTTATATTCATGTTATTCTGTAAATCATTTGGTGGTTATTAACTTTTGTCCATACGACTCAGTTGATTAACGTGGTAAGTGGTTTCTTATCTCACTTTTAATTTCGTGAGATTTCCATTGATCACCACTTAATTATTGCATGTGGTGTATGTGTACTGCCCATGATTGTATTCATTGTGTAATATACTTTAATTTATGGGTATTTACATCATCAGGGTATGATACTTCTTTCATGGGTGTATGTTTCGTATGTTACCTAATCGATAAGGGAATTTGAGATTTCAATTTCCACTCATTTGGCTTTACGCATATCTCATTGATTATATTACCCCAAGATTATGTGTGGAATCACTATTCATTTGATTATGTCATAATTTCCACTCCCCTTCCTGTGGATATAAGTTTGATGCACATAATCACTCCATTGGTAATTCTCAAGTCATTGATATGAATTTGATAAGAGTAATTTTAACTCATTCTCCATTTGTTGAGTTAAACATCCAATTCGTTGGTATTGATTTTACAAGAATATGTGTGAATGTCCTTTGATTGTTTTACACTGAATATCCAATCATATTTAGTGTATTTATATTTGTCACACATAATTATGTCATTGATTTATCCTTAACCTAAGGATACAACCTTTACAAGAGATTTCATCTCAATTTACATTCCATTGAGACTTCTTTGTTGATATACACCAAATCACTTTTATGTGGTGTATATAACGTACTTTGACATAGTATATCATGAATCCCTTTATTCTCATGGTATTACAATGTTTTGATTACCACAATTATTTGTATTCAAGTGTCTCTTTTGGTTAGAATCTCTAACCAAAATACCATTTTTAAATGTTTTAAATACTTATTCTTCTAAATCTTGCTCATTAATGTCCATGTTTTAAAAATGGTTTTAAGGATTTATTTATATGGACATTAAAGTTTTAGAAATTAAAACTCCTTTTAAAAAGTTTCAAAGTGGTATGGGACACTTTGATTCAAAAATCTACTTTTAAATGGCTTCTTGACAAATAGTGTGACTTTTAAATGTTTTCAAGAAAAGGGGGATATTTCTCTCAAATAGTTTTGATGATTATTTTCATCTATGTCAACATCCTTCATTACTCTTGATTGAGGTTAATGTGATACAATACAATCTTCTATATTGTATCGAATGAGTTATGTTTGACTGTGGATGTGCTATTTTTATACCATTCATGGTTTGTGGTAAAAGTATTGACATTTTGTATGCTAGTTTTTAATACGAATGTTTATGTTATGTTTAAACCTATTCATATGAGGAATGCATTGGACTTAATAAGTGACGGGTGGAGCCCGCTATAGCTCCTCGATGCATCGGTAGGTCTCATGAGACAAACTAGTGTCTTGGCACAAGGCCTTGGCAAAATCTTATTTGTAGTCTTGGCACGAGGCCTTGGCTATGTGGTTATGATAGTCTGGCATTATGCATTCCATCATTATGAAAGTGGTTATTGATATTGCATGTGATCATTCGACTAGTAGAATATCCATGTGAGTAAGTAAATGGCATTATTTCATTTTACCTTTGCCATTTTATGCTGAAGTTCAAGTTTAAAAGGCTTTTGTTTTAGTTATAATTTGCCTTAAGTGTTTATGCTCATTTATGAAAGCTTCTGCTATAATGTTATCCTTACTGAGCATCCGAGCTCACCCCTTTCAATGTTTTATTTATTTTTTCCCAGGATTATGAAGAAGTAATTTATGAATGACCTGCAGGGATAGTATGAGGGGATATGAAGACAAGATGTTTTTTTTATGATGTAATGTAAAAATTTATGGATGTATCTAGTTATTTCAAGGCTACTAAACTAATCGGTCTTTCGAGACTTGATCTTTCTCGTGATCATGCCAATGTTATGTAATTAATGCACCGACTCTGGGTAGCTGGGGTCGGGGCGTTACAAAAATAATAAATTATGTGGACATAAAGAAGTTATGGTTGTGGACATACATTATATATCCCCTCAAAGAATTGATACGACTCATTATAAAAACATGATTGGGTATTTAGTGTATGGATTCCCAATTCAAAAATTTGTCTTGAAAACACACTTAATGAAATGAATAAAGTCATTACTATTACCTTGTTCGAAAGAATAGTGTCTGGGCTTAGGCCTTTATTTTAAGATCAAGATGTCCAATATTCTCCATCCAATCACAATGAATTCAGTTATTGTTATCAGTGAGAAATATTTATTTTCATTTATACACATGAATATACTATTCCATCAATTTCTTTTGATTATTTCATTATGATGATTACATATTAAAAAAAATAATTTTTCCATATTTATTCTATGATTTCCTCATTTTTATTTTTTTCACGTACTAATAATTTGATCTTAACCATCTATTTGTTTGTAATTTAATAGTTTTTTATAAAATTTATTACAAAAAATTTTTTTAAGAGAATATATTTAGTTGGGATTTATTATAGATGTCTAGGACTTATTATAGAAACATGTTTCTTTTTTAGTGGAAAAAATATTCATTTTTTTAGAGATAAATGGGATTAACTAGTTTATGATTTTTCAAAATTATTAAAACTCTAAACCTAAAAGGTTAGGGAAATATATGTAATTAATTTTGTTTATGTTAGGTAATTATGTGATATATATGGATTTAAATCTATAGATGATATGAGATATATTATTTAATATATGTTTTATTTTCACTATATATGTTGTTGTAGTTCAATGGAGTGATAGTTGGTATCAGAGAAGGGGTTATAACCCATTGGTTACCATCATGCTGTTGATTAATGATTAAAATTTCATTAGGTAGTTGTATAATAAGGTTTATCATAATTTAAAATTCATATATTACACTTTATATTTTTTCACGTAATTTTGAATATTTTATAGATTAGGGTTAGAAAAATTTATTGAAAACCCTAAGGATAAGTCAAAGAGGGAATTCCATGAATATGATAGTATCCTATTGTTTTTATGAAGTAGATATTATGTGGTGATCTTTAAATTTCATCCCTATATGGATACTACATGTGTATGAATTATCTATTATATGTTTTTTTCAGGGTAATAAAAACGAAATGGGCGAATTGGGTATCAACTCGATCTTCACCTAGTGCATGATAATGTGGCCTAAATAAACAGCCATTTTAACATTCCTGAGGTATTTTATTGGTTAGTAAAATTATATATAGAAGAAATTATGATGGATTTATTATGATAAAACAATAATTATATGATTTATTAGAGAAGAAAATATAAAGAAACTCAAATTTAAACAATATTAACAATTTCAATGAGTATTATATTTTGTTGTATCAATTTTTATGTTATTATCTTAAATAATTATATTATTTTTTTAACTACACATAAATAATAATTAAATAATTTTGTTTCAATAATGGATGGAGTTTTAAGGAACCTGTAATGTAAGGGGAGTGAGGGAAATTAGGTGATTATCTCAACAATCAAAACAGATAAATGAGAGTTGGACTACGAAATTTGGTGATTATACCAAACATGATATAGCATGTTTATTAACTAGTTGAAAAGAATTTAATTCCTGAATAAAAAAAATAAGTTATGTAAGAATTATCAATAATTTGTTTGGGATGGGGCTGATGATGGAGTGATGAATCAATTTACATCTTTTTAAATTTAAGGACTGAATCCTAATGGGAATTTTTTTAAAGGGATTGATAGATGTTATTATTATGGATATGAAATACCTCATTCTCCTAAATTTAATGTAATGGGAGAATATATTGAAATATATTTCTTCAATGGTAAGGAATTATAAGACTTAATTCCCTAATTTATAGGAAAATAAGGGAAATAGTCACTGAAAACCATGTGAAAAATTATAAGTCTATGAAACTAATATAAATATAAAAATATTGGGGATTAATGATATATTTTTTTATAAGTTATTTTAGAAATTTTTTCACCAACTATTAGATATTGAGATAAAAAAAATACCTTATGGTTGGATTATTATAAAATCAATTTCAAGATTGTGGAATGTTTTCCTTATATACATAGATCATATTTCCTGTCACACCCTGTTTACAGAATCAGTTAAAAATACTCTTTTAGCCATGTATTTTATGTTTATATATTGTCCTTATGTCGGGAGAAGGGAGTTTATAGTTTTTCCTTTTCAATTGTAATTGAATACTTCGTTGTAGATTTTGTTTTTCACAGTAGAGGGTGTGGTTGTTGTGCGGTTAGTTAACTACAATGCAGTGGATAGATTTGGTTGTTCTGTTTATTTTTGTATAGTGGGAGGGTGGAGTGTTAGATGTCTTCTAGTGGATTCAATGTGTATTCATGGATAATCAATCAATATAGGGGTCACTACATCATGTAGTGGTGGCTACAGTGTAGTTTCCTAGTATAGTCTCAGAAGATGTGGCATAGTGATATATATAGCATCATATTCTATTCCCCTAGTTTATAGAATCTATCTATTGACAATGGAATTGATTCGAGATACAATTTTGAAAAACCACCACTATTACATTACCAACTCCCTTATGTCATAGTCAATGCCTTTGTGGAATGCATTTCAACATAGCCTTTTGTGTTGTTTTGTGATACATATTTATCCTGGCCATCTATAAATTTAGATAATATTTATTTAGCTCCTTTAATCCAACCCCATCACCATTGATATGGTTTTAATTAATATTAAGACTCCAGGTTGATGACTTTGGATCTCTCATCCCCTTTATCAGATCATCATATTGGTTGAAATCATGGATCTCTACTAGGTGCAGTCAAGTTATTTTGGATCTAATCTCTTTCTCTCCTATAACCTATCTTGAAGAAAATGAGGTTTTCATCAGTATTTATGTAGGTGTATCTATCCCATGGACTATCTAATGGCATTCATTCTATCCTAATGAGGAACCTTTAGTTTTGATTAAGGAAATTTATTTTTTTTTGAAAACTATCATTGGTGATATAATATTAAACGGCTATAACTATTTTCTTCAGAATCAATTTTTCTTTTAAAATTTTATTTTATACACATGATGTTTTTTATAAAATTCCTCAATTATGATTTTAAATTAAAAATTTATTCTCAATCAGGGAAGTGGTGTGTCATCTCTCTATAAAATATTATATGAGATATGGTTATGGTTTTTTATAAAAATGATGATGATATATAAAAAATTGGGTGAATATAGGGAATATGAGAAAAATAATCATATGAAAGACCTAATGAAGTAAGTTATCACCAAGTTACAATGCAATGATGCTATATTATAGATTTGGATTCATTTCAAGGGAACCAATTTTCGTTGGTATTATGATTTACTTATACTTTCTAGTGTTTCATTGAATTTTTTAGTCGGTTACATCATTCTAGCATGGAATTACATTTGGTTATTTTTTGCTACATTATGTGCATGTCAACTTCATAATTCGAATTTTCCGACATTATATAGATAATGATTATTAACAAATATTTTATTCATATTATTATGACTTGTGGATATATTTTTTTTTTGTTGATTTGGTTTTTAGAGTATGATATTATTATTATAGGGAAACCAATAGGAGACTTTATATATAAAATCATTTCCCTTGGAACATTTTTTTAATTTTTTTTAAAATAACCTATAAATGAGCATGGATAAACATTATATTGATTCATTCATGGTATCCTACATAGATGTAGTGAACACACCATACTGTTTCCATTTGGTTTTTATATATTTTTTATTCCAGATACAACAAAATGGAAGAGCATCATGTAGAGTAAAAATCTCCTAGATCATGTATAATTTTTATGGGTTGGGATAGTAGTGACATATAGTCACATGGATAAGGACCCATTGGTTTTTTTTGGGATCCATATTCATAGTATTTAAATTTTTTCATATAGAACATTTTATCTTTTTGAAGGATGTTAGAATTATGGTTTGTATTTTTGACATGTAATATTTTATGGAAATCTACCGCAATACATTATTTATTTCTATATTTTCAAAATTTTTGTTATGGTGAAGTCATTCCCACATTTATTTTTATGAAACACTAATAATTTTCAACAACATTTAGAGATCAAGAAGGTACTTTGAACCTTATGTTGGGCCATGTTGGGTGTCATTATTGTTTGAACCAGGATGGTATGTTAAAAATTAGTATCAAAGGGGAGGTTATTGTAAAATCTCTAACTCATGCGTATACATCACCCTCTTATGCCTATAGTTTTTAATAGACTGGGTGTAGTACCATTGGAACTTGATAGGAATTTTTTAATTATGCATGTCCAACTCACATTAATGATGATCCCAAATTTACTTTGGGAATTTCAAGGTTATCTAGAATAGTTTATAAATTTAATCTTTTTATTTGGTTCTATAAACATTGATTGTTATAAAGGAGTAAAATTCAATTATAGATGATTTCATGCTCTTCAATTTAAAAAATTTGACTCATATAGCCGTACCATCTATAAATACTATAGAGGATTGTTTGGATAAATACCTATATATGATTTATCTGATTGACACATTATTGGTGGAAACTATATTTTAAATGATCTAGTACATGGAAAAAGCCACCAATATCAAATAGGAATGGAAGGTGGACCATGATTTTAAATTCACTAAAAACATCCTCCATCCAATTAGGGGGAAAAGGGACCCTAGTAATTAGAATAATTTATTTAGAGGATTGAAAGGATTTTCAACTTCTTGAACAGTCTAGAAGACTCCATGGTTGGTTTACCCACTTTTATTCTTGAGGGACTAGGAAAGAAGTGGTGGGAATATATTATGAATGAATTGTTTCATGATGATATATCCTGGAATAATTTTAAGAAATCCTTCATTCAATATTGATATCCTTATAAACTATGAGTGGTGATGGAAAATTATTTTCTTACAATAGACCGTGGATATTTTTTTATCAAGTATTTTGTTACTCAGTTTTTTGAGTTTGTAAACCTATCTGTATAGATTTTTTTGAACACTACCTCATGGTATAGTTTTTTTATATGGTTTTGAGGTTAGATATTTAGTCTATGCTGAATCTTATGTTCCAACCCATCTTTGAAGAGGTTTTAGACAATAAAAATATGGATAAGGCTGATATATATGGGAAGGGAGGAATATTTCTAGCATCAATGATAGTAGGATGTTTCATGTATTTTATCTTTCCATAAAAAGTAGTATTATGGCCATTATCATGGTCATGGTTGGAAAGTACAAAAAAAATTAGGGAATGGACATTTTTTTGTTATTACTATTGGAAAAAAGGACACATAAAGCCTCATTTTAAGATAAAACCCAATATATGTTGCACATGGGGGAAATATAGTCATCTTCAATATTTATATGAGGGGGAATCTGAGGGTATTGGAGATGTATTGAACATCACTGAGGGAACATATTATATATTTAAAATAGGTAAATTGGAGAGATATTAACATCATTGTTTGGTTGATTCTTTGTTTAAGACGAAATGGAATAATCGACCTAGATGTATCTATACAGTGGGGTGTACACCAAAGGTGTCAGAGGTAGTGTTAGTTACCATGTGAGGTACATTGTTTATCACATACTTTTTTGTTATTTAATTATTTGATACTAATTTAAATCATTGCTCTATCTTATCCAGGATAATTGATGTTTTTGGTTTTTATTGGAAGAGTAGTCATTTTATGAAGATTATTTTAACTCTTTTGGGGATTAAGTTTTTAAAGACCCAGAATTTCCATGTAATTCTTTTTAGTATATGGGAATTTTACGAGTCCACGAAAATTGACGGCGCATGATTTTGGGGCCCGATGTGCCCAGAATGAATTTCAAAAATTTAATTTCATGTATGTTCGTCAAACGTATGAGTGGGTTTTTTTACTTTTGTGAAGGTGCTCGGAATTGAAATATGAGGGCACTGTTAAACTCACAGCACTGGTATTCACATAAGGAGACCTTCACATCGACCGCAGTAGTTCGAGGGTGAAAGATATTTTTTCAATTTTTCATGGAAAAATAAAAATAAAAATTGTTTAACATTTTTATTTTTATTTGAAACTCCCATGTGAAGGTTATGAAAGTGGGGGACACCAATCTCAAAACCTCCCAATTTGAATTCTAGTGGTGGGGACCACCCAAGACCC
This sequence comes from Viscum album, assembly GCA_963277665.1. NCBI lineage: Eukaryota > Viridiplantae > Streptophyta > Magnoliopsida > Santalales > Viscaceae > Viscum > Viscum album. The sequence continues at coordinate 1,808,011,072 of OY728160.1, forward strand.
TTTAATGGGAGAAAACATCTCCACTTACCTAAATCGATTATGCCAACTCCCCATTTAATTTTTGGATCCAAATAAAAATTAATGAGATGTGTCGGCATTTTAATTGTGCCAACATAATTGATCTACTTAATTAAAATTACGTTGGCTTTTCATTTTTTGTGGAATTGGGGAAAGGGTTGGAAAATTTTTTTGAGAGAACCTTGGTGGGATTCTTCATCCTCCAATGAAAAACACACTCTAGAATTAAAGAATTAGGATGAAATTTGAGCCGAATTTGAATGCATCTTGCGGAAGAGATGAACACTGACACCATTATACCCAACGACTTCATCTCCTTACTCGTGACCTCCGTCAAAAAACCTCCAAGGTAGGGGTTTAATTATGTTTGATTATGGATTCCCATGTTCTTCCCTTCTAAAAAAGAACACGGATCAACTCTCTAACAAGTTGATCTGCAGATGATTTCATTTTTAGGGTTTGGGAATAATCATTTTTGGAGGATGTAGGGTTTGATGTTCTTCATACAAGATTTATTAAGCCGCTTGTTACCTCCGTAACATGGAGGGTGCGAGCCAAATGAACATGGCCCAACCTCTTCGCATTTTTCCTAAGTTTTTTCTGTGTTCCTCTCAATGGAAGAAAGAGGAGACCGGTGCCTATGAATGGCACTAGTGGGACTTAGATATGGTGGATGACACACCACTGGCCATTATGAAGGCATTAGCACAACCATGATCGCCACACTGCACTGCGGCCAGTGTGCCGCTTCGTGGGCCCCGCGCCGCCCTGTGGCCGTACTAGGCCAGGCCGCCCCGGCCGGGCTGCCCAGCGTGGTCCGGGATGGACCCAACAGGTCGATCTAGATTCAGCGGGCCGGGCCGGACCTAGTGGGTCAGGTTACACCATACCCAAGCTAGCTTCGACCCATTTTTTCTCTATCGGTCATAACTTTGGCACCAGGAATCCATTTTACGAACCATCAACGGCAATGAAAAACATGGAGAAATTTGGTCCCTTTATTATTCCCCACTTGATATTTGAATAATGTTGGGATACAGTTGGGTTAGATCAAGAACGTAACCAACCAGGCCCTCGGAACTAAAAGGCTAATAACATACAGACAAGGCATCTGATTGACGTATCATCTGTTGTGTTAAGACCCCTATGACGTGGCGGTCCTTTGGGATACTTCTTCGCAGGACATCGTGGCAATTTGAGTATCAAACTGTGGCTTGATGATTGGACCCCCCCCCCCCCCCCCGAAGACAAGCGAGCTTCGTGCGGGAACCCTGTAGCTGGTTGTGGAGATGTACTAGGATCTTATGTCAATCTGATGACATACTGGCGATGTAATAGGATCTTGTGTGGGATTGAGGAGGTACTGAAGATGTACTAGGATCTTGTGTGGGTCTGAAGACGTATTGACGATATACTAGGATCCTGTGTGGGTTTGAAAACATACTGATGACATACTAGGATCTTGTGTGGGTCTGACAACGTACTAAGGATGTACTAGGATCCTGTGCGGGTCAGACAATGTACTGACGATGTACTAGGATCTTGTGTGGGTCTGACGATGTACGAGGATCCTTTGTGGTTCTAATGAGGTACTAGGATCCTGTGTGTGTCTCATGATGTATTACGATCCTCTGTGGGTCTGATGATGATTTAGGATCCTTCGTGGGTCTTCCTCTTAACAGAGTAAGATGAATTAGTAGTTACATCTAATCATCTCTACTATTGTACCTAAGTTATACCTGGTGTGAGATGAGTCTGTACATGTGTGGTACATTCCCTTTATGGTAATACCTTAGTGGTATTCTTCTGTGTGGCGTACCTATGTGTTACTTACCTTCGTGGTACTCCTTCCATTGTGGAACATTTGAGCTTGGGATTTTGAGTTGGACTCTGTGTTTCCTCATGATTGAGATGTGAATAATTGATAACTTAGGCATATGTATGGGCATATACCTAAGTAGGGTTGTCAGTTGATTTCATGCTTTCTGGTTTATCCTTTGTGGGTTTTGTGAGACCTTGAGGGTCTCAAGGTCCCTACTAAGTATCGATATACTCACCCCTACACGGGATATGCCTGCACATTGTTGTGTTTAGTGTGGATGATGGACAATTCTGACTAAGGATGAGGGTATCAGGACTGGACGGTGCCCGGAGGTGGACAATATGGAATGTCGGTATGTAGAGGAGTCGGGCGGATGTGAAATTCGGAAGAGTTGATCTTTACCTACCCATCAGGTAGGAACCTTTGAGGATGACCCAGAAGCTGTATTTCTATTCTTCAGTTATATTTTATTTCAGTTGTAGTTGTACCTTTACTGTTGGGCTTATATTCCGTTCCCTCTTACTTTCATCACTTTTTTGCTATACAGTTTTACTTGTGTTCGTATCTCGTTGTATGCTTGGTTGCATGTGTTTACAGGTTATAAAGGTAATGCCTTCACGATTTTAGTGAATACACCTTCCAGTGTTAGTCTCCATCCCCTAGACTATGGAAGGCGGGGTTGAGGTAGTCACGGTAAGGGACCCGGTGTACGGGTCATGACAAATCGGTATTAGTGGAGTTGGTTCTACCATATAACATTGGACTTTGATCTGTTTTTAATGGAAATAGTGTTAAGTGTAGTGAGGGTGGTTTTCAGTTTAGGGAATCTAGGCTTGGTGTGGTGGTCGACATATCTATAAACTAGGACCCTGACATCTGATTTCTAACTATTTTCATGCAAACACTGATTGCGTGTGTGTTTTCAACAGTCTTCTTTGTGATCTTTTTGAGTCATCTCACCAGGTATAACTTATTAACCCTGGTGAACCTATTTATTTTAATGAGGCCTCCACACAGATAGCCAGCTAGGGTTCTGGATATAGTACGCACTGATAGCACACTGAGTGACGAGGCTTTGGTACAAGACCCTCTTCTCGTAGAGGCACCATCGGAGGCACCAACGATACCATTACCCATTGGGAAACTGATGCCACCCACCCTAAATGAAGTGGTTGCATGCCTATTGAGTGTGTTTCATGCGTTCCATCTCCATACGCCACCTCAGTTGAGGGAAGAGAAAGACCCACAGGTGTCTAAGGATTTTATGGAGGCCATTGTGAGAGTTTTCCTATTTGTAGGGACACCAGTTGATCTCATGGTGATCCTTGCCGCCTGTCTTCTACAGACAGCAATAGGCAGATGGAGGAGCTTGATACTCCAAGTTCACGACAAGGTGGCACTTCTTTAGGCAGACTTCGAGAGCATGTTTCGGGAAGAGTGTTTCCCAATGAATCATCACACAGTGTGCATACAAGAGCTTCTTCATCTACAGCAGGGCAGGATGACTGTGGCTCAGTACTTAGTGATGTTCACTGACCTCTAACATTACTCCACTGATATGGTGCGGGACCAATTCTTTAGGGCTCGAACCTTTGATCTTGGACTCAGGTGGGAGATCAGGGTTTCGAGGGTTTCTCTTAGCATCCCAATGCAGGCGGTGGTGTTAGACCGAGCCCTCTTATTGGAGAGTTTTCTTACTGAGTAGTCACCAACACTGAGACCCACCACAGAACATCAAGTACAAGAGTCTTTAGCAGCTGGCCATAAATAGATTTCATAGAGGTCCAAGAGGACCTGACCTACATCTGTACAACTGCATGACTCAGGATCGGTTGTGAGGGGTACCTGAGACAGATCCAGTCATGCAAGGAACAAGCAGTGCATTACATGTGGCGAGTAGGGTCACATGTCTCGTGACTGTCTGACCAGTCATACTGATGATCAGAAGATGATCAAAGGTCCGCCCAGGCAAAGACAAAGGTTCGATCAAGGAGGTCCATAGGGAGCAGGTGGACGTGGCAGGGGAGATGGTCGTGCAGCTGGTGGTGGGCGACGATTCGAGTTGTTATCACCACCACCTCCAAGTGGTCCACCCCAACCATAGGGAGTAGGAGGATAGGGGAGAGCTTAGCTCCAGGCATCTGAGGCCTATGACCATGGTGTTCCAGAGATGATACGAATTAAGATCTATGTATACTCCACCTTAGCTGCAGTACTTATAGACACAAGTTCCAGTCATTATTTTATTTCTATTGCCCTCATTCAAAGCACAGAGATTCCGACAGAGCTGTTGACTCGATCCATATGTCTAGAGAATCCTACAGGAGCGGATTCGATGAATACGCATTGGTTCCGGCAGTGTGACCTTACTCTAGGAAGCGAGAGCTTTAGCTGGGATCTCCTAGTAGTGGTTTCGAGGCCTTATGACACCGCCTTGGGTATGGACTAGTTATTTACAATCCATGCTCAGATTGACTGTATTAGGCACAAAGTTCAGTGTGTTTGCATGGATGGGACTAGGTTTACCTTCACCAGAAAAAAGGGAGCCTTTGCAGGACAGGATGGACTTATCAGGAGAAGGGTGCAACTGATGACTCATCGATTGTCTAGCCTTTCCCTCAAAGTGGTTGATGTGGAGAGTCTGAGTTGTCCTGTAGTGGTGGACCAGTACACTGATGTCTTCATTGATGATGTTCCAGGTCAACCTCCTCACAAAGATGTGCACTTTTACATTGACTTGTACCCTGGGATGGCACAGATATCTACACCAGCGTATCAGATGGCTCTTGTAGAGCTTTGTGAGTTGCGGGTATAGCTGGCAGACTTACAGGGGAAGGGATTCATTCGGCCCAGCATTTTTCCTGGGGAAGCCCTGATATAGTTCGCCAAGATGGAAGATGGGATCCTGAGACTTTTTGTCGACTATCGGCTCCTGAACCAGGTGAATGTGATGAACAAGTACCCACTCCCAAGGATTGACAACCTCTTTGACCAGGTGAAGGGAGCACGGTGGTTCTTGAACATACACCTCAGATCAGGCTATCACCAGCTCAGAGTAAAGGACGGGGATGTATAGAAGATTCATTTTAGATGTTGGTATGGCCATTATAAGTTCTTGTTTATGCCTTTTCATGTGACCAACTCCCCATCAGTGTTCATGGGACTCATGAACATGATGTTTCATCCATACCTTGATCACTTTGTGGTGGTCTTCATCGATGACATCCTGGTCTACTAGGCTACTGAGGAGAAGCATGCCTATCATTTGTAGGTAGTACTGGACACACTATGAGAACACCAACATTATGGTAAGCTCTCAAAGTTCTAGTTATGGATCCGAGAGGTTCACTTTCTTGGACATGTCATATCGGTGGATAGAGTTGCAGCGGATCCAGTGAAGATTGAGGCAGTACTTTCTTGGGAGCCACCCAAGAGTTTAACGGAGGAACGAAGTTTCCTGGGTTTTGCCAGATACTACCAGAGTTTTTTTCCTGATTTCTCTAGAGTCGCAACACCTCTATCAACATTGATGAAGAAGGGGAAACCCTTCACGTGGATGGAGAGATGCTAGTAGGGCTTTCAAGAGCTGAGGTAGAGGATGACTAGTGCCCCCATCTTGAGTCTTTTAGAGGAGGGCATAGGTTATGTAGTCTACTATGACGCATCAGGGACTAGGATTGAATGTGTCTTGAGGGAGGAGCAGGCAGTGATCGCATATGGTTTTCAACAACTAAGATAGCATGAGAAGAACTACGCTACCCATGACCTAGATTTAGCAGCAGTGGTCTTCACCTTGAAGATTTGGAGACATTACTTGATGGAGATCTTTTTACAGTCTACTCGGATCACAAGAGTCTCAGGTATATCTTCTCTCATAAGGAATTGAACCTGAGACAGTGAAATTGTCTTGAGTTCCTCTAGTATTATGACTTCGATATAGTCTATACTCTTGGGAAAGAGAACTTTTTATGAGATGAACTTAGTAGGAGATCAGTTATACAGTAGCTAGGGGAGGCGACAGGGAAGTTGGCCACTTTTCAGATATCCTTTGTGGATTGGGATGGAGTATCTTTTCTTCAGTCTTTTATAGTCACTTACCCACTTTGTCAGTGAGTCAGGGAGGCACAATGTGGGGATACTAACTGCGAGGCTGGATGTGCTCAGATATCCATAGGACCGGAAACTGGTGGATTTTTTGAAGGTGGGGAGCACATCATCCTCTTCAGAGGACACACGATGGTACCAGTGTCACTTAAGGAGAAGTTTTGAGGGAGTTCCACACATCCCCTATAGAGGTACATACAAGAGTGGAGAAGTTGTACTAGGATCTCCGATGACAGCACTGGTGGCTGAGAATGAAGAAAGCAGTAGCAGAGTTTGTCTCTCAGTGCCTCACTTGTCAGAAAGTGAAGGTGGTGCATCAGGTACAAGTAGGCTTGGTTCATCCTTTAGAGGTCCCAGAGTGGAAGTGGGATGGGACATCTAGGGACTTCATGACAGGAATTCCACGTACATATAGAGGTCATGACTCTATTTGGGTGATCGTAGACCGACTAACCACGTCGTCCCACGTCCTACTGATTAGAGAGAAGAGTTCAGTAGAGTGCTTTGGATGACTCTATGTGTAGGAGATTGTGCTGCAACATGGATTACCCTCGACTATTTTCTCCGATCATGATACATGTTTCACTTACCCACTATGGTAGGGGGTGGAGGAGGCTTTTGGGACGCAAAATCGTTTGAGCAATGCCTTCCATCCTTAGACGGATGGTTAGACTGAGCAGACTATTCAGACTCTCAAGGACATGATGCGTGCTTACATCCTCGAATTCGGTCGCAACTGGGAGGATCACCTACCCTTGGTGGATTTCACGTACAACAATAGCTATCACTTCACCATTGGGATGACAGCTTTCGAGTCATTGTACAAATAACCATGGAGATCACCTTTTTGTTGGACTAACCTAGGGGAGTCAGTACTCATGGGACCATAGATGGAACAAGCTACCATATAGAAAGTTCAAACCATCCAGGAGCGAATGAAGACTGCACAGAGCAGGAACAAGTCTTATGCTGACATGAGACAGAGACCTCTAGAGTTTGAGGATGGTGACCACATCTTTCTACATGTCTCACCCCGAAGAGGTTTACGGAGATTTGGTTGAGGTGGAAAGTTATCTCTAAGATTAATTGGACCCTTTAAGGTCCTCAGCAGAGTTGACGAGGTGGCTTAACACTTAGAACTTTCCCCTTAGTTGCAATGGGTGCATTAAATCTTCCACGTATCCCAGCTAAGGAGATATGTGCATGACAATTCTCACATCATTAACCATGGAAAGATGGACATCGACGATGGGGTGGCTTTTACGGAGGTTCTAGTAGAGATTGAGGATCAACAAGAGCGGGTCCTTAATGGGAAATTGATACCTATGGTGCACGTTCGCTGGAAGCACGGGAACCTCTATGAGAGCACATGGGAGCGGGATGCTCAGATTCGTGCTCAGTACCCCCAATTTTTTCACTAGTTTTGTGATGTGGCTTTTGGGGACGAAAATCCCTGAGGTGGGGAGAATGTAAAGACCCAAAATTTTCATGAAAAGTTTCTTTAGTATATAGTAATTTTACGACTCTGTGAAAATTGAAAGCACGTGATTCTGAGGCCTAGTGTGCCCATAATTAGTTTCTTAACATATTTTCCGGTACGTTCTTCAAACGTACGAGTAGGTTTTTGTATCTTTTGAACTGGTGATCAGAATTGAAATCTGAGGGCACTGTTCGACTCACAGCACTAGTATTCTCTTAAAAGGACCTTCACCTCAACCGTAGTAGGTAGAGAGTGAAAGATAGTTTTACACTTTTTCATGGAAAAATAAAAATAATGATTGTTTAACATTTTTATTTTTATTTGAAACTCCCATTTGAAGGTTATGGATGTGGGGACCACCGACCCTAAAACCTCCCAATTTGAATTCTATTAGTGGAGACCACCAGAAAACCTTTAACGGGAGAAAACCTCTCAACCTCCCTAAATCAATTATGCCAACTCCCCATTTAATTATTGGATCCAAATAACACTTAATGAGATTTTTCAGCAATTTAATTATGCCAACATAATTTATATACATAATTAAAATTAGGTTGGATTTTCATTTTTGGTGGAATTTGGGAAAGGTTTGGCAATGGAAAATTGGGAGAGAACCTTGGAGGGATTCTTCATCCTCCAACGAAGAACACACTCCAGATTTGAAGAACAAGGACGGCGTTTGAGCTGACTTCAGAAGTGTCTTGCGGAAGCGATGAACGCCGACACCGTTATCCCCAATTACTTCGTCTCCTTCCTCATGACCTTAATAAAAAAACCTCTGAGGTAGTGGTTTAATTATGTGTGATTATGGATTCCCATGTTATTCCCTTCTAAACAACGAACACGGATAAACTCTCTAACTAGTTGATCTTTGGTTGATTTTTTTTTTGGTTTGGGAATAATCATTGTTGGAGGTTGTAGGGTATGATGTTCTTTATAAACAATTTATTAATCCACTTGCTACTGGCCTAACATGGAAGGTGTGGGCCAAACAAACATGGCCTGAACTCTCGGAATTTTTCCTATGTTTTTGTTTTGTTCCTCACAATGGAAGAAGGCGGTTACCGATGCTAACGAATGACACCGGTGGGACTCAGATACGGAAGCAAGCACATCACTGGTCGCGATGAATGTTACAATGCAACCATGACCGCCCCACTGTTTCTTAGTCTGCACACCACCCTGCGGCCCCCACACCGCGGCATGGCCCCCATGCCGCCTCGTGGCCCCCGCACCGCCTGACGGCCCATGCGTCGTGCTGCAACCAGCGTTCCGCACGGTGGACTTTGTGCCACACCGTGGTCCCCATGCCGACCAGTGGCCCCCGCGCCACCCCACGGCACGCGCTGCCATGGGGCCCCTGCGCTGCCCCATGACCCGTGTGTTGTCCTACGGCCCCCGTGCCGCCCCATGCCGCCTAGGGTCGGGCCACTCCGGCTGGGCCACCTAGCACAGGTCAGGCTAGACCCAGTGTGTCACGTTGACCCAAACTGGGTCGGGTCAGCCTGAGCTTGGTTGGACTAGACCCGGGCCAACTTCGACCCATTTTATTTATATCGACCATAACTTTGGCACCAGGTGTCTGTTTGATGAACTGTTAGTGACACTAGAAACCATGGAGTGAGATGGTCCCTTTAGTATACCCCATGTAAGATATGGATAAAGTTGGGATACGGTTGGGTTGGATCGAACATGAATCCAACTAGTCCATGGGGACTAGAAGGCTAATAAGTTACAGATTGGGAATCTGATTGACGCACTGTCTATTGCGTTGAGACCCTTATGATGTGGTGGTCCTTTGGGATACTTCTTCATGGGACTTTGTTGTAGAGACCCGAAGCTTAACGTACATGGAAATTACATTACATTTGCGGAATACTTAGTACATAACAAAAAACACACACACAAGGATCGTAATAGTTTAGTGTCTTTGGAAACTCAGAATATAATCTTCTAATCGTGGTGAAAGATCTTCAAAATCTCCCATAAAGATCTTCCTTTTTTTACCTAAAACTTTTCTTTATATCCTGGGGTAAAAAAAACATAAAAGGGTGAGCTCAAATGCTCAGTAAGGGTAAACAAAAGAAATATCAATCACATCATATACATAAGCACATAACTTTTGGAAATCTTAACCTGCAAAAGAGATCATAATTTCATAACATGGGGTAAATCATGGCAGTGAAATTTAATCACAATAATCATAACCTAAAACATGAAACTTTGTGGCATTCACACATAATCATAGAGAATCATTTCTTGTTAGTCAAGACTCATTGCCAAGACTATCTTAGTGGACAAAGTCCCTTTCTGAATCGAGTAACCCTCGTTTCAGTCCTGTTTCACTGAACCGGTATAACCTACCGTTCCAGCCCTGTCTATCTCATGAGATATAAAATCTTTACCCAATGCATTGGAGGGAGATATAGGTCCCACCCATCTCATAATGATACCATTCTTATGTGTGACACAAAATCATAAACCATACATCATTGCATAACCCATGTAATAAAAATGGGAATCTTAAACATCATGACATCATAAAACAATTCATATATGATAAAGGAATTCATAAAAATGTTTCCATCACAACATAATCAAATCCATGTAATAATAGGTATAAAAACAGAACCCTTTTATTATCTTAGATGGAAAATAATTTTGATAAAACACTTGAAATCCATTCTTGAGGAAAATATCCTTTCTTCTTCAAAAACACTTTTCTTTTTCTTAACATGTCATACAATTATAAACTAAAAGAAGTTGATTAAAAATAAACTTGAAAACTTTTAAAGGAATCTTCTTGGAAATAATGTTTTAAAAATCCATTCATGCCGTATAAGTTAAAAAAAACATTGTTCGTACGTTTGTCGGAAAAGTCAAAAAATACCTCGTACGAAAAACGAAAAAAGATTCCTTTCATTTCTTTTACTAAAAACTCACCGAAGGGTAAAAATGGATTTAAACAATTTTATGTGGATGGAAATAATATTACATATTTATGAAACATGGATGTGGATGATAAAATACACCCCAGTAAATACTTACGAATAAACAATCTCGGATAAAAATGAGATTGTGATATTTCCCTTACCTTAGGTCTGACTTGCTTGTACGTGTCTGAACCTCCTGTATAATGATTTTCATAATGTTATTGACTTATTACAGAATCATATTCATTGTTATGATATCATATATGGTTCTCTTATGGCTTTATATTACCCGGTCTTTTGTAAATTCATGTTAAAGTAGCATTTTGGGTAAAATCGTCTTATTTGTCGTTCGTGTTTTTAACTTGTAATTATTAATATGATTACTTGGATCATGATTACTTATATCCAGAATTTAAAACATGATTTATATATAATATATATTCATAATATACATATATATATTATATATTGATAATGGAATGAAATTCACCGTTCATGGAGACGGTAGTCCGTACGTACGCATGAACGCTGTTTTCGTTTCCTTATTGAATTGAATGGAATTAAGTAGATGAAAAACATATAAATATACATAAATACAGTATCATTATTATGTCATATATTTCATTAGTACTTATTATATATGCTTTATAATCATTCATGAATGGTTAATGTGGAGAATGAATCTCATCGCGTCGTGGAGACGGTAGTCCGTACGTACGCACGAGCAATGATATCGTTCCCATGGTCGTGGAATTATGTTAAAGTCTATGCATATTATTTCAGTATCAATATCACTTTATAATAATCATATATAGTTACTCATTACACCATTATACCCATCCTATTAAGGTTGTGGCAGAAAATAGATTACACCACGGCGTGGAGACGGTATTCCGTACGTACGCACGCGCGGTGGTTTCTTTTTCCGTAGGATGGATAGATGGTGAAATAGGGTTGTTTCATACTTATAATAACATATCAGTATATGAGTGATACTGATGTTATTACTTCATAATGAAACAACCTAAGAAGAAGAAGTGGAAGAAGAAATAAAGATGAAAGAATTGGTAACGGTAATTACCTCTTCTTTGAAGCGCCTCTTTGAGACCTCCTCTTAGGGCACTAAAATTGGTCTTTGAGGAAGTCCAGAACCTCTATGATGTTGCTAGGGAAGTTGGGAGGAGAAAATGGCATGGTTTGGTCGAGCTTGAGTGCTCAATTTGGTGTGAGGAGGAGGGGGAGGAGGTGCCCTTTTATAAGGGAGGAGAGGGGCACCTTAGGAATATCTAAAAATATTATTTTATATTAAAGTCAAAATCGGTTTATAATGGTTCCAAAGGGTCTTATTTCGAAGATAACGTGGGGATGGGTCGAAATCTTATCAAACAATAATATTTAGACAAGTTTAGGGTATTATTTTAACCTTATCAATTAGATTTAACTCTAAGTTAAATAATTTAACTTTTACCATGTCTTTTTGTTTTCTTTCACTATATGGTTAATACACTTACTATAACATGCCAAACGAACCCCAAATTGTTTATTATCAATATATATATCCTTATCTAAGTCATTTGGCCGAACCATAGATTTTTTGGAATAAAATAACAATTAATAATATAATATTTTATTTAAAAACTATTTTGTGTCAATTTTGACACTATTTGATATATGATTTTTGTGAAAGTCATAACAGAATTATATGTTCGAACCAAGTAGATTAAATCAACACTAATATATCATAGTAACCTAGAAAATTTGTGGAATTCATAAAAAGTCTCGAATTACATTTATTTTGGTATTTATATTATCAATTATGTCAATATTTCATTAATAAGATAATTACTGCATCATCTTTGTGTCATAAATAAATTAAATTATTTCATTTCTAAAAATTAAAAATAAAATACCATCATGTAGGAAATATTTTTAGCTTTCTAATGAATATTTACAATCTAATTTATCTTATGTATAACCCCATATTAAAAATGATTTACTTATTAAACTTTGATTTTAACTATTTTAACCCTTCTTTAAATAAATTAATAATAAATGTCCTAATCTAATCCAAGTGGGCCTAAATGGTCATATTTTATTCCTAAGTTTGTTTTTGGTCTAATTACACTTGTCCAATAGAATTAGGACATGTGTTAGGGTAATATTAATATCATATTTACCCTTAGTTACCCTATTTACTATTAACCGCGGTAAAAAAAGTAAAAAGTTACTATTCACCAAAAAATTATTTTCATCTCATTGAACCACATTTTAGTCCTTTATATTAACCGTGTCTCTCGGATTTTCGAAATTCCATTCACAGAAGCGGTAAAATTAAGTTTTATGCAAAATTTAGTTTTTAACCTACCACTTAGTGGTTTCACTATTCATCAAAAATTGAAAGTTTTCAGAAAAATACCAAAATTTCACCCTAGGCTAATTTCGGTATTCCGAATCCAAAAATGAAGTCCATTTTGAAAAATAAAATTTATAAAATTTCAAAAAGTGGTTATTACTATTCCGAACGGCTAGTTTTGATAATATTTTAATAGCATATCGTTGTTTAGTGAAACTCGGTATTGCGTACTACACACGCTATCGAGGAAGGTTGCGATTGCATGTAATGCAAGGCAAGTCAAGGATACGTGTTGTGCGATCTCCTTTTGGTGTAGCGTACAACACAAGACATTAATAAAATTAAAAAGAATAGTTTTCATAAAATATCGGGCTGCTACATTCTACCCCCTTAAAATGAATTTCGCCCTCAAAATTCGTCGGGGTTATAAATAGTTTACTATTAGAAAGTTTCATTAATAGAAACCCACATCGTAAAAAGGAATACCAAAACTTGTCTTTAAAAACTAAAGTATGAAATGTAACGATTACCCAAATAAACTAATCACTGGGTTTCCACATAGGTGAAAATATGGATATGGAAGAGAAATCTAACCATCATGTTCTGATGGAGAGTGGTAGAGAACATGGCTATGGAAAATCCAGTAATCACAAATCCATAGATTTGTGATGATATAAGGTACCATCTGATTCATCAGGTATAAGATCACTAGGACAACATTTTTGTTTTTCAAGATCATTTCCCTAAAGTTGAAAATTTGAATTAGAATAAATACTTACTTTATTTTGGTACAATCTCACTGTTGTTCGTGCCTTGAACAATTGCCACTTCATCTCTTAAATAAATGAATTTGAATTTGTGAAGTGTTAGCAGATCATGTGATAGAACGATGGGTCATTCCATCTGTCTCAAACAAAAGGTTAGCAAAAATTATATACATAAGTCGATCTATAGTGAGATTAATCATATATGGTTCCTAAAATGGACTTATACTTCATATATCATACTGCTTAATATAATAAAACTAGTTTCTACTAAACAGGGACTTCCTGTAGGCCAGTGGTAGGCGATAAAGGCCAGTCGCACTTCGGTTGTGGGTTTGATTCCCACAGCCTTGTCCGAAGCGATGGGCTGTCGCCCGTCCTGCAGGTTGTCCTTTTTCTAAAACTATATTACTATAACATCCCATCAATAATATCGAAAAAACTTCTATCCTTAATCCATTCAAATCTTTAGGCTTATCCATAATATTGTAGTCCACTCTCATAGTGAAAATGATTACCATATATTTAATACCATCGTTGATCCCCATATATCATAAGATATGTTTTGTTGGTCACATTCCAGACATTAAAAGTCCTTAATCATGTATTCTCTTGAATACCCATTGAACCTTAATGAAAACATGAATGCAATTACCAAAATCCTCAAAATTCTATATACTCAAACCATGATATCACTTAGTCCTTATATCAATCATGAGCTCATGAATACTGTAAAATATTTCATTTTCTCATTTTCCCTTCATTATGCGCATATCATTCTTTTTCCAAAAATATCTCAATCACTTTCCATGGTTATTGGTACCATAAAATTATTGAAAACCACAATAGACCAATACATAAATATTCCAATACTCCATGATACAACATTATTTTGGAATCCTATTACATAAACAATTATTCATTCCACCACATCGTTGTCATATTCAACATCGCCAATAGTGATCGCATGTGACTTCCCTTTGTCCTTTGCCTTAAGCGGTTGCTCATGTCGATCATCACTAACCCTTGGATTAGGGCATTTATTAGCATAATGCCCCATTTCCTTGCACTTGAAGCATTGAAGTGTTGGTGATGTGTTCTCTGCAATGTTTGCTTTATTCACATCATTAGAATCCCTTTTTCCATTACTTCGACACTCAGCTACTCGATGACCTTCTTTTCCACACTTAAAGCATTTTCTAGTCCCTTTAAGACAATCTCCACCATGCTTCTTTCCACACTTTGTGCATAAGGAAACATTCATCTTCTTTTCACCATTATTCTGAGATTTCTCCTTGAATTCCATCTTTCGTTTCTTGTCAAAACCATGAGATGGATATGTAACACCAACTTCCATTTCTACCTTGACAGCACAACGCACAATTTCTTCATAGCTACTGAAGTCTCTTATAGCTAATCCCCTTCGAAGACTTGGTTTTAAGCCACTGAAAAATCGATCAACTTTACTTTCAGGTTGAATGATAATGCCAGATGCATACCTTGCAAGTCTTGTAAAATTTTCTTCGTATATACCAACCGATTCATTATCCTTCTGCTTCAGCTCAAGAAACTCCTTTTCCATCTTTGTTCGAAGAATACGAGGGAAGTACTTACTGAAAAACAAGTTCTTGAACTCGTCCCATTCCATGGACTCAATTTCATCTCTTTGCCTCGTATTCTTGATAAGATTCCACCATTGATCAGCTTCACCTTCCAAACGATATACTGCTAAGATGACTTTATCATGTTCAGAACATTGAAGAACTGAAAATTTCTTTTCAGTGGTATTGATCCATTGTTCAGCAACAAGTGGATCGGTAGTCCCACTGAAAGAAGGTGGACGTTGCCTCATGAAGGACTCAATAGAATATTGTTCCCTTCTCTGCTCATTTGGAAGTCCAGAATGATTCATAGCTTGTGTAAGTATAGAAATAAGATTTTGTACTCTATCTCCCATAACATTTGTTTGTTCAGGAGGGCAATCATTGCATTGTCCATTGCAATGATCAACACGGTTCCTTCGGGTTCCAGCCATCGTCTAAAACCCAAAAAGAATAGTGTGAGAGGCAAAAATCATGCTAGGGAAAACAACATAATAAAGGGGGAGTACCTTCAATATCTAACATCTTAGGTTTAATTCTATGATCGTTAGCATAATTCTAGTACTATAACCTATACGTATACTTAACCTTAGGGACATCCCTAGACATACCTTAGAAATATCTCTAGGGATCTCACTAAAGTTCTCTCATCCTAGTTTCCAAAGGTTGACTAAACCATTCCTCTGATACCAACTGTAGAGACCTGAAGCTTAACATACATGGACATTACATTACATTTGCGGAATACTTAGTACATAACAAAAAACACACACACAAGGATCGTAATAGTTTAGTGTCTTTGGAAACTCGGAATATAATCTTCTAATCGTGGTGAAAGATCTTCAAAATCTCCCATAAAGATCTTCCTTTTTTTTTACCTAAAACTTTTCTTTATATCCTGGGGTAAAAAAAAACATAAAAGGGTGAGCTCAAATTCTCAGTAAGGGTAAACAAAAGATATATCAATCACATCATATACATAAGCACATAACTTTTGGAAATATTAACCTGCAAAAGAGATCATAATTTCATAACATGGGGTAAATCATGGCAGTGAAATGTAATCACAATAATCATAACCTAAAACATGAAACTTTGTGGCATTCACACATAATCATAGAGAATCATTTCTTGTTAGTCAAGACTCATTGCCAAGACTATCTTAGTGGACAAAGTCCCTTTCTGAATCGAGTAACCCTCGTTTCAGTCCTGTTTCACTGAACCGGTATAACCTACTGTTCCAGCCCTGTCTATCTCATGAGATATAGAATCTTTACCCAATGCATTGGAGGGAGATATAGGTCCCACCCATCTCATAATGATACCATTCTTATGTGTGACACAAAATCATAAACCATACATCATTGCATAACCCATGTAATAAAAATGGGAATCTTAAACATCATGACATCATAAAACAATTCATATATGATAAAGGAATTCATAAAAATGTTTCCATCACAACATAATCAAATCCATGTAATAATAGGTATAAAAACAGAACCCTTTTATTATCTTAGATGGAAAATAATTTTGATAAAACACTTGAAATCCATTCTTGAGGAAAATATCCTTTCTTCTTCAAAAACACTTTTCTTTTTCTTAACATGTCATACGATTATAAACTAAAAGAAGTTGATTAAAAATAAACTTGAAAACTTGTAAAGGAATCTTCTTGGAAATAATGTTTTAAAAATACATTCATGCCGTATAAGTTAAAAAAAACATTGTTCGTACGTTTGTCAGAAAAGTCAAAAAATACCTCGTACCAAAAACGACAAAACATTCCTTTCATTTCTTTTACTAAAAACTCACCGAAGGGTAAAAATGGATTTAAAAAATTGTATGTGGATGGAAATAATATTACATATTTATGAAACATGGATGTGGATGATAAAATACACCCCAGTAAATACTTACGAATAAACAATCTCGGATAAAAATGAGATTGTGATATTTCCCTTACCATAGGTCTGACTTGCTTGTACGTGTCCGAACCTCCTATATAATGATTTTCATAATGTTATTGACTTATTACAGAATCATATTCATTGTTATGATATCATATATGGTTCTCTTATGGCTTTATATTACCCGGTCTTTTGTAAATTCATGTTAAAGTAGCATTTTGGGTAAAATCGTCTTATTTGTCGTTCGTGTTTTTAACTTGTAATTATTAATATGATTACTTGGATCATGATTACTTATATCCAGAATGTAAAACATGATTTATATATAATATATATTCATAATATACATATATATATTATATATTGATAATGGAATGAAATTCACCGTTCATGGAGACGGTAGTCCGTACGTACGCATGAACGCTGTTTTCATTTCCTTATTGAATTGAATGGAATTAAGTAGATGAAATACATATAAATATACATAAATACAGTATCATTATTATGTCATATATTTCATTAGTACTTATTATATATTCTTTATAATCATTCATGAATGGTTAATGTGGAGAATGAATCTCATCGCGTCGTGGAGACGGTAGTCCGTACGTACGCACGAGCAATGATATCGTTCCCATGGTCGTGGAATTATGTTAAAGTCTATGCATATTATTTCAGTATCAATATCACTTTATAATAATCATATATAGTTACTCATTACACCATTATACCCATCCTATTAAGGTGGTGGCGGAAAATAGATTACACCACGGAGTGGAGACGGTATTTCGTACATACGCACGCGCGGTGGTTTCTTTTTCCATAGGATGGATAGATGGTGAAATAGAGTTGTTTCATACTTATAATAACATATCAGTATATGAGTGATACTGATGTTATTACTTCATAATGAAACAACCTAAGAAGAAGAAGTGGAAGAAGAAATAAAGATGAAAGAATTGGTAACGGTAATTACCTCTTCTTTGAAGCGCCTCTTTGAGACCTCCTCTTAGGGCACTAAAATTGGTCTTTGTGGAAGTCCAGAACCTCTATGATGTTGCTGGGGAAGGTGGGAGGAGAAAATGGCAGGGTTTGGTCGAGCTCGAGTGCTCAATTTTGTGTGAGGAGGAGGGGGAGGAGGTGCCCTTTTATAAGGGAGGAGAGGGGCACCTTAGGAATATCTAAAAATATTATTTTATATTAAAGTCAAAATCGGTTTATAATGGTTCTAAAGGGTCTTATTTCGAAGATAAAGTGGGGATGGGACGAAATATTATCAACCAATAAGATTTAGACAAGTTTAGGGTATTATTTTAACCTTATCAATTAGATTTAACTCTAAGTTAAATAATTTAACTTTTACCATGTCTTTTTGTTTTATTTCACTATATGGTTAATACACTTACTATAACATGCCAAACGAACCCCAAATTGTTTATTATCAATATATATATCCTTATCTAATTCATTTGGCCGAACCTTAGATTTTTAGGAATAAAATAACAATTAATAATATAATATTTGATTTAAAAACTATTTTGTGTCAATTTTGACACTATTTGATATATGATTTTTGTGAAAGTCATAACAGAATTATATGTTCGAACCAAGTAGATTAAATCAACACTAATATATCATAGTAACCTAGAAAATTTGTGGAATTCATAAAAAGTCTTGAATTACATTTATTTTGGTATTTATATTATCAATTATGTCAATATTACATTAATAAGATAATTATTGCATCATCTTTGTGTCATAAATAAATTAAATTATTTGATTTAGAAAAATTAAAAATAAAATACCATCATGTAGGAAATATTTTTAGCTTTCTAATGAATATTTACAATCGAATTTATCTTATGTATAACCCCATATTAAAAATGATTTACTTATTAAACTTTGATTTTAACTATTTTAACCCTTCTTTAAATAAATTAATAATAAATGTCCTAATCTAATCCAAGTGGGCCTAAATGGTCATATTTTATTCCTAGGTTTGTTTTTGGTCGAATTACACTTGTCCAATAGAATTAGGACATGTGTTAGGGTAATATTAATATCATATTTACCCTTAGTTACCCTATTTACTATTAACCGCGGTAAAAAAAGTAAAAAGTTACTATTCACCAAAAAATTATTTTCATCTCATTGAACCACATTTTAGTCCTTGATATTAACCGTGTCTCTCGGATTATCGAAATTCCATTCACAGAAGCGGTAAAATTAAGTTTTATGCAACATTTAGTTTTTAACCTACCACTTAGTGGTTTCACTATTCATCAAAAATTGAAAGTTTTCAGAAAAATACCAAAATTTCACCCTAGGCTAATTTCGGTATTCCGAATCCAAAAATGAAGTCCATTTTGAAAAATAAAATTTATAAAATTTCAAAAAGTGGTTATTACTATTCATAACGGCTAGTTTTGATAATGTTTTAATAGCATATCGTTGTTTAGTGAAACTCGGTATTGCGTACTACACACGCTATCGAGGAAGGTTGTGATTGCGTGTAATGCAAGGCAAGTCAAGGATACGTGTTGTGCGAGCTCCTTTTGGTGTAGTGTACAACACAAGACATTAATAAAATTAAAAAGAATAGTTTTCATAAAATCTCGGGCTGTTACATTTGTGGCAGTTGAAGTATCGACCAGTGGCATGAGGAGCAGACCCTCCCCGGATACAAGAGAGCATAGTGCGGGAACCCTGTAGCTGACTGTGATGATGTACTAGGATCCCGTGTGGGTCTAAAGACGTACTGACGATGTACTAGGATCATGTGTGGGTCTGAAAATGTACTGATCATGTACTAGGATCCTTTGTGGGTCTAATGATGTACTGATGGTGTACTGGGATCCCGTGTGGGTCTGACGGCGTACTGACGATGTACTACGATCGTGTGTGGATCTGACGATGTACTGATGATGAACTACGATCCTGTATGGGTCTGACGAGGTACTGATGATGTACTAGGATCCTCTATGGGTCTGACGATGTACTGATGATGTACTAGGATCCTGTGTGGGTCTGACGATGTATTGACGATGTAATGGGATCATGTGGGGTTCTGACGATGTACTAGGATCTTGTGTGGGTCTGACGAGCTACTAGGATCCTCTGGGTGTCCGACGATGTACCACAATCCTCTATGGGTCTGATGATGATATAGGATCCTTCGTGGGTCCACCTCTTAGCAGAGTAAGATGAATTATTAGTTACATCTAATTATCTCTACTACTATGTCTAAGTTATACCTGGTGTGAGCATAGTCTGTACCTATGTGGTACATTCCCTTTGTGGTAATACATTGGTGGTATTCTTCTTTGTGGAATACCTATGTGATAATTACCTTCATGGTACTCCTTCCTTTGTAGAACAGTTGTTTTGGGGCTTTTGAGTTGGACTCGGGGTTTCCTCATTATTGATATGGGCATACTTGATAACTTAGGTATAGGTATGGTCATATACCTAAGTAGTGTTTTCAGTTGATTTCATGCTTTTTGGTTTATCCTTTGTAGATTTATTGAGACCTTGAGGGTCTCGGGGTCTATATTGAGTATCATTATACTCACCCATGCACGGGATATTCTCGCACCTTGTTGTTTTTGGTGCAGACGATAGACAACGCTGACTGAGGACGAGGGTACCAGGACTGGACGGTGCCCGGAGGGGGACCATACGACGTGTCGGTACGCAGAGGATTCGGACGAACATGGTGTGCTGAGGAGGTGATATATACCTACCCTTCAGGTTGGAACCCATGAGGAAGACCCAGTAGTTGTCTTTATCTTCTTCAGTTGTATTTTATTTCTGTTGTACTTGAACCATTACTGTTGGGCATGTATTCTGGCCCCTCTTACTTTCGGTAATCTTTGTGATATACTATTTTGCGTGTGTCTGTATCTCGATGTGTGCTTGGTTGCATGTGTTTATGGGTTATAAAGGGAATGCCTTCCTGGTTTTAGGGAATATGCCTTTCGGTGCTAGTCGCCATCCCTTGGCCTATGCAAGGTGGGCTTTGGGTAGTCATGGAACGGGCAATGGGGGACGGGTCGTGACAAAGTGAGGTTAGGGTTTTTGATATCCAAAATATTTGGTTATGATATAAAACAATAAAAATATAGAGGATTTTTTTTTTCATGATCTATACATAATTGATATTATCATTGAAATGGATTCGATTATTGTCTATAAGATGTCGATTGAATTATATCATCATTAGGTTTAGTTCTTTATTCTGTTGGTTCAACTCTAGTTATTTCAGGGGGAGTGTGATCCCTAATTTGGGAGTGTGGATCCAATTTACTCAAATACTAAGATTATATCATACATGTTTTCAAAGATGCTTCATGATGTTTTTGATCCCTTTCTTGGTTTCCCTATTCCTATGGTGGTGCATGATTTCCTCAAAGCTTTTTCAGATGATTATTAGGGGTTTCCACCTAAGAGGGATGTAAATTATTCTATATATTTTATTTTGGGGACAATGATTATTTCCTAACATTCATAACATATGGAAACCATTAAATTGAAATAATTAGTTGCAAACTTGGGGATATTTAGGAAAAGGCATAAATTCTTCTTTTTCTTTCACCTTGTGAATCTCTAGTACACTTTCCAAAGAAGGAAGACAACATTATTCTATTTTTTATTTATGATAGGAAACTTAGTCTAGTTATAGTGAAGAAAAAAATTAATTTCCTAGTATTTATGATCTTTTTTATCAGTTCGAGGTATCACATTGGTTTTTTAAAATTTATCTATGATTGGGGTACTATGGATTAAATTTTTTGAAGGAAAATATTCCCAAGGTAGCATGCATGGGTGGGTATGGGCATTATGAGTATCTGATTATGCCAACTGACCTTACTAATTATCCTATAATTTTTATGTATTTTTTGAATTGAATCATGCATATATTGTTAGATTATTTCATTACTGTTTTTGTGAATATTATCCTTGTTTATTCTATAGTAGAGAAGGGTTATATTGTATATTTGATTTTCATTTTTGGGTTATTGAATGAACATCATCTCTATAGGATGTTATCCAAACAAATTTTCTGGATTCAAGAGGTAAAATTTATAGGGCATGTGATATAAAAGAAATGTGCCTTAGTGGAACCTGAAATGATTCAGTAACTGATATATTGTGACTAGCCTAAAAATGTGTGTGAGGTACAATGTTTCTTGAGATTACTCCTTTTTTATAGGTTCATTATTGATGATTTATCCATGATCGAATCACCACTAAAATATTTAGCCTGTAATGTATGAATTTTACTTGGACAGATCTGTGCTAGATATGTTTTGAGTAGTTTAATGTGATATTAACATCAGCTCCAATCTTGATCCATCCTGATATGTGTATGGATTAATATATATACTATGATTCCATAGTTATAGGTTTGGTTTTTTTTTGATATAGGTAAAATAGGTGGTATCTTATTGATATCATTATCTATTCCCTCAAGAGTAGAACTACCCTTTTCAGGATCTTTATTTGGAAAAAAATTTGCACAGTCTTAATACATGCTGAAACTACCTCTTTAGAGAATAGTTTACAATGTATTAAGACTATATAAGTCTGATGTATATCTTCACATAGAGGGTTCAAAACACAATATTGAGAGGAATGGTGGAATTCCGTCATGATTTTACATTGATATTTTAAACTCCCTTGTATAATGAAATTTGGTCACATAAGATTTCATCATAAAGTTGTTGATAATGGAAATATGTCATCATGACAATCAAAATAAAATTAATCACCAATTTTAGAATAACAATTAATGGTCTAAGATAATTGAAGTTGGAATAATGACTCAAATGGGTTATTAATTTTTTAAACTACATAAATATTACATGAAACTAAATTTGGAGTAACTAGGTGTTCAATTAATGAAGAAGAAAATAAGGAAATAAAGTGTTAACAATTTCATATCTATCTATGTTAATGAGAATATTAATGAAATGTAAAGTTTTGGAAATCCAAATGTGCGAAAAAAAGTGTTTTTATATTTGATAAGATATTTTTTATCCAATATGAATCTAAATCCATAGAAATGACTTATTATCTGTTAATGATAATGATTAGTTATAAGGAAAATCACAATCTTTGTCGTGAGTTGATAGACAACAAATTATTTTCCAAGTGACACGATGGTAAAAGAATAATTTGTATAATGTAATGAATTTTTGATAACATTAATAGAAAATAATAAGTATTATTAAAATTCCTTAAGAACATTAAACCACATCTTGTATGAAATGTAGTAGATAAACAAAAATTATAATTTTTAAACAATAAAATAGAATACAAGGGGAGACAAAATATCTTATCTCTCAAATCAAATTCCTTTCTTGACCTCATTAATACTCTTGGTCCACCTCTATGAATCTTCTATCTATATTTGGAGTGAAATCTACTTTTTCCCCTCTGATCTGGATCTCTAAGTCTATTAGATGAATTGATTTCACTAATACTGTAGTATGACGACTCCCAGTTAGATAAAATCCATAATATCCTAGATAGTTTAATAAATTTATAAATTAATGAGATTCTTTCTATAATGTAATTATCTTATTTTATTCCTCATTGACCACATGTCTTCAATCAAATATTAAAACCACCTTCATATGATTTGAGCATAAATTTCAAGATATAATTAAAAAATGAATGTGTGTTCTATTATAAATTAACTGAGACTCAATCATGGGAATAATTTATCCTATTAGTTTAGTCATTTTTATTATACCACTAAAAAACTATTCACCGCAAATTTTAAATCAAATAACAACTTAAAAAATGTCCATCTATTTGATAATTATATTAAAAACCGTTGAGAAAACTAATTATTCACTTTGGATCTTTATTTGTATCTTATGATTAACATATTGTGTTCAACTCAAATCAGAATCATATCTAGATGATTTGTAAGGATGGTTAATTTTAAACCATACTCTTTTGGACTAGATTTCAATGAAACAATCATTCATATAACTTTTCTATACCCAAATTATATACTAAAACTATAGCGTTAGTTGAACACAAATCCCTCTGACTACTTTTCAACAAACCTAAACAATACAAAAAAAATGGGTCTTCTTTGAATCTAAATATCTAGAACAAACCTATGAAAATATTCATACTTGATGAAATACCTATCCTTATCAATATCTTACAATAAACCCCTAACATGAATTCAAACCAATTCAAAAAGATTTCAAATATCGAGAACATCAATAGTTTTTTGAACACATAACAATTCCATTTCAATTAGTCAAACTCAGAGGAAAATTGGAACCCAGATTACATCCTAATCCATAATTGAATATACATCATCCAATAATGTTTGTTCAAATTCCACCATATGTATTATTACAAAAACCTGGGTTTGAAATATTTAAGCTTTATTTTTCTTCCATTATTCGAACGTTACTCTGATTCATAAGTTCAGACACAATTCTATAACATTTTATTCTCATGTATTTTTTTCCATCTTATTTAGTAGGATTTCATGTATATCAATTTTGATGGCTTCTCTTAGAATAGAAAAATTTTGTCCTTCAAATTTTGTATCATCACCATTCTTCATCAACAGAGGAGATTCATGAAACATTTTGTAACACGCTGAAGTTATTGAAGAATAAAATTATATTTTATAGTGTGTATGACACCAAACACTATGATTTTAAGAAAATATAACACCCTGAGAATTTACTATATTTTTATTTTGAAATAAATTCAATCTTTAACAACTTAGGATTTCGTAGGACATTATCTCAATAACTTAATTCAATAACTTGCACAACAAGCAACACCGAGTTCGAGCGCATCACAATATACCAGACTAGCCATTCAAAAAGCGGATATGAATAGTAATAATTGAATTTTGAATTATTTATACTCAATATAATTTTATCATTTAAATTATTTGTTTCATAGATAAAATATTAGGAAAAATTCAATTTTCAGATAAAAGAAGTATTTTTTTAAAAAAAATGCAGTTTTTTGCCTTTTAATGGGGAACCCTATTTAAATAAAATATTTGAAACATTTATATATTAAATTCAGTGAAATTAAATTATTCTTTAGATGCGGGACATAAAAATTTAGTTTGGATTAAATTTTGGCACTTTTCTGATAGCTTTTATATTTTGATTAATAGTGAAAAATACTAAATTTTAATTGAAAACAACTTTTTTAATCGAAATAATTTATTGAGTTAAATTATTCATTTGAGTGGTTTTAAAGTATAATTAGGTTATATTTTTATCATTTAATATCATTTAAGTCATTATAATTAATTTCACATTTAAATTGGACATAAACACATGTCAATATTTTGATTGTTTTTAATTTTTAAAAAAATTCTTTTTAGTGTTGGCAATGGGAATTAATTTTAAATTAATTAATCAAACTTCTATGTTTTTATTCTTTCTAAATAGACATAGTTTTTGGATTCTGATATCAAAATTTTCTTAGGGTGAATTTTTAGTATTTTTCTAAAAACTTTTAATTTTGAATAATATTAAAAAACATTGCATTAGTGTTTAAAATCAACTTTTAATTAAATAATTATTTATTTTAATTAAATTTATTTTATGTAAAAATAGAAACATATTTCCTATATAAGTTCAATTTTATTCATTAGAGTCATTTTATAATAAATTTAGATATATAAAATTTTATTGAACTTTTTACTATCTTTTACCCACCTTCTAGGCACATTTGAAAATTTGTATAAAATGTAATTTTACTGATTCTCTGAATTGAATTTCAAAAATATGAAGGACATGTTTGACATCATTACGTAAATTTTGGTTCCACAAGATGAAATAATTTTTTGGTGAATAGTAAATTTTGAATTTTATTTACCACAGTTAAAAGTAAATAGGGTAATTGGAGGTAAAAATGATGTTATACTTATCTTAACACATGTCCTCATTCTATTGGATAAGTGTTTTTAGACCAAAATCAACCATAGGAATAAAATATTATCCTTTTTGACCCACTTGGATTATATTAGGACATTTATTATTATTTCATTTAACGATGAGTTAAAAGTGTAAAATTCAAATTTTAATCACTAAAACATTTTTAATAAAGAGTTATTCATAACATAAATTAGACTTTAAATATTAATTAGAAAGAAAAAAATATTTCCTACATCGTGGTATTTTATTTATAAATGGTATTATAAATATGAAAGTAACTATAATTTCAAAGTTCTGATGACATCCATGAATTTTCTAGGTTAATATGACATGTTCGGGTTGATTAATTTTTTTTTTTGACGTAATCATTCTGTGATGACTTTCACAAAACCCAAATACTAAATAGTGTCAAAATTGACATAAATAAGTTTTTAAAACAAATACTATTTTATTAAATTATATAATATCCCTAAAAATATACATATTGGCCAAAGAACATATATAATGATAGGTATGTCATTAATTAACCACTTGAGGTTCTCTAGGATTTTTATAGTATGTTTATTAACAATTTATTAAAATAATACAAGAATATATGGTAAAAGTTAAACTATTTAACTAAGGGTTAAATCTAAAATATAAGATTAATAAGGTGACCTAAACCTATCTAGAACCTATTGGTAGAGAGGTTTTCATCCCGTACCCAACTTATCTCCAAAATTTTTCTTTTTGGATCCATTTGAAACCAAAAATTATATTATTA
Organism: Viscum album; assembly: GCA_963277665.1. Classification (NCBI taxonomy): domain Eukaryota; kingdom Viridiplantae; phylum Streptophyta; class Magnoliopsida; order Santalales; family Viscaceae; genus Viscum; species Viscum album. Next base: position 1,808,037,759 of record OY728160.1, read on the forward strand.
TAAAACAATATTTCAATCTTTTCCTAAAGTGACCCTCACCTCTCTTATAAAAGGGTACTTACCCTTCTCTTAATTTTACACCCCCAAATCCATTTTGATCATCCAACCCCTACCCAAATCTCTTCCAAACTTCCCTCAATTCATCCTAGAGGACTTATTTTTTATCATAAATCCAACCTAAGGAGCCCTTTTGTTCAAATAAAAAGGAAACACCCAAATAAGAGGTAATTATTTTATCACCACTTCCAAGGTTATTTTCATCATCCTCGTTATCTTTCATTGTTATTTCCATGAAAAATAATAAATCTAGTACCTTAAACATAATGTGATTTTTTTATAAATATGTTACAACCATATTCATTATTCTATCCATCCTATGAATGATAATGTCACCATTCGTGGGTACGTACGGCTTACCTTCTCCACACCGTGGTGTAATTTTTTATTCAAAAATATGTTATTTGGATGGATTTAATGATGAGTAATATGTATATAAAAAATGAAAATAACATGATAATTTATTTTTGTAGTAAATATATAATCCAATTCCACACCTTTTAATCAATAAGGAAATGATATTGTCGCTTGCGTGTACGTACGGTTTACCGTCTCCACGACGTGATGAGATTCATTTCTATGTTCACCATTCAATGATGATTATAAAAATATATATTATTAATAATTATTTAATATATGACATAATAATTCCACTGGAGATATATATATATATATATGTAGTAACTTAGATATATCTTATTCACTTAGTTCTGTCGAATATGATATGAAAACGGAAACATCATTTATGTGTGCGTACGGTCCATAGTCTCCATACATGGTGTTTTCCATTTCACATATCTATAAATTATACATATTTATATTCTAAATATATACGATATACAAATAATTTTTTATATTCTGAAATTATTTAAATCCTGATCTAAATGATACGATCAAGAATAACATGTTAAAACACAAATGATAAAGAAAGCGATTATTACCTGAAATGTTACATTAACATGGAAGTTATAATTAATGGGCAGTATAAATCCATAAGTGAATCATGTATGATACAATAAATATTTATATGGTTATGTTATAATTTAATAACATACTATGGTCATTATACAGGAGGTTAAATGTACCCTCGACTAAAGGAAAGTAAAAGGTAAGGGTTAATTCCACAATCTCATTATTGTCCGAGATTGTTTATGTGTAAGTATTTTCTAGGAAATTTTTATTATACATGTCCATGTTTCATAAATGAAATTTTAAATTTATTCTTTTATGGTAATCTTTAACTAAAACATCATTTTAATTGTTTTAAATATTTATTCTTCTAAATCTTTCTCATTGATTTCCATTTTTTCAAAATGGTTTTAATGATATATTAATGTGTGAAATAATTGTTTTAAAATGTTAATTCCTTTAAAAAGTTTCAAATTGGTATGGGAAAACATTGATTCAAAAATCTATTTTAAATGACTTCCTTTATAAATTTGTGACTTTTAAATGATTTCACAAAAAGGGATATTTCTCTCAAAAAGTTTTACTTATCATTTTCAACTATGTCAGCATCTTTTACTGGATGTTATTTTTGATTAAGGTTGATTTGTTATAATAAAATCTTCCATATTGTATTGAATGGATTATGATAAGTTTGACTATAGATGTTCTATTTTTATACCCTTTAGGGTTTTTGGTTGAATTATTGAAATTTCATATGTTAGTTTTAATACAAATGTTTATGTTATGTTTCAACATTTTCATATGAGGTATGCAGTGGACTTAGTAAGTGACGGGTGGGGCCCTCTATAGCCCCTAGATACATCTGTAGGTCTCATGAGACAACTTAATGTCTTGGCATGATGTGTTGACAAAATATTTATTTGTAGTCTTTGAAAGTGGCCTTGACTATGTGGTAATGATGTCTGGTGTTAGGCATTCCCTCATTATGAAATTAATTATTACATGTGATTATTCAACTAGTAGAATATCCATGTGCATGTTTATATGGTAATATTTGAATTATTTTATCCATATTATGTTCACGATTATGTTTAAAAAGATGTTGTTTTTATTCCACATCTTGCCTTAAAATTTAACAGTTTATGCTAAATTATTTACCCTTACTGAGCATCTAATCTCATTTGTTTCATATGTTTTATTTTGATAGGATTCCATGAAGTGTATTATGTTTGATATGCAGGGTTAATCTAGGATAATAAGGGTGTTCTCAATAGATTATTTATGTCGTGTATTGTGTTTTAATGTGTAATGTAACGTTCATGTATGTATTCTATTTTCCAAGAGTACTAAACCGATCGGTCTTTCGGGACATGATTCATTGTAATCATGACGATTTATTAAAATAATGCATTGGATCCAGGCTTCTAGGGTCTGGGAATTAATGATAGTATCATATAAAGTTTATCAATAACCATGGAAACTAGATTTAGATAAAATCTGATTAGAGAACAATACCCTAAGATAGACTTTGGGGATTAGTATAGAATAACTTCTTAGAATTTTGGTAATGTAGAGATTTTGTGAATTTTCCAACAAATACATCCCTGTCTAGATACAAGTAAGTAGAAGAGGATCTAGAACAGATATACCTAAGAGTGAAAACTATGACACAGAGTTTTGGGATTGACTTGGGGTATCCTGGTACACAAAAACGGGCCTTGATTCACACTTGGATATGACACTCTCTGGGGATATGCTTAGGATAAATTTACATTTTATTTACAAACCATTATGAAGGATTTATGAGTAAACACTTCCTTAATGAAAACATTTTTATGATTATGGATAATATGAATAAAATGTTCAACTTATGTTAGGTATTTTAAAAGTGTGGAATTATGCATTGCGATTTATAAAATAACTTAGTGTTCACCATTGTTTAGAAATGGTGACCAATAGAAGGCATCAGAACTCCAGTAATACGCATGATCCAAAGACTAAGAATGATCATATCTTCCATGGTCGTAATCCAACATTTAGAAAGGAAATAGTCTCCCATGGATTATTATAATATGAATAAATAGTATCATGTGTTAATATGATAAGTAAAGAATTATTTGAGTCTTATGGCTTTGAAGGGAAGCCATATACGAAAAATATAGTATAGAGAAAGATGGATAAAGGGAAGAAGGGAAATAAGGATTTTACCATATGTGATAATTGTGGAAATAATAACCCTAGGAAGTGCTAGAAAGTAATGTGATTTTGTTATAATTGTGGAGAAAAAGGACACCAAGTTTGTGATTTCAAGAGTAATAAAAAGGTTTCAAATCTATAATACTTCATCTGCAAAGAGTTGGGATACTACACAAAACAATGTCCTGGTCATCATAGTATACCCCATATGATTCTATTGAATAATAATAAAGTTATGATACTACCACAGATGAAGAGGAATGATTATTGTTCTTATATTTTTATTAATAAATTGTGTCATTTGAGTACAATTTATAAGAATTATAAAGTATATCAGGATTGTGTCATTTGAGTCCTCTGGCTTTGAAGGGAATCCATATAAGAAAAATATGGTACAGAGAAAGATAGATAAAGGGAAGAAGGGAAAGAAGGATTTTACCATATGTGATAATTGTGGAAATAATAACCCTGGGAAGTGCTAGAATGTAATGGGATTTTGTTATAATTGTGGAGATTTGGGCGTGATGGCTCCTGCTCAGCTCCACGGCGGCGAGGGTTTAGCGGCAGTTTCTATAGTGGATCTGGGGGCTGTTGTCGGAGGATCTGGGGTTGGAGTTCCTTCCAGGGATTCCTTCAAGGAAGTGCTCTGTAAAGGTGTCACTGGCGGTGGTAGTGTGTTTCCTGCTTCGGTGTGCTTGGCTTGTTCGGAGGTCCCTCCAATTGTGGTGGAGCCAAAGGTTCCTAATAAGATTTCAGAGATCCCTGTGGTGAGCTTTTCAGTACGGGAACTCAAGGAGGCGGCGGCCTTCTATGACCTCACTCTAGTGGCGCATTTTAGACGCTCCAAGTCGTCCCTTGGTTTTTTCTGTAACTTTATTGACTCTTGGGGGTTGTCCCAGCCGGTGGCTGTTTCAGAATTGTCAAGGATCACTTTCTGTGTTCATCTTTCTTCAAGGGAGGACTTCATGAAATCTTGGGCGAGGGGAGATAGAAGGTGTGGCTCTTGGCATTACTCGTTGTCCAAGTGGTCTTGGGACTGCCATCGTGGGTGTGAATCCTCCTCTGAGGCGGTGTTGTTATCATTACCAGGCATCCCTCTTCCTTTTCAGAACCCAACGAATCTGAAAGAAGTTGGGAACTCTTTTGGTTCCTTTTTGTGTGCGGATGAGAACACTAGGATTCTCAAGGCGGCAGCGAGCCCTCGGATTTGTGTTGAAATAGACTTGGTGTTGAAGAGACCTTCCATGGTTCTGCTTGAATCTGTGTATGGGTTTTTTTGGAAGAAAAATTTGTTTTACCGGCAGTTTCCTCGTTTCTGCGTGTCCTGTGGCTTGCATGGTCATGAAGTGAAGAGTTTTCGGCATCGGAGGGAGGTGGCAGAGACATCTGGTAGCGATCTGGTTGTGGAACCGGGTCGGGACCCAATTGTACCAGGTGGGTGCGGGGTTACGGATGCGACCTTTATGCCCCAAGAGGTTTCAAATTTGAATTTACCCAGCAGGGTTGGCGAGTTGGGAAAGAAAATTGGGGAAACACCATCTGACAACGTCGGGTCGCGGTCAGTTTTCTCTTATGGGAGTATGGATCTCATTTCTTGGTCCCCGGGTCCGGTTTCGCAAAGGACGGCTTCAACCAGTGGGGGAAAAGATGTGACCCAGAGAGAGTTGGTGGTTCAGATGTCTTTCTCACTGGGAAGTCCAGCCAGAATGACGTCTCCCCCTCCTTCTTCAATCGGTTTTTCGTCGCAACTGTTTCTAGGGGCTATTCAGAATTGTCTTGTGAGCAATCTCTTGGTTTCTTCTAAAAAACGTTTGGTGATGGTCAGCATGAACAGTGGCATGGAGAAGGAAGTGAAGACTTTGCGTTGGTATCCGCAGAGGAGAGTGTTGTTTACCTTGTTCCAGGGAGAGCTGGGTGTGGAATCGTTTCCTCATGCCTAGGCAGGGAGGAAACCTCAGTTGGAAGAGTTGGATGTTCTGAGAAATGAAGGTTTTTTATCAGTGAAACATAGTAGTGGAAATGATGGCTTTTGGGGCTTATTACCCGCTCGATGGCCAAGGGGAAGGGTGTGTTGGTTCACCCCAATCAGGATCGTTCAATGGTACAGAAAACTCGTAATTTTGTGTAGTGATGTTTTCCATCATTATTTGGAATGCTCGTGGTCTGGGTGCCCAGGCTAAGAGAGCCTTTATATCTTTAGAGGGTAAGAAATCCAAAGCTTCCTTGATTGTGATTTCATAGCCGAAGTAGGATGCATGCAATCGTCCATGGATTGTAAAGAAAATGGGTTTCTCGAACTATTTTCATGGTGGACCTGTTAATTCTCAAATCTGGGTTGGATGGAAGAATAATATTTCGGTAGAGAATGTAGGTGTGATGCCTCAGTGCATTGACATGAAGATTGAGGTGGGTGGTTTTTTCCTTCTCTTTTGATTTGTTTATGCGAGCAATAAGGCTATGGAGAGGAGGGAGCTCTGGACCCACTTAAAGTCTGTTCAATCTGGCCCCTTGTCGTGGTTCGTGGGAGGTGATTTCAACACTGTTGTTGATGTCTTAGAGAAGCGAGGAGGAAGGGAGGTAATATGGATGGCATGATGGATTTCAAGGAGTGCTTACTGCATACGGTCCTATTGGATTTATGCTTCGGAGGGACGAAGTTTATGTGGTGTAATAACCTTAAAGGCCAGAACCGGCTATGGAGTCGACTAGACAGGTGGCTTACCAACTTGCATGGGCGGGATATTTTCTCAAAAACCTCGGTTCCTCACCTTCCACGTATTTTATCGGATCACGCTCCACTATTGCTAGAAATTAAACATGAAGCTATGTTTGTCAGGGGTTTTCATTACTCGAGTGAATGGCTTAAAGACACTGGTTTCTTACTGATTGTGAGGGTGTCTTGGTTGGAGGAAGATGGTGAGGGATCCTGGGGAGGGCTGGTTAATCACCTCAAAAGGACCAAACAGGGCATTATACAGTGGCTGGTGGAGCAACCGGATTTTCATAATGGGGTGACCAGATTACAGGATGAGGTTGGCGGGCTAGAGTAGGCTCTTGATGTTTCCTGGGATGAGGATATTTTCACTATCCTTTGTGATAAAAACGTGGTTCTGGATGAGGAACTGTTAGAGATGGAGAGGGTCTTCATGCAACGGTCCCGAGTGAGGTGGCTTAGGGAGGGAGATTGCAAAAACTCTTTATTTCAGGCATGTATCAAAGAGAGGAGAAACACGAAGATTAATATTAAAGGGGAGGATGGAGTTTTTACATCAGACATGATGGTGGCCAGAAATTTTTTTTTAAAACACTTCGAGGGTTTGTGGGCGGGGGAGAATACTTATGGTTTCCACAGAGATTCCTTTTAGGGATCTAGATTTTTGGATTGTTTACCTTTGATGATAAATCAAACTGAGAATGAGTGCATGTCCACTATTCCTCAGTAGAGGGAGATTAGAGAGGCTCTGGGAAGCATGCCGAAAGAGAGTGCACCTAGGCCTGATGGCTTCCCGGATTCATTCTAAAGTTCTTCTTGGGAGTATGTGGGGCCATGTGTGGTGGAGGCTATCCGAGATTTCTTTAGAGGGGCTCCCTTGAGTAGGGGGATATCTTCTTCAAGGGTGGTGCTTGTGCCAAAGACCAAAGACCCCACTCTTATCAGCCACTTCAGACCGATTTTCTTGTGTAATGTATCATACAAAATTCTAGAAACTGTTATTGGTAGGAGATTTTCCAACGTTATACCCAAGATAATTTCTGATGAACAATATGGTTTTATCCAAGGGAGGAGTATACAAGGGGCAGTGGGGATTGCATGTGAGTTGGTTCACGATATGAACAAACGAACTGTTGGTTCTAATATTATTTTTCAAGTGGACATGAATAAAGCTTATGATAATCTGAAGTGGAGCTTCATTTTACGGGTCATGAGGGGTTTTGGGTTCCAGGAGCAGTTTTGTGATCTTTGTTTCAGATGCTTTTCTTCACCATGGGTTTCTATTTCTCTTCTTGGGAGATTTTTTGGTTTCTTCAAATCAGTGAGGGGAGTTAGACATGGGTACCCGCTCTCTCCTATCATCTTTGTTCTCGCACAATATGCTTTATCCAGAAATCTGAAGAAGAACATGACAGAGGGAGGTTTGAGGCCTTTTCATGGTAGAAGGAATTCAGAGAGTATATCTCACCTGATTTTCGCTGATGGTATTTTTTTATTTCTAAATGGCGGGAGAAGATCTTTGAAAGATCTTAAGAGTATTATGACCGAGTATGGGAAACTGAGTGGGCAGTCGATCAACTAGTCGAAGAGTCACCTGTTTATATCCAACAAATGCTCGGGAGGAAGGTGTAGGATTATACAGGAAGTCCTTGGTTGTGGGTAGAGGAAACTACCTATTCATTATCTAGGAGTTCCTATTTCGAGTGGAAGGGTTATAGAGAATCATTTTAATGGGATTGTGGATCGTATCTTGGGAAGGGTTTTCAACTGGAAGAACAATATTCTTTCCATTGGGGGTAGGATCATTCTTATCAATAGTGTTCTTCTATCTATACCTATGCATGTATTTGCTAACATAAATCCCCCAACGGGCACGGTGGAGAGGATTGAGCATATTCTCATGTCTTTCCTCTAGGATGCGAAAAGAGAGGGGAGATGCCACTGGGCCTCTTGGAAGAGACTGGCACGGCCAGTGGAGGAAGGTGGGGTTGGTCTTCGTGATATTCATGAATCTATTCATGGGCTGCAAGCCAGATTATCTTGGGAGGTGATTGTAGGTAAATCCATCTGGGCAATGTTTTTCAGAGCAAGATATGGTTGGCATGGTGATTTTTTCATGCACAGTCCGACGGGTCTCTCCAAGTGCATGGTTTCACATCTGGAGGTGCTGAAGGCCCACAACAGATGGGTGATTGGCCGTGGGGAGATCAACTTCTGGGAGGACACATGGACGGAGGGGAGGCTACAGTATGAGGGATGTCCTCTTCCTGACATCTCTTTTAGGGAGTCATGCGGGAGGTATGATTTTATACATGAAAACCTTGACCCATCGCAACTAAACTTCTTTAGTAGTGTTGTTATGAGTGATGAACCAGACAGCTGTTGTTTTACAGAAGTTGGGTCAGGGTGTTTTAATTTGAATGGTTATAGGAGAATTGTCCAGAGGAATGTTAACGGGGTGGCACGAGATGTGATTACTTGGTGTAATGCAATCCCAATGAGAATGAATTTTGTGGTGTGGCGGATCCAAAACTGAGCTCTACCCACCGAGGAAAATATTCAGAGAAGAGGGGTCTACATGGAATTGGGTCACTACTGTTGTTTGAGGTTGCGCTCAGAATCAACGTTGCATTTGTTTTTTCAGGGGAAATGGGTTGTGTTCCTTTGGTATCAGTTTTCTCAATACAAGTTTCTATATGGGGTGTGTCTTTCGGTTCGGGATCATCTTATGACATGGTTCTCTGGTTTTGGTAACAGAACAGGGGAGCGTACAGTAGGTATTATCATTCTGATATCTATATGCTGGACAATTTGGAAAGCACGAAACTAGGTATGGTTAGGTGACAGGAGAACTCTGTTAGCTCTACAGGTTCGGATGAGATCTATCATCGTAGAACTGTCCTCCCTTTTCAAGAATGGAGTGCAAGCAGGTATACTGGGAAACCTCGTTGAAAGACAGTGTACACAGATCTCAGAGAGACGACGATGGGTAAGGTGGTATCCTCCGGCTAATGGGTTGAAACTGAATGTGGATAGATCATGTTTGGGGGGAATCATGAGGGGTGGTGGTGTTCTTCAGGATTGTTGGGGTTCAGTTCATATTACTTTCAGTGCATATTATGGACCGGGTACTTCTATGGGTGCAAATTTTAGATCCCTTCTCTCAGGTTTGACTCTTTGTAGGAGGAGAGGACTCCTAGTGATGGATGTAGAATCTGATTCGGAGGTTTTGGTCAGATCTCTTCTGGGAAAATGTGACATCTCTTGGGATCTGGTGTATATTTATCGAAGGTGCAAAGTGGAGACTAACCAGGGAAGGATGGTTTATCATAGTGTGAGGGAATCCAACTGTGCGACCGATGCGATGGCTCGTGGGGGTAGGGAAGAGGAGACTTTGATAGTTTATGATAGTCTTAACTCTCTTCCGTTCGAGTGTGTTAATGTGATCCGGAAGGACTCACTTGGCCTTCATTATTTCCATCCTTCGTGACGTGTATCCCTAGTTTTTTAAGGTTTTCATAATAAAAAATAACTTTTAGCCATTCATTAAGGATTTGAGATTGTATGGAACCAAGTAATGTGACACAGTTTCTAGTTAAAACGTTTTGGAAAACACATGGTTGAAGGAAAGGTAAACCTTAATGTGGTCCTGAAACTGGGGTAGTGATTTTGGAATAAGAGATGGTTGATTTGGATAAATTATATTGGATATTCTTGACGACCTTGGAACTGATTAATGGTTTGTTTATTCCATCATTGTTTGAGTATTCAAAAATTTTGGATATAATGAATATATCTAGTATTCTATAAGGAATAACGGAGCATGAATTCAATAAATAAGGTATTATGGTAATTTATGGTGTTACCATGTTTTAAAATAATACATGATGAAGGTATTCATATTTTATTACGTGACAAAATAGATCTTCATTATGTTTACCTTCCTTAATAATTTTGGACTGTGAGTTTGGACAGAAGTCTTTAGGATAAGTCTAAAGGTTGGAATGAATTAAGTTGTAAATTGGATACAGTTGTTTAAGGTTAAAACATTTCTTAAGATTATTATTGTATTGTTATAAAAAGGACAACCTGGAGGTTGGGTGACAACCCATCACGTATGGAAAGGTCGTGAGACTTGAACCCACAACTGAAGCGCTACAAGGGTACATCACCTACCAATGGACTACGTGATGTCCAAGTTTGTATAATGTAGTTAGTATTTTAATAGTATAAAAAATTAATTATAAATTCATTATTTTTGGAACCCTATATGAATAGGATAAATAGAATATTTTTGAATTCTATATTCTTTTGGAGTGAAAGATGAGTTTGTGGTAGAAATTAGTTGAAGGATGAAACTCTACTTGTCAATTATTTTTTTCTCTTCTTCTATGAATAAATTAATTCTTAAAAATTAGGTAAGGGATCTTAAAACCAAAAATATGTTATCATAAAACCATATGTTTTGTCAAACCGATTATATTTTAAATCATCATAGATTGATGGCTTTGAGTCCATCAATTTTACACTTGTTTGTGATTGATGACCTCAATCACTACCTATATATATTTATGTTTTTAATCCAATTATGTGTCTCTAATTTACACCAATTTATTTCTATTCTAGATCATAATATGGTGGTGACTTCTTCATTTCCCTTTCCCCTTTATTAAGACTAAATTCTATTAACCCTACTTCTGATGTGGGTTTTCTACAATGGTATTTTCTATTTTTAACCATTTATTTTCTAAGAAAAATTTCAAATTATGAGGATACAATTTATTTAAGGAGTGTATAATGTAACACCCCGTGATTTCATAGTATTTTATTTCTTTAAATTAATTCAATATCTAGTGATACACAAAACACCGAGTTCGAGCGCACCACAACTTAACAAACTAGCCTTTCGAAAAGAGGTTATGAATAGTATTAAAGGAATTCTTAATTATATATACTACATATAATTTTAACAACCATATTATGTGTTTATTAGTTATAATATAAGTACAATTTCAATTTTCATATAAAAGAAGTATTTTTCAAAAAACAAATGCAATTTTTCTACCTTTTAATGGAGAACCATTTTTAAATCCAATATTTGACACTTTTATATATACAATTGAGTGAAATAAAATTATTCTTCAGAATCGAGACATAAAAATTTAGTTTGGATAATGTTTTGGTACTTTTCTGATAACTTTCATATTTTAATGAATAGTGAAAAATACTAAATTTTAATTGAAAACAACTTTTTTAATCAAATTAATTTATAGTGTTAAATTATGAATTTAACTAATTTTAAAGTATAATTATATTATATTTTTATCATTTAATATAATGTAAGTAATTATAAGTAATTTCACATTTAAATTGTACATAAACACATGTTAATCTTTTGATAGTTTTTACTTTTTAAAAACTCACCTTTTGGTTTTGAAAATGGGAATTAATTTAAAATTAATTAATGAAAGTTCTATGTTTTTTAATTTTTAATATAGACATCATTTTTTTATTTATAAAATCAAAATTATCTTAGGGTGATTTTTTGGTATTTTTCTGAAAACATTCAATTTTGATGAATAGTAAAAAACACTGCGTTATTGTTAAAAATGACTTTTTTTATATAATTATTTATTTTATTTTAATTTATTTTAAGTGAAAATAGATGCATAATACCTATATAATTTCAATTTAATTCATTGGAGTCATTTTATAGTGATTTTAGATATATAAAATTTTATTGAACTTTTAACCGTCATTTACCCACCTTCTAGGCATAGTTGCAAATTTGCATAAAACGTAATTTTACCTCTTTTGTTAATTAAATTTCAAAAATTGAAGAGTCATGGTTGACATATGTAAGTAAAATTTGGTTCAATAAGTTGAAAATAATTTTTGGTAAATATTAAATTTTGAATTTTATTTACCACGGTTAAAAGTAAATTAGGTAATTAAAGGTAAAAAAGATGTTATAATTTCCCTAACACATGTCCTAATTTTATTGTATAAGTGTTGTTCGACCAAAATAAACCTTAAGAATAAAATATTTTCCTTTTTTACCTACTTGGATTAGATTATAATATTTATTATTACTTTATTTAAAGAAGAGTTAAAAGTATAAAATTCAAATCTTAATAAATAAATCATTTTTAATATAGGGTTATAAATAAGATAAATTTTACTATAAATATTAATTAGACTGCTAAAAAGATTTTATATATCATTTTATTTTATTTATAATTTTTAGACATTAAATAATTAAATATATTAATGACATAATGATGATGCAGTAATTACGTTATTAATAAATGAATCAAATAAATGGTATTATAAATAATAAAATAAATAAAATTTCAAAGTTTTGATGACATCCACAAATTTTTTATTTTAGTGTGAAATGTTAGTGTTGATTAAATGTATTTTTTTTGTAGTAACCAAGTTGGGATGACTTTCACAAAAACCAAATACAAAATAGTGGTAAAATTGATATAAACAAGTTTAAAAAAATACTATTTTATTAAATTATATTATAGCCCCAAAAATAAATGGTTCGGAAAAATAACTTATATAATTTTAGATATGTCATTAATGAACCACTTGGGGTTCTCTTGGGATTTTATAGTAATTTTATTAACCATTTATATGATAATACAAGAATACATGGTAAAAGTTAAACAATTTAACTATGGTTTAAATCTAAAATACAAGGTTAGTAGGGTGACCTAAACTCTTCTAAAACCTGTTGGTTGAGAGGTTTTTGACCCATACCCATCTTATCCTAGAAATAAATACTTTTGGATCCATTAGAAAATGAAGATTATTTTATTATTAAATAATATTTAAATCTTTTCCTAAATTGAACCTCACCTCTCTTAACAAATGGTACTTCACCTTCTCTTAATTTCACACCTCCAAAGCCCTTTGGATAGACCAAAACCTGCCCAAATATTCTCCCAAATTCCCTTACTTCAACCTAGAGGTATTCCTTTGAGAAAAAATCAAACCAAAGGATCCTTTTTATTCAAATCAAAAGGAATATAATTGGATGGTATATTAACTGTACCATCCAATTCCACACCTTTTATTCATTAAGAAAATTATATCATTGCTCATGAGTATATACGGCTTAATGTATAAGGCCCAAACCTTAAACCTTACTAAATCTTGAGTTATTACAAAATTACACATTGAGGATCTTTTCCGGTTTAGAGTTTTAGAAAATTATATTATAAAACATGCATTACATTCCACATTTAAACAAAGTGGTAACATAAAAGATAGTATTAATTTTTCCCATCAACGGAAACATATTTTAAATAAAACATGTATTCTTTCTTGACATTTCCTTGACACTACCATCATATCATGTACTATTCCCTTGACCTGTGAAAAACATTTCCAAACTTGGGATGAGTATAAAAATCTCAGTAGGGGTTATAAAAAGTATGGAAAGGAAACATGAGTACATATATACATAAGAATGAAATCATACTTTACCCATAAAACATATGCACTTTAACATACCTCATAAAATCATGAATAAATCATAGAAATCATAAGACATAAAGGTAACTTGAGGCATTCATAACATTCTTACGTAGGGAGTAACCCTCTTGGTTACGTTTGGAATACCCATCATAGTATATTACCTAAATCTCTTCGGAGAAACCTTAATGTTTAACCCCTTTGCGTTACCCAATGCATTGGAGAGATATATTGGGCTCACCCACCCTTATCTTATCACAGAACCACCCATCTTCATAATAATTCCCAAGAACTACAACATAATAGTATCACATAAAACATGCATAAAGAAAACATAACATTTCCACTTTTCAATCACAAGATATCAATAAAACACATTGATATAAAAACATTATGAAACCCATTTTCAATACCAAAATAAAAGAAACGAATAACATGGTATTTATTTTTCTTTTAAAAATAGGTATGCCTTGTAGAGGAATCCGAAACTCAAATAATGGTCACGGCGGCGGAGAAGTCGTTGTCAACGCATACGGATGAAAAAAACATTCCCTTTTGTCATTTAGTAAAACTCTTCGTATAAAAAATATTCCTTTTGGATAAACGTAAAAGTCAAAGGGGGTTTATACACCGTATAAAAGAAGGTTGTGTATAAAACAAAATATGCCTCAATGAAAGGAGGTTGAGACGAAGTCCCATACAAAGATAATTTTTTTTAATAAAATAGATCTATTATTTGTATTCACTATAAGTACACCTAAAGAAAGTAAAAATAAATCATAGGACATAATAATATCATGACATAATTTGAAAGCAGGAGATTAACCCAAAAAACGGAATTTGGGTTAAGAATTTCGCTTACAAAGATCATCTTGTAAATAAAATAGATCTATTATGTGTATTCACTATATGTACACATAAATAAAGTACAAATACAAGATAGGAAATCCTAATTTGAAAGTAGTAGATTAACCCAAAGAACATAAATTGTGTTTAGAAGTTCCCTTGACAGCCTAACAGCGTCACATCAAAATGAGTTGATGTGAGATAAAAATGGTATCTCATCACTTGTACATAAAATTTACATCAATAAGGATATAGAAGAACATATCCCAACATAAAAATATGTAAATTAAAAGACCCAACAAAAGCAGTCTTTTAAAAAGAGGAGGGTGAAAGGTTCCTTTAGCGACTTGGGTATCTTTCGAAACATACACCCCATGAAAGAAGGATGATACATCATTGATGTAAATACACATAAACAAAAGTATGTTACACAAAGAGTAGAATAATGGGAATTATATATACCACTCAATAGAAATGGTGGCAAATGTAGCATAAATCTCACGGGAATAAAAGTGAGATGAAAAATCCCTTACGAAAACTGAGCAGCCTAACGACGCCACTTAAAACTTCCAAAAATGGATAGATGAAATCAAATAGGGTATCTCATAATATGAACATAAAAATTACAGAATGAAGAATATAAAATAACATCCCCAAACATAAGAAATATGTGCTTAAAAGAAATGACATAAAAGAGAGTACTTAAAAAGGAAGAGAGAGGTAGGATCCCTTTCCTCGTGTCCGACATGACTCGATCGTTCTTTAATCTCCTGAATAATAAAATTTGGCAAATTTATAATTTCTTAAGGACCTACTTTAATTATTATTATTCATTTCATATCACATATTTTAATGTTATAATAATTGGTTAATAAAGTGAGTTCATATCAGACGTTTTTGTCGATGTTCGGTACATGAGTAAAAATTGAACTTGTTGGAAACATGTTTTCCATGTAGTTATAGGTACATCATATCCAGAATAGTATTGATGTTTTAAATATCATATATATCCTGTATATATTCATTTTATACTATTCCATAAAATTCGGAAAAAGAATTAAAATCACCGTTCATGGAGACGGTAGGTCGTACGTACGCATGAACGCTACTTTCATTTTTTGTCATATTAATGGAATTAAAACAAAATGGGAGATATATATATATTATAATTCAAGAATGATATCTATCATTTAGATGTAATATATTACATATATATCCATTATATATATGTACTTATAATAGTACATAACATTTGGAGATAAGAAATGAAATGTACCGTTCATGGAGGCGGTAAGCCGTACGTACTCATAAACGCTAATTTTATTTCTTTTTTTTGTATTAAATGGAATGAAATAATAATTATATAAAGGTATATTATAATTCCAGTAGTATATCATATTCAATACCATTAATTCCATCCTTTATACGTCCCACATATGGCATTAACGAATCAAATCACCTTGAGGGGGCGGTAGTCCGCACTTTCTAAAATGAAGATATCGCGTTTACCCATAATGGAAACCATAAAGGTATGACATAAATGAAACATAAAGAAGCTTAAGGAAAACATAAACATATTATATATCATATATAAATATAGTTACATCTTAATGGACACCTTTGAAAGTGTTGAAAGAATATTGAACAATCATCGTTTCATGAGGCAGTAATTCGCCATCCATAGAAACAATATGTTCTTTAACCATTAGACGAAGGTGTGTGAAAGTGTAGCTCGAATCCTTATTATAACAACATCCTAGTGTATTTAAGATAATGTTGTTGTTATAAAAAAAAGTAATAAAAAATTTTTAGGTGTTTGGAGAAGCAAAATAAGACAAAAGAACACAGGGGAAGACATTGCCTTTAAATCAGGTAACTCTCTTTGATTTGAGCTCAAAGGTATCCTTGGAAAGGATTCTGACAAACGTGAGGCTTCAATTATGAATATAGGGATTTGGAGAGATGAAATTGTCATGGGTTGGCCGAGCCGAAGGCTTGAGATGTGTGTGTAAGGTGGTAGAGGTGGGGGCCTTTTATAAGAGGAGAGGAGGGGCACTCTTGGAATGTTATAAAATATTACTTTATTATAAAATGTTTTAAGGATTTAAAAGGTCCCAAAAGGATATATTTTGAGGATATGGTGATAAGTTTTAGAAATCCACCCATCCAATAGGTTTGTGACAAGTTTAAGACATATATTTCACCCTATCTTCTCATTTTAAATTGTTCATTTATGAGGTAATCACTGCCTCATCACGGTGTCATAAATAAATTAATTTATTTAATGTATAAAAATTATAAAAAAATTATAATGATGTAGGAAATATTTTTATCTTTCTAATGAATATTTATAGTCAAAAATATGACTTGTATAACCCCATTTAAAAAATTCTTTAGTGAAACATCTCATGCTTTTGACATTTTTATTTTAACTTTAAATAAAACGTTATTTATGTCATTTTCCAACCAAAGTGGCTCCATGGGGTCCCCAAGTTGACCCATGGATTGTCTTGGTCGGCCATGACACATCCAAGGAGGGTAGGACATGTGTCTAGGTCATTTCATATTATTAAAACATTATTTTTACCTTAAATTACACTAATTAGCTTTAATCGCGATTAATAAAACTTAAAAGTTACTATTCACCAAAAATTATTTTAATCTCATTGAACCACATTTTACTTCTTAATGACAACCATGTATGTCGGATTTTTGAAAATCAAATCACAGAAGTGGCAAAGTTTCATTTAAACGAAAAATCGGTTTCTTTAACTACCACTTAGTGGTTTCACTATTCATCTAAAATTGAAGTTTTTCAGAAAAATACCAAAAATCCCCCCTAAGCTATATTTGATCTTCCGAATTCAAAAATGATGTCTATTTTATAAAATTCAAAACATATAAGTTACATTAATTAATTTAATAATTAATTCCCGCTGTCAGAGCAAATAGCGTGTTTTTATGAAACAATAAGTATCAAAAGATTGACACTAGTTTAAGTCCAATTTCAAGATAAAATTAATTCCAACGACCACTATTGGATTAAATGGTAAAAATATATTCTAATTTCACTATATAACTAATTCAAAGGATAATATAATCATATAAATAAATTAGATTAAAAAGAGGTTTTGAATTAAAATACAACATTTTTCACTATTTATTAAAAAATGAACTTTATCGGAAAAATACCAAAAATTTACACAAAGTAAATTTTGAAGTCCCGATTCTAAAGAAGAATTTTATTTTGTCAAATATAACACATAAAATTGTCAAAAAGTGGATTTAAAAGAGTTTTGTCATCAAAAGGTGGTTAATCGACCTTTTAAAGAATAATAGAATGTTTATGCTTAAAATTGGATTCATTCGCATTTTTAATCCTCTAACATTTGTTGTAAAAAGTAAAAAAAAAATTGACAAACACATATAATCATTTTATAGTTAGTTATGTTCATTCCCTCAATTACAACGGCTAGGGGTTAACTACAATTTAAAATAATATTATTTTATTATTAGAATGCAACGTGAGATTCCCAAGAAACTCGTTGTTGTGTATTGGGTACGCCCTCGAGCATAGAATTCCCTTTAAAGTAATATTAATATTTTATTCGAAAAATATGAATAAATATGAAAATTTAATATTCTTTATTTACCTGGGGTGTTACATCCTTCCCCCCTTTTTGGAATTGCGTCCTTGCAATTTTAAAATTGGGCTTGGAAGCTTCATTGAAAATCCCACATCGGAACAAGAGTTAGTAAAACTATTACTTTAAAAGAATGGGAGAGAAGTACAAATGTCACCCGAGTTAACCCATACTAGGATTCCAAGTATGAAAATATGGATATGGAGGAGAAAACAAAGGGTCATGTTTTGATTGAGAGTGATAGTAAACATGTCTAGGAGAAAGTTAACCATAAGAAAATCACAAACATGTGATGGGTTTAACGGTATTGGATTCCCCAGTAGGAAAAGTTTACAGACAAAATTTTTGTTTTAAGTTACTCTTCATTGAGAATTTATTTTTGAGCTTAACTAAATCATAATGAAACATATTTACTTGTCACGTAGACTTTCAACTTTTACTAGATTCCTTAATCAAACTCATATTTTCTCCAAAAGATGAGTTTTTAGGAAGACTTTTTAGCATTAAGAGTATTATAATCAACTTCATCAGAATCAACTAATCCACAAAAAAGAACTATATATTTCCCAGGTCTTTAGACAAAATCCAAAACCAAAAATTGTTAGTATGAGATCAGATAATCCAAAAAAGTATAATATACTATAAAAAGAAAAACTATTCATAATCTCCAAAATTTGTCCAAAAAAACCCAAAGTTCAACGAAGACAATTCGATAAACAATTGTCCATAAAATTATTCAAAGTAAACCAAATTAAGATTGAAACCCAAATATTTGAAGGATTTAATCACATAGTATTCCAAGGTACAAATTAACTTCTCTCTCCAAATAACATCAGTTTCTCTTAAAGTCTCATATTGAAAAGTAATTAACCTAATCACACATCCTCCATGATATGTTAATAATTTCCATAGATAACCCAAAATAAACTTACTCTTGATTCCTAAAATCATATAACTAAAACGAATTAGTCAAACTAACCAGGGACTTCACGTAGTATAGTGGCAGGCGATAAATACTAGTCGCACTTTGGATGTGGGTTCGATTCCTGCAGCTTTGTCCGACGCGACGGGTTGTCACACGGTTTGCGTGTTGTCCTTTTTCCAAAACTATATAATTCTTAAAAAAATCCCCAAAAGGAGATAAAATCATAAAAAATAATCATAACATATTTTAACCTCATGTTTATCTCATGCCTTTCATTTTCCATCATAACATATAATAACCCATAATTACCTCAAAAGTAATTATCATATAAACTCTAATGGTTACCTTTATAATTATTACCTGAACTTCCACATCAATTGGTCATCTCGTACATGATGCATTATAGAACATACTAAGGTTCAATTGGTTGATCATGACTCCTTGATAGTTGGTTTATAACAACCATGAGTTTCCTCATTGAATCCCCCATTTTATCTAGTATCTTAATCAGAGAACAACCACAGTTTCCTTCAAACCTGTTGTCTCATTGGTGCCTGCTAGATCCATCCATTCACTAAAAACAGAAATGTCAGTGTGAGTATATCAAAAAAACCATCATTTACTAATGAGGAAGGTAAACACTAAGATATTCTTACTCATTCACTTTATCTAAAACTAGGACTCTTTCTGAAATCCTAACCATTATGGTAATGTCACTTACGCTTAGAAAATACCCTAACCTCTAAAGTTATCTAAACCGACCTCTAATACCAACTATAAGGCCCCAACCTTAAACCTTACTTAATCTTGAGGTATTATAAGATTACACATTGAGGATCTTTTTAGGTTTAGAGTTTTAGAAAATTGGATCATAAAACTTGCATTACATTCCACATTTAAAGAAAGTGGTTACATAAAAGATAGTATTCATTTTTCCCATCAACGGAAACATATTTAAAATAAAACCTGGATTCTTTCTTGACACTTCCTTGACACTGTCATCATATCATGTACCATTCCCTTGACTTGTAAAAAACATTTCAAAAACCTGGGATGAGCATAAAAAGCTCAGTAGGGGTTATAAAAAGTACGGAAAGGAAACATGAGTACATATATACATAAGAATGAAATCATACTTTACCCATAAAATAGATTCACATTAGCATACCTCATAAAATCATGAATAAATCATAGAAATCATAACACATAAAGGAAACTTGAGGCATTCATAACATTCTTACGTAGGGATTAACCCTCTTGGTTACATTTGAAATACCCATCACAGTATATTCCCTAAATCTCTTCGGAGAAACCTTAACATTTAACCCCTTCGTGTTACCCAATGCATTGGAGAGCTATGTCGGGCTCACCCGCCCTTAGTTTACCACGTAACCACCCATATTCATAATAATTCCAAAGAATCACAACATAATCGTATCACATAAAACATGCATAAAGGAAACATAACATTTCCACTTTTCAATCACAGGATATCAATACAACACATTGATATAAAAAAATTATGAAACCCATTTTCAATACAAAAATAAAAGAAAAGAATAACATGGTATTTATTTTTCTTTTAAAAAAAAGGTATGGCTTGTAGATGAAGCTGAAACTCAAATAATGGTCACGGCGGCGGAGAAGTCGTTGTCGCCGCATATGCATGACAAAAACATTCCCTTTTGTCATTTCGTAAAACGCATCATATAAAAAATATTTATTTTGGATAAACATAAAAGTAAAAGGGGTTTATACACCATATAAAAGAAGGTTGTGTATAAAACAAAATATTCCTCAATGAAAGGAGATTGAGATGAAGTCCTATACAAAGATCATTTTCTAAATAAAATAGATCTATTATTTGTATTCACTATAAGTACACATAAATAAAGTACAAATAAAACATAGGACATAACAATATCATGACATAATATGAAAGTAGGAGATTAACCCAAAGAACGGAAATTGGGTTAAGAAGTTCGCTTACAAAGATAATCTTGTAAATAAAATAGATCTATTATGTGTATTCACTATAAGTACACATAAAGAAAGTACAGATACAAGATAGGACATCCTAATTTGAAAGTAGGAGATTAACCCAAAGAACATAAATTGGGTTTAGAAGTTCCCTTGACATCCTAACAACGTCACATCAAAATGAGTTAATGAGAGATAAAAAGGGTATCTCATCACTTGGACATAAAATTTACATCAATAAGAATATAGAAGAACATATCCCAACATAACAATATGTAAATTAAAAGACACAACCAAATAAGTCTTTTAAAAAGAGGGGGGTGAAAGGTTCCCTTACCGACTTGGGTATCTTTCGAAACATACACCCCATGAAAGAAGGATGATACATCATGGATGTAAATACTAATAAATGAAAGTATATTACACAAAGAGTAGAATAATGGGAAGTATATATAGCACTCAACAGAAATGGTGGACAATGTAGGATAAATCTCATGGGAATAAAAGTGAGATGAAAAATCCCTTATGATAACTCGGCAGCCTAACGGCGCCACTTAAAACATCCAAAAATGGATTGATGAGATAAAATAGGGTCTCTCATAATATGAACATAAAAATTAAAGAATTAAGAATATTAAATAACATCCCCAAACATATGAAATATGATCTTAAAAGAAATTACATAAAAGAGAGTACTTAAAAAGGAAGAGAGAGGTAGGATCCCTTACCTCGTGTCCGACATGACTCGATCGTTATTTAATCTCCTAAATAATAAATTTTGTTCAATTTATAATTTCTTAAGGACCTACTTTAAAGATTATTATTCAGTTGATATCACATATTATAATGTTATAATAATTGGTTAATAAAGTGAGTACATATCAGACATTTTTGTCGATGTTCAGTACATGAGTAAAAATTGAACTTGTTGGAAAAGAGTTTTCCATGTAGTTATAGGTACATCATATCCAGAATAGTATTTATGTTTTAAATATCATATATATCCAGTATATCTTCATTTTATACTATTCCATAGCATTTGGAAAAAAAATTAAAAGCACCGTTCATGGAGACGGTAGGCCGTACGTACGCATGAACGCTACTTTCATTTTTTGTCATATTAATGCAATTAAAAAAAATGAGAGATACATATATTATAATTCCAGAATGATATCATTCATTTATATGTAATATATTACATATATATCCATTATATATATGAACTTATAATAGTACATAACATTTGGAGATAAGAAATGAAATGTATAGTTCATGGATACGGTAGTTGTATGTTCGCATGAACGCTACTTTCATTTCTTTTTTTGTATTAAATGGAATGAAATAATAATGATATAAAGGTATATTATAATTCCAGTAGGATATCATATGTAATACCATTAATTCTATCCTTTATACGTCCCACATATGGCATTAACGAATCAAATCACTTTGAGGGGGCGGTAGTCCGCACTTCCTAAAATGAAGATATCGCGTTTACCCATAATGGAAACCATAAAGGTATGCCATAAATGAAAAATACATAAGCTTAAGGAAAACATAGACATATTATATATCATATATAAATATAGTGACATCTTAATTTCCACCATTGAAGGTGTTAAAATAATATTGAACAATCATCGTTTCGTGAGGCAGTAATTCTCCATACACAGAAACAGTGTCTTCTTTAACCATTAGACGAATGTGTGTAAAATTGTAGCTTGAATAATTATTATAAAAACATCCTAGTATGTTTAATATACTGGTTTTGTTATAAAAAAAGTAATAAAAAAGATTATGGGTTTGGAGAAGGAAAATAAGACAGAAGAACACAAGGGAAGACATTACCTTTAAATCGTGTAACTCTCTTTGATTTGAGCTCAAGGGCTTCCTTGGAAAGGATTCTGCCCAAAGTGAGGCTTCAATGATTAAGAGAGGGATGTGTAGAGATGAAATGGGTAGGGGTTGTTTGAGTCAAAGTCTTTAGAGGTGTGTGTAAGGTCGTAGAGGTGGGGGCCTTTTATAAGAGGAGAGGAAGGGCACTCTTGGAAAGTTATAAAATATTAATTTATTATAAAATGTTTTTCAGACTAAAAAGGTCCCAAAAGGATATATTTAGAGTATAAGGTGATAAGGTTTCTAAATACATACATATAATAGGTTTGTGACAAGTTTAAGACTTATATTTCACCCTATCTTCCCATTTTATTTAAATCATTCATTTATAAGGTAATCACTGCATCATCACGGTGTCATAAATAAATTAATTTATTTAATGTCTAAAAATTATAAAACAAATATCATGATGTAGGAACTCTTTTTATATTTCTAATGTATATTTATAGTCAAAAATAAGACTTTTATAACCCCATTTTAAAAAAAATTTAGTGAAACATCTCATGCTTGTGACATTTTTATTTTAACTTTAAATAAAAAGTTATTTATTTCATTTTCCAACCAAAGTTGTTCCATGGGGTCCCCAAGCTGACCCATGGATTGTATTGGTCTGAAATGACATATCAAATGAGGTTAGGACATGTGTCTAGGTCATTTCATATTATTAAAACATTATTTTTACCTTAAATTACACTAATTAGCTTTAACCGCGATTAATAAAACTTAAAAGTTACTATTCACCAAAAAATATTTTAATCTCATTGAACCATATTTTAATTCTTAATGACAACCATGTATTTTGGATTTTTTAAAATCAAATCATAGAAGTGGAAAAGATTCATTTAAACGAAAAATCAGTTTCTTTAACTACCACTTAGTGGTTTCACTATTCATCTAAAATTGAAATTTTTCAGAAAAATACCAAAAATTCCCCCTAAGATATATTTGATATTCCGAATTCAAAAATTATGTCTATTTTACAAAATTCAAAACATATAAGTTACATTAATTAATTTAATAATTATTTCCAACTGTCAGAGCAACTAGCATGTTTTTATGAAACAATAAGTATTAAAATATTAACACTAGTTTAAGTCCAATTTCATGATGAAATTAATTCCAACGACCACTATTGAATTAAATGGTAAAAATATATTATAATTTAACTTTAAAACCAATTAAAAAGATAATATAATCATATAAATAAATTAGATTAAAAAGAGGTTTTGAATTAAAATACAACATTTTTCACTATTCATTAAAAAATGAACTTTATCGGAAAAATACCAAAAATTTACACAAAGTAAATTTTGAAGTCCCAATTCTAAAGAAGAATTTTATTTTGTCAAATATAACACATTAAATTGTCAAAAAGTTGATTTAAAAAAGGTTCGTCATCAAAAGGCGGTTAATTGACCTTTTAAAGAATATTAGAATGTTTATGTTTCAAATTGGATTCATTCGCATTTTTAATCCTCTAACATTTATTGTAAAAATTAAAAATATTTGAAAAACATATATAATAATTTTGTAGTTATTTATGTTCATTCCTTCCATAA
This sequence comes from Viscum album, assembly GCA_963277665.1. NCBI lineage: Eukaryota > Viridiplantae > Streptophyta > Magnoliopsida > Santalales > Viscaceae > Viscum > Viscum album. The sequence goes on from OY728160.1 coordinate 1,808,061,969, forward strand.
CAATGTCTAGGTGTTAGCTACAATTTAAAATAATATTATTTTATTATTAGAGTGCAACGTGAGATTCCCAAGAAACTCTTTGTTGCGTATTGGGTACGCCCTCGAGCATAGAATTCCCTTTAAAGTAATATTCATATTTTGTTCAAAAAAATATGGATAAATATGAAAATTTCATATTCTTTATTTACCTGGGGTGTTACATAATGTCTCCACAACGCAATGAGATTCATTTCCATATTCCCCATTAAATGATGAATATAAAAATATATATTATTAATAAGTACGTAATATATGAAATAATAATGTGTTTGGATATATGTATATATATATATATCTGTGTGTGTGTGTGTTTGGGTGTGTGTCCTTTCATATATCTTATTCACTTACTTCTGTTCAATATGGTATAAGAACAGAAATAGCATTTATGCGTAAGTATGACCCACCGTCTCTATATAAGGTGTTTTCCATTTAATATATCTATCTATTATACATATTTATATTATAAATATATATGATATATAAATCATGTTTTATATTCTGAAATTATATAAATCATGATCTAAATGATATGATTAAGAAAAAACATTTAAAACATGTACGATAAAGAAAGTGATTATTACCTGAAATGTAACATTAACATGGAAATTATTATTAATGCAAAGTATAAAGCCATAAATGAATCATGTATGATATTATAAATATGAATATGGTTTTGGTATAATTTAATAACATACTATGGTCATTATATAGGAGGTTAAACATACCCTAGACAAAAGGAAAGTACAAGGTAAGGGTTAATTCCTCAATCTCATTATTATCCTAGATTGTGTATGTGTAAGTATTTTCTAGGACATATTTATTATCTATGTCCATGTTTCATAAAAGAAATTTCAAAATGATTATTTTAAGGTACTCTTTAACTAAAAAATCATTTTAAATGTTTTAAATATTCATTCTTCTAAATCTTTCACATTAATGTCTATGTTTTCAAAATGTTCTTAAGGATTTATTTATATGGACATAATTGTTTTTAAATTTTAATTCCTTTCAAAAGTTCCAATGAGGTATGGGACACTTTGATTCAAAAATATCGTTTAAATGAATTCCTTTATAAATTTGTGACTTTTAAATGATTTCACAAAAAGGGATATTTCTCTCAAAAAGTTTTATTGATCATTTTCAACTATTTCAGCATCCTTTTCTTGATGTTATTATTGATTAAGGCTGATTTATTATAATAAAATATTCCATATTGTATTAAATTAATTATGATATGTTTGATTGTAGTTGTGATTTTTTATTCCCTTCATAGTTTATGGTTTACGTATTGACATTTTGTTTGTTAGTTTTAATAATATTGTTTATGTTATGTTTCAGTATTTTCATATGAGGAATGCAGTGGAATTAATAAGTGATGAGTGGGGTCCAATATAGCCCCTCGATGCATCAGTAGGTCACATGAGACATATTAGTATCTTGGAACAAGGCCTTGAAAAAAAAATTGTATTCTTTGCATGAGGCCTTGACTATGTGGTAATGATGTCTGGTGTTAGGCATTCCCTCATTGTGAAATTAATTATTACATGTGATTATTTGACTAGTAGAATATCCATGTTCATGTTTATATGATAATATTTGATTTATTTTTCCTATATTATGTTCAAGTTTATGATTAAATGTTTTTTGTTTTTATGATACATTTTTCCTTAAAAGTTTATAGTTTCTGCCAAATTATTTACCCTTACGGATCATCTGATCTCACCCCTTTCTTATGTTTTATTTTCCTAGGATTCAAGTAGTGTATTATGTTTGATAGGAAAGGTTAATATAGGGAAATAATGGCATTCTAAATAGATTATTTATGTTGTGTACTATGTTTTAATGTGTAATGTGATGTTCATGTATATAATCTCTTTTTCCAAGACTGTTAAACTAATTGGTCTTTCGGGAATTGATTCCTTATTATTAGGACAATGTATTAAGATAATAAACCAACTCTGGGCTTCTGGGTTCGGGGTGTTACACAATCTATTCAACATCTCACATCACACACAATACTATGTTAATCTTTCATTACATGAAACACTGATTTTATCTTGTGTTACACATAAGAACGATTTTTACCAAACAACAATATATTTCAAAAACATTATTATTTAATATGATTTTTATAACCTAGATACTAAATTAAATTGTTTGACTAGGATTAAATATCTTTTTAAAATACATATTTTATACATTTTAATTAGTTATATATTTTTTATAAATAAAATATAACTCATTTAATTAAAATTAAGTATATTCTTGAAAAACAATTATATTTTCTACAAGACGGGTTAATGGTGATTTGAAACCATAATTTTAAATTAATGTTCTCAAATATTAAAAAAAATTAAAAAAACATTTTTATTATCATAATATCAAAATTATTTTATGGTGAATTATTTTTATTTTTTTGGGAAGTTGAATTTTTTAATGAATTGTGAAAAATACTGAATTTTATTTGAAAACTATCTTTCCATTTATATATTTTTTTAGTGATAAATTATATTTTAAAAATATTTTAATTTAAAATTATTTCAAATCAATTAATTAAATTTATTTCATGTGAATAATTACTATGATGAATTTAGATATAAAAACTTTGTAATCTTTTGACCATTATCTCTTAAGAACCCTGTTTTCTCATCATATCTATGAGATTAATTTTAAATTAAATTTTTATACATCAATGAATTTCATTTATAAAAAATTATTCCATTTTATAATTAAAATAACATTTTAATTATAACATTATCATCATAATTTTTTATCAAATTGAATTATGAATGCTTTCAAAATTAATTATCATAGTTAAGGTAAAAATTGGTTTACCTAGGGTTAAACTAAAAAGATATGTGTAAAAATAACAATTAAAAGTTCTCAAAAATATGTTATTAGAATATGTAGAACCTTAAAACTATATGGTTCAAGAATAATAAAATTTAAGACCCTTCTGAAATATTAAAGTAATTGGAGTAGTCAATTATTTTAAAAATTACCAACTGTGTCCTCTCCTAAACTTATAAAAGTTCACCCCCTCTCTTCTCTTATTCACGCCTTCACACACACTTGTTTTATAAAATACCTAAAAAAATAACATCATTAATTCCATATTACAATCCTAGAAACTAAATCATTAGAATAAGTAAATACAAATAAGTATTTAGTTCAATCCTATGGAGGATACCTGAAAAGGCCGCTTCATTCCTCAATGAGTTTCTTTGTTTTAATTTTTTTCAACACATCCATCGATTTTTTTTAAAAATATATATATATATATATAATAAATTCATAATATTAAATATATATGTATATTTTTATAATAATTAAATGACATAAATCCACCTCCTCCTCCATAATATGGTCTACAAAATCATCATTTGTGTGTGTGGAGGACTACGGCCTCGTGAACTGATGTCATTCATTTTTCCCTTTACACCTATCAAGGTTGTGTATGATGATGAAGCTCATTTATATATATATATAATATATTTATAACATATTCATTCCTATGAATTAACTACATAATATAAATACTCTTACCTTCTATTCAGTATGGTGTATGATTATGTTGCTTGTTTATATGATGGATTATCGCCTCATGAAGTGATGTGACTTCCGCTTTTAAAAAGTAATCTGACTCTCTTTTCATAACAACAAAAAATGGATGATATATATAAGTATATAAATTAGTATATATAATGATATTATAATTATGTAAGTGTAAAATATTACTTACATCCTTTCTAAAATGATCAATGAAAAATGGAAAAGTTACTCATGCGTAAGTACGACATATCATCTCCATGGACGTAACATAATTCATTTTTTATAATTGTCCTTAGTGATTGGTTTTAAAATTATAATAGATGTAAAAATATGATAATTATTCCATTATAATTGTTATTTGTATTATATAACTATATAACATGTTCATGAAGCAGATCATTCATGAAGAAACTTATATGAGAAAACAACGCAATTAACACCTAAAACAATCAAAATAATGAATGGTTATTAACGAACAGGTGATAAGAAGTTATAAAAAGGATTATATATGATATTTTAAATATTAATATGGTTATATTATAAGTGAGTGGAATGTTTGAAACAACTATAAATTATCATAACCCAGATTCAACCACAAGGTAGCTTAAGATAAAGGATTTCATCTTAATTTCATTTCATTGAGGAATATTATAATGTTATAGAACAAATTCTTTTTCTATATTGTACATATTGACACATTGACATTTAATATAACGATTCTTGATTAAATAATTTTATATTGAGTTTCATTTTGAATTAATACATCATAGGGTATTTTAGGTAAGAATTACAAATTAGTAAAGAATTTCACTAATTAATTCCATTTTGTTGGGTAATATTACTTCCTCATTATCACCAATATTCTATGATTATGTGTAAAATGACATTTTATTATCATATTTTTTTAACATGTTTTATGTAAATTTATTGTAACATCGCAAAAGTTTTAAAATATTAAATAATTGTTTAATAAATGAACTTTTTTATAAATTAAAAAAACTAAATGTTTATAAAATTAGATTAAGATTAATAATATTACATTAAAATATATATAAGAATATAATTATTTTAATTTTATAAATTTTTATTTTCTAAAATAAGATATATATATATATATATATATTTAATTATAATTATTATTTTTGATATTATAAATTATGATAAAAAAATTATTTATATTATAAATTTTATAAATATATGAAAATAATTTATGTTTTTGTTTTATAAAATTTATAAATTATAAATATATATAATAATTATATTATAAAAATAAACATTATATCTGCAGGTTAAAAAATGTGTGATTTGAATTATTCATATTTTAAAAACAAATTATATATATATATATTAAAAAATGCTGACATGATATATATAAAAAATGATATGCTTTTTAGATTAAAAAAATATAAAGCTAATCAAAAAAAGTGAATAAAATTATTTAAAAATGATAATATTATATAAGAGGCGTGGTCAAGGGAGAACCATAAATAAGGTAAAAAATGAATCTCAACATGATAATATAATAATATGATATATAATAAAAAAATTTACTTTAATAAACAAACCAAAAGAAGAGACATGATAAAAAAGAAGAAGTGAGTAATGAAATGGATAAATAAATGAAATGATGAAATTTTAAAATAATAATATTTAATAATAAAAATGTTAAGGGAAAATCATTCTTTATGGAAACTTTAAAACGGTCACACATTAGAGGGGATTTGTATATCTAAAATTTGTTTTTTAAACCCTACTTCTGAAGGAATATTTAAAAGATATTTTAATTTATTGTACATACTATAATTCCCAAACCTAGTTTTCCTTAAGTCTCCTCTACTTTCTACATGAATATTTAGTAGCCCAAAGTCCCTCATTGATAAAAAATATGGTAAGAGAATTATTATTTTCAAATTTATTGTAAGGGATAAACTTATTTTCAATTTATAAAGATTTATGTATGGGATCAATTTGTTTTATATTTATTTTCACCAATATATATATATATATATATATATAATTATATGTATATGAATAAATATACATACCTATATATTTATTTTAAGAGTTTTTTATGGAACATATTTGTTTTAAATTATGTTCCTTATAAATCCCTTATATAGATTTATGTAAGGGTATGTTTTATTTTAAACAAATTAATTTCTTTTTACAAAGATTTACATATATATGTGTACATATATATGTATATATATATGTATAATATTATCTATTTTAAAAATATATAAGATAATGACTTTATTTTTAAATTTAAATTCTAAGCTTATGGTTTTCAGGGGTTTAATTTTATTATTGGTGAAATTATGTTGAATATAAATATATACATATATATGTATATTTATATTTATATATTTCTCTCTTTTATATTTTCTTAAATCTAGTTTTTGTTTTAAATTTTACCTATAAGATAATATGTCATAAGAAAATAGTTTATCATATGGTTTGCTTATGTTTTCAAAACATTATTTTATTTATAAGGTATAATGATGTATATACCTTTATTCATGTAAATTTATATATAAAAATGGGTTAATGTCTTATTTAAAAATCAATATAAAATGTTTATAATTTATTCTTGATATAATATTTTATGATTTTTGATTATGTGTAACCTTAGTTTTAAAATGATAATAGTTATCAATTTATGTGCCAATCCAAAACACGCTATTATTTCATGAGTGAAATTGTGTCTACAACCCTTAGTATGTCATACATAATTAGGCATGGTCATTATCTAAATTAAAAGTGACATATCATACAATTTTTTAGATCAAATGTTCATTTAATCAATTATACATTTTTATTTATGATTTAAAAATAAGGATAGTTACCAAATGTGCATATATTTTATTATACATTCTATTTATAACTTTTCTAAAAGTATTGCAATTTTCAAGCATGGGATTGTCCTAAAATGTTTTTCAAATCTCTCAAGATTATCTTTATTACGTGTTGATGAAATATTATTTTCTTCATAAAGAAAATAATAATATGTATGTATATTTGAAATGTTTTGGATTATGATTGATAAATGTTTGGCCATTGAAAGTGTTTTAAAAAATTGGCAATAGTCTGTAATGTGATGTTATGTGAAGTGAACACATAAGTCTTAAGGGAAATTTTTCCCTATGATTTATGACTAATAGCATTATTTTTTTTTTACAGCCTTCCAATTATCATAAATGACCCACCAAAAATTATTATTTTCAATGAAGAAATCCCAATGATATTTGCAATTATAATTATTTTGAAAAATTACTGGTTTTCTAGATTTATTTATTTGGAATTAAAATGTTATGAAAATTTAGTTTTATGTACGTACATATATATTGATGAAATGTTTATAAATAATTCATTAATTATTTTAAAAACCCTTATTGGGGATTTTTAAAGCTCACCAAACAATTTAAATTTATTATTATAGGTTTAGTAGATTTATCAGTGATTTTTTTTTCTATATGGAGGTAGTGCACTGAAGATTCATCTGTTTAAATTATTTAATTTTTTACATTTTTAGTTATGAGATAATATTTTTATACAATTCTCAAGAACCTAGACTAAAAAATAACCTTGATTAAGTATTTTGTTATGTAATTTTTTAGTTTCATTTATTTAAAAAATTACACAACATGTTTTAGCACCGACTCCATGAAACTGGGGTCTTGCTCTTTATAATTGGTATTAGAGGAAAGGTCTAAAAACTTTTAGATATTAGTTGTTTTCATATATGCAGTAGAATATAAAATTCATTTTTTAGTCTAACAAACGACTTTCAAGGATGTAATTCTTTTACAGTGGGGAGAATGTAACAGCCCAAAATTATTAAAACATTAAATATATGTTCAATCTGTGAATTGTGTTTTAAATTAAATAAATTGAGAATTTATAAAATTTGATTAACATTAATAATAATAAATATAAATTTATACACAAATATAATTATTTTTTAAAAAATATTAGTGAAAATATTATATATATATATATATATATAATTATAATTATTTGTTTTTTAATTATAAATTATGATTTGAAAATCATTTATATTAGAAATTTTATAAATACATGAAAATAATTTATGTTTTTGTTTTATAAAATTTATAAATTATAAATATATATAATAATTAAATAATAATAAAATGAATATTATATATATAGGTAAAATAATGTTTTATTTGATTTATTAATATTTATAAAACAAATTATATATATATTTTTAAAAATAATATCATGATATATATATATATATGTCATGTTTTTTAATTTATAATAATGTGAAACAAGTCAAAAAAAGTGATTAAAATGATTTTTTAAAAAATGATAACAATGTATAAGTGGCGTGAGCAAGGGAGAACCGTGAATGAGGGAAAAAAGTGAATAACTACATGATAATATAATAGTGTGATATGAACCAAAAAATGTTGAATTTAACAGGAAAAACAAGATTAGAGATGTGATAGAAAAGAAGAAGTGGGAATGAAATAGACAAAAAATGAAATGATGAAAATTTAAAATAATAACATATAGTATTAAAAATGTTAAAGGAAACTCAAGTTTTTTTATTTAAATGGAAACCAAAAACTGGTCACACTTTTGAGAGGATTTGAAGATCTAATTTTTTTTATAAAAAAACTAACTTTTGAAGGAATCTTTAAAACATATTATTATTTATTTCACATATTGTAATACTCGACCCTTATTTACCCTCACATTCCACTGCTTTTTGTTCAATGATTTCACAACTCACAATCCCAAGTTGATATAAAATAAGGCAACAGATTTCTTATAACCAAATTTATTTTAAGGGATAAAATTATTTTCAGTTTATAAGGATTTATGTAAGGGTTCAATTTGTTTTATGTTTGTTTTCACCAATATATATAAATAACTATATATATACAAATATATACACATACATATTTATTTATTTTAATAATTTTTTTATAATAAATATTTGTTTTAAATTATGTTCCTTATAAATCCCTCATGTAGATTTATGTTAGGGATTATTTTCATTTAAAAAAATTATATTTTTTACAAATATTTACATATATATATATATAGATATATATGTATATATAAACATTTAAGATAAAATATTTTTAGAATATATGAGATCAGTGTTTTTTTAATTTAATTCTAATCCTATAGTTTGCATGGGTTTAATTTTATTAATCCTCAAATTATGTTCAATATAATTATTTACAAATATATATATATATATATATATATATTTCTATCATTCATATTTTATTAAATATAGGTTTTGTTTTAAATTTTACCCTAAGCTAATATGTCGTAAGAAAAACATTTATCAAAAGTATTTCTTGTGTTTTCAAAACAGCATTTTATATATAAGGTATAATTATATATATACATATATGCATATCCATACTTAAAAAAAGGGATTAATCTCTTATTTCAAAATCTATTAAAATGTTTTGAATTTATTCATAATCAAACAATTTATGGTTTATGTTTATGTATAACCATAGTTTAAAAATGTTAATAGTTATAATTTGATGAGCTAACACAAAAAAACATATTATTTCATGTGGGAAATTATTTATGAACCCCTTGGTATGTCATGCATAATTTGGTATGTCCATTATCTAACTTATAAGTGACACCCCATAAATTTTTTTAGACCATACATTCATTTATTTCATTATCCATTTTATTTATGATTTAAAAATAAAGACAATTATTTCAAGTGTGACTATTAAGTGTAAATAGATTTTATTATGCATTCTAGTTATAAATTTTATAAAAAGTATTGAAATATTGAGGAATGATATTATCCTAAAAATAGTTTTATGAAGTGTCAAGATTATGTTTTTAACATGATGAAGAAATAATTTTTTTAAATAAAATAATATTATATATGAATGTTTAAAAATATTTAGGGTTATGATTGAGGAAGGTAGGTCCATTTAAGGTGTTTTAAAAATTTGTCACTAGAATGTTGTCTGATGTTATCGGGAGAGAACTCATAAGTCTTAAGGGAACTATGTTCCATATGAGTTATCACTAGTGTGCTTATGGTTTTTTTATGTTCTTCCATGTATCAAAAATGACCCTCCAAAAATTATTATTTTGAATAGCGGTATCCCAATGATCTTTGAAATTATAATGATTATGAAAAAATACTAGTTTCATAAATTTGTTTATTTATAATTAAATTGTTATGAAAATTGTATTTTTTGTATGTATATCTATCTAAATGATATTTTATAGAATAATTTATTAATTCTTTTCAAACCCCTTACTGGGAATTTTAATAGCACACCCTATGTTTTAAATTCATTCTTACAGGTTTTGTAGATTTATTGGTGATGTATTTTTCTATGTGGAGGTAGCACACTAATTATTCTTTTGTTTACATGATTTCATTTTTATAGTTTTGTTAAGATAAAATATTTGTATCCAATTCTCCATAACCTAGACCTGAAAACATCATTGATAATGTAATATGTAGTGTCATTTTTCATTTACTTTTTATTAAAATTATTATGCAGCATGTTTTAGCACCGACTCCCAACAACTAGGGTTCGGATCTTTATAATTATTATTATTGGAATAATATAGACAACATTGGAGATTAGATTTTTTCATCTAAGTAGTATAATATATATGTTCTTTTTTTAATCCAATGAACAAATTATAAAGAAACAATTCTTTTTAAGTGTGGAAGAATGTAACACCCATAAAATTTTAAAATAATAAATATTTTTTTAATATGTGAATTTTTTATAAATAAAATAAAACTAGAGTATATAAAATTAAATTAAAATTAATAATAAAACTTTGAAATTTATATATGAATATAATTATTTTTTTATAAATTTTGGTTTTCTAAAATATGATACATATATATATATATTCAATTATAATTATTCATTTTGGAATTATAAATTATGATTAAAAAATTATTTCTATTATAAATTTTGTGAATATATGAAAATAATTTATGTTCTTATTTTATGAAATTTATAAATTTTGAATATATATAATAATTCCATTATAAAAAAACACACATTATTTATATAGGTTAAAAAATGTGTGAATTGAATTATTCATATTTAAAAACTGAATTATTTATTTATTTATTTATTTAAAAAAGATAACATGATATAAATAAATAAATGATATGTTATTTTTCTAAAAATTGAAATGATTCAAAAAAAGTGAATAAATTATTTTTAATAAATCATAATAATATATAACAAGCGTAAGAAAGGGAGAACCATGAATGAGGGAAAAAAGTGAATCTAAACATGATAATATAATAATATGATATAAAACAAAAAATGATGTCTTTTACCAACAAACCAAAATAAGAGACGTGTTAAAAAAGAATAAGTGAGGAATGAAATTGACAAAAAATTAATGTTTTACATTTTAAAATAATAATATATAATAATAATAAAGGTCAATGATACTCAAAGTTTTGTTTTAAAAGGAATCCAACAAACGATCACAATTTAGATAGGATTTTCATATCTAAATTTGATTTTTTATTAAAAAAATAGGATTACTAAATAATATTTAAAACATCTGGTTATTAATTTCACATCCAAGAATACCAGACCCTCATTTTCATTAATTATCATATTTTTTGTTTTTGAAAATTTAGCAGCTCACAGTCCCTTTTTGATCCAAAATAAGGTAAGGGATTTATTATCTTCAAATTTATTGTAAGGGATAAAATTATTTTCAATTTAAAAGGATTTATGTAATGGTTAAATTTTTTTATGTCTGTTTTCACCAAGATATGTATATATATAAGTATATATATACTAATATATATACCTTACTATTTATTTATTACAAGAATTTTTTCTGATAAATATTTGTTTCAATTTAGGTTCCTTATTAATCTTTCATATGTATTTATATAAGGGTTTATTTTATTTTAAAAAAAATTAAATTCATTTTACAATTATTTATACATATATGTGTATATATTTGTATATATACACATATAAGATTTTCTATTTTCAGAATATATAAGGTATGGATTTCAAAAAAATATTCTTAGCCATTGGTTTTAATGGGTTTAATTTTATTATTGGTCAAAATATATTGAATATAAACATATGAATATGAATATATATGTATATATATATTTTAACCTTTTAGATTTTATTAAATACACTTTTTGTATTAACTTTTACCTCAATGATAATATTTTGTAAGAAAATTTATTATCTAAAGGTTTTCTTTTTTTTTCAAAACATTATTTTATGTATAATGTTTAATGATTTATATACATATATGCATGTCAATGTTTTTATAAAATGGGGTTAATAGATTATTTTCAAATATATATAAAAAGTTTAGAATTTATTCTTAATCTATCAGATTATGGTTTATAAATATGGTTAACCTTAGTTTTAAAATGGTAATAGTTATAATTTAATGTTCCAATCCAAAACAATTTATTATTTCGTGTACAACATTATGTCTTCACCCCATGGTATGTCATGCATAATTAGGTATGGCCATTATATTACTTGTAAGGGACATCCCATTAATTTATTTAGATGAAATGTTAATTTATATCATTATATATTCTAATTATGATTTATAAATAAGGACAGTTATTTCAACTGTGAATATAAAGTGTGCATATATTTTATTTTGAATTCTATTTATAACTTTTAAAAAATTATAGCCATTTTCATGCCTGAGATTCTCCTAAAAACGGTTTTAGAAATGCTCAAGATAATGTTTATGATATGATGAAGAAATATTTTTTTCCTTTTTCAAAAAAATAATATTATATATGTATATTTTAAATGTTTTCATTTACAGTTGAGAAAGATAGGTATATTGAAAGTGTTTTCAAAAATTAGAACTAGTATATTATGTGATGTTATGGGGATTGAACCCATAAGACTTAAGGGAGTTCAATTCCATATGAGTTCTGACTATTGGTGTTATGGATTTTATTATGTTCTACTAAGTATCATAAATAACAACCAAAAATTGTTATTTTCAATGAGGAAATCCCAATGATATTTACAGTTATAATTATTTTTAGAAAATACTCATTTTTTATATTTATTTATTTATAATTTAAATGATATGAAAATCAAATTTAAATTATGTATATCTTTTTCTTAGAAATTTTTTAAATTAATTCATTAATTTTTTTAAAACCTCTTATTGTGAATTTTAAAATATCACCCTATGTTTTAAATTCATTCTTGGGAATTTATTAGATTTATCAGTGATATATTTTTCTATGTGGAGGAAGCACACTGAAGATAGTTTTGTTTACTTAATTTAATTTTATAATGTTTTGTTAAGTATAATAATTGTATCTAATTCTCTAGAACCTAGACCAAAATGGTCCTTGATTATGTAATGTGTCGTGTAATTTTTTAGTTACTTTAAGAAAAATTAAATAGCATGATTTAGAATCATCTCTTGGAAACTGGGGTCTGTTTATTTACATTTATTATTGATACACATATTAGATTAATTTATTTATTCTCACCTCAATTTATATTCGTTATAATGGTTTACTTCAGAATCAATCTTTAATAAACATTGTTTATTCTCGATTTTCAATTAAAATATATTATTTGACCATTTCATATTAAACCCCATTAATTTTCATATCCACTTGTTATACATGATATATTATTGTAATGGTATCATTTTTTCACTCTTTGGTCATTAAATTAATTGAGAAAATGTCCTAATAAAATATGGAATTATTGTACCCTCAGTTAGAAATCAATTTTCTTCCAAAACCATGTTTTGTAAAAACAATTTTATAAATGATTTTAGCAATTTCAAAATGATTCATCGGTAAAATTTTCATCCTTTTTTACTCTTTAAAATTGTTTTCAATTAAATATGTGGTCTTTATCAATATGATACCTCTTTAGATTTTAATGAAAATGTGAAAGGAACCCCTTATCATTTACCAAACAAGGAATATTATTATCCTTCTTACAATTCAAATGGATTTTTTTTAATTTACGACATGTATAGAATTACCCAATATCATGACCTTCATTTATTTTATTCTTACTTTTTTGTTTTATGGTGATCTTTTTAAATAAAAAGTTTTTAACGGTTTTTTAAAAAATTTATTTTTAAAATGCCATTCAAATGAAAATGATATTCTCCTAATTAATGTTATTAAAGATAAATTTATAGAATTTATTTTCATTAATGAAAAGATCCATTTATTATCAATCAAATGGTTATATATTAATACCACCCCTATTATTCCTCTATATGGTATGTGATTATTTAGACCAAGGATATTTCTAACATTCACCTTCCTTATTTAATTTTTTAGTCATTAAATTACCCTTAAAATATTCACTTTCATGTCATCCTTAGACATTAGATTCCCTTGAAATACTCATATTATTTAACATTTATATTCTTTTTTCTTAAAATATATTTCATTTTATCATTGGGTGTTTACATTGAAATTTTTTTGTTTATCTGGGGAAATATTGATAAATCTGTATTCTTTACTCAATATGGATATTTGGTTATAACTAACATTTTTTATGAATTAACTCAATTATTCGATATATGATAAATGTTTTTGAAATAGATTACATGAGTTGGAGAAATGTTAATGAAATCCACTTAATGCATCCATAGGTATCTATAGACAAAATCATTTGAAAAAATCATATGTGTTTGTAACTAGTAGTTTTAAACAGTATTGTGAAGGGTATTTATAGTAGAGATATTGTTGTCTGAATTGAATATATTTGTACCAAATATGTTATAATCCATATTATTATTGGTCTTTATGGTAAATTGATCATGTTCGGGGGAATAATAATGTATGCTAAATAATAATTTATTTCATTCAGATCCATTTATCATTATCCATGATATTTTCACTATGATATTATATATACATGCACTTCATTATCAATTTATTGATTAAATGTTATTTTTTAGTTATTTACCTATCCATATTGATTATTCCTTATCTATTCATTCGTTAATGTCATCTAAAGGGAACATATGTTTAGTTATTTTCCAATCAATGTTTATTATGCTTATTAATTCTTGTTAGCTTCCACTATAATTAACACTTACTGAGCATTTTAGAACAATATTGTTTTGTTTTCATTCCCTAAGATTCCATTAAGAGATCTATGTTTTTTATTCGATTATCTTATAGAGGTAATAATTATATTTTACAAAAAAGATATTATGTTGGAATTTGTTTATTCAATTGTAATTTAAGATTAAAGAATGTATCTACTCTGTCATGACAAAACAAATCAGTCCATTATGCTTTGATATTATCTATCTTATGCTAATTTAATAAAAAAAATTCCCTATATCTATGCTACTAGGGTTGGTGTTACTACAGTTGGTATTATAGGAATGTTTTAGTTATCCTCTTGAAACCTAGATGAGAAAACTTTAATGATATCCCTAAGGATAATTCTATAGGGATGTTTCTCTAGATATGTCTAAATATAATTTAAAGTATTGGAAAATGTTATTGAATTTTTTTAAGTATATATTGAGAGGTTTCTAAAAAATTACATCCCCATCTAGATACTACAAGTGGATGTGGCTCAGGAAAATATATACCAGGTGGTAACAACCATGATAACGCCTTATTAATCAAGAATTGATCAGGATATGGTTCATGATAATGGGACTTATTATGC
Source organism: Viscum album (assembly GCA_963277665.1). NCBI lineage: Eukaryota > Viridiplantae > Streptophyta > Magnoliopsida > Santalales > Viscaceae > Viscum > Viscum album. The sequence continues at coordinate 1,808,077,247 of OY728160.1, forward strand.
GCCTAGTTTGACACTCTCAGTGGATATTATTAGGATTAATAAAATTTTCTTTAGAAACCATTAGGATGAATTTTGAAAATTATTATATCCCCAATGCAACTTTGTTAATGATTATGAGATTCCCTATGCATAATTTTTTTTAATTCACAAGATTTTGTATTATACATTATGTTTTTATAATGATATGATCTAATATAATATATTAAATTCTTTAGAAATTTATCCTATAATAAGTAATGGAAAATAAATAAATTCATGTAATCCGAAGACTAAAAACTATCTTCTCTTTTATGGGTTTAAAATAATCATTTCAAGGGATATAGTCTCCCAAAAATTCCCATCACATGAGGGCATAGAATCATGAGCTAACATGTAAGTGAATGAATTATCTTTCTATTATGGATTCATAGAGAAGAAAAATAATTAGAGGATGGATAAGAAATAGAAGGATGACGGAAACAAGAGAGTGATGTATTTTTTCACATGTGATAATTGTGGAAGGAATCAATCTAGTACTTATGAAAAAGGAATTTATGTTTTCTACTAGTATGAAGATAATTTCCATAATTTTTTGATTTCAAGGGTAAGAAAAAAGTTTCCAATGTATAATGATTCAACCATATATAAATGGGAAACTAAACAAATAAATTCCCCAAGAGTCAAGGGAATATTCCACAGAAGAAGCACAAGGTTCAAGGTCAGGCTTACACAATTAGCACAACTGATATGGAATAATTAATTTGATTTTGTATTTTGATCTAATATAAATGTTGTAAAATTATAATATTAATGATATTATCATCAGAATTATTATGAAATATATAATAATTTTACTGTTATTATATTTCATTATGGAATTGGGGGCATATTTTTAATAGTATTGACGATCAAGAAAAATGATTCTATGGAAATTTGAACTCCTTGTAATGAAATTGATTAAATAAAAGATAACCGTTAATATGTTCCTAATTTTGAGAGAATGATGTTGGAATTAATAGATTGTTAATATGGATTATGTAAATTTGATATTACTAACTACCTTTGAACTGCTTAATGATTTTTTGATAATTTATCTTATGTTATTATTGATGGAGTTAAATTTTTTTTTTGATTTAAGAAATATATCCAATTTTTAGGGAATTTTTAAGGAATTAAGAAGGATCCATGTTATAAAATAGTTTTTATAGTTATTCAAGTTATTTTAATGTTTCAAAAGAATACATGATTATGGTATTATCATAACATATACATGGATAATAAGTGATAATTCAAATTTTTTAAGGGATTAATGGTATGTTCGTTTTTCAAATCTGGTGACCTTATTTCCAATGGTTTGTGTAATGATATTTTTGAATGGTTACAAGGTTAACCATTTATTAAATGGATTAAGATGAAGGTTGGATGAGGATTTAGAGATTGATCTATTACATAAAAAAATATTATTTATGCATATTAGAAGACTTATTCTAACCACATTGGGATTGGAAAATAGTTAGATATAAAAGTAAAGACTTTTCACACAGTCCTGAATTTTACTGTCTCTTGAAAGTAAATTTTAGTGCTTTAGAAATTAAAAAATAATTTTTAGATATTTATATCTTGGAATAACTGATGAATTTTAAATTCATCTAAGTACACCCAAATGATGAAATTGATCTTATAAGATTGAAATTTTTCATGAAAGTATATTTCATGATGTTCTTAGATAGTCAAATAATTATTCGACAATAGGAAAAGGTTCTTGAAACAAAAATTGTATCTCATTACCTTCTTATCTGATGAATCAAATGATCTTTCAAATCATTATAGACTCATGGGTTTCATCCCATTAACGTTCCATTGATCATTCACTTGATTTTTACCCATGGTCTCTATTATTATCTATAATTATTTACACTTTTCATCCATTTCTAAATCATCACATTCCACTAATGTTATCTTATGTAAAAATCTAGTTATATGTTATTCCATATTAAAATTGAACTTATATTTCTCTCTTCTTGAGAACATATTTTATTTTCCATTTTATGATTTTGGTTTTTCATTAATGGTATTTCCAAATATCAAAAACTTTTCTACCATGGTTAGTTTTAAATTGAGAGGACACAATTTATTTAAGGTGGTTAAAATAAAGTAACCTAAAATTATAAATGAAGAATATTTCATTTGGTAGAATATATGACACGCAATACCAAGAATAGTAGAAAATATAACACAATAAAATTTTATGAACTATTTATTTTTAAATATATTCAATCAATTGAATAGATTTCATTAAAGTAAATGCTAGTTTTTTCTTTTATTACACGCAACTCTAAGTTTATCTTGTATTACCTGCATGACCAATTTTTAACGAATAAAAATATATTATTATGATATAATTATTTTATATATTAGTTAGAACATTGATTTTAAATTAGGGGTACTAATTTTGTTAAATTACTTATGAAAAATTATTTTTCTCACATGTTTATTATTTATATATTCAGTGGAAATAAAATAAGAATAATTTAAAATAAAAATAAATTTTTTCCTAAAAACATTATTTATTCTAAATGGCAGTTTAATCATAAATTTACCAAATAATTTAAAATTATTTTTTTCAAATTTTAATAAAAATATTGGAACATAAAAACATATTTTTTGAAATTGGAATATGAAAATTTTATTTGGGTGAATTGCTTGGATTTTTCTGAGATGTTTTATTTTGTAAAGACTATTGAAAAATTGTGAATTCTAATTGAAAAATTCCTTTTTAATTAAATAGTTTATAGATTTTAATTACATGTTGATGTTTTTTTAAAGAAACCTTAGTTCAATTTTATATAAATTAGTCTTATTTTCATCATTTAAATAATTTTTAAGTTGAATTTAGAGATAAAAACATTGCAAATAGTTGAAAATGTTCACATTAAAAGCCTCCTTTCTCATCATGTCTATGATATTAAATTTAATTTAAAATTTTTCACTTTTGAGAAATGAATATAAAAAAATGAATTCCATATTTTGAATTATATTAATTTAAAATTAAGAATAATTTAAACTTATTTACTTACCATAGTGAATAGTGAATGTATAAGAAAATAATTACAGCAATTATAGTAAATATGGGTTTACTTGGGGTCAAAGAAAATGATATGGGTGAAAATGACCCATACACTTGTCTACAAATTATTTTATAGGCATATTTCAAAATTTACACCTTTATTGTTTTATAATGTCCAATTTGGGACCCTTATGAAATATGAAAATTGTGGGATCAGTCAATTATTTTCAAAAATACCAAGAGTGTGACATCCCCCACTTATAAAAGGGAACCCCTCTAATATATTATTCATGCCATAAAACATATTTTGATCAAAAAAACATATCCAAATTACTTTATTTAATTCATCACATAATCTTTGATGACTTATTTTTGGCGCCACACCATCTTAGAAATATTTTGTTGAAGCCTAAAGAGGATACTCAAAGGGGAGGAAACATTATTCAACGAGCATCTTTACATTATTTATTTCTCTACGTCCTTAAATTTTTTTAACCATGGTGATATAAAAAACATAGTATATTTCATATACTGGGATGTTTTTATGATATTTTAATTACTTAATACCATATCTTCCCCCATAAAATGGGTTAGATAATCATAATTTTTTGGTATGGTGCACTATCACCTCTCAAACTGATGTCATTCATTTTTCAACATACTATTTTCAATTATGGGTATGAATTTGGATATAAATTGTATATATGATATTTATAATGTATTATTTATTATGTAATCACTATGTCATATATAAATTTTTACCTTAAGTCCCGTATGACATATGGTAATGTCACTCATATGTACGACAGACTATCGCCTCCCGAAGGGAAGTGATTTGACTTTCACTAATACATCACATGGATGGTTATGAATATAAATTTAATTAATATATGTGACATAAATTACATAATTTAAATATTCATGAAAATTTTATCATTCTAGAAGGTTAATTTATATCATTTTCTTTCTATTATTTCTACTCATGTAAAGATGATAATGTTGTTCATATACGTGTGTACTATTGTCTTCAAGAAGTGATGTGACTCTATTTTCATTACAAAATATCATAAATGATATATATAATTATATAATATTTTATATATGTTATTATTATAAATATTGAAGGGTAAAATATTACTTTACTTCTTTCCACAATGATCATTGAAAGGGGTAAAAGTCACTCATGTGTACGTACAACATTCTGTCTCCATAATCGTAATGTACTTCATTTCTTATAACCATCATTCATGATTGGTTTTAAGATTAAAATTTCTATGAAATATAATAATTATGTCAGGATAATTGTTATTATTATGATATAATAACATAATAGGATCAACAACTAGATCTTTAATGATAAAACAAGCATGAGAACCCAAGGAAATTTACACCCGAAACAATGAAAATAATGAATGATTATTGAAGAATTAGTGATAGGATATTATAAAAGGACAAACTATGATATTAAAAATAATAATATGTCACTTTTATAATTTATTAATATTATTGAAACCACTATAATGGAGGTTAAATTATGTTTAACCAAAATGGAGCGTAATGTATAGGATTTTAACTCAATTTCACTTCGTTGAGGAAAATTGTAATGTTATTCACATAAATTCTTGTATATGACATATATACTACCCATTTACATGTAATATAATAAGAACATAATTTTTCATGGAATAGTGAGTTTTAATATGTATTTTTACATCTAATGGGACTTGACTAAAGTGTTACCAAGTTGTAACGAATTTCACCACTCAATTCATTTTCATTATGTTATATTACATCCTTATTGTCATTAATATTATAAGATTATGTGTATAAAGAATTTTTTATTATCCTATATTTTATATAAGAAAAATTATTTGTATTTATATATGATTAATAATGGATTTATCTCCAGATTCATAGCTGAATGATATATTTTTACAAGGGTTTAATATAGAATCACACTTAAATTGAGATGGTTCATTCTTGAATATAAATTGAAGGAAGTTATTTGAAATAATAGTAAAAAACCTATAATTTTCTTATAATATTTTTATTCATGATATTTCCATATAATAGTATGAATTTTATACTTTTCGGTTCTTAAATTAATTGAGCAATTATATTAAGAAAATATGACTTCATTTCTCTCTTCGATCATAAATCAGTTTTCTTCTAAAATCATTTTTTTCTAAAAATGTTATTAAAAATGTTTTCAACCTTTTCAAATTATTAATTAGTGTAATTTTAAAACATTTTCACTGTTTAAAAAATGTTTTCAATGGATTTTTTTTCATTTTGAATACATTTCAAATTTGGATTTTACTAAAAATGTTAAAGTAATATTTTTATTGTTTTCTGAATAGGGAACTTCTCTAACCATTATAATGTGTTAAAGGAATAAATTTTTACCATTTATGTCATGTACATAATTATATTCTATTATGTTATTAATTTCATTAAATATCCCTTTTCAACTTTCCAAGGTTCTTTTTAGATTAAAGGTTTTTAAAATTGATTTTAAATTAAAATTATTTTCAAAATCGTTTCCAAAATGAAAAGGATATTTTCTTCAAGAATATTTTTAATGACCTTTTTACATTATTTATATTAATCAATGACAAAAACACTCTATTATTTTTCCAATGGGTATATTTTAACTCCATACATATTATTTTTCTAGATGGTATATTATTATTTTCTCTAAGTATAGTATTAATATTAAATTCTATGCTTGATTTTGTTTTCATTAGCTTCCCATTAAAATATTTACTTTCCTTTTATCCTTAGAAATAAAATTTCCCATAAATGTCCATATTATTTATCATGAATAATATTATTTCTTATACTATATTCCATTTTAACTTATGGTTTTTACATTGACCATTATATATTTATCTAGTGATATACTGATAAATCTATATTCTTTACTCAATATGGATATTTGATGATAAGAAAAATTGTTTATCAATTAAATCAATAGTTATAAATATTTTTAATATTCTATACATGAAAGGTGTGGGTTGGATACCATTTAATGAAATCCCCACGATGAATAAAATAGTATCATGATGAAAAAATAATGGTAAATCCCCTTGGAATTTGAAACTAGTATTTTTAAACATCCTTGTAAAAGTTTTTAACAATAGCGTTATAGTTGGACAAATTCAATCAGTTTGTACCATGTATTTTTTTAATCCATCTTGTGAATGGTCTGGACAATATAGGTATCATGTGGCTAGAAAACATGATTTTTTATAAATAATAATTCTTCTTCATTAATATTCAATTTTATTTATCCATGATATTTTCAATATGATATTAAATACGGATACATTTCATTCTCAATTTATTGATAAAATGGAAAGTGTTTTAGATATTTTCCATCAGATATTGAATATTATTTATCTATTCATTCAATCAAGTTATAAAAATGGAATTTATTTCATTTATTTACTATCCCATTTTGAATATTTATATTAGTTTATGATATATTATCTATTATATAACCCTTACTACACTTTTGATCTCACCCTTATTTGGTTTACTTTTACCAAGATTCCTTGAAGAGTATATTATTTGAAATGAAAATATATTATAAAGGGAAATATGTTATACTTGAAAAAAATATGTTGTAGTTTTTGTATTCAACTTTAATTCAGGACTCGTGTATATGTCCATTTTAACAAGGCTAATAAACTATTCGAACCTTTGGTATGTGATTCCTTCCATATTTTGACAATGTAATAAAGTTGACAATGACTCTACTCTGCTAGGGCCTGGGTCGCTACAATCATTAGGCATGACTCAAATTTATTGATTGGACAATGGGTTCATTGATCAATTGTATCTCTCAATCATATATATGCTTGGTCTCAATTTGGTTGTGTACTAATTTTTATTCTCAACCGACCTTAGTATTGAATTAATGTTATATTTTATTTTTTCATCAGATGATGGAGTTGATAAATTTTTAGGAACATTAGTGGATGAAAAATAGGGCATGGTAGTGGAAGAAGAACATAATATCAATATTATGATATCCATTCCTCACTATATGAAAATTGTAAACTGTAGTAGAAATTTATTCACATGGTAGTAGAAATTCGGTCACATGATAGAAGAATAATGGAACTGTTATTGATGTTTGTTACAATATCATATCTCCATGGGATTACTATTACAGTGTGGCCATAAAATAAAAAAACTAATTAAAAATCATAAATTACCAATATTCTAAATTTTAAAACATTAAAAACGAAATATTAAAAAATAAAAACAAATTTATGTTAGTTATTTAGTATGGGAATTATATGGAACAAAATAAAAAAATCAAATAAAAAAATAAATTTTGAAAATAAATTCAAATTGAATTGCTTAATTTTCCAATCAATTGCTAACAAAAATAAAAAAATAAAATATTAACATAAATAAACATGTATAATTATAGAAATAACATAAATTTAATATTATAAAATAAATGTCATATTTATATTGAATAACCAAATCTCAACACATTTTTAATTCAAAAATAAAAAAATGAAAAGGAAATAAAAAATTTAAAATATCAATAGTAAATTGACCATAATTAAAGTATTTTAAATTATAAGAAAAATTTACTAATTAAATCATCAAACCCATAATAAAATTACATGGAAATAATTCACAAAAAAATAAACTACATCACCCCCCCCCCCCCCCACACACACACATAGAATTTTTTTGAACTCATGCAATCACTCATTGAAATTTACCAGAATAAAATGACTCCTAAAACTAAAATAGAAAATTAATGTCCCCGAGTATTAGTTTTCAAATAAAATTTCCCCATGGATTCTCTCAAAATAAATTGAAAAAAATCCTCCTTAAACAATTAATTTTGAGTACAAGATTTGGTTACTATTATACTATAAGGATAAACATTGGAAATTTTTTGGATTCAGTTAAATAAAACAAATTCATTTAAATAAGACATCCCAAATTCTATTACCCTATAGAATAAATAACAATCATAAATATAATAAATAATAATTAAACACTATATTTGGATGAGATAATATAATAATTTCCACTTAGTATAAATAAATATTGTAATGACATAGAGAAAAAAATAAAGAATAAATCGAGGAATAGAGGCTCAACATAGATTATGAATTTAATTTAATAGATTAGTTCAATTCATATGTTAAATGAATGATTCAAATAAAAATGATTCAATTCAATTATTTATGTATAATAGATTAATTAAAGTTTAATGATTTCAAATTTTAAAACCTCATTAAACTTTTAGAAGGATCTTGAACTGTTAATGATGTATATATAATGCTTAAAGAAACCCATGTTTCAAAAAAAATTAGTTTTTTGATTAGTTTTCATTAAATAATAAAAATATCATGAAAAAGGACCCACTCCCCCACACATAAAACATGAAATTGTACATATTATTGATGTATTATTATTTAAATTGAATAAAAAAAGAAAAAACTATTAATAAGCCTCTCGAGAAGCTCTAAGATAATATTCTTCTTCTGAACTCTCCTAGAAACAATAAAATTAAACTTGGTTGGTGTGGATTCTCATATATGAACCATTATATGTGTTTTACCCATTTTTCAATAATAGAAAATTAAAACTCATTGGAATATAGATTACTAAAATAACACTCTACTCTGTTACCAACTAAATTATTCAAATGTTACACAAATTAACATCAAGAAAATGCTCATGGAAATATCCATGTATGAAAATATGATCACCACCAAAATTAACCAAATATGTGGATTTTATTATTTTAGACATAAGTGCAATGGGAATAACTCCCTAAACCACGATGAGAAAACATCTAGGCTAATGAAATAAAAATAAATCCTTATAATTAGTCTAAAAATAAGAATCATGAGTGATGGGTGATCTAATGGATATGTAATTAACTACACAACACCATATCTCAACTTGAACTTCAAAATTTCAAAAAACAATGGTACCATATTATGAGTTTATAAAAAAATCCTGAAAATGATTTTAAAATTATTTCTAATTACAATTGGTGATATTGTTTTAATTCCATGACCTAAACTATTGGTTCCAAGATAGAGATCCATAAGACCTCACATGCACCACCATATACAAAAGAGGTTGTTGAATAGTAGTGAGGGTCTGCACACCATTAGTGGGGATACTAAACCCTCAGTATCATATATATAAACAAATAATAAAAATAACAATAAAAATATATCAATTAGAATATCAATAACAATACTAAATATAAAATGTATTATTGTATGGAAATCATGTCATAAAAACAAACAAACTGGCCACAAATGTGGAAAGTAAAACTAGTGTATACACTAAAGTAGATATATAAATTAAGAAACACTAAAGATAACCCTCCATATTCCATCTTGGTTCTACTACCAGATATATGATTATTTAATAAAACATATATTATGGTTCTATTTCCCATTTCTAGATCCATATATATTAACTCTTCAAGTGAATCGTGATGCTCATGTAGTTTGTGAGTAATGAAACCATGTATTACACCACCAGTACATTTTCAAAAATTATTCTCAAGTATAGTATGTGTATGCCATGATAACTATAAATTTGAATGTAAGTATAAAAAACATATGTTTAGAATAAGTTTTCCGACAAAACCCCCACAAGCTCTGATCGTACCTACTTTCACTTCATGCAGATGGATGATAAATGTTGTTTAATTTGATTAAGAACTATCCACAGGGATAGAGAAATGCCCCATATTTCCTCAAGGAATCAGTTCTAACATTTTACTAAATACCAATAGGGTATCTTGTTCTGAAATATTACTCAATATCCTCATGGAATTTAGTTTTAATAAACTCAAAATGCTTCATGTTTCTACCCTATGTATGGGTCTATTATGAATATCACTCAACATCATTTCCACCCACCCTAAAAGTTGTATTCAAAATATTACGGCCTATTTAGATGAATACCATTAAAAGACCAAAATTTATTGGTAAATAAACACTATAGGGCTGATCATGAAAAGACAAACATAACATATCATCATGAGAGTATATTATCAATATATAACAACATATGGTCCATGTTAATAATGGTAACAATGTACTCAAAAAATAATTGTGGATGTAAGAAAAATATAAGGGTGTGATGGGCCACACACATTCCCACAAAAAAACACCATAAAATATTGAAAATATATATTCTAACAAAACATGATATAAGTAAAATAATAGAAGTTATGGGCCTAAAAAAATTATTATTTACCAACATCATGGTTTTTAATAAAGAACACCAATTTTGTTCAAAGTGTTAGATCCCTAACTGAATTTCACACCCACAGAGAACATTCTCACACATGAAGGATTCTAATCATGGGTTATGTATCAACATGGAAGAGTTTTTGAAATATGATTCATGGAGATTCTATGTATAGTGGGCCTTTTTATAATTACATACCTCAAAAATTCATCCAATAGAACTAATTCTATGATATCTCAATGAAGAGGATTTCAATTCACTATATATATTGTTTATTCCATAATAAATAAAGATTTTTCATAAATTTTAGAATAAAATAATGGTTATATTTGATGAACGTCGATCCAACAACAGTCCATCAATAGAAAATAGATATAAGATTAAATTTAAGAAGAAGTTAGTCTTAAGAAGATCAATCTAAGAAAAAATATGCATAAACATCCATCGTTCACGAGTGGTCAAGATCTTGTCAAAGGTTTCTCAATGACATTAAAAATACACAATGAATCTACCTAATGATTTTCATTATCTTATAGTTCTACCATCAATCCACCATCAATAAGTGTTTTAAGGAAGATTATTTATAAACACATATAATAAGAAATATTTAATTGATGGAAGAATATGAGCTAATCAAGAGGCATTGTTAAAATGCTAGATCCATCACCGATCAAAATCAAAAGGGAAAACTAATCATCGTATCATCAAGGAAACCTTAGATACATCATTTATCATTGATCATCTCTATTGAAATAGGTGGAATTGGGTGTGGATATAATGATATTTTATCATTGTTGCATCACTCAATTGATCCAATACCGAAGAATCAAGGGGAAATGAATCAGAGAGCTCCATAAACAATACAGGAGGTCTTAAAATCAAAATGGGTCCATTGGGGATGGAATTAGGTGTTAAATAGGGTATAAACTAACTATAATTAAAATATGGTGGGGTGAATTTAATATACCATTGTACTGAGAATATCGTTGATCCGATGGATCCATTATCAGTATAGTGACTAGCCATTAGTGGGTTGGTGTTCCTAGATCAACCATTTAGGTTCTTCAATCATAATCATTCATCCAATGGAATATCATCAGCTTGATGAGGGGGTATACAAAAGCCAATAGAAGTGAAATTACTCCATTGGTGAGTTGGTAAAGTCCACTAGCTGAAAATTGATAGTATATAGCTACTTTAAATTCAATCCTCATATCCTTACACTAACCACTAATTTCTATACCATTTTCTCAAAAAACAATGAGCACTCAAATGCCCATAAAAGAGAAGTAACAAAAGAGGAATGGTACATTATAAATATAAACATCACATATATCAAATTTAACTTACAATCTTAAAATTCTCCCCAATTAAGGACTTCTAAACATAAGAAGAACCATCAATTTTTCATCTCAAACAACTTCATCCATTGAACACAAAAACTAGCATCTTTCTCCAATGTCTCCTCATAGAATGATCCCTGATGACATTTAATCTAAAAAAGAAGTATTATATTCCCTCATTATACATTCTGACTCTAATATTCAATATGCACATGGTGATCTAGGTAAGATGTGTAAGGATATATCTCAACATCTTCACAATTTTTCACATATATGACAAGTCATATGCCTACATATCTATGAAAAATGAAACAAATTGTTTATACATCTTATGCTATAAGTAATATCTAAATGGTAAGCCATTATTCCAACCCATTTAGTATTCTTGAAGGGTCCAACATTTCACAGGTATGTCTTCCCTTGCTTCTACAAATTTCATTGGCATAATAATGGACTCACTCTTAGATGAACATGATCACCTATAATAATATCCAATGACCTCCTTTTATGGTTGGTATAGTAACTCTGCCTACTCTAAGCTATGATCAACTAGTTTTGAATCATCATAACTCCCTATTAGGTCTCATGTACCATATTGGGACCCATAATATCTTTCTCGTCAACCTCTTACTAATAATACAGTGATCATAAAGTCCCTTTTATAGTGTCATATGAATAGAGGCATGTTAACTATTGTTATATAAAAATATAACCAAGGTTATTTAATCATCCCAATGTTAACAGAAGATCAAAACAAACTCTCAGAGCATATCCTTCAATATGTGAGTACTCTTCTATGACTATCCTGCTATATATGGATGTTACACTATTCCTAATCTCAAATGATTCCACTCAGACCTCTATAATACCTCCCAAAAAATGAAATAAAAAATTATTCTCTTTATGATACAATTCTCAAGGGATATCCATGAAAACATTGCATCTCATAGACATATAGTTTTCCCTTCTCATATAAATAGGGAGTCACATTGATTGGTAATCAATGAGAATCATTCATAGGTCAACAAAAATTCACCCAAATATCATCCCAACTCCTTAGGGTCCTAGGTAACCCAATAAAAAAGTGCATCAAGTTAACTTCCAAAATTTAACAACGATATAGGAAGTGGTTAGAGTAAACCACCAAGGTATTGGTGCTCATCCATTACCCACTAGTTGGTATGGTATTGTGTAATGAAAAAGATAATGACCATCTATATCCCTTGCCCCCAAAAATACTGACGAATTTCATCGTATTTATTTTTTACTCTAGGATAAACCACCTAGTCGGTGTAATGGAATTCTCTCATCATCTCTTCCTTGATTGAACCATGGACTACAACACTCCCATAAACTAGGATGAAATCATCATTGTATAATGACCACCCATGTATTATGTCACCTTCTTCTAGATGTTATCACATCATAATACACTTTGTTTTATTATTTTATAATTCCTATAAATATACTTCAAAATAATATATGATCACCAATGTGGATCAATCTGTTGATCCAATTCCTCAAAAGCATTCATCCTCTAATTATCCAACATGCTTGTCAGGTTCCACTGTTCATCTAGAGGATGTTCACCACATTCTTAAGACACCTTTATCTATTGGATAAGAGAATCTGAAATTGTGTTACCTTTACATGGTTCATATTCAATCTAAATGTCAAATGTCTATAGGTACTCTACCCATCGCCTCTACCTCCCATTCAAGAACTGCTATATATAAATATATCATAGGCTCTTGTGGTTTAAGTAGGAAAAAACCACAATAAAAATATATAGTGTCACTAACACTTCAATGTATGAACTGAAAATGAGAATGTTATTTGATTGGTGGGATATTTCCTCTCATGGGTTCATAGATTTGATGAAGCATTGGAAACTACCCTCTTTCTCTAAAACAATACAGCTACCTAAATCTACTACTAATTCCTTGAAATATATGACATATTTTATCACGTTCTTAGGAAGAATAAAGACTAGATTTATAGAAAACTTGTACTTTCTCTTGAAAAAAGACTTTTCACATTGGTCTATCCATCGGATATTCACTCCCTTCTTCATCATTGCAATCATGGGTGCTAAAAAATAATATAATTCAAAGAAAAAATGATTCTAGTACCATGATAAACCCAGAAATTTCATAATTGTATATTTTTTCTCGGGACATTTCAGGGACATCAATTCCTTAAATATCTATAAGGCATTGGATATACTAGTCTCAAAGACCACATGCACCATCAATTACATGTTCTAAATCCAAAAGTGAATCATTTGAATATTTTCATAAAGATGATGTTCTCAAATTACAATGGGGATTATATCAATATGTCCTACGTGATTATTTTGGGTTGGTATGAAAATAATGATATCGTTGACAAACACTATAAAGAAAAAGTCAATATACGGGTGGAGTTTTTTTTTATTAGATCCATGAAAACTTTAAGTGTATTTTTCAGTACAAAAGGCACCACAACATAGTCATAGAGATTATGCCTCCTTGGAAACACCATATTTGGGATTTCATCCTCCCTAAACAGCAACTAGTAATAGCTCAATTAATGATCAATCATAGAGAAAAATCATGATCCCTTAATTGTTTAAAGAAATAATCAATCCGATAAAATGAATATATTCTAATTAGAATCTCCTGATTCAGCTTCAGATAATATATATAGGGTCAAAGACTACCATCCTCCTTTATAGTGAACAAGAAAGGTTCACCCCTTTGTGATTTAATCATTTTAATAAATCTAATATATTCTTTGTACTCGTGCTTCACCATCAGATCCTTTATCATAGATGGAATAATAATTTATGTGGGTATTGAAATGGGTTTCACACCTAACATGAGATCTATCTCAAACTCAACTCCTCTATCAAGGGGAAGGTCTATGAAGTTATGATCAATGATTTCCTAATAGAGATATTCAACTGGAGGAGAATACAATGGGGAATGCACTAATCTGGATAAAAGAGACAACCATGAAATCTACATCATGGTTGTCTCTAAATGGATCATTTTTGGACTAGCTCTACCTACTCCCAATTCCCATTCCCTAGTCATCATATATTTTTCCCCGTGGTAGATGTGAATGATACCTATCTCTAATCAAAATTAATGGGATCTTGGAATCTAGTTATCCATTACATGACCCAAATCATATAAAAACACATCATCCCCCAAAATATAAAGTCCGATAGATTTACATAACTAAAAATTACTATATAAAATCTAGTAATTTCTGACAGTGGTCTAATTTCATACAAAATGATATATATATAGAAATAAAATAAGAAGAAAACATGATTGGTAAATCAAGTCCAACAGTAACTTCTATAGATATAAAATAATAATAAGAACCAATATCAAAAAATAAGTAGAAAACATAGGATTTATGAATACCATTCCTAAAATAGTAGATGGTACCTCACAACCATTTTCAAGAATATAAACCAATTCATACATAGTGTCTACCTTAGCTCAGTAACATTGTCTTGGAAATGCATGAACTGATTTAGTCATTATTGTATTAATCTATCTTTAAGGACTCTGGATGGATTCCTAGGTTATAGATCATGTATATATTCTACCCAAATGAATCTTAGAGCTCTATGATCTAGAGAAATACTATTGTAGATTCCCTATAGTCCCAAATAAACAACACATAGTTAGAGTTTTCATACTTTACATGAAATGTTTCCCAGTATTCCCATATATGAAGCACTATCTAACTCCTCGTAAGGGGATGATAAAGTCATAATATGGCCAACCTACATACTACTTCCCTACTTCACATCTGTGGTACTCAAATTCCTACTTCCAAAACCAACACTCACTGTACTAGTAAGAGTTTTACCTACCTGAGTACTAAATGGTGGATAGAGTCCAAATGATCATTCCTCCTCTATGACCATGTCATTTTTCAAGTCCTTATGCTAAAAAATTGGGTATTTCATTAGGTCTAAGAATATAACATGTCATCTATTGTCAATATGACGATTAATCTGGAGATTCTTATCCTTATGTTCCTTATTTACATTCAAGAGAGGAAAAAAATGAAGGAAATAGTTAAATGGGTAGAGTATAAATATTCCATCATGGACCCCTAATGTAGGTCCATGAACTCTCATTATCGGTGAATCTTTTGAATATCTAGAATCATTTCTCGAAATAAAAGGCCTTCAAATCCTACAATGTGAGACCCAACATCTACGGTCATGTACCATGATTCCCCAACACCTCCTTGAAGGAATATGTTTAATTAATGATTTAATCATAACATTTATTTTTTTAGGTGTCTGGTCAAGGCCAAAGTCACCCTCAATGACTTATATACAATAATATACATATTGAATCCCTCTAATTCTCAGAAAAGATGGTGGACACTAGATATGGTTGTATATATAATATTAGACCATGGAACTTGGTGACCCTCATCTCATTGTAGAAACATGTAGATAATATCTTCCTTAAGGTGGAAATACTACATGTTCCTCTAAAGAAGGTGAATGAGCATTATCTACTATAACTTTATGAAATGTTTTTACGGAATAGGGGAATTATCCAGTGAAAGTGTATCTAAACCCACATTTGACATCCTTTAAGGAAGAATATTTTGAATCACAATTGAAACATTTATAAGAAAACTAAAGTTATTAGGAATGGTCATAATCATTCAATAGGATCACACAATGGTCTCCTGTGAGTCTACCAAAAACTTAAAGGGTATACCTCTTAGCACTAACAGAGGTCACCATCCCTACACATTAGTAAAAATAATATATATATATATAACATAAGATCATTCTTAATTTCAACTTATTAATACCAATAGATATAACCCAATAGCATGAAATGAATATATATCAATCAGTCATAGAGTATATGTATATCTTAAATAGATAGCACAATCAAGGAATTAAATTAAGGAATAAGTATGCAACACAAAAAAGGTATACATATGGAATGTGATATTATATACCTATTCATGATGCATGAATACACCCAAATAAAATAAAAGATTAACAAAAATATATTCAATAATAACTTAGAGGTATGTCACACAAGATTTATCCATGCATAGGGAATCTCCCCTACCCGAGTCTCACAAAACTAATCTCTATTAGACCATTTAGTATGTTTTTCAAATAATAAAGTAGAAAATTGACTATGATCCCATTTTTAAATGGCCCAACATGAAATATCAGGAAAAAAAATTGATCCACAAGACCTCATGCATGGCTCCCCATATATTAGAGTTTTCTAACTTGCACTTGTAGTATAAACACCATAAATGGGGAGACTATACCATCACATTCATATCCTTTCAAAAAATTATATAAATATAAATAACAATATATAAATAAAAATATCAAGAGGATAAATAAATATCAAATGTATTAATAGATGGAACCCATGTCAGAAAAATAAAAATTATGTCTCCTAAATTGGAAATCGAAACAGAATTATAATGTGCATAAAATATGTAAATAATGAAATATTATATAAGACCTTCCAGAGTACACCTCGGTTCTACTAAAAAATCCACACTCATCGTCTCAACCTCTTACCACATTTCCCCTTCCCTTTTCTACCTTACAATTCTTGATTTCATTATTCACATTGATATTCCCATGTTATGTGTGAGTAACAAAACCTATTCGGACACAACCAATGTGTCCAAAATTTGAGTGATCGCGTATAATATGTGTTTTCCACGACAACAATAAATATTCAATCAAGAATAAAAAACATATTTTGAGAACCTACAAGGAAACCAAGATTCCATAATCCTATGTTGTACCTACATCATTTATATTTTGGATGGATGGTCAAAGATGTCAAAATTGTTCAAGAACTATCCCCAAGGATGGATAAATTTTACCTGGTATCCTCAAGGAATCAAGTCAAACATGGTACTCAATATCCAAAAGGCTTCAATTTCTAGCGCATTACTCAATATCCTCAAGGGATTGAGTTTTGGGCCAACCAATGTTTTATAAAAATCCTTCCATGTTTGTGGTCCCATCTTTTTAATCACATCATGATGTGTTCACTCCCCCTCGAAGGAGTTATCATACCACATTGTTCCACCTTTTAAAAAGTCCATGAAAATGCCTATAAGGCTGGATAAATATACACAAAAGTAATATCACAACACAAATAACATAACGCATCATCATAATAATATAGTATCATCATATAAAAACATATGATCAACATCAACTAGGGTCAAAATTTACTCTGGAAATACTCATTGAATTGAGAATAATATATTGGAATCACGGGCAACACACACACCCATAAGAAAAAATCATAAAACATACACAAACAAATTTAGGAATAGAATTTTAAATCATGGAAACAATATTATACAAGGTTATAAAATAGTAGGATACATTTCATCAAATAAAAAATTTGAAGAACTAAATTGATTATTAATAGATTGAATCCCGAATCACATTGCACAACAGTGATAAACATTCCAAGATAAAAATGATTCATATTTCAGGTTCCAATTCAACCTAAAATTTATTTAAAAAGAATGAATGAGAATATTTTATATCAATAAGGTTTTTCAAGAATTACATACCTCATGGAATCCATCAATTGATATAATTACAAAATAATTCAATGAAGAGGATTGTAATTCACTAGATCCATTTCCATTCAATAATAGATCATGAGTTCCTCATCAATGCTTTAAGAGAACATTGGTTCTTTCTAAAAAATATCTATCCACAAAAATTTATAAATATAAATGTGATCCATGATGAGATTCAAGAAGAAGTGGGTATCAAGACTATCAATGTAACACCCCATGCTTTTATGAATTATTTTTTTAAAAATACAATTCATTGATGTATTCTATTGCATGATACACCATGTAAATGTTACATTATATGTAAAAACTTGTTATCTTGTGCTACATGTAACACTAAGTTTATCTTTTGGTGCATGAAACTCTATGTATGGATTATGTTATACACAATACTGATATTAGATTGTGTTACATGCAACACTGAGTTTAAACGAAACATGACAAATTGTTAAAATATAATTATAGTTACCTCTTAGCCATTGGAATATAAGGTATGAAAATGATTAACTAATGTATGAAAATATTTTATATTCATTTGAATAAAATAAATTCATTTGTTACCAAATAATTAAAAATGGATGTAATAACTATTTGAATATAAATAAAGTCCTTTTCTAAAAAACATTTTTCAATGAAAAACATGTTTTATCTGAATAAATTAAACAAAAAAATATGAATTATTTTAATGAAATATATATATAATATATTAAATTAAATAATTATCATTCATTATACATGTTCTCTAAAAAATAGATAAGAATAAATAAAATTCTACGCATAAAAAGATATATTTTTTAAAAAGGAAATTTTACCTATTTTGAATGAAACAATTATTTTAAAGATAATTCCTGAAAATTTTATAAATTTTAAATAAAAAAATTATCAAATTTTAATTTAAAAATTAATATAGGGTTAGTTTTTTGGATTTTCTTGAAAAGAATCATTTTTTTGTGAATATTGTGAAATAATGAATATTAATTGAAAAATTCATTTTTTTCAAATTATTTATATAGTTAAATTATATATAAAATTTCTTTTATGGAATATTTAGATGAATTATAAATATGTTAATACAATTTAGGTAATTTTATTCAATTTTATATTGAAATTGGATATAAGAAATTGGTAATCTTTTGAAAAAATTTCCTTTAGAACCCAGCTTTCTAGAAACGTGTAGAGAATTAATTTTAAAATAAAATTTTCCACAAACTTGAAATGAAACTGGAAAATGGATTTATACTAGGGAATATAAATAATTTATAATTTACAACAATTCAAAATTTATTTTGGACCAAAATGATTAATGAAAACATCTAGAAGTAGTCATGATGATTAAGAGAATATTGAGTTTACCAAGGGACTAAATGTTAAACATAAGGGGAAAATGACCAATAAAATACCCATAACCACTTGTATGGAAATATATAACATATAATACTTCATTTATCAAGTTTTTTTATTTATTTAAGCTTTTTTAGTTTAAAATTTGAGTACACATAACATATTTTAAAAAATTCCAAGTGTGTCCTCTCCCCAACTTATAAAAGGCCATCTGTCTCCCCTTCCAACCACAACATATAACCAAATTGTATGGAATAAGACATTCCAAAATCACATATAAAAATCCATAAAATTATTCTAAAATACATGATTTGGTAATAAATCCAACCAGATATATCCTTTGCTGTAAACTATAAGGAGATACCTAAAGAAGAGGTAACATTTATCAACAAATGTTTTTCTTTTATTTCTTCATCAAAGTCCTTAAATTCAAATTCAATATTTATTATATAATTTATAAAAAATCATAAATATATTGATAGGTTCTTAATATAATGTTAGGATTAAAAAACACATAGTTCCATCAAATGGGTTAGATAATCATTATTCGTTTGTACTACAGACTATCGCCTCGTGAACCGATGTCATTCGTTCCTCCACTACCACCTTTAAAAGCATGGAATAATGATGGAAATAAGATTTATATATGATATATATTATATATATGTTGTATATATTCTTATTTAATTATTATATAACACATAACTTTTATCAATATTTTTTCTAGGAAAACGATTATAGTGTTCATGTGTGCAGCGGACTGCCACCTTTCAAAGCGATGTGATCCATTCGTGCTTTACCTGGAATGTATTAAAGATGGTTTTAATATAAATATGTGATATATATTATATATAAGTTATAAATTAATTTATATATATATATATATATTACTTTTATTTTTTTAATAGAATATGAAAATGGAGACAACATCTATGTGTGTGTACGACCTACTGTATCCATGAACGATGTATTTCACTTCATGTCACTAAATATTATGTGTTTCTATATATACATATATAATAAAAATAAATTATATTTATATCATTTTAATCATTATAGATATTATTAAATCATTATTAATGTAACATAATAAAAAATATAACAAGTCAAAACATATAATAAAAATAATGCGGTTATTACATGAAACACAACTTTAACATGGAATTGTTAACAAAAGGGAAATAAGGAAATAATAAAATAATAAATGATATGAAATATGTGAATATGGTTATTCAATATTTTTATAACAAAATTATATTTACTATATTGTATTTTTTAACTTGTATAATTGAATTCATGAATTAAGTTAAGGACAATTATAGTCTCACTTTTATTTATGAGAGACTTATGCCATATTGACCATTCATTTCTTTTGTCCAATGTATATACATCCCTATTAAATTTTATATCGTTAAATTAATTTATTTACTGATATTAGTGGTTTCAATTGATGTTATTCTTTCATGTATCTCATGATTCAAATGTTACACATGTATTGAAAGATTTTTATCTCACTTTGTTTTACTTTTATGAGACTGATACTATATTCACCAGCACTTTCTACTATGTTTTTTATATATTATAAACGAATTTATTTTATGATTATTAATAAGAAATTGTTTGGTATTTATATATACATTTAAGTATCTCTACTTCATGGGGTTTACAATTCAAAGTTTAACAAATCTGTAAAGGGTTTTTATCTCATTTTTTCATTTCTGAGTAGTATGTTAAGATAAGAACATATATTATTTCTTGAGGATTATATATAGACACATTGACATGGAATATCATGAATTTATATACACTAATTATTTTTATGTTCCATTTTTATTTTATCCCTTTTTGGGGATTATGATTTAATGATTCCAATGTGGTAAGTATTTTACATTACAATATTATAATTTATCGGTATTATTTACGATTAAGTATCTAATGATGAAATATAATGATCTACCTCTGAGGAAAAATAATGAAATTTATTCTGCATAGGTTATTCATGATATATTCAAGTTACGATACCATTTTCCACTCATTTTTACATAATATATTTATGAAAATATTGTTGTGAAAATATAACTTTATCTCTATCTTCATTCAAAAATAATTGTTCATTAAAAACAATGGTTTTAAAAAATGTTTTTAAAATATTTTAAATTAAATTTTAAGCTCATTTTTTAGGAAAAGTATCTAGAAATTTTTTAATTTTTTAAAAATATTTTAAAATGGTTTTTAAGGATTTCTTTATAAGTTTTCAAGGTTATATTAAATGAAAATGGTATTGAAATTGTTTTATATTTAAAAAAATCAAAGTGGAAAGGATATTCTCCATAATAAATTTTTTGATTTATTTTTAATGCATACATTATATGTTTCCATAGCGGGTTTAAATGAAAGGGATGTGGAAATTTAATTATATATTAAAATCTTATTTTCAATGAATTTTTGTTTTCCATATGAAATGTTCAAAGTGATCTTTCAAAATACTCTTCCATTTAAGAAAAAATTGTTTGATATATTTTATTCTTTACTAGGGATATAATACAAGGACACCATTATTATTCATTATTTGAAAGATTTTATATTTAATATGAAAATTAATTTAGGAAACACACATTTATTCCATAGCCAATATTATGTTAAAATGATTATGAAATACACTTTTTTCAGGGGTGTTTCTATAAAGAAATGATTATGAAACCAATATCTATTTCTAGGTTATGATATGATTAATTTTTTATGATGCCCATTTCATATCATTGGATATTATATGATGATTTTTTATGATCTTGTGGCATACATATTAATACTTCATTATTTTAAGCTTTGGACCTGTATTGCCCTCAAATGTGTTGGATAATGATGGAAAACTCATGGGTATATATGTTATGCATGAACCAGATTACACGTTCACAATGTTATGAATGAACCTTAACAAATGTTCAAAATGTTATCTGGGAACCCTATTACATGTTCACTATGTTATGTGTGAACCTGATTACATGTTCACAATATTATGGGTGAACCTCATTACACTTTCACAATGTTATTCATGAACCTGTCTTCAATTCCCATAATGTTATGTGTTAAACTAGTTTCATGTCCATAAGTTTGTGTGAGGGCCTAATTTTATATCCATATCTTAATGAGTGAAACTGTTTCTATTTTTACATTTTCTCAATTCTATAAGATTATTTTTATGAAACAAATATATTTTTACTTATTTTATACTCTCATGACTATTTTTATTTTATTATTATAATATTATAGTCTTATGTACTACAAATCCTTGTGCTCGGATTCATGATTATGATCATTGATATGTGGGGTATGGTTTTGAAATGTTAGGATTATGTACCCATACACTTATATTAATGTTATTCATATATATATATATATATATACATTATTTACCCTTACTAAGCATTTTATCACAACCTTTCTAATGATTCCTTTCCTCAGGTTATGAGGAAAGGTTTTATGTAGGTGTACAAAAGGGAAATATCATTATAGGATACATTTTGTATCTTTAACCAAGTTAGATGATTATGTTTTTGGGATTCAAAAGTCACTAAATTTTTATTCTCATAGAAAATTTGTTATTGTAATATAGTTATTATTCATAAAAAATGATTTTCTATCAATGTATGTTCAGACTCCATCATTTTAGTTTTTATCAAAATAAATTATTAGTCATGTTATGGAAACTATGATGATTAATCTTTATTTTGATCCCAATGGATATTTTTAAGGATTTTTCTAGATGTGTGTCTAAGGATAAATATAAGGATGAGTTAAATTATAGAAAAATGTACTTAAATTTTTGTACGTTTTCTAGAAATAGATCTCTGTCTAGAAACTAAAAGTGGATATGGATTAGAATATATGTACCAAAGATTAAAAAGCCCAAAAAAATTATTGAGTTAGACTAGATTTGGAACTGGTGCATGAAATTAGTCCTTAATATACACCTAGTTTGACACTTCCAGGGGATATGATTTGGGAATTCACAAACTTAGTAAAAACCATATTGAAGGATTTAAAAATAATCTAAATATGAAAGATCTAGGATAAACCTAAGGTTTCATGGATTAAATTAGGTTCCATGTTTTAGACATACTATAAGTGATTTTTCATATTTTTTTGGTTTCCCACTTTGATTAGTGCTTATCACAGTATTATTTCTTTTCTTATTAAATTGTAGGAAAAAAGAAGGTAATGGGTTAACATTGGATGTGATATATGATTTTTTGATGAGAAGCCAAATGGAATGATTACATGAGTAATGATATATTGTGATTATAGCTAATCAGTTTTTTGGAATTTGATTAAAAACATTTACCTTAAAAAACTCTTTGACTCACCAAATAAGATTAGGAATGATTTCTATGGGAGTTTGGAGAATGGTGACCATGGATGAATGATTATTTTTTTTCTACATGTTAGGAATTTGGGAAGAAACACCCTTGTGAATGTATTATATCAATATGAAGATTTTATTACTACAAAAAATAAAGAAAAAGATCAAGTAAATGAAAATGAATAATTAAGAGTTCGATTAATGTAATGAATGATAATATTGGTCTCTGTGAGGTATTATTAATTGATAAATGCTTTAAATGTGGAAAATATGGGACTTATGAAAATGAAAATCCATGGGAAAATTATTTTTTTGAAAAACATATAGGTGGCATAGGAAATGGTCATATTTCTAATAATGAAGAGACTAGAAATGACATGTGAAAAGAAATAAGTATTATGGTATAGGAAGACAAAGCAGAGTTAATTTCTTGATAAGTTAGTGGGATGAATGATGAATTTATGTATTGGTATTGAAAGGTTATGTTACATGAATAAGGAAAAATATAATTATTTTTCAGTATAAGTTTTTCATTATTAATTTGAAATGAAATATTGAATGATGCTGATGGGATTGAAAAATGATTTAATGGAAATGTGATATTTTGATTATGGGAAGGTATCCAATAATGTGTTCATGATGATGATGAAATTGTGTGTATATTCTATAATGAGTTCATTGATATAGATAAACTAAATTGGATAGTATTTCTGACCTTATAACTAATAAAGGATTTGTTTTCCAAGTGATTTCTGTTACTATTAATGAAATTTACAAAAAAATTAAATTTAGTGAGTATATACAATACTATTTGTTATTTTTAAGGAATGAAGATTCATCTATGTATTCAATATGGTTTTATGGTAATTATATTTATTAACATATTTCAAGATAATACATGATTAAGGTATTCTCATTTTCATTATTTCACAACCATGAGATATTTTATGATTTGTTGGGGATCAATGTTTAGCGGATTTTGAGAAATTTAGTCACCTTCTTTCTATAGTTTTTTATTTTTCATCTTTCATAATGGTCAAAGGGATAACCATTTATGAAAATGTTTATGTTGAAATCTAAATGAGGTTTTAGAGATTCATTTTTCACAATATGAAGATATATGCATATTGAATAACCACTACAATCCATTCCTTTAGGATAATAACTAAAGGTAAAATGAATGTCTTATCATTATATTTATGGATCTTATAATACATTACTACCTTAAACATGAGAAATTACCCAATTATTTCATAGAGTAAGATATGAAATGAAAATTTATCAAGGAAAAGTCGATGGATTATATTTTTATTATGAAATGAAATGAAATTTATAATTATATTTTCCTGTGAAAATTACTTAGCTTTAGGATAAGTCCCTTAAACAAAAATTTTGTCATGTTATCATCATTTTCTATAATATCAATGAATTTTTTAAGCCTCTTTTGTTTTGGAACAAATGATAATTAATTCTCTCTTAACCATGTTTTACACCAATTTTCATCTGTATTTTTGTGTTAGTTTTCACTTATATTTCCATGTTATCACTTGCCCCCAACATTATGCTTCTCAAAATCCATGTTATGTGTTATTTAAGATGACCGTGATACATACCATTCTCCCTTATTAGGAAAATAATTAATTAGAACCCATTTACATTTTTTATTTCTATTAATGAAACTTTATTGTTTTAAACCATTGATGAATCAAACAAATTTCTAGGATGAAATTCATTTTAATGGGGTTAGAATGTAACACCTTGAGTTTTTACAAATTATTTTTTTCTATTAAATTAAAAAAATTGAAATATCACATTGCACAATACATTGATCTATGTTATGTTTATAAATAATACCATTTTATTCATGCATCAAATAGCTCACTAAGTTTATTATTTTGGTAAATGTAACACTATATTTTTCTTGTGTTATAAATTATAAAAATCATAGAATTGTTTACATGCAACACTTTGTTTAAAAAAACATGGAATATTATTAGAATATTATTATAATAGTCACCTAGCCATTAAAATAGTTGGAATAAAAAATATTAACTAAATTAAATATGGTTTATGATTTTATATAAAATTAATTCTTTGGAAACCAATTACTTAAAAATTAATGTATAAACTATTTGAGTATAAAGAAATACATTTTATATTAATCTATTTTTCTATAAAAACATGTTTTATATAAATAAATTAAAATAAAGAATTTTTTTAATTATTTACAAAAAATTTATATATTATATATTCAATCAAATATTTAACATTCATTTTTCTTTTTTCTAGGAAATAGGTAAGAATAAATCAAATTATACATAAAAAGTTGCTTTCTTCTAAAATGTGGGTTTAATGCATTTTAATGGACAACTTTTTTTGAAACTAATTTTTCACACATAAATAAATTGTAAATGAAAAATATATTTCATTTATGAATTCCTAATTTCAAAATTACATTAGGGTGAATTTTTGATATGTTTTTGAAAATATTTATTTTTTGATGAATAGTGCAAAATATTGAATTTTAATTGAAAACATCTATTTAATTTCATTTATTTATATTGTAAAATTATATTATAAATAGATTTTATAGTATATTTAGAACAGTTTTACATATATCAATCTATATTATGTCATTATAATCAGTTTTATACTAATATTAAATATAAATAATATGTAATCTTTTAAACATTATTGTCATAAAACCATGCTTTCTTGACACGATTGTGAGATTTATTTTAATTTAATTTTTGATTAATATGTGAATTGAATAATTAAAAATAGTTTAAATTTTTTGAATAATTATAATTTCTAATTTATAATAATTCTAACATAATTTTTGACAAATAAAATATAAGTGATAACAGTCAAAATTAATCATTGTGATTAAGAGAAAAACATGTTACTAAGGGACTAAATGTTAAAGTGAAGGGTTCAAATGACCTAGAATATTTTATAAAACCCATTTTATGGATTTATTTATCACAAAAAAGTTATTTTGTTTAGTTTTTTACATCATTTAAATCTTTTTATAGTTAAAACATCGGATCACCTAACTTCTTTTCAAATATACCAATTGTGTCATATCCCCAGCTTATAAAAGGACATCCCCTATACCCTTATTTTAACACCACAAAATCCAATTGGATCATAGAATACATTCCCAAATAACTTCTTCACATCGATATTATCATCATGTAAGTGTGACATTGGGTAATAATCCAACCGTGGAATGCATTTAGTGCAAACCAAAAGGACATACCTAAAGAAGAGGTAACGTTCATCAACACATATTTTTTTATTTCTCCCCCAAACCCCATAAATTGTTTTAATATATTTATTATATAATAACTCCAATATAATATATATATATATATATATAGATTTTTTATTAAATTGTTACAACATAAATTCACACACACTTCAATCAAATGGGATACAAAATCATCATTCATGTGTACAGTAGACTGCTTCCTCACACACTGATGTCATTTGTTTTCACATTAACACTTTTCAATGTTGGTCATAAGAATGTAAATTATGTCAATATATTATATATATGATATTTATGATTTATTTTTTATTATTAAATTATTATATAGAACATACCTTTATACTTCTTTTTTGGGAAATAGATAATGTCGTTTGCCTTTATGGTGGACTACTACCTTGTGAAGTGATGTCATTTCTTCACACTATACATGGAATGTATTAAGGATGGGATTAATATAAATATATAATATATAAGAAATAAAAATGAAACTTTATTTTTAATATATATATACACACTACTTACCTTTCTATTTGTCTATAGGAAAATAAAATTTAAACAAACTCATGTGTACATACTATCTACCATCTCTATGAACGTGGTGTCTCACTTCATATCAATAAATTTTATGGATTGCTATTAATACATATATACTATAAAAATATGATATTTATATCATTTTTATATTTCTAAATATGATGAAATGATGATTAAATTAAGATAATAAAAAATATAAAAAGTCAAAACATATATAAAAAACAAAGATGTCATTAACTGAAACACAACATTGACAAGGAATTATTAATAAAAGGAAATTAAATTTCATACAAAACCATATATTATATTACATATATTTTTATTTTTATTTAATATAGGTATAATAAACTCATTTTTTTAAATGATGGGGTTTAAAATGTATGAAGGAAGTTAATACTTAAGGTAAGGTGGTTTCTAGTCTCAGTTTTAATTCAATGAGATTTATGCATTATTCATCACTCGTTTATTTTTTTTAGTGTATATATATCCCAATGAAATTTTATATAATGAATTTTATTTATTTTTTTATATTAATTTTTTAAATTTATGTTTTTATTTCATGAATATCACGATTCAAAAGTTACATAAGTAATAATGGATTTTCATCTCACTTTTTTTACTTTTGTGAGAAACATGGTATATTCACCACATATTTATTCTATTTTCTTTATAAAAATCCCACAAATTAAATTTATTATTACTCTCATAAAATTTATTGGTTTCTATATATACTTATTTTCTTTATCTTTCATCGGGATTACTGTTCAAAAAAATACAAAATCAGTAATGGATTTTTGTCTCAAAGTGCCTTCTTTGAGACATATGTTTTGATATGGTCCTATACTATTTTTTAAGAGTATATATAACACATTTGATAAGTATTATCATGAATTTATCTATATTCATGATATTTTAAGTTACATTTTTTGTTATTACTTTTTGGGGCTTATGATTCTTTATTACCAAAGTGTTAATGATTTTATGTTACAATCCCATCATTTATCAGGATTATTAATTTTATCTCCGATTTGTAAATCTCATGATCTAACTCTCAATAATTATCATGAAATTATTATCCTCTATTTATTAATTTCATCATCAATTAATGGAACTAATTTTCCACCCCTTGTTACATTAGATAAATAAAAAAACATTTTTATGAAAATCGGAATTTATCTCTATCTTCAGTCCAAAATATGTGTTCTTTCAAATAAATTATTTATAAAAATTTTAAACCTTTTATAAAATGATAATTAATACTCATTTTCATGGAATTTTGTTTTTAAATTATTAATTTTTTTAAAAAAAATTAAAACGGTATTCAAAACATTATTTATAAGTTTTCAATTTTATTTTCAATGAAAAGATTTTCGAAATGCTTTATGTTTCAAAAAAATATTTAATATAAGAAAGGGAAAAATACTCAAGAAACTTTTAAAATTATTTTTAAATATTACTATATAACATAAAAATTGGTTTTCAAAAAAAAATTAAAAATTATTTATGTTCTAAATTTTGGTTATCAAATATAGGTTATTTTTATTAACAAATGTTCCAAGTGATTTTTAAAGATTACCTTCCATATAAGATGACATACTTTTAATTAGTATATTATTTAATTGGGATATGATTCAATGACATTGTATTTATTCTTTCATTGAATGGTTTACGATAAATATTTGAAGTCATATATGAAACCCACTTCTCTTCTATAAGTTATACTATGTTAAAATGATTATGAAACCTAATTCCTTTTAAAAATTATTCTATAAAGAAATGATTATGAAAACTATATTCATTCCATAGGTTATGATATAATACAATTTTTATTATACCAATTTCATTTCATTGGTTATGATATGGTGATCTTTTATGATCTTTTGGAATATATATGTGTGATTTCATTACGTGATGGATGTGACTTATATCTCCCTCCAATGAATTTGGTAAAAATAGAAAACTCGTCTGTATATATTTTATGTGTGAACCATAATACATGGTAAAAATGATATGTCTGAACCTAATTACATGTTCACAATTTCTTCTGTGAACCTTATTGCATGATGAAAATGTTATGTGTGAACATGATTACATGTTCACAATGTTATGTGTGAACTGAATTACATGTTAAAAATGTTTGGTATAAACCATATTACATGTTCAAAATGTTATGATTGGACCTATATTTCTTGTCCATAATTTCATACATGGATATAGTTTTATATAAAAACTTTATGTGAGGCCCTGATTTTATGACCTTAACTTAATGAGTTAACATGTTTATATTTTTACATATTCCTAATGTTATAAGATGATGTGTATTCCAAAAATCTGTGATCTATGCCCTTGTTATGATCTTTTGAATCATGTTCTTTATTTATCATATGATTCATGTTTTATGAATGTGAAATCTTTAGGTTTTGATTCATGATAAAGATTGTTGATATGAAGGACATGGTTTCCAAATGTTTGGATCATGTTCTCATACCCTTATGTTCATTTTATTCTTTTATATTTCTGTTATTTACCCATATAGAGAACCTAGTAAGACCCTTTCTTATGATACCTTTCCCCAGGTTATGAAGGATGGTTTTATGTAGGAGTAATAAAGGAAAAGATATTTTTGGGATACATTAAAGATCTTTCACCATTTTAGAATATTATTTTTACATGTTTCAAAGGGAAGTAAACTATTACAATCCTTCTTCGTGTTTTTTTTAATGTAACGAATATTAATAAAAAATGATATAATATCAATGTATGTTAATATTTGGATTCTATAATTGATATATCAAAACTTACGAGAAATTTTAGATCATCCATGACAGATCATGATCTAAGAAAATATTTTTTCTAAACATTGAATCCACCTTCAATATACTGATGTATTTTTAATGAATTGTAGTTTTGGTATTGGTTTAATAGCTACAATAGTCCTAGGAAGATTATTTATAAATTCTTTCCCATAAAATAACTTGTATGTGATGTTATATATTTATCCAATTCAGATAAATCTTAAAATATCTATATCTATAACAAATATATAAGTAAAGGAATAATCCATCATCATGTCATCATATAAAAAAATTATCCATTATATATACATGCTCATATCTCAAGAAAGAAGAGGAATTGAGTGTATATATGAAGAGATTATACCATTATAGAATATATTAATTAGTCTGACCCTGAAAAATCAAGGGGATATCAATGGGAGATATCTAGAGGTCATATGAGAAGTATAAAATTTAAAATATGATATTTGTGGTCAAAATCATGTGTCAAAGTGCATCAAAACTGAGTTTGATTAAAATAATATGGGATCCATTTAATACACCCTCATATTGTGTGCATCGGCTAGTTGTTGTTCCTAGAAAAAAAAACAGGGTTCTACAAGAACCTTTGGTTATCCAGTGGGGTTTGAAGAAGATCAAAGACCCTCAGTAACTACATGAATTAGTCTGTGGTAGTTTATATCAATCGTAAAATCAAGAATCATGTCTTCACTCTAGGAGTCATTTCCCAGACCCTTTTATACTGAAAACTATCAGATGAAACACCCATAAAATATAAGTAACAAAAGTGTAAAGGTAGATTTGATAAATAAAACTTCCAATTCATCATATTTATGTTAGGATGCTATAAATATATAAAAAAATTATTTCTAATTTTTAGTAAATATCATTTTCAAATTTATATTCAACAACCAATTTAGATGATAATGAAATTGAATAATAGGGAAGAATTATCCTTTTTCCATTCTTACTTTTAGATTTCACAAAACAATTATCTCATTCCAAAAATTGATAATGAAATAATAGAGTATCATTAATAACTCATTTTGAAAAAAAATATTCTTAATATTCCTTTGTGGTCTTAGACATTATTTTATGTTTGAATTCCTTTAATTTATCCTTCATGGAATGATGGAGGTGTTTCAATACCATTATAGTGAATAAATTTTTATCTCAAGTTCTAAGAAAAAAAGATTCAAGTGAATTCAATTTAGAAGAATCTCCACCTTCATTTAGAAATTTTTATCCTTATCATGGATTAAAAACATAGAGGGATAATTAATATAAGAACAATAATATTAATTTTCATCATTAAATTTTTCCTTTGGAATCAATCCATGAAACTTTTCATCAAGTAGAATTTCAATGATTTTTGGTATCATATTTTCAAAACCTGGAGTAATGTCTGCTAAATCAACTTGAAAATTTTCATATTTAATATTCCCCATTTTAATGTTTTCTTCCCCAAAATCACATTCATTAATATAATTTTAATTTTTCAATTGTTTATAAAAACTGGTTGAAGTGTTATTTTCATTTAAATTATATTATTCAATATTTTAATTAATTTGCACAACCACATTTTCAAAGCTCATATAACAATAAATATTTTTTAAACTAGTTATTATTAATTTAATGTGATAATATTTTTCTTATTCATTTTGTTATTTCTCAATTTTTTTAAATCAAACAACTTTGAGTTACTAAAATATTTTAGAAAACCATTCTTTCATTTATTTAGTTGGTTTTATTTATAGATTATTCCTAATCAAATTCAAATTCTTCTAGATAATCAATTTATTAATTAAAATAAGACACAATATACACTAAAATCTTGTTTTAAAAATATCCCATACCATTCCCTCCAACACAGTTGCCAGGTAGTTCTTGATGTCCTATACTTACCTATAAATAAAATGCTTCATTTTTTTAATTTATAATTCTATATTCTTGTTATTTTGGTAAATATTTGGAAATAATCTTCATTATGAGTTTTCTCACTTTATATAATTATTTAGGTTCATATTCAAAATATGTTTGTGCACAATCAATATAAATTGGATATGATGGTTAATAATAGACATGCTACTAGGAAGCGTTCCCATAATAACCAAAATATAAATAATATGTTTATTTTGGTAATACCACCCCCTGAATTCACCGATTAGCTTATAGAAACGAGGAAAAAATTTAATAACCAGATAAAAAATCAACAATTGAAATAATGTCCAATAACAGAAAAATAAATATTGAACACATTCTAAAAGAAAAATAATATTTTTGAGGTAAGTAACAAAAAAATTCTTTTATGATTTTTTTTATATGGAACAAATGGAAACACACCTAACACCTTCCCCAAAAATGAAAGACGACTTTGGAAATTTTAGGTGGTCATCATGGCCATAAAAACAATTTACAACCAAAAACATCATAATAGTTATGGTTCAAAACCAAGGGAAGGTTGTTAACTGATTCAAATTTCTTATTATTTCTCTAAAGTACATCAAAACTGTAAGACACTAAATCTCAAAAAAATTAGTTTTCAATGATTGAAGAAGTAAAATTTAGAAAATAATTGTTAACAGTGTTATCTCTAACTACATTAATGATCTATTACATGCATGATAATGTTGAGTAAATCTACCTGATTAGCATGAAGATATGCTTTATTCAAGAAGAGAATTTTTACCAAACATGTAACTGATTCCATAGAAATGATTCAGTATCTCGTTATGATTTTGATCAATTCTAAGAGAAATAAAAAATATTTCATAATATTTTTAAAATAACATGATATTTTTGAAGAGTTGTGATGGAAATTAAAAAAATTATAAAAGTGAATAAATTTCTAAAAGTCATGAAAATAAAATAATAAGTATCCTTTAAATTCCCTCAATACATTAAATAAAAAAATGTATGAAATGTAAAAAATACATAGAGAAGTATAATTATGAAACATTAAATGAGAATGAAAGGTGAATCATGGAGTCTTCTCCCTTGAATATGATTCACTTATTTCCACCTTTAATTCTCTATGTTCGCCCTATTGAATCCAATTTATGAGTGTTCAATTAATTAACATAATTACAACTTCTACAGAGCTCCCCTATATTTTAGAAAAGTTCGTGTCACAGTGAAGTTATTTTTAATTCGACAAATCAGATATAATACAAAATGACTCAAAGTGTTTATTAATTTTTCAATTCAATGAAATGATTCAACAGAAAAAATTCTCAACTTTTTCTCCTAACATATCATGTGTATTTAGTCACAATGTGAATTCACCTATATGTGATTTGAGAACAAAAATCAAAAAGATATTAAAAAACTATTTTTTTTATTTTGTTTAAAATGTATCATGAATTAGTTCTATTTTTAATTCATCATTTTGGTTGATTCGTTTTTTTCATAACTCCACATTTCTCTTCACTCATGATTGTAAATCTCAGCACAATTGAAAACATTTATCATCCATTTTAGAATTCCATGGAAAACATTGAAAATTATTTCATCACAATGGATCTTCATTGAGAGATTATTATGAAAATGTGGAGTGAACCACAAATCATACTCGTGGTTATGTGATTTGAAAGGATTAGGACTTATTGACCATCTTCTTCTAGGATGGTTTTTGTTGAAGATATTAATCAAATAACCCTGCTTTACACTTTCTAAAATCCAAAACCATAGTCTTGGTTAACCCAAATGTCCCTCCAACTCCTTTTCATCGAACATGATGATAAATAGAAACACCATAAAGGGTATTATTTTAATCTCTTTCTCATTATGAAACCTAATATATTCTTCATACTTTAAGAACTATTAATCTTTTTAGTTAGCATGTGATGGCACCCTCATAGAACATTAGTAGAGTTCAAATATATTTGAAATCATTGTAACTTAGACTATTTTTCAAATACATGAAATTTTAATTTCAATTATTTGTACTCGTTATATAATTATAATCCCCAATACATATTTAGAAATGATCAATCATCATAAACTATGTTTTGTTGACCTAGTTCCATCATTTTAATTATATGATGATACATGGTTTGCAACATTTAGGCATGCATTTTCTTCCTCTATTAAAACCTAATTTCAATTATTTTTTCCATCACTATTCCCTATTATTTTACTTTTATATATAATGTTATCTTCTTTATCAAGATTTGATGCATATCTTCTTCAATGAGACATCATGTAATCCCAAAACTCAAATTCCTTCAAATCATTATTCTTCATCAATAGTGGAGCGTCATTCCCAGTCTTCATGAATAACTTGACTTGAATTCTAAATCTATGGGTTCTCTAATCAACAGGGGATATCATCCTTGATATTTCTCAATAACTATTAGTTCAAGTAATAATTCTTCTCTCTAACCTCCCTCAATATGGAATAAAAAACATAGTCCAATTTCTCCCTTAGTACATGCGGTTAATAAATTTTTAGGCACGATAGCGGAAACAAATGGGGAGTATGGGTGTGAGAAAAAATGAGGAATATTTTTTGAAGAAAATCATGATAGAAGTATTAGAATTTCCTATCATCATGGTCGAAAAATTTATAAACCATTAAAGTTATTTCTTCAACAGTAGTATAAATTGCATTAAACGGTAACAGAAGAAAGGCATGGTAGAGAAAGAAAGGTATGATAAAGGGTCTCCTAATCTTTATGGTTTCATTAGTGTAATGAAATATACAAACTAGTAAAAAAATTATAAATTAAAGTTATAAAAAATACAAAATCATTCGGAATAGAAGATTAAAAATTAAAAACTAATTTTTCCTAACTGTTTAAAATAAAAAATATATTTTTAAAAATGAAATTTTTTTATACAAAAATATAAAATTTTAAATTAAATTTAAATTACATTACTTAATTACATAATCAGTTGATAAAAAATATATATATTAAAGACTGTATTAAATAAATATAAAGACTAATAAAAAGGACCTACGATTAAGATTGAAAAAGAAAATTCATAATTAAATAGGAGAATAAAATCACAACACAAATAATTGAATCATAAATACAAAAACTAAAAAAAATAATAAATTAAAAATTTAAATATAAAATTAACCAAAATTCAATTATTTACCATTTATATAACATTTTTCTAAATAAATCATAATAATGTAAATAAAATGATTTCTAAATAGTGCATAGAAAAGAGACCACATCAATTACTAACTTAGGAAGTGATGTAATAAGGGGAATAGTGGTTCAAGATGGTCATTCTTGAAAATATGAATTTGGATGAGTGGAGAGATGAAAGACACATATTCATATCTTTTCCTTGGGATGTATATTCTATTGATTATCAAAGATGACTTAGATAGTATAAGGATGTGGAGTTTCAGTGCTTTAGCATGAATTATTTTGATGGGGAGACCTTAGTTGACTACTCTCAATATCTTAATAGTGTGGTGTGATTGTGAGGTAGGATGGTTGTTCTATTGAATATAATATAATAATTTTTAGATGATGGGAATTAATCAAATTGTTCCTTTCACACTAGAGCTACCAAATTTATGAAGAACATAGTTGTCATTATTGGTGGTTGAGAATGTTTTGATCTATTGAATATTGTTCCCTAGTGTATTAGATTTCATAAAATTATAGTGAATATCATAGGAATACTTGTTTTATAAAAACTGTAACCATTCTAATAAGTAAATGTGATGAGTTATGCATTGACATTTTGGCTGGGCTTGGTCATATTCCTTGTAGTAAGAATGTGATATGGGTTATTATTCTTTCACATACAAAATAAATACATTTCCAACCTACTAAGGAGTAAAAAAGGTATAGGATTTTAAGAACATGTATGTGTTTAAGATGGTTTCACTCTATACTATGTTTATCGATGTTGTTTACCTTAATAATTTGATGTAGGTAGTTAATAAATTCTCATAGTTTCTCCTCGATTGGGACATAGAGATTCGAGGAGGAAGGGTATATTACCACCCAATTATGTCGAACTGTTTGGGATTATGGTGTGAATTGGAATGATATATATTCAAATAGATCTATAGGAACATTTAAATTCTATCATTGAAATGTTCTGTGTTTCCTAGCTAAATATGCATCATCCAGATCCACCCCCATTTTATCTCAAAGAAGTATGTTGAATTATAAATTTTTACCTTAGTTATTGAAATCCAATTTAGATAGTGGGCCTAAAGGATAAATTTATATGAGGAAAGAAGATCCATTTGATTTGAGATATATGGACGTGCTTTAGGGAGAACAAAAATATAGGAAAGTGTGAGGCCTTTATGAGACAATAATTATCTTATCTCTTTTTGGGTTTTTGAACCTGAGCCTTTGTAGTGAAAAAATGTATTTATAGTGGACATGATTGTCACACACCAGTATATATAATTAGGTATTATTTATATTTTGACCTTTAGTTTTTGATTTCATGTTCATATATAGGATAGTATAATGGAATACGACAATTGTATTTGTCATGTTGAATAATATACTATGACCATTAGTTTGTTTTAAACTATAGAGGATATAGTTAATGCATAGTTAGGGAACTATAGTGTATTGGGTGGTTTCAGTGGTTCTAGTTATTCATTAATAGCTATATAATGGAGAATTGTCTATATTGTGAAGGTTTGAAGATATATTCTGGGATGTTCTGCAAATATCAGGTTCACTACGCTATGGAGTGTTGATTATAGTGAAGTTTAATTGTATGGTCATTGAAGTTATAGCATAGTGATGTCCATTGTATTGTAGTCTTTCCTCTTATATTATGATATCTCATTGTTGGACATGGTATTGATTCTGTATGTAATTAAGACTATGTTCAACATCATAATGAAAACTTCTTTTCAGTATAATCTGGTCAATTTTGGGACATATTGTTTCTTAACATTATGTGAAAATCATGAAACCTATTTTTAAAATTTTCTTAATAATTATCAAGCTATTTTTTCAACTTAAATTATATGAACACCTAAACCATAATCTAGATTTTTTTGATTTAATGGATCTTTTTTGGTGATTTTGGATCTATTCTCCATCCTAAGGGTGGATCTTTGTTCCCTATAAATGCATGCGTCTCTTTTGGGTGTAGTCTGCTTCTTTATGATCTGATTTCTTCCACTCCCATAATTATTAGGCAAGGTGGTTTTCATCGATCATGAGGTCTTTGCATGTTTCTCATTTCCTATCCATTTCTATTCATTGGGTTATTATTAATCTCTTCTAGTTTTGATTAATGGAATTGATGTTCTGAATACCGTGAGGGGTAATTTAATATTCAATGTCTATGAAATTGTTTTCAAAATGGGGTTTTTTAAAATTTTGATTTCATTCACATGATGTGTTGGATATAATACAAAAAAATGGTTATAAATTTGAAAATTATTTTCAGTCATTGAATAGGTGTGACATTTATATTGAAAATTATTTATGAAATATGGGCATGGTTTTCTTCAAACGCAATGATAATATATTGAACATTGATAGAAATTAGGCTATAGGGAATAACTAAACATATGAAATCCCGTGTAGAGTAAGATATAAATATGTGAGATTACTATGAATCTATTATTTATACTAGGTTTTCTAGGGAACTATGGTTCCCAAAAAATATGATTCACTTATATTATCTAGTTTTCCTTTCACTGGTTTATATTTTTTTGATGTCATGTAATTGAATGTGATTTGTTTCATTGTGCTTACATTACTTGAATTATTAATTGATATGACATATTTTCCAAATTGATATTTATATTGATACTTGAAACCTATTTTGTTCATCTAGATATCCCTTATGGATACTTTTTATGTTAAATTAATTTTTTGATTTAAGTATGTATTATTTTTAAAAAGAAATCCAAAGGATTTATTTGCAAAATGATTTATTTGGAAATAATTTTGTTCCAAATATGTTTGATGAAATATTTTATCAGTCTAAGTGGATATAGATTATGTATATTCATTGGTGGTATCATGTGGAGAATTATTTCTCACGCACTACTTTTTTCATTGAGCATTTGTAGAATTGGCATTTCTGTATATAGTTAGAGGGAAGAACATGATTTATTGGATGCATCTCCTAGATCATGTTTTCAAATAATGGGTTGGGATAGTGGTGACATACGGTCACATAGAGATGGACCTATGGGATACTTCAGGTTTCATTTTTATGGTATTTTGTTTTCTTCTTGGCCTTTTTATCTATTTGTTTGATTTTACCTTCACGGTTGTTTCTTTTTAATATGTGGTTTTTTTTTAATATCTACTATGATATTTTATTTTTTTCAAATTTTCACATGTCTATTGAAGGTGAAATTATCACCATATTTCATTTTATGATACTATAATTTCCTGACTCAGATACGACATACCGATTCCCCAATCCAGTCAATCACATGACCTCAAGAGCACCTCCCCATATGCCAAAGCCTCCCAACTTGCTACAAGGGTCTGATATATCAATTATGGGGAGACTATACCCACTATTATCATAGTAAATACATCATTGTAAAATAACAAACAACAACTAAATAACATATAATCTTAACCTAAAATAACCAGTATCACATGATGGCCGAAACTAGAAATACAATATCAAAACTAAAGAACAAATATGTCATGCCAATGTACATGTCAAGTGTCTAAAATAAAACCCAAAATAAATACACTAATGAATCCAAAAAATGGGTAATGAATCATTTCAGGTTCCATTATACATTCTCCATCCCACATTAGCCATCTAACACATGGATTTTTTCCTTAACCTGTCTGGAAAGCACAAATTCTATTCGAGTACCAATTAGGCAGCCATTGTTGGGTATGAGAACAACTCAATTAGACACCACCAAAGAAATATAATAAATATCTTGTAAGTAGTAGGTTTATATAGTAGTATAAAAAAATAATTTCAGTTAATATGTAAATAGTTATCACATTATCAAGTAATATTTATTTAATCACACAAACCACCAGGTTCTTGTAGACACCCATACCTCAATCCCATCTTTGGCTCATACTAGAGTCCAAAGCATGTCTAAGGGATATCATATCTCAAAATTTCGTTATTACCATTTTTTTAATTCATGCCTAGAGGTCCATGTTACTATTCATACATCACATAATATAATGACCATGTTCCCATTCATTAATTCATAACTAAATAAATATGTTACCATTCATACCTTAAACATTCAAATAACCATGTTCTCATTCTTTATTTCAAAACTAAATGACCATGTTACTATCCATACCTTACACATTAGAATGATTATGTTACTATTTTTTATTCCATAACTAAATGAACACATTACCATGTATACCTTAGACATTTGAATAGCCATTTTCTCATTATTTATTTTACAACTAAATTTCCATGTTACCATTCATGAAAATAATTAATTCAACAATTAATTATCCACATCATTTCCATTACTAATTGAAAAATTAGATAAACACATCAATTTAATTATTTAACTCAATAATTATTATATCACCTAAAACCACTTAATTAATTACAAAACTAATTAATGTTTTAAAACCCATTAATTAATTTATCAATTAATTAATCAATATCTTCAAACTCAAAATCCCATAATTAGTTCCACATTTAATTATCTCATTCAATATTTCTGTAATTAATAATGAATTCCACAATTAAATATCTCAATTATCAATTATTAATATCTCATATGAATTACTTAGTTAATTATATCAAATAAAAAATATTTATATGTCATAATTAATCATACAATTAATTATCTAAAAATACATAATTTTAGAATTCCCCAATTTCAAATCGGGTCAATTAATTAATTCACAAAATTACTTAATTTAAACAAGAACATGATTTAAAAATATCAAATATAAATTATGCAATTACATAAATTTAATTTAAATAAATTCATTTGGATTTTAATTATAGACCAAAATACCTCGATTCGTTGATTAGTGATCACCTAGTGAAAATCAACAAAATTTGAGCGGCACAATGATATAGAATGAGACCAGAATATAAAACCCTAAATAAAAATTAAAAAATAACAATCAATTAAATATAAATATTGATCCAAAATCCTAGATATGGATCCATAAAAATAAGTTAGGATCCAATCAAAACAAAAGGAACAAACCCTTTCTATAATATGAGAAGAAAGGAGAATGAATGGGAAACGATGTAGGATGACAGTCACTTATCGGGAAGGGTGTAGATCTTCTATATGGGATTTGAATCACCAATAACTAAGTTCAGTAGGGTATTTAATTCACTTGAAAGGCTATGAATAGTGAAATAATTTTAGGGGTCGAGTATGGTTCAATTTGGGTGAGTTTTGGGGGTTCAAATGATTAAAACCAATTTTTTGGGTGGATCAAAAATTCATGCATGGTTACTTAGGAAGGGGTGAATAGTTTCACCTAACTATGTACCTAAACATGTGCCTATATAATATGTATTCATAGTTTCTTCCTTGAGGGTACACAATTTGAAAAACTGTGCACCAACCATACAAATCCCCAATGTATAGGGTTTTATAGTTTGTAGGTCTAGGGCACACAGTTTGGGAAAATTGTGCGCCACCTGGGTATTGTCCTTCTCCCTTCCAATTTTCACAACCATTCACCCAAAAAACCTAAAAGAAAAAAAAATAGAAATTACTCAACAAAATTTAAAATAGTACCTATAAATGAGCCTATAAAATCTCCAGAAAAGGTTGGGGTTTTACAATATCTACACTTTATAATATCTGATCATCGAGCATCATATCCATGCATCTCTAAGATTCTAAGTCAAAAAATATTGGTCCATTGAGCCTACATATCTAATGAAATTTCACATGTTTTCCTCCTACACATGTTTATGTTTCCAAAATACATAAACTATCATCATGGTATTTCCCTAAAAAACTTTCTCACTACAATCTGTTACACGTGTCAAATGCTCCTAAAAGGCTGCATTTATCTCATGCTAAACATCGTCCAAATCAATAAAATGAGAAGGGTTGGGGTGATAATGTTAAATTTTTAACACCTGAAAAAAAAATCATGCATAGAATTTTATCTATATGGAATATCCAATTAGAATGTCTCCATCATCACTATATCCAGCTCCTCAAATGGTCCAATGAACCTGGGTGCCAACTCACCAAGTCTTCATATCATGTGGTGATTCAACCTAGGTGAAACCTGAAATAATACACAATCAGTCTATATAAACTATAGGGGTCATTGAAATCTATCATAATACTACTTTTATCAAATTGGAGCCATATCTATACATTTATTAATCAGTTGTACCTTCTCTAATATCTTCTTGGTGAGGCTCGATCCCAACAGCTTAGACTCACTTGCCTCCATACATCATAGATGTGATCTGTATGACCTACCATAAAGTGAGTCATATGGTTCAGTCTGTATAGTTTCTTGATAAATGTGTTCATATGAGAACTACACCAGTGCCAGATACTTCTCCCAAAAACCACCTAATTCTATAACACAATCTCACAACAATTATTCAAGAAACTATATAGTACACTCCAACTACCCATCTGTCTGTTTGTAGAAATAAATACTAAAAAGAAACTATATAACAAGAACCTTCTGTAATCCCCTCCATAAGAGAAAAGTTAAACATGATCCCTGGTCATAAACAATTCTCCAGGAAACCCCATGTAGACTCACTATCTCCTGAATATACAGTTCTCCCAACTGATCCACTGAGAAGTCTCCTGTATATGAATGAAATATGATACATGTATCAAAAGGTCCATAAAAAATATAATCATATTTATAAGAAATAATTGGTCTAATAACTACAAAATCCATGGAAATTTCATCCCACTTACATTTTGGAAAGTTCAACGGTAGTAAAAATCCTCTAATTCGTTGATGCCTAGCCTTCACCTTCTGAAAGGTGTAGCATCTAGTCAAAAATCATTCTATCTCTTTTTACATGCATAACCACCAAAACCATCATCATAGGTCATGATACATTTTAGTTACACCTGTATGTACTTATCACTTCATGTAATGATGCACAAAAACTAGCTACTCATGCATTCTTGTAGGCACAACAACCTAATTCTTGAAATAGAATATCTTATACTCATATATGCTCCAATGAGAAGTTGACCCCATACATTCAAGGATTTTTCTTAAGTTAAAACACTCTGGATCATCATATTTTTTTATCAGTGTTCTGTCTCTAATGTTTAGACTCCAGTGAAACTGATATGAAGTTCATCTACTCTTTACCCTCCAGAACCACAACATGCATCTCAACCAGAAATGACATCACCATCAACTTGGCACTAGAATCCTGAACTACCTGAGTCTATGTTTTCTTGATCAAATCATCAGTAACACTATTCCCATTTCTAAGAATATATGCTATATCAAAATTTAATGAACCCATATACACAAACCATAAAAATGGTCAGATTTTCAAATATCACTATGTAAAGATATACTTTAAGATCTTGTGATTTGTATACATAGTAAACATTTCCACTAATAAGTAATGCCACCAATACTTTAAATCATAACCCATTGTATCCATAATGTGGCCTTTCATAGGGTATTTTTTTCATGAGGCCTAAACATCCAACTCCCTTATGCCACAACTTGATCAGCATGCATCAACATAGCTCCAATTCTGATCCCAGAAGCATCACAATAATCTGTTTACTCCTCACCCAAATCAGGTAGGATGAAGATCAGTGATGATTTCAATAAACTCTTCTACACATATAAGTAATCCTTGTATGTTTATAACCATTAAATAATTATCCAAATATTAGTTAAGCTCAAAAGAGGAACTACCAAATGGGAAATGTCATGGTTGAATCTCAAATAATATCCTTTCAACCCTAGAAAGCTATGGATATTGAACACATTCATGGTCTTCTCCCAAGAAAAAACTTCATGAACCTTCTCAAGGTATAAAAACACACCTTCCTTTGATATTATATAACCTAGTAAGTAAACATTATCAATCTAAAACATTCACTCAGATAGCTTGGCGTATAGTCGATGCTCTCTCTCAGTGTACTCTAGACGATGTCAACATATTGGGCATGATCATCATAAGTCTTAAAGTACACTGTGATTTCATCCAAAAACTAATCCAGGTATGGATGAAATATCATATTTTTAAATTCCCTAAACACTATTTCTGTGTTCTCCAACCAGTATAGTATTACAATAAACTCATATAGGTCATACCTTCTTCTGAAAGTAGTACTCAATATATCTAAAGACCAAATATCAACTGATGGTACCCCAATCTCATATAGAACATTGAGAACCCAAAATCTCATCATAATTACTAAAATATATAATCAATACATGGGAGAGGGCATAGATTTTTCCCTGTCATCCTGTTCAACTTCCTTTAGTCAACACATAAGCATAAACTCTGGTCAGTCTTCTTACCAAACAGATCTAGTGAACCCCATGGGGATGTACTAAAACAGGAAAATACCTTATCTTCCAACTCCTCCAGATGATTCTTTAGATTTTGATGTTGTGTTGGTGCCATTTTTATGGTGGAATAGAAACCATATCTGCCCCCAGCATGATCTAAATAGTTAATTTCGCATCTCTCTCAAGTGGAAGCCCTATGAAATCTTAAGGAAACATATTCTGAAACCTATCCACTAAGGGTAGAATGACATCTCTCTTCACACCTCAATAATATGGAATTGAACTAGAAACCTATTCTATGATCTATCTTTTTTTCTTAGTAATTATCTATTCTCATCCCTCCAAGATATCCCACTCTCCATAAGAAATATAGATTTTACCCTTAAGAGATGTAAAAGTAACTCTCCTAAGGTAATATTAAATGTGGGCTCAGTATATTAGTAACCAGTAAATACCCATAATTAGGTCAAAGACTGACATGTCTAGGATAAAAATATACCATTGAAATTGA
This sequence comes from Viscum album, assembly GCA_963277665.1. Lineage (NCBI taxonomy): Eukaryota > Viridiplantae > Streptophyta > Magnoliopsida > Santalales > Viscaceae > Viscum > Viscum album. Next base: position 1,808,121,747 of record OY728160.1, read on the forward strand.
TACTCCAAAAACTCAAGAGAACAATCTGTGCATAAGAAAAAGTCCCTCAACTATACTCCCAAAGGTGTGACTATCATCAACACCCAGTTCACAAAATCCACCACAATGCTCAAAACATTAACATTTTTTCATAAATAAAGGAATTAGAGGAACTAGTGTAAAATTAGTCACTACCTACCATAGAATACACAAGAATAGTACCTATCACTATCGATGGTATATCCTCTCTATCCACAAGTGTAGGCTGAATAACATTCAACTATCCTTCCCCTCTTCCCAGTGATGCATTCTATGTCCCTTGTGCTGCACTACACTGTTGATACGAGATCCCTTTTCTAAAAGTTCCACGTCAACTACCTCTACCATATCAGTCATTAGAACTCTAGATTGTATCCTGATATGGTGTGGAAGTTCCCTTTTCTTCACTTTGATTATGCCTAGATGCAACCTCACTTCTCGTCTGTTACTGGGTCCTATAGAACTTTTATAGATATCCCATCTTTCCAAAAGATCGATAATCTATTGTTGGTTAGGGGAACTATCTCCAGAAGTTTCCCAACCTACCACAATGGTGACTGATCACTCGAGAAAGGTCCTATTCAATTGATCCCTCTATCTGGGTAATCAGTTTCTCACTTCCATGGCTAATGATTTCATTGTGATTCTTCCAACTATCAGAATTCGTACCTCTTGATTATCTAGATAGAAACACCTTCCCTTCTCTAGAATCCTCCTTCGTGTTCCCCTTAGGTATGGAAGCCTTGTCTTCCAACTAATAAAACTTCTTTAACAGAAAAAGGATAACCTATGACTTAATATCACATTTATGTTAATCCTAAAAATTCCTCGTCGTAAAAGTCTCATCACTAAAAAATGATGTATAATAGTGTTGAAAATCACTAAATCATAATGTGTCTTTCATCATAGACATACTCCTCTTATTCATCCTCATGAAATCAGCTGCTCCCTCCCACCTCAGCATCTCTGGATAGAAGTTCTCCATGAACTTCTCCAAGAAATTTCTCCATAACATACAATAAACATATCCAATATATGCATGAATATCCACTAGTTCTTATACAATATTCATAGCATGTATTCATCCAACATGAATCTCCTCTATATAAGATTTTCTACGTGGTCATGTATAGTCTCGATGGACTCAACTCAAAACTCACCTCCCTCGATTCCACAATCTCTAGTAAAATTTTGAGGGTTATATAACCGGAATTCACTCATTATATAATATATACCCTTAAAAATCTACCCCGGGTATCATCCCATGAATTGAATGAATTGGGAAATGTTCTCTCGGAACTACTCACTGACTTCCTCACCCTGTACAATTTGTGACTTAGGTCACGTGACTGGTAGATCATTTCTAGCCATAACCTTTATTCATCCTCTCAGCATGCATCATCATTAATGAATATATATACAATGCCAAAGAAGAACCTTAGAAACATTTCATGAAATAAAAAAAATTATGGGAAATAAAAAATTCAAAAAAATCATTTCCCCAAACCCCGCCACACAGTGAAAACCAAGACACTATCACTACCCTTAACCATCATACATCTAGGTCATGGTTCCCAAAGGAAAACTCATACTCATTACTCAATTTCATCATATAGACACTCAATAATTATCATCTAAAATCATTTTATATTCTTTTTCAATTTTATGTTAGGCACCATTTTCAGTTCAATTTTCAAAATAAAGGAAATATAGATCACTTTCAAAAATGTACTCATAACCCATTTTCCCATGCAACCCTAAAATGAATCATGTCCCAAAATAACCCTAAGTTCCAAGAATTATTCATGAAAAAATTACCCTTGTTTCATACTAGTCCACGAGTAAATTATTAAAAAAATCATTGAAATAATAATAACATCACACAATAAGTGTGTCTCCTAAGGTGAAATAATATACAACTGTAATAGAAAATAGAAATAATAATAATCCCCTCTATGGATACCTGGGTTATCCCCCAAAAATGTGTTTGCTACTCACATAAATGAGCTCACAACCTAGGCACAAATCATGCTAGTATTTTTTATTGTTACCTAAATAGTAAGATAAAATAAAATGAAAAAATGGGCTCTAATAAAACTTTGTAACATTCCAAAATGGGTGTCACACACCTGTTCGCTGAGACAGTCAATCGCATAACCTCAGGAACACCTCATCATATGCTAGAGGTATCTAACTAGAAGCGAGGGTCTAATCTATTGGTATTGGGGATATTGTAACCTATTTTAAAAGAGTAATACACAAGTATAAAGTAGTTTACATTAACTAAATGACATTTAATCATAACCTGAAAGAACTAGTATCACAAGATTCCCAAAACAAGAAATACAATATCAATACTAAATCCAAAATATGTCATGCCAATATATGTGTCAAGTATCTAAAATTAACCCCAAAATAAATACACTGACAAATCCCCTAAGAGGGTCCAGAATCATGTCTAGTTCCTTCATCTATGCTCCATCCCATATCATCAATCTGACATTGGGATTTTTCAATTAACCTATCCAAAAAGCAAAATGTTTAATCGGGAACTGATCATGTAACCTAAGTAGGGTGCGATTATAACTTAGTAGGCCACCATAAACGGAGTCTAAAACAACATCTTATTAGTAGAAAGTGTATGAAGATTTATAAATAAATAATCACAATAAATAAGTAAAAAGTTTTCACATTATTAATTAATCTTTATTTAACCACATAAACCCTCGAGTTCCTATAGACACATGTACCTCAATACATGATTCTTCTTATGCCCGATCCTAATGTATATCTAAGGTAAATAATATCTTATAATTCCATTGTTATAATTATTTAATTCATACATGAATTACTATTTTATTATACAAAAATAAAATAATAGAATGACCATGTTTAAATTTTTATATTCACAACTAAATGACCATGTTACCATTCTTATCATACAAATTAGAATGATCATGTTCCTGTTCTTTATTTCACAACTAAATGATTGCATTACCATTCATACCTTACACATTATGATGACCATGTTCCCATTCTTTATTTCATAACTAAATGAAAATTTTACCACTCGTACCTTACACATTATACTGAACATGTCCCCATTTATTATTTCACAACTAAATTACCATGTTACCATTCATACGCATAATTAATTCAAAAATTAATTATCCATATAATTTCTATTACTAATTCAAAAATTAGTTAAACACATCAATTCCATTAGTAAACTCAACAATTATTTTATCAACTAAATTCCTTTAATTGATTCCCCAATTAATTAATCATGTCAAAACCATTAATTAATTAATTAATTAATTAATTAATTAATTAATATCCACTAACTCAAAATCTCATAATTAATTCCACACTTTATTATCTCCTTCACACCCTGAATACATCCTAATTAATTCAAAAATTAATTCTCTCAATTATAAATTATCAATGTATCAAAATTAATTCATTAATTTTTTTTCTCAAATAAAAAAACTTTTTATCATATAATTAATTTTACATTTAATTATATCAATTTCCATAATTCCTAAAATCCAAAATTTCATATCTCCAAGATTAATTAATTCACCCAATTAGTTAATCCAAAAAAAGAAACCAATTTCTAAATATCTAATAAATATTATACAACTACATACACATAATTTAAATAAGTACTTTTTATTTTAATTATAGACCATATGCCTGGATTCTTTGATGAGTGATCACCCAATGGAAATCCCCAAAAAATTTCAGCTCAATGACATTGAATGAGATCCAATTCTAAAACCAAAAATCAAGATTAAACAAATAAATATATATTCAATACAGATATATTACAAAAAACCTTTATCTAGATCCACAAATATAGGTCAAGATCAAATAAAAACATGAAGAACAAACCCTTTCTAGAATAGGATAATAAAAGAGAAGGAATGAGAAACTAAGTGGGATGAGATCCTCTTACCGGGAGGGGTGCTAATCTTTGATTCGAGATTCAAATCACCATTAATTGATTTTAGTAGTGATTGTAATTTTTATGGAAGGGTATGAAATTTTGAAATAATTTTAAGGGTTGAGTCAGGATCAATTTGGGTGAGTTTCAGGGTTTCAAGTTATTAAGAAACAAATTTTTGGGTGACTTAAAATGTCAAGCATGGTTAGCTAGGTAGGGCTGCACAGTTTCACCTAAATGTAAACCTCTATTATAGGGTTTCAAAATTTCTCCTTAGAGGTCACATGGTTTGACATCCCATGATCAAACAGTTCAAATCACCATAGTTAAGGGTTGCATGGTTTGCTGTGCTAGGGCACAGGGTTTGGGCAATCCTTATGCCCACCATGCGCTTCCCTTATCCCTTCCAATTTTCTAAAATTTTCACCCAAAAACACCAAAAAGTATATCCCAAAAAATTACTCAAAAAAAGAAAAATAGTACTTGTAAATGATCTTGGGACATATCCCGAGACGTTTGAGGTTTTAGAGATACCCTGGTGCCTATCGCAAACCCATTGCAATTAAAAATACACTTGGAGCCTTATGGTAGGCCAAGTTAGGTGACATTATCAGTTAACCTAGGTTTGAAATTTAAATTTTTGAAGTATAATTCCATGTTAAATTAGGAAGGTTTTTAGGACAATTTATAAATGTATTATATTAATTTTTAATATAGATAAATCTCACTCAACTTCATAAATAATCCCATGATCATCTAACTGTGTATTGTTAGTTATGAGTTCCTTACAGAAATTTTTCAGATATAATAATTCAAATTATAAGGGAGAAATTTATTTCAGGTGGGAGGGAAATATAAAACCCTGATATTCTAAAAAAATGATCAACTTTAAATAGGTCAATATTGTTGTTATCTTATTTCACAAGCAACATCGCATGTAAAAACATATATTTATTAAGATAAAATATAAATATTTTACTATGTCCTCTAAAAACTAACAATTTAATTATATAGAATGAATAAGAGTAACCAGTTTATGAATTATTTATTGAGATATTATATAGTAAACTTTTAATTTGACTGAAATTCAACTAGTATAGCTAAATTGAACAATATCATCATTTTCTGTTTATAACTATATTTTTCTTGAAATATTTCACTATATATATTATTCTTTCTAATCATAAGCCTTAATATTATTGATATTAATATATATTTATATTTATAATTTTTTTCACTAATTGGTAAATGATATGAAATAGAATTAATAAGATATTTTTTCTTAAAGAGTTATTTTCTAGATAAAAATAATTTTAGATTATATATTATCATTTTAATAAAAATATAAGTTTCAAAATATAATATAATTAGTTTGAACAAATTTAACATCATTTTTGGATTCAACATTTTAATATTTTATAAATATATTATTTTCAAATTTTTCTAAAAATATTGACTTAAAGGTAAATAATACAATATACTTTTGTTTAGAAATACCATGATTTAATGACATTATTTTTATATAAGTTAATTGTATAAATTTTTTAAAACAATATCTAAAAAAATTGAATTTTATAAGACACATTTCAAAAATAAAATTTTTAATTCAAGTTTACAAATCCATATCAAATATTTTATAATATAAGTAATATTTTTCTAAATAATTGTTATTAATATATTATACATATTTTTTTAAATGCTTTTTTTTTAATTATAAATTGAATAAAGTAAAATGGATTCCATATTTTGAATCATTAGTTCAAAATTATTCAATCATTAGTTTTTTTATACATAAAAGATAAAAAACTTTGGTAAAAACTATTTAACTCTCTAAGAGTAAATAAGGGTTAGAGGGTTTAAACCAAGTAAAAAAGGATAAAATGTTCGAAAAACGTGTTTTATATAGTGTTTTAGGCCTTAATCAACATTATCTATTTATCATGCCATAATTTCTCAATTTTAGTTGCACTCTCCTTGATAATGGCTTCCCATTATTAAAACATTATTTGTATTTATAAAAATTTCATAGAATCTTACCTACAAAAAGGGTCTTCTGTCACCCCTTCAACACCACTCCAAAAATTAGTATTCCTCATCCAATATAACATATCTCTGTTTAATATAATCCAATATCTCGTCATTATGTTAAAGGTCACATGATATTATCCAATTCACTTATTTTCCAACGAATTTTCCAAGGAAAAGTCAATGTTCTCAACATGAGTATTTTTTTTCCTCAACTTATTTACTTTTTATACTTCATTCATAATTATAATATTCAAATAAATATGTAATTAAATAATTATTAGTTATATAAATAATGTTATTATTATTGTATACTAACCATTTTCTATATTTCTCATATATCCTAAGGAAAAATGAAAATGTGATTTGCATATAGCGTTGGACTACTGCTTCCATGAAGAAACATGTTTTTCCCCATCAAAAATGTCATGTATGGTTGAAAAAGATAATTTGATATATAATTATGATATTAATGTCTCCTAATTTATAAACCATATCACACCCTTCTCGTGTTCTATGAAAATGAAATCATTATCAATGAGTACAGGCATACTACAGCCACTACGAGATGATGAATTTCTCTTTTCAATACTGTAATTCAAGGTTGGTCCTAATAATTTGTTTAATAGATAAATATTATTTTTATTATATCATTAAGGTTGTGGTATGAAAGTATAGATATCTTATAATGATATGATAAAAAATAATTCATCATTTATTTAGTAATTTTGAACAACTATACTAAGAGAAAAAAAATTAATTCATATTATGTACTATTTTAATATATATTGTATTACATATAAATCCTTCCCATTATAATATATAATCCTAATATTAAATTAATAATATCATTATTCTCTAGGAATAATGTTATTACAACAAAACCACCACATAATGATCCATTAATCTTGGTATGTTCATGTTTGGCAATATATAAAAATAAACATTAACAATGTTATGATTTTATATCAAGGATTAACAAGGGAAACTAATTAATACTATAACATGATAGTATTTTTTAGAAATTTCTTTTGTAAAGATATTTTTTTATTTAACTCATTAATTAAAAAAACAGATTTCATTTTTCATGAATCAATAAAACTAGATCATCGTCAATTTCATATTCACGGATTGTTACCAATGAAACTATGGAATGAAATTTTGACATCATAAATAACATTAAAAATATATTTATAGAAAACTAATGATCAAAAAATGAGGAAATTTTTAACAAGATTGAATATAGAAAATATCTTTCTGGAACCATTTCAAAATGATGATTATTACTTACACTGATATTGAAAAATGTAATCACTAACTAGGATTTATATATATAGTGATTAAATTTGAAGTGTGTAAATAAAATATATGTTATAAATCTTGCTAAATAAGTAATTATGATAACTTATTTTTTTATACTGTATATAATATAACATTCATTGAAGCCTGGATAAACATTAAGGGGTTTTTTATCTCAATTCTAATTAATTAAGACATAATAAATTTTAAGCACCTTGTCTTACATTTAGGGTGTATTTACATTCCATGTATATATTTTATCATAACATTTTTATTTAATATTATATTGTAATCCAAATAATATTTTATTCTCTAAGTGGATAATGATTCAATTATTACACCAAAAGTAATGATGTTTGGTTACTTGAATGTCATTTATTGTGTTAGGATGGTTCTCTTGAACTTATTTCATTTATGTTTTCTACATTATTCCCTTGACTGTATAATGGTGTATTCTCTCATTATTTTTATTATAATTATATTCCTAAAAAATATATCCTTATTAAATATTTCCTACCTTGTGGAGTATGTTTTCCACAAGGGATATGGATATATAAAATCTTTATTAATTGAGTTATAATGTTTTATCCTAAACATTTTTCATCCATGATTGGATTATCCCACCATAATATTTTTTTTATAGATATAAGACTATTTGGGAAAATAAATTATTAATTCAAAGAAAGTTTTATTTCTATTTTTACAATGCTTATTTCAATAAAGGTAATTTGAATGTATTAAATATGTTCCTCAAATATTAATATGTGTTATCATTGGATCCACATTTCCGATGGAAAACAACATTTAATTTTCAATTATCCATTATTGGATATTATTTTTTGAAGTAAATGTATTTCCAAGATTTTACTTCACATTTACAAAAGATAATTATGAAATTGACATGTATGTTTATATTTTACATGAATGTTAATTTTTTTCAGAATGCTCTATTAAGTTTTCAAATTTATTTTCTATTTCATATTTAAAAGGATTTAGACTCAAGATATTTATGATTAATGATTTATACACACATATATATATATATGGTATGAATCCTGTGGTGTTAAAAAATTGATTATATATCCTAATTGTGTGAAACTGTTTAAAGAAATATTTTGGAGGGATTTCTCTCATCAATGTCATCATCCTTATAATTTCCCTATGTTAAACTAAGGATATGTTCTTTTCTAACCGTATAACTTTTTTCTATATATATATTGTGTAATGTTATTTTCTATCAAATATATTTTACATCAATTCCATTACCTTACATATCCAGTGATCAGGAATAAGAATAAGTTTTCATTTAATTACTTTACATTGGAATTACAAGGTTTTCTGTTTCTCTTATAGAGGTGTATGAACCTAGATTCGATACAACAATTCAATATGGAAATTAATTTCATAAAACTAATTCCATTACTTAATACAGTGCTAGTTTTAAGTATTCTTACAAAAAAATATAATCTATATTTTGAATGGGTAATTATTTAAAATATGTATACATGTTATTTCTATATATATGTTTTTTGATTTCTCAAGAAAATATACAATTTATTGTTTAACTATACATCTTCTTTATCTTGATATGTTATGATCATGTTATCCATTTTACTAACATGTTGAAAAATATTAGTGTTTTTATGTTAATATTCCAATATAGATGGTTATTAATGATGTTTATTATGTATTATTTACAAATTATCTTATATAATTAATGAATTAGAATTAAACAAGTGATGAGTGGGGCCTATATTATATCTTCCCTAGATGAATTAGTAGGTATCATGAGATAAACATGTTAGGTTATTTGGTGCAAGACTAACCAATTTAGTAATATGTCTTGAATGTTGTCTTGATGATAATAATGATATCTTGGAAATGGATTTGAAGGAAACAATAATTTATAGATGTGTTCTTCAAGGTAATATCATGATTTCTAATATTATAAATTCTATCACCACAAATTTATTTATTGTAATCAATGTGATATATTTATTTTCCTTACAACACATGGATGTATTATCCTCTCCACAAATTTATTTATTGTAATCAATGTGATCAATTTTTTTCTTTACAACACATGGATATATTATGCTCACTATTTTAGTTCATTAAGAAATTATGATGATTCTATATTCCTGACATAATATTTATGCCATGATTTACTCAATCGTATATTTTTCCTTACTGATTATTTGGGAATACCCATTATTATCTTTCTATTTATCTAGGATATAATTAAAAGTATTACACTTGATATTTAAAATATAATAGCTTGTTAGAATACTTGTAATAGATTATGGGGAATTATTATGGATTAAATTTTTTCTTTTTTGTTGGAAATATGAAAATATAAATTACTTTATAAATACATGGTATTTATTAGTTTATGTTTTTTCCTAATTCTCTAATTACCTAATCCTAAAAGGTGTTTAGAATGTATGTAATGAAATGTTTTCATTTTGTCTTATAGTTTTGGGATTGTTGTGTTCGGGATTCTGTAGATGGTATCAATCTCATAATTTAAATTAAGTGTCATTTTCACTCAATTTTTCAGTGTGGGTATGTTGAGATAAATTATATCTCAATATCAGGCATTGGGTAGCTATTATCATGCATTTATAGCTTATTATAACAATAAGTTACCACATGAACATATTATATTAGAATTTATCTTAGCTAAACTCATAATGAATCAAAATATAAAGGATACAAACTACTTTTCTTCAGTAAGGTTATAATTTTCACTTTTATAAAACTTCCCTATATCTATTCTAGAGGATCTATCAAATGTTTTATGAAAAATATTCCTCACCACCTTCCAAGATAGGCCTTTCAATAGTACAACCATGTAGTAGAAGTCTTGAATGAATATTTTGTAACAACCGGCCAAACAAAAAATGATATTAATCTCAAAATATAGTTCTCATACTATTAAATGAAAAAAATATTTAAACTTCATAGAGTATTCTAATAATCCTTCCATTGATATCACATACCCTAAAAGGATTACAATATTAATCCAAAAGTAAGACTATTAGGTCTTGGAATATATCTGATGTCTCTAAAGTGTGGTCAAAATTTTATTCAAATGTATTTTCTTCTCCCCAATTTACTATTGTTATTTAAGAATATTATTTTTAAATATTACTAGATATAATAAAAATATTATTGGAATACCTAATTAATCATATTCGTGACCACTATCAAGGTATTTTTATGATTAAATGGCATCACTAAGAACTCATACAGGCCATACCTTCTTCTAAAAGCAGTGTGAGGTACACTATATGTCCAAAACCACAATACATGATATCATGATATCAATTCCTTCTTATTGAAGACTATGTATCCTCTATGTAGATGAAATTGGACAATTATACATGGAAGTGGATATTAGTTCATCACTATTGGTCGGTTTAATCTCCTATAATCAATGTGTAACCTCAATGTTCCATAAACCATATAATTGAATTGGACTGAAGAACCCAAAGGGGATATACACAGTCATATAAACCCCTTTTTAACTCTGTCATTTATTTTATCATTCTGAAATTATAATTTTTCAAGATTTATCCTTTGAGTAGGAATAAAAATTTGTTTTCCACTTATCCTGATCAAAAATATGAACGTAAACTCCTGATATATTGTCAATAATGGGAAATAAAAAGAAATAAAATCAATATAAATTTCAATGACATGAGTAAAGACTACTTGATGTGCATCCCAGTCATCCAAAATAAGTCTAGATAATTAGGTTTTGACCCCACCTAGCCACTGACAGTTATGTCATCCATGATCAACCTTTATATACTACTCCATAACATAAACACATGTGTCACCCACATGGAATCAAATGATTCATGTCAATGAAATTATTCAATATTATCTTGATACTAGAAGTTACAATCCACTCTAGAGATTACATAAAATCTGATCATCTCTTTCATGTTTAATTATAAGAGAAAAATATTACCACCAACCACTATGGAAAAATATCTACATTGGAAGATGACTTCAGAATGTACCCACAAAATTCAAGTAGATCAACATCACTCTTTATAAATACTATATGTAAAGTCCTAATCAAAAAATTAAGTTATATAGTATAATGTAATGTGATTATCATAGGTTGAACAACACAGATGCTAGAGTGCAGTTACATGAATCTTGCCTTAGATGATAGACAGTTGCGAATCCTGATCTGTGGGTGTAGGTTCAATAGCATGTAACATATTAAAACATCATACTTATTATTTTTCTTGAATATTTTTTTCTTCCATACTCTAATATTTCTACAAACCCTTCCTTTTATTACCATTCCCTCCACCATAACATGAACAATTTTTGGAACTTTAACTACCCTCCTACAACAGCATGATAGATGGAAATTATAAACCCTATACCTAACTAGATCCATATTATCTTAATTCCTGCTAATATATCTTTTAAAATAAGTAAATTCTTCCCATGCTACCATAAAAGAAACACTTGTGTGGTGGCCATGTACTTTGATGATGATTATGCCTTCATCCACCACACAGATAACACTCTATAGAATCGTATTCCTTAGGATAAAAAGTTGTACCACAACCCCAGTTTCTCTTCCAATTAACTTTCCAGTGTGACTCATTAAAAAAAATTTCTGATACTGGAAGGCCTAATTCTAACCCCCCAGCCCAGTAGTAGTTATCTTCCATGAGAATTTTCTTTAACAAAAGTTCCTCTATATAGTGAGGGTTTGATTAATGAACAGTTATGGATAAGGTAACAAAAAATAAAAAATGATCTTGAATCATATATATATATCCATCCTTGAAATATTTATCACATATATTCTCATCCCCAACATTCATAAAAGAATAATATTTCACCTCTATAAAGTGAATTATATTATCCATGTCTGATATTCTTGGTCATTTCAGGTGTATAAACTATTTGATCATGTTATCCCATAATAATTCTTAATAGAAGGGATAAAAAACATTATTTATAAGTACTTATAGGAAAAAACTCAATTCTAGTCATCTTGGACTTGAATATTCCAATGGATCTTAAATGAGCCTCATGTTATATAGACTACTAACATCACCCTCCTCTCAAGGTATTTCTATAAATGGTCAGAGATAGACTGAATTAACTATACCTAGAGCTTCTATGGATACAGAATATCACATCCTATAAATAAAATAGTTATATGAGTTTTAATAACATTATTTAGATTATAAATCATAGGAATAATTCATGTAATCCCTCTCTTTACATGGACCACTCACATAATTCTTTGGAGGAGATAGTTTTCTATGATAATATTTTATGCTACACAAGGCTTCGGTCCAACCACTGGTGGAACATTCTCATTATCACCGTCATGGTACTATATTTGAGTCCATAAAGTTTGAATACTTCTTCAAATACAAACACATACCTCAAAATTCATCACTATTATAGTTATCAATATAATAATATTGGGGAAACTATATTAGAAATAAGATCAATCTGTCCTCTATACCAAAATCCATAAAAGTATCAACAATTGGTTGGCCATGAAAACCCCTCTACCCTACTATTGTTACAATCATATCTATATAGGGACGCCATCAGGATTTATATTTCTTTTCATTTCATTTTACTTTTGAAAAATATATCATATATGTTTTTGGAAAATTGAAATTATATTCACACATTAAAGAGGAAACAAATTGTAAGATTCTATTGGAATTTTATATTATTAGCACCTTATATAAATATGATAATTAATTACTAATAATAATGAAAAAATGATAAATAAATTTTAAAAATAATACAAACAATTAAATTAATGGGAAAATACTTTTTATGTTGATGTCGACATTTAAAATAACTAGCCCTAATTTCTTAAATAAGGTATAAAAACACATGAAATAATAAAAATGGAATGATTATCATATGTTCTTGATATGATTATTTAATACATTATTAGGTAGAAGGTGTCTATGTAATAACCTGAACAATGATCTTGAATTCATATGAAAATCACACTTATAAGAAGTTATATGTTATGGAATTCAACCCCCTAGAACATATCATACCATATTTTGCATAAAAAAGAATAATTATGAACCAAAATCCCCACACATTGTTGAACTTCTCACGCAATATTTCAAAAAACTCATAAAAACATTATATTAACAAAAAAAGAATGATATGTAATGTTGACATATAAGGTTATGTGGTTGTACTACATCGACATCATAACACTAAAAACATATTAATTACAATAGATGTGTAGATATTGAAGAAATTTTAGCATGAATTCTACATAGACCACAAATGTTTCATATCAACCAGTAATTTCACTAAATTTAAATTCTCATCACTAACTGGACCATATTCTTTTATAAAATTGATTATCTGTCAAAATAGTTTCACTAACCTTATAAATTCACAGTGTTCTATCTGATTGATCATGGTGACTTCTTTTATCCTATATATTTCAAAGATTTATCTTATTAAAACAAAAAAACAAAAAATATATCCCATTCAAGTATATTAATTCCATAAAAACCCACATTTAGGTGAACTTAGAATAACATTCACTACCTTTCAAAATAATTTTATATTCTTGAAAACATTCCTTTTCATGGTGATTCTATCACCACATCTTGAACCATCAATAAAAATTATTCTAATAAATATTATACTTCTTGTAGATTTAATTGGAACCTGAAAATTTACTTATTAAATTTTTAATAATTTCCCATGTGAAGAATAATTTCATTTTAATCTTAAAAATTCTCCTACTAGGTCAAAAATCTTACTTTTATCCTTCTATTGTTCTTAGTTTTCACCACTCACATTATTCACCCAATCCCAATTGAGGCATGAAATTTCCTCAAAATTTCATAGACCAAAACTTTCAGGAACTTGAAAACTAGATTTTTATTCATAGATATCATCCCTAACTCTAACACATTATCTTCTATAGGATTCTAGATGAAATTGAATTGTATTTCATTGTATTTTTTTTATTTCATGTAATTATAGATTCTAAGAAATTTGAATTTCAAAATTAATATCATAGTATATAATTCAACCATCTGTAAAAAATTAGATATCCTTATATATAAAGATTATTTAATTTAATTAATCTCCATTTATTATGTATTATATGTATTTTAATTCCACTATAGATATTGTAACCACATGTCATAGTCATGTCATGAATCTAAGCATCATTATACCAAAATTATTAAAAAATCATTATCATTTTAGTGTTTGAATCCCCAATAAAATCCATATCCATGAAAACATTAAATTGACTATCTCCTTAAATGTTGAAAATCCAACTTCTGATCATTTCTTGTATTAAATATTCAAATTTATTTATTCCATGTAATCCATTTCAAGTTTCAAATAAAGTTAATTACTTCCCCTAATGAGAAGTTAATTTATATCCATTTAAGAATCATTATGTATGTAAACCATTTGATAGATAATTAAAACAAAACACTTGATTTATTGATCCTATTTATATATTTTTAGCTGCTTGTCCACAGAAAAATTAAAGTGTTCTCTTAGAGGGGATGAGATAATATTTCATTTAGACATATCAAAAATTTGAGTCATCTTCTAGATATAATCCTTTTATAAGAAACAACATGTTTTAGATTTTATATAGTGATGTATCTTTGTCCCTAATAGTTTCTTGGATTATATGAGATCCATCATCTCAAATATTCTAAAAAGCTTACTCTTTAACTCTTCAATCCAAGAATTCTATAAAACTTACAATAAAAAGACTTCTACATAAAAAAGAGTTAAGATCTATGACACATGATTCCACATCTTCTAATATCAGTAATTATTATAATTACACCATGTTAAATATTATTTATTTAATAATGTTTTGAAATTTTTATTCCACTATCATGGTTTTTGGTTCAAGACATATAGCCTTCAATTAATTTTAACGATAGACCCCTAGATTTTAGGATCATTAAAAATCATGGTCTTTTTCAAGTATATCTCCTCCTCTATTAAACCATTAACAAATACAATTTTTACATCCATTTTTTATCACCCTAATACTTTAAAAGAATAATATTTTGTTTGATTTCATATATGACATACAACATCATGCATAAATAAACAATGAAGTATTTAAATACAATTTTTATAAACTAACCATTAAATTGGTGGGTTTAAATAGTATAAAATACATAATTAGATATATAAAATGATCTTACAAGATATATATTTATTTATTAATTCATTTTAAATAATGATTAAATTTTTAACAGTGTTATATTATGCTTAGAAAATAAATTTCCTTAAAAAATGATTTTTTGAGTTAATTTAGAAAATATTACATTTTATTTTTGAAACATTTAAATATAATATTTCATAAAATTAACTGAATTTTTTAAATAATTATATCATTATTATCTTATTTTTGAATTTTGAGGATTTTTCTGAAAATATTAATTTTCTAGTGAATAGTGGACATACTTATTTATATTTAAAATATTATTTTATTTGAATGATGTTAAAAAGAAAAATAATTTTTAAAATGTTTTAAAAGTAAAATTATTTATATTTTATTTTAAATAGTTCAATTATTTTCCTTGGAATCAATTTTATATTTTAATTTGTTGTAAAAAAAATTATACATAAGAAGGGATTTTTCTATAAAATTATTTTTATATGTACAATGGGATTTTATCTTAATAAATTAAATTGATAGGTACTGGTGAATTATTTTAATTTACTGAAAATATTATATATTTAATCATATGTTTTAACATTATTTTAATATTTTATTAATCGTGGTATATGAATAAATAATGTTTTATGCTTAAAAATATATTTTCCTAAAAAGTGGTTTCGTACCATTTTCCACTCATTCTAGATAATTAATTTATACCACATATTTATTTTAATTTTATAAAATTTATTAAATATTTTTAATTAGGTGGGAAAAATTGGTATAGGCCACTTTTATTTTTGGTTAATAAGAATTGTAACCATGATAAAATTTATTACCTTGATAAAGGGTAAATCAGGTTAATCTAGAAACATATTAATTGATAAGGCCATGATATTTTATCCTAATTAATATTTGATAAATCTAATTCCATCCTTGTTACCTTATTATTGAAATTTAAATGTTTAAGGAACACTTTCAAATAGAAATGACCTATATAATATTTAAATCAAAGAATTATCTAAAATGTTACTCTTTTAGTTTTAAATATCTCTTTGGTGTTCGCATGGGGAAGAAAGTAAGTTATGAGAAAATATAAGTGTCCTCATTGATCATTATGAATTTATTTTCATGCTATAAATTTAGTTCTAATTTTTATTAATTATATATTGATCATAAATTATTATGAAACACTGATGCATTATTTCTCCAATTAATAAAAATATATTTATGGATTATAAAAATATTAAAAGTCATATAATTAATAAAATTTAAATTCTTCCATGAATTTTTTAGATGAATATTATATATTAGTGCTATAATAAATTATAATATTCCAATTAAAACATTTTCTTAATATTTTTCACGTCAAATTAAATGAATAGTGTCAAAAATAAAAATAATGATATTTTACGGATATAATATTTTTTTTGAAATTTCATATAAATATATAAATTTTAAAATAGAAAATTATTGATAATATATTGTTTAAAATTCAATCCATCCCCCATTTATTTTTCATTTGGAAATATTTTTCATGATAATTACACAAATATATTTTAATCTTTTAAGAAATTCCAAGAGTACCCATATCCTAATTTATAATAGGGAATCCCTCTTTTCTCAGATTCACCCCACATTGATCCTTATATATTTATCAAAAATATCAAGATAATATCTAAAACCCCTATAATTACCCTTGGTGTTCTGGAATTCATCAAAGTCCACCCTGAACACCCTTAAGAGAAGATCCAAAGGAGTTGTTTCATAGAATAGGTAATCATATTAACCAATCATTTTTTAAATTCTTCGTCTACCCCTATAAATCTGTTTTTTATTCAAAAGTAACAGATGGTTGATAAAATATTACAAGTATATCATATGTGGTATGATTTATGTTATTATGGTTCTATAAATTATTTATAATAAATATATTTTTATTATAAAGAAGTATGACAAGTATTTTATGTAATTTATGTAATTTAAACCTAATGTAAGGGATTTTCATCTCACTTTTATTTCATTGAGACACATGTCATATTAACCATTTTTATTTGTGTCGTGTGCATTCACCCAACGAGTTTATTTTATTATTCATATTATGAATTTTATTGGGAATTACATATCTATAAATGGTTCTTTCATTCATTGGGATTATGATTCCAATGTTACCAAAGTGGTAAAGGGTTTTATGATAAAATCTATTTTAATTTCTAGATTGTTTTTGTTTATGGTTCCTTGGGGAAGCCATTTACTAGTATTTTTATGAACTAAATATATTTTATTATCCCCTATTTATGAATGTTTTTTACTTTTATAGTTTCCAAATTCTCATTTAATTATTAAAGAAACATGGTTAATGTATTTAGTATGTGATAAGGATCCTGTAATTTCTTTTAAATATGGAATCATTCTCTTCCATAAATACATTTTCCAAAATAAATCATGCATTTTATTTCCAGAAATAAATAATTTCATAATTTTATTTTGAATGAACATTTAGATCCTTTCAAAACCATTAAGAAGGAAATTTATTAATATTTTAAAAATGTGTTACTTTTGACTCTTTTCTCAAAAAAATTTAATGTAATGTTTATTTTTTACATTTACAGCATGAATAGATATTATCACCATCATGAAAATTATTTTATACGAAGTATCAACTAATAATTTCCATAAATTTTATTAAATAATTTTGTTCCATAATATTTTGAAAATTTTTGTATTTTAAAAATGTGCTACTTATTTTCCTTAAGAAAAATTTCAGTGATATTTTAATGGAATTTTAATATTTTATAACATCAATTGATGTTAATTACTATTTACAAAGGATATGATCAATTTTTATAATTTCTACTCTTTCTATGGTTGTTTAAGAATAATGTCAATTATATTTTCAATAAACCCATTTATTTTCCTTGGGTTATGATATGACGGATGGATGAAATGTTTATTAAAACAATTTCCATTACATGGTTTATGATGTGGTGATAATTTTAATATATAATGATCATGTGGCACATATATGTATGATTTTCATTATGTTGTGTCGACTTAATTATAACCAAGGAAGTTGGTTATGTTATAACTACGGGTTTTTGTTTGGTTATAACTAATCAATGTGGTTATATTATAACCAAGGATGGTTGGGCCTGGTATTATACATCCCTCCAATTAATTAGGAAATGATATATATATTATGATATTAATTGGATTGGAATGGATAGTGAACCTGTTCATCAAGGGTCTCTTCCCACTATGATAGTATTGGTTGTGAACCTTTAATACTACGATGGTTTAGGTAGTGAACCCATTCCAATATGGTGGCCTTATAAATCATCCTTGACAAGAATGGAAATTATTTTCTATACTTATTTTTATTCCAAAATTACATGTCTTACTTCAATTTTATGCTCTTATGGATCAAATTTCATGATTTCATTATGAAATATATCTTATGGACTACCAATTTTTAGGCCATAAATCCGTATTATGATATTTGATATGTGGGGAATGGTTTTCAAATATTATAATAATATTATCTTAAAATTATTGTCATGTAATGTTTAACGGATCATTGATATATCCCTTATTTACCCTAACTATGAATCTGATCTTCCCCTATCCTATGATTACTTTCCCTGAATTATGAATAAAGGTATAATGCATGATTTTTTTATGAAGGGTGATAGTTAGGGATAATTAAGTTAGAGATGATGTATTTCATTTATGAATATGTTTTTTATTTGTCCAAGTTTCCAATAAAAATAAAATAATATGATTTTTTTATAGAATGTATTATTATGTAATGAATATTCAAATAATATGTTTTAATATATATGTATGAAAAGTATGGGTTTTTATAATTGGAATATGAAAATTTTTTAGTTAACCATTGAAAACTAGGATGTTAAAACATTAGTGAAACCTTGGGTATAAGCCTATGTATAGGAAAACATCCTATATTTTTGGTAATGATCACAAATATCTAATTTTAATTCTAATGTTTCAGTATTTATATATCCTATAAATTATTTTACAAGATTTATCCTTTCGAAAATATATTCTAACACTATTATATTTGGTTTTAGTCAATGGGTAAAACTAGGAGGATTCATGTTAACACTAACTGAAAATGGAATTATTTTCATCATGAGAAACCAAATGAAATTAGATATCCTATTTGAAACCATGTGAGTATACATAATAAGTTATTGAAATATATTATTAAAATGATTAACCTTAAATAAGTATTTAAATCATCAAGGAGTGGAAGGATAGAGTTCACTAAGAGATCTGGTGGTTGATAATATGATGGAAAGAAGATAAAGAATTCAATATGTATAGAAAGTGGGAAGATACACTCAATTTTATGTTTGATATGAATAAGAATATGTTTTCTATGATGAAAATAAGTGCATACATCATGTAATTTTTATAGTAAAATCAACCATTTAAATGGATGGAGATTAATATCATCCTAAGGCACTATTTTTTATTCAATTTATTATGGGTGTGGAATATGGTCATTATCTTAGCTAATTATTTATTTCAAGGGTTATGTAATTTAACAATGAAATACCTTTTAAGTGAAATAATTAATGTGTTAATACCTTAGGATACAAGAATTAATTTTTTGATGTTTTATAAAAAATATATTTTGCATATAAAGAGAATAGATCATCTATGTATTATTCCACAGTAGAATTTGAAAACATATGTTTATTTGGGATAAATATATGATTGAAAATGGTATGATAGTATTGGTTTCCTCATAATTTATTAGTTGGTGAGAAAGTGAGTAAGGTAATATTGGTTGATGTTTATGGCATCTTTCAATTTATAGAATATATTAAATAGTTTTAAATAATATTTTAGAATAGGACTACATTAATTTTTGGGTGAAAATTTGTATTCATTTGAGGTTAACATAAATTTTATGGATATAATTAGAGCTTTAAATGATTAGGGTTGATTATAAGTTGTAGGGAATCAACGCCAAATTTTTATTGTTTCAAGTGATGTTATTTTAAGTTATTTGAAAATATTATTAGGTATTATTAAGAATAATCTCTTGAGGATTGAATAAACCTCTGGGGATGGTATATGATTCGATGTTAAGTTAATTCCAGTCCACTAGATTTTGGGATATCAATAATCATGATGGTTGAAAAGCGATTCACTGAAAAGGAGATATTCTCAGATTTATTTATGGTCATGTTAATGATTACCTTATAGGATTAAATCTAAATTTGATTCAATATATTTAGGTAATGATTATTTTAATATATGATAATAATGTTATTTATCATGGTAATTAATGATGAGGAGGAGATGTTTTATTAGGTTGAGGTATATGTAACCCTTAGTTTTAACAATCATATTTACATTAAATATTATTGGGAATTATTCAACTAAATTTGTAAAGATATAAGATGAATGGTGTGATAAACCCTTAGATATTTAAACTTTCTTTAATGTTAAGGATATTTCGGTAATGAAGTCACCAGATATTAACTTTTTATTCCTCAGATAATTATTTATTAAATTTGAGAATTATTTTTTTATAATAATTTTTTGTTTTTGATAATACATAATGATGGGAGGAATATCATGAAATTGTTTTTTGATATATTATAAGAATACTTTAGTGGGTTGGTATTAAAATTTCATCTTTAATACTAATCATTTAAATAAATATATTAGATTTTGGTGGAAATTTATTAATTTATGAAATTTTACATTTTACATATGTATTTTTCATTATGTTGTTAGTCTATATGGTTAAGTAATAACTTTAATCATGGAAAAGGATTTTACGAATAAAATTATTCCATTTAATCTTAAATTCCAATGAATTAATTATATTTTAACACCAAACATTATCATGGTTTTATGGTTTTTAAATTTTTCTAGCCGTGTTATCTATCATTATTTATTATAACTTGGGAGTTATTTTTCTCTTCTAAGTCTATATTTTTAAATCCCACTAATGTTCTCCTATTATGAAACCTAGGGTTTTGGGGACCTTAGTAGATCATTTTCCCTCTTCTTAAAAGTTTGTTTGATTAACCCATTTTATGATATATTTTCTCAAAAAAGAAATTTTTAAATATTAAACCCTCGATTACATAGCATTATTTAAGATTTTGAGGATGTAAATTATTAAAATGGGGATAATGTAACAAACTTATATTTATAAAGAAAAACATATTTTCAATAGATTTTATGACATGAAATACCAAACATAAATGAAACATGAATTTAATATCAATACCTTTTCTAGAGATCTCTTGATGTTTTTTATAATTAATATTTTTCATTTTTTTTAGTATATCTTATTTGGGGTTTACCTTGGGGAGTTTTTTGGGTGAAGTTATAAATTTTGTATGGATGTGGAGAAGTTCATTATTAGCACACGATTTTCCCAAACCATGTACCCATGACAGAAAACTATGTAAACCCAAACAGAGGGGATTCACATGGCTAGATCACATTTTTTCAAACCGTGAACCATATTAGAATTTTTTATGTGACACCCTTGGGTGAGGTGAATTATTGGGTGAGTGGATATATAAGACAATTCACCCCATACAAGAAACCAAGTGTGAAAAAATTTATTCCTAGTAAAATTAGATTAAAAATTTTCTAACCCCCTGGACATCACCCTAAGTGGATCCAATTAGACCCATAAAGTTTTCTCTCATTTTTTGAGGCTTTCTAATGAGTTCCATGGTATTATAACTTCAATTATTGATGAATTGATGCCCATATTAAAGATATGCACCTCTCTTGGTAATATATTCTCATTCGGATTAGTTTCCTCCCTCTATATTTCCAATATTTCACTCATTATTTGAAGATATGAATTTCATTGTTGGTAATTGTTCTAGATCTCAATTTTATGGATCTTGATTCATTTGATCTTGGGTATAGGACATGGATTTGAATCTCTTTCTTCATCATGATCTTGTTTGTTCCTCTATAATTGGGGATTTCTATTGTCAAGTATTCATTATCAATCTTGAGGTTGGTGGCCTAAATTATATTCCCACAGTTATGATATCCAATTATATATGTGTATTTTGAAATTTCATTTATAACATCTTGAGATTGAATCAAGAAGGAATAAACTAGTTTATTAATTAATTTATTAGATCACGGAGTTAATTAATTTTTACCCATGTTATTATGAAATGAGTTTAATATAGAAAATTTTATTTTTGATAATTGTGATTATACAATTGGTAAATTGGATTAATTGATTATATAATTAATTAATGGAAAGTTGTGATTATGGAATTTATGGGTAAATGGTATCATGTGATTGGTAAATTAATGTCATAATTAATTAATCAAAAATGGGTAAGACTACATTGTTGACTTTACCTTAATTTTTTAATGTTATATATGATATAAATATTGAAAAATGGTTTGATGGTAAATTTTTCATATTATTCCATGTGATTGGTGTTCTGAACCATGATTTTTGTGATAATTTTAATGTTATAACATGATGTTAATTTTTGATAAAAAAGGATTTAATGTTGATTTACCTTTCTATATGTGACATATATGATGTATATGTGATTTATTGATATACAAGTGTGGGAAACAGACTAGGGATCTAAATCCTGATATGTGACATTGAGTGTGGGATTTTTACTGATGCTCTAGATACTCATATGTAATAAAAGATGTGTAGGATAGGGAATGAATCTCCAAATACACATATGTGATAAATGAGGTGTGAGAAAATGATAGAGGATCCAAATAATCATATGAGATATTGACAATGGATAAGGGACTTAGGATCTAAACAACAATGTATCATTGAGGTGTGGGATAGGGACAGAGGCCCCAAATACCAATAGGGAGTTAGACACTATGTTCTAATCCTATATTATTAGAAATGGAAAATGATTCTAATTGAATGTGATGTGAAATGGAATGAAATGGATAATGAAATTCCATTTATTGTATTAAATTATGTATTGAATTTTCATAATGGTTCAGACTCCAAAACAAGTTGAAGAAGGCATTGAGTGTTTGGGTGTCTTCTAGAACTGAAAATTTTATGTGGATCAATAAAAAATAACAGAATATGTAAATTTTTTACTTTATTACTTTTCATTTTATTCTATATAAAACTGCATGCACTTTTGTTGACTGGATATTGTTTTAGATGTAGTTGTTGGTGGCCTATAATGTTTTACTCACACCCTACTCTGGATTTCTGATTAGTAATCGAATAGACTTCATGTTTTTTGGAAAGGAAATGCAAATGATATTTATGATATATAGATATTTCTAGATGGAGCATGGATGAGAGAATTAGACAAGGTTCTGGGACCCTCTTAGGAGTGTCAATGTGTCTAAATTTTCATTTTAATCTGACCCTTAGCACGTACATGGAATCACATATCAACTATTTTGGTTTGGATATTGTATTCATGTCTTATTCATCATGTGATGCTAGTTTTTTTCCATTGGTAATATCATTTAGTTGTCCTTTATTTAATTTTCACTATTTTACTTCTTTGAAAAATGGGGTATGATATTAGGACTTTGTTTCTATTCAGTGTCCTATGGAATATGTGGAAGTGCACATGAGGTCATTTGACATATTGGTTTGAGGAACCAGTGTGTGGCACCCTGGTCAAAACATTATAAAGTGATATCAGAGGAGGAAATAATTTCATTTATTTTATCTTACTAATTAGAAATTTTAAATAGAAGAATGGGATGAGTCGGCCCTTAGACATGAGCTCATGCATGGGAGTTGATAACCCATGTATGGTTGAAAACCTCAGTACCCAGAGTGGAATTGTTATTATTGGTGTTTGTTGTTACTATTGTATGATATTTCACTATAGGTGATACACGTGTTGTGTGATATGAAAATTGCTTCTGGGATTTGACTTGGGACCTCATGTTGAAATAGAGTTGAGTATTCATGCATCATTATAGTCACTCAGGATTATTATGTGACATGCATCAATTGCTTCTAGAAATGATTCTTGATTTGAAATTGAAAGTTTTAAAGTGATGAAAATTTTGAATAGTTTTTTCCCTAATGCGAATCAAGAGAATTAGAATGTTTTTAACCTTTCTTAACCATGACATAGATCTAAGATGGTTAAGGGAAGTTATAGTGGCTCGATTTAGACTCTGTGGTAGGAAAAGGGGGAATGACTTGAGATGGATTAATGTGAATTCAACTTATATAATTTGTTATTTTTGTGTTATGTTTCCTGATATGTGAGTTTGGAATGGTAAGACATTCCTTCATAATGAAGTTTTATAATAGGATGAAGGGAGGACACATATTAAAATGATCCTCTAGTAGTGGAACCTGAGGCACTAATAGTAATGGGTGAAGGATTTGGAGTGTGGTTCTATAATATCATTCATCAACTTAGGATTTTTATGATGAGATATCCAGAGTCATGTTATGAAGAGTTTGTCTTACAAGACATGGGAGTTTCAGTTACATCACCCTCAGACATTCACTAGAGAGGGTGGACCTCAGGTAGCAGTGTTTAGTATTGAGTCGATCTAGACTGTACTTGAATATTTAGAGACATCTACGGAGAATTGGGTCAATTCAGACGACTATAGGTTATGAGGATCAACAAAATTATAGTGGCATGTTCAGGATAAGATTGAAAAAGTATATGGTATGGAATGGAATGATTTTTTGGGGTAGTTATTATATCACTATTATCCAAATACACTAAGATAAGAGAGAGAAGATGAGTTCATGTGGCTGAATTTGAAGAGAATATATGTGATGGACTGTGCTTTTCAATTTACTGACTTTTGAAAATTTACTCTAGTGTTATAAGGGGATGAGATAGCTATGGAAATGTGTTTATAATATGGGATTAATTGTCATATTATGTCCCAAGTTAATAAGTTTTTACTGAAATTTTTTTCTCAACATGTGGATCGGGATCTCATATCTGTGGGGAACCTGAAAGAGGCTTCTAGTAGAATATAAATGGTTTCTATTTGGTGATTTTGAGGTGCATCTTATGAAGGTAAAAAGTGTAATTATGAGAATTTTTAATATATAATTGGAAAGAAGAGTGTCCAGGGAAAGTATTAGTAACTCATAATCTTACCCGAGTGATTTTCCACTAGTTTCATAGGTCAGGACACTTTCATAGACGTTATCCCTGACAACCAGTATAGTGTTGATCTTGTGAAAGGATGGTATATCTACATAGGTATTGAAAGACCCCACAAAAATGGTTAATTTTTTATGATCTA
Organism: Viscum album; assembly: GCA_963277665.1. Lineage (NCBI taxonomy): Eukaryota > Viridiplantae > Streptophyta > Magnoliopsida > Santalales > Viscaceae > Viscum > Viscum album. The sequence goes on from OY728160.1 coordinate 1,808,147,498, forward strand.
GGAAGAACCTGAGTGTGGGAGGGGAATATTCTACACCGTATCATTCTAGTAGTTTAAGGTTTACTAGAATTTATGGTCAATGTAGTGGATGAGGTGAATCTAAGAAACAAAACCAGTATTAGAAGAGTGGTCCAACACAAGTGACTCAGACTAAATAAAATAGAAGTGTTTCATGATAGTTTTCTATCACTCATCCTACATTGGTACATAGTGGTGCTAGACAGTTGACATTTAGAGGTACTACTCTTGTTTCTTTTTAACTATCTAGTACATTATTTTATGCTCTTTCCTCTCGCTATTTTATATTTTCAAAAAAAATTAATGGGTTGAAACATTCGATGGAATTTTTGAGTGGGTGGATGGTGATAGATACATTGTTCTGAGTACATTAAAAGGATATCTATTTGTGCAAGGGGAGTTCTCTTGGATATGAGGAGTATCTATTTCTTTAAGATCCTTATATCCTTGACATGTTAGGCTTCAATATATTTATGGGTATGGAGTGGTTAGTAGCATACCATGCCCAAATTGATTTCTAAATAATTAGAGTGACTTTTACATATCCTAAGTGTAATAAATATATTAACCATGGAGTTTGGAATATCAAGGAAGACCATGCAGGGTCAACTCTTTAGAATCTGGGTGAGCTCACCAACTTAGATGCTAGTTTTTTACTCGATGACTTAGGTTAAAAGAATAATTTATTTCCACCTACTTCTGATAGGATCTAGGACATGTTTTATGAGGAATTATTATGGATGACACCTAAGAGAGATGTGGAATTTTGATTTGAACTCATGTTGTGGGATAATCTAATTTCTACTCCACCATTAAGAATATAACCAATAAAGCATCAAGAGATTAAGAATCAATTAGAAGTGTTTAAGGATAATGGGTTTATATATCTAAGTAAATCTCCTTAGAGTTCCCCAATTTTGTTTTCTAAGAAGCTTGAAAGGACTCTAGGCTTGTGTTTTGATTACCAAATGTGGAACCAGATGACCATGAAGAACTGGTATTTAAATCCACATATCAATGATCTATTTGACTAGTTGAGAGGATCTTGTGTTTTCTTTAAGATCTTCTTGAGATCAGGGTATCAGTTGAGAGTTCTACCTTCTTATATAGTAAGGAATAATTTTAGAATCAGTTATGGCCTGAATGACTTCATTGTGATGTTGTTTGGGAAAAATAACCCTCTGGAGGGTTTATAGCTTTGATGAATCGAATCCTCCAACTATACCTCGACCATTTTTTTGTATTGTTCGAGGATGAAATATTGGTTTACTCTGAGACACATTAAAATCATTCCCAACATCATGAAATCATCCTAATTATATTGAGAGATAATTATCAATACAATAATCTATCTCAGGGACAATTTTAGAATTAACAGGTACACATCATGGGTCTCACCATCTCACAGGAAGGTCTTTCAGTGGACCAATATAAAGTTACAGTAGTGGTTTCTAAGGTGATGATAAATAAATTTTTTATCTATTCATAGAAATTTGGGGTTAGAAAGTTATTATTGAAGGTTCATCCAGGAATTTTCCATTTTGGAATCACCTATTTCAGGATTGACCAAGAAGGGGATAAAGTTTTAATGGAAACATCATGTGAGAATTCTTTCCAAGAGATTAACAAGTGCTTGAAAGTGGAACCAATCTAGATACTAGATGATCCATGTGAATATTATATAGTGTTTTATGAATATTTTATGATTAATAACTGATATTTTTTCATTTAGGATGATCGAGTTATGGAATATGGATCTCATTAGTTGAGTTTTCATGAACATAACTACCCTATGCATGGAGTTCAGTTAGAAGTTTTTGTCTATTCTTTGAAGGGTTGGGAAAGTAATATTTTAGTCAATAAGTTTATTGTCTATACTAATAAAAATATCTTAAATAATATATTATAACAATGAGATTTGAATCTATGGAATAATCTGTGGGTTGAGAATATTTATTATTTTGATTATGTTCTATCATATATTCTTGGGAATGGAAATAGTGTTGTTGATGATTTAAGAAGGAAAAATAAGACTATAGAAGAACATGAGTCATTATATGTGTGGATAATGATGATCTTATGGGTTCTTATGTATTTTGTGGATTATAGGGTCTTGAGAAGAGGACTCCCATATTATTTTAAGTGGATTCAACACTTTTGAGCTAGATCAGGGAGAGGCATTATAAGTTTCTAGAGTTTTTGGGTCTGAGGGAAAGACTTGATGATGGGGAGATATCTTATAATTTTACTATAGATGAGGATGAGATTATCTATTTTAGGGATTATTTTGTTATGACTATGTATATATGGGTGGAATGGATGAATGAATTTCATGCCTCAATGAGGGATGCACATCCAAGTTTGACCAAAATATTCCATGAACTACATCAAAAGTATTGGGTTTTAAGCAAGAAAAAAAGATTTTAGTATTCATGACATGATGCTACACATGTAAATAGGTGAAAGATGAGTATCATTGAATCATTAGTTTTTTACAATAGTTTAAAATTATAGAAAGGAAGTGGGTAGATTTTACTATGGACTTTTTGGTGGGACACTCAAGTATGCCTCAGTTGAATGGTTCTATTTGGGTGGTTGTGGGATGACTGAGGAAAATAATTCATTTCATGCAAATACGGGAGACTTTCTAAGTAGACCAGTTGGGATATTTATATGTCTGGGAGAAATTCCATCTATACAGGGTGCTATAGAGTAGTGTTTCTGAGAATGACTCACATTTTGATTCTAACTTCTAACAGTTATAACAAAATTATCTTGGTACACATGTTTTACTGAGTACGCCTTTCCACCCATAGACTAATGGGTAGCCAGAAAGTACTATGTAGGTTCTTTATGGGATTATTCAGGTGTATTCCCTATACTATAGTGGGTCTTTGGATAAACAATTGTCTTTACTAGAGTTCTCCTATAATAATAGTTATTATGAATCATTTAAAAAGGAACCATACTAGGTTCTTTATGAAAATCCATGCAGATCACCTTTACATTAGATGGAGGAAAGTGAGTTAGAGATATTGGGATCTAGTCTCATTCCTGAGACATCAGAGCTTGTTCAGATAATTTATAAGCATATGGATATCACTTGAATTAGTTATAATTCATATGTTGATTGACTTCGATGACCTCTTGAGTTTACAGTGGATGATCATGTGTTCCTTTAGATGTCGTCGAGATTATGTCACCGTAGGATTCAGAGGAAGGGCATGATGGTGCACCGGTTTTTTAGACCATTTGAGGTAGTGTAGAGAATCAGGATGGTGGCACAATGATTGGATCTTCCACAATTTTATAGTGTTATGCATGATGTTTTGTATGTGTCACTACTTTGGTGGTATCAGCCTGACCCTATTCATCTGGTCGATGTGGAGGATGCTTAGATTCAGATTGATGTGTCCTATAAGGAGTATTTGATATGTGTGTAGGATCGTAGTGAGAAATATATGTGGGGAAATACTATTTCTAAAGTTCATATATTGGGGAAACATTGATGTGTTCAAGAGTAAATATGGTAAAGAGAAGGGGATAAGTAAGCTCAGTAACCCATCCTTTTTCCTCGAATGATTAGAGATGCTTCGGAGTACAGCTCAATGAAGAGTTATTATAATATAGGGAGATCTTAAGATCCCTACCTTTTATGGGGATGTCTTGATATCATTTATAGGTAACCTTTTTCTTTGTTTTTAGTATATATATTTTGGGTTTTACCTTGGGTATTTTTTCATTGAAATTGGAGAATTTCGGATGGAAGTGGGGAAGTTCACTATTGGTGCATGGTTTTTCCAAACCGTACACCCAGACATGAGAATTGTTCGAACCTTCAAAGATAGGATTAATAGAAATGGTGCATGGGTTTTTAAACCATGATAAATATTATATGTAATTGTGTGAAACCCTTTAGCGAGGTGCACGGTTATGCTCATGGTTAAGGAAACCTATCTTCCCCTTGTATGAAACCGTGAATGTGGAAATTTAAACCCCTTGAAAGTAGATTAAAATTTACCAAACCCTCAAGAGTCACCCTAAGTCAACCAAACTTGAACTTAAATGTTTTAAATAATTTTTTTAGGATTTTATATGAGATATAAGTTTATTGTAACCTCAGTTCTTAACGATTCAAATCATGGATTGAAAGAATTCACATATTCCAGTAATAGATTCTCATCTCGATTTGTTTCTTCTCCCTCTATCGTTTATTTCACTCATCCTATAAAGGATTTTTTTCTATTTTAGTAATGTTTCTAGAACTAGGTTTTTTGGATCTTGATTCTTTTTAACTTTGATCAAGGTTTTGGATCTAGATCTCTTTCTTAATTGTGCTCTTGGTGGTTTTGCTTTAATTTGAGATCTCCATTGTTGGTTGTTCATCATAAATCTTGTTGTAGGTGGTTTAAAATCAATTCCCATATTCTTGAATTAAAATTATGTGTGATTATTTGGAAATTTTAATTGTAATGTTTGGAAATTGAATCTTGAGTTGAAAAAATTAATTGATTAATTAATTTATAAAATCATGGAATGGATTGATTTTTTTAAAATGTGATTACGAAATGAGTTTAATATGGAAAAAAATGAATTTTGGTAATAGTGATGATAAAATTGTGTAATGGGATTAATTAATTGGTCAATAAATTAATGGAATGTTTCAATTTTGGAATTGATGGTAAATTGGGATCGTTTGATTGGTCAAAAAATATAACAATGAATTAATTGAAAATAAAAATTATGAGATGGTTTACATTACCTTAATGGGTTAATGGGAAATGTGATTTATATATTTAAAAATGGTTTAATGATTAATTGTTACTATTATTCCATCCCATTAGATTATTTAACCATGATTGTTTTGATAATTTAAATGGTATAGAATTTTGTGAGTTGTTGATGAAAAGGGGGCCAATGTTTATTAACCTTGATTGATGTGATATATATAATGTATGTGTGGTTGATTGATATAAAAGTTTGGGACACAGGCTAAGGATATAAATACCCATATGAGACATTAAATATGGGATAGGGATTGATGATCCAAATATCCATATTTGATGAATGAGGTGTGGGATAGGGCCTGAGGCTCCAAATACCCATATATTAAAAAAGAGGTGTGGGATAGGGATTGAGGCTCAAAATAGACAAATGAGATAGTGATTATGGGGAAAGGACTGAAGCTCCAAATACCCATTTCACATTGAGGTGTGGGATAGGTACAGAGGCTCCAAATACACATGGAGTGTTAGACCCGATGTTTTATGCCCATGAGATTGTATTTGGACTATGGTTCCAATTGGTCGTGGTGTGAAATGGAATGAAATGGATAATGAAATCCCTTGTGTTATAATGAATTTTTATTTGAGTTCATGTTATGGTTTAGACTCTAACATGGGATGAATAAGGTATTGAGGGTTTAGGTGTATTTGTGAACTCAGGGGTTTATGTGGTTACATAAAGAATAATTGCATATGTAAATTTTTTAATTTATTACTTTAATATTATACTTTATAAAACTGTATAAATTGATATTGACTAAAAATTGTTTTAGATGCCATTAGTGGTGGCCTTCTGAGTTATAATCACTCTCTTCTCAGGATTCCTGATCGGTACCTGATTATTTTTAATATTTACGTGATATGATAAGGGAAAGATACCTATGTTAGATGGTTGTGTTGGGATGGATCATGGATGATGGAACCAGACATGGTTTCGAGACCCTCTTGGGAGTGTTAATGTATCCTTATTTTTGTTTATCATTTCACACATCGCACATACTTGTCTTGAAATATATACTCTTTTTGTTTGAATATTTTATTCTTATTTTATTCGTCATGTGATAATGGTTTTCTAGCTATTGGTTATATAATTTGGTTGTTTTTAATTTATTTTATATTATCGTACTACTTTGAAAAAGTGGGTATAGTCTCGACATGATCGATATTAGACCCTCACTTCTAGTCTACATCCTCTAGTATACAGGGAGGCTCCCTTGAGTTCATGTGACTGACTAGCTCAAGGCACTGACTTGTGCACCTAGGATGGGATGTTACAATGAAGTATTTTAATATGATTGTTATAACATATTCCTTAAATTGGTTTGAATGAATATGATTAACAAATTATTTAGACATATAAATAGATCAAAATAAATATAAATTTATTTGATTAGTGTCTAGAAAATGAGAATTCAATTTTTATAAAATCTATATCATGATTAAAAAAATTCCTTCATAAATGATTTTTATTTTTTATGAGAAATTATTATATTAATTTTTATATAATTTTAAAAAATGAATTTCATTAAATTTACTACATTTTTTAAATCATAATTTCAAAATTATATTCAGTAGAATTACTATTATTTTTCTAAAATGATTTACTTTTATTCGAATAGTGGAAAATACTTATTCTTGTTTAATTTTTTATTTTGTTACAACAATTAACAAGTAATTTTTTTAAAAAATAAATTTAATAAATAATTATTTATTTAATATATTAAATAATCTAATTATGTTCATTGGAATCAATTTTATATTTGAATTATTTTTGAACAACATTTTCATAAGTAAAAAAAGCATTATTCTTAAGAAGAAAAATTGTTTATTCAAATAGTGTGTTTTTAACATAATAAATTAAATTTTTTACTATTCGGAAAGGATTATATAGAAATTTATATATTATATATTCAATAAAAAAATCAATTTTATTTAACAATTTTCTATACAAGGGATATTAATTATCCATGTTTTATACCAAAGAATATTTTATTCTGAAAATAATTTTCATCTTGTTTTTCATGATTAATTTAACGTTACAATAAATAAATTATAGGAAGTGAATTTGATAAAATTAATTTCATATTTTTAATCAGGAGCATCAAATTTTGTAAATAAGGAACTTTTATTTTTGGTCAATATGAATTGTAAATTTGGTAAAATTTATCACTTTGATAAAGGATAAACATAGATAATCAATGTTAAAACAAAGTGATAAGCTGATAATTTTTCATCCTAGTTTATATTGGATTAATGGAATTTGATGATTATCACATTATACTCTAAATTTAATTTTTTTTGGGACACATTCCAATCAAAATGACCCATATGATATTTAAATCAAGGAATGTTAAAAAATTTCACTTTCTCAGTTTTAAATATATATTTTGTATCCTCATAGGGAAAAAAAGTTATAATCAAATTTAATTATCTATTTTGACTGTAACTAAAATATTTTAATGATAGATATTTTATTTGTTCATTTTAGTAATTATATAATGACCATAAATGTTTATGCTACAATGATGTAGTATTTCTTAATTTAATAAATAATATTATAAATGATTTTAAAAATATTAAAAAGTGTAATTATTTTTTTGAGTTAATGTGTACGAAATTTTTTTAAAATGTGTTTTATTTATTAGTGTTATGTTAATGGATTATATTCTAATTCCAATATTGTCATTATGCCTTTTAAGTCAGATAAAAAGAGAAGTGTATAAATTCAAAATAATGATATTTTTTGTAATAATTTGTTATTAATTTACATAAAAATAATAAATAAAATAAAAGTGTACAAGTGGGATAGGATACTGTTGAAATGACACCCATTTTTTAACTTTGTAGGTTTTTGAGCAGGTTAAAAATTCCCCAGCCTGTTTGAATTTTTTGTTTGGGGAGTGTTCCAACTATTTTCTTAATTATAATATGTTAATTTTGTGATTATGATTGACCGATGGAATTAGTTTTAGATGAGTATTAAGGATCAACAATATTTTCAGGCTTTCAGGTCAGTTTGGGGTGAGATGGTCCCCAAAAACCTAGATTCAGAAATGAATAGATGGAGGTGCATGGTTTAGAGAAATGGTGTCGTCTCCTAAGAGAAACTATTCATCCCGCTAATGTAACTCAAAATTGTTTACAAAAACATGTGGGAGGTGGTGCATGGTTGTGCGAAAATCTCGTTAGTTTTTTGCAGAGGGGATTCATGTGGTATGTGGATAGTTTTTCTTGTCGTGAACATGATCGTCTAAGGTGGGGCCTTGGACTGTGGCATCTACATGGGTTGTGCACGATTTGGTAAACCATGATCCTAGCATTGTGATGGGTGATCCCCCTAGATAGGAGATACTCTTGGAAGGTTCATGGTAATTCAAACCATGTTACCAAACATGAACGTCATTAAAAATGTGAAATAACAAAACTACCCCCCCCCCCTTAATAATCTTTTCTTTCCCCTTCTTCCTCCTCTATCTAACATCAATGATTGAGGATTCACATTATCTTCCACCCGCCCAGGATTTGATCCTCACCTTTTTCCTAGATTCCAATTTTTAATCTGTTCGTGCCTATAGATTATTCTCGGTAAAACCATCTATCTACTAGCCTTATTATTTATTTTATCATTCCATACAAAACTTTAAATTAGTGTGAGTATTTTTTCCCTTTCTAGTGTGTTCATACAAAACACCAATATATCTCATTCCTATTTAATTTGGAGGATAATATCGAACAAGAATACGCCAACGAGTATGAGAATGGTAGTTCCAAGATTTCTCCTTCATTTTGAGATTTTTTGGGGCGTGCTCTATATGCACCATGTGCATCAATCTGGTGAGATATTGAATAATTAAATTCTTTTCTTTATATTCCTTAATTTCTGATGTGAGAATCCTATGGAAATGCTCATTCTCCCCTACACATGGTCAAAGTGGGCAAGGGGCTTTGACCAACATGGGTAGTTTAGGATAGTGTTTTATTTAATGTAAATTATGTAGTTTATTTTGAATTTATTGGTTCCTTTGGAACATGATGTTCTGAGCCTAAAGAATGAGGTAGATATTACCACTAGGATTGAGGTGACATAATTCTTCAGTTTGGGACTATCCCAGGATACATGGCTGATGTTATCACCAATTAAGGTGACCAGGTCATTGGATTTTGGTGATGTGATCCCAAGGTAGAGGATTGGATATTGATTCCTAAGATGGTAATGACTATCAAGATTTAGAAAAATAGTAATAGGGGAATGAGGTGTCACGATGATGTGGTTGAGTTAATTTTTGGGTGATTTCTACTCACCATTTGTTTGATGATGAAACATTGGAGTCATGTTCACACATATAGAACTTAGATCAAGGTGTTGTTGACCACTCATGTGGGTGGAATCCCATGTAGCTTATCTGACATAAATTATAATGTAGACCATCAGATATGTTGTGTGTTCTCATCATAGAAGTCCATGTGAATTGTAAAGGACTATTAGTTGATAGTGATTAGAAAATCAATTGTGGTTCGAGGCTCATCTGGATGCTTGGGTACATTGGGCTATGTTATTGAGGGTGGATATATCACCATGGATTTATACATCAGTTATTGAGATAACGGTGATTATTTATAAAAGTAAATATATCAATATTCCTTCGTATATCAGTATTCAAGATGATGGGGATTCATTCACTAGATTTTTAGGGACCATGTAGTTATTTTCAATGTTTCAATTGGATTTGAGGTTCTAAGATTGATGGAATGAGGTGTTGGGAGGTATTTGAGAGGTGTAACCTAAGGGTCCACAAGGTTTTCTTTAGTCAGGGGATGCCTTATATTATACTATAGACACTCTCTACTATTGTTATCTATATAAATATAGGTGATTTATTCTATATATATAAATAATGGAATGTATTCAAACATACTAGTGACGGCCAAAGTAGGTGATCAATTCTATGTGGTTGCCGAGCACAAAAGAAGAGGTTTTTTTATAAAATATGCATATGGTACCTTTATTTTTATATTTTTTACACCTACATTATCATGCATGAAATACATGATCACATTAGTGGTGTCATACAAATATTCATTCTCAAACCATGCATAGGTCCTTTAGGAAATGTATCGATTTTACGTGTCTTTGGTTAGCTAAGGGATCGAGCTCATAAGTGGGACCATAGTGGTCATGATATACCTTTTTCATGGGATGGATGGAAAGGGAACATGGAATTTCTTGAATCCTTAGGAGTTTACTTTTGAGTTTCCTTTTATTTACCATGCTTATTATATGTATGTACTTATGGTTGACCACAAGTGACCTTTATGTTTATTTATTTTTATGGCCTAGAATTCCAATTTTTTTTGTTATTTTATAAAAATGGTATATTGGTTATTATTATTATGTTTTCTTGTTATTATTATTTCAATGGTTTTAGTTTTCATATGTTCAGTTGATTATTCTACCACTTCTATATTTATATCTGGATGATCATTGTTATTACCACCAGAGGGGATAGTCTCCCAACAATCCCTTCATTTACACCCTCACTACTTTTCGGTAGACTTTTACATATACGGTGGCATTCTTAAGGTCTATTGGTGAACCATCCCAGGGCACTGATAAAATTATAATCTAGAATGGGAAGCTACAAATGATATCAGAGCAGTTTACTTATTTGGTATTAGGTAAAATCTTTTAGCTGGTATCTAATGGTATCAAATGATTTTCCTTTCATTCTGGGACTTTATATTTCATTTATGGTTGTCTAGAGGCAAGGATGTTGTCAAAATTGGGTACATTTCCCATTCATGAGTTCCATAAGCCCCATTCATGGGGGAATGACTAAGTTTCTAGGGTGGGAAATTTGTTGTTCTGTTGTGTTCTTTTGATTGTTGATTTTCAAAGGTTGAATCATGGGTGAAGGCCATGAATGAAGAATTGGATTATATTGATATGAACCAAACATGGGATCTAGTTAAGAGACTGGAAACCAGCAATTTGATTTCTATGAAGTGGATTTTAAAAAATATAATTGATTAGAATGGAAATGTGGTCAGAAATAATGCATGGATGGTGTGTAAAGGCTATTCATATATTTAAGGTGTTGATGTTGAAGAAACATTTTCTCTGACAATAATATTGGAGTCAATCAGACAATTTATTTCCATGGAAATTCAAATATGATACAAATTGTATCAAATGGATGTCAAGAAAGATTTCGTAAATGGTGTTCTTAAATGAGAAGTCTATATTGAACAACCAGATGGATTTTTTCTTGGTAATGATGAAAATAAGGTTTTCATATTAAATAAGTCTCTCTATGATCTAAAGTAGGAACCACAAGTGTGGTACTCTCACCTATACTCTTATCTAAGGAAGATTGAAACTAAAATTGGAGGGGTGGATCACAATATCTATGTGAATAATTCTCAGAAAGATCAGTTAATGGTTCTAGTGTACCTAGATGATATTATATTTGTTGGAAATAGGCAGGGATTAGTGGATGACTTTTACAATCACAGGAAATCAAAAATTGAAATGTCTATTATTGGTGAACTCACATACTTCTTAGGGCTATAATTGATTTAGAGGAAATACTACACTTTCATTTCTCTATAAAAGTATGTAGGTGAGTTGTGGAAAAAAATCAATATACATGATTCCAAACCAATTTCTACTTCAATTACAGTTGGGAAAAAACTAAGAAAGTATGAAGATAGGACATCTATAGATCCCACAATATATAGAATAATCATTGGAAGTTTATTGTAGATGATTGTGACATGGTCAGATATTACCTTTTCAATATTCTTAGTGGCCCAATTTCAATGTAATCAAAAGTAATAATATATGGTATTAGTGAAAAGAATTATGAGGCAAATTCAACGTACTCACAATTATGGATTATACTTTTCTGCATGAAAATATAATGAACTTTATTCATTTTATCAATCTGACTGGGCAGAAGATTTGGTGGATAGAAATCCACAAGTGGTGGATCATTCATCATTGGAGATAAATATCTGGGATGGTTGAGTAATAAATAGTAAATAACTTCTCTCAATACTGCTGAAGCATAATATATCACCTCTACAATGGCTTTCACTCAACTACATTAGATGAAGTAACAACTAATCGATATTGGGGATGAGTTGAAATAGCCAATGGTGATTCACAGTGATAACAAGAGTGAAATTAATCTACAAAGAATCATGTTTATCATTCTCATATCGAACACATTGAAATTAGATATCACTTTATCAAAGAAAAATTATAACGAGGTTTAAATGGATCATGTTGGAACTGTTGATCAAGTGGCTAACATACTGACCAAGCCATTTTCATCACATGTGTTCGAGATGTATCATTTCAACCTAGATGTTCATCCACCTCGCCATGCATGATTTGGTTATGAATTACCTTCTCCCATGTTGTTTTAATTGTTTTAATCATTTTGCTAAAGTGATTTATGTTTATGGGGGAGATACGATCTAGGGGGAGTGTTCTTTGAGCTCTACAAGTAAACATTTGGTTCTTTGGGTTTATTTACAATGGGGGATAATGGATAAAATAAATAGTATAGAGAATTAAGAATAGAGAGAGGAGGATAATTAAATGTTTTTCTAATTTTATAGAAGAAATTCAATAGTTATAATGGGGTATAATGAGAATGAAAAAATCAATTCGGTCTAATGTGAGAACCATTGGAGCTTACTTATACATATTTAAAGAATTACAAGAGATGAGAATATAATTCATTCTTACCCACTTATTTTCTACAATGAGTATTTCTCATGTAGAATTGGAGTGTTGTCGGCTGATTTGTTTCTTGCATATCAAGTTGTGATTGTTGCAGGTTGTTCATTGAATTTATCTATAGATTTCCAACAAACCTGAAGCAGGAGATTGTTGGAACCAAGGCTGTTCTTAGCTGGAAATAGAGTATGGTTTTTGTTTGTTGTCAATCCTTATTGGGTTGATCAAGGAGTTTTCAAGGAAGGTGATCATGTGATTGAGATTGAAAGCAGTATTGAAGTTGGCATAGTTTCCTAATGTTTTCCAAATTTTTGGGCCTCAAAATCATGAATTTGTTTCTGGAAAAGTATGGATTTCCGTATAGGGGTGAACAAGATGAGGAATGTCAAAGGAAAATAGAAAAGGAAGGTAACCATAAAGCATGATATATGAACTGAATACCATATACCAGGAATGGTTAACGAACAATGAAGGTTACTATGAAGACTGGGCAAAAATGTTTTGTGGAATGGAAAATGTTATGCGGACCGCATAAGAGGAACGTTTCGCAGAGCGTATGAGGTTTGAAATAAGTATTGCGGTTCATGGAAGGAAAAAGGTTTGCAGGATGAAGTGTTGTTTGTGGAAACAGGGTGGAGTATTGATAAACTTTTTAGGGTGTCATTTGTGAAAATGAGGCAGTGATTTTTGTCGTCACGTAGGGAGAATGGAGATACACAAACAAATAGGGGATATAGTTCATGGGAGATACACAGTATGTGGTAAAGGCTATGTCATATCGAAGATTTGGTAAATCTTGTTTTAGTGGATTATGAAGTTCTATATTACAATATAGGGAGCACTAATCCATTCATTTGAAGGAGATTTTGAAATAAAAAAATTCAGTGAGGAATTCAGTGAAGTCTACAGTGGTTCACGGAAGGCAACCTTGCAAAGGATACTTTTATTAGAAATTCATAAGGAATTTGGTGAAGTACAGAACAATTTTTGGAAGGTGATTTTTTGAACATAGATCATAGAATATGGTTCGTAGAGGAAAATTCAAAGAGAAGGATTTGGTTCATGATGTGGAGGAGGTGTGTAGAAGAAGTATGCATATGCGGTTTGGGAAGGCAGTATGCAGTCACGGTTTGTGGAGTCAGTATGTGGAGAAATCATAGTACGCAGTTTTGTATGTTATGTAGAGGAGAAAGGTGAGTCTGTGGAGGTAGTATGTGGAGCACTCACAGTATGTGGTGTAGTGTGGTATGTAGAGGAAGAAGGAAAATTCATGGAGTAAAAGTTCACAAATGAGTAGTACATGGAACAAAAGGTTAAATTTTTAGGGGAAAACATGACATCAATATAGAATCTATCTATAATTGAGGATGCATGATTTAATGCCAACACATTGAAGTGACCTTCAAGTCAATAAACTAAGTTTAGATTATTTCTAGTACAGTGAGCAATGGGGGTCAATGGAAGTGATCTGAGCGACACTAATAGAAAAATAACCTATACTAATGGTTTGGAATCATTGGTATAGGTCTCCAAACCGTTGGTATAGGCTCTACCAACAGTTTGGAGAACCATTGAATTGTTTTCCATGGGTATAGTTCTATACCAACAGTTTTGGTAAAACCGTTGGTATAGGTTATATGAAAAACCTACGCCAACGGTTTAATTAAACCGTTGGTATAGGTAATTCAAAAAAATAAACATTGCTTGGTTTTGATCCCAGCACATCCCTTTTATAATCTAACGACCTAACCACTAACCTAACATGAATTTTGTGAATATAATTTCATAAATATATATATATATGTATATATGTATATATTTATATTCATAAGTATTTTAAAATTTTATTTATTTAATGTTATTTAATGAAAGATTCGATAAAAGAGTGTATGTACATATACCAATGGTTCTCAAAACTATTCATATAGACCTATACCAATGGTCTTGAGAACCATTGGTATATGTGCTTTGATATTTTGAGCTATACCAACGGTTTTGTAAAAACTGTTGGTATAGGGTCACTATACTGGACCTATACCAACGGTTTTGGCCAAAACCATCGGTATAGATTCATAGAAGTGACATATACCAACAGTTTTGGTCAAACTGTCGGTATAGGTCCAAATTAGTGACCTTTACCTATATTTTGTCCAAAACTGTTTGTATATGTCCATATAAGTGATTTATACCAGTGATTTTGACCAAACCATTGGTATAGATCCAAATTAGTGACATTTACCAATGGTTTGGTCAAAACCTTTGGTATAGGTCATATTTCTACTAGTGGGACGTGGTGTGCTATCACTAAAATATTGTAAATTCAGGGAACCTATAACAAATTGACAGTCCTAAACTTATTTACTAAACAACTAGTGACGATTAGTGGATTTTGGGATGACCAAAGCACTTTCAGCATATTCTCCTTGGACGTATGCCATAGTGATGAACTAAGTAAAATTGTAGTGTCTTATTTTTTCATGTAATTTTTTATGTTTTTCACATTATCATTAGAGAGATTTAACAAGTTTTTTTAAAGATGGTAACAAGATCCATCATATTAAAATAAAAGGTCGACACCCTCATTTACCCCTCCCCTCTTAGGGTGTTTTGGGCCCCTTCATTCATATCTTATGAACTATCGATAATTATTTCATAAATCAAGATTATGATAATTGATATGGAGGGTAAGGTTTTCACATTTTATGCACATATTCTCAAACCATTTTGCTCATGTTATGTTTTTGTGATCATTCATATCTCCTTTATTGTCCCTTACTAAGATTCTGAGTTCACTCATTATTATGTTTACCTTCCTTAGGTTATGAAGAAATGTATTATTTATGACGTCTCTACGAAGGGTGCTAGTTATGAAGAATTTGTTGGTAGATGATGTAGTTATTTTATGAAATATTTTGTTGCGCTCATGATTCTAGTGATGATAGACGTATATGATTATGGTGTGGATCATAATGTTATATTATAAATATTTTTATAATAAAATTTAATAACTATTTATGAAATTTATGCGTTATTATAAATAATCTGTAGGTGTCAAACAAAATAATTAACTAAAATCATCACAATATCTATTCTTTGTTAAGAACTAGTGAATTTTTTTCCCAAAAGTCAACTACTTATTTCTATTGGAAAGAATTAACCACCCTATATACCCTATATCTTCTACTTCATTTAGCATCATTCTTCAAATGGAATACCCATTACTTTATTGATCTCATTTTTCTTCAAGAATATCAATATTCTTCCAAGTACTATTAAACATTAAGGGATCCATCCCTTTCTACAATTAAGTCTCCCAATGTTTTGAGTAACTATGTTTCGCCACTTCTTCTAGGAATTTGAATTCACTGCAACCATTAGTAGTATAAAATTTTCACCATCTCCAAATAGTTGGACATGATGAAAAACTCTAAAACATATTCTCAACGTAGCATGGGATTTAGTTTTTTTCTGTATAACTATTTCTAGTAAAATATATTTCAATATACCAACAATGGTTTTCTAATCTTCTTGACAATCCCATCATGAGTAAGTAGTTGTAAATTCTTATATAATATCATTAGCTAGTCTTCCTTCCAGTAAATCTAACTCACTAAATCTTTTGATCTTATAGTTATTTTTTCTAGATCAACATGATTGTTGATAGTTTACTCTTTATACTCAAATCTTGATTCAGATGTGCACTATTCATTCTAAAAGTATTTCTAATTAAATTGAACTTCTTGACTTCTGAATAATTATTAGTTTTTATTCTACAAAAAAATGTACAAATGTATTTAATTGCATAACCAATAAGAAAACAGACATTGGAAATATGATTAATTTTTTATCTATCATAAGATTCTATATGAATATAAACCAGACTCCCAAAGAATATATGATAAACAACATACAACAGCTTTTTGGACCATAACACTTTTTTTATACTTTGTCCAATCAAAGACAATGGGAATCTATTGGTAAGGTGTGTGGTTCTTTTGATTTCTTCTACCCAAAGAGACTTGAGAATTGAAAATTTCATCCAAATGAATCATTTAATTTAAATAAATGTTATGTTTATTCTCTTAGATAAAATATTTCTTTATGGTGACCTAGGAACCATCCTTTTCAGCACGATCTCTTTCTTCAAAAATAATTTCTGGAAGTTAATACCTCAATATTCACCTTCATTGTTAGATCAATGAAATCTGAACATCCATCCACATTCATTTTTAATCATGGATTCCCAATCCCAAAATTCAGTAATGAAATTTGATTTATATTTAATAAAATAATCATAATCCTTCCCTATTGATATTTTTTGGAATGTGAGAATAAAAATAGACCCTATATGAATATATATTGGGGTTTTTCTACATACATAAGAGTGTAATAATTCTATATTATAGTCCTTGGGCTTATGAATGTTTAAATTAAATGAAAACTACTTTTTTCCTTATAAAAAACTCAAAACTTCTAATTCTCATGAAATCAAGATCCAATATGTTTTTCCTTTTTAGAATGTTCATGTTTTTTATCAATGAGGTGACGAAAAAAATACCACACCACAATATTTTCAATGTATAATGTTCTATCTATAGTAATCTCATCAGAATTTTTATCCAAGTAATGTGTTCCGTCCTTTACACCACATACCACTACCTTGGATCCATGAGTTACTTTTCTATTTTCTATATAAAATGTAATTACATACCAAAGATCATCCAAATATCCCACATAAATTAGATTCATCCTAATACATAGAATTTATATCACTTCCTTCGGCTATAAGAATCTCCCATTGTAGATCAGGGTGTTTTTGTGTCCCTTTATGAAAAAACTTAATGCTTTATTATCTACTACATTGACTCTTCCAAAATCATCTAGACACATAATTTAACATTCTACCACATCCTAAAATCAAATAGAATGATTCACTTGGGTCAACCACAAATGAACCCATCATAACATTGACACTAAATAGTAGTTTTTTCATTCCATTTATTGAACTTATAAAAAAATAACTTCATGTCGTTCCTAAGATCTTTTTTGTTTGACTTTTTGTCAATATTTAAATATTTTCTTTATGATGGGGGTGATGGTTCATAAATTATTTTTATAGATCCATGAGTTTTCATTGGATATTCTATTCAAAAAAACATCCAATACTATTAGTTTTGTGAGATACTGCTTGAAGATCATGATTAGAAAAGTTCAATGTAGAATATATAAATGTGACAATTATTGAGTTGATCTTTCTGGAAACTAAAGGAAAGTGTTGGTGGATAAAATAACACTATCTACATCATTTTGGATTTTTTTTTGTTTTGTTTTATAAGGGTTTTTGTTTCTTTGGAGAATCCAAAAATTCTTATAAAGGAATTATATATGTTTTTATGTGTATGAAATTGATGTTGAAGAAGGAGCTTCATTATTAGAAATTGTTACCTAGTGTCATAATTTGATTTTAAACATAATTCTTGATCATAAGAATTTATTACCGAGTGTATGAATCTTGTATTTAATGAAAAGATTAATTTTCTGTCTCTTTTTTGATATATGTATTTGACATAGATAGTATTACTTTGGATAGGAATAAAAACTTTGTTTAAGACTTCATGACATAGTGAATTTTAGATGTCTGTAGAGATAAACAAAAACTCAGATATTCTCTTCACTAGAGAATAGGAAGGACCATATGTTATAGACACATGGGACCATGCATGTGGAGATTTCAAATGAGTTAAATTTCAATATTTAAAATAGTATTTCAATGATGGAAATAACCCACTCATATGGATATTAAAAAAGACTCATTGATCTAGAATCCTAATGAGATCTAGAGGAAGAACACACCTAATAAAAAATATAATGGTGTTTCTAAATTTAAATAGAAACTAGGTATGGGAAATATTTTTTTCATAAATATTATTGTAATAAAAGAATACGAATTATGTGTAAAGACTGAAAGAACTTGCAAACACTATGCAAGAATGTTTTGAGAATACAATACACAACTATATCCAAACAAAATAAGGAGGCAAACCCAAAACAATTAAAGAAGAATAATGTCAACCTATAACTTGAGTGTTTATGATGTAAAGGAAGATCCAAAACAACCTTGGTCTAGGAAGAAGTTGAGGACTAAAACTACTATAGTTGTTCTTCAGGGAGTACACATTGAATTGTGATCTTGTATCCTCAAAGAGGGTGATCGTACTTATATGTATTAAAAAATAAATCCATGAGGATAAATAGATATATCTAAGTACATATCTAGACAAATAAATCTGAAGAGGAGTTATTGGGGGAAACAAACAATCGATGTTGAGGGGATAATAAACTATATGTTGAAGTATATGAATAGATTAAACAATGTACTCTGTTTTGTAATAGGATGATTTATGAGAGTGGATAACTCATGTTGGGGTTAGTAACTCACATTTGGATGAGTATTCCTTTTAGCTATCCTTTTAAATATATTATGAAAATCCCTTTCTATATTATTGCACATGAAGGTGAGGTTGTGAGTAATAATTAATTGGATCAAGAACTCTTATAGGATCAATAAGTTTGAATAAAAAGGGATTGACTCATAATATAAGATAGATCAATGATTCACCCTTTACCCATTTAGTTTTTTAACATATTTGAGTCTAACACAATTGAATATTTTCCTTCCAGAAATATCCTTGTGATATCTACAATCCCACAAAATTTTCCTAAATTTCACACAATACTAACTAGTAAGACATAAACCACTCTATAATTCTCATTGACTATTTCTAGATTTATATTTTCCTCATTAATGATTTATTCATTGATGTTATTACCCCTTTTTATCAGTATTCATTGAATTAATTGAAGGTAGATAACCTTCAATTATAATGAACACTTTTCACTGAATCATATTCAAGATATAATCATAAATAAATTAGGTTTTTCTATAGTAATTAATTACAATTCACATTACTCTATTAGCCTTCAATGTGTTATAATAACCCTGATATCATTATAGAATGTTACATCCACTAAGTGAAGCATTCTATAGATCATGTTAAAGTCATTCACTTAATTATCCACCAGAAACTATTCCAATAATTTAATATTAAACAACAACAAAATTAGTAACATATTTGTTAGTGTCATTTGTCTTTCATATATATCTTCTAGTTCACTATTATCTCAGTCATTGTATTTTTTTCCTGAATGTTAAAGGAATCATTAAATGCTAAATAAATCCTCCCTAAAATGTATTCTTCTCCTTCTAAAATTTCTTATTCTAATGTCTCCAATTTTTCAATCTTGATACCACCTAATGGAATCCACACATCCTTTTGGATCATATAATATTGCATCTATATTCATTATAAATTGAAATATTTTTCAATAAACTTATCAATCAAAACCTTCCGGTAATTTAAAGTCATATATTCTGATGACAGAAATATCAATTGAGATAAATATTACAACAAAGAATATTTTAATGAAACATGATCTCCTATATATTGTGAATAGCTAATCTATAAACAATTAATTGATACCACATTTTAGGAAGTAATTCTATATTAAATCCCTAAAATATATAACATAAGTTCACTAGAAGATCACATGCACTAGAAGTTCTATACTGGAGAATGAAAACCTTTGGAACATATAACACCTTGGAGAATCAAAACTAGGAATACTTTTATACCCAAACCAATGCACCAAGTTATAAGTGTCAGAAAATTTCTGAAAAAAACTCAAAATAAAAATTAAAGATAAGGAAATAATACAAAATTTAATGTTCAAAAGTAAGGATTTCATGGTTTCATATTTCATCAAATATCAGTGGGAGAACAATTAAAATATATTAATTACTCACAAAGTATAAGGGTTTTAATCAATATAGAATGAAATATTCATTGAACACTAGAATTATGTATCAACCATTAATTTCACTATATTATAATTCTTAGCAGTATCATATCCCACCTATGTTTTATTGATGTGATTAGCTGGTCTAACCAGTTATAGTTACCTTAAAAATTAATGGTGTTCCATCCAATAAATCATCTTGAAAACTATTATTTAGTATCACTCATTGATAATAATAACTAGAACTAATAAAATAAACATAAATACCATTTAATTCAAATTATTCTAATTAAATCTATAGTCTAGTGAACTTAATCTAGCATGTAATGCTTGTCATAAGAAAAACATATTCAATAAAAGCATTCATTTTCTTAGATATCATGTTACCAAGGTATGAACCATCAATGGAAATAAATTTTCTAGAGATTACCCTTTTGATAGATTTAATTTTAACATGAAAAAAGACTTCACCAATTTTAAATACACGAGATTTCCCACCATTACAGACCAAGAGGTAGTGTCACACAAATTATAAATCCATAACTCAAGTGTATCACCCTATTGAAGTAACATAACTATAAAAATGGAATCCATGAATAAAAACTCCATCCATGGTAACTTCTATGTCTCTTATTCATATGTTAGCTACTTCTATGCACAAGATTTATACCATGTTCTGAAAATTTCTTATCACATGTACACCTCTCCGAAATAGAAAGGTAAAATAATATATGCTATAATTTCATTTTATAATTCCCCTACTTGAGACCACTCAACAATTTTCTTGTCAGAAGGCTACACGACCTCAATAAATCCTCCCCAAATTCCAATGGCTTGTAATTGGTAGTTAGGATCTATAGTGACACCTTAGTAATATTATATACTCATATTTGAGTAATAAAAAATGGTGTATATAATAGTAATATCACACATCCAGATAATAAGAGATAATAAAAATCATGATAAATACTGATTTAAAAATACCTAAAACCCTTAACATGTCAAAATGAAAAGTATAAATGTTGTAAAAATATTATATACAAAATAGATCCACCATGGGTTGATTAGATACATCAAAATCTGGAAGCAACTAAAATGACCTGAGAAGAGATGTCAAAAACATGGGTCCTAAGGATAATCCTTCTCCCATCCCCATATTCCATCATAGCTATACTCAATTAATAAGAACCTATAATCAATTCTCCATTATACTACTGTATAACCAATAAGACTTATTAGGTAAAAACATTAACCTATGTGGGGTATTAGCACAACTATGTAGGCCACTATAAACAATGCCCCTAAATATATCCAGCCATAAATAAAAGTTATGTGGATGTTTCTTAGTAAAAATAACTAAAATCATAATAAATAAACAACCATTAATCATCACATTCTATGGTAAAACTCAATATCAATGATATATTCTTCATACAATTATAGATGTCTCCCAACAATAAACATATCCACAATGGGGGTCCATATCCATCCTCAAAACTATAAGTATATCACACGCAGATACCCCACCCATCCCTAGAGCTATAGGAAAATTATCCAGGGTGGACTCATTAGTAAATATAAATTATTACAATATCAGCAAGGAAGACCACATCATAATCTAAAACCATATGAATATCACCCAAGGGGAACCTATCGTTCCATAAAACCAAATGAATATCACCTGAGGGACCCCATCCTTCCCCATATCAAAATGAATATCACCCATAGAGACCATTTCATAACCTATAAAAATCATATGTCAACCAGGGGACCCTACCCTACCCTATAGATAAATGAATGTCACCTAGGGTGACTCTATCTATCCCCATAATTCTATTTTTTATATCTAACATTTACCAAAATATTTATTTTTCATGTTTTACTAGTAGTATGATTTTCTACATGTGGTCTTATAATTATCTTGTTTCTTGTCGTATGAATCACAATAGGTTATTTAAAGTCACATAAAATGTTACCATTTAGTTTAGGTAACTCCTATGATTTATTCTCAAGTATTAGTATCTTTTAAAATTTGGGAACACAAATTTTTGTGATGAAGGGTATTATATTCCCAATTATTAGAGGAGCTTCCAAATTATGAAAAAAAATCAAAAAGTAGAAAATAGAAGAGATTTTGTAGTTTTATTTTTATGCAATATTAAATCTCCTTGACAACATGTCAAACATACAAGTATAATGTATGGAGACATAAAAATAATCTTAAGACCCTGTACCTTAAGATTAATGAATCACACCCACGACACTGTGATGCTAGATTCTTATCAAGGCCTCTATAACCCTAAAATCTATCCCAAACCTATCAATTTATTGTTATAATAAGGGGGTATTTTTTTCTTACTTGAACTCATACAATCAAACCATGAACTCCAAAATTAACAACACCATCAAGTACCAGTTGAAGATAGAGAGGGGGATTAGAATACAAATCATAGGAGGAAAATAAGAGAGTAATATAAGGGTATAATAGGAATATTAGGATTTTATCCATTAAAAAATCTTATAGTGATAAGGATATGGTGATAACTTTGGTAGTTTTATAATGACACACTTGTTATGGGATTTCAAGGTGTGAACTCTCCATGGGAGAAGGAACATCCATATATTTAGTTACTATCACAAAATTCCCCTATGGGTTTCTGTGTGACCTTGGTAAGTTAGATGTTCCACCGCTCCATTTAGATATCATTTCAATAAACCCTTTTTTAACTTTTTCTTAATTTTCCCCACTATGTGCATCACATCGTGGCACATTAACTTCATGCTTCAACCGCCTAACTATAAATTTTTTATCTATATTACCCTCCCTAAATTTTAAAAGACTACTCCTAAGACACTATCAATATCTCAGACATTTATATGTAATATAAATATAAATGTTTCAGTAGAAATCTCTATGGTTCATTGCTCGTGAAGGATAGGGTTGTTATACCATGTTAGCATACATAAGATTTAAATGAATATTACATGAAAAAGCATATATATTGTAAGTAACATGTTTTTGCGAGTAAAAGTACATGTCTTGTAATAATTAAACATTACAAATCATTATAATTATTTGAAAAAGGGAATAAATCATGCCACCCCCATTACACAATGTGTAATTAATAATTTTGAATTAAAACGAATGTATTTTATTTTTGTGAAACGACATTGAATTGGAATATTAGGGTCTATTTGGGAAGATAATTAACATGAATAATAATTTAATTAATAATATGAATAATATATTAATTAGTGAAATTTATCTTCATTAATATAAAATTGAAATGAATAAAATCATGTCTAATATATAGTTTTTTATTTATATGATTGATCATGGGATTTATCTACATATATATGTTTTGGTTTATATTTAATTTAATTATTTTTTCATATTTTTTTACGATAAATTTAATATTAAATTAATTATTATGATCTTAATATCATCAATTTCACTTTTTAATTACAAGATGGCATGTTAGAGGATTATTTATGTATCCCAAAACCCTTGGTTCCCCACTTATATGAGTGAGTAAGCATCTGAAATATATGGAGAAGCCAATGAGAGGGGTATGTTCATGATAAAATATGAGGTGATACCAACCATTGTGATACACATGTTAATAAGGGAATGATATTACTTATGTTAGTTATTTGATCAAGGATATTTTATCCTTGGATCCAGGATGGATTATCTTCTACTCTAAAAGCCAAAACGTTTTCAAAAATCTCATTATCATATCATTTATTTTTTTAATTATTTAAGTAAATATTATTTCATTTTTTGTTCATATTTCTTTTATGACTAAACATGAAAACATAATGTAAATAAATACAAACCATGCAAGATGAAATTAAATAATGTTATCATGCATAAATAATGTTATCAGATATGGTTAATAGATCATGTCAAACCCTATAAAATATTAAAAAATATGTGAAGTAAAAAAGTAATATTTATATATATTATATTAACACAATCAATGAAATATTATGGAAGCTTAATCCTTACATATTATTTGTAAATATGAATTTATAGTTATATTTTTGATAATTCCATAGTCATGGATTCTTTATAGAAATTTAGGAGTCTTATCAAACATAATGGGTCAACATAAGAAATTTTTTATTAAGGGTAGTTGAAATAGCCTACTCAACAAAATAAGTAGGAAATAATTTTGAAGATACATTTTATAAGTTTTATATTGGGGAGTTCAGTCAATTGATAATGGAAGTATGAGTTAATGTACATGTAAAAAACACTTACCTAAATACTTTATAGTGATTTTCATGGGCATTATCTAGACTATGATAAGTGAAATAAGGATGCATTATTTTAGAATATCTATTTCATTAATATTATAAATATTATTTAACATGATATTAGGATTTCATAAAAAAGTGGGAGACTAATAACAAAAAAAAATTTATGTCACACATAGTAATAAAGATAATTTACTAAAATATGCTTTCATTTATTAAAGAAAATGGAATAAAAATAATAGGTACATTAAAATCATTCTTATAGAAATAAAATTTCATCATACGTACTAATTTCCAAGAGTGGTAAATCATTTGAAAACTATAATACTGTATCAAAATTTATACTATTTTTTGGAATCCCAT
The DNA here is from genome assembly GCA_963277665.1 of Viscum album. NCBI lineage: Eukaryota > Viridiplantae > Streptophyta > Magnoliopsida > Santalales > Viscaceae > Viscum > Viscum album. Next base: position 1,808,172,530 of record OY728160.1, read on the forward strand.
ATTCCCGATCTGTCACCCCATTGAGTGAGTGAAGGTGAAAATGATATATACCGAAGACACGTGGAGGGTTCTTCAAATTTCCATTGTATCATTTTGTTAGATATTTATGTAGATTTTAGGATTCAACATAATTATATGGATGCATATGCTTTGATAAATCATCCCCTAGAACATGAAAAATATAAATTGTGGCTAAAGATAAATGATATTTTCACTATATTTTTTATATGAAATCTTGAATATGGGTACCTAACTAGTGATATTTAATTCAAGATATTTAAATACAATGATTAGTAAGCAATGTTGTGATTCCATATAGATTAAATGTTATTTAGTAATCTCATATTATCATCATCCCCACCAACATTCTTCATTTCCACAAGGAATTATAGGAAGAATATTGTAGAGGTGAGACACAAGAATCCTTTGACACTGATTCAAAAATATGATAGTGATTAGTTATGACAATTTTCCTCACCCATTATATTGAATTAAGTTATGTATGAGGTTAAAACTCTCCATGTTCGTTCAAAGTTGATGGAACCTTTAAAATATCCATTAAAGATACAAAAAAATCATAGGGATAGTAATAATTGTTATATTGATTGCTTCCAATGTGGTATGAAAGGTCACATAATGATGAAGTACAATGAATTCGAAAATAAAAAATAAACAACTTAAAATTTAGTTATATTACACATTGTATATAATATTTATATTTCAATTCTTAGGTATTAAATAAAATAGCAATACCACATAGTTTTATTCAAATACCAAAACCATGGAAGTTCATATAGATTACGAGAAGTAAGTTGAATTATATAAGTAGTAGAAATAAGGTTATTCCCATTTTAGTAAAGAGAGGAACATATATTTATAATAAAAAGTGGATTTATTTTCTAAAAACTATTTTTTATTAATTATTACCAAAAAATCAAATAAATGACATGTTTTAGATTAAATAAGGAATAATTTCATATCAGAAAATAATATTTTTATGATACATAATAGCCAATGATTTAGTAGTATCTAAATACTTGATATCAAATATAAATAATCAATAAAGAACATAAAATATAAGACTCATACCCAAACATGGAAATATAATTCATAGATATGTAAAGCTAAAAATAGTTTTTGAGTATGTACCCAATAGGGCATTTCTAAAAGATTTATGAATTTTAGATATTTATTTTCTTAGTTTAAGAAATTAAATAATTTTAGTGTAAATGTATATACATAATGATTTTAGAGTTTTCTTATCTAGATAAAAATATTCTAGGAAGATTATACATGTAAATTAATAGACTTCATACAATTAATTTATGAGATATTAGGAATGTAATATGGAATTAATGAGTGATGTTGGAAAAATATATAAGTACTTTAGAGATAATCTCAAACCCAAATTACCTTATACACATCAAAGAGGTTATGGTATTTCATAGTGGATCTATGAGATGTCTTATATGTCTTGAAATTATTCTATAGTTCATGTAAAGAAATGTTTCAAAAATAGTATATTTACCAAGTATTCACCGATCATTAAAATGTAGAGTGGAGATACACTTTAACCGACGATACCTTATACAAATCAAAGAGGTGATAGTATCACATAGTGGATCGATAAGAGTCTTATATGTCTTGAAAGTCTTCCACAGTTTATGTCAAGAAATTTTTCACAAATAGTTTCTTAATTTATATCTGTATACTAACAAGGTTAATTAATTTCTACCATATAAGTTAAAAATATGATGATAATCCATTGTGTCATAGAATCACATGTTTGATAAGAACTGTTTAAAAAACTTAATTTTAGAAAATGAATATATGTCAAGAAAATCACTAAGTGAACCCTAGTTAATTATCCTAAAGATACTTATGATATTATATTCCTAATATTTAAATGAAATATTCAAGATTTACTATATTTATATATGTGGGAATTATATCTATGTAGAGATAGTGGGAGGAAGAAAGGCGTTAATAGATTCAAGCCTTAAGATAAACCTCAGTTGGCATAGCAACACAGACTCTAGAAGTCTTATTGGGAGTATTTATTCAAGATATATATTCCATGTAAAAATGTAAAAACTAATGATGTGGTTATATATTCATTATCATATATGGTATATTATTTAATAAAAATAGTTATTACATTATGTAAATAGTAAGTTTCTATAAGATAATATTGGAATGTTGTTATGAATTCTGGGATGGATTATACATTTGAAAATATAGTTCCATATATAGGTAGTCTCTATTTTATGTAAATTAATTGGTGGGCATGTAAAAAGAGACTGGACATGGATGGTAAATGTTGGTTCCAATAACGACCAATCAATTATTGAAGGATTAAAGCTATTTATAGAAATACTCTATGATGAAATTTTTTTACCCATTTTGATGTTAAAATTCATTATAATTATACTTTTCATGATAATATTATATGACCATAATTATATGAAAGTAGATGTGAATACCACCTTCATCAATGGAATCCCTATGGAAGATGTTTATCTGACATTACTAAAAGGGTTGGTGACAAAAATTAATCTAATAAGGTATATGATATGTATAAATACATTTATAGATTAAGTCAATCATCGTAGTCATAGTATGTTAATTTAATGAATCTAAAAGGTTTTTATGTTATTAAGGATGTAAGTGTTATAGGTTTAAATGTGCGTTTAATTATATCACTATAATTTTCAAACACAAATGTGTTGATAACAAATGTAAAACCAATATATTATGTCTTACAGTTGGTTAAAACTACAAAAATAATATTTTTATAAGAATAAAACATTGTATCAATTCATATTCCTAGTAATATGATATTTTATAATTGACTTATAAGATTAATTAGATTTATTCTGATAATATGATTGAAAACTTATTGAAAAAGAAAGGAAGGAATAATTTAAGAGAAAATTTTTTACTATATAAAATGGTATGGAATATCTACAAGATATTGTGTTAAGGAATATGATAAGATTGTTGTGATGAATAAAATTTGAAAATATTATGTTTTTGAATTTATCATAAATTCCATGATATGTACAATGGTTTTTTATATTTATTTCTAAGGAATTGATTTATAAATATCAAATAGAACAATGAGAATTATATAGGGTGTTAAAAATAATTGTTTAATGATATTTGAAAAATTAAAAATGGATGAGTTACATATTCATGGAGATGTGGGGAATATTGTTTTCAATGAGATAAAAAAAATGTATTCCTTTAGATAAATTTAATCTAGTATCATAATAAGGAAAAGGTAATAATAAATAGAATATTATTTAAGCTAGTGGTTTCCAAATCTATAAAGATTGATTATGTTGTGTATTATAATATATCTTTAGAATCCATTGAAAAAAAAATTACTTGATTTTAGAATCATTAAAATATAGTAATGTATTATTGTAATTATAAAAAACATAAGACAATGGTATTAAGAAGTCAATTTAATGATGTAGGAAAAAAGGTAAATACTTGTTGATATCACTTCCTGCTGAATTTTTTCAAACTAATGATGACATCCCAAGTATAATATAAATTATAGAACATGGTAATCCCAACATATATATCCATATAATAGTATAAAAATGTTTATCAATTTAGAGATAGAAATTTAGTTAGGTTGGTGTTTTTTGGACTTGGCGGCCTAGAACCAATTGAATTTTTAGTTTCGATTAACGGAATATTAAATAACATGAATATTAAAAAATAAATTATCATATGATTATTTATATTATACATAAAAATAATTTTATAATTTATATAGGATATTTGAAATATTAAAAGGTTACAATTGTTCCCATCCTTAATGTGAAACTTGAAATGAAATGATAATATTGTTAAACATATATCAAATTGTCAAGATGATATCTATCGAATGCGAGATAAATGATGTATGGATATAAAGTTTTAGAGTCTCATAAGATATTTATACATAATATCATAAAGATTTAACCATGTTATCTCATTGAATTTTTTTATTAGGATAGACCCGCTAGTTGTAATTACACGTGTCAAATGTGTCATTAGATATTTCTACCTATGGATGTTTATATTGTTATATATTATTGAGATTATTGGTAATATATATTATAATTTAAATATTTTTATGTTTGGTAGAAAATAATTATTTCATATTCTCACAAAGACTTTCTATACATTGAGTGCATCATATGTGATATGAAATTAATTGAATAAGACAAAAAATGATTTTTTTCATTCTGTGTTAATGAAAGATGATGTATCTAGCCCTCTAATTGGAATAGATACATATGATTAGATCCATATCCATGGTATTTCATTGATTAATTCATTTTAAGTGGTCAATAAAAATAAATCAACCATATACGTTGTGGACATAAGTATACAACATTGTTAATGAGATATTGATGAAAATAAATTATAGTACATTGAATATGTTTGTATGAGGTTGTTGTCATTGTAACATTAACAACATTCTCAATGGATTCATTGACATATTTCTAGACAAATAACTTGTAAATTAAAAATGTTTGTCTAATTACGGTATGAAATCAGCCTAAATATTCATGCACAAAGTGTGCTGAGAATCATAAATAAATTTTATTAAAATTTAATAGTTTAAATAAATATTATATCTAACTAGTAGATTAATAATTATTTATGTATTTTTTATTTCATAGATTGAACATGTGGTAATTTTAGTTATATATATATATATACATATTGGATGTTAATATTAAACAAATATTAATTTTTTAGCTACAGAATATAACATTCATTTAACTCTTATTTATTACTCACATGGTAATTAAAAAATTAATATTTTAAAAAATGTTTTTTTAGTAATGTGGATATTATTAAATAATTATTGACAATTTATTGAATATTATATTTATTAATTTATTAAATTTGTAATATATTGTGTATTTTTTAAAATAAATATGTATTATTCATGGGTTGAAAAATTTGTAGGGGGTTTTCCACCAAGTGAAAATATCCTAATAGAAAAGATATATTATTCTATGAGTTTTTTCTATGTCATGAGAAAATAATGAAAATAATATTATTACTATTTGACATGGGGTTTACATAGAATAAAAAATTATATAAAAGGCCTTTTTATAACCCTATGTAATTTTTTTAAATATAATTTTAGAGAAAGTGGATGTTATGCAGAACTGATTCTCGAAAGATAATTATCATAAATCTAAATAGAGTAAATATATATAATGAGAGAAATTCATCCTCATCCCTCTAAAGACTAATAGAACAAAATAAACATTTCTTTCAAGTCTAATAGATTACTTGTCACGATCAATGTCGAATCACACAAAGAACATAGTCACTCTATGCGGGCACCCATAATACCAACGAGGGTGTTTTAAAATTCATGGAGCATGTATAAATACAACTAGAGGGATAATAGTTTAGATTCTACAATGAAATGATACTACTATGGGTGTGGCTACTAAAATGAAAATGACATGAAATAATTTTTAAATTGAGGTAATTATTGTTTAAATTTTATTATATATTATAAGTGAAAATATTTTCTTCTAAAAACTGTGGTTTATTAATCAAGTTATTCCATTTTATTACATTAAAATTGATGGGAAACATTATTAATCATTGGACCAGAAACTTACACTAGTCCATTTCACCATTATACATATCTATCCAAAATATGGTAGGTGTACATGATTGATATATTCACTTCTGATGGAGGATAATAATTGGAATTTAAAATCTAATAATCTTGTTGTGGATATGGATTTTTTAGAGGTGTTATAGGATGAATTAGTAGGGTTTCCTATCAAGAATAATATTGAATTTTATTTTTACTTGAAACTAAGGATTCAACAAATATTATTTAAATCATATTTTACTATAAAAAATAAGTTGAAGGAGTTTAAAACTCAACCAGATGAAATTGAAAATAATAAAATTATTCAATCCAGTGTATCTCCATGGTTCTCTACTATAATTTTTACTATGTAGGGGGGAGTATAATTATTCCTATGTAAGGATTATAGGATGTTAAATCAAGTGACCATGAATAATAAGAATCTATTTCCTCACATCAAGGTCCTTTTTGGTTTTCAACGGTTGACTTCTAGTCAAGATATCATCAACTCTAAATGAATGAGTTTTACATACACATGAATACTACCATAAGAATATATTTTCACCATGAGCACCTTTTAATGTTTTTAAAATGTTCCAATTATATAGTTTTATTCATGCCTCTTATTTATCAATTATTATATTTATACATAAATTATTATAACATGGTGTTTTTAAAAAATATCATTTTGTATTGTGGAAGTGAAGTAGATTTTGAAAAAATTCGAGAACTATGTTGGAAACTCTTTATTAACCATTCCATTATTAAATTATTTTAAATTGAATATTTTTTACCATTGAGGCAATGTTCTTGAGACGTGTGTTGTTAGAACAAGTTTAATTATTCTAAGAAGTTTACTATCATTATGATTTGGGGATATGCAATAATTTTCTTCAAGATATGGACATTCTAGAATATAATAGGTTATTATCACAGATAAATTTTATATTTTTTAAAACATGTATATCCTTTCACAAAATTCAACCAGAAGGTAGTTAGTTTTATATGGATCCTTCAGTGTTCAGAATATTTTCCTAAACTAAAGTGGAGGTGAAAATCAACTCAATTCATAATTTTATATGATCGTGAGGAGGGTTATGTGATGTGTTGTGATGATTTCAAAATAGGATTGGGTTTTTTACTTAGGTACGGTTATCATGTGGTGGATTATGGTTGACACCAACTTTTTTGAGAAGAAAAAAAATACCTAACTCATGCCCTAAATGTTGTAGTAGTAATAAGTTATCTTAAACATTGGTGTTACTGTCACTTTGGAGATAATTTTATAGTGTATTTCATGTATGAAATCAAGATTTTAATCTTCTTTTAAATAGATTTGATTCATATAAAAAGGTAATAAGTAGTTTTTGTGAGAAAAAATTATTTTATCCTTACCTATATTCCAATTAAGGGTAAGGTGTTCATTATTTCTCTCAATATTATATTGTGATTAAAAGAATTAATGAGATCTGAAAATTTATGGAATTTCATGACACGTCTTTTTTAAATTCACCAACAAATAAGTTTAAAAAATGATGTGATTTTTTCTGATGTTCAAATTAAACCATATATTAATGAGTCCATTCATTAGGATAATATAGTGGATGTAAATTTTATTCATATCAAGGGAATAAAAAATGTTGGTGAGATCCTTATTGATTGATATTTTTCCCCGAAGGTCCATGTACATTCTATATATCAATATTGATCCCCTTTATTATTTAGATAAAATGTAAATAAAGATTTATATCACTCTTAGAGGATGGTTCATCCAGCATAAAAAAATTTATAACAAAATATAAAACATTGAAATGGTATCTTGGAATATAGATGAATATTATTGATTACGGGACTTAGTGATTCACTTTTCTGAACATGAATGAAAAGAATCAGAAAACCTATTATATACTACAACCATTTCCTATTCCTATGTTGAGATATGAAAATTTCTATATGGAATTTTCAATCAGTTTACCTTATACCTATCAACATATGAATTTTATATTTGTGTTTATTTTTTACATTAAAAAATCACCAAATATCATTACAAATATAGATAGCATGACGGTATAAGATATTGGAAATATTTACATTCAAATGATAGGCAATTGTGTTGGAAATATGAAATAAATCTCTTTTAATGGGATAAAATTTCATATATCATATGTTTATTTGGGGATACTGTAAAGTATGAAACAATTTACTTTCATTGGCCAGTTGTATGGTATATTAAGGATATATCATAATTCCATTCCCCATGCTATTTTTAGTTCATGATTTTATAAATATTAACTCTATTTTTGTTGGATTTTTAGAAAAAATGATAATCAAGATCATTTGAGTGATTTTAAACATAGTTTATCATTCTATAAACGTTGTATGTGATAAAATAGTTGGAAGTTTGAGACATTCAAGAAAGAGTTTCATGATATTAATTAGTTTTATTTACTCATGAATTATAAGGCATAATTAAATACATGAGCACTTGAGGAGCATCATTGAAATATTTATGAAGAGCATCCTACCATTCGATGGTGGGTATTCAAGATAGCACAATCCTCAGCTAAAACTCCCTTACCCATAGACTTATTCTTGTTGTTCCTTAAAATTAAAAGGTACTAGAAATCATTGGAGGGTAGAGGATTCCTCTCATGTGACAAATGGTTAAGTAAAATGTGTGGATGAATCAAGAGAGGAGTTGTTATTAGAATAATTATTCAATGATCTTCATCATGAAAGGAAGATTATTATAATAGTTTTATCTACTATTTAAGATATAGAGTCACACATTATTCATTTTTATAACACCTTATATAATTTATCATGAATGATCTATCATCATTATGGGTTTCTATATTGCATCCACGTTATTTAACAAAAGAGGGTAGATTCCTCAAAACATAAAAATCATTTATAAGGTTCCTTCTATTATAATCTATGTTAAAGATCCCCAATTTACCTATAGAATTTATAATATCCATGAAAGGGCTATGAGATCATTAGGGAAATATGAAATAACAAAATCCCTATAAATGGATGGGAAAATAAAATGAAAAATCCAAATTTTGGTAGATAATCACTATGCTTTTGTGATGGTTTTCTGGGGTATTGGATTTCATTGGATTAAATAACACTTATTAGACGTAGTTAATGAAATAAAAACCCAATAAAACATTAGATCATACTAGAATAAATGAAACATATGAATACTATAAATGATGAAACAATGAAACCATTTGGTTTACAACATATCCATGAGCTATAACAAAATATATCTTCATCATATTGGTTAATTAAGATCCTATAAGTTGTAGTCATAGGGTATCCCATAACAATATGTATCCATATGATACATAATCAATTAATATTCATATAATACATGTCTTATCACCATAGAATATTACCACCTCAGAATCTAAATAAAAAATATGGAGAGAAATTTGGGTTATGGAGTTTTATCCATGGCTTGCGTAGAGTAGCATGATCACACACATTCACCCATTAAAAGGGCACTATCTTCTTTATTTGGAGTACATGATGATTCTCCTTGGTTATTCATGTATTCACTCATGATTTATAATGTATAGGAAAATGATTTATCCAAATCATCAAAACTCGCTCATTAAGTTCACATCCCTTGCCCAATTTCTCATGTATTGTTTATTTAATGATAGATTACATTTAATATCCATAGGAATAATAGGTAATATAATTTGAAAACCTAAATATCAATTAAATTAGAGAGTATACTTTATAAAACATTGTAGTTTTATAATAATACTTTTCTATGAATCCTTATTTCTACATCCATTAATCATAACCTATTATTTAAAATGAAGTGGTATCTTTTTATATCTTATGATATCCACAAATTAAAAAATATTATGTATTTAATTACTACAAAAAAAAGAAATTAATTCATATAATTTCATTAAATATCCCACTTTCAATAAATCTTATAAGACTTAGTTCCATTTTACCTTTTATTGAATTATAAAAAATAATATGTGAAACCACGTCCAAAAATTCTTTGGATATCTTTAAAAACACTTTTTGAAATAAATATTTACCTTCACCTTGTATCACATCTTATGCAATACAATATATACTCTATTCCAAAAAAATCAATTAACTATAATACACTTTTTGAGAGGCTCTTTAATTCAAAATAAATCCCCATTTAGCTAATCATAATGTGTGAATCCATAGGAATTTATTGTTTTTCGAACATATATCAATATCTAAATATATATAAATTGAAGAAAACAGAAGCCTCTATAAAATAATAAACACTACTTAATATATGATATCCATAAAATAGTTGTATCTATGTACCTATGTCAATAGGTAATATAACATGATATCATACATTATCACATAATTCTTTTTCCCAAAACATCATGTTACAATCAGAAATAGATTATATCAACCCCATAGATCTAACTCAAGTGTTCCCAATTCATCTAGTATAGACTATCAAGGTTGATGATTACATCACTTTTTGTTCATATTTATGGATGATAACATTAGATATTCCTTAACTAAATAGATAGACACATTATATATAATATCAAGGTGTGGATACAATCCCTTAGTCTACCTCGATCGAGGCTTTATATGTCATACTCATCATACAAGAGGAAAAAATACTATCTTGGTTGAGATCCAATTGATTACATGACAAACAAAATACCTAGACACCCCCTAATTCACTATGTCTAAAGGATTGAAAAACAATGGTATCAAAGTATAATGGTTCTCATTCTAGGTTTCTCACTAACCTTTGGTATTTGGGACCAATTTGATCCATTCACCCTAGTATAGTAAAGAAATAATTTATGGGAATATATGTGGTATACATAGTGGTCCATCCATAATAAGAAAACATTATGACCTGTGATCACATTTTATATCTCAATAAAAGAATAATGTTAATTTTAACCCAAAACTTTCTTCATAACCTATAATACATCGTGACAGACACCCATTAAGGATAAATCAGAGTTGTATATTTAGTGGTCAATTATCATTACACTTCCTATAATGTATATCAATATACACATATATGAAACCAATGTAAAATGTTGATAATGTGAAGATAACCCATTATTTAACATATTTTATATTATAAAACACTTATAATTTTAATAACCTATCTTCCATATAATATGTGATAGAATACTAGATAAATATTTTCATCTACACACATTATGGTCTATATTAACTCACTATATATATATATGTGTAATTATTACCACATATATATGTTACAACATCATAAAAACCTCCCATTATGTATCATTATCAAATAAATCATGTGTGAATAATGATGAGTTATATGAATCATTTTTCAAATATTAAATTCCTTGAAGATATTCAAACTCTGTAACATCACCACATAAAATTTCACAATGTTAATAACGTTTTTTACTAGATATAACTTTTATATGTATTTAATAATCCTTCTTAGAATTCAACATATCAATTTTTTCCCTTAAATTCATTTTATAATTAAAATATATATTTACAGTACTACATAGCAACACATCCTAAAATTCATTAGTATAAAGTGGCATATACTTTATTCTAGAAAGTAAATATATGTTTTTATATTTCCCTTTACCATCACATATCCTTGGATCTTAAATATATTATGTATAATTTACTCTTTATTTTGACTAGAAAAATCCTTTAAGAAATAAGGATATTAAAATTATCATAATAAATAAATATTAATCTTTATATTTCTCATTACAGGAACATTTCCTTTACAATATAGGATATTAATTGGGAATAAATTTAATTTAAGATTATAGTAATATTTTATTCTTTTAATAATATAGTTCTAAAAGTTTTAACATGCTCATACTATACTCTTAGACTATATATTATCTTAATAATATTTTTCCTAGATACACAAACTCTATTATGTTAGGTGATTAGTCTTATTTCCTTTAGTATGGATATTTTAAAAAAATCCATATCATATTGGTATTCTATATGTTTATATTATTTTTAACTTAAATGAAAACTATTCATTAAAGTATTCCTATAATTATAGAAGGGAACTCTTTTCATTATATTTGAATAAACATCCAAGTAAACACTTTTATCCAGTATAAAACATATTTATAATCATCTTATTTTCTAAAAATTTGATATAGAATCTCATGAATCATAAATCATTTGTATTGAATTAATTATCTCTCAGTATTTATATTATCGCTTTTTTAATAAAAAAAATCCCTATACCATATAACAAAAATGATATGAATTAAAAAATCCTTTACCTAGACCCATTTAAGCTTGATTTCTTCATTTGCATTCAAATCACTATTGTGATAACTCTTCTCATGATCACAGGAATGTAAATGATAACCTCTATCAATTATTCATTTGATTTTGAAATCTTTTATTTTTACTATTTAAAATTGAGACACCCTAATTGGGGTGGGGGTTAGGGTGACACCATTTTGAAAATTTTAATATAATTTTTAATATTCTATTAGGATCATAACCCCATGTTGGAAGAATATTTGTTCAATCTATCACTCTTATTAGTACACTAACAAAAAAATACACTGATATATAGGAATTAAAAGCATATAAATTACCCAAATATTATACTTGGTTCACTAGAAATGGATTTTCTATGGATCATACACACAAAATTGTATCAGTGTAACTGAATCCACAAATCATCAAAATTTATATAGAATACAATGTTTTTCCCTTGGCCACTCCATGACAAGACCACTTCCATGATAATATTTATGATTAGATGATCCTTATCCATGTCTCAATTCCACTCCTTTACATATATTCACTATATTGATGTACTATCTTCCAAACATTGTATACTTCTATGAATCTTAAAAAAAGAATGGAAATGATGGTCTATTTCTACCAACCATGAGATGATACATTCATCCAAAATAATTATTTTATTATCCATATTATTCCACAAAACAATGCTATTATTATTTAATGATATAGTACATCAAATTTACAATGTCTTACTTAAGTCTTCTATATCTATAATTTTTATACTACTTGTTATTTCAGTAGGGATAATTCCACACTATAATTTTGATATTTCACTATGTCCTCTTTTATTCCTCGGTATAGAAATGGATATTTTATCTTCTACCTTTAGTCCTTCTTTGGTTTCACTAAACAATATAAGACAATATAATCCCTTTTGCATGTTATCATCATCCATTGGATAATTCAAAAACCACATCTATGTTCTTTTTTATTCACCCATGTTTGGTTTTTCATAGGTTTAGCTGAACCCAAGTTCTCGGATTCTCTTAGGTATATATTATCCATCTTCACTAGAATTCCCCAATTACAATTTTCCCAAATCCATGAATTCTCCCATGTCAAATTCTCTTAATATCACTATATCACATAGGTATGGTTCTACCCTGTTCCTAAATTTTACCGGAAAACTTTTATTAAATTTATTCTCTCAGATCCATTTTACTAGAATTAGAGTTCCAAGGTCAATTTTATAAAGATAATTTATGAGAATCCATTTCCATAAGTCAGTAAAAAAATATATTATTTCTAATTTACAATCAATCAAGTATCTTTTTATAGGTATGGTTCACCAAACTCCCATGATTTCTCCTTTTCACGCAACTTATTCACTGTTATCTACATCATACACCATGTGATCCCTAGTTCACTATGGAAAAAATTTGTGGTTACATCTACTTTATTCTACTTTTGGATCAATATGTATTCACAAATTTATAGTTCACTATAGTCTTCATGATGAGAGGGATTCCCAATAATCATCCCAATTTTTATCATCTTAAATGAGTAGGTTAACCGAATATTTATCGGAAAAACCATATGTTTCTCTAATTTCCATCCATATGTTTCTTAGATATATCTATTTGGATAAATCCACCTCTTCATAACCTCACTTGTGGGAAAACCAAAGATCTAGAAAAATTTTCCATGTAGTTTTCTCATATTCACTTTTGGGGTATCCCCTATAATCTTTTGATTCAAAAAAAGTGTATGACATACATCCTTTTTTCATGGAACCCAAACCAACATGTATAAGTATTGAATAAAACAACTACACTAGAGTGAAGTAACCTATAATTGGAATGAAAAACATTATTTATTGTATAAAAATATTTGGGATTCCTAAAACAATCACTCAAATTTACTATGATATTTTTTATCCCAAAATTTGGAAAATAGTTTAAAATTTTATTTTTAAATCATCTTCAATTTTTCATACCCTTATTCTTCTATGAAATATAGATTACAACTAGTCAAATATCTTCTATAAAATATTTTAAATATTGACCATCCTCATAATTAAACTTCTAGAGTAAAATCTATATCATATATGAAACACATTTCATATTTAGTTCCATGTATGCATTAATGTATCTATATCTTCTAATTGAGAATTCTGAGCTATTAATAATTCATGTACTCATGTTTTTAAATATTACCATATAATTATTTATCATAATGACATAATATTCATATCTTTAGGATAACACACCTTTAATGTCTCACCGATATATTTACCAACACAAATATCTACTGTCAAAAAATACAACGCACAACCTATTAGCATCAACATAACCCCACCCCACCCCACCCCCCCCCACCACTACCTTGAATTTTGTGAAAAATAGTATCATAAACCCACCTCCTCCTATTAACTCTATATTCCTATAAATTATGTAATTACTTATGATGCATTCCTTACTCACTACCCCTTTATTGATTAAATATGAAGAGCCTGTTTTCCTCTATATTTTTCTTCTGATTCTATCGTCCTTTGTGTTTTAATATTGATAACTTATTTCTCACTCCCCCAATTTCATTATTCTCAATATCAATACCTTCATCAACCATAAATCCACATTTCTAAATAATATATTTACAATTGATTTTGAAAAATCCTATTAGGGTATGATATTCCTATTTAATTCCTTAAAAGTTGATATTATTTTCTCTATCCTTACACTTCTTCAAATCCCATATGTAATAATAATTTTACAACTAAAATTCAATTGGATTAGATTACTATTTTAATAATATCATTATAATGATTATGATCTAGTTTCATCCTTTACTACATAATGATCTATTTACCAATTCTTTTATAGTATAAATAAAAAAAATCATTCATTATATGAGATACTTTTTTTGAAACATAGATTCAATTTACTCAAGGATTTCAAAAATAGAAGTTACCACTTTTCATTAGAGTCATCAAAAACTCCTCTAATATAATTGAATGAAAACATGTTATAGGAAACAAGATTTTAAGTTAACAAAATAAATGCTTCCACTATCACATACTTAAATTCAATTAATTATAAAATCTTGAAAATAAAAATATATTATGTATCTTATGATCTCAGTCACAGTACCACCAAACAATTAGTGACAAAGAAGAAAACCACATGTGTGTGAGACATATCACATGTTAAACCATCATATACAACTATATAATTATAACTTCATTGTACAAAATGTTTTGACCAATCTTTAATTTATCACAAGAATCCTTATTTTATAAATGAGTCTGAATAGCCTTGAATACCAATCACTAACACCCCCTAAATGGAATCAGTAATTTTACTGAAACCATATATTTACCTAATTTTTTAAATGTGGAAACCATAGGTTGATGGGGATTATTTCTTACATCAGATTCTTTGTATTCGGGTAATATTAAACTAATACCTCATTGTTTTAACATAACTAAAAAAATGATTACCCAGAAAGATGACACTTAAAAAAATGAGTTCATTTTTTCCCATCATGGGGTTATAGACACAACTTAAAAAATGGAATGATATCTACTTTTCAAAAAACACTTTGGATTTATGACAATATATATTTCAGCTAAAAATATTTTATCTATTCAACATAAAATCAAGTTACTCATAATTTTTCCACATTTTCAAATCATATGATTTTCAGTTTCATCCCTAATGAACATTTTTGTATCTTAACACCACATGTAAAGTCTGATACATATTATGAATTTCAATAATTCTTTTTTTCTTGTAACTTTAATTATTTTACTTCAATAACATGATTTATTTTATTAAAACTACTCCATTTATCATATCTCCACCTAAAATCTTAGAAACATATAAAATATATTATAAACCTATGGACATGAATCCTAGGTCC
Source organism: Viscum album (assembly GCA_963277665.1). NCBI lineage: Eukaryota > Viridiplantae > Streptophyta > Magnoliopsida > Santalales > Viscaceae > Viscum > Viscum album. The sequence continues at coordinate 1,808,188,347 of OY728160.1, forward strand.
AAACATTATATTTGGGACATGAAAAATAGGTCCACACATGATATCGTGGCCATAAAAGATAGGTCCATTAATAACTTATTTAACATATGAATTTTCCATTTTTACCTAATGCATTGGAGGGAGATATAGGTCATACACATCACATAATGAAAGTAATACAAATGTGTCGCACGTGATCATAATAAATTAAACATATAAGAACCCATGAAAAGAAATGGGATTAAAAAATATTTCATTATAGAATATCCTTTGGAAATGAAATGTGTTTCATAAACATTTCTTCACTTAATGATAGTATAACATGTTCAAAAGGTATAAGTATCATAAACACCTTATCCTTATAATGATAAAACATCTAGATAATGAATAATTTTGTAATCCATAGATCATATCCCTAGAAAAGAATAATTTAAATAAAGGTTGTTTTCATTGATGAATTGAAATACCACTAAAAGATAAAAAAACATTATTGATGTAAATATCATTTATATATGGAATTATCTTCTTGAATTATAAAAATTCAAAACATATTTTTTTAACATTTATATTTTAGATGAAATGATTAAAACATGTAAGGTAAGATTCAAATAATTGATAGGTCATGATGGTTGAGAATTTGTTCCATTTTTTATATTTTAAAAGAAAAAATTATCCTTTAAAAAAATTAAAAAGTAAAAATGTATCTCATTCAGAAAATGAAATGTAAATTCATTTAATTTTTTTAGAAAACTAAAAAATTGGTAAATATGACTTCAAAAAATCAGAAGATAATATTAATACCTTATTCAAAACATTTTATTAATCATGGATATGTAAGAAAAAATTATGACTAATAAGAGAAATAAATTTTCTTTTCCTTAAAAAAAATTTTAGTCAATTGATTACATAAGGTAAGGAAAATGAGTGGAAAATATTTATTATCAAGAAATAAAAATATGAGAAGAATGTTATTGAGTTTATTCATAGTAATATATTATGATTTTTTATATCATAAACTTAATCATAAAAAATACTGATAATCAATGAGATTATGAAATAAAACCAATAATATATTGGTAATATTCAATTAAATACCTCATGAAAGAGAGAAAATATATGGATATTTAAATACCCATATAATTCATAATATTCACCATAAAATTAATTAATGGTTATAACATACACCTTGTAAAAAACAAGTGGTTAATATGGCATGTGTCTCACAAGAATAAAAGTGAGGTGAAACCCCCTTATCGCTTCAGTTACTCCTGAATCATAATAATCATGAAATAGTAACACTAAATTAAACATTTAATATCATTATAGTAATTATCTTCATGATATAAATAGTAAAATAGGTTTTATATACTTATGATAATATAATATAGGTGTATGGAATAACTTATACTCCAAAGAAGACAATTTGGGATAAAAATTCATTACCTTAGTTATGACTTCCTTTGTACATGTTGGAACCTCATGTATTATAAATATAGATTTTTTATAAATATATTTCATAAATATAAATATTTGTACCATACCATATATGATTTAATTATTAACTTTTATCACCCATTTGTTAATAATTATATATTAAAATTGTTATTCCTAGTGATATCTTCTTTATTTTCAATGTGTGTTTTGGTTAGTTAGTCTTAGTCCTTGTACATTGATCGTGATTCCATAAAATACATAATTTTATTAGTTTTATAAATATAATATATATTTTTATATAAATTTTTATTTTCATTAATAAATGTATAGATAGATAAATGAAATACATTGTTCCCAGTGATTATAGGCCTTAAATACACATAAATTCTATTATTATTTTTAGGTGGATGGAAAAAAAGAAATTTAAATAATAATTATACTTTAAAGATTAATTATTATATCATATATATTCCTTAAATTTGGTATTCTTACAATCCATGTTAAATAGAAATGAAAATAGAATCATATCACTTCGTAGAGGTGGTAGTCAACACATACGCCGGAGCGAAATTATCATTCGCCAATAGTTTGGAAGTTAATAATGTAGATAAAATATTATCAATAAAGAAGTATAATATTTTCATAGGTATAATATATAATCATTAAAACCAAAAAAATATAGAACATCAAATATTTTTATGATACAATAATTTCATCATTATGTGGAGACAATAAGTCATACATACACACAAGTTATAGTTTCACATCCCATTTAATGGAAACAGGGAGAATAAATGTGGTTTCAAAATAAAAATTAAATTTTATTATATTTATTATATTGAAGTTATTATTTAATGAATAATATAATATATCTATGGATGTAAATTAATAATTAAATTTAAATTGATTGGAAAAGGGAACTACCACTCCTTTGTGAGAACACCGTGAGATATCCTCTTAAGGATCCCAGGGTTGTTCATTTTGTTAGACTAGTGTAGAATCCCATGTTATTATAGATTAAGAATTTTTCATATATATATATATATTAATATATATTAATTATATATTAATTTTACATTAAATTTAATTCTAGTTCTAATAGCATACTCAACACGCAACAATGGGTTTTTCTGAAATCCTACGTTGCACACAAAACTAAGTTATACCGAAAAATAATATATCATTAGTATTATTAATTTAAATGGTAGTTATAACCTCGATGTTGTATTAGAGGGAATTAATAGAAATAACTATATTATTTTTACACATGTTTATTTAGTATTTTTACTTTCTACTAATAAATACTTGAGACTTAAAAAAAGAATAAATCCAATTTTAAGCATAAAATACTCTAATATATTTAAAAGGTAGTTTTACCACTTTTTGAGGGAAAATAATTTTTAAATATAGTTTTTAACACTTTTATATGTTATATTTGAAAAAAGAAACTTCTTATTTGCAATAGAGACTTAAAAATTTACTTTGGTTTAATTTTTGGTATTTTTCTAATATTGTTCATTTTTCTATGAAAAGTAAAAAAAACTGCATTTTAATTCAAAACTACCTTTTCATATAATTTATTTATATTGATAGATTATCATTTTACATATATCTATGGTATAATTAGATTTTTTTATCATTCAATCATATTTTTTTCATTGGTTTCAATTTCAAATTAAAATTAAATAGAAAAGCAATGTGAACTTTTGAACGTTTTACTTAAATAACATGTTTCCTCGATCCATCAATGGGAATAGTGTTAAAACTAATTTAACCACTTATACGAATTGAATTTTCAAAAATGGAAAAACATGGCTTTTCTCATTATGAAAAATTTGGTCTAATAGGATAAAAATATTTTTTTGGTGAATAGTAACTTTTGATTTTTATTTACCACTATTATAGGTAAATTGGCTAATTACAAGTAAATTTAATATTATAATATTATAAAATTACCCTAATACTTTTTATAATATTATTGGATGAGTTATTATTGACCATGACCATCCTCGGGCCAAAATTGTGACCATTGGAAGCCACTTGGGTGAGATTATGACATTTATAAAATTTAATTTAACGTAAAGGAAAATATGTTATAAAAATGTCTCTTATTACTAAAACAATTTTAATATGGGTTTATATAAGTTATATATTAGTCTATGAATAGTAATTATAAATATAAAAATTTTACCTATGTTATGGTAATTTATTTATAATTTTTAGGAATTAATTAATTAAATTTAATTACAACACAATGATGATGCAGTAATGGATTTATTAAAGAAAGAATTAAAAAAATGATATTAGTAATATTAAAATAAATATATTATGATATATTTTATTTAATCCAAAAATCTTATTGATTAATGTGACAGGTTAGGATTTAGGTAATGCATTTATTTTGAAGGAATAAAGTTGTGATTTTTTTAAAAAGTCATGTGATGAATAGTGTCAAAATTGACATAATTCATAACTTAAAATATAAAGTAGGTAATTAAATTAAATAAAATTTTAAAAACCATACGATTTAGTCAATAAATTTATATAAATCTCAAAATTTAATTAATTACTCATTAATAGGTAGTTTTTCATGATTTAGTAATTTTTTAAATTCTTAAAGTGTAAATTATATAATAAATTAGTAAGAGATAAAGGGGGTTAAAAGAAAATGATAAGGATTAAAAAATATTTAAAACTTGTCTAATTTTAATTTTTAAATTGGAATTCATCCCAAAATAATTCTATCTTATACATTAATCATTTTAGGACCATTTGGAATCGAAATTGAATTTATATTAATTTAGTACTTTCAATAATTCCAAGGGTGCCCCTCCCCTCTCATATAAAAAGAAACACATTACTCTCTATTATTCACACTTCAAAAAAAAAATTATTCATAAAATCACTACAAAAAACCCATTTTATAATCCCTCCACAAATTATTGTGGCATTAGATTAGACAGAACACCCTTCTTAGAGGTGTTAAGGTGTTAATAAAGGTGATGATCTTAAGGAAAGGTAATGTGTTCATTTAAGTGTTTCTTTTTTATTTCTTCTTTCACTTCCTAAAAATATTATTCACCCATTATTAAATAATAAATCAAGTATCCTCAATATACAGAGATTTTAATATGTTAATATTATCACCAAAATCTATCTCCACTTTCATTAAATGAGAAAGGAATTAATCATTCATGCGTACGTGGGAACTATCACCTCCACGAACCGATATAATTTTTTTTCCATAACTGTCTCTAAATATTGGTCATAATGATGTATGTAATATTTTTTTATGATAAAAATTAAATATATTTAATTAGAAGTGAATAATATATCAATTATTTTCTTACATTCCATGCACATAAAAATGATAATGTCGTTTATGCGTACGTGTGAACTATCACCTCCACGAAGCGATGTGAATAATTTCTATTCACCAAATCACTTGTATGATATATATATATATATTGATGTTAATTATATTATTAAAATTATATAAATATACAATAATATTTACCTTATTTTCATAATAATAAATGTAAAATGGAAACGTTACTCATGCGTACGTATGGCCAACTGTCTCTATGATTATAATATTTTTCATTTTTTATACCATAAATGAATAGTTTTATTAAAAAATAATAATTTATGTTTAAAATATATTATTATTTCTTTAATTTTATTCTGGATATGATGGAATTATGACTATGTAGACTATTGACATCAATCCAGGTTCATTTTCAAATCAAGTACCGAATATCGACTAATCGTGTGATATGAACTTAAATAGTTATGTAATTTTTATAACATGGTAATAAGTGGTATAAAAGGAATAATAAAATTTAAAAATATTCTAAAGAAAATATAATTTAACCTAAGTTTATTATTTAGGATTATAAATATTGTACGTGATGAGTCGGACTCACATTAAGGCTTCATCTCAATCTCCTTTCATTGAGGCGTATTTTAATGTTATACACCCCCTTCATTTTATATGGTGTATAATCAACCCCTTTGACTTTTAATTTAAATAAAAGGTCTTCAAAAATAATATTTTTATATGGATCATTTTACTAAATAAAAAAAGGAATGTTTTTTTAATGTAAGCGGTAATAATGACTTTTCTACCGCCATGACCATTATTTGATATTTGGCTTCCTTTTCAAGATATAATGTTATTAAAAGAAAAATAAATAACATTTCCCCTTTTAGGTATTTTGTTATTGAAAATGGTTTTGATAATGGATTTTTTATATCAAATGATATCTTATGAATGAAATGTGGAAGTTTTTTCTTCCTTTTTGCATAATTTGTGTTTTTTACTTATGTTTTGGTTCTTGGGAATTGATTATGTATACGGATGGTTCTATGATAAATTGAGGGTGGGTGATCTCGTGATAGATCTTTAATGAATTGGGTAATTTTATGGAGTTAAATGAAATGGTTTCTCTTAATAGATATTGGGAATATATTATGATGGGTATTCTAAACCTAACTTTGAAGGTTACTCCCTATGCAGTTGTGAAAGATACAATGTAAATATGACATGGATGCCACAAGTTACCTTTAGGATTTATGATTTCTAAGATGTTTTTCATGAATATTATGATTTCATGAGGTATGTTAAAGAACTTATGTTTTATGGGTGAAAATTTTTATTTTTTGAAAATGTTTTCAGGATTTTAAATATTCATAGAGAAACAATTTCATTGCATGTTTATATGCCTTACTGAGATTTTTTTTCTCATCCCATGTTTTTTAAATGCTTTCCATAGGGTATAAGGATTAGTAAGAAAAAATAATAAGTCAAGATTAATGTTATGAATATTTATATCAAGAGAAAAAATCATGTTTTGAAAAGTTTTATATTGTGAAGAAAATGGATAGTGAGTAGAAGTGTCTACATTTTAATATTTGAGTTGTTATATAACATTTATGGGAACATTTTATAAAATTATAAACCTAAAAAGATTTCCAATGTGAATTCTTGACTTATTAGAGGTCGGTTTATATAAATTTAGGGGTTAGTATTTTATTAATATAATATACATGAAAGATGTTTAGTTTAGGGTGATATAGAAATGATATAGCATTTGAATATTACCATGTTACTTTATATAAGATATGTTTGTTTATAATGGTTTTCCATATAAGAAGTAGGGAAGCTATGTTGGTACAATATCCAGAGGAAAACAACCTTCCAAATCAGCAACCTAAGATGGTCAGAATTGGAACTGAATAGTTTGTTACAGTGATGGTGTAGTTCAATTGAGAAACAAATAGAAGTGGTATCCATCAACGAGATCAGCTATATTGACCACATAGAAACATATCGGTAGTGGAGAGTTTCACGAGGAAACATCCCCTATCATTCATAAGATCATTTGGCCCCATGATAGTTGAAGGGTAGATTAAGTCCCTAGAAAATAATTTTGATGTCATGGGGTGTTCAAACAATAAAAAATGATAGTATTTATGTTTACCATTTTGAAGGTGAATTCGATCATTAGTGGTTGATGGTTAATAATATTATGGTTGTTGAGGATATTGATGCTATTGAGTGGGATGAATTCATAGATATGTTTCTTAAGAAATATTTTCCTAAGGCAGTTTGTCTCATGATGAAAAATCAATTCTTAGAATTGAGACCGGATGTATATTCAATGGATACATACAAAAAAATTCACTTAAATTGCAAGGTACGCTCCAAATTTCATCTGAGAACTTGATAGTAAAATAAATCATATTTATTTAGGATTAAATCCCAAGTATCAAAGGGCATTGGCTTCTCATGAGTTCCAAATTTATGAAAAACATGTTTGATATGTGAAGAAGGTGGAAATGGAGATTTCTAATGATCATTTATTCTTTGAAAACCCGTAGAATAAGTGGTCGAGGTGCCCATATAAAGGGAAGAATTCTTCAAAAAAAGACTTGTGGTAAGAAAATTAAGTTTATAGTTTTTTGGAAATTGTGATAAAAAATCAGACTAGGTAATTCCTTTTGAATTCTGGTAAGTGCTTCTGATGTGGTAAAATGGGGCATAAATTTTGTAACTGCACGAAAAATGATCAAGGTTGTGTTAAGACAAAAATTAATTTAAATTTAGTAAAATGTTTTAAATTTAATGATATGGGTCATTATGTAAACGAGTGTGTGATGAAGTATTTGAATTATGGGAATCATCCAGACTATAAGAAAAATGCTGTTGTGAAATCCTTTACAACTTCTTAAGTAGATATTGGTTCATTAAATGAAGTGGTATGAAGTATATTGTTCATTTATTCAGATTATGCTAATGTGTTATTTTATTTAGGGTCTACCCATTCTCTCATTTATGAGAAATTTTTTTGGTAAAATGAAAATTATACATCCAGAAATGAATACAGAACATAAGGTAAAAAAACATGGGGGAATGTTGAGGAAAAAAGAAATTATAAGAATATTCTAGTACTTATCTATGGAAAGAGTTTACCTACAAACCATGTTGTTTTGTCTCTAGTAGAGTTTGATGTTATTATGGGTATGGATTTTCTTTCTATTTACTATACCAATATTTAATGTAGATATAAATAGGTTTCTTTTTAGAAAGAATTTTAGTTTGGGTACAAGAATGAACCTTTACCATTGATAACATATCCAGAAGCTGAGAAACTATTAAAATATGGAAATGAATGTTACCTTCCAAATATTGTTTAAAACAAAGTAACTATTAAAATTATTGAAATTCCAGTGGTAAATGAGTATATTAAAGTTATTATTGATAAGTTTCCTAGTATTATACCTGATCAGTACGTTTTATTTATTATTGACTTAGTTCTTAATGCTAAACCTATTACAAAAACACCATATTTAATGAATAAAATTGAACTTTTAGGGTAGAATATTCAATTGCATGAGTTATTAAAAAAAGGATTCGTTCAACCTAGAACACCACCATGTGGTGCTCCTACCTTATTTGTTAAAAATAAAGATGGTTCAATGAGACTTTGTATTGATTATAGAGCCTTGAATAATGTCATTATTAAGAAAATGTATCCATTTCATCATATCTATGATTTGTTTGATCAGATCTAGAGAGTACAATATTTTTCGATGGATGACATGAGGTCAGGATACCATTAGTTGAATATAAAGGAATCAGATATTCTGAAGACTGCATTTCGTATTAGATATGGCCATTATGAATTTTTAGTTATACCATTTGGATTAGCTAATGAACCTGTTGTATTCATGGATCATATGAACATAATATTCCAGGAGTTCTTGTATAATTTTTTGGTTGTGTTTATTGATTAAATTTTGGTATATTCTAAAAGTTAAGAGGAGCATGAATTTCATCTGGGGGTTATTTTTAAAATCGTAAAAGAAAAGAATTTGTATGGGAAATTTAGAAAGAGTGAATTTTGGTTGCAAAAAATTTCTTTCCTTGGTCATTTGTTTTCTAAAGATAGAATATTGGTTGATCCAACTAAAATTAAATTTGATGAATAATAGCCAAGACCAAAAAATATAACTAAGATTCATAGTTTTTAGGGTTTATTAGGGTATTACAAGTGGTTTGTTGGGAATTTTTCACGGTTATCTATCCCACAGACTAAGTTAACTTGAAAATGTGTTAAGTTCATATGTAAAATAGAATGTGATGCTTGTTTTCAGGAATTAAAAAGAAGATTGGTGAATGATCTAGTTTTGGACATAACTTCTATAAATGGTGAATTTATTATTTACTGTGAGGCTTATTTGAAAGGACATGGTTGTTTCCTAATGCAGAATGATCAAGTAATTGATTATTCTTCACGTTAGTTGAAACCTAATGACTTAAATTACCCTACACATGATTTGGAATTAGATACTATTTTTTTTCTTTAAAAATTTGGAGGCATCATCTGTATGGAGTAAAATGTAAAATATATACTAACCACAAAAGTTTTAAGTTTATATTCAATCAAACAGAATTGAACCTGAGATTGAGAAGATCATTTGAACTAATCAAGGAATATTATTGCACAATTCATTACCATCCTGGAAAATTAAATGTGTTGGATGATGCTTTGAGTCGTAAATGTAATGATACATAAACCATGTTACATTTGAAACAAGATCCTTTGGTCAATTATTTGATGAACATTGTCTTATAAGTTATTGGTTCAAGAAATTGCTCTATTTGGTTTTAGGTTTCAGTCCAATCATAAATATCAGGTAGAATTAAAAAATCACAAATGGGAGATAGTAAATTGTATAAAAATATAAAATTGGTTCAAAAGGGTAAGTTTCCTAAATTAAACATTGATAAATATTTTTTTTAGATTTTGTAAAAGATTATGTATTCCTTATGATTCATAGTTAAAGAAATATTTATTATGTGATGCTTGTGGTTTATTGTTTTCGTTTCATCCTAGTATTACTAATATGTACAGAGAAATTTGGAGGAATTACTAGCGGGGTGGAATGAAAATAGATATTTCTAATTTTACTGTGAAGTGTTTGACTTTTCAACAGTTTAAAAAGAGCGACAGTTTCCAAATGGGATGCTTCAGCCTTTTCTGGTAACATAGTGGAAATGGAAAAATATATCCATGAATTTCATAGTGTGATTACCAAATACTTCTTAAGTTAATAATGACATTTGGGTTATTATTGATAGATTGACTAAATAAGATCATTTTCTTCCTATTTGAGATACTTTATATCTAGATAAACTTTATTAGTTATATCTTAAAGAGATAGTTAGGTAACATGGATTTCCTCTCTCCATTGTATGTGATCATGATCCAAGGATCACTTATAATTTTTAGAAAGGCCTTAATAAGTCATTGGGTACTGAATTAAATAACAGTACATCTTTTCATCCATAATAATATAGGTAAACAGAAAAAAAAATTAAAACCTTGGAGGATATGCTACGTGTCTGTTCAATGGATTACTAGGGAATTTGGGATCAACATCTTTCTTTGGTTATGTTTTCTTATAATAACGACTTTTATTCCAGTATATATATGACACCATTTGAGGCATTATATGAAAATCGACGTCGAACTCTAGATTTTTTGGATGAAATAGGTGAAAGGAATGTGATGGGACCAGAATTGGTAGAAGAGATCGAAAAAAAAGTTTAGTTGATTCAAAAACACTTGAGAATAGATTAAAGTAAGAAGAAAAGTTATTTGGATAACCATATGACGGATCTTTCTTTTGATTTAGGTGATCATGTCTTACTCAAAGTTTCTTCATGGAAAAGTGTAATGTGTTTTGGTATGAAAGGGAAGTTGAGTCCACAGTTCATTTGACCCTATGAAATACTGGAGAAAAATGGATCAATTGCCTACTGAGTGTATTTACCTCTGAGTTTATCCCAATTACCCAATGTTTTTTATGTTTCAATGTTAATAAAGTATATTCCAGATCCATACCATGTTTTGACTGCATAGAAAAACTGTTGGGGAATAAGGTGATTCTTCATGTTAAGGTTTCTTTGGAAAACCCATATGGTTGAATAGGTAGCATGGGAATCTTAAGATACTTTGAGGGAGAAATACCTCCACTTATTTGATAAGTAAATAAAATTGTTAGTGCGTAATTTCTAAAAAGGGGAATTAAGTAACATCCTACGTAATTATAGAATAATACTTTTTCATATATAATAATATTTTTGAAGTTTATCTTAATTTTACTTTAAATGGGATGTAATTTCTGATATCGTACTCGACATGGAATAATAGGTTTTTCCAAAATATTACGTTGCACAGAAGACTGAGTTATACTAAAAAATAATATATTATTAATATTATTATTTTAAATGGTAGTTATCACCTAGCCATTATATTGGAAGTAATAAGCAAATAATTATATTTTGTTTACATATTTTTATTAAATATTTTTACTTTCTTCTAATTAATTTTAGAGGCTTAAAATTAGAATAAATCCAATTTTAAGCATAAAATACTCTAAAATTTTTAAATGAAGTTTTACCACCTTTTGATGGAGAACCCTTTTTAAATCTAGTTCTTTTCAATTTTATATGTTATATTTGACAAAATAAACTTCTCCTTTGGAATTGGGACATCAAAATTAACTTTAGTTGACTTTTTTTATTTTTTTATCCTGGTCATTTTTTATTGAATAGTAGGAAATACTGCATCTTAATTCAAAACTTCCTTTTTGTCTAATATATTTATATTGTTAGATTATGCTTTTACATGGTTTAAAGGTATAATTAGAGGAATTTTTTATCAGTTAATCCAATTTATTTCATTTGACACAATTTTAAATAAAAGATAAATAGAAAAACAATGTGCACTTTTGAATGTTTAACTTAAAAAAACATGTTTTATTGATCAGTAAAATAGATTAGTGTTAACCCTAATTAAACCACTTCATTGAATTGAATTTTCATAAAACTACATACATGGTTGTACTCATTATGAAATATATAGTCCAATAAAATCAAAATAATTTTTGGTAAATTGTAACTTTAGTATTTAATTTACCACAGTTATAGGTAAATTGGGTAATTAATGGTAAAATTAATATTATAATATTATAAAATTACCCTAAAACTATTCCTAATATTATTATATGATTTATTATCTACCATGACCATCTTTCGGACAAAATTATTACTTTGGAAAGCCACTTGGGTGTGATTATAATATTTATAACATTTCATTTTAAGTAAAGGAAAATATGTCATAAATATATCAATTCTTACAAAAACAATTTTAATATGAGATTATATAAATGATATATTAAACTATTAATAGTTCTTATAAATATAAAAATATTACATACATTATGTTAATTTCTTTATAATTTTTATTAATTAAATTATTAAATTTTATTAGGACATAGTGATGATGCAGTAACGGATTTATTATTGAAAGAATAAAATAAATGATATTTATAATATTAAAATAAATATAATTTGAAATATTTGATTCCATAAACAAATTTTTTTAATAAATATGACATGTTATTATGGATTTAATTTAGTGTTTTTGAAATAATCAAGTTGTTATTCTTTTTTTTAAAGTAAAGTGGCTAATAGTGTCAAAATTGACATAATTCATAACTTAAAATATAAAATATTTAATTAAATGAAATAAAATTTATAAAAATATAATATTCCAATAAAAAATTTATATAACTCTAAAAATGTCCTTAATGACTCATTCATAGGTATTTTATCATGATTTGGTGATTATTTTAGCTCTCAAAGTGTAAATTACTTAATAAAACGGTAAGAGTTAAAACCGGTTAAAAAAAGGTAAAGATTACAAAAAAATCAACACTTGTCTTTATTGAATTATATGACGATTATTAGTCCAAAAATAATCCTATATTTGAAATAAATAAGTTTTGGACCATTTGGAATCGAAATTTAATTTATATTAATTTAGTACTTTTAATAATTCGAAGGGTGCCCTTCCTCTCTCCTATGAAATGGCACCCTTTACTCTCTATTAACCACACTTCCAAAACATTTTAATTTGGATAAGATCTACAAAAATCCCTTCCTATAATCCCTCCCCAAATTTTTTAGGCATTTTATTTGTCCAAAAACCCTTCTTAGAGGTGTTAATGTGTTAACAAATGTTATCATCCGAAGCAATGGTTCTGTTTTTATTTAAGTGATTCTATTTTATTTTTTCTTACACTACCTTAAAATATTATTAACCCATGATGAAATAATCACACTAGTATCCTCAATATTCTGATGAGTTATTATATAAATATAATATCCTAAATCTAACTCCACTTCCAATAAATAGGAAACGAATTAATTGTTTGTGCGTACCTGTGAACTATCACCTCCACGAACCGATATAATTTGTTTTCCATAAACGTCTCTACAGATTGGTCATAATGATGGAATTAATGTTTTTATATTATTTTCATGACATATTTATCATAATAATGGAATAATATATCAATTATTTTTGTACATTCCATGAACATAAAAATGATAACTTCATTCGAGCGTACGTGTGAACTATCACATCCACAAAGTGATGTGAATTGTTTTTATTCACCACACCACTTGTATGATATATATAAGTATATTTAAATTATTATTATGATTTTAATTATATTATATCCATTATGTAAATAAAAAATAATAATTACCTTATTTCGATATTGATCAATGAAAAATGGAAATGCTGCTCATGCGTACGTACAACCTACCGTCTCCCTGTTATAATGTTGTTCATTTTTCAAACCATAAAGGAATGGTTTGATATAAAAAGTATAATTGATTTATAAAATTAATTATTATTTATAGATTTTTATTTTGGAGATTATGGACTTATGACCACATGGATTATTGGAAACAATCCAAGTTCATTTTTGACTCATGTACTGAATATTGACTAAACGTCCGATATGAACTTAAATAATTATGTAATTTTTACAACATCGTAATAAATGATATAAAAGTAATAATAAAATTAAAAAAGGTTCATGAGGTAACGTCCCCATTCCAGGTGCCACTCAACAGGTGCCCCGAACTCGGTTCTCCACATGACCTCAAGCGCATTTCCCCAAACGCCAGAGGCTGCCGACTAGCAGCGAGGGCCTAGTTCTGATAGTGGGGAAACTATGCCCTCATTTGCCAAAGTTTAGCACAGCGGAATGAAATAAAACATACAGCAATAGTGGAATAAGTAACAGTATATATAACTGAAATGGATAACTGATAACAAAAAGAGAAACCAGTAGTCATATATATATGAAAATGCAGCATGTCACTATTCTACCAAATAGCCAGAACATGTTACACTGCAATACAATATAATACAACTGAAGTAGAAGTACATAAAAGAAAAACAGAACAACCAATGGCATCGTGAGCCAATGATCGGTCCCATGCTCTACTACACCTCAGCAATAATCAAGTACCCGTGTAGGGACCCTTTCCCTTATCTACACCTGCAGAAACGTAATCTGTTTGGGCCGAAAATCATGACCCAAATAGGGTGTGAGAAATAAATCCCCAGTAGGCACCCACCAAAGGCTCGTGCCCAACTGTGTGAAAGCATGCAACATCAGTGTGTAGTAATAAAATGTAATAAAGTAAGAAGTACTAAAATTAACTAACTTAACCAATTATATTGCCATTTTAATATCCATTTAATCATTTAATTTAAAATATCACCATAGTGAATATTCTAAGTAAACAGCCAATGTCCTCAGACACGTACAACTCCTACCCTCAGGTAAAGAGAAACAAACACAAGAATCTTCCCACAGGCATACGGATATTTCCCACAGGCGTAAGAAGTGTCGCCCACAGGCACAGATTCAGCTGACCACAGGCACGGAAGAAGTTTCCCACATGCTATGTAGTACAATGCCTATAGGCTAATCACAACACTCCCTTTAGTCTAAACAGGTAACCGGGCCAAGATCAACATGTAAACAAGCAGTAAAAAATAAATTCCTCTCAAGGCAATGCTACAATCATTACATTAAGGCATAAAATAAACAAGGCATACCCTCAGGTCTCCTGGCCAAACGGCTAAACAGAGGAACGCACCCTCGGGGTGGTCCTGGATCCAAGAACTGATCCCAAACAACAGTTTTACAAATTTATTTGATCACCTATACAATTCTAGGTATTTAATATAGCCACGGCCTCAGCCACACGACACCCCATATATGGGTTCGTAGATCAAAAACACACAAAATGCACAAAAGTTGGAAATAAACACCAATCCACCTACCTTTAATGCCAACAATTGTTATACGTGAACGTCGATTCCAGAAACGCCCAAGAACAACGTAGATCTGAAGTAGAAAAAACTCTCTTTAAACTTAAATTACTTCAATTAGAGTAATAATTGGAAAGAACTGCTTAGGAGAGTGGAGGGCTTACCCGTGCGGTTCCAACGAGATCATCTGAGGCGGAAACGGATTCCCGAAGAACACTCGGCGGATCTCCAAAGCTTTGGACGTCCTCTCCCGAGATCCCTCTTCCCATTATAAGCCTTCCATGTGAACAGGGGAGGATACTGCCCATTTTAAGTGAAAAAAACAATATACATGGTGTGTACTTCCGAGTACATGGCGTGTACTTCCCATTTTTAAACTGTTCCTCTGGCGGCATCCTGCCAGAGTGGCACTGTTCATCTGCCAACATGACTACACGGCGTGTATCCTTGAGTACAAGGTGTGTTTAGTTGCACAGCTGGCCACCGACTTACTATTCGTTTGTCGACTGACTACACGGTGTGTAAGGGGCCACTACATGGTGTGTAGTCGGTTCCTACACCCTTCATTACCGACATGGGTGCATTCCCTGTGTACTCATCCCACACGGCCTAAAGTACACGGCGTATGGAAAAGTACACGGCATGTACTTCAAAAATTTGGGATTTTTCCCCATTTTCTATATTTTCTAAAAAACACTTAAGGAAAAGAGAAAAGAAGAAGCCCGCACCTCAAAACTAAGAACCGAGTTCTTACAAACTTCCCCCCTTAAAGCAATTCATCCCTGAATTTCCCTTCCAAGAGTGGCGAAGATAAATCCGTGAACAACTCCGGCCAATGAGCACGTATGTCGGTCTCCCGCTCCCAAGTTTCGTCCTGCACTCGTCCATGCTGCCAGAGCACCCATACGAGAGGAACTGACCAGCCTCAGAGAACCTTCGTGCTCCTATCAACGATACGAATCAAATACTCCTCAAAGGACGCATCTACCTAAAACTCAACCTCCTCGGGCTGAAAGACGTGAGAGGGGTCTGAATGATAGCAGCACAACTGAGATACATGGAAGACGTTGTGCATGGCTCGGTACCTCAGTGGTAACTGCAACCAATAGGAAACCGGCCCGACTATCTCTAGAATCTCAAATGGCCCCATATACCTCGGTGAAAGATTACCCTGTCTCTTAACCCACCTATGTCCCAACCTCGGCAAAACACGCAAGAAAACCTGATCCCCGACCACGAACTCTAATGGTCATCTGTGGCGATCAGTATAAGATTTCTAACATGACTGCACGGTCGCCATCAGCTTCTGAATCAATTAGACCTGCTCAGAAGTCTCTTGCACGAGACGTGGTCCCAGTAAAGCTGCCTCACCTGCCTCTAACTAGCACAAGGGTGATCAGCATGGCCTACCAAATAAAGCCTCATATGGTTCCATCTCAATAGTTGCCTGAAAACTGTTATTATAGGAAAACTCGACTAGGGGTATGTGCTTCTCCCAATAGCCCCCAAAGTCTAGGATGGATGCTCGCAGCATGTCCTCAAGCACCTGTATAGTACGCTCTGACTGGCCATCGGTCTGAGGGTGGTAAGTTGTGATCAGAAGCACCTGTGTACCTAGTGTCCTCTAAAAACTCTGCCAGAAACGAGATGTAAAACAGGTGTCCCTATCTGAAACGATAGAATGAGGGAGCCCATGAAGAAGTACGATCTCTCAGATATAAAACTTTCTGAGATCATCAACACCGAAGGTCTCCTTGATTGGAAAAAATTGAGTTACCTTCGTGAGTCTGTCCACAACAACACACACGGCATCATTGCCTCGAGGTGACCTCGACAACCCCATCATGAAATCCATCGCGAAATCATCCCATTTCCACTTCGGAATGGGTAACTGGTGTAACAGTAAGGCTGGCCTCTGATTCTCCGCCTTCACCTACTGATAGGTGGAACACCTCCAAACAAAACCAGCTACATCTCTCTTCATGCCCAGCCACCATTACTAACGTCTCAAGTCTCGGTACATCTTGGTAACCCCGAGATGAACTGCACATGCTGAAGCATGAAACTCCCGCATCAACTCCTCGCGTATATCCCCTAGAACCCACACTCGTCCATGGAAATTCATAACCTCATCATCGCCTATTGTCCAACCAGGAGGAGGGTCCTCACTTGTCACCGACTCCCATAGAACTAGACCTTCTGAATCAGATAGTTGTCTCATCCTCACTTTGTCTAGAAGGGTAGAGGTCACAGATAAAGATGTAAGATAGGTCTTCCCCTGACTATCCTGCACCTCCAAATGCATCTCAGAGAACATATCCATCATCTTCCATTCACCACTGGCCTCCTGCACTTCATGTATCTGAGTCTTCCTGCTCAGTGCATCAGCTACTGCATTACCTTTACCAGGTGTATAGGAAAGCTCAGAATCAAAGTACTGAAGGTATTCAACCCACCTTCATTGTCTCAGATTCAATTCATGCTGAGTAAAGATATACCTGAGTCTTTTGTGCTTGGTAAAAACCACAAAATGTTCTCCCAATAGATAGTGTCTCCAACAGCGCAACGCATGTCCAACTGCAGCCAACTCGAGATCATGCATCAGGTAATTCCCCTCATGTGGCCTCAACTACCGAGACCCATACACAACAACTCGATCGCCCGGCATGAACACTACTCCTAGCCCAATACCTGATGCATCATAGTAAACTGTATAGATTTTCCGCTGCTCTGGGAGTATCAGGATCGGTGTTTATGTGAACCTTCCCTTCAGGTCCTGAAAGGCTGTCTCGCAAGCTTCTGACCAATATAACTTCACACCCTTCTTAGTAAAACCCTTCAACGGCACTGATAAGCGGGAGAAGTCCTTTATGAAGCTTCTGTAGTAACCAGCCAGCCCTCAGAAACTCCGTATCTCAAACACGTTCTTAGGCCGCTCCCTGGAAACTACTGCTGTCACCTTCTCTGGGTCAACTGCAACTCCAGCCTCTGAGATGATATGACCTAGGAAGTGAATCTGGTCCATCCAAAAGTGGCACTTTGAGAGCTTAACATATAGACTATGCTCTCTCAGTGTACTCAATACGATCTCAATATGGGTGGCATGGTCGTGTCGAGTGTGAGAGTACACCAAGATGTCGTCCACGAATACTACCAAAAAAGAATCCAGATAGGGATGGAACACACGATTAATCAGATCCATGAAAACTGTTGGCACGTTTGTGAGTCCGAACGGCATAACTGTGTACTCGTATAGACCATATTTGCTCCTGAAATCCATGAGAGGTATATTAGATGGTCTTACGCACAGCTGATGATATCCTGATCTCAATTCAATCTTCAAGAACACTCGTGCTCCATGAAATTAATCAAAAAGATCATCAATACTCGATAAGGGATATCAGTTCTTGACTTTAAATTGGTTCAGCTTCTGATAATCCACATAGAGTCTGAGGGTATCGTCTGCCTTCTTCGCAAAAAGGATCGGCGAACCCCACGGAGATGTACTAGGTCGAGTAAAACCCTTTGCCTGTAACTCCTCTAACTGCCTATTGAGCTCCTGCAACTTAGGTTTGGTTATCCTATAAGGAGGAATGGACACCGGTGCTTCCCCTGGCACAAGCTCAATAGAGAAATCCACCTCTCGCTCCGGAGGTAGACCTGAAAAGTCATCCGGGAAGACAGCCCTAAAACGATCAACCACTGGAGGGAAATCCTTCTGACAAGTCCCCTGGACATCCATATATAAACTCTCAATCTGGGCTGTGACTCCACCTCGCCCATGATGCTCCGGTCCAGCTCGACTCACATGAACATCCCATTCGCCCTTGTATAGATACTCTTCGCCCTCTGGTGATGTGAAACTCTCCCTACGACGATAGCAATCTACAAAGTCTCGAAAGGGAACCAACCAGTCCATCCTGAGAATGACATAATAGCTCGCCATCTCCAAGACATAGAGGTCCCAAAGGAAGTGACACCCACCAACCTCAAGGGGGAACTCCTTGCACTGACGCACACCAGCCATTCTAGTCCCCAACAGAGTGTCCAGTGTCATGATATCAGAAGAAGTAGAAACAATGAGCCCAAGGATCTATACAACGGGCACAAATATAAAACTATGTGTAGAACCCGTATCAAAAAGTACATAAGAAAAAACAAAAGCTACTAGAATACTACATCTGACAGTAGAATGTCTGGGATCCTACTCATGTTGGGTCTGTTGCACCGCATATGACTACCCAGTGTCGCAGCCATGTGACACAACCTGACTACCCTGAGTTGTCCCACCCTGCTGCCTCTGAGATCCTGGTGTCTAGCTACCATGGCCACGACCACCATCTCTGCCTGCACGCCCGGACATATTCCAGTTCCTTGACTAGTAAGAAGCTGTTGGTCCTGCTCCTGCTCACGAAGTCTGCACAGAACCCCTCTCACTAGCCATCAGTGGAAACTCCATGCAAAAGCATTACAGATGACCCATACTACCAAAATCTCGGCACTCCACTGGGTCTTGTGGCCACTACGGTCTCTTGTGCCCCTCTCTACCACACTGGTAGCACATGACCTGGCTACCTGAAGAAACTTCCTGGCTGGAACTACCACCCCGAGAGAAGTCCATCTGTCTCTTCCTCTTACCAGTAGAAATAGTAACAGTAACTGGTGTTGAACCGCCCTGGACCACACCACTAGATTCCCGTAGGTTCCTCTCTGTAATCAGTGCCTGATTCACAATAGCGTGTACAGTAGGAAACCTAAAAACATTTACCAGTGCTCGGATGTCACAACGAAGACCATCCTCAAAATTTCTGGCTCTCAACGTCTCATCACCCACCAGTATGGGTGAAAAACACTGAATCTCGGTGAAATGAGTAGAATAGTCCATCATCGACATAGCGCTCTGCTGCAGATTCATGAACTCTCAAGCTCTATCTTCCCCCAACGTCTCTGGGAAGAAGAAGTCATAAAAGGATATCTGGAAATCTTCCCACGCCAGGTCCTTGTGATGCTCTGATTGGGTGGTAACATCCCACCACCTCTTGGTGGAATCACGCAGCATGTATGTCAGGGGCTTGACCCTCCACCCTGGAGGCGTCTCGAGATGGTTGAAGATAGTCTGCATCGGCCCCAGCCAAGACTTTGCAGCCTGTGGTCCGCCATCCCCTAAAAATGTAGGCGGATGCTGCTACTGAAATATATGCGTCAGCTGGGCCATAGATGTGGCAGCCGTAGGTGCTCCCTGAAAGGTCTGCATGAACCGCATAAAGCCTTCCCAGAACCGCGCCTCCACGCCAGTGTCCGGTATAACAGCTGGCGCCACATCAGGCTCTTCTGGATGATCCACTGGTAGCCCATGGCCCACTATCTCTGGAGTGTACTTGTTGCCGCTCTCCTGGCGAAAAACGTGCGGTCATCTTGGCGGCATGACACTACAAGGTCAAATGCACACCTTAGAACAAGATTAACAATGATCGAAAACGAAGAAGACCAAAATGGAACAGGAGGAAGGAGGTATCTAAAATTTTCAAAACAAGACTACACAGTGTGTATACTGACTACACGGCGTGTACTTGACTTCCCTTCCCCTGCCCGGGTCCTTCTACACGGCTAATCCACCCGGCTTCCATTTGAACAAAACTATACAGCGTGCATATCATCTACACGGCGTGTATGATGTTACTTCCAACTGGCCATGTCGCTTGTGACACAACTGACTACTCGGCTTGACACTACACAGCGTGTTACACCTGCACACGGCGTGTACACTACCTCATTTCCCAGTCACACGAATAAGTCCACATGGTCTATCCTTGGACAAGACTACACGGGGTGTTTTACAGGTACACGGCGTGTTCTTAGACGAGCTTCGCTGACCCGTCTTGTTAGTTACACGGCCGGATACACTGCTCAACCTACACGGCGTGTTCTATATACACACGGAATGTATACGAAAGGATTTCCCTGACCCGTGTTGTTAGTTACATGGCCGAGTCCCCAAGTCACACTACACGTCGTGTTCTTCATTGACACAACATGTTCGTCTCAAGGTTTCATCTGCCCGTGTTGTTGGTTACACGGCGGACACTGGGTCCACACTACACGGCGTGTACAGAAATACACGGTGTGTTCACCCCAAGAATTTCCCTTCCCCATGTCGCCACCCATGCGGTTTGTGACACAGGAAGAGACTACACTGCGTGTACTCAGGGTAAACGGCGTGTACTCAAAAATTTTATTTTTCTTCCCAAACAGAAGAACATACACGGCATGTCTAGAGTATTACACGGCGTGTATTCAGGGTATTCCGAACACCATGCATCAGAAACTTCTCTAGAGCCCAAAAAACACAAAAAAGCAACATCTAAGTGCCAAATTCCGATCCGTGAGGGCCCATACTCCCCACGAATCAAAGTTTGACATATTATCTATGTTATAACAAAATAAACATCCAATGATCCGCCAAATTCCGATAAATGGGGGCCCATACTCCCCAAAAACCAAAGTTTGGCATCCATTTAATAAACAGGCTCACAGAATAATACCCTATCAAACAGCAGGTATCTATCAAAGCAGTTATCACAACAGCATACTTTTACTAGCATAATAACTATCACAACAACATGAAATTTCTAATGCACCTACATGGCATAGAACTATGTGTGGCCTGTGATTCCTAGCATGTGCCTAAATGATGCATGAGATGGAATACCCTCATCTCATTGGGTTACAACTAAATAGAACCCAAGGATAAATTATCAACAGCACAATCACAAGTGCGTCACCCTTCGGTGAAAATCAATTCAACTATAAAATTGAAAATTTAGAAAAATTGCAATACGAGGTAAATTGGATTTTCCCTGTACATGGGTTAGCTACACCCGAGCACAGCTTATTACCAACTACTGGTCTGTCCAATCCCTGACTAAGGCTCCAAATGTTAAGTCAAAGAAAAGAACTCCTCTGATACCACTTTTTAACGTCCCGGTTCCGGGTGCCACTGAACGGGTGCCCCAAACCCGGTTCGCCACATGACCCCAAACGCATTTCCCCAAACGCCATAGGCTGCCGAATAGCAGCGAGGGCCCAGGTCTAATAGTGGGGAAACTATGCCCTCATTTGTCAAAGTGTAGCGCAGCGGAATGAAATAAAACATACAACAACAGTGGAAGCAGTAACAGTATATATAACTACAATGGATAACTGATAATAAAAAGAGAAACTAGCAGTCATATATATATATGAAGATGCATCATGTCACTATTCTACAAAACATCCAGAACATGTTACACTGCAATACAATACAATACATCTTAAGTACAAGTACAGAAAAGAAAAACCGAACAACCAATGACATCGCAAGACAATGCTCGGTCCGATGCTCTCCTACACCTCATCATTAATCAAGTACCCGTGTAGGGACCCTTACCCCTATCTACACCTGCATAAATGTAATCTGTTTGGGCCAAAAATCATGGCCCAAACAGGGTGTGATAAATAAATCCTCAGTAGGCACCCACCAAAGGCTCGTGCCCAACTGTGTGAAAGCATGAAACATCAGTGTGCAGTAATAAAATGCAATAAATAAAGTAGTACTAAAAGTAACTAACTTAAGCAGTTATATTTCCATTTTGATATTCATTTAATCATTTAATTTAAAATATCACCATAGTGAATATTCTAAGTAAACAGCCAATGTCCTCAGACACATAAAAATCCTACCCTCGGGTAAATAGAAACCAACACAAGAATCTACCCACAGGCATACGGATATTTCCCACAGGCGTAAGAAGTGTCACCCACAGGCACAGAATCAGCTGCCCACAGGCACGGAAGAAGTTGCCCACAAGCTAAGTAGTACAATGCCCATAGGCTAATCACAACACTTCCCTCAGGCTAAACAGGTAATCGGGCCAAGCCCAACATTTAAATAAGCATTAAAAAAGAAATTCCTCTCAATTCAATGCTACAATAATTACATTAAAGGCATAAAATAAACAAGGCATACCCTTGGGTATCCTGGCCAAACTGCTAAACAGAGGAACGCACCCCCGGGGCGGTCCTGGATCCAATCACTGATCTCAAACAACAGTTTAACAACTTTATTTGATCACCTATACAATTATAGGTATTTATTATAGCCACGGCCTCAGCCACACAACACCCCATATATGGGTTCGTAGCTCAAAAACACACAAAGTGCAAAACAGTTGGAAATAAACACCAAGCCACCTACCTTTAATGCCAACGATTGTTATATGTGAACGTTGATTCCAGAAACGCCCAAGAACAATGTAGATCTGAAGTAGAAGAAACTCCGTTTAAACTTAAATAAATTTCCATTAGAGGAATAATTGGAATGGACTTCTTAAGAAGAGTGAATGGATTACCCGTGCGGTTCCAACAAGATCGTCCGAGGCGAAAACGAATTCCCAACGAATGCTCAGCGGATCTCCAAAGCTTTGGACATCCTCTCCCGAGCTCCCTCTTCCCATTCTATGCCTTCCCTATGAACAGGGGAGGCTACATCCCATTTTATGTAAAAAAAACAAAGTACACGGCGTGTACTTTCGAGTACACGGCGTGTACTTTCGAGTACACGACGTGTACTTTCGAGTACACGGCGTGTACTTTCGAGTACACGGCGTGTACTTCCCATTTTTTAACTACTCCTCTGGCGGCTTCCCGCCAGCATGGCACTGTTCATCTACCGACATGACTACATGGAGTGTCTCCTTTAGTATACAGCGTGTTTAGTCGCACAGCTGGCCACCGCCTTACTATTCTCTTCCTGACTGACTACACGGCATGTAAGGGATCACTACACAGCGTGTAGTCAGTTCCTACACCCTTCATTGTCGACATGGGTACACACCCTGTGTACTCATCCCACACGTCCAAAAGTACACGGCGTGTGGAAAAGTACACGGCGTGTACTTCCAAAATTAGGGATTTTTCCCCATTTTCCATATTTTCTCAAAAACACTTAAGGAAAAGAGAAAAGAAGAACTCGCGCCTCAAAACTAAGAACCGGGTTCTTATACTTGAGTAGGTAGAAATTAACCTATGTTTATTATTCAATTATATAAAGATTCTACGTGACGATTCGGACTCACGGTAAATGACTTTATCTCAATCTCCTTCCATTCAGGCATATTTTGATGTTATACACCACCTTCATTTTATATAGAGTATAATCAATCCATTTAGCTTTTAATTTCATTCAAAGGTATTCAAAAGGAATATTTTTTTATGTATTATTTCACTAAATTTCAAAAGGAATTGTTTTTTAATTTATACGGTGAAAACACGTTTTATGCCCCCGTGACCATTATTTGATATTTGGATTCTTCTACAAGACGTAATTTTTTTAAAATAAAAATAAATACCATATTACCTTTTTAGTTATTTTGGTATGGAAAATGGTTTTGAGAATGGATTTATTATATCAAATTATATATTGTGAGTGAGATGTGGAAATTTTATTTTTTTTATACATGATTAATGTGTTGTACTTATGTTTTGGTTATTAGGAATTGATTATGTATACTGGTTGTTCTGTGATAAACTGAGGGTGGGTGAGATCATGATATCTCTTCATTGAATTTGGTAAGTATACAGATTTAAAGGATAAGGTTTCTCCTAAGAGATTTAGGGAATGTACTATAATTGGTATTCCAAATTTATACATGAAGGTTACTCCCTATGTGGTTGTGAAAGAAACAATGTAAGTATGATATGGATGACATGGTTTACCTTTATAATTTATGACTCGTAATAATTTTTTCAAGAATATTATTATTTTATGAGTTATGTTAAAGAACTTATGTTTTATGGGTGAAAAGTATTGTTTTTTTAAAATGTTTTCATGAGTTTAAATATTCTTGGAATAATAGTTTCATTCCTGGTCTATATACCTTACCAATATTTTAATGCTCAGCACATGTTTTTGAAATGTTTTCCACAAGGTATAAGGATGATTAAGAGAAAATAAGAATTAAATATGAATGTAATGTATACTTATATAAAGAAAAAAAAGAGATAATGTTTTAAAGAGTTTTATCTTCTAAAAAAGATAGATAGTGAGTAAAAGTGTCTACTTTATAATATTTGAATTGTTAAGTAAAAGATATGGACTAATTATCCAAAACAATAAACTAGAAATAATACTAAATGTGAATTCTTGACATAACTCAATATTATATAATGTTTAAGGATGGGGACTTATAATTGGTAACGTAGGTTGGTTTAGATAACTTTAGGGGTTAGTATACTATTAATATAATATTTATAAATGATTTTTACATTATGGTCTAATTGAAATGACATATCATTTAAATATTACAATATTTCTTCATCTAAGATATGATTATTTATAATGGTTTTCTATAGAGGAAATAGGGTAGTTGTGATCGGAAAACATCCAAAGGAAAATAACATTCCAAATTAGCAACCTAAGATGGTTAGAATCATAACTGAATAATTTGTTGCAATAATGGAATAGTTGACACATGCTATAAATGGAAGTGGTATCCATCCTGGAGATCATCTAGATCAACCATATAGGAACATGTTGTTAGTGGAGCATTTCCTGAGACAACATCCCCCATCATTTAGAGGATCTCCTGATCTCATGCTAGCTGAAAGGTGGATTAAATTCTCATAAACTATTTTCAATGTCATTGGGTGTTCAAACAATAAAAAGGTTAGTCTTTCTGTTTACCATTCCAAAGGTGAAGTCGATCAGTGGTGGTTGAGGGTTTAGAATATAAAGGGTATTGTGGAGATTTATTTTATTGAGAGGGATAAATTCAACGATATATTTCTTGATAAAAATTTTCCATAGGTAGTTTGACTTAGGATGGAAAAAAATTCTTATAATTGATGAAAAATAAGGATTCAGTGGTTGTATATGAAGAAACATTCACTCGGCTGGCAAGGTACACTCCCAATTTCTTCTGGGATCTTGGTAGTAAAATCAATCACATTTACTTATGATTAAATCCAATGTATCGAAGGTAGTTATCTTCTTGTAAGTTAAAAAGTTATGAAAAACTTTTTTGATATACTGAGAAGGTCAAAATGGAGTTTTTAAATGATCATGGGTTCTTTGAAAACCCACAAAATAATAAGTCGAGATGGAAAGTAAAAGTGAAGAATAATTCAAAAAATTCTGATCGTAAGAAATTTATGTTTATAGTTTGTGAAAATTGTGGTAAAAATCACACTGGGGAATGCCTTTCGAATACTAGTAAGTGCTTCAGATGTGGTAAAATGAGAAATAAGGATTGTAACTACACTGAAATGTGTCAAGGTAGTGTTAATACAAAATGTGATTTAAATTCCATAAAATGTTTTAAAAGTAATGAGATGGGTCATTGTGAAGAATTTGAAGGATTAGAAGTAGCCAAAATACAAGAATAAAGGTGTGGTGAAATCCTTTAAAACTACATCAGAAGATATTGGTCCATCAAATGAAGTTATAGCAGGTACATTGTTTTTTATTTAGATTAGGTCAATGTTTTATTTGATTCAAGTTCTAAAAAATCATTTAGTTTTGAGAAATTTTTTGGTAAATTGTAAATTCCACCATAAGAAATGAATCCATAACTTATGGTAAAAACCCTTGGGGGAAAGGTTTAGGAAAAAATAAATTATAAGAATATTCTATTCTTTATCTGTGGAAATAATTTACCTACAAACCTTTTTTTTGACTCCAGTATGGTTTAATCTTATCCTGGGTATGGATTGGATTTCTGTTTACAATGATAATATTGACTATAGATCTAAATATCTGGCTTTTCAGAACGATTATAAAATTTTGAACCCCTGCCATTGATAACATATCACGAAGTAGATTAACAATTAAAAGATATAAATTAATGTTACCATGAAATTATTATGAAAAAAAGGAGTTATTCATATTAATTATGTTTCAATGGTAAATGAGTATCTTGATGTTTTCCTTGATGAGTTGAACAGTATTATAAGGCCCTAGCCTTAAACATTACTTAATATTGAGATAAGTCAACTATTTGACTTTAATTCACATCGAGGATCTTTTCCGGTTTATAGATTTCAATAATTAGGTCATAACATATACATAACATCTTGAATATTTAAAGTAGACACTTCTACTCACTATCCATTTTTTCATGAAACAAAAACTCTTTAAAAAAGAAACATGACATCGTTTCATGTTTTAACAGCATAACTTTTATTTAATCCCATACTTGAATCTATTATTCTTTATTTCCTGTGAAAAACATTTCAAAAATTGGGATGATTATAAAAACATGAGTGAGGCACACATAAAGAAATAAAACTGTTAGTATTGGGATAACATGAAGACCATTAATACTTTATCATAAAGTAATACTTTTTACCTTTAAGAGGTAATAAATATACATAACTAAATATAAGCTCGTTACTTACCCTTTTTGTAACAAAATGATTACCATATAACCCATAGAAAGAAACATATATCATATAAAGGTAAATTGGGACATAAACATACTTAAATTGAATAACCATATGGTCAACTTCTACACATATCAATAAATTAGATACCCATATGGCCGACTTCCATACCCAATGTATTGGAGGTTATAACGTAACCACCCATCCTTATTTTAAAGAGGAACCACCGGTCATTTGGTTTATCACATAACCACCCATCATTGGTCTATCTCATAACCACCCGTCATTCGTTTATCATGTAACCACCCATAAAATGTCTATGTACCATTATATAATCATAACACATAAAATATTTCAAATAACAAAATTTCACTAATAACATTTCGTTTCAAATCACAATAAATCATTTCAATATATTGAAATATTCACTCTATTTAAAAAAACATTTTAAATACCAAAACAACCAAAAATGGAATAAATAATTTCTTTTCCTTTTAAAAACATTGAGGCTTATAGAGGAACCAAATACCAAAAAATTATTACGTCGGTATAGAGGTCGTTGTTGCCGCATACATTAAAAACATACCTTTTGTCATTTAAAAAAATCATAGAAAAAATATTCCTTTTGAATGAAATTAAAAGTCAAAGGGTTTTATTATTCATCATATAAAAATAAGGATGTGTATATTATTAAAATATTCCTCAATGAAAGGATACTGAAATGAAGTCCCTTTCCTTGTGTCTAACTTGTCTTTTTCATTCTTTATCTCCCTATATAATAAAAATAAGTTAATTTCTACTTGATTCAGATACTTTTTCAAGTTTATTATACCTTTTTATCACTCATTACCTTGTTATAAAAATCATATAATTATTTAAGTTCATATCAGTCGTTTTGTCGATGTTCGGTACTTGAGTCAAAAATGAACTTGTTATAATTACAAATTGTCCATGTGGTCAAAAGTCCATTATCTCCATAATCTTATTCATGATTAAAATATCATATATATCCAATATATATATATTTATATCTAGTATATATGTATCTATAATAGTCCATAACATTTATATATAAGAAATTAAATGCACCGTTCAGGGAGACAGTAAGTCGTACCTACGCATGAACATTGCTACCATTTCTATTTCATATATAACGGAATCAAAACTAAATGATACAAAAGTATATTATAATTCCAGTATAATATAATATTATATAAATATTACATAATTTCATTAACTCCATATTTTATACATTCCATGTATGGCATTAATGAGTCATATCACTTTGAGGTGGCGGTAGTCCGCACTTCCTCAAATGAAATTATCGTATTTTCATATCATGAAAAGAATAAAGTTATGGTTGTAAATAAAAATTAAATTGTAATAGAGACAATATAAATATAATATATATATCATATATAAATACATTTCCATCATAATGGACACCATGAGAAGTGGTAGGGGAAAATCGGACAATCATCATTTCGTGAGGCAGCAGTTCATCATACTCAAAAACAATTTGTTCGTACCCAATACATGGAGGTGCGTGTAAGTGTAGTTCGAAACCTTCTCATAAAAAAATCCTAGTATATTTATGATACATATTTTGTTATTTAATTAAATAATAAGTTTATAATAGGTAGTGGAGATGTAAAATAATAGAAAATAACTTTAGAGAAGAAACTACCTCTTAAAACATGTAACTCCCTTTGATTTCAGTGAAAAGTCTTTCTAGAATTGCCTTATGTATCTGTTAAGGATTCTATAAGGAAGATAGAGATATTGTGAGATTATTTTGGCATATGTTGGATGATCAAAGGGGCTTGAGATGTGTGATTAAATGGTTAGGGTTGATTCCCTTTTATAAGAGGGGGAGGGTCACTTTAGGAAAGTATTGAAATATTATTTTATTATAACATGATTTTTGGTTTCAAATAGTCCCAAAGTGGTTTATATAAAATATAAGATTCGTTTGGGTCAAAAACATCTCAACCAATATGTTTTAGGAAACTATAGGTCACAAATGAAACCTTATAATTTATCATTAACCCTTAATTAACTAATTTAACTCTTACCGTGTCATCTTGTATATTTATAATACATGGTTAATATAGTTACAATAAAATGCCAATGGAACCTAAATTGGTTCATTAATGTAAATTTAAACATTATATAATTCATTTGGAGGAATATTATATTTTTATAACTATTAAATCATTTAATAAAATAGTATTTTTTTAATAACTCATTTATGTCAATTTGTATACAATTCATATCCTGACATTTTTAAAATCTATAAAAACATGATTCATTCAAAAAAATAATAATTAATTAAAATATAAAAAGTCATAATCATCCCTAAAATTCAGGGATGTCATAAAAAGTTTAAAAATAAATTTATTTTAATATTTATAATCTCATTTATTTAAATCATTCATTAATAAGGTAATCGTTAAATCATTAGTGTGTCAAAAATAAATTTATTTATTTGATGTATAAAAAAAATACCAAGATGTAGGAAATATTTTTAGATTTCTAATGACTATTTATATTCAAATTTATCTCTTACATAATCCCATATAAAAAAATTTAGTAAAAGATATATGTTTATGTTATTTTTTTCTTTACATTAAAATAATTTTTATAATATGTGTTTTTCACATCCAAGTGGCACCATGGGGTTACAAAATAGACCCAAGGACGACCAAGGTCTTAAATATATAATAACATAGGATTAGGACCAGTTTTAGGATATTTTAATATTATTATAATATTATTCTTTACCCTTATTTAGTATATTTACCTTTTAACCATGGTAAATAAAATAATTACTAAAGTAACTATTCATAATGTCTAAAAATAAAAGGTACCTATTTACACAATTTGGACCTCCTGATTCCAAATATGGAATCCATTTTTCCAAATTCAAGACACATAATTGGCAGAAATTAATTTAAAATTAATTCCCGTTTTCAAAACCAAAAAACATATTTTTTATAAAATAATAACTATCCAAATATTGACATGTGTTTACATCCAATATCAAAGTTAAATTACATCCAAGGACCGAAATTTGATTAAATTACAAAAATATAATACAGTTAAACATTAAAATCAATTAAATGTACAATCAAACTATATAAATAAATTAGATTAAAAGGCCTTTTTTAATTACAATGTAGTATTTTTCACTATTGATAAAAAATATGAATTTTATCAGAAAAATATAAAAATTTAATCCAAAGTATATTTTTATGTATCTCTTATATAAAAGAAGTTAATTTCTTCAAATAAAACTTATAAAAGTGACAAAAAATAGATTTAAAAAGGGTTCTCCATCAAAATGTGGTAAAACTTCTTTTTTAGAAAAATACATCTTTTATCCAAAAAAATTGAATTTGTTCTTATATCCTATCTAGAAAATATATATGATGAATTTAGAAAATAACATTTAACATATATCATATATCTTTTCCATTAAATAAAAATCAGTAATGAGTGATATGAAAACACAATTATTCTCTTTTAAATGGGTTTTCATAAAAAGACATCCTTTATCTTCAATTAGTTTTTATTTCAATTCTAATAAATTTGGTAACCAATGAATCATTATTTAAACATGTGTAAACCATATTTCAAAATTCAGTTGATACTATTCATTCATGTATGTCCAACGGCTAGGCATTAACTACCATTTAAAATAATATTATTACTACTGTATTATTTTTCAGCATATCTCAATGGTGTGTGCAACGTAAGATTTCAGAGAAATCTATTATTGTGTGTTGAGTACATTATCCATAAATGATTCCCTGTTAACTTAAAATTAATATCTTTTTTATAAGTATTAATATAAATAAAAAATTATTATTATATAAATACTTGGGTCATTACATCTTTCCCCCTATTGGAAACTGCATCCTCATAATTTTAAAATTGGGCTTAGAAACATATTTTAAAATCCCACATCAAAAAAAGAGTCAATAAAACTATCACTTTTAAAGAAATAAATAGAAGTAAAAAAGGTCACCCAAGATAACACATACAAGGGTTCCTTATAGTAAAACATGGATGTGGAGGAAAAACTAACCATCAAGTTCTGATAGAGAGTGATAGAAAACATGATCTAGAGAAAGTTAACCACTATAAAACCAAAAATGTGTGATGGGTTAAACGGTCTTTGATTTCATAGTAGGAAAAGTAAACGAACAAAAAAAATTAATATCCTTTTCATAAATTTGATGAATTTATTTATGAGGTTGACTAAGAACATAAGGAAACATACTTACTTTTCATGTAGACTTTCATCCTTTAATAAATTTCTACATCAAATTCATTTTTTCTTCAAATAATGAGTACTCATGATGAATTTTTCAAACCTGAAGTGTTAGAATCATCTTCTATAGGATCACATAATCCAATAAATATGAATTATATATTTCCCTTATCTTTATACATTAACCAAAACCAAAATTGTTAGTACAGGATCAGATAATAACATGAAAATAATGATCCTTTAATATCCAAAATTCAACATACAATAACCAAAGTTCAACAAAGACCATTCAAAAAACAATTGTTCTTAAAATTCTTCAAATTAATCCAAACTAATATTAAAACCCAAAAATTCTAGAGTATTTGATCACTAAGTATTCCATGATAAATCTTAACATTTACCTCTATATAACATCAACTACTCTTAAAGTTTCATACTTAAAAGTAATTAATTTAATCTCATATTCTTCATGATAGTTTAATAATTTCTATCAATAACCAAAAACACCATATATGTACAATAAAAACATTGATTATTCCAAAATAAAATAAATCCATTAATCCTCGTAGAAATTACCCTAGTATTCTATTTTCCATAGGCATATAGTGTTCCCAAAAAATAGATAACATATTCAAAAATGTCATTTATCACTTAATCACCAAATAATTTTTATATACTAATGATATCAATTTAATAAAGTATAAGTTCCCAAAATAAACATATTATTAATCCATAAAGTCATTTAACTAAAGAGAATAAGTCAGACTAACTTGGGGCTTCACGTAGTCCAGTGGTAGGCGATGTGCCCTTGTCGCCCTTTGGTTATGGGTTCGATTCTTGCGGCCTTACTAGACACGAAGGGTTGTCACCCCTCCTATGGGTTGTCCTTTTACTAAAACTATATAATTCATAAAGCATTCCCAAAATGAGATTAAATCACTAAAAATAACCATAATATATTTTAACCTCAAAGGTTATCTCATACATCTCATTTTTCATCCCAAAAAGTAATAACCCTTAATTACCTCAAGTTCAAGTATCATATAAACCCTAATTTTTATTTATAACTATATCCACAAAAGAAAATACTATTTTTCCTCAATTAACATTTTTATATAACAAAATTAAGTTTTAAAAATACTATTTGTCTTCCAAATTAATCCCATCATTAATAAATATAAACATATCATCATCAATTGATCCAACATAACTCTTCAATTCCAAAAAATGAATACATATTAATCATCAGAAATTCTTCATGATCCTTTATACATGTATTTCCAACTTATTATTTTATACATCTTTCTTACAAAAAAATCATGAATAATGTCCTAAAATTTCAACAATATCAAAACATGAGCTAAGAAATAATCCATACCTTTCATATGTCATTTTTAGTTTCCTAATCTTCAATTTTAAGGGCATTTGGTATTAGTAGACATATATTGGTATGGTTTTTCTAATCCCATTCCCAAACCTTCTTCGTAGGATATATATTTTCATAATGACCATGGACTATAAATTTAACACATTAAATTAATCCCTCAGAAAGAACTTATTTCCCTTTCCTGAAGTCAACAGAACGCATAATTTTTCCATGGAAGGTTGTATCTTTATGACCTTCATCACCATGTCTATAACATCTTCTCATCCCTTGGAAAAATTTTCCTTGGTGTTTCCTTCCACATCATTTACACATAGGTTTTTTAATATAATTACCATTATGATTATTACATGAACTTCTATAGGGATTCATTTCTCGCATATATGATGCGTTAGAAAAATCACCAAGTTTCAAGTGGTCAATCATGACTCTGGATAGTTTGTTAAGAATAACCACAAGAATTCTCATTGTCGCTTCAATTTCATTCGGTTTATTATTTAGAAAACCACCACATTCCTTCACATCTATTTTTAATTTGGTTCCTATTCGATCCATCCATTTATTAAAACCAAAAAAATTAGTGGGAGTATATCAGTAAAATCATCATATACTATCTTTTGAGTAGGGAACACACTCAGATATGCTTATTCATGTTATCTTAAACTCGTTAAATTTATCTAAAACAACTATGAATCTTTCTAATATTCTAACCATTTTGGTTATATCACTTATTCTTAAATAACTGCCTAACCTCTAAGGTTATCTAAACTGACCTCTAATACCAACTATAAGGCCCCAACCTTAAAGATTCCTTAATCTTGAGATAAGTCAATAATTTTACTTTATTTCACATCGAGGATATTTTTAGGTTTATTGATTTAGATAATTAGGTCATAACTTATACATAAAATCATGAATATTACAAGTAGACACTTCTAAACACTCGCCATTTTTTTATAAAAAAAATCTCTTTAAAAAAACATGACATCATTTCATGTTTTAATAGCATAACTTTTCCTTGATCCCACCCTTGACTCTATTTTTCATTATGTCCTATGAAAAAAATTTTGAAACATGGGATGAGCATAAAAATCTTAGTAAGGGATACATAATGAAAGAAAACTATTATTCTTGGGATAACATAAAAACCATGAATACTTTATCATAAAGTAATAATTTTCACCTTTTAGAGGTAATAAATATACATAACTGGATATAATCTCATTACTTACCATTTTTGTAACAAAATGATTACCATATATCCCATAGAAAGAAACATATAGCATATAAAGGTAACTTGGGATATAAATATACATAAATGGAATAACCATACGGTCGACTTCCACACATATCTCTAAATGGAATATTCATATGGCCGACTTCCATACCCAATGCATTGGAGGTTATAATGTAACCACCCATCCTTTGTTTATCACGGAACCACACATCATTTGGTTTATCACGTAACCACCCGACATTGGTTTATCACATAACCACCCATAATTGGTTTATCACATAACCACACTTCAAAATGTTCAATTACAATTATATAATCCTAACACATAAAATATTTCAAAAATCAAAATTTCACTAATAACATTTCATTTGCAATCACAATAAATCATTTCAAGATATTTAAATATTAAATACATTTCAAAAAACCATTTTCAATACCAAAACAAAAAAAATTTCATAATGTATTTATTTTATTTTTAAAAACATTAAGTCTCCCATAAGAATACAAGTACCAAATAACGATTACGGGGGCGGAGAGGTCGTTGTCGCCGCATACGTTAAAAATATTTCATTTTTTGTTTAATAAAATGATTCGAAGAAAAAAGATTTTATTTGAATTAAATTAAAATTAAAAGGGTTTTATTATACACCGTATGAATGAAGGAGTTGTATATTATCAAAATATGCCTCAATGAAATAAGATTGTGATGAAGTCCCTTACCTTGTGTCCGACTTGTATTCTTCATTCTTTATCTCCATGAATAATAAACTTAAGTTAATTTCTACTTGATAAAGAAACTTTTTCAAGTTTATTATTTCTTTTATATCACTTATTACCTTGGTATAACAATAATATAATTATTCCAGTTCATATCATCCGTTTTGTTGATGTTTCTGTACTTGAGTCAAAAATGAACTTTTTATAATTAAGAATTGTCCATGTGGTCAAAAGTCCATTATCTCTAGAATCGTATTCATGATTTAAATGTAAAATATATCAAGTATATATGTATTTATAATAGTCCATAATATTTGGATGCAATAAACTAAATGCATCGTTAATGGAGACGCGGTAAGTCGTACGTATGCATAAACGATACTTCCATTTATTTTTCATATTTAAAGGAATAAAAACTACATTATACATAGTTATATTATAATTCCTGTATAATATCATATGATATATATGTTTCATATGTCCATTAATTCCATCCTTTATATGTTCCATGTTTGGAATGAACGGGTCATATCACTTTGAGGGGCGGTAGTCTGCACATCCTCAAATGAAATTATCGTATTTACACATCATTAAAAGCATAAAGGTATGTTTATAAATAAAAAATAAAGTATCATAGATTAAATATAAATATAATATATATCATATATAAATGAAATTCTATCATAATGGCCACCATGAATGTGGTAGAGGAAAATCGAACAATCATCGTTTTGTGAAGCAGTAGTTCGTTGTACACAGAACTAGTATGTCTGTATGCATTATATGGAGGTGTGTGTAAGTGTAGTTAGAATCCTTATAATGACAACATTATAGTATATTTATGATACTGCATTTTTTATGTAATAAAATAATAAGAATAAAATAGGGAGTATAGAAGTAAAATAATGGAAAAACATTTGAGAAGATGCTCCTTCTTAAAACGTGTAACTCCCATTGATTTGAGCCGAAAGGCTTTCTTGAATTACCTTCTGCCAGAGGTAAGGATTCTAGGAGGAATATAGGGATGTTGAAAGCTTTTTTGGTAAGATTTTGGACGAGACCAATGGTTTTATATGTATGATTAAATGTTTAGGGGTGATTCCCTTTTATAAGAGGGAGGAGGGGCACTTTAGGAAAGTATTGAAATATTATTTTATTATAACAAGATTTTCGGTTTAAAATGGTCCCAAAGTCATTTATTTGAAAGATAAAATATTTTGGGTCGAAAAAATCTCAACTAATAGATTTTAGACTTGTATAGGTCACAAATATTACTTTATCTTTTAGCATTAACCCTTTGTTAACAAATTTACCTCTTAAAATGTTTTCTTATATATTCTTGTTATATGGTTAATATAGTTACTATAAAATAAAAATATAACTTCAAGTGGTTAATTAATGAAATTTTAATCATTATATAAGTAATTTTTATGAATATAATATTTTTATAACTATTATATCATTTAATAAAATAATATTTGTTTTAAAAATTCATTTATGTCAATTTCTATATAATTCATATGATGGCTTTTTAAAAATTCATAAGAACTTTATTACTTGAAAAAAACTTAATTAATTTAAATATAACAATTCATAATCATACATAAAATTATTTTATGGCATAGAAAGTTTCAGAATAAATTTATATTAAAATTTATATTCCCATTTATTTAAATCATTCATTAATAAGGTAATCACTACATCATCATTTTGTCATAAATAAATGTATTTATATGATTTCTAAAAATTATAATTAAAATACCAAGATGTATTAAATAGTTTTATATTTATAATTAATATTTATAGTCCAATATATCACTTATATGGCCCCATATAAAAAATTTTATAGTAAAATATATATGTTTATGTTATATTTTTCTTTACTTTAAAATAATTCTTATAAAATGTCATTTTCACATCCAAGTCACTCCATGGGGTCCCAAAATCGACCCAAATATCCCAATGGTAAGATATATCTCATAAAATATGATTAGTAGACATGTTATGGTAGTTTAATATTATTATAATATTATTTTTTACCTTTATTTACCAAATTTACCCTTTAATCATGGTAAAAAAATAATTACTAAAGTTACTATTCGAAATTTAAGAAAATAAACGGTACCTATATACACAATTTAGACCTCTGGATTCCAAATATGGAATCCATTTTTACAAATTCAAAACATAGAATTGGTGGAAATTAACTTAAAATTAATTCTCGTTCTCAAAACCAGAAGGTGTGTTTTTAAGAAGTAATAACTATCAAAATATTGACAGGTGTTTGTATCAAATTTTAAAGTAAAATTACATCCAATGAAAAAAAATTGCATTAATTGATAAAAATATAATCCAATAACACTTTAAAACCAATTAAAATTATAATATAACAATATAAAAAAATTATATTAGAAGGCAGCTTTCAATTAAAATGCAGTATTTTTCACAATTCATATAAATATGAATTTTATCAGAAAAATACAAAAAATATCATCCAAAGTAAATTTTGATGTCCCTATTCTACAAAATGAGTTTTTTTGTCAAATAGAACATATAAAAGTGAAAAAAAAACTTGATTTAAAAAGGGTTCTCCATCAAAAGGCGGTAAAACTGCATTTTAAGAAAAATACTTCTTTTATCTGAAAAAATTGAATTTGTTCTCATATCATATCTAGATAACATATAAGATGAATTTAAAAAATTTCATTATTTATATATCATATATTTTTTTCATTAAATAAAAATCCATAATGAGTGATAGGAAAACACAATTATTCTCTTTTAAATAGGTTTTTACAAAATTATATCCTTTATATTCAATTAGTTTTTATTTCTATTTCTAATAAATTTGGTAACCAATGAATCATTATTTAAACATGTGTAAACCATATTTTAAAATTCAGTTGATATTATTCATTTCTTCCATTCCAAGGGCTAGGAATTAACTACCATTTTAAATAATATTATTATTACTGTATTATTTTTTGGTATATCTCAATGTTGTGTACAACATAAGATTGTTGAAAACCCCCTAGTTGTGTGTCGAGTATGCTTTCAGAAAAAACATCCCCCTTAACATAAAATTAATATTTTATTCATAAGTATCAGTAGAAATAAAAAAATATTATTCTATAAATACTCGGGTCATTGCAGTATGATACTTAATCCATGATTTGAATTTAATATTGACTTAGTTATTGATCCTAATACAATTTCAAAACCCCCTTAATGAATGTCTCAAATTGAACTTTTAGAGTTAAGGAAACAGTTATAGTCATTATTAGATAAAGGTGTCATTTAACCTAGTCTATAACCATGGGGTGATTCTTTTTTTATTAAAAATAAATATGGTTCAATGAGACTTTTCATGAATTATATATCCTTGAATAACCTAATTGTTAAGAACAACAATCCTCTACCTCATATCGATGAGTTGTTTGATTAGTTTAGGGGAGAACAATATTTTTCAAAGGTTGACTTGAGGTCAACTTACTATCAGTTTAAATAAAATGAAGCAGATACTCCGAACACTGCATTTCATAATAGATATGGCCATTATGAATTTTTAGTTATACTGATTGGATAAAATAGTACACCTGTTGTATTCATAGATCTTATGAATAGAATATTCCATGAGTTTTTTGATAAGTTTTT
This sequence comes from Viscum album, assembly GCA_963277665.1. NCBI lineage: Eukaryota > Viridiplantae > Streptophyta > Magnoliopsida > Santalales > Viscaceae > Viscum > Viscum album. The sequence goes on from OY728160.1 coordinate 1,808,227,157, forward strand.
GGTTTTGTTTATTGATGACATTTTCATATATTCTAAAATTAAATAGGATCATGAAATTCATATAAGGGTTATTTTGAAAACCATAAAAGAAAAGAAATTGTATGGGAAATTCAGCAAGAGTTAATTTTAGTTGAAAAAAATTACTTTCCTCGATCACATTATTTCTAAATATAGCATAACTATTGATCCTTGTAAAATTAAAATTGTCTAAGAATGTCCATGACCCATAAATATAACTAAGATTAGTAGTTTTCTGGGTTTAGGAGGCTATTAGAGAAGGTTTGTTTAAAAATTTTCACGGTTATCTATCTCTTTAACTAAGTTAACTAGAAAAGGTGTTAAGTTCATCTGAACCAAAGAATGTGCTGGTTGTTTTCAGGAATTGAAAACAATATTGGTGAATGCTCAAGTTCTGGCCCAACCTTAACAAAATGGTGAATTTTTTATCTACATTAATGCTTCTTTGAAAGGAATTGGTTTTGTCCTAATGTAGAATGATCAGGTAATTGATTATTCTTCACGTTAGTTTGAACCTCATGAGTTAAATTACCCTATACATGATTTCAAATTATAGGATGTTGCCTTTGCTTTAATAATTTGGAGGCATCATCAGTATGGAGTAAAATGTAAAAATATATATTGACCACAAAATTTTAAAGTATATATTCACTCAAAAATAATTGAACTTAAGACAGAGAATATGGTTGGAACTAATCAATGATTATTATTGCACGATTCATTGCCATCCTAGAAATGAAAATAAGGTGGTTGATGCTTTGAGTCGGAAAATTAATGCTACATTAACTATGTTACGTTTAGAAAGTGATCATTTGTTTAATGATTTGAAGAATATTGGCTAGGAAGTTTTTAGGGCAGAAAATTAATATTTTTTATGTTAGGTTTCAGTGTCATAAAATCAATAAAACAAAATTAAGAAAGCACAGAAAAAAGATAGTGAATTGTAGAAAAAGGTATAATTGGTTCAAAAGGGTAAGTTTCCAGAATTTAACATTGATAAAGATTTTTTTGATATTAGGGAAAATATTATGTTTGTATTGTGATATACATTTGAAAAAAGAGTTATTATGTGAAGCTCATAGTTCATTATTTTCAATTAATCCTAACAGTACTAAGATATATAGAGACCTTCGGGAGTATTACTAGTGGTGTGGAATGAAAAGAGATATTATTGATTTTATTGTGAAGTGTTTGACATGTCAGTAGGTTAAAGTAGAGTGCATGTTTCTATAGGGGTGATTCATCCTTTTCTAGTACCATAGTGGTAATGGGAAAATATATCCATGGATTTCGTAGTGGGATTTACAAATACTTCTTGGGGAAAATGAAATTTGGTTTATTATTGATAAATTGACTAAATCTATTCATTTTCTTCCTATTCAAGATAATTTAACTCTAGATAAACATTCCTAGTTTTATATTATAGAGATGGTATGGTTACATGGATTTTCTCTTACCATTTTATTTGATCTTGATCCCTGGATCACTTCTAACTTTTGCAAAGGAATTTAAAATTCATTGGGTGTTGAATTAAATTTTATTACATATTTTCATCAATAATTAGACGGGCAGACAGAATGAACAATTCAAACATTGGAAAATATGTTGCGTTCCTATTCCATGGATTACCAGAGAAGTTAGGATCAATATCTTTTTTTGGTTGAGTTTTTTTTATAATAATAGTTTTCATTCAAGTGTACATATGGCATCATTTGAGGCATTATATAGAAAGTGATGTCGAACTCTAGCTTTTTGGGATGATTTAGGTGAAATGATGTTGAAGAGACCAGAATTGGTGGAAGAGGCAGTAGAAAAGGATCCATTGATTTAGAAACACATGAGAATAACTCAGATCAGGTAGAAAATATTTGCAGATAACTTGTAAAGACCCGGAAATTTCAAGGAAATTTATTTCTTAATTTTCTTTGGAATTTTACAAGAATGCAGTTTCTGACGGCGCCTGATTCCGAGGCCCGGTGTGCCCGGAATCATTTTCCAAAGTTTAGCTCGGGTACGTTCAATGAACAAACGAGCGGGAATTCCTATCTTTTGAACTGGTGCTTGGAATCGAATTCCAAGGGCACCGATGGAACCGTAGTGCCGGTAATTGCTTGGGAACACCTGTTCCGGAGTTTCATTTTCACGAGAGTTGATGATAAAAATTTTGGAAGTTTAACTTATAATTATTCTACAATTTTTATTTTACTCTAAGTGATTAATCCTTTGGATGGAAGTTGGGTAACTAACCAACCTCCCTTGGGAGTTTATGAGGGTGGTGGGGCCCACACGAACCCCACCCCTTCATATCCTCTAAACCCCCTCAACTCCCTTTTAAATGTTGATAACTTAGGATTATTAACTTATGGTTTTAATGTGGTGAGTTAAATGTAAGTTTTTGAAATTAAAACTCATGAATTTTAAAAGCCTTGTTGTGTTAATAAAATAAGTTAAGAACTTATTTTATTTGGCTTGGTGTTTAGTTGTTTGAGAGATTTTCGATAAAAAGCTAAGGAAGTCTTGAGTTCTTCTTGCCCTTTGATGAAGAACGCGAAGAACGAACGATCTCCGACGTGGAGCGCCGAGCCCTTGGAGACTGTCTTCCACGACACTGACCCACGATGTGACATCTTCTTCCATGATGTTCTTCTTCCGCGACGTCTCTTCCGCGACGAAATCTCCGTTAACGTCTTCGAATCCTCGCTTCGCAACGCCGACATTCATCATCTCTTTTATCAAGGTAGGAGTTTTATTTTATTTAATTATTTCCGTTCATGATTCTAGTTTGTCGATCTTCGTGGATATTCGACTAAATGTTATCATTTAACAAGAGGGGTCTGGACTGCACAAACACGGCCGACCCTCCTCTTTATCCTTGTTGATACTTTGTGGTTTGGACGGAATGGCGTGGTGTCGTCGCACCACGCGGAAATCGCACAGCAAGTAATTTGCGGCGTCGTCGCGCCGCGCCGTGAAGTTGAACAAGGACGCGACGTCGTCGCGCCGCGTCGAATAAAGCCAAAGACGCCGCGGCCGGAGCGGGTCTGCGTTGGAGGGGCGTGGTTTCATCGCACCGCGCCGGACGAATCAAGTCGTGGCCGGTTCCGGGCCGTGGCGGAGCAGGGTGACTGGCGGCCGGTTCCGGGCCGCCGGTGTCGGCGATGGAGGAAGGACCGGCCATCGCCGGTCCTTGTCGGCAGAACTGGCCGGCCGGTGCGGGCCGGGCCACGCCGGGACGGGCTGACCCGGGGTGGGTCGACCCGGTTCGGGCCGACCGGGGGATCTCGGGTCGGGTCGGTCCGGGCCCGAAACCCCCGTTTTCGGTCCGTCTTCGGTCTTTTGCCCATAACTTGGGATACGGACCTCCGTTCGATGAACCGTCAGTTGTGATGCGATCCTTGAATCGAGACGGTCGTTTAGGTATATTGCACTCAAGGTTTCGGAATACTTTGGGTTCGGCCGGGTTGGTTCGGATACGAAACCAACCGGGCCCTCGGAGCGGAAACACTCGTAACTTGAGCTCCGGATGTCCGATTGACGTGCCGTCGACTTTGTTGGATTCCTCTTAGTGAGACGGATCTTTTGGCTTACGCTGCTCAAGGTTTGGATTCCGTCAGAGTGCGGTCGGGTTGGTTCGCTCACGAAACCAACCGGGCCCCTGGAACGAAAAGGCCAATAACTCACAGACCGGGCATCCGATTGACGCGCCGTCTGTCTCATTGTTTTACTCTTGATGAGATGGAACTTTTGGCATACTTCACCCGAGTTTTGGTTGTTGTTGGTCAGTGGCCAGGTTGGATTGTACCAGAAATCCAACCGGGCCCCTAGAACGGAAAAGCTGATATCTTTCAGACCAGACGTCCGTTTGACGAACCGTCAGTGGTGTTGGTGATCACGTTGAGAAACGGTCCCTATGAGTATACCCTATGAGAGTTCGGGGTATAGTTGAGTTACGGCCGTATTGGTTTGCACACGAAACCAACCGGGCCCCGGGGACAAAAAGGCTAGTAACTCACAGACCGGGTGTCCGATTGATGCGCCGACTATTGCGTTGAGACCCCTATGACGAGGCGGTCCTTTGAGATAATTCTTCGTGGAAATTTGTGATACCTGGAGTATCGACCTGTAGCTCGTGGAGTGGACCCTCCCGGAGACGAGCATACGGAGTACGGAGACCGTGTAGCCAGCTGAGACCTGACGACGGCTTGACCGACTCGACTTGGAGTGAGTCGACTAGCCCAGTGGACGGAGCGCTTGGTATTTGGCGACAGACCCATGGCAGACGGAGCGCCCGGTAGTTGGCCGCAGACCCGCGGTACTCGAAATGAGGAGTACCTCTGTAGGCTATTAGGGGGAGCACCTAATATTTGGCGACAGACCCACAGCGGATGGAGCGCCCAGTAGTAGGCCGAAGACCCGCAGTACTCGACAGGAGGAGTACCTCAGCAGTCTTAGGTTAGTGAGAAGTACCTTGGAGTCATGACAGAACCACTGTACAATCCAGAGACGGAGCTCTTCAGCAGTTTCGGTTTCGATAATGAAAATCCTGGTTTGAGCTGAGACTTTTGACCTTTGTGTTTACCTCTTGATTGAGGTGGGTCACTTGATAACTTAGGTATATGTATGGGCATATACCTGGGTAGTTGTTATCCGTTGATTTCATGATCTTTGTGTTTCCTCATGATTGAGATGGGTTACTTGATAACTTAGATATATGTATGGGCATATACCTAAGTAGAGTTTATCTATTGAGATCTTATTTGTGGATATCCATGTTGGTTTTAGTGAGACCTTAAGGGTCTCAGAGTCCCAACTAAGTATCGTTATACTCACCCCTACACGGGCTATGCCCGTACCTTGTTGTGTTGGTTGCAGACGACGGACAGTGCTGATGGAGGCCGAGTGTTCGAAGACTGGATGGTAACTGGAGGTGGACTTCACGGAGAGATGACACTCGGAGGAGGTTGACGGGCGAGAGTGTTGTGGATGCTATCTATACCTACCCTTCAGGTAGGATCCTTGGTAGACGATCCAGGAGCTGCGCAATCTGTACCTACCCTTCAGGTAGGATCCAAGGAGGACGACCCAGGAGCCACTTCTGTTCTTCCAACTGTTGTCTTTTTCTATTGTACTTGTTTAGTTGTAGTTGTACTTTTATTTGGGTTTGTATTCTGGCCCATTTACTTTCAGCACTTTCCTTTGTACTTAGTGTTTTGCTTCCGCTTGTACTCTGTGGTGTTTTGTTTACTTTTATAAAGGCAATGCCTTCCCAATTATCGGGATTTACGCCTTTGGTGCTAGTCGCCAGCCCCTAGCCTATGGAAGGCGGCCTTGGGGTAGTCACAGCACAGGCCCCGAGGACGGGTCGTGACAAATTGGTATCAGAGGAGTCGGTTCTACCGCCGAACTTATAACTCTGATATTTTCTTTCTGTGAAGCAATAGTGTTAACAGTACCGAGTGTGGTTTTCAGTTCAGGGAGTCCAGTGTTGGTGCGGGCGGCCGACGTATCCATACACCAGGACCCTGACAACTGAATTCCGACTTTGTGCACGAAAACACTGATTGCATGTGTATTTCCAGAATTTTTATTTAAATATCAGCTCAAAACAGGTCACCTCACCAGGTATAAGTCTTTTAACTGTGTCATGTTTGTTTCTTTCAGGATTCCTCCCAGCGGACGACCAGTTAGAGCCCTCAGAGTTATTCGTACTGATTGCCCGCCGAGCGACATGGCCTCTGTAAAGGGATATATTCCAGTTGAGGCACCAGCGGAGGCACCAGCGGTACTACTACCCATTGGGCCACCGATGCCACCTGCCCCAGCAGCAGAGGGTGCACATCGCTTGAGTACACTGCACGAGTTCCAGCGCCAGAGACCACCCAGGTTCCAGGGAGGGACGGACCCGCAGGCGACTGAGGATTGGCTGGGGGCTGTGGTGAGAGTCTCCAGGCTAGTGGGGATGCCGACAGACTTCATGCTAGTCCTTGTTGCCATCCTTCTTCAGGCACCAGCAGGAAGATGGTGGAGCCTGAAGCTCCAGGATCATGACGAGGCGAAATTTCTTTGGGCAGACTTCGAGAGCCTGTTCCGGGCATATTTTGTACCAGCCACCCTTTGAGCGGTGCGTATACAGGAGCTACTTTAGCTGCGGCAGGGAAGCATGGTAGTGGCACAGTATTGAGCGAGGTTCACAGACCTCTCGCGCTACTCCACAGATATGGTACGGGACCCGTTCTTCAGGGCCCGAACCTTCGAGCAGGGGCTCAGGCGAGAGATTAGAGCTTCTGTTGTTTCTCACAGCATTCCGACCTAGACAGGGGTGTTGGAGAGAGCCCTCTTAGTGGAGAGTTTCCTTATTGAGCAGTCTGCAGCAGCAGGACCCACCACTAGCCGGCTTGCGGTAGAGTCTTCTGCAGTAGGCAGTAGACAGATGATGCAGAGGTCCAAGAGGACCAGACCTATCGATGACCGACTGCACGACTCAGGTTCAGTTGTGCGGGGAAAACGGGGTGGAGTCAGAGCCAGACGTGCCAAGAGTGGACAATGTGACTCCTGCGGCGGAATTTGTCACATGGAACGTGACTGTCCGACCCACCATACAGATGACCAGCAGTTAAATGAAGAACCTCCCAGCCAGAGGCATAGGTTCGATCAGGGCAGACCGCAGGGGACAGGAGGACATGGGAGAGCTCAACTTCAGGCAGCTGAGGCCTATGGTCATGGAGCTCCGGAAGCAGATGGACAGGAGTGGGACTAGCTCCCGACCTGGAGGCTATTGATCCTGTTGCTTCTACTTTTTATGATGTTTTCTTTCCTGTCCTTTTGTTTGGTTGATACTGAGTGGTCCCGGTTAAAACTGTTGACTTGACCCTCACTTTCAAGATTTCTACTGGGGGAGACCTAGTGACCTCACACTGATGCCGACAGTGTGACTCGACCCTTGGAGGCGAGAGTGACAGTTGGATCTCTTGGTAGTTACGTCGAGGCCTTACGACGTCATCCATGGCATGAATGCATCATTCATGTCAGGATTGACTGTATTAGGCAATGAATTTGGTTCATCCAGGGGATGAGACTGGATTTCTCTTATCAGCAAAGAAGAAATCATAGCAGCTCTTGTGAGACTAGAGAAGGTCCAGGTCATCCAAGAGCGGATGAGGACAGCACAGGGCCGACAGAAGCCTTATGCTGATAGGACTTGGAGGCCTCTAGAGTTCAAGGATGACAATCATGTCCTTATACGGGTCTCACCTCGATGAGGTTTACGGAGATGTGGCCAAGGCGGCAAGTTATCTTCGAGGTTCAACGAACCTTTCTAGGTCCTCAGCTAGGTAGGTGGGGTGGTTTACCGCTTGACCCATCCACCGCAGTTGCACCAGGTGCACGACGACTTCCACATATCTCAACTGAGGAGATACGTGCTGGACCCTTCGCATATCATCGACCATGAGGAGCTGGACGATGACGAGGGGGTGTCTTTCACGGAGGTTCTAGTGGGGATCGAGGATCGACAGGAGCGGATCCTACAAGGACGATCGATTCCTCGGGTGCACTTTCTCTGGCAGTTCGGGAACCTCCAGGTGAGCACATGGGAGTGGAAGGCTCAGGTGCGTGCTCAATACCGCTTTTGTAACCCTAGTTTGTGTTGAAGCTTTACAGGGACATAAAGCCCTGAGGTGGGAGTAATGTAAAGACCCATAAATTTCAAGGAAATTTTTTTCTTAATTTTCTTTGGAATTTTACCAGAATGTCGTTTCTGACGGCACCTGATTCCGAGGCCCGGTGTGCCCGGAATCATTTTCTGAAGTTTAGCTCGGGTACGTTCAGTGAACAAACGAGCGGGAATTCCTATCTTTTGAACCGGTGCTCAGAATCGAATTTTGAGGGAACCGATGGAACCGCATCACCGGTAATTGCTTAGGAACACCTGTTTCAGAGTTGCTTTTTCATGAGAGTTGATGATAAAAATTGTTGAAGTTTAACTTATAATTATTCTACAATTTTTTATTACTCTAAGTGATTAATCCTTTGGATGGAAGTTGGGTAACTACCCAACCTCCCTTGGGAGGTTATGAGGGTGGTGGGGCCCAGAAAAACCCCACCCCTTCATATCCTCTAAACCCCCTCAACTCCCTTTTAAATGTTGATAACTTAAGATTATTAACTTATGGTTTTAATGTGGTGAGTTAAATGTAAGTTTTTGAAATTCAAACTCTTGAATTTTAAAAACCTTGTTGTGTTAATAAAATAAGTTGAGAACTTATTTTATTTGGGTTGGTGTTTAGTTGTTTGAGAGCTTTTGGATAAAAAGCTAAGGAAGTCTTGAGTTCTTCTTTCCCTTTGATGAAGAACGTGAAGAACGACTGATCTCCGACGTGGAGCGCCGAGCCCTCGGAGACCGTCTTCCGCGACACTGACCCGCGACGTGACGTCTTCTTACAAGATGTTCTTCTTTTGCGACGTCTCTTCCATGACGGTTTTCCGCGACGAAATCTCCGTCAACGTCTTCGAATCCTCACTTCGCGACGTCGACGTTCGTCATCTCTTTTATCAAGGTAGGGGTTTTAATTTATTTAATTATTTCCATTCGTGATTCTAGTTTGTCGATCTTCGTGGATATTCGACTAAATGTTATCATTTAACGAGAGGGGGCCGGACCGCACAAACACAGCTGACCCTCCTCTTTATCCTTGTTGATACTTTGTGGTTTGGACGGAATGGTGTGGTGCCGTCGCACCATGCGGAAATCGCATGGCAAGTAATTCGAGGCGTCGTCGCGCCACGCCGTGAAGTTGAACAAGGACGCGACGCCATCACGCCGCGTCGAAGAAAACCAAAGACGCCGTGGCTGGAGCAGGGCCGCGGAGGAGGGGCGTGGTTCCGTTGCACCGCGCCGGACGAATCAAGTCGTGGCCGGTTCCGGGCCGCGGTGGAGCAGGGTGACCGGCGGCCGGTTCCGGGCCGCCGGTGTCGGCGATGGAGGAAGGACCGGCCGTCGCCGGTCCTTGTCGGCAGAACTGGTCAGCCGGTGCGGGCTGGACGGACAAAGGAGAGCCGGGGGAATTAATTCCCCCGGCCGACCAGATCAAACGGCCCCCATCAATGGGGGGCGCGGTTACGCTAGGGGGGCAGGCCCCCCCCCCCCCCCCCACCCCCCTTCCAAAACGGCTCGGCCAAAGGCCGAGCTGGCCAGCGCGCTGTGCCCAGGCCGGGCTGCGCCGGCCGGGCCGACTGGGGGGTCTCGGGCCGGGTAGGTCCGGGCCCGAAACCCCCGTTTTCGGACCGTCTTCGGTCGTTTTCCCATAACATGGGCTACAGACCTCTGTTCGATGCACCGTCAGTTGCAATGCGATACTTGAATCGAGACGGTCGTTTAGGTATATTGCACTCAAGGTTTCGGAATACTTTGGGTTCGGCTGAGTTGGTTCGGATACGAAACCAACCGGGCCCTCGGAGCGGAAACGCTCGTAACTTGAGCTCCGGACGTCTGATTGATGTGTCGTCGACTTTGTTGGATTCCTCATAGTGAGATGGATGTTTTCGCTTACTCCGCTCGAGGTTTGGATGTCGTCGGAGTGCGGTCGGGTTGGTTCGCTCACGAAACCAATCGGGCCCCTGGAACGAAAAGACCAATAACTCATAGACTGGGCGTACGATTGACGCGTCGTCTGTCTCGTTGTTTTCCTCTTGATGAGACGGAACTTTTGGCATACTTAGCCCAGGTTTTGGTTTCTGTTGGTTAGTGGCCAGGTTGGATTGTACCCGAAATCCAACCGGGCCCCTAGAACGGAAAAGCTGATATCTTTCAGACCAGACGTCTGTTTGACGAACCGTCAGCGGCGTTGGTGATCACGTTGAGAAACGGTCCCTATGATTATACCCTATGAGAGTTCGGGGTATAGTTGAAATACGGCCGGATTGGTTCGCACACGAAACCAACCGGGCCCCGTGGATGAAAAGGCTAGTAACTCACAGATCGGGCGTCCGATTGACGCGTCGACTGTTGCGTTGAGACCCCTATGACGAGGCGGTCCTTTGAGATACTTCTTCGTGGAACTTTGTGATACTTGGAGTATAGAACTATAGCTCGTGGAGTGGACCCTCCCAGAGACGAGCATACGGAGTACGGAGACCATGTAGCCGGCTGAGACCTGACGACTTCTTGACCGACTCGACTTGGAGTGAGTCGACTAGCCCAGTGGACGGAGCGCCCGATATTTGGCGACAGACCCATGGCGGACGGAGTGCCCGGTAGTTGGCCGCAGACCCACGGTACTCGACAGGAGGAGTACCTCTGTAGGCTATTAGGGGGAGCGCCCGATATTTGGCGACAGACCCACAGTGGACGGAGCGCCCAGTAGTAGGCCACAGACCCGCAGTACTCGACAGGAGAAGTACCTCAGTAGTCTTAGGTTAGTGAGCAGTACCTCGGAGTCGTGACAGGACCACTGTACACTCCAGAGACGGAGCTCTTCAGTAGTTTCGGTTTCGATAATGAAAATCCTGGATTGAGCTTAGAATTTTGACCTTTTTGTTTACCTCTTGATTGAGGTGGGTCACTTGATAACTTAGGTATATGTATGGGCATATACCTGGGTAGTGGTTATCCGTTGATTTCATGATCTTTGTGTTTCCTCATGTTTGAGATGGGTTACTTGATAACTTAGATATATGTATGGGCATATACCTAAGTAGAGGTTATCTGTTGAGATATTATTTGTTGATATCCATGTCGGTTTTAGTGAGACCTTGAGGGACTCGGGGTCCCTACTGAGTATCGTTATACTCACCCCTACACGGGCTATGCCCGCACCTTGTTTTGTTTGTTGCAGACGACGGACAGTGCTGACGGAGGCCGAGTGTTCGAAGACTGGATGGTATCTGGAGGTGGACTTCATTGTGAGACGACACTCGGAGGAGGTTGACGGGCGAGAGCGTTATGGAGGCTATCTATACCTACCCTTCAGGTAGAATACGTGGTAGACGATCCAGGAGCTGCGCCATCTGTACCTACCCATTAGGTAGGATCCGAGGAGGATGACCCTGGAGCTGCTTCCGTTCTTCCAGCTGTTGTATTTTTCTGTTGTACTTGTTCAGTTGTAGTTTTACTTTCATTTGGGTTTGTATTCTGGCCCATTAACTTTCAACACTTTCCTTTTTACTTAGTGTTTTGCTTCCGCTTGTACTCTGTGGTGTTTTGTTTACTTTTATAAAGGAAATGCCTTCCCAGTTATCGGGATTTACGCCTTTCGTTCTAGTCGCCAGCCCCTGGCCTATGGAAGGTGGGCTTGGGGTAGTCACGGCATGGGCCCCGGGGACGGTTCGTGACAATTTGGTATCAGAGGATTCAGTTCTACAGCAGAACTTATAACTCTGATATTTTCTTTCTGTGAAGCAATAGTGTTAACAGTACCGAGTGTGGTTTTCAGTTCAGGGAGTCCAGTGTTGGTGCGGGCGGCCGACGTATCCATACACCAGGACCCTGAGAACTGAATTCCGACTTTGTGCACGAAAACACTGATTGCATGTGTGTTTCTAGAAGTTTTATTTAAATATCATCTCAAAAAAAGTCAGCTCAACAGGTATAAGTCTTTTGACCATGTCATGTTTGTTTCTTTCAGGATGCCTCCCCGCGGACGACCAGTTAGAGCCCTGAGAGTTGTTCGTACTGACAGCCCGTCGAGCGACGTGGCCTCAGTACAGGGCTCTATTCCAGTTGAGGCACCAGCGGTACTACTACCCGTTGGGCCACCGATGCCACCATCCCCAGCAGCAGAGGGTGCACGTCGCTTGAGTGCACTGCACGAGTTCCAGCGCCAGAGACCACCCAGGTTCCAGGGAGGGACGGATCCGCAGGCGGCTGAGGATTGGCTGGAGGCTATGGTGAGAGTCTTCAGGCTAGTGGGGACGCCGACAGACTTCATGGTGATCCTTGCTGCCAGCCTTCTTCAGGCAGCAGCAGGAAGATGGTGGAGCCTGATGCTCCAGATGCATGACGAGGCGACACTTCTTTGGGCAGACTTTAAGAGCCTGTTCCGGGCAGAGTTTGTACCAGCCACCCTTCGAGCGGTGCGTATACAGGAGTTATTTCAGCTGCGGAATGGCAGCATGACAGTGTCACAGTATTCATCGAGGTTCACAGACCTCTCGCGCTACTCCACAGATATGGTACGGGACCCGTTCTTCAGGGCCCGAACCTTCGAGCAGGGGATTAGGTGAGAGATTAGAGCTTCTGTTGTTTCTCACAACATTCCGACCCAGACAGGGGTGTTGGAGAGAGCCCTCTTAGTGGAGAGTTTCCTTGATGAGCAGTCTCCAGATGCAGGACCCACCACTAGACGGCTTGCGGCAGAGCCTTCTGCAGCAGGCAGTAGACAGATGACGCAGAGGTCCAAGAGGACCAGACCTATCGTTGACCGACTGCACGACTCAGGTTCAATTGTGCGGGGAAACCGGGGTGGAGTCAGAGCCAGACGTGCCAAGAGTGGACAGTGTTACTCCTGTGGTGGAATTGGTCACATGGCACGTGACTGTCCGACCCGCCATGTAGATGACCAGCAGTTAAATTAAGAACCTCCCAGCTAGAGGCAGAGGTTCGATCAGGGCAGACCGCAGGGGACAGGAGGACATGGGAGAGTTCAGCTTCATGCAGCTGGGGCCTATGGTCATGGAGCTCCGAAAGCAGATGGACAGGAGCGGGACTAGCTCCAGACCTGGACGCTATTGATCCTGGTGCTTCTTGTTTTTGTGATGTTTTCTTTCCTGTCCTTTTGTTTGGTTAATACTGAGTGGTCCCGGTTAAAACTGTTGACTTGACCCTCACTTTCGAGATTTCTACTAGGGGAGACCTATTGACCTCACACTGATGCCGATAGTGTGACTCGACCCTCGGAGGCGAGAGTGACAGTTGGATCTCTTGGTAGTTACGTCGAGGCCTTACGACGTCATCCATGGCATGAATGCATCATTCATGTCAGGATTGACTGTATTAGGCAATGAGTGTGGTTCATCCATGGGATGAGACCGGATTTCACTTATCAGCAAAGAAGAAATCATAGAAGCTCTTGTGAGACTAGAGAAGGTCCAGGTCATCCAATAGCGGATGAGGACAGCACAGGGCCGACAGAAGCCTTATGCTGACAGGACTTTGAGGCCTCTAGAGTTCGAGGATGACGATCATGTCCTTATACGGGTCTCACCTCGACGAGGTTTACGGAGATGTGGCCAAGGCGGCAAGTTATCTCTGAGGTTCAACGAACATTTCTAGGTCCTCAGCTGGGTAGGTGGGGTGGTTTACTGCTTGACCCATCCACCGCATTTGCACCAGGTGCACGACAACTTCCACATATCTCAACTGAGGAGATACGTGATGGACCCTTCGCATATCATCGACCATGAGGAGCTGGACGATGACGATGGGGTTTCTTTCACGGAGGTTATAGTGGGGATTGAGGATCGACAGGAGCGGATCCTACGAGGACGATCGATTCCTCGGGTGCACTTTCTCTGGCAGTACGGGATCCTCCAGGTGAGCACATGGGAGCGGAAGGCTTAGGTGCGCGCTCAATACCGCTTTTGTATCCCTAGTTTGTGTTGAAGATTTACGGGGACGTAAATCCCTGAGATGGTAGTAATGTAAAGACCCGGAAATTTCAAGGAAATTTTTTTTCTTAATTTTCTTTGGAATTTTACAAGAACACAGTTTCTGACGACGCCTGATTCCGAGGCTCGGTGTGCCCGGAATCATTTTCCGAAGTTTAGCTCAGGTACGTTCAGTGAACAAACGAGCGGGAATTCCTATATTTTTAATCGGTGCTCGGAATTGAATTTCGAGGGCACTGATGGAACTGCAGTACCGGTAATTTCTTAGGAACACCTGTTCTTGAGTTGCGTTTTCATGAGAGTTGATGATAAAAATTGTGGAAGTTTAACTTATAATTATTCTACAATTTTTATTTTACTCTAAGTGATTAATCCTTTGGATGGAAGTTGGGTAACTACCCAACCTCCCTTGGGAGATTATGAGGGTGGTGGGGCCCACACGAACCCCACCCCTTCATATCCTCTAAACCCCCTCAACTCCCTTTTAAATGTTGATAACTTATGATTATTAACTTATGGTTTTAATGTGGTGAGTTAAATGTAAGTTTTTGAAATTCAAACTCTTGAATTTTAAAAGCCTTGTTGTGTTAATAAAATAAGTTGAGAACTGATTTTATTTAGGTTGGTGTTTAGTTGTTTGAGAGCTTTTGGATAAAAAGCTAAGGAAGTCTTGAGTTCTTCTTTCCCTTTGATGAAGAACGCAAAGAACGAACGATCTCCGATGTGGAGCGCCAAGCCCTCGGAGACCGTCTTCCGCGACACTAACCCGCGACGCGACGTCTTCTTCCACGACGTTCTTATTCCGCGACGTCTCTTCCGCGACGGTTTTCCGCGACGAAATCTCCGTCAACGTCTTCAAATCCTCGCTTCGCGACGCCGATGTTCGTCATCTCTTTTATCATGGTAGGGGTTTTATTTTATTTAATTATTTCCGTTCATGATTCTAGTTTCCGATCTTTGTGGATATTCGACTAAATGTTATCATTTAACGAGAGGGGTCCGGACCGCACAAACATGGCCGACCCTCCTCTTTATCCTTGTTGATACTTTGTCGTTTGGACGGAATGGTGTGGTGCCATCGCACCATGCGGAAATCGCACGGCAAGTAATTCGCGACACCGTCGCGCCACGCCGTGAAGTTGAAAAAGGATGCGACGCCGTCGCGCCTCATCGAAGAAAACCAAAGACGCTGCGGCCGGAGCGGGGCCGCGGCGGAGGGGCACGGTGCCGTCGCACCACGCTAGACGAATCAAGTCGTGGCCGGTTCTGGGCCGCGGTGGAGCAGGGTGACCGGCGGCCGGTTCCGGGCCGCCGATGTCGGCGATGGAGGAAGGATCGGCCGTCGCTGGTCCTTGTCGGTAGAACCGGCCAGCCGGTGCGGGCCGACCTTACAAAGGAGAGCCGGGGGAATTAATTCCCCCGGTCGACCAGATCAAACGGCCCCCATCAATTGGGGGGCGCGGTTACACCAGGGGGGCAGGCGCCCCCCTTTCCAAAACGGCTCGGCCAAAGGCCGAGTTGGCCAGCGCGTTGTGCCTAGGTCGGGCCGCGCCGGGCCGGGCCGACTCGGACCCGGGGCGGGTCGATCCGGTTCGGGCCGACCGGGGGGTCTCGGGCCGGGTCGGTCCGGGCCCGAAACCCCCGTTTTCGGACCATCTTCGGTCTTTTGCCCATAACATGGGCTACGGACCTCCGTTTGACGCACCGTCAGGTGCGATGCGATCCCTGAATCGAGACGGTCGTTTAGTTATATCCCACTAAAGGTTTCGTAATACTTTGGGTTCGGCCGGGTTGGTTCGGATACGAAACCAACCGGGCCCTTGGAGCGGAAATGCTCGTAACTTGAGCTCCAAACCTCCGATTGACGTGTCATCGACTTTGTTGGATTCCTCATAGTGAGACGGATCTTTTGGCTTACTCCGCTCGAGGTTTGGATGCCGTCGGAGTGCGGTCGGGTAGGATCGCTCACGAAACCAACCGGGCCCCTGGAACGAAAAATCCAATAACTCACAGACCGGGCGTCCGATTGACGCGTCGTCTGTCTCATTATTTTCCTCTTGATGAGACGGAACTTTTGGCATACTTCGCCCAAGTTTTGGTTGTTTTTGGTTAGTTGTCGGGTTGGATTGTACCCGAAATCCAACCGGGCCCCTGGAACGGAAAAGCTGATATCTTTCAGACCAGACGTCCGTTTGACGAACCGTCAGCAGCGTTGGTGATCACGTTGAGAAACGGTCCCTATGAGTATACCCTATGAGAGTTCGGGGTATAGTTGAGTTACGGCTGGATTGGTTCTCACACGAAACCAACCGGGCCCCGGGGACGAAAAGTCTAGTAACTCACAGACCGGGCGTCCGATTGACGTGCTGACTATTGTGTTGAGACCCCTATGACGAGGCGGTCTTTTGAGATACTTCTTCGTGGAACTTTGTGATACTTGGAGTATCGACCTGTAGATCGTGGAGTGGACCCTCCTAGAGACGAGCGTACGGAGTATGGAGACCGTGTAGCCGGCTGAGACCTGACGACTGCTTGACCGACTCGTCTTGGAGTGAGTCGACTAGCCCAGTGGACGGAGCGGTCGGTATTTGGCGACAGACCCATGGCGGACGGAGCGCCCGGTAGTTGGCCGCAGACCCGCGGTACTCGACAGGAGGAGTACCTCTGTAGGCTATTAGGGGGAGCGCCCGATATTTGGCGATAGACCCACAGCGGACGGAGCGCCCGGTAGTAGGCCGCAGACCCGCAGTACACGATAGGAGGAGTACCTCAGCAGTCTTAGGTTAGTGAGCAGTACCTCGGAGTCATGACAGGACCACTGTACACTCTAGAGATGGAGCTCTTCCGCAGTTTCGGTTTCGATAATGAAAATCCTGGTTTGAGATGAGACTTTTGACCTTTGTGTTTACCTCTTGATTGAGGTGGGTCACTTGATAACTTAGGTATATGTATGGGCATAAACCTGGGTAGTGGTTATCCGTTGATTTCATGATCTTTGTGTTTCCTCATGATTGCGATGGGTTACTTGATAACTTAGATATATGTATGGGCATATACCTAAGTAGAGGTTATCTGTTGAGATCTTCTTTATGGATATCCATGTTGGTTTTAGTGAGACCTTGAGGGTCTCGGGGTCCCTACTGAGTATCGTTATACTCACCCCTACACAGGCTATGCCCGCACCTTGTTGTGTTGGTAGCAGACGACGGACAATGCTGACGGAGGCTGAGTGTTCGAAGACTGGACGGTATCTGGAGGTGCTTAATGGCGAGATGACACTCGGAGGAGGTTGACGGGTGAGAGCGTTGTGGAGGCTATCTATACCTACCCTTCAGGTAGGATCTGTGGTAGACGATCCAGGAGCTGCGCCATCTGTACCTACCCTTCAGGTAGGATCCGAGGAGGACGACCCAGGAACCACTTCCATTCTTCCAGCTATTGTCTTTTTATGTTGTGCTTGTTCAGTTATAGTTGTACTTTCATTTGGGTTTGTATTCTGGCCCTTTTACTTTCAGAACTTTCCTTTGTACTTAGTGTTTTTCTTCCACTTGTACTATGTGGTGTTTTGTTTACTTTTATAAAGGAAATGCCTTCCCAGTTATCGGGATTTACGCCTTTGGTGCTAGTCGCCATCCCCTGGCCTATGGAAGGCGGGCTTGGGGTAGTCACGGCACGGGCCCCGAGGATGGGTCGTGACATAACTGGAGGAAGGATGTTTATTTTGAGGTAGGTGATAATGTCTTTCTCAAAGTTTCTCCATGGAAAAGTGTGAGGTGTTTTGGTAAGAAAGAGAAGTTGAGTCCACAGTTCATTGGGCCCTTTGAAATACTGCAGACAGTTTGATCAGTTTCCAACCAAGTGGATTTACCTCTATTTTTATCCTAGGTATACAATTTATTTAATTTTCCAATGTTAAGAAAGTATATGCTAGTTCTATCTCATGTTTTGAGTCCAAAAGTAGTCCAGTTGGAAGAGAATCATTCATATAAGGAATAGTCAGTCCATATTCTTGACTTTAGAGAGAAATTATTATGGAATAAGGTGATTCTTCATATAATGGTTTTTTTTTTTGAAAAACCATATGGTTGAAGAGAAAATATGGGAATCTTAAATTTCTATGAGATATAAATACCCCCACGTATTTGATAGGCAAATAAAATTCTGAGGATGCAATTTCCAAAAGGGGTGAAGAATGTAACATCCCAGGTAATTATAGAATAATAATTATTCATATATATTAACATTTATGAATTATATATTAATTTAACTTTAAAGGAGATTCTATGTTTGATAGGGTACTCGACACACAATAATGAGTTTTTCTAAAATCTGACGTTGCACACAAGATTGACTTATACCAAAAAATAATATATTATTACTATTATTATTTTAAATTGAATTTATCTCCTAGTTTTTTTACTAGAGGGAATGAAAATAAATATCAATATTATGATTAAGAATGTTTATTCAATATTTTTTCTTTCTTTGAATAAATTTTAGAGGCTTAAAATGACAATAAATCCATTTTTAAGCATAAAATACTATAATATTTTAAAACGTAGGTTTACCGCCTTTTGATAGAGAACCCTTTTTAAATATAGTTTTTTAACTTTTATGTGTTATATTTGACAAAAATAAACTTATTATTTATACTCAGGACGTCTAAATTTACTTTGGTTGAATTTTTATATTTTCTAATATTGTTCATTTTTTAATGAATAATGAAAAATACTGCATTTTAATTCAAAACAATATTTTCGTCTAATTTATTTATACTATCAAATTATCCTTTTACATGGTTTTAATTTATAATTAGATTATTTTTTATCATTTAATTCAATTTATTTCATTGGATGAAATTTCAAATTAAAACTAAATAGAAAAACAATGTGAACTTTGGAACATTTTTCTTAAAAACTCATTTTCTCAATTCGTCAATGGGATTAGTGTTAAACCTAATTTAACTAATTTAATGAATAAAATTTTCAAAAATGGACATACATGGTTGTATTGAGTATGAAAAATATGGTCCAATAGGATCAAAATATTTTTTGGTGAATAGTAACTAATATTTTATCTACTATTGTTCTAGGTAAATAGGGTAATTAAAGGTTAAATTAATATTATAATATTATAAAATTATCCTAACACTTTCCCTAATATTATTTGATGAGTTATTATTGACCATAACCATCATTGGGCATAAATTATAACCTTTTTAAGCCACTTTGGTGTGATTATGATATTTATAACATTTAATTTAAATTAATGGAAAATATGTCCTTAATATGTCTCTTCTTACAAAAAAAATTAATCTGGGATTATATAAGTGATATATTCAACTACTAATAGTTCGTAAAAATATGAAAATATTACCTATTTCGTGGTAATTTATTTATAATTTTTAAGAATTAAATATTTAAATTTAATTATGACATAATAATGATGCAATAAAGGATTTTTTAAAGAAAGATTCAAATAAATGATATTAATAATATTGAAATAAATATAATTTTAAATATTTGATTACAAAAATTAATTTTTTAGATGACTATGACATGTTAGTATTGATTGAATGTTGTTTTTTCAAAGGAATCAAGTTAGGATTTTTTTAAAAAGTCGAGTGATGAATAGTGTCAAAATTGACATAATTCATAACTTAAAATATAAAATATTTAATTAAATGAATTAAAATTTATAAAAATCTAATTTTCAAAAAAAATATTATATAACTCTAAAAATTTCATTAATGTATCATTAATAAGTAGTTTGATATGATTTAGAAATTATTTTAACTCTCAAGGTGTAAATTGCTTAATAAAACGGTAAGTGTTAAAGGGGGTTAAAACAAAAATATAAGGATTAAAAAATATTCAAAACTTGTCTAATTTTGAATAATATGATGATTATTCAAGAAAAAATTATCTTATATATGGAATAAATCAGTTTGAGATGATTTGGAATCGAAATCGAAATTATATTAATTTAGTGCTTTTAATAATCCCTAGGGTGCCCCTCCTCTCTCCTATAAAATGGCAGCCACACTCTCTATTACTCACACTTAAAAACCCTTATTTTTTGACCAAGATCAGTCCAAAACTATTACTATATTCCATACACACATTATATAGGCCTTAAAGTATGTATAAAACCCTACTTAGATGTGTTAAGGTGTTAAGAAATGTGATTATCCGAATGAAATGTAATATTTTTATTTAAGTGTTTCTATTTTATTTCTTCTTCCACTACCTTTAAATTTTCTTCACCCATGATGAAATAATTACTCTAGTATCCTAAATATACTAATATGTTATTATTTTTAAATCATCACCCAAATCCATCTCCACTTCAATTAAATGATAAAGAATTAATCGTTTATGCGTATGTGTGAACTATCACCTCCACGAACTGAGATAATTAATTTTTCATAACAATCTCTCAAGACTGGTCATAATGATGGAATCAATGTTTTTATATGATTTTCATGACATATTTATCATTATAATAGAATAATATATCAATTATGTTCTTACTTTACATGAACATAAAAATGAAAATGTCGTTCGTATGTACGTGTGGACTATCACCTCTACAAAGTGATGTGAATCATTTTTATTCACTACATCACAAGTATGATATATATAAGTATATTTAAATGGTTATTATGATGTTAATTATATTATGATAATTATGGAAAGATAAAATAATAATTACCTTATTTCCATAATTATCAATGAAAAATGAAAATGTTACTCATGCATACGTATGGCCTATCATCTCCTTGATTATATTGTTGTTAATTTTTAATACCATAAAAAATGGTTTGATTTAAAAATTATAATTTATGTATAAATTTTTTTATTATTTTGTGAATTTTATTTTTGAGAATATGGAATTATGACCAAATAGACTATTGATATCAATCCAGGTTCATTTTTGACTCAAGCACCGAATATCGACTGAACATCCGATATGAACTTAAATAATTATGTAAATGTTATAACATGGTAATAAGTGATATAAAAGGAATAATAAACACTATAAATTTTATAAAACATGTATAAATTAACCTAATATTATTATTCCGGAATATAAATATTGTATGTGATGAGTCAAACTCACGGTAAGGGACTTCATTTCAATCTCCTTTCATTGAGTCATATTTTGATATTATACACCACATTTGTTTTATACAGTGTATAATGAAACCATTTTAATTTTAATATAATTCAAAGGTATTCAAAAGGAATATTTTTGTATTAATCATTCTTTTAAATGACAATGGGAATTTTTTAACATATACGATGATAACGACTTCTCTACCATCGTGACCATTATTTGATATTTGCATTCCTCTATAAGTCATAATGTTTTTAAAAGAAAAATAAATACAATATTCTTTTTTTGGGTATTTTGGTATTGAAAATTTATTTGCTAATAGATTTGTTATATCAAATAACATCTTGCGAATAAAATATGGAAAGTTAATTTTGCTTTTATGCATGATTTATGTGTTCTTATTATGTTTTAGTTTTTGGGGATTGATTATGTATATGGGTGGTTCCGTGATAAACCAAGGGTGGTTGATCCCATGATAGCTCTCCAATGCATTGGTTAATGACACATAGTTAATGGAAAATAATTCTCCAAAGTGATATAGGTAATATACTGTGATGGGTATTCCAAATTTAACAATGAAGGTTAATCCCTATGTAGCTGTGAATGTTACAATGTAAGTATGATATGGATGCCAAAAGTTACCATTATGGTTTATGATTTCTAAGAAGTTTTTTAGGAATATTATGACTTCATGTGGTATGTTAAATATATTGTGTTGTATGGGGTTAAAAGTAAACTTTTTAAAAAAAATCATTCGTTTAAATATTCAGGGACTAATAGTTTCATTCCTTATTTATATCCCTTACTGATATTTTTGGGCTCATACCATGATTTTTAAATTTTTACCATAAGGTATAAGGATGAGTAAGACCAAGGAAAAAGTCAAGATAAATTTTATGAATATTTATATCATGAAAAAAAATCATGTTTTAAATATTTTTATCTTATGGAAATTCGGATAGTGAGTAGTAGTGTCTAATTTTTAATATTTCAGTTTTTATGTTATAGGTATGGCATAATTCTCTAAAAATATAAACTTGAAAAGATCCTCAATGTTAATTCTTTACATAACTCAAGATTATGTAATATTTAAGGGTGGGGCCCTGTAACTAGAACCTCTATAATGATGATAAGTATTTTTTGAAGGAATTTTTTTTGTTATGGCCAAGCTATAAGACACAATGGAGTGTCAATGTCACGACCCGCCCTCGGGGTCCGTGCCGTGACTACCCCAAGCCCGCCTTCCATAGGCCAGGGGCTGGCGACTAGCACCAAGGCGTAAATCCCGGTAAAAAGGGAAGGCATTGCCTTTGAAAAGTAAACACACACCACAGAGTAAGCAAGCGGAAGTAAACACTAAACAAAGCAGAGTACAACTAAAAGTGCGGAAAGGTAAATGGGCCAGAATACAAACCCAAACTGAAAGTAAAGTACAACTCGAAAAAGGGAAAAACAGCAACTGTAAAGTAAAGGCCGAAACTCCGAGCTGTCCACCGGAAATCCCACCTGAAGGGTGGGTACAGATAGCTCCTCTGCTCCACGGGTCCCGTCGTCCGCTCCGTGCACGTCCCGCCCAGTGGTCCACCTCCGGGTACCGTCCCACTCTACAAGCCTCAGCTAAGGTCAACGCTGTCCGTCGTCTGCAACCAACACAACGTAGTGCGGGCGAAGCCCGTGCAGGGGTGAGTATAAGCTACTCAGTAGGGACCCCGAGACCCCTGAAGGTCTCTCAAATCCACAAAGGATAAATCACGAAGAAAAGTACAATCACGAAGTAACAACCGACACTGCTTAGGTATATGCCCATACATATACCTAAGTCATCAATTCAGATACGCTCCATCCTCCGAGCCCAAGTACAACTCAGTCCACGCAGGAAAGTATACGTATTCCACATAGGGAAGCAATACATATTCCACACAGGATTGCACAACACAATCCACACAGGAAAGTAACAGGATTCAGCTCACACAGGTATACTTCTTCAAGGACGATAAAGATGATCACTGATCCATCTAAGTCGTCGGACCCACGAAGGATCGATAGGTAACTAACCCCCGCAGAAGACCCACACAGGATCGGGCTCACACAGAACCTGTAGGCGCTGGCTCACACAGAACCGCTGAGCGCAAGGACCCACACAGGATCGGGCCCACACAGGACCTGTAGCACTGATCCACGTAGGATCGCTGAGTGCTGTAGTCGTCGTCGTCGAATCCACACAGGATCTCTGTACTGTCGTCGTCGAATCCACACAGGATCTCTGTACTGTCGTCGTCGCAGTCACAGTAGCAGTCGTAGCAGTAGTAGCAGTCGCAGCCAGCACTAGGGTTCCCGCACACAGCAAGCTCGTTCGGAGGGTCCGCTCCACGAGCCGAGAGGCTGATACATCAACTGTCACGAAGACCGAAGTTGATGTATCCAAAAGTTCCGTATTGTCAACAGGAACTCAACGCAACAGACGGCGCGTCGATCGGACGCCCGGTCTGAGAGTTATAGGCATTTTCGTCTCCGGGGCCCGGTTGGTTTTTAAGGCAAAACCAACCCGACCGCACTCCACCTGCGTCCAATCCTCGGGCGGAGTATGCCAAAAGATCCGTCTCACTAAGAGGAACACAACGCGACTGACGGCGCGTCAATCGGACGTCCGTAGCTCAAGATATGAGTGTTTCCGCTCCGAAGGCCCGGTTGGTTTCGTGAACGAACCAACCCGGCCGAACTCAAAGTTAACCGAAACCTTGAGTGCGATATACCGAAACGACCGTCTCGATCCAAGGATCGCGTTGCCGCAGACGGTTCGTCATTCGGAGGTCCGAGGCTCAAGTTATGAGCCAAAAACCAAAACTGGTTCGAAACGGGGGGGTCCGGGTCCGGGCCGACCCGGCCCGACCCCCCCCCCCCCCCCCTGGGCGGCGCGGTGGCCGGCGGCGGCGGCCGGCGGCGCCGGACGGCGGCGGCGCGGTGGCCGGCGGCGGCGCGCGGCGGCGGCGGGCGGCGGCGCGGCGGGCCGCGGTGGCGGCGGCGGCGGGCCGCGGTGGCGGCGGCGGCGGGCCGCGTTGGCGGCGGGCCGTGGTGGCGGCGCACGCGGGGGCTCAGCCCCGCGGCTTTGACAAGGCGGCACGGCCTTGTGCCGTGCCTTTGCAAAAAAAAACGGCCCCCCTCCTGGGGGCCCGCCTTGAAGGAGATCCGGGGGAGCCGCCTGCCCCCCCCCCCCCCCCCCCCGTGGAAACCACTCCCCCCCTCATTAAGAGGGGGGTTTTAAGATTTGGCCGGGGAATTAAATTCCCCGGTTTTAAGTCATCCGGCCGGCCAGCTGGCCGGCCGGTTTTTACCAACGGGACTGGAAATTCCGGTCCCGCCTTTAACTTCCGACGCCGGCGGCCCGGCCGCCGGTCTCCTCTTCCGCCGCGGCCCGGAACCGGCCGCGGTCTTCTCGTCCCGCCGCGGCCCGGAACCGGCCGCGGTGTTCGTCGTCCGGCGCGGTGCGACGGCACCGCGCCCCTTTCGCCGTGCCATGAATTCTTTCAACGCGGCGCGACGGCGTCGCGTTCTTGAAGATTCTCCTCGGCGTAGCGCGACGGCGTTGCGTAAATTATAAGCACGATCATCCGCGTGGTGCGACGGCACCACGCCACTTGCTTCCACCCGCATAAATAAAACAAGAACGATGGAGGGGGGTTCGGCCGTGTTCGTGCGGTCCGGCTCCCCTCACGTTAAAATAAAAACGCAACTTAAAATAAATCAAGTCACACGTTAGTCTTGATAGAAACACTATCAAGAATAAAATAAGGAAACCAAAAGAAAATGACAACCCCTACCTCGGGTTTAAGATTCGAAGAATCGTCTACGTCCCGCGGAAGACGGCGTCGCGGAGGTCGGGCGTCGCGGTCGTCGTTCGTCAAATCCGTTGACGAAGTGTTATGCCCGAAGAGACACGGCGTTGGCGGATCTTCGTTTGCCGACGAAGAAGGTCCGAGGAGGAAGCGGCGTTCCCTCTTGTTGACACCGAGGACGAAGAAGAGAGGCGTCGTTCTTCGTCGGAGTTTGAGCGTTCTTCGTTCTTCGTCAGAGCTTGAAGATGAAGAGGAGTTCTCAAAAAGCTCTCAAAGGAATAAACAAAACAACCCAAAAACAAATAAGATTACATCTTATTTTATTAACACATAACTCAAAAGAATTTCAAATGTTTGAAATTCAAAAGAGTTTAACTCCCCAAAATTAAATAAGAGTAACTTAAGCCAATAAAGAGGGGGGTTAAAAATGTTGAGAGAATTTGAAAAGAAAAAGGGGTTTGTGTGGGCCCCACCACACTTAATCCTCCCAAGGGAGGTTAAGTGGGTGTGGGTCCCACTTCCAACCTCCTTTGGTAGGTTTTTAATAAGTTAACATAAAATTTGTCTTACTCAATTTTATTTAACTTAACTGAAAAACCCCAAAACTAACTTTCAACTTGCAACAAACGCAACTCCCGAAAAGGTCTCTTTAAGCGAATATCGGCGCTGCGAGTTCATCGGTGCCCTCGGATTTCAATTCCGAGCACCGGATCAAAAGTTAGGAATACCCGCTCGTTCGTTCACTGAACGTACCCGAGCCAAACTTCGGAAATTAATTCCGGGCACTCCGGGCCTCGGAATCAGGTGCCGTCTGAAACCGCGCTCTTGTAAAATTCTAAAGAAAATTAAGAAAAAATTTCCCTTGAATTTTACGGGTCTTTACATTACTCCCACCTCAGGGCTTTACGTCCTCGTAAAGATACATCAAAACTAGGGAAACAAAAGAGGGTACTGAGCACGCATCTGAGCCTCCCGCTCCCATGAGCTTTCCTGGAGGTTCCCAAGCTGCCATCTGATGCGCACAAGAGGAATCAATCGCCCACGTAGGACCCGCTCCTGTCGATCCTCTAACTCCACCGGGACCTCCGTAAAAGTCGCCCTATCGTCAACGTCAAGCTCCCCAAAGTCGATGATGTGTGTCGGGTCGTGCACGTATCTCCTCAGCTGAGATACGTGGAAGACGTCGTGCACCCGGTGCAACTGAGGTGGTAGAGCCAGGCGATAAGCCACCTCGCCAATCCTGCTGAGAAACTGGAAGGGTCCGATGAAGCGCGGAGATAACTTGCCGCCTCGGCCAAATCTCCGAATACCACGTCGAGGTGAGACCCGCAAGAAGACGTGGTCGTCATCCTCGAACTCCAGTGGCCTCCGCCTCCTGTCAGCGTATGACTTCTGCCGGCTCCGAGCTGTCCTCATCCGCTCCTAGATGACCTGGACCTTCTCTGTCGTGGCCTGGACCATCTTCGGTCCCATCAGAGCTGCAAGATTTCTCCTTTGCCGAAAAGAGAAATCTGGTCTCATCCCCTGGATGAACCACTTTCTTTGCCTAAAACAGTCAATCCTAACATGGATGATACTAATCCATACCAAGGATGACGTCGTAAGGCCTCGACGCTACTACTAAGAGATCCAACCGTTACTCTCGCCTCCAAGGGTTGAGTCACACTGTCGGCATCAGTGTGTGGTAACTGGGTCTCCTCCAGTAGATGTCTCACAAGTGAGGGTCAAGTCAACAGCCAAAACTGGAACCTCTTAGTAACATTACGATAGAGGACAGGAACGAAAACATCACAAGATATGTGTCTTTTATTATTACAGCTCGTAATACAAGACGCTACACAAAATCAACAAGGAACCAGAAGTACAAAGGATGTATCCACTAGTTCTGCTCCTGTCCATCGGCTCCCAGAGCTCCATGATCGAAGGCCTCGGCTGCCTGAAGCTGAGCTCTCCCCTGCGGTCGGGGTGGACCTCCTGGTGGTGGTGGTGGTAGAGCCTCAAAGCGTCGTCCACCACCTGCTACTCGGCCAGCTCCTCTGCCTCGTCCGCCTCCTCCCTGCAGACCGCCACGGTCGAACCTCTGCCTCTGCCTAGGTGGTTCCTCAACCGTCTGCTGCTCCTCCGCATGGCGGGTCGGGCAGTCACGAGCCATGTGGCCTTGCCCGCCGCATGAATAGCACTGTCTTCCTCTCGAAAGACTGGCTCCGCGTTGTGTGCCCTGCACTGTTGAGCCAGTGCCCTGAGGTCTGGTCTGTCTGGACCCCTGAGTCATTCGTCGACTGCCAGCTGCAGATGACTCTGCCACGTGCCGCCCTGCGGTGGGTCTCTGTGCTGGTGTAGACTCAGCAAGGAAGCTCTCGATCAGAAGGGCCTGCTCCAGTACTCCTGTCTGAGTCGGTATGCTGAGGGAGATCAGCGATGCCCTGATCTCGTGTCTCAAACCCTGCTCGAAGGTCCGGGCCCGGAAGAATGGGTCCCGTACCATGTCGGTCAAGTAGCGCGAGAGATCGGTGAATCTCGCCGAGTACTGAGCGACCGTCATGCTGCCCTGCCGCAGCTGTAGAAGCTCCTGGATGCGCACCGCTCGGAGGGTGGCCGGGACGAACTCAGAGCGGAAGAGGCTCTCGAAGTCCGTCCAGAGCAAGGATGCCTCATCGTGAACCTGGAGCATCAAGCTCCACCATCGTCCTGCTGCTGCGTGTAGTAGGCTTGCAGCGAGGATCACCATGAGGTCTGCTGGTGTCCTCACTAGCCTAAACACTCGAACTACTGCCTCCAGCCAGTCCTCTGCTGCCTGGGGATCCGTCTCCCCGCGAAACCTGGGCGGACGCTGGCGCTGAAACTCATGCAGTGCGCTGAGGCGACGTGCATCGTCAGCGGCTGCTGCTGGAAGCATCGGTGGCTCGGCGGGTAAAGCTACCACCGGTGCCACTACTGAAAAAGGGCCCTGCACCGAGGCCTCGTCGCTCGGTGGGCTGTCGTCGCACCCTACACTCGGAACCCTAGCTGGCTGTCGTCGCGGGGCCATCCTGAAAAGGAGAACAAGAGCACCACAGTCAGAACAGTATACCTGGTGAGCTGGCACAAGTATTCACAAGGAAAACTTGAGACTTTCATGAAGCAGATCAGTATACCCGGTGAGCTGACACAAGTAATCACAAAGAAAACTTGAAACACACACGCAATCAATGTTTTCATGCATTAAGTCGGAAATCAGGAGTCAGGGTCCTGGTGTACGGATACGTCGGCCGCCGCACCAACACTGGGCTCCCTGAACTGATAACCACACTCAGTACACTAAACACTATTGCTTCATATAGAAAGAAAGGACGATCAGAGTCTGCGGTAGAACCGACCACCTCTGATACCAATTTGTCACGACCCGCCCTCGGGGTCCGTGCCGTGACTACCCCAAGCCCGCCTTCCATAGGCCAGGGGCTGGCGACTAGCACCAAGGCGTAAATCCCGGTAAAAAGGGAAGGCATTGCCTTTGAAAAGTAAACACACACCACAGAGTAAGCAAGCGGAAGTAAACACTAAACAAAGCAGAGTACAACTAAAAGTGCGGAAAGGTAAATGGGCCAGAATACAAACCCAAACTGAAAGTAAAGTACAACTCGAAAAAGGGAAAAACAGCAACTGTAAAGTAAAGGCCGCAACTCCGAGCTGTCCACCGGAAATCCCACCTGAAGGGTGGGTACAGATAGCTCCTCTGCTCCACGGGTCCCGTCGTCCGCTCCGTGCACGTCCCGCCCAGTGGTCCACCTCCGGGTACCGTCCCACTCTACAAGCCTCAGCTAAGGTCAACGCTGTCCGTCGTCTGCAACCAACACAACGTAGTGCGGGCGAAGCCCGTGCAGGGGTGAGTATAAGCTACTCAGTAGGGACCCTGAGACCCCTGAAGGTCTCTCAAATCCACAAAGGATAAATCACGAAGAAAAGTACAATCACGAAGTAACAACCGACACTGCTTAGGTATATGCCCATACATATACCTAAGTCATCAATTCAGATACGCTCCATCCTCCGAGCCCAAGTACAACTCAGTCCACGCAGGAAAGTATACGTATTCCACATAGGGAAGCAATACATATTCCACACAGGATTGCACAACACAATCCACACAGGAAAGTAACAGGATTCAGCTCACACAGGTATACTTCTTCAAGGACGATAAAGATGATCACTGATCCATCTAAGTCGTCGGACCCACGAAGGATCGATAGGTAACTAACCCCCGCAGAAGACCCACACAGGATCGGGCTCACACAGAACCTGTAGGCGCTGGCTCACACAGAACCGCTGAGCGCAAGGACCCACACAGGATCGGGCCCACACAGGACCTGTAGCACTGATCCACGTAGGATCGCTGAGTGCTGTAGTCGTCGTCGTCGAATCCACACAGGATCTCTGTACTGTCGTCGTCGAATCCACACAGGATCTCTGTACTGTCGTCGTCGCAGTCACAGTAGCAGTCGTAGCAGTAGTAGCAGTCGCAGCCAGCACTAGGGTTCCCGCACACAGCAAGCTCGTTCGGAGGGTCCGCTCCACGAGCCGAGAGGCTGATACATCAACTGTCACGAAGACCGAAGTTGATGTATCCAAAAGTTCCGTATTTTCAACAGGAACTCAACGCAACAGACGGCGCGTCGATCAGACGCCCGGTCTGAGAGTTATAGGCATTTTCGTCTCCGGGGCCCGGTTGGTTTTTAAGGCAAAACCAACCCGACCGCACTCCACCTGCGTCCAAACCTCGGGCGGAGTATTCCAAAAGATCCGTGTCACTAAGAGGAACACAACGCGACTGACGGCGCGTCAATCGGACGTCCGTAGCTCAAGATATGAGCGTTTCCGCTCCGAAGGCCCGGTTGGTTTCGTGAACGAACCAACCCGGCCGAACTCAAAGTTAACCGAAACCTTGAGTGCGATATACCGAAACGACCGTCTCGATCCAAGGATCGCGTTGCCGCAGACGGTTCGTCATTCGGAGGTCCGAGGCTCAAGTTATGAGCCAAAAACCAAAACTGGTTCGAAACGGGGGGTCCGGGTCCGGGCCGACCCGGCCCGACCCCCCCCCCCCCCCCTGGGCGGCGCGGCGGCCGGCGGCGGCGGACGGCGGTGGCGCGGTGGCCGGCGGCGGCGCGCGGCGGCGGCGGGCGGCGGCGCGGCGGGCCGCGGTGGCGGCGGCGGCGGGCCGCGGTGGCGGCGGCGGCGGGCCGCGTTGGCGGCGGGCCGTGGTGGCGGCGCACGCGGGGGCTCAGCCCCGCGGCTTTGACAAGGCGGCACGGCCTTGTGTCGTGCCTTTGCAAAAAAAAACGGCCCCCCTCCTGGGGGCCCGCCTTGAAGGAGATCCGGGGGAGCCGCCTGCCCCCCCCCCCCCCCCCCCCCCCCCGTGGAAACCACTCCCCCCCTCATTAAGAGGGGGGTTTTAAGATTTGGCCGGGGAATTAAATTCCCCGGTTTTAAGTCATCCGGCCGGCCAGCTGGCCGGCCGGTTTTTACCAACGGGACCGGAAATTCCGGTCCCGCCTTTAACTTCCGACGCCGGCGGCCCGGCCGCCGGTCTCCTCTTCCGCCGCGGCCCGGAACCGGCCGCGGTCTTCTCGTCCCGCCGCGGCCCGGAACCGGCCGCGGTGTTCGTCGTCCGGCGCGGTGCGACGGCACCGCGCCCCTTTCGCCGTGCCATGAATTCTTTCAACGCGGCGCGACGGCGTCGCGTTCTTGAAGATTCTCCTCGGCGTAGCGCGACGGCGTTGCGTAAATTATAAGCACGATCATCCGCGTGGTGCGACGGCACCACGCCACTTGCTTCCACCCGCATAAATAAAACAAGAACGATGGAGGGGGGTTCGGCCGTGTTCGTGCGGTCCGGCCCCCCTCACGTTAAAATAAAAACGCAACTTAAAATAAATCAAGTCACACGTTAGTCTTGATAGAAACACTATCAAGAATAAAATAAGGAAACCAAAAGAAAATGACAACCCCTACCTCGGGTTTAAGATTCGAAGAATCGTCTACGTCCCGCGGAAGACGGCGTCGCGGAGGTCGGGCGTCGCGGTCGTCGTTCGTCAAATCCGTTGACGAAGTGTTATGCCCGAAGAGACACGACGTTGGCGGATCTTCGTTTGCCGATGAAGAAGGTCCGAGGAGGAAGCGGCGTTCCCTCTTGTTGACACCGAGGACGAGGAAGAGAGGCGTCGTTCTTCGTCGGAGTTTGAGCGTTCTTCGTTCTTCGTCAGAGCTTGAAGATGAAGAGGAGTTCTCAAAAAGCTCTCAAAGGAATAAACAAAACAACCCAAAAACAAATAAGATTACATCTTATTTTATTAACACATAACTCAAAAGAATTTCAAATGTTTGAAATTCAAAAGAGTTTAACTCCCCAAAATTAAATAAGAGTAACTTAAGCCAATAAAGAGGGGGGTTAAGGATGTTGAGAGAATTTGAAAAGAAAAAGGGGTTCGTGTGGGCCCCACCACACTTAATCCTCCCAAGGGAGGTTAAGTGGGTGTGGGTCCCACTTCCAACCTCCTTTGGTAGGTTTTTAATAAGTTAACATAAAATTTGTCTTACTCAATTTTATTTAACTTAACTGAAAAACCCCAAAACTAACTTTCAACTTGCAACAAACGCAACTCCCGAAAAGGTCTCTTTAAGCGAATATCGGCGCTGCGAGTTCATCGGTGCCCTCGGATTTCAATTCCGAGCACCAGATCAAAAGTTAGGAATACCCGCTCGTTCGTTCACTGAACGTACCCGAGCCAAACTTCGGAAATTAATTCCGGGCACTCCGGGCCTCGGAATCAGGTGCCGTCTGAAACCGCGCTCTTGTAAAATTCTAAAGAAAATTAAGAAAAAATTTCCCTTGAATTTTACGGGTCTTTACAGTCAAGAAGAGAATGGATGGGTTCCCTTTTATAATTGAGGGGAGGGGAACGTTTGGAATTTCTAAAAAAATTAAATTAATATAAATTAATGTTCAAGTCCAAGTAGGTTCAAATTTATAATATTCAAAAATTAGATTTTAATGATTCAGAATAATCTCATCCTCTAAAATTTTGAAATGTTATGGGGTTTTTCACCCTTGTATTTTAGTTCAATCCCCTCGTTATCCCTTTTGACAAATTATGTAATATGGTGATATTTATTCATTAAGGGGTAATAATGTAACTATAAAATTATAAAAACCCTAAATGGAACATGAGTTATTTTTAAAACCATATCCCATTAATTTGGGTGAATTTTATAATTTTTTCAATTCTAAATAAATATATAAATTATTAATTTTTATTAAATACCATTAATAGAATTTTTATAGATATAAAATTAATTTAAAATCAAAAATATCATGGGAGTGTGATAATTCAAATTTAATTCTTTAAAACCACTAAAATATTTCATTTCAATCTACTAAGAATCATGTAACAAAATGATTCATTCAAATAAAAAAATAAAATTTCTAAAATCATTTATTTAATTTTTATGTTAATTGAATAATAATAGAATCTCTGCTGTATATGATTTTAGGGTAATATTTCATGAATAAAAAATTAAAATAAATTACCATGATAAAAAATCGTTTATATTTCAAATTTGAATTTATAAATTAACATATCTTTGAATATTCCTGTATAAATTTTTAAGAAATTGTGTGCCATTTTTGGATTTTATATTCAGTTAAATATTATAAAGGTAAAAAAATATCTAAATGGACATAGAACATGTATTATACTATTGTATTATTATGGATGATCTATAATCATACAATAAAATTAAGTCATTTTTTAGGGTCATTCATTAGTCCTTATAATTTTATTTTAAACATTAATTACCATATTTACCCTTTACCGTAGTAATAAAATTACTAATTTTAGTATTTATAATTACCAATATATAAAAGGGAAAGATTTGAAAATTTTAAACCCCTTATACCAAATATGTAATTAATTTTTTATTAAAATTCTATAATTGGTAGAAATGAAATTTAATATAAATGCATATACCCCAATGAAAAATAGTTTTCAAAAAAATATGTTTCTATGCCAAAAAAGACATATATATCATAAATCAGGTATAATAGTAATTCAAAAGAAGTTATTTTTATTGTGTATAATTAAATAATACATCTATTACTTTATGATTTAATTCAATGAATAATGAGACTATATAATGAAAATAAACTAAATATTTTAAAAAATATTGGTACATCCAATATTCACTAAGAAATCAATCATTTCATAAAAATACAAAAAATTAACCAAAATTTTATTTTGATATGATTATTTAAAAAATTATATACTTATTATAAAATAAAATTTAAAATGTTGATGAAATTTAATTATAAATATTTTCTCACAAAAAATAAATAAAAACCCAATTTATAAAGAGAACTTCTTCATAAAGAATAAGAGGACTTTAATATAAATTGAGGGCTTATTTTTTAAGAATTAATAAATTAATTTATATTTAGTAGGACAACTATATGTATTTCATAAGTTATTTAATCATACTCATACATTCCAATTTATTATCTAGGTGATAATGGTGTTATAATAATATTTCATTGTTCGTTTAAGCTATCTGTTTCATGTAACATAGGCTGTTAGCAAAATAAAATTAATTTGTAGTGAACTATTTCATAAAATAAAATTATGTTAAATTATCCCCCCACCGCATTTAATAAATTTCTCCCTAAAAGATTCTCCTGATCATTAATGGTTTGATAGGTTAAAATTACTTTTCCAATGTCCACGTCCTAGAAAGAAATAATAAAAAATACCTTTAAAAGGGAATATGGGAAACATAAAGGTTACTATAAATAACATAAAATTAGGTACCCATATAAGTAGAATACTGGTGGTATGTTAAAATATAAACATGATAGAAAAATATAACTCCCAAGTACTAATAGAGACTTAGATTGGGAATAGTCATGAGAAATTTAACAACCACAAAAGTATAAATATATGATGAGTTAATATTACATTGATTTCTCATAATGGAAATTAAATGTTTTGATATTTTTTAATGTACTTTTCCAAAAGTTGAGGGATTATTTTACTATCTTGGAAAAACTGTCAAGAAAATAAACTTACATGATTTTATTCTATGTCATGATAATAATCTCATCCTTTATATATGATTCGATCAATTTTCACTTCATCTTTATATAGGGAAATGAATATTTGAGATGATTTTTTCATTCTTGAATCACTTTTAATGAATCCAATGATATCTAAGTCATTCATTTGGCCTCTAAATATTTACCAAAATGAAAATTATTAAGACAAGTTATCTAATATTTAATAATCATACATTAATCTATATAAACTTTTCATGAGTTCAAAATAATCTATTAAGTTAATATTTTACCTTAAAATCCATCCAAAGTATTTAAAACCAACATCAGAATCCTATCATCAAGAAGTAGGGTTAAAAATTTTCCATAATCAACATAAAATTAATCATGAAAATAACCTAATGAATCCTTTATCATCACATACCAAATAGGTGAATATGTTGATAAAATATTTTTCTAAAACATGGTGATAACCAGAATTACCATAAAAACATAATGAAAACATGAATTATATCAAAAAATAACTCTCTCTTTATTCCTTAAATAATATCACAGTTTAGTTAATATATTCTGTAATTCCACAAATGTTGTAAACTCCATCAATTATAATATAGACCACATTGTCATCAAATAACTAATCATTTCCAAAAACATCAGTACTATCCCATTTACTTTATAACAATCAAACATATATTTATCTCATTATTATCTCAACATAATTCACATATTAATGATAATTGTTCCCTTAACCATGTATTCCCCCAAAAAATCTCATTACCACTAAATCACTTTTCACAGAAATTAGTACCATTTAACACATCCATGAATATATTTTCAAAGAAACCTCTATAGATCATTTCTTAATGTTTCATTGAACTAATAATGAGATTATCATTATTAAAATTATTCTTAAACAAAATTCTTAAACTCCAATATATAAATTCTTCAGTCATTCCACTTCCATGATCAACATAACATAGTCCCTTCCTTGTTCTAGGAGTTGTCTCTTGTATTAGGGTATTGAATTAAATAAATCCCTTATTCCCCATAAATATGACACTAAACTATAAATGGTCCCTTTTGATAAAAATCATACCCCCAATCAAACTCATCATTTCTTATTGGTAATTAATGTCACTATTCTATTAATATACACACATTAAACATCTTCTCATAACTTTGAGACATTCCCTTGAGTTCTTTTTACCACAATCTCAATATATAGTAAACTGAATCTTCTTTATTCCATAGTCTCCTCCAATAGATCTATCTATGATATCAATCCTTCTATTATTTGGAATGTACAATAGTTAGTCCATTTGAATGTTTTAAATCATATAACTTGATAATTAAATAGGAATAATCACAATTTCCTTCACTACAGTCATCATCCCATTTGGATTATCATCAACACAATGTCGCTCAGTTTCAGTGTTTACCCAAATCCTTCCAGTTCCTACCATTGTCTAAAACTAAAAAACGTAGTATGAGTGATAATAATCATATAAGAAAACCACATAATACTAAAAAATAATTAATTCCATGATTAAATCATTAAAAATTATTTTAAATCTATGAATCCATATGTTTGACCTTGTTTATCCATAAAAATCATCCATTCAAATCCTTTATAATGATTTGTAATGGATTTATTAAATAACCCATTAATATCATTTCTGAGTTTCGAACTAGGTGTATAGTAAGGGCACACTCACCATGTACTAGAATTATGGCTATGTTATACTTGAACAACACTTTTTAGGGTTACTACACATAGATGCTTCATTTCCAAAAACCTACCCACGTGGATTTATTACTAGTATATTTATTAAATATATTTTTTACCAAAACATTATTATGTTATCCTATAATTTTACTTATCCATGTGGTTCTAACAACAGTCTTGAAAACCTTGTTTTAAAAGGATAACTACACCATACTCTAATACCAAATATAGAAACTTGTACTTTTCTTACAAATATATTTCATCTTTTTAAATGAATATTCATACATAAAATATTTATATATTATAGAATCATATAGGTATATTATCATTGGAAAAATAAATACAAAAACATTTGGTTCATAAGATATCTACATCGTATCCCACTTATTTCTTCATAACTAGAACCCTTCTTACAAATATCACACTCAATACCTTTCATCATGTCCAAGATAAAGGAAATATAAGAAAGGATGAGGTTAGATGATATATGTGGGTAAACAAGGAATATAAGAACATAATAAGGGAAAAATGGTCTGGGAATATGAGAATAACATTTGAAAATTTATACCCTCCAAATAATATATCATAATATTGATTCATGGGATAAATATTTTTATTTCATAAGACATGAATCATAATATAACAAAATAATATAAGTAATAAGAGCTTAACACTATATTATAACATTTTTTTGTAGAATATATGAGCTTTTATATTTGATAACATGTATAAATATAAATTAATTCACCCATCAAGTTAAGGACATATAATTTGGACCTCACATAAACTTATAGGCATGAGAATTATTCCAAGAATAATCATTTGAATATAAAATATAAGTACACACATAAACTTATAAGCATGAAAAATAGGTCCACACAAAAACCTATAGACATGAAAAACATTTCCACACATAATCATTTGGACATGAAAGCTAGGCCCATGCATAAACTCATTTTTCTCATCATTTATCAATATTTACCCAATAAATTTGTGGGAGATATAGATCCAACCCATCACAAAAGGGAAATCATACATATGTGTGCCATAATATCATAAAATATTTATCAAATAAAATAACTTGAAAGGAAATGGGTTTAATAAACAGTTAATCATAGAAAAAACTGTGTAAATGTAAGGGGTTTTATAAACATTTCATCATCCATTCATAGTATTACTAGTGGAGAAGGAATGGTTTTCCTTTAAATATTATCATTATAAAAATAAAAAATCCATATAAAAAATAAATATATAATACATGGAAATTATCTATATTAAATCACAAGTGAAATCTTGGGTTGTTGTCTTTGATGAATTTAATTGCCATTAAAAGACCATTACATCATCCTTGAGGAAAAAATCCATTAAATTTTGAAATCACTTGTATAAATAATAATAATTTCATAAATATTATAGAAAAAAATCTTTTTAAATAACTATATAAAATGTAAATAACCATTCAATTCATTGAGTAGACATGAAAACAGAAAGTTTCATTCATTTTTTATAAGTTAAAATATAACATTCCTTTCACATTTTTTATAGAAATTAAAAATGAAAATCATTCAGAAAATGACAAGATTATTTCTTTTAAAAAAATTTATAAATATATACATGGGTAAAAATGAATTTAAAAATCATAGGATAATATTATAAACCTTCATTAAAACCTTTTTAGAAATCATGGATTTTTAAGGGAAAAATATTTCAAATGAAAAGATAAATAAAGAAGATTTTCCTTAAAAACGTATTTTTAGTATCATGAGTAATTAATTTCTGGAAAATAAAATTTAAAGATATATTATGAATAAATAACTATTGGATATAAATTTTCATGAGTTTTTAAATAGGTGGATCATAATGTTTCATCATTATAAACTTCATCATAATCAATCCCGATAAACAATGATATAATAACAGAAAACTCTAACCACATTGGTAACATTAAAATAAAAACCTCTTGAAATATTGAAACATATTTTTGGATGTAAATACCCTTAAATTTCATAATAATAATCATAAAATAAATTAATAGTTTGTAAACACACCACATAAAATAAACATGTGGTGAATATTGCATGTTTCTCATAGAACAGAAAATGAGACAAAAATCCATTATCACTTTGGTGACTTTTGATTCCTAATACCCATGAAATAATAACATTAAATTAATATTTAAATATCATCGTAGTAAATATTTTCATGATATATAATGTTATATGGGTAGTATATACACCTTATAAAATAAGGTAGGTGTGTGGCATAACTTATAACCCAAAAAGAATAATTTGAGTTAAAAATTCATTACCTTATGTCTGACTTCCTTAATACATGTTGGAACCTAATGTATAATAACTATTTATTAATTATAAATATATTACATAACCATAATCATATATAACATACCATATATTACTTAGTTATAAAATTTTATCACAAGTCTCTTATAATTCATTATTTCAATCACTCTTCCATGTGATATCTGTTTCATTTTCCATGTATGGTTTGGTTCCGCAGTGTCGGTCCATATACATTAAACATGGTAATATCATCCCCATAATGTTAAAAATTATATAAATATCTTATATTTAAATTATTTTCATGTTTATATATATTCTTCAAATTAGATATAGAAAAATTAATTATATCATTCTTGGAGAAGGTGGGTTGTACATAAGTATAAACACTATTTTCCTTTTTCGATGGATGAAATAACATAATGGAAAATAATTATTAAATATTTAAAAAAAATTATTATATAATAAATATCATATATATTTCTTAAATATCTATTTATTACAATCTATGTGGAATGGAAATGAAAAATGAATCACATTACTTCATGTAGGTGGTAGTCTACACGTAAGCAAAAGCGATATTATCATTTCCCAAAGGTTTTGAAGGTAATAAGGTAGATATAATATTATCATTATATAAGTATAATAATTTTATATGTATAATATTTAAACAGTAAACATATCAATATAACCCCATATAAAATATGGGGCTGAGAAATGAATTTCATTTCTACATGGAGACGGTAAGGTGTGCGTACGCACAATCTATAATTTCACATCCCATTTAATGGAAAGAATGTGAATAAATGTAAATTTATAATCATAATAAAATTTTATTATATTTTTTAATAATAATCTTTTATTTTTAAATAATTTAATTGATCTAGAGATAATGTTATAATTAAAAATAAAGTGATCGTTTAAGGCGATTACCTATCCTATGAAAGATATCATTTAGATATCCTCAAAAAGAACCTAGTGTTTTTATTTTTGTAATACAAAAACATCCAAAATATGGTTAACTAATTTTAAAAAGTATTTTGGAAGGTTATTTTCGATCCAAAAGACTCATGGTGGTGTAAACAAGAGAGAGGAGGGGTTCCCTATTATAATTGAGGGGTGGGGCACTTTATTATTTTTTAAAATTTTATATTAATAAAAAACAATTTTTAAATAAAAATGGTTCAAATGGATATTACTCTAAGATAATATGAGTATGATTTAAATTATGTGTCACCGTTATTTCTTATTTTTAACCCACTGTTAAACCTTACATCAATTTTTGAAATATTAAATATTTTTACCCATTATAGGTTTATAATGTTACTATAAAATGAAAAACACCCCATTAATGGAACATGGTTGATGTTTAAAACCATATACCATTAATTTGTATGATTATTCTAATGTTATGAATTTTAAATCTTTAAATAAAATATTATTCTTTATAAAATTTTATTAATTAAATTTTTAACATTATTCATAAAATTTGACATAAAATAAATCAATAAAAGGGGGGAATTATGATATAATTATTCCAACCCACACTAATATGATATTTTTATCTAAATAAATCATGGAATATAATTATTCATTCATGTAATATTAATCTTAAATTTTTTAAAATCTTTTATTTTATTTTTATGATTAATTGAATAATTATAGTGTCATAATTTCCTAAGATATTAAGATAAATATATTGTAATGTCCAAGATTTTTAATGTAATTTTTTTTAAAAAAAATATTGGATATTATTTCGAGACTAGGCGTTGAGACGGCATTTGATTCCGAGACTCGGGGTGCCTGGAATAAATGTTTGAACTATTTTTAAGTTTATTAAAAATAGTGTATGTGATCAGTTTTTATATCTTTTAAACGAGTGCTCAAATTTGAAATTTTATGGAATCATTGTGTTCAGAGAAGTGGGTTTTTCATAGGCATGACCAAACCTTTATCGTTATAGGTCGACTGTAGAAAATATTTTTTTGACATTTTAAAAAAGAATAAAAATAAACATAAAAGCATTATTTTATTTTTCTTTTAACATTTATTGATGACTCAAAAATGCTGTGATGTAGCCAAAAGGTAGATGTATCCTTTCATAAAAGAAACAGTATGAAAACACTACAACACATTGAAACAATGAAGCTAAAATGAGTTTCTTCATTTAATATCTTGGAAGTGATACATGATCTAATTCACTATCCCTGGAGGATCTAGAAAAAAAGAAGGAAAACATGTTGTAAAATATTATCATCGATGAAGGATGAGTGGTGGTAGATCAACGATCAAATTAAGAATAGGCGTCGGTGGATTGACAAATGAAAAATGCAGGAATCACACTTTATCAATGATTGATCCAATCATTAAGGTATGGGTTTATTTCTATGTGATTTTCTTTACCTATTCTTGTTTCCAAGGATGAACATGAACTAACCCACGAACAGGTTTATTCTTGGTTAGATCATTTATGTGGGATGGTAAAAAATGTAGAATTAATGTGGGAGTTATATCTTTGTGATTGTTAATCTTTTCATCGTGATCCTGCTAATAAGAATGAATTAGGGATGACACAAAAAAGGCTTGTATAGGTTCTAAAGGGTTTTCAGGGTGACATTCCTATCCTCTTTCTTGAAATCTTCACTGACGGACACTTGTGGTCACATCGGGATTTGCCGAGAGGGTCCAAACATGACTGAACCCCCGAAGTGCTGGAAAGACAATTTTGAACCCATGACAGTGAATACCGAAACCCAAGGATCATGAGGGTTTTGTAGGTTCAAAAATGGGCCACCACAGTGTTGGTGTCGGCCTACAGAAGGGGTTCTACTGGAAACAGCGTGGTGTAGTGTGAGTGGCGGTGCACGGCAGTGTAGCCACCCATCAAAAACGGCCGCCAGCTTTACGATCGGTGGCAGAAATCCCCACGGCAACCACCGCAGGGCAGTGCATAGGAGTCATTGGTAGGAGGCCGGCACCAGGCCTCGATAGACACGGTAGGGGGCCTCAGTCCATCTAGATCATGAGGTGGTCATGTAGCGGACCACCACATCAAACACGATGTTTGTCTCGGTTTGATGTGGAGCAGACGCAACAGTCTTTGCGTCCCGATCAGACAAATTGGTCTACTTTAGTAGACCAGACTGGCAGCTAGTCGGGCCTAGCCATGCCGGCCCTAATACAGTAGGATGAGCCCTACTAGGGCAGCCCTGACCCGGCGGGCTGGGTCGACCCGGTGGGTCAGATCTAGTCGGTCTAATAGGTTCGGATCAGACTCGGACCCAACCATCCCCTTTTTAAAAAAAAATATCATAACTCTCAAACCATGCGTCTGTTTGAAAATGAATTTTTGGTGTTGGGACCCTAACGACAAGGAGGCCCTTTTGAGAAACTCTAAGTGAGTTTTTGTGGAAGTTGTCATACAACGTACTGGATCAAGGATTAGGTGCTACATGAATATGCATTTTAAGTACAGAACCGTGCGATTGGCTGCGACTTAGAAGCTATGTGATTTCCTAGACTATGTTTCATACCTAGACTGTATTTGTTACCTAAACCGTGTGTCTTACATAGAGTGTACATCTTACCTAGATTGAGTTGGTACTCCCCTCTCCCAGTAGAGTGTAGGTCCTCTAGCCTTTGAGTACACTCCATGTGTTACCAACACTCTCTGTGTTACCTATACTCTTTGGGTTTCCAACACTTTTTGTGTTACCTACACTCCATGTGTTACCAAAACTTCGTGTGTTACCTACTTGGGGGTACTATGGATTTGTAAAAAATTTCTATTTAGGTACCATAAACATATACTTGGTGTGAGATGAATATAGTGACTCTCTTGATTATACTTCATAGAGGATACACTTCTTTTACCTCTTTGGTAGTCAACTATGTGTATTTCTTAGTTATTTATTTGGGGTATGCTTCATGTGATTCCTTTGTTGCATTCATCATGTGATTCTTATGTGGTATATTTCTTAGTGGTTTGGTGTCCCTACTGAGTATTGTTTTACTCTCACTACAGAGGCTTTTCCTGCACATGTCGTGTCTTGTGCAGATGATAAGAATATTTGATGGACTCCTTAGTGGACCAGAGACAGGGGGTGCTTCAGGGTGACCCAATGAACGTGGTTCACTTTAGAGAAACTTGAAGAGCTTGTTGTACCTACCCTTTCAAGTAGGGTTTTCTGCAGATGGGATTTTGTAGTTTGTACTTTTTCTTTTTAGTTGGGATTGTATTCTAGCATGTTTACTTTTTAGTTTGTACTGTTACTCTGAGTGGGTTTTTTAGTGGTTTTCATTCATGATTACTTAGTTTTCTCATTTTTAGATTTTTCTTGGATATGGATACGTGCGTATAGGTACTAGGTAAAATGCCTCCCACTTGTGGGATATTCTTACTTGGTGCTAGTCGCTAGCCTCTGGCCAAAGAGAGGTGGGCATGTAGTAGTCACAACATGGACCCTGAGTGATGGGTTGTGACATAGTGGTATCAAGGGAGGTCAGTTTTACTCTTCTTTTAGGGAAATAGTGTTATGTTTTTCGAGTTCGAAGTTTAGGCCAGGGAACCCATTGTTGGTGTTGTGGTCGACTTATCCATACCCCAGGACCTTGAATATTTATTTCTAACTCAATACATGAAAACACTAGTTGGAGGGGAAATAAATGGTTCATGAATCATATATGAATTTATTGTGTTCTTATGTCCTTATAGAGTCATAGTCATCTCACCAAGTATACTCTAATGATCGTGGTACAACTTATTTTTATTTAGGATGCCTCCACACAAATAGTCATCCAGTATTTCATTATGTGACCACAAGGATGGTCCTCTGAGTGATAAGGTATTGGTGTAGGGACTATGTACAAAGATAACTCCTCCAGGTGGTGTACCAGTGATACCACCACCTGGAGAGCAGCAGTTCCTACCAGTGCTATTATTAGAGGATGCATGCAGGCTTAGTGCATTGGATGAGTTCTAGAGTCAGGGACCTCCCAGGTTCCTATGTGATATGAATCCTCAGGTAGTTGAGGAATTCTTGGCGGTGGTTATGTGAGTCTTCTGTTTAGTGAGGACGCCTCCTGACGATATGGAATTCCTAGTCGCGATCCTTCTTAAGGGCTTGGTAAGGAGATAGTGGAGCCTGCTGACTCTAACGAAAGAGGAGGCAATGTTATCATGGACAGACTACGAGCACCTCTTCAAGGAGGATTTCTTTCCAGTGATGTTCTGCTTTGTACATATACAAGAGGTACTGCACCTCCAGCAGGGTAGCCAGTCAGTAGTTGAGTACTCAGTGAGATTCACATATCATTCTCGCTACTCTACAAATATGGTGTGGGACCCATTATTTAGGGCCCATACCTTCAATCAGGGACTACAATGGGAGGTCATGGCATAGATTATATCCCTTTGAATCCATATTCATGCCGGGGGCTATAGAGATCTCTACTGGTATATAGCATTCTTATGGAGTAGGAACCGGTGGTAGGATCTACCATCAGGAAACAAGTAGTAGAGTCTTTGGAATCAGGTATCCAATAGCTAACGCAGGGTCCAAGAGGATGAAACAATCTATGGGATTACCCCAGAACATGGGATCATTGGTGTGGGGGTCCCAAGGCCGAGAGCCTTAGTCAAAGGTCAGACTATGCTACTCGGACGGTGGTTGGGGGAATCAGTATAGAGATTGTCTGACCAGCTGCATGACTAACCAAGAGACAGTCGAGGGACTACATAGATAGTGGAGAAGGTAGGAATAGGGAATTCCACTATGTGGA
This sequence comes from Viscum album, assembly GCA_963277665.1. NCBI lineage: Eukaryota > Viridiplantae > Streptophyta > Magnoliopsida > Santalales > Viscaceae > Viscum > Viscum album. The sequence goes on from OY728160.1 coordinate 1,808,270,612, forward strand.
GGACATGTAATAGGTGTTTCATGAGTGGTAGGAGGTGTACGGAGGTTTGAGACACTACCACCACCACCCACAGGTGGTCCACCCCAGGCTTAGGGAGCTGGTGCATAGGGACGAGGCCATCTCCAAGTGATGGAGGCTTATGATCACAAGACTCCCATGATGATTAGAGGTATTATATATATCTTTTCCACCCTATATATATTTTTGATAGACATAGGTTTCAGTCACTCTTTTCTATCCATGACCCTTGTTCAAGACATGGAGATTTCAATGGAACCGTTGACTCGATACCTATACTTAGAGACTCGAGTGAGAGAATATTTGATGATCAAACACTAGTGCTAATAGTGTAACCTTACTCTTGTGGTGAGATTTTTGGTTGGGATATCTTTCTGGCAGTGTCAAGGCCTTACGACATCATTCTGGGTATGGATTGGTTATCCACAATTCATGTTTAGATCAACCGTTTTAGGCACACAGTGTGGTGTGTCCACGGATATGGGACCAGGTTTTCCTTTACCAGTGAAAGGGTGACACAAGAAGCACAAGATGGACTCTCACATTGGAGGGCTCATCCAATAATACATTAGTTTTCTATCATGACCCTCATTTTAGTGGATGAGATGAGTCTAGTTACCTGTAGTGGTGGATGAGTACTAGGACATCTTTCTGAAAGATGTTCTAGATCTACCTCCTCATAGAGTGGTAAACTTCTGTATTGAACTATACCCTAGTATGGCACCTACATCCACACAAAAATATCATATATATCCCACAGAGCATCATGAATTTAGGGTACAGCTATATTACTTATAGAGAAAGAGCTTCATGAGACCTGTGTTTCCCCATGGGCAGCCCCTGTTTTGTTTTCCAAGAAGGCAGACGGGAGCTTGAGGTTATGTGTGGACTTTCGGTGCCTAAACCCGATGAACGTGAAGAATAAGTATCCACTTCCAAGTATTTGTGATCTCCTCGATCTACTAAAGGGAGTGAGATGGTTGTCAAAGTTAGACCTTAGTTCAAGTTGTCATCAACTTCGGGTGTGGGGTGAGGACCTCCCAAAGATGGCTTTTAAATGTCTCTATGGACACTACGAGTAATTAGTGACATCATTTGGCATGATGAATACAATATAAGTTCTCATGGGACTCATGAATAGGACCTTCTAGCCCTACCTATACCGGTTTTTAGTTGACATTTTTGATGAAATCATGGTGTACTCGGTATTTGAGGTAGAGCATGAGATACACCTGAGGATGGTCCTAGAAATACTCTAAGAGCACCAGCTTTATTGGAATCTCTAGAAGTTTTAGTTATAGATACAAGAGATACACTTTATAGGACATGTCATTTTGGAGTCTACAGTTTCAGTAGATCTAGAAAACATAGAGGCGGTGCTTTCTTGGGAGCCACCCAAGAATGTACTGAGGTGTGAAGTTTCCTTAGTTTAGCTGGGTACTATCGGAGGTTTGTACCCAACTTTTCCAGAGTAGCAGCATCCATGAAAAATTTTAAAAAGAAAGGGAAACCCTTTATGTGGAAAAAAAGGGTTCCAAAAGAGCATTTAGTAGCTGAGACAAATTTTGAGGAGCACCCCCATCCTGATATTTTTAGAGTAGGGTGTTGAGTACGTGGTGTTCTGCAATGCATCATGAACTAGGCTCAATTGTGTATTGATGCATGGTAAAGTGGTGATTTCTTATGGTTCACAATATTTGAGGTTGCATAAGAAGAAAAATGTGACCCATGATCTGGATTTGGCATCAGTAGTCTTCACATTGAAGATGTGGCAACACTACCTTATGGATGAGTGGTTTATCGTCTACTCAGAACACAAAAGTCTTAGGTATATCTTTTCTCAGAATGATTTGAACCTGAGACAATGGTGTTGTCTATAGTTACTCTAGGAATATGAATTTGAGATAGTCTATACTCATTGGAATGGTAACGTGGTAGCAGATTCTCTCAGCTAGAGATCGAGTTCACATCTACTAAACTAGGTCTCAGAGCAGTGGGCCCCACTTCAGATATCCTTCATGGATGGAGATGAGGCAGCTTATCTATAGTCGATGGTGGTTACCCCCTCCAATCTTAAAGGTATTTAGGGAGGTATAGATCAATGATATTAGATGTGAAACTAAACTTTCTCAAATTTCCATAGGGCATGCCACTGATAGATATTTGAAAGGTGGGGATCATGTCATCCTTTTCAGAGGATGCACAATTGTATTAGCGATGTTACGGGATGGGGTGTTGAGTAATTTCCGTACATAAACTTTTTCGGTACATCCTAGTGTGGAAAATATGTATTATAACCTCTTATGTTAGTTTTTTTGGTTGAGGATAAAAAAGGTAATGTCATAGTTTGCCTCTAGATGCATCACTTGTCAGTAAGTGAAGGTCAAGAACCAAGTTCTAGCAGGTTTGAATCAACATCATGAGGTGAAAGAGTGGAAGTGGGATGGAATATATATGAAATTTGTGACAGGTTTACCATGTACATATAGGGGGAATGATACCTTTTGGGTGATCGTTGACCGACTCACTAAGTCGGCCCACTTCCTAATGATTTGGGAACACAGTTCAATAGAGAGCTTGTGACACCTCTACGTGCAGGAGATAGTTTGAATCCATGGAGTGACATATATAATAGTCTTATATCATGATGCACACTTTACATCCTGGTTTTAGACGGGATTATATGAGCCATTTGGGACTCAACTTTGCTTGACCACAACATTCCACCCGTAGACAGATGGTCAGATGGAGAAGACCATTCAATTCTAAGACGACATGCTACAAGCTTGCATCCTCGATTTTGTCCACAATTGGGAGGATTACCTACCCCTGGTGTAGTTTTTATAAAACAATAGCTACCACTCTACCATCTGTATGGCACTATTTGAGGCCTTGTATAGGCGACCATACAGGTCACCAATTTGCTGGACTGGCCTCAAAGAGTTAGCACTCATGGGTCTGGAGTTGGTGCAGGCTAATACAGAGAAGGTACAAGTCATCTAGGAGTAGATGAAGACTTCACAGATCCATCATAAGTCCTAAACTGGTAGGATATGGAGACAGTTTGAGTTCATGGAGGGATACCATGTGTTCCTTTAGGTCTCTCCTTGACGTGGGATACAGAGATTTGGTCAGGGCGGAAAGTCATATATGTGGTTCATCAGACCTTTTTTGATACAACCTATAGTAGGAGAGGTGGCATACCTTTGGGATCAACCTATGTAGTTAGAGTGGGTGTATGATGTATTCCATGTATTCTAGCTGAGGTGATACGTACACAACCCATCTCACGTCATTGACTGGGGAAAGAAGGATGTTGATGATGGGTAAACATTCACGGAGTACCTGGTGGAGATCGAGGATTGATAAGAGAGGATCTTGCATGGATTATTAATTCCTCTAGTGCACGTTCAGTAGCAGCACAATAATCTCTAGGAGAGAATTTGGGAGTGGGAAGCTCAAATTCATTCCTAGTGTTCCCATTTGGTTGTTTAACCCTTGTTTTGGATTTCAGGGACGTAAATCCCTAAGGTTAGGTGAATATATTGTCCCAGATTTTCCATGTAATTTTTTTTAAAAAAAATATGAGATTATTTCGAGACCATGTGTTGAGACAAAACTTGATTCCAAGGCCCAGGGTTCCAAAAATAAATTTTTTAACTATTTTTAAGTTTATTAAAAATAACACGCATTCTCGGTTTTTGTATATTTTAATGAGTGCTTGGATTTGAAATATGAGGGCACTGTTGTGTTCAGAGCAGTGATTTTCTCTAAGGCAAGACCTAACCTCGATAGGCACAAGTCTACTATAGAAAATTTTTATTTGAATTTTTAAAGAACAATAAAAATAATCTTAAAAAGTTTATTTTATTTTTATTTTAACATTTCTTGAGGATAAAACTATGCTATGATGCAGAGACAAGGAACCATTTTTCCTTTCATAAAGGAAACAGTGTGGTTATGTTGCAACGTAGAAAACTAGCGATGTTGAAACGTGTTTCTTCATTTAATAGATTGGTAGGGATACACAATTAGATTCACTATCCCTGGAGGCTCTGTAATAAAATAAGGAAAAAAAGTTGGCAAATCCTCTCATAAAATAACAATGAACAGTGGCAGATCAGCAATTGGATTCAGAACAGGCGTTGTCAGATTGATGAATGATGAACACAAGACTCACACTTCCTCAACGATTGATCCAATCCTCAAGGTAGGGGGATTATTTCTGTTTGACTTTATTTACTTGTACCTATTTCCAATGATGAATGAGGACCAACCCACAAATAGGTTGATCTGTAGTTCGATCATTTATGTGGAATGGTTAAAAATTCAAGATTAACATGGGAGTTAGATCATAGTGATGTTTAATCCGTTCTTTGCGATCCTTCTAAAAAAATGAATTTCGGGCGACATGAACAAAGGCTTGGATCCATTCTAAAGGATTTTATTGGTGACTTTATTATCAATGTTCTTGTGTTATCCATCGATAGACCCTCATGGTCATGTTTTGGCTTTCCGAGAGGTTATGAATTTAATCGGATCCCCATAGTGATGGAAAGATAATCATGATCTCATGGTAGGAAAGGCGGTGACACAAGGATTGAAAGGGTTTTCCCTGTTCAAAAAATAGGCCACCACAGCGATGGTGGAGGCTTATAGAAGGGGATTCATCGATGGTGGCATGTGACGGTGAGGGAACCCAGCAGTAGTGTCCGCTATCTTGATAGCCAGTGGCAAAAATCCCCATGGAAACCGACGTAGGGTAGTGGACGGGAGCCGCTAGAAGGAGGTTAGTGACGGGCCTCAGCAGTTGTCGCAGGGGGTTGCGGTCTAGCTAGACCGTGGTGGCAGGACCCCATAGTGGCCACCCCGCGTCAAATGTGGTGGTTACCCTACATTGATGGGGATCAAACATGGTAGCTTCTACATCCTAGTTAGACGAAGTGGTCCGCTTCAGCGGGATGGGCAGGAACTGGCAGATCAGACTGGAAACGGGTCGGGTCAACCTGGTGGGTCAGGTCAAAACTGACGGGTCAGGTATGGTGGGACCTAAGTTGGGTTAGGTCATTTAGGACCTGGGTTAGGTAGGGTCAATTTTTTCTGACCGGGTCAGACCGAACCCAAACACAACCATTCCCTTTTACATAGAAGCCCGTAATTCTCAAACTGTTTGTCTATTTGATGATTCATTTGTGGAGTTGGGACCCTCGTGATGCATAGGTACTTTTGAGATACTGTAAGTGAGTTTCTATGGAAGTTGTCATATGGAATATTATCTCAAGGAGTAGTTGAACCTGAAATGAGTGTGTTAATGACGGAATCATGTAGCTGGCTACAACCTAGAAGCTATGTGATTACCTAGACTATGGGTCTTACCAAGAGTGTGTGTCTTACCTAGACTATATGTCTTACTTAGGTTTTGTTCCTTACTTAGACTGTGTGTCTTACCTAGAATGAGTTTGTACTCCCTTATCCCACTGGGGTGTGTTTCCTCTAATCTTTGAATACACTTCATGTGTTTCCAACACTCTGTGTGTTACCTACACTCCATGTGTTACCGACACTCTATGCGTTACCTACACTCCCTGTGTTACAGACACTATGTGTGTTACCTACACTCTATGTGTTACCATCACTGTGTGTGTTACCTACACTTTTTGTGTTACCAACTTGAGGGTACTTTGGATTCTTACAACAATACTATTTACATACCATAGACCTATAAATGGTGTGATCTAACTCTAGTGACTCTCTTGAATATACTTCTTAGAGGCTACACTTCGTGTACCTCTTTTGTAGTCTACATGGTGTATTTCTTAGTGGTTATTTTATGGTAATATTTTTTTGGTTCCTTTGTGGTATTCTTCAGGTTATTTCTTTTTGGTATATTTCTTATTAGTTCCTTTGTGGTTTTGAGTCCCTACTGATTATTGTTTTAATCACCCCTACATAGGATTCACCAACATGTTTCGTGTCTTGTGCAGATGATCAGAATCTTTGATGAAGTCATTGGTAGACTTGAGATAAGGGTGCTTCAAGGTGACCCGACGAATGTGGTGCGCTTAAGTGGAATTCAGATAGCTTGTTGTACCTACCCTTTCATGTAGGGTTTTTTGTAGATGAGATCTAGAATCTTTTTCTTTTCATTTTCATTTGAGCTTGTATTCTGGCCCATTTACTTTTAAATTTTTAGTATTACTCTAAGGTATTTTTCTTAGTTTTTTGTATCCATGTTTACCAAGTGTTTTCAGTTTCATCTTTTTTTTGGAGACAGGTGTGTGCGTATAGGTACTAGGGAATATGCCTCCAACTTCTGGGATATGCCTACTTGGTGCTAGTCTCCATCCCCTGGCCTATGGGAGGCAGGCTTGGTGTAGTCACGGCATGGGTAATGAGGAATGGGTCATGACTTATATCATCCCTAAAAATTATAAAAAAATTACCATGATGAAGAAAATTCTATTTCATATGAAAATTGAAAACCGAACATATCATCTGTTTATCACTATATAGAAAATATTATAGTCATTAAAAGTAAGAGTGTGACATTTTTGGCTTTATATTCACATAAATATTATAAACGAAAAAAAGTCCATATGGGAAAAATTTCCATATATTCAACTTCTGGATGATTATTGATGAAATATACTCATACCATAAAATTAAGGAAAGTGTTAGATTCATTATTTAGTCCATATCATTTTATTAACCATAATTATCTGATTTACCCTTTACTATAGTCAAAAATTACAAATGATATTATCCGTAATGTCAAAAATGGTAATATTTAAAAAAAATTAACCTCGTGATATTAAATATGGAATAAAATTTTTGACATTGAATTAGTATAATTGGTTGATTAAACTATTAAAATAAATGCATAAAACTCAACGAAAGACAGTTTCTAGAAAAATTTGTTTTTAAGCACCAGAATGTCCCTACACCAAAATTATGTATAATGATGATTCAAATGAATTTATTTTTTTAGAAAAAAATTAATAATTATTATTTTACTTTTCAATTAAATTCACGTCATAATGATACTTTTTAATGAAATGAAAATGAAATTATTACAAATATTTTTCTTTTCTACTATTCATTCAAAGATCAATATTTTCATAAAGATAGCACAATTTCATCAAAATATAATTTTGATAGTTTAATATAAAAAATTATATCCTTTTTATCAAATAAAGTTTTTTAATTTCATGAAATTTAATTAAAATTATTTTCTCACAAAAAAAATCCCACTTTTGATGAATTTTTTCTGATGAATAAAACGGATTTAATAAAAACTGAGCACTTATTTATAATGGATTAATAAATAAATTTATATTTTTTAGGAAAATTATATATATTTAATAAATTAGTTAATCATATTCATACCCACAAATATATTTTATATTTTATATGGGTCATGTAATAATATTTCATGGTTCTTTTAATATTGGTGGTGTGTGTAACACAAGCTATCGAAGAAACATTTATAGAAACATTTCAAAAAATATAATGGTATAAAAATAAATGAAACAAATTCATTCTGGAGATAATAAAATGGTGAAATAATTTCATGGACCTTATATCAATGAGTTATATCTACATCCATATTCATCACATGTAGTTGAAAAAGATCACAAAAATTGAAGTCAAATGACTTCCCACATCCAAAGGTTTCCATGAGTTCCTAAATAATCTAACATCTGGATGAGATCCATATTATCGTCATGGAGTACTAGAGACTCATAAAGTATTCGATGAAGGTGAAGAGAGAACATACATATAAATTTTTTACCATGTCTTGGGAAGACTGTCATGCTCACACACATACAACCATCAAATCACTATCCCCTCCCTTATATAGAGAACATTATGAAACTTATAAGTTGTTCATGTATTTAATCAAGTGTTTTAATGACTTATTTAGTTTTTCAATCAACTCATTAAACTCCCATTTGAAGTGAATCTCTCTTGCATTACATCTTATGTAATAGCTCCATGATTATTGATTTTGTGTAATACCGCCTTGAATAATAATTGTTATCATTCAACCACTAAAATATCAGTGAAAATAGAAATTACATGTTAAAAAATATGTAACATGTATATTATGATGTGTCCTTGTATACATGATTTGATATACATCAATCATGCCCTATTATTGAAAAATAAGTGGCTTGATTTTATATCTTTTGATATATATCAATAATAAAACATGATATGTGAAACAAAATAAAATGGAAAAGGGTTTATAAAATATCATCCCCTTCATGAGGATTATGGGAAACTCCTCTATAATTGGTTGAATTTAGCAATAATAACTATTATCAATCGTTGAATAAGATGTATCCCATCGAAGCCTTATATGATAAACCATTTTGGTTTTCAATATGTTTGACTAGGGTTATTAAAGATTTATTAGTAGCATCCAGAAGGGTAAATAAAATGATTATAGTGGTTCATCTCACTCAAAACCTACTATTAGTAACTGAATTTTTCCATAAAACATATATCGATCATTTTCATAAGCTGCTACATTTTTTAGTTTTTGATTAGGTATTAATGAAGGAATAACCTTGATTAGTTCATCTATGTTTTTTATTGAAATGGAATATGATGTTGATGTATATAAGAAATTTTTAGATTTTTAGAAGTATCTTGAAAGACATGTATTGGTTGGAATTACCTCCTTAGATTATGCTAAATCATAATTTCATCCATGTTTCTTCATAAAAGACATACCACCCTGATCCTTCTGATGTTACGGGTTAGGAAGAACATGAATTGTAAATTAGTACTTGGTTGAAAAAATATCCAAATTTTTATTCCTATATCAATGTTCTATGGGTTAAATAAATCCCCCTTGTTTGAGTATTATTGAATCATTGGAATGAAACATATAAATATTTGAGTCAGAAGTATATATGAGGTAGAAATGACCTAATGATATTTTAATATAGTCGGTCCAATGATTAATTTCTTATGGTATAAAGTGGTATGATGGGGATAATTAATGCACCCATGATTCCATTTTTAGTTATGAAATTAATTATTTATCAATTTCTATTTTTATTAAGATGTTTGGGTAACATTTATGAATATTTTATGATATTTATAGGTTTCATGGTTATGGTGTATGATTCACTAACCATTCACATAATCCCTTGCACCTACATAAATATTTCCAAATGGTTTATCATGGTTAGTGCATAATTGGTCTAACTATCTAACCAAACTATGGAGGGTAGAAATTAATATTCCAAAACCTTGTGAATTGTTGTGGAAATGTTTAGAAAAAAATACAACCAAACCATGTGGTGTGCTCTAAATTTTAAATTTTATAGATTTTAACATTTTACATTATTTAAATGGTTTACCATCCTCCTTTATTTGACCTACAACCCTCTAAGATACTCTTCATCATTGAACTCTCTTGGCTTCTTCATATCCTCTAGATTTCACCCTCAAGTTCTTATCGAAGGGGTAGTAATTTTCTAAGTGGTTCACCTCAATTAGCTACATATCTTCCTTTTATTATATATTAATTTTTTCCCTCATATGACCATGGGGGCCTAGTTCCTATGTCAAAAAAATTAGAAGTTCTGTCATTTTACTATAAGGGACGTTATACACCTTCTAAGTGTCTTTACTTGGGAATGTTAGTGGAATAACATTGTCATCCATTAAATACAATAGTACATGTTCTGTGGTTATAGGTGTTTATCTTCTTCAATATTACAATGGAACAAGTAGTAACTAGTTCAACACACCAATAATAGATCCTACAGTAAACCACAATCACACACCCCATGAATCAACTCTTCTACCATAGTTGGTTATACCCACAACTACTTTTATATTCTTCTATTCCATTTTTATTTTTGGTACCGCAAAACAAAATCCATTTCAGTAACTTGGTATTCCCCCAAATTATATTATTTTCTTTCTTCATTCTTTTTATAATGTAAAAATATCTACTTATACATATATTCTTACTCAAAAATAAATTTGGTTTTCCTTTTACTATCGATAACATCTTCAAGATCATCTAATGCTCTATAAAAATAATCCTAGTATCTAAAATTCTTTATGATTGTGAATGATTGAGGTAAACTAAAATATCAGATTTCAAAAACTATGTCTAGAAATATTCATATAAAATTTCTTTCCTATAGTATACTTTATAGTATTTTATGTTGATTTCTGCTCTGTATGGTGTATTCTATGTGATTCACCTCCATCTAAAAATCCTTAGTCTATTATGCTTTCTTAAATACATTTCATTTTGATTCTCTTTCTTCATCCAGTGATCTATCAATCATGTAAATATATTTATAGTTGATATCTATATAGAGATATTCTCTATGTTTCTCTTCTTTTTCAACCAAGAATAATCTTGGTTGATAGTATATACTACTCTCCCATTAAAACTTTAGAATTTTTCTATCAATAACATAACATTGAAAAAAAACTCACAATTATCATTTCCACCTTTATATATTCATACATCCTCAAAAATTTATGATGGAGGTGTGAGAACCAGTTTGAAATTTCCCACTAAAATAAGTTTGTGCTTAACCTCCATTCATACTATTGGAGAATCATAGTATATTTCAGTCTTTAATGTTTCCATAATTATTGGAACCAAATTTCCCTTCATATTTCTTCAAATATCAGGTATATTTATGGAAATTTAAAATAAATATTAGAATCAACAAAATTGATGAATTTATAATGTTTATATATTTTTCCTTATACCTCAGTATAGTTTTCAAACATAAAGTCATATCTATCTGATATATCTTCATAAGAACTCCTTTTTATGATGGACTTTTTCGATTACACCTTCATCTATCTCAATCTGGTGGACACAAAAATACATTCTATGTCTGATATACCTTTATTGTTCTCCACTTGGTTAATGAACCTAACATTTATATATCTGATAAAATCTGAATTCTGCATCTATAGACATTTTATTTTTTCTTATAATGGAACTTTTCAGAGTATATATAGTGGAACTTCATTTTGCGCTCAACAACTATCTCTATCTGATATGATTCATACTTCTATATCCAATAGATTGGCAGAATATTTTGTTTCATAAGTCACAAAATCTTTATATAATAATTTTTTACCAATACCAACATCGTAGATCAATCATCACATCGAAGCAACATTGTGTATTTTTAACATGGAAACATTCAAAATTTTCAACTTTATCATTCTATAACATCAAATTTTAAAAAAAAAATATTTTTTCTAAACATAGAATATTGTCCATTAAAACTCAATGTTTCATGATATTTAACTATTTTCTATGTCTTCTAAAAATTCATATAACTGAAACTTTGAGAAATTTTTCATTCATTATAATGGAAAATTATAATGCAGCAACTTTATTCTAGATAACTATTTATGATAGACTCGTTCCATTGGAAGTTCAGTATGCTGGGTACAGCGGTATTCAAAACATTGTACACCCTTTCTCAACATTATTCCATTGAAAAAAATCTCAAAAAATGATCTTATTATTGGAATCGTGATGTAGGAAACATGGAGTATTTGTAAAGCATTATCTGACTTAATAGTTTTCTATAAACTAATAAATAACTTTTCTCTCAAATTTCCCCATGTAACTTCTTCGATATACACATATTGATATATTGAAATCAAATGAAACTAATCCAAATTTGGAATAACAATATCCCCCCCTTTTGTTTTTTTCAATAACCCCACAATTATTTTCCCATATTTTATATCAATTTGTGTGCTCAAATCATTCTCCCCCATATGTGTGTGAATTTCCTTTCTCCCCCTTATTGGAAAAAAAATGAAAATTGTTATAGAGGGGTTATCTAAACTCATATTCCATCATCTAAAAACAAATAGAACTCTTATATTGAGCCCAAAGTTATAATTTGTTAATTATATTCATCCAATATTAATTAGGATGAAAACTTATGGGCTTATTACTTCGTTTTAACCTATATTAACATAATTTTCCTATTACAGAGATTATAAATTATACCATAGTGACTATTAATAATAAAAAAATAAAAGGAGAATATTTACCATATTTTTACAACTGGACTCCAAATATAGAATATGTTTTATCCAATTTAGTTCCTATAAGTTAAAAAATAAAAAATTTAGAATAAGTGTGAAAAACATGACTAAAACTTCTTTTACAAAAATACATTTTAAGAATAAAACATGATTTTTTCTTCCCCCCTCTATAGTAAAATTATTATATGAATGTTTTAGATATTTTTTTAATATAAAATATTGAAATTTCAATAAAATAAATCAACTATAGTGATCGGTTTAATTTTTTTAGATAAATCCTCATTTCATGTAGAAAAACATTTCTTTAAGAAAGTTTATTTTTTATATAAAACAATATTTTAATACAAAATTATAAAATAAAATTGATTCTGGGGAAAATAATTTGATTATTTCATATATATTAGAAATAATTTCTCTATGAAACCATTTTAAGAAATTATATAACTTTTTATATGATCGAAACAAAAATAAAAATTGAAGTAATTATTATTATTATTCCCAATTCACTAGAAAATTAAACTTTTTTAGAAAATTATAAAAAATTAATCCTAAGATAGTTTTAATATTTTAAATTAAAGAATATTTTTCATTTGAAAAAATGAAATTTATAAATATTCTAGATATTCATATAATATTTAATCATTAGAAAAAATATTTTTTTATAAAAATGTATCTTTTGAAGAATTAAATGTCAATTACTAAAAATTGAGTGATTACTTACTAAAAATGTATCAAAAAAATTATATTAAGTGGTAAATTTATATTTATATATATATATATATAATAAATTATTTATCATGATTATTACCATAAAATTTAACGGCTAGGTTATAACCATCACATCGTAATCTTTTAATAGTCTTTTACCGTTTATTTAAACATTGTGTTCTGAGTAGTCCATGATATTGAGAAAATAAAATTTAATATAAAAAAAAATCTATAAAACCATGGGTGTTATATTAATGGACTGATTGGATAGGTCATACATACAAAACTGATCACCCACTTCATCGATCACATATGCATTAGTATATTAAAGAAACTAAAATATAAGCACATCACTCCTCAAAAAATTCAGAGCTAAACTATGTGACCAATCTCTATGAAAAAATAAAAAATATCAATTAGGATCATTACAATCCATATGAGTTGCTCCACTCAATCATCCATCCAATGGCCTGAAGGCCTTCATTTTTTTTATTGATTTTGATAATCCGCCTTTAAAGGGGTGAGGTGGAACCCTTATAATGCCAGTAAGAATAAGTATTACATGGTTCGTAGGCTTTAGAGGAATTCATTGCCTATAGGCCTCAAACATTACATACAACCTAGAATAACAACTTGGAACTGCTCCTCCCCAGCATCTTCATCATGAAATTATCTCTCCACCTTCTCATGGTTGTATGGCTAGTCTTTCCCATGCATCCACAGGCTTGTCCCAATGGTAGGTGTTATACCTTATCATTCTTTCAATCTATTTAGCTTCATCTATGGTTAAACCTCATTTCTCATCCTCCTTCTAAATCTTGTTCCTTATAGGTTTTCTGATTTTTATATGCACTTGAGGGGTCCCAAAGGCCTTGTGGTGGCCCGAAGGCCTTACTGACCTGAAGGCCTAGGTGGCCCAAAGACCTTAAAGGACTCTAGGACCAAATCGGTGTCCTGAACGCCCAAACGGGGGAATATTCCCAACTGTTATAGTGTTAAACAGTTCCTACTATAGGTCACGCTATAGTACCTAATATAGTATCCTAGTTATTATTATCCACCTAGATTTGATCCTGAGTCTCCTGGATGCACTTAATGAGTCCTCACCAACTCGGTTGAGTCTCATGTGCCTCCACTCAATCACGAAAATCTATCCTTCAACCCTATCAATCACACATCTATATTCATCGTCAGTGCAGGAATGAGTTCTGCACGCACACTGAGGTGCATGTATAGGGGTGAGAAAAAAATCTCAATAGTCCGTCACTAATGTCGAACCTATAATATTTAGTTATATGTTCATGGTCATGAAATTTTATTATCCTAGCTGAGGAATAACTGGAATAAAATAAATAAGGTAAAAATAAATTTGATCATTTGACCCATGATCTTGATCAACTAATCATCATGTGAATAAGGCATTAAGATGGATTTCATACCACTCAAGTTGTGTATTATTAAGTTTATCATTCTTTATAGAATCATTATCTTCTATACTAGATTTGGTGAGTCATGGAAATTTCTTAGAGCACGAAACATCACCATAGTGGGATAGGTGTAATAAACATGGGTTCACTAGTACTTGACTCTAATCATTATATGGAAGGATACCTGAATAAAATTGGGAATATAGTAACTATTGAAAATTTATATTATATAAATTATAAATGGGTTCCATGGAAAGTAACCATGGTTTCCATGTATTATGATATTTGAGTATAAAATTATTTTATTTTACTTTTGAATACATCAAGGGAATTCCTACAATGGAATCCTAGTATCACTTAAGGGATATATAAACCATTGGCCCTATGAGTCCTCCCAAGGAATTCCTACATGGGAATCCAAGTATCACTTAAAGAATAATTAAATATGTCAATTATTCATATGATTTCAGCTCACGAATTCCACAATGTGAATCCAAGTGTTTCACAAAGCATAATAGAATATGTAGGAATGGTCCATCCACTTTGATAATGAGGAGTATCTTAAGCATTGTTTAGGTGGAATTATCATAAATCCCATAGAATAACTCAAGTATAACTATGGAAAACCATGACCAATAATTTCATTTAGTCTATAAACCCATTTAATTAATTCTTACATGGGACTCCATGTATCTATAAAGGAATCGTCTAAAACATTCACCATATGATTCTATCAAAGGAATTCCTACATGGGAATCTATGTATCAATCAAAGAATAATAATAAAAATCCCATTAAATAAGTTAAAGCATCCCATTAATATGAAAATCAATAAGATGATATGAATTTGGATATCAGGATTTATGTTTGACCATCCTAATCAAAGAACCGTATAATATAGGGCCCCATGGGTAGATTACTAAGAAGTACATCTAACATCAAATCTGTATCATAAATAACCAATTTAATTAATAAATAAAATAGTGAGTCTAGTAAAATTCCATAACCCACCATTAATTTCATTTCCTCATCAGCTTAGAAGATCAGTATGGGTTTTAAGGTGATACTCACAACCATCTCTACCAAAACCCAACATGCAAGCTCATGAGTGATCAAACATGGGGGCACCCACTAAGTACCTCATGACAAGACCATAGAGAGGAATCCTTCTTAGGATCCTCATATATGAAATATAAGATAATGCATCCCTCTTAGTCTCCTATAAATAGAAATATTGGGGAATCATTCTATATGCGGTGCTCAAAAAGAATATGGGGAAGAATCCTATACGGAATCCTCAAAAAGAGTAAGTGGAGGAATCCAACATGGGATCCTTGGAAACAACTAATATATCAGGGTAAATCATCCAAAAAATCCATAAATAATATCTTATGGACATTGTTCCCCAAAGGATTCGTCCTCTTAAGGGATATGACCTAAAGGGAAGTGTCAACTATTGATTGGTATAGGGAGATGGCTCATGTTCTGTCATAGATCCAAATCTCACTCTACGTTGGTCTAAACACCCAAAAAAATCAGTATCATCAAGTCAATAGTCATTCCCTCTAACTAGTGAGTGTCCCATGATACAATAAATGAGATTATTAGCAAACCCATGACATATACAATAATTATTTCATATGACACATAGTATGGTCTCATTTGATGACTCGTGTATAGAGATAGATGTATTCATTAACTGGATGAATAATATCTCTAATAAATCTTAATCACCCCAAAAATACCTTAAGGAGTCCTCAAATAACCTAAATGGTTATCCCATCATGATATATATAGAAAAAATTCTCAAAATGGACTACTCATTTGTCCAATTCTGACTCTACGGTGTCAAAGCATAGAAAATTCACAAAAGGGTGACAATAGAGAATTGCATGATGTGTATACCCTAGTATATGACATTTACTCTCAAAGTTCAAAATGGGTGTGTACTAGAACTAGATATGGTGGGTAAATCCAAAGTATGTATAATTTAAAATACATACACAAAAAGTACCCAACACGGGTTAGCTACATGTGTACCACATATGAAATAGCAATGTGTCTTAGCCTAAATGTCTACTTCTACATGGTGTGTAACCCAGATGGGGTCCTTTCATGTACTCTACATGTCCATGTTCCCTATATGTCATTTTTGGACATATTCTCATGTATATTGTTGAGTACAACTAGACAACATGTTCTCCAAGTATATGTTGTGTACTTATATAAATTCTATCTTCACTAATTAATAATAACACATGGTGTGTGTTTAATAACTAAATTCCATATGATCAGGATTTTTAAATGGTAAACCCAATTAATCAACCTGAAGCATTGTTATTATCCTATTTAATCATAGATAAACCAACAAGGGGTTATTAGAAATCATAATACGGAACTAAAACTATACATAAGTAAATATATGGGTATTTATGATATAAAATTATGAATATAAAACTGTTGGTATGAATCCACTGAATCATTCCATAGATTTACATTCCACTACGGCTGCGTGATGATCTGTCTCAGCCCAATATTTATGGAGGTGAATCCCATTTTGTTTTTGTTTTTATTATTCTTCTCTCACTAAATCTCTTACTCTCTATCAATATCCCTATCTCCTTCTCCCTATCCTCTCTAGTTTAATAAATAGTAATCCCACATGGGGTGTGTGCAATTTTCTAGGTGTGAAAATGAGAAAATAAAAGGTGAAAAATAACATGATGACAAGAAAAAGAAAACCAAGTTAAAGGGGTTGGGCCCGAACCTAGTGCTCAATGTGATTTTGTTACTCCTTTAGATAACCCACATTCCAGACTCAAGGGGAGATAATTAATCTTAATAAAATTCTCTAGTAAAATAATATATCTAAATAAAGTCATTTAATAAAATTAATATTTAGTTAATTAAATATTAAATATTAACAATTCCAAGAAAATTTATTTCATCTCATATTTCCATAAATCTCATTTACTAGGGTAAACTCCCTATTTTGGGACTAATGGAGTGGTCAAATTTTTTTCTTGATATCATATTCGATGGAAAAAGATCATTCTACCCCTAACAAGAATCTAAATGTAAGAATTAAAATATCCATTGAATTTCAAAGTCCGATAAAAATAATGTTATTACAAATTCCCAACCACGAAACTCATCATCCATGATAATCCTTGGTGGTCTAATAGTATCTAATAGTATCTATTCTCTCATCCTAGGAATGTTCACAACTATGCTATCTTGACCATCAAACTGTGGATGCTACATCGTTAACAACTCTCCCAAAAATTAAAATTTTTTATTACGACCATTGTTGTACACACCACTATAGGAGTATCCTTATCCTTAAATTTAAACAAAGATCCTTTATCAATGACGAAAACATCATCCATATCCATAAAAAATAACTAGTGTGTCCAAAACCCCTTATCCCAAGTGTCAACCTGCAAAATTCTATCACCACATGTTCCCGCTTCATTAGAATGATTCTTATAATAAAAAATGAATTTTAACTCTTAACAAAGGTCACCACCCTCTAACTTCCAATGTTGTACTCCCCACCACATGTTTTACTTTATACCACTTCTTGAGTGAAAATCCCAAGGATTTCATTCATCAAACTAGAAAATATATTTGAAATAGAAAATTATATTGAAATATAGCTAACACTTTCTCAGCATAGTCTAGACGTTGTCATGTTATTGTTCATGATCGTCTATTATCTGGGAATACATTATGATTCCATAAATTGGTGTGTTTAGAACATATTAAGTAATATTCATATCAAACCAGAGTATACATGCCATTTATAAAATACCTGACACCATGTCTCCCAACAATGTGTGTCCATGTGCAGCCACGTGTCAACTGTCTCACCAAAACTGATTCATTTATGATGTCTCATCAACAAAATAGGGGAAATCATCATTTTATCACAACTCTTGATAATCAATTCATAAAAAAACTTTAAATCCAAAGGTACAAATCTGACACATGGACTCTTATTGATTTATGATTTAAATGGTACCACATGCAACATATGAGTACCATTATCACCCAACTCACACTCATATGCATCATGCATCACAAGGTCAAGTTAACCATGATAAATGAATCATCATTCTCATTAATCCAAAATCACCCTCGTAAATACTTTTCAAAATTGGGAACCTCACATGTTTCATGATTTATTCCATGACCACCAGTCACACTATGTCATTTTTCAAAAATAAATTTTCAACCGCACAACCACCGGTCAATAAGGTAAAGCACACAAACATTCCATCCTATGAAATCCATTATTGATATCCATGCACCTAGGTGCTATCTTATAAACCAAAGGAATCATCATTCTAATATATCAAAACACAAGTACCTCATGTGTTTCGGTATCAAAAAAATGTAAAACCAAGTTCACTACATTGAAATGCATCCTTAATTCCAGGAAAACCCCTATTGTAGGTTTTACATAAACAAAACAAATGTCCACCCACATGGTTCTCAGTCACAACTAAGAGACTCTATGTCTACCACCCGACTTACTGATAATTTTATATGTTGATTCACTAGGTCTGACCTCTAATACCATCAGTAAATTCTCTCGCCAAGGTCACATCTCACATGGAGTAATGCACACCCCCATCCCAATGCAAGGAATATAACCTTTCCGAAAACCCTCTATAGGGGTTGTAAGTGAAATATCATCCTACTAGGTACAAAACCTTTCAAACAAGGTTCAATTATAAATATTTTGAATAAAAAAATTTAGAGAATAATTTCCAATGGCTTTTAATTTTCAACCCATTTAATTAGAAACCATTGATAACTCATAACTGGGAAAGAACCCGAATAATATCACCTTCCAATAACCAGACTACTAGGGCCATGATATTATTAACACATCCTCATAATGAATTTGTTCCTAGAGGGTCAGGATATTATGATGAATATAAAAAACTAATCCTCACTAGGCATCCATATATGGTAATTCCCATTAAGGTTCCTATTTAAGTAAAATGTTTTAGTAACTATTGGAATTACACTCAATGATCCAACTAGATAAACATATAAAAGGTTGTTTAAATAAAATATATTATCTAGATAGATAGTAAACTACATGTTGGTTGTTATGAATATTTACTTAACCTAAATGAAAAATAACTCACCCACAAAGGTCCTACATAAAAGGGAATCAACAGCCAAATATGACCAACAAGGATAATTTCACCTCCTTGGCATGTGGTGTGAGTAATCATCCTCAAGGAAGAACATTTCACTATATAATTATATATTATTCCATTATAAGAGAATATGTGTATGTCATTTTAACTAAGTATAATTTAATAAAGAAACTATGTGGGAAACAACCATTAAGATTGTTTTTGTCACTTTAAATAGTTGACCCCATCTTCAGTAGTAAAATCCCACATTATAAGGACTAAAACTTGTGAACCCTATGCCCCAAATATGATGTATTAGAAGTATCTTGCCTTTTCTAACCAAGAGTAAAATCTATTATTTGGCCTCTTTCTAATTCAAAATATCCATTAACCCATAATAAATCATTACACCACACAACATGTTCATCAGTCAAGGGAAAAATAATAATTGTAATATTTCATATGAGGAACAACAATCCCATAACCCTAGAAACATGGAATTATTATCAAAATAATTATTCTCAAAAAAGATTTCTGATATCCATCACAGGTTCTGAAACATTCCTAATATTCTTATCTACCATCCCAAATAGAAATAAAATAGTAAAATAAACTTTATGATCCCACTTTGTATTATATCGACATGGATACCACTAAACCGATGCTCTGGATTAGTTCCCCACAAAGCATCATCCATTCCTCCCCATATACCATAGGATTCCAACTAGCTATAGGGTCCTTGGATATTTATTTGGGGTGAAAATTACTTTATATTAGAGTATAAAACCCATGTAAATAACCCAAAATCATCCATAAATGTAAATAAACTACAAAATAAGAAAACAAGATTAAATAGAAGAATACTATAACAATAAATGGAAAGAACTAAAGTCCTGAAAATACATGTCATACATACAACGCTGATCACCCACTAGGAAAATCACATAAACCAGAAATCATAAAATAAATTGATATAAAAGTACATGTCTTATTGACAAGATTCGATATAAACCACATTCCCAATCTACATGAAACTGTCAGGATGCTCTAGCCTGATCCTTAAAACCCATACAATCAAATCAATGAAATCATGAAAGCATGGGCCTCATCCCTATCCATCACACATCCAAGCTCCACCAAAGATTATACATGAGTTCTTCTTTCACACTAAGGATAACCTATAGCTGGTGTTAAATATATCTCAGTAGGATTCCCCCAACTATGAACCGATAATATTTTGTCATAAGTGAACGATCATGAAATATGATCATCCTACTCAAGGGAAACTACAATAAAATAAAAAAAATTATACAATATTTGATCATTGGACTCGTAAACATAATTGAATGAACATCCTATGGATAAGGAATTGACCTGGATGATATTCTATTCAATCCATGTATAACTAAGTCGATACATTTTTTCATAATATCAATTAACCGTAAATGCTTCACCTAGTCCTAGAAATGTCATAGAGATTTCCACTTCACCATAGGGAGATACAATTCTTACCCATGGGGTCACCTATACTCACCTTCAACCACTATAATGAATGATTCCAGGTAACAACTGGACATTCAATAAAAATGGAACCTTTATGTTATATAAATTAAAATCAGCACTAGATTTATGTAGCTAAGGTGTCTATATATAATGAAAACTAGGAATAAAATAATTTAATTTTTCCTATGTTCCCTTAACAGGAATTCTTATATAAGAATTTTAATGACCCAACCCATAATGTCCTTCCTAGCTAGTGATAAGCCAAGTGTGACAACCCAGAGCCTGACTCTAATAGGTTAGGGGATAGAGACCATTGTGGAGTAAAAATAACACAAACATGATAGGCCATATCAAAAGGTACCTACACACACAAATGGTTTCCCATACAATACTAAAATGAAAAATAAATCTGATACCAAATGAATTCACACATATAATAAAACAATCAACATATAAAAAAATACTGAAAAGCGATAAGGGCCCAATACAGGCTAACAAAAAACTATAATGAAGTATATCCTGATATAAGGAGGGTATTGTTATCAAATGTGACTCCTGGTATAGAAAATGATTTTCCTATCCCAAAATCAATTCTCTTCCTTCTCTTGGTCCACCAAGAATTCCTTTGAATGACCTCTCATCTATGTAAGACACGACACATGTAAGCAAAACCCATGGACGGGTGAGTATAACCATAACCAGTAGGTCACCACAAAATTACTGAGCATAAAGAATAATGAATAGTGTTCAACTCATTACATGGATATGTCAACATCATACATATAAATAATATCTAGATATATTAATATTAGACATGTAGTCTCAAAGAAAGGTCACAGCTATTACAGGTTCATAGTTGGGGATCAAACCCAGGGTCATGTGGTATACCAACAACCTAATCTGGATTAATCCATTAAGTAGGGGATCAACTCCCATGTAGTGTTGGTCACAATTATTCCAATAACCCCATCTAGGGAAATAGGGATGATAGAGGATCTCACATTTATCTACATTGGTGGATTCCAACAACTCTGCCAAACACCAATGTTACTCAGATTGGATCACCAACCTATGTACATGATGAGATTACATACTAAACCATCAAGGAAAGGATTAAGGGAAAACACCCTAATGAAACATTTCTAAGAATAAAAGAAAATGGGAACCTTGATATCTTTATAAAATTACACAATGAGTTCTATCAGTACAAATGGTGTCTCTTAGACATAGGCTATAACTGGGTATCACATCCTATGCTCATGTCTATGTCCATGAACACCTGGAAATTCCCATGTACTTGTAGGTGTCCATGTACATAGATCATCTCGTGTACTCTTATCCTATACATATCAATGGATATATTCCTATACATGTCCATGACTAGAGTACACGTCGATTCACCATGTCAGGGCACACACTTTGTGATACACATCACACATCGTGTGATACATATTTTATCCATGGAACTTCTATCATTGCAGGCAAGTTAAGAGGAAATGTATATCTCCAAATTAAATTCCATGTAAGCTGAGATTTTCCAAAAACAGTGGATCTTCACATAGTTACCTCCTCCACCATTTTGTCTTTTGATTTCTATTGAAAATATCACTAGAGATGGTCGATCTGAGCGATCGAGCCTCATCATAGATTTCTAGCTAGATTCTGACCATCAATCCTTTATCAAAATCCATTTATATAACTCCATACCAATTATACATGCTGAAAACCGGTAGTGGGAATCCCAATATTTGAATCGACCAATCGTTCATTGTCATTGTTCCCCGAATTAGCAACATCGATTGATTCCGTACACATGACATTCATTATTTTTTTGGAAGAATAGTCACATGACCATTAAAATATAATATATCCATAAAACCACATGAAAAATGAATTTAACATGATAAATGAATGAATTATCTAGGAAAGAAATTCAAAATACATAGATATAAGGAACATACCACATCCAATGTTTATAACGACCTCGATTCATCATCATCGGATGATGAAAGAATAGATATAAATAGTTTACATTTGAAATATCAAATCCTATATAAGTCTAACAAACATAAAAAATATTCTTCATAAATGAATCAATTCATTGGTTTATTGATTCACATTAATCAAATTAAACAATCAAACATGGATAAATCCATATAAAATAATAACCTAACTTGATTTGGATCAATCACCAGTGAAGAAAGAATCAGCATCAATTTCATCAGTGAGATCATCAAATTTACTGTAACGCCCCGACCCCAGCTACCTATAGTCGGTGCATTATTACGTAACATTGGCATGATCACAAAGATCAAGTCTCGGTAGACCAATTAATTTAGTATCCTTGAAAAACTAGATACATTCATAAGTTTTACATTACATCAAAAAGTAATACAAAACTAAAACAACATATTGTCTTCATATCCCCTCATATTATCCCTTCAGGTCATTCATAAAATAATTCTTCACATCCTGGAAAAATTAAAACATTGAAAGGTGTGAGCTCAGATGCTCAGTAAGTATAACAATATAGCGGAAGCTTTCATAAATAAACATAAACATTTAAGGCAATGTATAACTAATCAAAAGCCTTTTTAAACATGAACTTAAGCATAATATTGAAAAATTAAAATGAAATAATGCCATTTACTTATTCACATGGATATTCTTCTGGTCAAATAATCACATGGAATATCAATAACCACTTTCATAATGATGGAATGCATAATGCTAGACTATCATAACCACGTAGCCAAGGCCTCGTGCCAACACTACAAATAAGATTTTGTCAAGGCCTCGTGCCAAGACACTAGTTTGTCTCATGAGACCTACCGATGCATCGAGGAGCTATAGAGGGCTCCACCTGTCACTTATTAAGTCCAATTCATTCCTCATATGAATAGGTTTAAACATATGATAAACCATAACATAATCGTATAACATAAAACATGCATAAAGGAAACATAACATTTCCACATTTCAATCACAAGATATCAATACAACACATTGATATAATAAAAAAACATTCAAAACCATTTTCAATACCAAAATAAAAGAAAATTAAAACTTTGTATTTATATTTCATTTAAAAAAAGTTATGGCTTGTAGAGGAAGCCGAAACTCAAATAATGGTCACGGCGGTGGAGAAGTCGTTGTTGCCACATACGTACGAAAAAAAACATTCCCTTTTGTAGTTTAGTGAAATGATTTGTATAAAAAAAATTAATTTTGAATAAACTTAAAAGTAAAAGGGTTTTATACACCGTATAAAAGAAATTTTTGTATAAAACAAAATATTCCACAATGAAAGGAGATTGAGACGAAGTCCCTTACCTCGTGTCCGACTTGACTCGATCGTTATTTAATCTCCTGAATAATAAATTAGAGTTAATATATACTTTCTTAAGAACCTTTTTCAAGTTAAGTATCCCTTTTATATCACTTATTACCATGTTACAAAAATTATATAGTCATTTAAGTTAATAACAGTCGTTTTATCGATCTTTGGTACTTGAGTCAACAATAAACTTCTTATAATTACAAGTTGTTTATGTGGTAGAATATCCATTATCTCTAGAATTATATTCATGATTTAGATATCATATATATCATATATATCCCATAGAAACATGCATTTATAATATTACATAACATTTATAGGTAAGAAATGAAATGCACCGTTCATGGAGACGGTAAGCCATACGTACGCATGAACGCTACTTTCATTTCTATTTCATATTTAATGGAATGAGATCATAATGATATAAAGGTATATTATAATTACAGTATAATATCATATATAATATCATTTACTCCATCCTTTATATGTCCCACATATGGCATTAAGGATTCAAATCACTTTGAGGGGGCGGTAGTCCGCACTTCCTAAAATGAAATTATCGTGTTTACCCATAATGAAAATCATAGAGGTATTCCATAAATGAAAAATAAATAAGCATAAAGAAAACATAAACATAATATATATATCATATATAGAAATAATTTCATCATAATTTCCACCATGAGAGGTGTTAAAAGAAGATTGAACAATCATCATTTCGTGAGGCAGTAATTCCCCACCCACAGAAACATTATGTTCTTTAACCATTCAACGAAGGTGTGTGTAATTTTAAATCAAATAATTCTCATAAAAACGTCCTTGTATATTGAATATATTTTATGTGTTACAAAATAAAGGAACAAAAACAGTTTAAGGGGTTGGAGAAGCAAAATAATACAAAAGAACATAAGAGAATACATTACCTTAAAATCGGGTAACTCTTTTTGATTTGAGCCAAAGGCTTCCTTGGGAAGACTTCTGCCCAATGTCAGGCTTCTAGGAGTAAGAGAGGGACGTTTAGAGAGTATTTAGGCAGATATTGGCCAAGCCAAATGGTTTTTAAGGTGTGAATAAGGTGGTAGAGGTGGGGGCCTTTTATAAGAGGAGAGGAGGGGCACTCTTGGAATGTCATAAAATGTTAGATTATTATGAAGTGATTTTCGGATTTCAAAGGTCCCAAAATTATATATTTAGAGGATAAGGTGATAAGGGTTCTAAATATACTCATATAATAGGTTTTTGACAAGTTTATGTTTTATATTTTACATTATCTTTTCATTTTATTTAAATCGTTAATTATTGAGGTAATCGCTGCATCATCATGGTGTCATAAAACATTTAATTTATTTAGTGTCTAAAAATTATAAAAAAAATATCATGATGTAGGTAATCTTTTTAGATTTCCAATTAATATTTATATTAGAAATTTTAGCTTATATAACCTCATGTAATAATTATTTTAGTAAAACAACACATGTTTGTAACAATTTTATTTTTACTTTAAATAAAAAGTTGTTAATGTCATTTTCTTACCCAAGTGGCTCCATGGGGTCCCCAAGTTGACCCATGGATATTATTGGTCGGCCATGACTCATCCAATAAGGGTAGGAGAAGTTTCAAGATATTTTCATATTTTTATAATATTATTTTTACCTTAAATTTCACTAATTACCTTTAATCGCGATTAATAAAACATAAAAGTTACTATTCACCAAAAAATTATTTTAATCCCATTGAACCAAATTTTACTTCTTAATGAAAACCATGTATGTAAGATTTTTTAAAATCAAATCATAGAAGTGGTAAAGTTTCATTTAAATGAAAAATCAATTTTTGAACTACCACTTAGTGGTTTCACTATTCACAAAAAACTGATGTTTTTCAGAAAAATACCAAAAAATCACCCTAAGATATATTTGATATTCCAAATTAAAAAATGATTTCTATTTTAAAAAATTCAAAACATATAATTTGCATTAATTAATTTAATAGTTAATTCTCGTTGTCAAAACAAATAGCATGTTTTTAAGAAAGAATATCAATCAAAATATTGACAATTGTTTTTGTCCAATTTCAAAGTGAAATTAATTCTAACGACCACCATTGGATAAAATGGTAAAAATATTTTCTAATTACACTTTAAAACCACTCAATATTATAATTTATCACTATAAATTATTTTGATTAAAAAAGTTGTTTTTAAGTATTTTTCTATTCATAGAAAATTGGAAGTTCTCAGAAAATTACAAAAAATTCAACATAGGATAATTTCGATATTCTGAATACAACAATGAAGTCCATTTTGAAATATAAAATTTATATAATTTCAAAAAGTGGGTATTACTATTCATAACAGCTACTTTGATTGGTCACGGTGTGTAAGAATCTCGAAGTTGCGTAAAATGCAAGCTATTGCGTTATTGAAGGAGAAGTGTATCATGGAAGCTTCGGGTGTTACATTCTTCCCTCCTTTAATAAATTGTGTCCTCGCAATTTGAAATTTTTCATCGAAAATAAAAGGTTGAAAATATAAAATATCGTTGTGTAAAACCCACATCGGAAATAGGGTTAATAAAAATATAACTTTAAAAGAAAGAAAGAGAAGTACAAAGGTCACCCAAGATAGCCCATACTAGGATTCTATGAAAATATAGATATGGAGGAGAAATAAACCATAAAGGTCTGATGGATAGTTGTAGAAAACAGGATTAGGAGAAAGTTAACTACAAGAAAATCACAAACTTGTGATTGGTTAGACGATCATTGATTCCCCAATTGTAAAAGTTAACTGACAACATTTTTGTTTTAAGTTACCTTTCATAAAGTTGAGGAATTTATTTAGGATATTTACTAAGAATGTAAGGAAATATATATACTTGTCATGTAGACTTTTATTCTTTAATAAATTTTTACCACAAACCCATCATTCACTCCAAAAGGTAATAGAACTCAAAAATATTATATTTATCCTAATTGTAAAAGGTTAAAAATATTAACACATACCATTTATATTAGGAAAACTATTTTGTAATAACCAAGGACTTCTTGTAGTCTAGTGGTAGGTAATAAAGTTCTGTCGCACTATAGTTGTGGGTTCGATTCCTGCAGCTTTGTCCGACATGATGGGTTATCCCCCAACCTGGAGGTTATCCTTTTCCTAAAACTATAGTATTATAATATTCTAAAAATAATCTTCAAAAATGTTTTAACCATAAACAATACTATCCAAAGTTCAACTTAATCCATTGCAGCCTTTTTAGTTATCTGAAATACCTTTGTCCCGACTTTCTCTAAAAGGTCTCTAAATTCTAAAATCAATTGTAACATTAGATTCCCCAAACAAAGTAAAGTTTCTCTTATTGTCACATACTAAAATATGATTTCCTTCATCATATTAAAACCTTAATGAAAACAAAAAAGTACGGTAGTACAATCCTTATATATATCACATTATTATTATAACCAGAATATAATCCTTGAGTCCCACAAGCACCAATACATTAATTATTCCACTTAAACTGTAGTAATAGCATAAGATTGGCCTTTATCCCTTGGCCTTTTCTTAGGTAAGTTTCCCTGAAGCTTAGGAAATTCATTTTCATAATGCCCTATTTCCCAACAATTGTAGCATTCAACATTGATAACCTCTTTCTTTCCCTTGCAATCACGAGCCTGGTGACCATTTTCTCCACATTTATTACAAACTCCCATTCCTTTTAGGCAAGTACCGGGATGATTCTTCCCACAATTATCGCATAATAGAAAATCCTTCTTTCCCTTTTTCCCTTTATCTGTCTCTTGTTCCACCGTTCTCTTCTTCTCTTGATTTACTTTATTGTCATAAGATTTAGAGAATTCCTTTTCTGTCTTGATAGAACATGAGACTATATCTTCGTACGACGAGAAGGTTTGTGAGACTAATGCTCGATGGAGAAATGGTTTTAACCCATCAAAGAAACGATCAATCTTACTTCTTGGGTTACGTATATAATCTATTGCATGCCTCAATAACCTTGTAAAGTTAGCCTCATACTTTGCGACATTCTCATCCTCCTTTTACCTCAGACTCAGAAATTTCCTTTCCATATCTGCTTGATGGTCATGTGGAATTTATTTTTCTAAGAAAATTTCCTTAAACTCCCTCCATTACATACTTGATACTTCTTCATCTTCCTTTGTGTTTTGAATCAGCAACCACCATTGATCGGCATCTCCAGTGAGGCGGTAAACTTCCATGATAACCTTCTCCCTTTCGCTACTCCCTAAGGTGTGGAATATTTTCTCTAAGGAGTTTATCCATTACTCAGCTAATAATGGATTTCTACCCCCATTAAATGTTGGTGGTTTTTGCCTCTTGAAGCGGTCTAACATTGATCCTCCACATTGCGGTTTAGGGTTCTCCATACAAGTAAGGTTATTCTTCATAACCTGAGGGAGTTGTCCTGGTATGGTGATAAGTTGATCAGAACCAATTGTATCACTAGCTCCACTATAATTATCTTGATCAGGAGGGAAATACCTACATGGAGTGCGTGCATTGATACGGTTTCCATTCCTTCCACTAGGCTCCATTTCTAAACAATGGCATAAACTATATTAGTTTATGAATCAAAATACATAACAACAAAATTGCAAAACACTTAACATAAATTAAACTATTTATGGATATAATCCATAATAACAAAAATGCTTTATTTGAGTAAGTATATACTCATAAACCCTTCATAGTGGTTTGTAAATAAAATGAGAATTATCCTAAGCATATCCCCCAGGAGTGTCGTAACCAAGAGTGCAGCAAGGCCCGTTGTCGTGCACCAGTTTCCGTTTGAGTCTAGCTCAAAGCTGTGTTTTTGAGTTTTACCACTAGGTACATATGTGCCAAAGCCGCATCTACCTTCTCATATCCATACAGGGATGTATTACTCAAAAAACTCACAAAATATCTATAATATCAAAATTCTAGGAAGTTCTTCTATACTAATCCTCAAAGTCTATCTTAGGTCTATGTGCTCTAATCAGAGTTTATCTAAATCTAGCTTCCAATGTTAGTACTAAACTACCTATGATACCAACTGTAACGCCCCGACCCCAGTTACCCAGAGCCGGTGCATTATTACGTAACATTGGATTGATCACAAAGATCAAGTCTCGAAAGACCGATTATTTTAGTAGCCTTGAAACACTAGATACATTCATAAGTTTTACATTACATCATACTGTAATAAAAACTAAAACAACATCTTTTCTTCATATCCCCTCATATTATCCATTCAGGTCATTCATTAAATACTTCTTCACATCCTGTAAAAACTAAAACATTGAAAGGGGTGAGCTCAGATGCTCAGTAAGGATAACAATATAGCGGAAGCTTTCATAAATAAAAATAAACATTTAAGGCAATGTATAACTAAACAAAATCCTTTTTAAACATGAACTTCAGCATAATATGGAAAAATTAAAATGAAATAATGTCATTTAGTTATTCACATGGATATTCTACTGGTCTAATAATCACATGAAATATCAATAACCACTTTCATAATGATGGAATGCATAATGCCAGACTATTATAACCACGTAGCCAAGGCCTCGTGTCAAGACTACAAATAAGATTTTTTCAAGGCCTCATTCCAAGACACTAGTTTGTCTCATGAGACCTACTAATGCATCGAGTAGCTATAACGGGCTCCACCCATCACTTATTAGGTCCAATGCATTCCTTATATGAACAGGTTTAAATATATCATAAACCATAACATAATCATATCACATAAAACATGCATAAAGGAAACATAATATTTCCACATTTCAATCACAAGATATCAATACAACACATTGATATAATAAAAAAACTTTCAAAACCATTTTCATTACCAAAATAAAATAAATTTAAAACTTTGTATTTATTTTTCATTTATAAAAAGTGATGTCTTGTAGAGGAATCCTAAATTCAAATAATGTTCACGGCGGCGGAGAAGTCGTTGTCACCACATATGTACGACAAAAAAAACATTCCCTTTTTTTGTTTAGTAAAATTATTGGTATAAAAAATATTCCTTTTGAACAAAAATAAAATTCAAAGGTTTTTATACACCGTATAAAAGAAATTTGTGTATAAAATAAAATATGTCTCAATGAAAGGAGATTGAGACGATGTCCCTTACATCGTGTCCGACTTGACTTGATCGTTTTTTAATCTCCTGAATAATAAACTAGAGTTAATCTTTGCTTGATTAAGAACCTTTTTCAAGTTCATTATCCCTTTTATATCACTTATTACCATGTTACAAAAATTATGTAGTCATTTAAGTTAATAACGGTCGTTTTTTCGATCTTTGGTACTTGAGTCAACAATAAACTTCTTATAATTACAAGTTGTTTATGTGGTAGAATATCCATTATCTCCATAATTATATTCATTATGTAGATATAATATATATCATATATATCCAGTAGATACATGCATTTATAATATTACATAACATTTATAGGTAAGAAATGAAATGCACCGTTCATGGAGACGGTAAGCCGTACGTACGCATGAATGCTACTTTCATTTCTATTTCGTATTTAATGGAATGAGATCATAATTATATAAAGGTATATTATAATTCCAGTATAATATCATATATAATATCATTTACTCCATCCTTTATACATCCCACATATGGCACTAACGATTCTAATCACTTTGAGGGGGCGGTAGTCCGCACTTCCTAAAATGAAATTATCACGTTTACCCATAATGGAAATCATAAAGGTATTCCCTGTATTAAATATAATGAAGCATAAATAAAACATAAACATAATATATATATATCATATATAGAAATAGTGTCATCATAATGGCCACCATGAGAGATTTTAAAAGAACATTGAACAACCATCATTTCGTGAGGCAGTAATTCGCCACCCACAGAAACATTATGTTCTTTAACCATTCGACGAAGGTGTGTGTAAGTGTAAATAAAATACTTCTCATAAAAATATCCTAGTATATTGAAGATACTGTTTTTGTTACAAAATAATGGAATACAAATAGTTTAAGGGGTTGTATAATCAAAATAATACAAAAGAACATAAGAGAATACATTACCTCAAAAACGAGTAACTCTTTTTTATTTGAGCTAAAGGCTTGCTTGGGAAGACTTCTGCCCAAAGTAAGGATTCTATGAGTAAGACAGGGAAGTTGAGAGAGTATTTGGGTAGAGTTTGGCCGATCCAAATGGCTTTGAAGGTGTGAATAAGGTGGTAGAGGTGGGGGCCTCTTATAAGATGAGAGGAGGGGCACTCTTGGAATGTCATGAAATGTTACATTATTATGAAGTACTTTTCGGATTTCAAAGGTCCCAAAATTATACATTTCGAGGATAAGGTGATAAGGTTTATAAATATACTCACCCAATAGGTTTTTGACAAGTGTAAGCCTTATATTTTACATTATCTTTTCATTTTATTTAAATGGTTAATTATTTAGGTAATCGTTGCATCATCATGGTGTCATAAAACATTTAATTAATTTAATGAATACAAATTATAAAAAAAAAATCATTATGTAGAAAATCTTTTTAGCTTTACAATTAATATTTATAGTCAAAATTTTAACTTATATAACCCCATGTAATAATTGTTTTAGTAAAACAACACATGTTTGTAACAATTTTATTTTTACTTTAAATAAAAAGTTATTAATGTCATTTTCTTACCCAAGTGGCTCCATAGGGTCCCCAAGTTGAACCATGGATTGTATTGGTTGGCCATGACTTATCAAATAAGGTTATGACAAGTTTCAATATATTTTCATATTTTTATAACATCATTTTTACCATAAATTTCACTAATTAACTTTAATAGCGATTAATAAAACTTAAAAGTTACTATTCACCAAAAAATTATTTTAATCCCATTGAACCACATTTTAATTCTTAATAACAAAAATGTATGTCATATTTTTGAAAATCAAATCACAAAAGTGGTAAAGTTTCATTTAAATGAAAAATGAGTTTTTTAACTACCACTTAGTGGTTTCACCATTCATCAAAAATTGAAGTTTTTCAGAAAAATACCAAAAATTCACCCTAAGCTATATTTGATATTCCGAATTCAAAAATGATTTATATTTTAAAAAATTCTAAACATATAAGTTGCATTAATTGATTTAATAGTTAATTCCCATTTTCAAAACAAATAGTGTGTTTTTAAGAAATAATATTAATCAAAATATTGACAATTATTTATGTCCAATTTCAAAGTGAAATTAATTCTAATGACCACCATTGGATAAAATGGTAAAAATATATTCTAATTATACATTAAAACCACTCAATATTATAATTTATCACTATAAATTATTTTGATTAAAAAAGTTGTTTTTAAGTATTTTTCTATTCTTAGAAAATTGGAAGTTCTCAGAAAATTACAAAAAAAAATCAACTTAGGATAATTTCGATATTCCGAATACAACAATGAAGTCCATTTTGAAATATAAAATTTATATAATTTCAAAAATTGGGTATTACTATTCATAATGGCTACTTTGATTGGTCACAGTGTGTAAGAATCTCGAAGTTGCGTACAATGCAAGCTATTGCATTATTGAAGGAGAATCATATCGTGGAAGCTTGGGGTGTTACATTTACATTATACAATGATTGATGATCCAAGATCCCATTTTTTTTATTCCGAGAAAGGTCTATTATACAATGATCAATAATATTTATAATATGTTATTTAATAAAGATAAAAACATATCACATTCATGTTTTAAATACTACATTAATTTAAATATATGGATTACCAAAATATATAATGGACTGTAAAAAATATTATTAAATCAAGAAGATTTATCTTCATCATGGTATTTTATTTTTAATTTTTAGTGAACAAATGTGTATATTATATAATTTAACAATGCTGATAAAGCAATTATTTTATTAATGGAAATACCATATAAATTTTATTAGAAATATTAGAATAAATATAATTTTAGACA
The DNA here is from genome assembly GCA_963277665.1 of Viscum album. Classification (NCBI taxonomy): domain Eukaryota; kingdom Viridiplantae; phylum Streptophyta; class Magnoliopsida; order Santalales; family Viscaceae; genus Viscum; species Viscum album. The sequence continues at coordinate 1,808,303,821 of OY728160.1, forward strand.
AATAATTTGATAAACAATTTTTTTATTAATTTATATATTATGGATATAATAAAATATTTGTTTCAAAGATAAGTATTCATATTTTTATGTTTAGAAGCCCGAGTAATGAATAGTTTCAAAATTGACCCAAATGATATTTTACCAAAATAATTTTTTATTAAATTATTTAAAAATAATAAAACATATATAAAAATACCAGATAATTACAAAATGGTATAAAATGTCATAAAATGTTTATTTATGATCTAATTGAGATCAAAAAAATAAAAATCACAACCTTTAAATATTGAAATTTTTTTACCTTTACTAAAATTAAAATAGGTTAACTAAGGGTTAATCAAAATAATAAGGTTTTGAAATATACAAAAATATGCCTAAAATATATTGTTCAATGAGATTAAAAACATGTCTAATCTTAGATTCGATATAATATAATTTAAGGGGTATTTTTACTTTTTATAGAATTTATTATAAATTAATATTTTGATAAATTCCAAAAGTTCCCCTCACCTAAATTTAAAAAGGGCCCCTCCTCCCTCACTTCTTCACATCACATTGAACCTTAAATCTTGAAAAAACCCTGAAAATGTTTCTTCTCAAATTCCTTTGGAAAATTATAGAGGTTATAGTTCACTAAAATTAAATACCCTAGTTCCTATAAGTGAATATCCAAAGGAATTTCTCCTAAGAAGAGGCAATCATCTTTACCGATTCTTTAAATTCTGCTTTTACTTTGTCTTTATATGTATTTTCCATTACAAAGTAATATATATAGTATAAAATATATTATAAGATATTATTATGATTATTAAAAAACCATATTCCACCTTTTATCCATCCTATTAAATACAAAATCACAATGTGTGCATACATACGGCTTACAGTCTCCACATTATGTGGAATCTGTTTTTCATCACCACTTTATTTAGATAGGTATAATGATGAAAATAAAATACATATATATATATATATATATAAATTATAACATGATATTTATTCTTAAAAAATATCTACACCATCCACTTAATTACCCTTTTTCCTTTAAGGGAATTATTTCATCGCTCACGCATACGTACGGCCTACCATCTTCACAATGTGATGTGATCCATTTTCCATGTTCACCATTTAAAAAAGATTATATAAATGTATAGAAGTAATAAATATGATATATATTACCTTAATATCATCCTATGGATAACATAACTATATCTTATTCGCAATAACTAAGACTTATATAACAAAACATGCATATGAAAATGAAGTAGTTAACACCCAAAAGAAGGATAATAATGAAATATTATTAACAAACGGGTGATAAGATGATATAAGACGATTATATTTAGTATCATAAATATAAATATGGTTCTCATGTAAATTAATAAAATTCCATAAGATATTATATAGGAGGCTTGGATACATATGAAGGAAATCAGATGTAAGGTAAGTGTTCATTGTACAATCTCATTTTTATTCAGAATTGTTTATATGGAAGTATCTACTGAAGAATATTTATCTTCCATGTCCATGTTTCCAAAAAATATTTTCCAAAATATTTTTACTATTATTATACAATTAAAGTCATTTTAACAAATATTATACAATTTATGTCATTTTTAAAAATGTGTGAATATTTACTAAAAGGTTTGAAAGGTATCTTTTTCTGTTTTCTAAATGAGGTTCTTTGTCAATTTTTCTACAAAAGTATGAAAGGAATGTTTTTTTAACTTATATATCCTAAATGAATTTTTCTGATTTCATGATTCCATAATGCCTTGAATTATCCCTTACAAGATTACAAGTTTATTTTCAAAGAAATTTTTTTCTTTTAAAATTACACTACATTTTATGAAAAGAAAATTTTTTCAAAGAATAAAAAATATTTTCCTAAAAAATTATTTTCAAGAGAACTCTCAAAATTGTTTTCCATCTATGATAAAATTATTTGATTTTACTTTTTCTTTACTAGTGTTATTTTTTATGAATAATATACTTATTCTTTCTATGGTTGTTTTATGTTTACGATAGAATTATATTTATGAAACCCATTTCCTTTTTCATGGTATATGTTATGATGGAATGGTGTTGACAAAACCCATTTCATTCAATGGGTTCTAATATGATGAAGGATTTATGTTCATGTGGAACACATATGTATGGTTTTCATTATGTAATGGTTGGGACCTATATATCTCTCCAATTCATTGGTAATGATTTATATCTTGTGATATAGACGTGACTAGAAATTGGACTGAAATCAATTAAAAAATAAAGAGCTATAATTGGGAGTGAACATGGTTCTGTGAAGGACATTGTCCACTATGATGATCTTAGAAATGAGTCTTGAGTAAGATAGTAATGATTTTATATACTTATGTTTATGAAATAATTTCATTTATTATGTTATACTCTCATGGAATATGTTCTTTGATTCTTTATGGACGTCTATGTTTTATCCCATGACATGATATCCTAATTATTCGATATGAAAGATATAATTTTCAAAAAAATTTATGTTATCATGTCTTATAATTATGATATGATTTATATCTCCCTTGTTTACAATTACTGAGCATATAATCTCACCCTTTTTATGTTTCTTTTCCCCGTGATATGAAGAACAATATTAAGCAAGATGTGTCAAAAAGGGTTCCAGTATTGAAGGAATAAGTAGGAGATGATATAGATGATTTATGAACCAGTTGTTTATGTTTCCAAGCTTACAAAGAAACTAAACCTATACAGTTCTGGTGTGGTTTCTTTATATTATATAATTAATATTCTTCAAATTATATGTATTATTTATTTATCAAAATTATGGTCCATTATAGTTGGTATCAGAGTAGGGGTTAGTTAACCTTTGGAAAATAGGATTAGAAAACCTTAATAAGAATCCCAAGGATAAGTATAAGTATATGATACAATCATATGGTTTTGGTGATGACAAATAATAACCTTGGATAGAACCTAAGGTGTACTGAATTGAAATTTTAGAAGTAATTTCTCTTTATTATGTTATTCTCCACTATGATTAGTGTTTCTCGCACTATACTTTTTGGTTTTAGTCAATGGATGGAACCTAATGGAGCCACATTAATGATTAATGTGATATGAAATATAATTATTATCCTTATGAAGAACCAAATTTAATATGAGGTGGAATGAAAAAACATTATTTTATGCTCACGCGGCTTCCTCAAGATTTGAATCATGCAGGACTTCCAAATGAGAAAAAATAGGGAACAACATTCTATTGTGTCCTTCATTAGGCAGCGTCCACCTCCTTTTCGTGGTTCTTTTGATCCACTAATGGATGAATAAAGTATTAGTACCACTAAAAAGATATTTTGAGTTATACAATGATCATAACATGAGAATATAATTTTTGTAGTCTATTTTTTGGAAGGTGAAGAAGATCAATGGTGGAATCTCATCAAGAATATAAATCAACAAGATAAAATTGACTCCATGGAATGGGATGAGTTCAAGAACATATTTTCTTATATTTAATTTCCTTATATTCTTTATACAATAATTTATATGGAGTTCCTTGAGCTCATTCAAAGGGATGATGAATGTATTGGTACCTAAAAAGAAAATTTTATAGACTATCTTGTTAGGCTTTTGGAATTATCAGAAAACATGAAAGTAAGGTTGTTCTATTATTCAGTGGATTAAAAATGAGTCTCTGAAAGGAATTATATATAGGGGACATCTATAGACAAGTGGAAATCATTATATGTTCTCTCACGGTTGAGATGGATAATGGATTCTCACACCTATCTTATGGGTTTTATAAGAAGAGAAAAACAAAATTCTAGGGAAAATGTAAAAACCATAGTGAAAAGAAGAGGGCCATTTCTTTATGCTCAATGTGTGGAATGAAATGTGGAGGAAACTGTCTTAAGGTTAATAGTAAATTAGTGTGGTAAAGAAGTTCATCGATAAATCAACTATAGAAGTGATGGGAAAAAGATATATAATGATTAATATAGAGAAAATGCTACACATAATGTACCTCCCCCACATAAATGCTTAAAGTTCAAGGAAAATAAGAATTATGCTGAAAAATTCCCAAATCTAAGGTCTATCTATGATTATCATCATAAATAACCTCTTAAGTCTAAATACAAAGGAAAATTGCATGCGATCACTATTGGTGATGTGGAGTACAATAAGAAAGTGTTGAAAGTTACACTTACCATCCACTATAAATCAAGTAATGTTTTATTTAATTCTAGATCCATACACTCTTTTATTTCTAATGAATTTATTATGGGTATCTATATATTACCTCAACAACTAGATGTTGAGTTATCTATGAAAACTATTAATGCAAAAATAGCCTCATCACAAGTTTATAACTCATCTCTAGTTGAAGTGTGGGGGAAAGTACTTCATACACATCTTGTGATCCTTACTTTGGTTTAATTTGATTTGATTCTTAGAATGGATAGGCTTCATCTATATGGATCTCATAAAAATTTATGAGGACGTAAAGTCACATTTTATATTATGAATGAATCCATGAACATCTATTGATGCAAGGAATAATATGATCATCTATTGAAAATTACATCTTTATTATGGGTTTTAATTACTATAAATGAAGGTTATCTATCTCACATGGTTGGTTAGAAACACACCATTAAGGATACACTTACTATACAAGAGTTTTTTGACATTTTAGGGATAATTTATAGGACATTCTCCAAATAATAAAGTTGAATTTTCAATAGAACTATTACAGAGCGCTATACCTATTTGAAAGACTCCTTATAGAATGGATGCAATTGACTTGTAGGAGTTGAAGAAGAGAATCCAATAGAATCTTGTTAAGGGATTCATATTCTCTAGTAAATCACCTTAGGGTACGCCAATTCAATTGTTTAAAAAGAAATATAGATCAATGAGACTCTTTATTTATTATTGATAACTTATCATGATCACTATCAAGAACAAATATCCTTCCCCTATATATTGATGACATATTTGAGCAACTATGAGGACCTCAATTCCATTCTAAGATTGATCTTCACTTTGGGTATCATCAATTGAGGGTCAAGAAAGAGGATATACCCAAAATACATTCCATACAATGTATGGACACTATGAATTTAATGTGATGCCTTCTAGTCTTAATAATTACCCCTATATATTCATTTATTTAATGAATAGATTCATTAGAGGTTATCTTCATCAGTTTGAAGTAGTATTTATAGATGATATTCTTGTATAATCAATGATCAATGAATAATAAGAAGTTCACTTGAGGATTGTACTAAAGACCCTGAGAAAGGATAATATTTATGTAAAATTTACCAAGTGTGGATTTTGGCTTCATAAAGATTAATTTGTTGGTCAGATAATCTCAATATAGGTGATATTTTTTGATCCATAAAAGATGAATGTTATTAAATGTTTTCCGAGAACAACATCAGTAACTAAGATATGATTTCTTCTTAGTTCTGCTGGATATTATTAATGTTTTGTGAAAGATTTATCACAATTACCTAATCCACTCACCATGTTGAATCAGAATTGACTTAAGATCATATGGATGGAGGACTATGAATATAATTTCATGGATCTGAAAAAAAAGGTTAGTTAGTGAACCTATGATCACACTATAATGTACTGAGAAATTTTTTTGATCTATATTGCTTCATCAAAGTAAGGGATAAGATGTTTTATCATGAAAAATTTCATGATGATATATTAGGCCTCGTGAAAATTGACAATACAATATAAAAATTACCCAACTCATGATTTGGAGTTACCCGCAATAATTTTTCATTAAAGATATGGAAGCATTATATTTATGGAAGAAGGTGTGACATATATACTAATCATAAAGGTTTAAAGTATATTATCACTAAAAATAAGATAAATATTTGAAAAATAATATTGTTGTAGTTGATTAAATATTACGACTGCCCAATCCATTACCACCCTAGGAAAGATAACATGTTGTAAGATGCTTTGATTTGAAATAAAAATGATAGTCTATCAATAATGAGGATAAAAAGATATCTATTTTTTATTGATTTGAAAAGGATAGATCTATAAATATTAACGGAAGGGGGGAAATCTTATCTAGATCCAATAAATTTTCTGATATATAAATAAGTGAATATTAAGGAGGTGCAGAAGGGACATGTAGATATGTAAAAGAATGTGAGAAATTTTCTTGAGTTAAACTTTTGTTATGAGAGAATAATATGGTTCAAGAGATGTTTTCCCCTCCCATAACAGATTTAAAGAATTAGATGTTGGATGAGGCTCATAGTTCATAATTCTCTATTCATCCTAGAAGAACCAAGATGAATAAGGACCTAAAAGAGTATTTTTGTAGGATGGAATGAACATAAATAATGTAGAGTATGTTTCCTGGTGCTTATTTTTTCAGCAATTTAAGTTTTAGAGAAATAATTCTAAATATATGTTACAACCATTACCTATACATGAATGTAAATGGGAAAACATCACAAAGAAATTTTTTCATCAGACTTCCCAGAACATTAAAAAACATAATCCTATCTGGATTTTAGTTAATAGGCTTACAAACTCAGTACACTTCATTAAAATCGGAGAATATTTTTATCTTAATCTGCTTGACAAAATACATATTAAGGATGTGGTGAGACTGCATGGATTACCAATTTCCATTATATCTGATCAAGATCTATGGATTACCTAAAAATTCTAGGAAATTCCTTAGCAAGATCTAGATATAGAGTTATGTTTCTATAATAAATATCATTCTCAAATAGATAGTGAGTTTGAGAGAAAATTTCAAACTCTAGAATACATGTTGAGATATTTCCCTATGAATTCCAGTAGTTTTTGGGATCAACACTAACCTTTGGTAGAATTTTCATACAAAAATAGATTTCAATACATTATTTATATGTATCCTTATAAATACTTCTATGATAATAACTACATAATTACAACATGATGAAATGAATTTGGGTAAAGAAATACATAGGGGCCTGATCTGTTTAAGGAAATGGAATGTAATGATAGATATACTAAACATATCATAAGATCAGCTCAAAGATGAAAAAAAATATCGGATGATAATCGATGAAAAGACCTAGAGTTTGGAGTGGGTGACAAGGTATTTCTTTGAATATCTCCTTGTAAGATAATGATGAGATTCATAAATAATGTCAAGCTAAGCACTTGTTATATCAATCCTTTTAAAATTCATTATTGTGTTTGAAAGGTAGCTTATATATTGGAACTTCCACCAATTCTCTCCCAAGTTCAAAATGTATTCCAAGTATCTCTCTTGAGAAAATACATACCAGATCATTCACATTTACTAAACTAATAATTAGTACCATTGGAGCAATATTCTTATTATTAATAACAACCGATAGATATTCTGGATCATAGAGAAAAATTTCTATGAAATAATACCACTCACTGTGTTAAATATTTATGGAAGAAACATGAATTTGAAGAAGCTACATGGGAACCAGAAGAGTTGATGAGGTAGAGGTGTATTAATATTTTTTATATAAGTGATGAATTTAAAGGGATAAATTTATTTTAATGGGGTAAAATGTAACACTTTGATATTTTATTAAATATTTCTCTCTTAATATTTTTAATTTTTTAATAAATTTTTTTCACATAATAATGAGTTTAAATGAACTAAAAGAAAAAATAAAATGACCATTATAAACAAGACATTAAATTGATGATAAAAAATATGGACAAATAATTTATGAATTAAAAAAATAATTTTCCAGCTAAATATTAATGTATTGTTAAGTGCTTATAAATTAATCACACAATTTTTAGTAAAATCACTTTATTCTTCGAAAATAAATTTACACCAAAAAATGAGTTTATTTTATTTTTATGAGTGAATGTTACTTTTTAAACTGTCTAGAAAATTTATTATAAACAATAATATTAACATGTCAAAATTAACTCTATTTTTTTTAAAACATTTATTTTTTATTAAAAAGTTAAAATACAAATTTTTATTGAAAATTGTATTTTCTTTTAAAGTAATTACAAGGAAAACTTATGTTTTGGATTAGTTATAAATTTTAATTAGTTTATTTTAATTTAAAATAATACAATTATGGTTTTTTAAAACAATTATATACATTAATTTCTTATAAAAATATTTTATGCTTTGAAATGGAATTTTTTGTAAAAACTATTTTTCATGGAATTTTGAAGATTTTATTTTAAATTTAATTAAGAAACATAGGTGTTTTGAACATTAAAAAATGAATACATAATTTATACTCCTAGGGTCCAAATTTATTGAATTTTTTCTTCTTATTTTTTTCCAATATGAATAGTAACCTTGGTAAATTTTATTACCACAGTAAATGGTAAATTGGGAATTTTTTGTTAAAAATAAAATGATAATGATAATAAAATGACCCTAACACATGCCCAAATTTTATTGGATGAATATTAGTTTCCCCATAACACAAAAATATTTACATTAAGTTTTTTAATGGATACTTTTCTAGGAAAATGACTTATAAAATATTTAAATCAAAGAAAGTCACAAAATATCACTTTCTTTTTATTAAATATCCCTTATGTGTAAGAATGGGAGAAAGGTATATTATGAATGAATATAAATGTAAATTTTGGACATAATAAACATATTTTTATAAAAATAATTTATTTTTTTCTATTTCAGCCACTTAGATGAGATTATAATATTTATAATAATATATTTAATAAAATTTTAAAGATATCACATTAATTTATTTGATAATATATCAATTTTAATGTAGTCATTACTAAAATATATATTCTAAAATAAATATTATTAGTAAATATAAAATAAATATATTCATCATGGTAATTTATTTTTAATTATTAGTGAAAAAATATGTATATTAAATAATTAGAAAATGTTGACGTAGTAATTATTTTATAAATAGAAATATCAAATAAAAATTATTATAAATATTAAAATAATAATAATTTGAAATAATTAATCTTATAATAAAATTTAATATATGACCTATATAACTTTGGGATTTAATTACATATTTTTTTCTATGTTAACTTCTCCCCTTGATATTTTTTAAAATTTAATTAATGAATAGTGTCAAAGTAGACACAAATGATATTTCACTAAAATAATATTTTATTAAATATTTTAAAAATCATAATAAATCTTTAAAAATAGAAAATAATTATAAATTTGTATAAAATGTTTTATTTTTTTCATTTATGGTCTAATTTACATCACTAAAATAAAAATTATATCCTTTTATTACAGAAAAATTTGTTACCTTAGTAAAAATTAAAATAAGTCAACTATAGGTTAATCAAAATGATAGAGTCTTAAATAATTCCAAAACATGTCTATAATATATTTTTTTATGATATTAAAAGCATATAATATATTATATTATAAAACATTGACTTTTAAAAGTTATTTTTATTATGATATAATTAATTATAAATTACTATTTTGAGAAATTCCAAAAGGACCCATCACCTCAATTATAAATGGGGGGCTCCTCCCTCACTTCTTCAGATCACATTGAGCCTCAATATCAACCACAAACTGAAAATTTTTCTTATGTGATTCCCTAGTCACATTATAGAACTTCTATTCTTCTCAATGGTTCAACCCTAGTTTACCTATGACTAGATCTAAATTATGTTTTAATAAGAAGTTGTAATCATCTTTATGGAGTCTTTCAAGATTATTTATTCTTCTACATACTCTTCATGTGTTGTTCCTATTATAAATTAATAACTCTAGCATAAACTATATGATGATATTTTATTATGTTCATTAAACCAGAATATTCCACAATTTCCTTATCTTATGAGAAAAATAGCATCTAGTGTGCGTACGTACGGCTTACCATCTCCACGTCGTGGTGTAATCTATTTTTAGTCACCAATTTATTTGGATGGGTATAATGATGGAAATAATATATTTATATAATAATTATACAATGATATTTATTTTGGGATATTATATACAACATCCACTTCCTTACCCTTTTAATATTATGATAATGATACCATCGCTCGTGAGTATGTACGGCCAACCGTCTCTACGGCACGATGCGATTCATTTTCTATGTTCACAATTCAAGAATTATTATATAAATGTATATGATGAATAAATATGATATATATTACCTTAATATAATTCTTCATATTATGTAACTATATCATATTCACAATAATTGGTACTTATATGATAAGACATGAATAGGAAAATGAAGTAGTTAATACTCGAAATAACGGTAGTAGTAAAATATTATTAAAAAAAGGGTTATAAGATGATAAAAGAGAATCATATATAATATAATAAATATGCATATGGTTCTTTTATAAATTAATAACTATATATAAACCATTATATAGGTGGTTTATAAATGTATGAAGGAATTTAGGCCTACGGTAAGGGTTAATTTCATAATATCATTATTATTTGGGATTGTTTATATGTTAGTATCTTCTAAGGAATATTTATCATTCATTTCAATTTTCCTAAACAAATCCAAAATATTTTTATAATTTTTATATAATTATAGTCATTTTACTATTCATATATAATTAAATTCTTTTTTACACAAGTGTGAATTTTTACTAAATACTTTGAAAGGAATCTTTTTATTTTTTGTTTTCAAAACAAGGTTATTTGTGACTTTTCCATAAAAATTATGTAAGGAATGTTTTTTTAACTTATAAATAATGAATTTATTTTTACATTTCCATGATGCCTTAATTCCTTTAATCTTACCTTAAAGGATTGGAAGTTTATTTTCAAAGAAAGTTTTTTTCATTTAAAATTGTTTGGAATTTTAAGAATAGAAAACTTTTCCAAATCCAAAAGGATATTTTTCTCAGGAATTATTTTCAAGTGATCTCTGAAAATTATTTTCCACCTATGATAACATTATTTGGTATTACTTATTATTTACATGAGAAATTTTAAAATAATTCTATCCCTATTATATCTATGTTTGTTTTATGTTTTTGATGAAATGATATTTCTGAAACTCATTTCTTTTTTAGGTTTTGTGTTTTGACGGAATGATGTTTATGAAACCCATTTCATTACATGGGATCTAATATGATGAATGGTTTATGTTAATTTGGAACACATATGTATGGTTTTCATTATGTGATGGGTGGGACCCATATATCCCTCTAATGCATTGGGTAATGTCTTTCATCTCATGAGATAGACATGACTATATTGAGTAGTGTACTCGGTTCAGAAATATAGGGTTAGGATGGGGAGTGATCCCAATTGAGAAAAGGAATTTTTACACTATGGTGATATAAGAAATGATCACGTACTAATATAGAAACGATTCTCTATGCTTATGTGTACTCCAAAATTTCATGTGTTAAGTTATACTTGAAAGGAAAATATTATTTGAATCTTTATGAACTTTTATGACTTATCCCATGAAATGAAAACATGATTCTATGATATGAAATATATAATTTTGAAATGTTTTTTTGTGTTATTATGTCTTATTATTTTGATATGATTGATATCTCCCTTTTTACCCTTACTGAGAATCTGAGCTCACCGTTTCTTATGTTTATGTTCCCCAGGATATGAAGAAAGGTATTGTGTAAGATGTGTCAAAAATGGTTCTAGTAATGAAGGAATAAAGAGGAGATAATGTGGATTATTTATGAATATGTTGTTTATGTCTCCATATTCCAAAAGAAAATAAACCTATATTTTTTAGCATAGTTTTATTATGTTATCTAATTAATATTCTTCTATTTATATTTAATATCTATGTATGAAAAGTATGGGATCTTATAATCCTTTTAAGGAATTACTATATGGGAATCCAGGTATCACTCTTGGCATAATTAAATATTTAAATTCACCCTATGAGTCTATATAAGGCATTCCAAGTAGTGAATTCAAGTATCACTCAATTTATAATAGACAATATTGTAATGGTATATCCAACATGATCATGAGAATTATCTCTAGCATAACTTGGGGTGATCATCAATAATAACCTACAATATATCAACTATAACTGTGGAATTGTAGACCTAATAATTTTATCTAGCCTATGATCCCATACAAGTAATTCCTATATGTTAATTCATGAATCACCCAAGTTATAATATAATCCATTCACTAAATGAGTCCATCCATGGAATCCATATATGAGAACCCATGTATCACTCAAGTTATAATAAGCCAAATCACATGAAGTAGGTCCAGGAATCCCAATAATATAATAATCAATAAAAGTAAAAGAATTAAAATCCTAAGATGTATGACAAGGAATCCCAATCATAGTGTCCTATCACATTAGGTCCCATGGGAAGAGAAAATGGAAACATGTCTGGTATCAAATAAGTATCATCAATAATGAAGTGAATGCATAAATAAAAGTGTCAAGGTAGAAAAACATAGAAAATCACCTCTACTACCGTCACCTCTTAGTCTCAGAAGTTCAATACGTGTTTTAAAGTGATGCTCTCTACCATATACACCCAAACCAAACATACTATCTCAGGGTCGGTCAAGCACTGGGGAACCCATTGGGTCCCTCTTATCAAAACATTGGAGAGGAATTATATGTGGGATCCTCATGGTTCACATATAAGAGATGTAATACCCCTTAGGATCCACTAAATAGAAATAATGGGTAACAATTACACACATAATCCTAAAAAATAGTAATAGGGGGCATCCTACTTGGTATACTCTAAAAGAGTAAAGGGAGGCATCCTACACGGGATCCTCCGAAATAACTCAACTATCATGGTGACACATTCTATAACCCCATTTATAGTATCTCATGGCTTATTGGTCCTAAAGGGGCACAACTCACAAGGTAGTTTTACTCAAGGGAAAATCCATGTAAGAATTAGTCTAGAGAGGTGTTCCATGGCCCATATCAGATTATGGTCCCACTCTAGGTTGCTCCAAACACTCGACCTATCAGTATCATCCAGTCATGAACCAGTCCCACTAACCGAGTTTTATCCCAAGATTAAAATGAAGTTTACCTTTTGGAACTAATGCTATGTCGATTAATTTTTTTCATAAAATAAATAGGAGGGTTTAATCACAAGTATCATTTATGAAGATATCATTATTCATGAACTTGAGTAAATACATCACTAATCATGATCGATCACACCAAAACACCTCTTAAGAGTCCTCAAATCATCTCATGGGTTATATTATCGTTATATATCTATAAAATACACTCAATATGGACTAATTATATATATAATTATAACTTTGTGGTGTCCACACATGAAAAACCATAATAGGGTAGCAAGGGAGAAGTACACAGGGTGTATACTAGATATGGTGTTAAAAAACCCCGGGATATAGAATGTAAAATTTGTAAATGTCGGGTACCATAAATGGGGTACCAACCTGTGTAACTCAAATTTCCAAGTAATGTATCTTACCCTGGTCATGTACTTCTACCTGGTGTGTATCCTACATGGGGTCTGGCTATGTACTCTACACAACCAAGTTTCATACAAGGGATGTCTGGACATGTACTTGGTTACATGGGTGAGTACCAATACATGGAGTGTAATCCCTTTTCATAGTGTGTATTAATAAAAATTAATATTTCTAAATAGGAAGAACACATAACATGTGGTCTTTAACTACATGTCGTGTCATTGGGTTGTTCTAATAGGAAACCCGTATAATATGCCTGAAACCATTTTTATCCCACTTAAGCACAGATCGACCCAAATTGGGTTTTTAAAAGTCATAATATGGAATTAAAATTATAATTTGATAAATATATATGGATATACAATATAAAAATAAATAAATCTAACTATTGGGTGAATCTTCCAAATCCTAGCATGGATTCATGTTCCACCGCTATCACATGATGATCCAAATCATACTAATCTTTGTGGTGTGACATCCCTTCATACCCAGCATCATCATCATTATCTTATTGTTATATATCTATATATCTCTATCTCCTTATACCTATCCTATCTTGCAATGATAAATCATTCCCATTGGGGTTGTGCATGAGGAGATGGGGTATCAATGTAGACAAGAAAATTTGAAAAAATAAATGGTAGAAATCGAAAGGAAAAAAGGAAAGAGGGGCCCAAACATAGTTATTGAAATGTCTTAATTCCTCATCTATGACAAAAACAATTATGGACTCCATGGTAGGTAAAAAAAATATCAATCCTATAGTCTGTTAAAAATGAATAATTGAATGAACATATGAGAATAAATTAATATTTAATTAATAAAAATTTAAATATTAATTATACCATTAAAATTAAAACAGATCATATTTAAACTGAACTACTAAAATAGGGTAAACTATATATTCAGGGACCATTATAGTGGACTAAAAATTATCCATCATCATCTACTCTATGAAAATACCATTTTTTCCACTTATAAGCATCAAAAAGAAAAAAATAAAATTTATGTTAAATTTCACATTCTAGAAAAACACACATCACAACAAAAAAATCATCCCAATATACTGGTTATAGATAACCTATAACCATTTTAAATCCCCTATCCTCAATATATCTCTTTAAACCCATCGATTTCAAAGGATACTTCAAGACAAGTTCCTAATTTTTAATATAAGTATTACTTCCCCTTTTACTTTTATTCTGTATCCATCTCATCCACCCTCCTTCAAACCAATTATAACCATATGTGTATAAAGAAATTAATATAATTTATATAATAAAAATTATTATATTTATTTCATAATATCTTCATATCTACCTCTCATTCAATCGAAATAATGAAAATGTGTCCCAGACCTGTGTGTAGACTACCCTTCTACAAATGATACATTTCAGTTTTATCACCCCCATTAAAGGATGATTAATGAAATGATTTTGATGAATATAATTTTTTTTGAGAAATGATTTATATTATATAAATATAAATAATTAATTATACAATTAATATTAGTAATAATTGATTGTTACAACATTGATCATCTAAAACAAGCGTACTAAAAGGAGAATCTTTTTATGCATACTATGAAATATTTTCATACTGATAAATTCATATTATATACATAATATTTTATAATATCAAACTAATAAATAATAAATAATATCATTATTCTTCTATTTTATATATATTGTTACTAATCCACCTCATAATCATCCATTTATTATGGCAAGTTCATGTTTTGGTAGGTTTAGCCACCAACTTGAATAACATAGTAAATTTATATCATGAATAACTATGAGAAAATATTTAATAGTATATTATAATAAAAATATGAATATATTTAATTATTTTATTGTTCTGGTAATTTTATATCATCATTTAAATAATTATTTAATAAATCTCCATTCTTTCATTAAGAAAAACCGAAATGTTATTATCTCCAATTTTAGCCCCCTTGATCGTAACCAAAGCAACCATGAAATGAGAATAAATATTTATAAAATATCATGTAACACCTATTCGTATACATTATATGGTCTAATAATGTTGTAATTTGGGAAAATAATATATACCAATAATATTTTTACAAAACTAGTTCATAGATATAGTGATTAAATACACCTGGTGTGGAAAATTGATAAAAACTAACTAATATATATATATATAATGATTATTATGGAGTAGTACAGATTTATATAGTCATAATAAAGGATATTATATATTTATTTAATGATATTAATATAATTACTCATGACATTTAGTGAAATTAAATAATGAATCGGGACATAGGTAAGGTTTTTCATTTCAAATTCCCCTCTTTGAAACATGTTTCACATTATGAACCTAATTTCATTTATGTGGTTCATATGAATACTAATTTATTTAGCATATCACAAAATATATTTTAATAAATTTATTTTATTTTAAATTACAATTACCCTATGTAGATTATTTTTAATTAAATTATTAGTCATGTCACAAGAAATTTATTCGCCTCAATTATGATTCTTTGAGAAATGTTGCATGTTATCCACCATATTTCATTTGTATGGTGTTCTATTGATTTACTATCCCATGATAGTTATATGGATTATTTCTTTTTAATTAATTGAATAAAAAATTACATATAGGTTTATTGACATCAAATTCCTTTTTTTAAGTGTTACCCTAGCCGTAAGAGTTTTTTGAAACTCAATTTTCATTCATTGAGGTTTGAACATTCACTTGTACATATTTGATAATATTGGACACATTTATCCTTTTGATTGTATTTTTTTAATTCCCTCATTATATATATTTTTACCACATTAAACCTTTTTATAATGTTTCATACCCTATGTACTATGTTTCTAGTTAAGGATATTGATAACTCTAGAGACATTTCTTTGAGTTATATTGTTTCATCATAAACATATTTCTTCTATCCATGGGTTTTACCACCCTATTATTTATTATGTATTATATTATTATAATCATTTGGAAAATAAATTTTTAACACAAATGAATTATTTTTTATTTTCTTGATAATTTTATTTTTGAATGTTTTCATTTTGAAAATAAAAAAAATGGTTTTCCTTTCACGTTCATGTGTTTCCCCATATCCTCATTTATACAGGATAAAAGGTATTTCATTCCAAGGCTCCATTAATGGAGATTATTTTTAGATGTAATGTCTTTCAAAATATTTCATTTTTCTAATTTAATTTTACCTTTTAAAGTGACATGAAATTTAGTTTTTTATGTCTATATAAAAAATGATTTATAAAAGATATTTTAGGATTCCATTTCAACATCCTTTTCATATTTTGAAAAATATTTACCCTAATAAGATTTATGTTTCATGATTGATCATTGAATATATATATATATATATGATATCATTTTACATATTGATCTTATGGTATCAAGAAATTTTATTCTTGATCCCTTCATTTGTGACCTTGTTCGACATATTCTTTTTACAGGGATGTTTTTTATCTATGTAAATTTCCTTCTATGTTTCATTATCACACTGGGGTTATGTTCTTTTGAAACAATCCCCCATAATTCTCTATAAGTATTATGGTATTTTAATTCTAGTATTCACTTATTCACATACTCATTCTTCTATATATCATGATCATCACATTTGTACATAATTAAGATTGGATAATGTTCACCTAATAATAATATTATTACATTGACCAGTGGAAATGTATTGGAATTTTATATATTATTTTCCCAATATATATGGTTATTATAAAGATAAATATATATTTTATGACAACCCAACTTCTTTATCTAGATAGGTTATGACCATATTATCATTTTTGTTAACATGGTGAAATGTATAAAATTTTTTGTAAATTATTGCCTTATAACTCATGTTGATTGTTTACTGAAATTCCAAATCTTTTATTAAACATGTTTGCGTGTTTTATTTATTAATAGGTCCAATTGGTAATGTTATCAAAATCCATGTAGACTCTTATGATGAATTCATTGGACTTAATGATTTATGGATAGTTCCCGTAAATATATAGCCCTATGATGCATAGAAATTTCTCATGGGACACAAAATGTTAGGTATTAGTGTATACCACTCCCTATAACTGGATAGTGTCTTGGAAAAAAACCTTGAATTTTTTAATTGTTTTACATTATTAATTCCATTAGTATGAGATTAACATTATTGATATCCATTTTTTCATCTATTTTTATTTATATAATATTCTATATGACTCATCTTAATTGTGAATTTGTGTATTTTAATTATTATTTATACAATTTTTATAAGTTTTTTATTATATGAATACCTCAATTTCATGTTTCCTTTACCATTAATTTGAGCTCACACCTTATTATGTTTCATATTCCCCATGTTATAAATAATTGTAGTATATGTGACATGTCTAGAAGGTTATCAAGTATGAAAAAAATTATGGGAGATATTTAAGATTAAATATGAATTATGTTGTTCCATATATAGTTGATTAAAATTACCACTTAATATAATGAACATGTGTTTCGTTAGTTTATGTTTTCCCTATTTATCTATATATTTATCCTTAAAAATATCCATAGAATGAAAGAGAAGAAATAATATTTATTTTTATTAGGGATGGATATATGTAGGATTTTACATCTTATATCAAGTGAAAATGTAATGTATGTTAATAAGGCACTAGATACGGGAGTATGGGAATGTGGTGTCATAGTTGGTATAAAATGAAATGTATAGACATCCTTAGAGATTTATATATTCAGTGAGGATAATTTAAGGATCGATAATTTATGGTTGGTCATAATTTTAAAGGTTTAGGTAAACATTTTGAATATGTATATAATTTAATGTTAAGGTAATAATATAAATTTTATTTGGGGATTAATGTTATATAACCTTAGTTAAAACCATATAAATGAATCTATGTATAGGATAACAACTAAATGTTTTGGTAAAGTCTTGAGTATATAGTTTTTCGAAGAAAAAAATCCCTATAATGATATTGTAATGTGGATGTGGATATAACATAGATTTCTATATGGGTTATCACCCTAGAAAAGGGTGATTTTTTATTGAATTGATTTTCAGTCTAGGATATAGTGAATGCTTCCAAGACTACACACCTCAGAATATACTCCCAGGTTATATTATATAGATAAATAAATTCTATTCAAAAAAATATTGAAGTATTTTTAATTCATTTCGAATAATTAGTTCAATAAACATAATTTATAAATTATTGTGAGTTACCAAGGATTAAATAAAGAGATTCACATTTTTATCCAAAGAATCATATGTTAAAAATAATGGTGTCATATGGGAAGATATATTAACATTGATGTTTTCATATTCATATTTTTGATATTATCTTAACAATTTCTTTTATATTTTTTTGACACATTTTTAAACACTAAATCTATGTAAGATTATTTATCCAGATACCAATATTTCTTATAACCGAATAACACAACAAAATTAATTGGTTTATAATTTGATCCTATACATTTTATGATGGTAACATGTGAGTTTCCTTGTCATATATAAGCTAGTGGTTTTTATATTTGAATTGAAATTAAATCATGATACTATTAGATTTTTTTCTTTAACGATAGATATTTATCAATGATATTCTATTATATTCTAAAATTTATGATGATAATGTGAAAAATATAGTGATTGTTATTCAATAGTTCTTCTGTAATGGTTTGGAAACATATATTAAATGGTTTCCATATCCATGATATATGATTTTATAAAATGGTTATATTATTATGGATAACTATTATATAACCCATGATTGTGTTATAAATTAATCATAAGATTAAAATAATCATGATATTGAGGTAATAAATGATTTATTTTTTTTGATAAAAGTGAGTAAGATAGTATTCATAGCCTCAAAATTGATTATTAATTTAATAATAAAGTGATCGCTTATATTTTTGGAAATTTTAATCTAATTTTTTTGATTGTGATATATATTAATTATTTTTTTAACTTTATGAACAACGGATCAAAAAAATCGAGGGTTAAGGATTGATTATGTTTTTGTATGAATATATAATTTCTTCATGGTTTAATGTATTAAATATTTAAAAGGTTTTTGGGAAATGTATAATATTGTGTATAATTTATTAAGGTGTATGCATACATGGTTATATTGTTCTAGGGATGAATAATGTTGTTCTAGGAAGGATAAGTTATATTTTGAGAGAATATATTTAAATTATTTTTTGGTATATAATATTTGAAGAATGTTCAGGGTAATTTTGGATATTTACTTGAAATATTAGTTTAATAATTATGAGATAACCTAAATCAATGTAATATAAATTGAACCAAAAATGATATATATTAAACTGAGTGTGATATAGGATGACACGAATGTGATATAAGTTAATTTAGGAGAACTGTAGGATAAAATTGTTGTTCTCTAATGTGAAACATCTTGAGGATTAATTTTCCTATTGTTATTTATGATTATTCTCTTAAAATGATCATTTAGTTGTTCATGATTAATTATGAGTTCCCTACAAAATTTAAAATTATATTATGAGTCAAATTAAAAGAACACAATTTATTTATGGGTGGGTGGGAAGGAATGAAACACCCTAATATTTAAATATATTTATTCCTTTAAATGATCCAAATGTGATCAATAAATTTCTTAATGCACAACACTGAACTAGAATGGATCTATGATATATTTATACCATTAAAACATTTCCATTGAATTAAGAGAAATGAATAATAGTAAAAACTTTTTTAAATATTTATATAATGAAAATAAGTGAAACTTTTAATATAAATGAAATTAAATTTGTTTAGTATGAATAGATGATATGATCATATTATAATTATAAATGTAGTTTTTTTAATAATTTTTATGAGATATGAATTTACATTTCATGTAATAAGTGATTAATTCTAATAGTATGTATATTTTATGAATATTTTTTAAATATTAATTTAATCAGTAATTGAATAAAAATAAGAATAATTATTAATTATATTTTAAAAAAGTTAGTTTCCTTTGAAACTACTTTCATTGTATTTTATTTTTTATATAAAAGTCCATTTTTAACACTTTTAGACATTGAATAAGATAATATGAATTTTATATTTTAAATTTTAATGGTCAAATTAAGTAATTTATCCAATTTAAATTGAGTAATAAATTTATGTTGTTAATTTAATTATTAGTTACCATGATAAAAGTTTATTTTTATATTGAATGATATTTTTGTAAATACACCAATGTCAAATAAAATTAAATTATTTTCTAATACTCTTATATGATGTTTAAAAAAAATAAAAACTATCTCATAGTAATTAAATTGGTAATCAATGTTAAATAAAATTAATAACACTTAATGACTAAAATAAAATTTTATATCAAAAATGTTTTTAAAAACATGAAATTCCATAATTTTAATGTCAACTTCACAATATTTCTAAATTAAATTAAGTAAAATATAGTCCAAATATGGATTCATCTCACCAATTTTTTTATGAATGATCATATTATATTTTTATTAATAAAATAATTACAATGGATAATTTTTAATAAATATTAGTAACTATAAAAATGATTAAATGAAGTATCTCAAATTTTAAAAAAAATAAAAGGTTCCTTCCACCATATAGAAACCCTTTTTCAAGTATGAAATATAGTGACTCAACCCCCACAAGCCCAAAGCTGGTGTCATGCAACCATTACATTGGAATAAGAAACAAGTAAATCATATCCCAAATGACTGAATAGTTTAGTAGTCCTGGTAAACTTGTCATATACATGAGTCTTGTATTAAAAATGAATACACAAATTACAACATAATTTTTTCTGTAATAAATTTATTCAATCTAGAATATTCATTTATATCTTTCTTAGTACACTTCTGAGAATTATGGGGAAAGGAAATAAAATAAGGGTGGTCTCAAAGGCTTAGTATGGGAAAATTACAGTGGGGGAAATAATAAATAAATTTGAATAATCAATATGGTAAGGCAAATAATTAAGAACCCATTACAAATAATTAATAACTGATAAAGAATTGAGAAAATAACATGGGATGATAAATAACTGAAAACCCAATCCATTATGTAATTGGATAAGGCATAATCAATATTTAAAGGTAATAAAGTGAAATTAGATGCCATTTATTCAATAAGATAAGAATTAAATCAATCCATATACTTTTTCATAGTGAAAATGTCAAGGATAATAAATACTAAATCGAAATGAAGGAAATGATTAATTATTGGATGTCATGTATGAGGAATGTGGAAACCTCTTCTATAAAGATCTATCCTCTAGAAAGTTTAAAACTATAAGTAGAAACCTGTTTAATTTTCACAAAAAATTGTCTCCTGAAAACCTGTTGATGCATCGAGGGGCTATATAATTTTCAGCACCCACCCATCACTATATGTCCAAAGCATTACCCATACCAAGAAATCGATTTTATTAATAAATGATGTGCCTTATCAAATAACTATATTGAAGAAAAACAGGGATTTTTCAATATTTCCCCATAAAATAAAATAATTGTCTAAGTAAACACCATATGTAAAAATTTCATATGGTTAAGGAAATAATAATATCCATGATAAACGATAATTATAATTAGGGGAAATTAAATTTTTAATGATCATAATAATTTGAATATTTCATGGAGACTAAAAAATGAATCAATGATGTGAAATTCAATATTATCCTTATCCAGATAAATCAAAAACCATTTAGAGGAAGAATAAGGATGTTATCAATAAAACACATACCAAGTGGAGTAAAAAAAATATTGTCATTGGTAAATGGAAAAATTATAAAAATAAATAAATAAATTATTGAGTAAAAAAACCTTTGAATTTCAAAAAACATTTTAAAAATAATTTTACTTGAGAATCACTTTTGAAAAATATTTCATTATAAAGTAAAAGTTTAAACATGAAAATTAAGATTTAATGAAATTATGGTGGGTAAATTCATATATGTTGTACAAGGTAAAAAGAAAATTCCTTTTTCATGGTAAAAAATAATAGAAAAAAGTTCCTATTTTGGAAAGAGATAAGAAGATTCCTTTGAAAAAAATTAAAATATAAACAATTGTAAACATGACATTAATAAATCATATTTTAAAGTTTAAAAAAAATTGAAAACCAATTTAGAAAACAATGTTTTTCTTAAAAAAATAGGTTCTATTGCTAAAGTGAGAAATGAATTTGAGTCTTCTTAAAAACATTTTATAAAACATTTAGAGTAAAAAAAAAGATGAAAAAATATAATATAACTTGGAAAAGGATATTAATAACCCGTGGAGAAGAAAATGAAAAGGTTTATTAAACACTAATCTAATAATTTCCTATAATGGAAATTCAAGTTTAACATATCCCGAACAAAATGAGATTATGAAGTAAACCCTTGAAAAGACAATAACATTGGAATGAGAATCATTAAATGAATACATTATGAATTTCAAATGTAAATACACAAAAAAAAATTTAAATACAACAAAATATACTAAAACTTTATTACAAACAAAATCATATAATATTAATAATGATGAACAAGTAATATAACCCAAAGAAAATATATTGGGTTATAAACTTTTTTCACTTTGTAAAGATTAATTAAAATCCCCTTTGTTGAAATAATTAAATTAAATACTGAAAATATCATGAATCAGGATATTATATTTCATCATGGTTGTATGTAAACCATATATAAGAAATTATGTGAATAATAAAAAAATATGTCTCAAAGAAAGGAAATTGAGATGAAGTCCCTTGCTACATAGTAAATTTTGAGTTGGAATACCCAAAAGTAATAATAATAAAATTAAACATTTTAATTCAATGATGATAAAAAAAATTCATGATATATTATTTCAAAATGGGTAGTACGAACACCACACAAAATATGTATTTTCTGTTAATGGTGTTCACCTCACAGAAATAAAAGTGGGACATGAATCCCTTACCTCGCGTTTCCTTTTGGTTGAACATAAATTAACTTCCTATATAATGGTTTTAAACACTTAAATAACATAAAGTTGAACCATAAAAATATTTATAATATCATATTTTATCTTCTTATAATATCTTTTTATCCTTCTTTTAACAATCAATCATTATTTTCACTATTTTGGGTGTTAATTTTCTGGTTGTTCGGGTATGTTTTTACTTGTTAATTTTTGTTCTTATTAATTATATAATGATTTCAACATATCCAAAATTTAAAACATGACTTAAATATAATATATATATATTTATTTATTTATTTATTTGTTTATTTATTATAATCCATAATATTTGGAGATAGAGAATGAAATGCCTAGTTCATGGAGACGGTAGGTCGTATGTATACATGAACGCCACTTCCATTTCCTTTCCGTATTAAAATATTTAAAAGTAAATTATATATATGTATATTATAATACTAGTATCAAATTTATGTAATATATGTTACACATAGTTATTAAAATCATCCTTTATATGTTACATTATAGCGTGGATAAATCACATCATTTTGGGGAGGTTGTAGTCCACAGTTCCACAGATGATTTTATCATATTCCCACAAAATAGAAAGAATGAAGGTATGTATAATATAAATATAAAAAAATAATAAGGACATAATAAATATCATATATATCATATATAAAAAGTTTTTCCACCTTAATTCCAACCATGATATGTGGTAATGGAAAAAATGAATAGCATCGTTTCACAAGGCGATAGTTTTCCGTATAAGAACTGCAAGTTCGTTACACATTTTTTGGATGTGTGTGTAATTGTAAGTATAAAAATTAGAATAAAAACATCTCAGAATAATTATAAAACATATTTTATTACATAATAGTGACATAAAATTAATTTAAGTGGTGGATATGTAAATTATATAAAAGTTATTATTGGAAAATGTTACCTCTTAATTGGGTTACTTATTTTGGTTTATACAAAAAGACTTCCTTGGTTTGATTTATTACAAAGGTTTGATTCTAGGATTATGTTATGGATGATGGTAGGTTACTTTATTAGAGTTTTCCAAATCCAAATGGATCGATCAATGTGAGTATGTGGGAGGGTTCAGTGCCTTTTTATAGTGTAGGAAGAGAGACATTCTTGAAAATTTTTAAAAAGGGAATTGCACCCAAGTGTTTCCTTTGAAAAGTGGATACAATACTTGTAAAAATTATATCCAATTGTTTATAGGGTTGAATTATGAACATACAATGTATTATTGACATTTTTATTGGTTATTTTGACCCTTAAGATTAAGTTTTAGTCATTTTTTATGCTTATTTTTCTCTTAATCGCTGTAATTAATTTTAATCACCTTCACTAGTATTTTTTGTAAAAAAATGAGTTGAACTTATTAGAAATTATATATTGTTGTAATTAAAAATATGGAATTCATTTTTACCAATTTCAATTATATAAGTGGAAGAAATTAATTTAAATTTAATCCTCCAGACGGGACGACAATGTATGTTCTTAAAGTAAAAATGCTCAAATGTTTGATAAGTTTTTATATCCAATTTAGAAGTGAAATTGATTCTAATGACCAAAATTGGATTAATTTATGTAAATATATATATATATATATATAATTAATCATTAAAATATATATATATATATAATTTAACCTTACAAATAAATTAGATGAAAAAGTGGTTTTCAATTAAAACTTTGTATTTTTCAGTATTCATCAAAAAATGAAACTTCTCATCAAAATTCCAAAAATTAACCCTAATATATTTTTTATGATCCAATTTAAAAAATTAAGTTTATTTTTACATATAAAATTCATAAAATTTTAAAAAAAAAATGGATTTTAAATAGGCTCTCCATTAAAAGGAAGTAAAACTATCTTTATAAAAATATAGGATTTTATTCGTAAAATTTGATGTTTCTTATCTTATGCGTATTAAATATATTGGTGGAATTTAAAAAATATTTTATTGAATATATGACATATATTTTTTTAATA
This sequence comes from Viscum album, assembly GCA_963277665.1. NCBI lineage: Eukaryota > Viridiplantae > Streptophyta > Magnoliopsida > Santalales > Viscaceae > Viscum > Viscum album. The sequence continues at coordinate 1,808,329,227 of OY728160.1, forward strand.
TCATTTTCTAATTATAATTAATTAAATTAATTAAGATAGCATGCCTTTGCGAGCATAAAAATATTTCATTTTTATTCAATCAGATAATATTTTCATTAACAAAAAATTGGTAACCAATGAATTCATATTATATTTTTATAGACTATATATTTTCATACGTTTCATAATAATTTTAATAGCTCATACCCTCCTTGTTTATTACATTGCCAAATTTCTAAGTGTTGGGGTATCCTAGACACCATCGGTGAGTGAAGAGGATGTCGGTGTTGGTGGCAATCTGTCACTATGGTGTCACCTATTAGTGCCACTGATCGGTCTCACCGATCTGTTCCACAAATCGGTCTCACTGATTGGTGTCTCACTAATCAGTCTCACAAATCAGCTCCACTGATCATCTTCATTGATCATATTCAACAATCAGCTTCACTGATTAGCTTCACTGATCATCTTTACGAATCAGTTTCATAGATCAACTTCAGCGATCAGCTTCACTGATTAGCTTTACTAATTAGCTTCAGCGATCAGCTTCACCAATCGGGCTTAATGATCAGCTTCAGTGATCGGCTTCACCGATCAGTGATTAGCTTCACCAATCAGCTTCACTGATCGACTACACCAATCAGCTTCACCGATCAGCTACACCGATCATCTTCACCCATCATCTTCACTGATCAGCTTCACGGATCGGCTTCACCGATCAACTTTACCGATCAGCTTCACCGATCATCTTCACCAATCAACTTCACCAATCATCTTCACCAGTGAGCTTCTCTGGTCAAATTCACCGACCAACTTCACCAACCACCTTCAACGATCAGCTTCACGTATCATCTTCACTGGTGACCTCCACTAATCAGCTTCAATGATCTGCCATAGAGGAGTGTTGGGCTTTCTTTCCCCATATTTCATGTAATGGCTCCTTTAACTTTTAATACCTCTTTAAAGTATCTTAAGGCCGTTTTAGAGCCCATAAATGATTCTTTAAATCACCTAAGAGTGGGATAATCCTTGGGTTACCAAAATCAGTGGCATGTCACACCTTTTTATGTTTTTTCTCTAGAAATATATTAAATCATATCCATTATCTCCACCATATCTGAGGTGAATTATTAAATCTCAATAAATTCTAATGTGTGCAACCGGATAGCTGTGTGGTCAAACCACGATCTTATTTTTAAGCACTTTGTGATTACACATCCCCTTAACTCTATGATTCATCCTTTTAACACACCAAGATATTCTTCTTCCTTGGTCCCTTTCTTTTCTTTGGTGCACTTAGAGTCCCTCATTTGGAGATTAATTGTACGCCCATACAGGAGCCCTTCCCGCTCAACCTTGGATTCCTCAGAGTTCTTCCTCTCCATGTCATGTGTCTTGAGTTATTGGCACAAGTAGAAAACATTAATCTTTGATCATCTAAGTAGGGGTTTTTCCTTTGCCTCTCTTGACTATGCTTCATGAGGGGTGGGAATAATGTTGTTCCCTAAGGATGTAGATAAAACTAACTTTAATAAAGATAATAAATGGACTTTGAAAAGACAAAAGGGTGGTAATAATGATGATGTTGATGTTTTTATGTTTTACATTCATTTTTATGTTATGATTTTTAAGGACTCATGTCCATTGAAAATTGTGGTTGTTGGTGGTCCTTTATTGTGCACTAATGAAGCTCTATTTTCTGGATAATCTTGTGCTTAAATGGCTATAACATGGAAACTAGTTAGTCACATAAACTTGGTTGATTAAATGGATACCGAATGAATAAGAATACTTATGTGATCACCCCAGTTAACCAAATACAAAGAAGTAACTTAATGAATGGTGTGGGTAAATCTTAAAACTCACTTGCTATGTTCTGGTAATATTCATGGTTGTTCTGTTTGACACCGTGTGGGGTGATGTGGATAGGAATGGAATCTCTAGTTGAGAAGTGGTTTGTTTGTGGATCATAGGTCATGTGGTGCCAGTATATTGGGGATTGGTTTGGTTCCAGTACATCGAGGGATCTCACGAATCCCTTTTGTTGTTGTGACCTTACAAGAGAACTAGGTGTGAATGCTTAACTATCATTTTGGCTATTTTTTCCTTCATTTTTTGTTTTTTCTTGTGGATATGTCTATTAGTTTCCTAGTGGTAAAGTAATATTTAAATGGAATCACATGAACATGATAATAAGAACGTGTACAATGGGGTATTGTTTCTCAGAGATGGGTTATTCTATAGTTGTGGTTGTTATGTATTTTTTCATGTAGGGAAAGCATCAAGAGTGGTGTTGTATGGGATGGTTGTCTATTTTGGGACCCTTAGGTAGGTATGAGTGTTTGATTACCTATATGTATAATGGTTAGTTCTTTTTTTTCTTATAAGCACCCCATCCATATTGAGAAATTTGTGCCAAAGACCCCCATTTCATGGGGGAGGATGTTTTTCCCATCATTATTATGAGTGGCTAGTTATTAGCTCCTTTATGCTCCCTCTCCAAGGTATCCAAAGATCCTTCATGCATGTTTTGATGGCCTAAGGTTCATTATAGCCCTAGAATCTTCAGTTAGGGTGTGTTGTGGTGGTTGGTCAAGGTGTGTGTGGGCAGGTTTGTTTATGATGATTCTTCAGGATGAGGTTCAAGTGTTTTCGGGTGTGGAAGTGGTTGTTGAGGCCTAGGCTTCTTCGGTAAAAGTAGTGGTTATTGTGGACCAAGTGTTTGAGGGTGTGATTATGTGTGGTTGTGGTGGCCCAGGTGTTTGCGGGTGGGATAGATTTGTGGTTGGGATAACCCGTAAGGTTGTTGTTGGGGAGGCAGTAGGACTGAAGTGGAACTGGTGGGGGAGTTATGATGTGTATGATGTCTTAAATAACCATTGGGAAAGTGGTGAGGGGTACCCAAATATCGATGTGCTATTACTATTACTTTACATGACTTGCGTTATTTGGGGAGTGTACCTTAGTAAAGCTGGGTGAATAGTTTTTATTGCTAGGTATTTTGGTTACCTCTATTTCTTATGGGGAATTAGAATGCCTCCCCACTCGTGCACGAGAGATTTTGGTTTTCCCTACTGAGTATACCTTTATAATCACCCTACGTATATAAAACTTCTTTCAGGTTTCTAGGAGGACTTTGAGGACCGTGTTGAACCATACTAGCTCAAACGTCGGGAAAATTGTTGTTGTTTCTTTTCTTTTCTTTTGTTAATTTCTTTTGGGGTGTTCTTGTACTTTTAACACTTTATTTTGATCATGCATGTGGAAAATGGATTTTTGAATTTACTTTTACTTTCTATATTTGGAGTGTTTTGTGGATCTACTATCTTATCTCATAATTTTGTTCTATAAAAAGTGTAATTCCTTCTATATTATGTGATATTCTATACCCTTGGTGCTAGTATCCACTCTGGGGCCTATTAAAGGTGGGACTTAGGGGTCATTACCTCTCCTTAAACATGAAGAAGTGAGGGTCTGGCTATTTTTTGTCCCATCCGTGATCTTGTAGAAGGTGGTTCATGACAATAATATTCATAACCTAAAATTTAACTTTGAGGTTAAGTCTTATTATATTAAATAATAATATTTTAATATTATATTGTTGTTCGGTAAAATTCAGTCTTGGGTGTAACGTAAACAATTGAAGAAACTCATTTTTTATACCATGCACCCTAACTCAATATCTAATGCATTTAATTCTATATCATAGATTGAATTTATTTAAAATAGTAATTATATTCCAAAGTATTAGGATATTATATTCCCTTATATGCTTGGTGTTTCATGTTATAGATGGTTTCTAATACAGTGTTCTTTATAATTTCACACCATTACATTCACCCCACCTCAAATAAATTGTGTCCTGGTAATTTAAACGTGATCTTTATAATATATTTTTATATATATCCATTTTTAGAAACCCACATCATGAGAAGGGTTTTTAAAACATCCTCTAGAAAATAGAGAATGAGAATTAAAAAGGTCACATGGACTAACAAGTAACTAGGTCTCTAAGTAAGAGAGCATTTGTGGCAAGTGGAGATATATACATGGGAAAAAAGCATAAATATTTATAGGGAGTGATTGATGTCTTCAATCACAAACAATTGAATGATTAATGTTTATTTGAGGGTCTCAAAGTAATAAAACCATGATGATTTAGAATACGATCACTTCATAAAAAATTATATATTAGGAAAAAAAAATTGATCATTTTCCTGATGTTGAATAATTAGTTTATTGCCTAAGAATATAAGGAAATATACAAACTTGATATGTTTTAATTTCATATGAACAATTTAAACTTTTTTTATTCTATGATAAAATTCTAATTCAACCCTTACATCAATAAATGAATATACAAAAATGAATTTCTAAACCTAAACCACTAAAATTTTCAGATTGTATGATTCATAAATGAGTGAAAAGTATTTTCATTTGTGTCTAACTATTCTCCTATTACAATGTGGTTAATACATAAATCTCTAATGCTAAAAAGTAACACTTTTAGTTCATTATTAATATTTATTAATCAAATTGTTTAACTACAAATAACTACACATTAACCATGACATCACATAGGATAGTGGTAGTCAGGAAACCCTTATCATCTATTGGTCATGAGTTTAAGTCCCATGGACTTTCTAGATATGATTGGTTTTCATCCAACATATATGTTTTCCTTCTCTAAAACCATATAATTTCCAAAATATCTATAATAGTAATCCTTGAAATTTAATCATTAAATAACCTATTGACTAAGTTTTTCAATATAACCCCAATACATCAATACATCATCAATTTATTTCAACATATGTCCTTATATATGCTAGATTTTACCCTTTAGAAGTGTAAATTTCAAAAATCCAAAAAAAATTGTGTGATCAACAATTATCATATTGGAAAAATCAAATATTCATTTTTGGATGTCTAAATCTTGACGCATTATTTTCAATCTTAGACACCCTAGGTTTATCCTAGGTCAATTATTTCCATTTTCTATTCAAATCCTTAATAAGGGTTAGTAAGGGAAATATGAATTGTCCTAACAATATCCCCTATAAATTTCATACCATGTGTGAAGTTAGGCTCGTTTTTGTGTACCAAGTTATGCTCAACTTAGGATAGATGCACCTTTTTAGAGTTGTTACCCCTAGGAAAAAAATTTCCAGAACCACATCCACTTGTAGTATCTAGACAAGGATTTATTTCTAGGAATACCCACATAATATCTACCTTAAAAAAATTATAGAATATTATTATATACTTATCCTCAAATTATACCTTATTAATATTTTCTATAAACTATATTTTACTAAATATATTTCCTGAGGTCTCTACTAAAATTTCTATGATACCAACTATAGTGACCCGACCCTAGAAAGCCAAGATCTGGTGTCATTCTACCATTATATTGGCACAAAATACATGTAAATCACATCCCATAGGACTGAAAAACTTAGAAGTATTGCTAAACTATATTCGTACATTAATCTTGTATTAAAAATGAATAAAAAAATCACAACATAAATTCTTTTTATAATAGATTTATTCCTTCTAGTATGTCCTTACATGTCATTCTTATAAAACTTCCTGGAATCCTGGGTAAAAGGATAAAAGTAAGGTTGAGATCAAATTAATAATAAGGGTAGAGTACAATATAAGAAATAATGAATCAATTATAATAATCAATATGGAAGGGTAAATAAATGATAACGCATACCATGTAATCAATAAATGAGAATGAAGTAATTAAATATTATTGAAAGGTAAATAACTGAAAACACATTCCTTTTAAATAACTGCATAATTCATAATCTATATAGAAATGTAAGAAACTAAAAAACTGTCATTTAGTCAGTAAACAGATAACAAAATGCATCCATGCACTTTTTCATAGTGAAAAGTTTATGGATAATAAATACTGAATCAAAATTAAGGTAATGCTTAATTATGGGACGTCTTGTCTCAGACACATGAAAACCTCTATTATCAACATATATCCTCCTAAAAGATTAAAACTATAGGTAGAAAACTATTTAATTTGTGCAACTAATTTTTCTTATGATAATATCTTGACACCTTGATGGGATATATAATTTTTGAGCCCCACCCATCACTACATCTCCAAGCATTCCTCATGTCTAGTAATCTTTTAATTAATAAACAATATTCCTTATCAAATATCATTACTGAATAAAGAATAGAAATTTACCAAAATTTCCCAATAAAATCAAATAACTGTCAAAGTAAACACAATTTTTAATAATGATTTATAATTTAGGAAATAATAATACCCATGATAAATGATATGAATAATAGGATTAATTTCAATATTTAATTATCATAGGAAGTTGAATATTTCAAGGGTACTAAAAAAGGAATCATGGAATAGAATTTCAATTATATCCTTTTCCAAATAAATCCAAATCCTTCTAGAGGAATAATAAGGATTTTATCAATAATATATATCCTAGGTGGATTAAAAATAAAGGGTTTTTAACAATAATGAATGGAAATATTATAAAAATACCATTTAAAAACATTCTTGAGAAAAATATCATTTTTATTTTAAAAAATATTTTGAAATTCCTTTTATTTTAATATTATTTTTAAAATTTATTTCTTTAAAAAGTAACATTTTAAACATGAAAAGGAAGAATCAAATAAATGACGGTAGGGAAATCCGCACATGTTGTATAAGGTCAAAAGAACATTCCATTTGCACGATGAAAAGGTTAAAACAAAACACCTTCATCAGAAAGTGACAAGAATATTCCTTTGAAAAAATTAACAGACAAAAAGGTTAAAAATGAATTTAATAAATCATTTTTTAAAGGATAAACATATATGAAAACATTTTTATAATATAGGGTTTTTTGAAGAAAATAGGTTCTCTGAATATAGAGAGAAATGAAGTCAGTTTTTCTTAAAACATTTTCTAAAACATTTTGAGCAAAAAAGAGTTGAAAATGGTATTATTACTTATAAAAGTCTAGGAATAAACATAATATAATAAAATTAAAGGTTTTATTGAACAATGTTCCAATAGTTTCCTCTAATGGAAATTCAAATGTAAAATATCCTGAACAATATGAGATCATGAAGTAAATTCTTGAAAAGACCATAACATTAATGTTAGAATCAGTCAAAAAGTAGGTTATGTGTGCCAAATTTAAATTAGCATAAAATAAATAGAAAAAAAATATAGTAAAATGTTATTACACACATAATCAGTGAATATTAATAATAACAAGGATGTAATATAACCTAAATAATAGAAAAGGGTTTATAAAAGTCTTTTCCACTTAGTAACACTTAATTTAAATCCCCATTGATAAAATAATTCAATTTGAGACTCAAAATATAATTAATAATTAATTAATTGGGATATTATATTTCAAATTGGTAGTATATACACCGTATATAAGAAATTAGGTGTATAAAAATTAAATTTGTCTTAAAGATGAAAATTGAGATGAAGTCCCTTACAGTTAAGTATGTTATTCATTGGAAGGACCAAAATTAATAATCATCTAGTGAAAATTTTAAATACGGTTAATATAAAATAATTTATGACATAGTATATAAAAGGGGTAGTAGTTCAACCACCCAAAATAAGTAAGTGGTGTTAATGGTGTATGCCTAATAGAAAGAAAAGTGAGACAATAATCTCTTACCTTCTGTTTCATTTTGGGTTTAAGTCCTTTAACTTCTTGTATAATGGTTCTAAACATGTCAATAAATTATATCATAACCATAATCCTATTTATAATACTATATATTATCTTTTTATAATTACTTATTGGCAGTCTATTAACAATCATTCATTATTTTCACTATTTCTGGTGTTAATTGTCTAGTCTTTCGAGTATGTTTTTAGATATTACTTGTTATTATTATTAATTAGATATTGATATCATAAGATATAGAATGTAAACCTTTATTTTAATATATTATATATCCAGTATTAATTTATTTATAATAATCCATAATATTCGGTGATAGAAAATAAAATGCACTGTTCAGAGAGACGATAGGTTGTACCTATGCATGGACGCTACTTCCATTTTATTATCATATTAAAATAATTAAAATTATATTAAATATATGTATATTGTAATAATAGTATTATATTTATGACATATACATCACTTATTTTTATTAAAACCATAATTCATGCATTCCATGTATATCGTGAATGAATCACATTGCTTTGAGGAGGTGGTAGTCCACACTTCCACAAATGATGTTATCATATTCTAAAAAAGTGGAAAGCATGATGTTATATTTTATATAATTATTATAGAATCATAAATACATAAAAATATCATATATTTCAGATATAAATTTCATTTCCACTGTAATTCCCAATCATGATATATTGTAAAGTAAAACCAAACAAAATTGTTTTGTAAGGCGATGGTTTTTCATACATGAATGGTAAGTTTGTTACCCATTTTATAGAAGTGTGTGTAAGTGTAGGTAGAAACCACATAATTAAAAAATATTAGTATATTAAGGATAATTATTTTATTATATAATCATGATACAAAAATAATTGAAGTAGTGGATAAATATATCAATGAAAAGTGATTGCTGGAAAATGTTACCTTTTAATCGGGTAACTCCTTTTGGCTTATGCCAAAAGAATTACTTGGATGGATTTATACCTAGTGGAGTATTATATGATTATGGTGGAGATTTTTAGATCTTATTTGGAAATATATTTTGGGATCTAAATGGCTTGTTATGTGTGAATAAGTGGGAGTGTCGAGTGCCTTTTTAGAGCGGAAGAGGAGTGACATTAATGTAATTTTTTTATAAGGGAATTTCATCCACGTTTTTACCTTAAAAAGTGGGTCTGATTATAGTATAAATTATATAAAATGGATTATCGGTTCTAAATATGAACATCTAAAGTATTTTTACAAGTTTATAGGTTATTTTTTCCCTTATGTTTAAGGCTTAGTCCCCTGTTATGCTAATTTTTATCTTAATTGTTGTAATTAATTTTAATCAAATTCACTAATCCTTTTTGTCAAAAACTAAGTTGAAATTATTATAAATTATAAATAATTATAATTCCAAATATTGAATCAATTTTTTCAAATTCCGATCAAATAAATTTAATAAATTTATTTAAATGTACTCTCATTGATAGGACGACAATACGGGTTTTAAAGTAAAAATTATTTAAATGTTTGCTAGGTTTTTATATCCAATTTCAAAGTGAAATTGATTCTTATAACATAAATTGGATTAATATATTTCAAAGTTATCTAATTAATCATTATATCCAATTAAAATATAACTTAACCTTATAAATAAATTTGAATAAAAATAAGTTTTGAATTAAAATCAGTATTTTCACTATTCATCAAAAAATGAAATTTCTCATAAAATTACCAAAAATTCCCCATAATATTATTTTTATGTTTTGTTTTCAAAAATAAAGTTTATTTTGTCATATAAAATTTATAAAACTTCAAAAAAATATGATTTAAAATAGGTTAGACATTAAAATCCAATAAATATGTCTTTGGAAAAATATATGTTTTATGAGTAAAATTTGGTTTGTTCTTATCTTATTTATATGAAATATATGAGATGAATTTAAAAAATGATTTATTTAATATAAAACATATATATTTCATTAATATAATTCTATAATTATAATTAATTTAAATTATTAAGACAACATACCTTTGGGAGAAGAAAAATATATCCTATATATTCAATCAGTTTACATTTTGATTTCCAATTAATTGGTAACCAATGAATTCATATTATATTTCTATAAACCATATATTTTCATAAGTTAGTTAATACTATTAATAATCACTAATTTAATTCCTAGGTTAAGTGTTATTATATTAAATAATAATAATTTAATCATATATTGTTGTCCTTTAAAACTTGGTCTTGCGTGTAACGCATGTCATTGAAGAATCTTGTTGTTGTGTGTGACACATGATAACTCATTATCATGTTCATTCCAAGATATATCATATATTAAATTTATTTAAAATATTAGTTATATTGTATATTTTGGGGATATTATATTTCCTTAGAAAATAGTTAATGTGTTTCATACACGGTATCGAATACAATGTTCTTAAATTAGAATTTATGGCCATAAAAAAGTGATACCCATAGGACTCACCATTTATTTCTCCAAAACAATCACCAAAATATCATTTAATTCAATTCATATATGTTTACAAACATTCTTTTCCATTGATTTCTCTCTTTTTCACCTATAAAATGAGGTCACTTCCTCCCACTTCAAGTCATACCTATATTTATAAATTCCTATAAAAACTTGAAAATTTAATTCTTATGGATTAAATATATCTATTTGGAGTCCTATTTCCATAAAAAATTGCCTCATATCCTTCATTTTCAAATGATACTTCAAGAGATGATCAAAATTATCAATAGAAGTATTACTTACAACTTTATTTTTATTATATATCATTCCATACATCCTTCTTAGAACTGATTCTAAAAATATGTGTATAATGATATTAGAATAAATATTATACTGAATTTTTTAATATTTATGGAAAAATGTTAAATGTTCCTCCTGTATTTGTGAAGACAACCACCTCCATGAATGACATGTTTCGGTTTTAAACACTATCATTCAAGGATGGTTAATGAAGTGCTTTTAGTGAATATATATGTTATTTAGTTTATAATTTATAATATATATATATATAAATTATGCATTATATACCTAATATTATAAATAAGTGATCATTGAATCATTAACCATCTTAAACTAGCATACTAAGATGAAAATTATTTTATTCATACAATATAATATATTAATATCCATTAACTCTTCTTATAATTCATTTATATAAAAATATATTAATTTAATTTACAATAATCAAGGTCTTGATGCTTATTGTATAATTATATTACAACTAAACTATGTTATAATCATCCATTAATCACATCAAGTTCTTGTTTGGGTCGGTTTAACCCCTAACTTGAGTAATATTGTGCATTTATATCATCGATGATAATTAAAATTTATCTATAGGTTAAATATGATGTAAATATATAAATATATTTTTCTAGCATTTTTATATGAAAATTTATCTTATTAATTAAGAAATCACCCTTCGTTCACTAATAAAAAATGAAAAACTATTGTTATCATTTTTGATGTCATGGATCTTAATTAATGATACCATGAAATGAGATTATACGTTTATAAAAAGATCTTGTAACATCTTTTACAAACACCTATATGATATGTTAATTATGTAATTGGGTAAAATAACAAATTACAACCCCATGTCTGTGAAAAAAGTTCTAAGAAAAAAAGATTACTTGCACCCTATGCTTAAAATATATAAAATCCTGCTAATATATACATATATATATATATCTGTGTTTGTGTTTGTGTGTGTGTGTGGAATGATTATAAATGTGGACAATAAATTATTATAGATAATTTTATTGTTATTATGAATTTAATTAATCATATTAATTTAATTATTTAGTACATTTGGTGTATGTACAGAAGATAACTGGACCAAGGTAAGGGTTTTTGTCTTAAATTACACTCTTTGGGACATGTTTGGAATTATGAACCTAATTTAACTTTTTTATTTATTTACTTTCAATTTGAGATATGATTTCATCATTTATATTTTAATCATGTTATTATATGTTCAATTAGAAGACCTCACTTTCCAGGATTTTTGATGATTGTGTTACAGAAGATGCAATAGTTTTATTAGTCTCAATTCTAATTCATTGAGTCATATTACTTATTATGAACCATATTTCCTTTATATGGTGTTCTATTGATTTATTACGCCATGAGTGTTCTATACATTGTTTCCTTGTAATTCCTGGGATAATCAAATCTAAATCATGTTCTTTTATTTTATTTTTGTTTGACTCAAGGTTTACCCTAGTCCTAAGAGTTTTAGGATTCTCAATTTTTATTCATTGAGTTATGATCATTCACTTGAACTTATTTCATATAATTTAGTAAAATTATAACCTTTGACTTTTTTATGTGTTATTCTACCATTGTTAAATTTTTACTACATAAACACCTTTTCAAATGTTTCTTGGCTAATGGTATAGTATTCCCTTAAGAAATATTGTCACGAACCATCCTCAATACCCTAGTACCCTGATACCCGATCCAATTCTGAAATAGACTGAAGGGTTTTCCTAAACCACACTGGTAGTAGACTAGCACCTGGAATCATACAAGATCAATATGTAAAGGATTTTTCACAATATAGATGAAGATAAATAATTAAAATACAGCATTTTCAACACTCCAAAAGGTGAAGTACAAGGAAGAAATAGGTAAAAAAGTACCCAAAAAAGATAAAAAAACCCAAGATTCCAACATAAATTGTACCAAATGTCTAAAACTCATCTGTAGCAAGTGGACTACAACTCCACCAGTCATATTTATTACTCCATAGTCCAAATAATTAACTACATCCACCACCTCTAAGTGGTTCTTTCACTTTTCATGGACCTAACATAATAAATTCTACCAACACACAAAGAAAAGGTTAGGGTGAAAGCTATAATATCTTATAAGTTCTCACCAAGTGTTCCATAATCAATAAAATAAAAATTTACCAATTATTCTATTATTTTAAATAAAACATGAAATGGAATTACATTTTCATATTTTAAAACAAAGCATGTTCTAATTTAAATGTATAGAAGATATATGAAAACAAATTTCAAATATGATTAACTGAAAATTTTATGTCAAAAAATATTTATACATCAATTGGAATGAATAAAATAGTTAATAAATATATAGAATGTATATAAAATCAAACAAATCATAGAACCATGGTCAAGCTCCCTACATTATGTTGTTCATTGGGTAAAGTATCCTGACACATCTACTCAGTGATCATGACTCATAAAAAGTGTGAAAACATAGTCAATACCCCAATAGAGAAACCCATTTTAGGAAATCAATCTACACCCAAATAGGGGAACTAAACATGAGCATTCTAATATTAATTGGTTTAGTTATCATTGTCATTGTAAATCCAGCTCTAGTAGATAAAGATCGTATAGTGATGTTCCTAACCACCTAATAAATACCTAGGATTTCATTTTCTACAATCATACAATCGATCAATCAAATTGGAAATCAATCATTTTAAAAAAATACAATACAATTCTATAATTTCTATTTAAAACATTACTTTTTTCCTTTCAAAAAAAAATCCTAGATTTAAATTATTTCATTCCATTTCAAATCAATTCTCAATTTAATCCATTTTCTCAAGATCAATCATCAAATAATTTCATCAAAAATATTTCTAAAATCTATCCATTATTTGTTAGATATCACCCCCCCCCCCACAATGTTAATTCCATTGAAATTTGTTTTTATTTCAATTTCCACACACATTTTAAAATGAAGGATTGAATCATCACAATTCAATGTTTAAAAAAATAACTACTCTTTTCAAATTAATCAAGAAATTAAAGATCTCAAGTAATGGGAAATGAATTATGGAACCAACTACCATTAAATCAAATATTTAGAAATCATCACCTGAAATGGGACTCACCAACAGAGAACAATTGTGAAGAAGGTCTAGGAACCCAACTGATAATCAAGATGCAGAAAAAATGGATTTTATATCCATCAATTACATGATGATCTATCCAACTATAAATATTTTAGAAAGATATATCAGAAGAAATCACACAAGAAAAAGTCCACTTACCCAGAGGATATTGAATGAGATCAGCAACACTTCAATCCTCTATGAAAAGGGTTTGGAGGAGTCAAAGAGATTCTTGAGAGCATATAAGGATGAATAAATTATGTTAGGTACAAATGAGGGATTATTCCACTTAAAAGGTTCGATTGAAATTTTTAAAATAAATTTTAGAGGAGTTAAATTCCATGTGCATGGTTGGCTATGGGGGTGCACAGTTAGGGGAAACCAAGTACCATCCATACAACCCTATATTTTGGGTGTATGGAATCCCATGGGTGGGTAATGGTGTGAGATACCATGTTCATATCATGAATTTTGAACTCTCCTAGGGGTGCACTATTTTTACTGGGGGTGCACGGTTTAGTCAAACCATGCGCCAACCATGCACAACACAAATAGCCACCAAAAATTCAAAATTCTCCCTATAAAACTTCTAAATAGGAAAAACTCCATGGTGATAAAAACAAGGGTTTTTTAATACTAGAAAATAATTAATGGAATTTTTCAATCTCCCCAACAGAAAAAAATTCTATCCACAAAATCGTATCAAAATGTTTTTATATCAAAGAGATGATCCCACTGCTCACTCATCGACACCTTATTCTTCCACAACTCATGAGAATCAGAATCATGATGCCATACAACATGGACCAAAGGTACCATACTCCTATAATGAAACATTTTCTTATAATAAACAATCCATACTAGATGCTCAGTCACAGATAAATCAGGCTCAATGATTCTCATCTCAACACATTAGATGGGTCTGAAAGATAATTCTAATGATATGATATAAGGAACTCATTATTTATAACTTTCTACATTGGTGGAAGTTCAAAATGGTGATCCACATTCCTGCCTTCTCAATGATATCCAATGTACCCACAAAGCGAGGAGTATGCTTCACTTTCCCCCCAATACATTAGTGTCCCAAACAAGGTGAAGCTCTCAAAAACACATGGTCACCAACTAATAACTCCAAAGGTCACCTATGAGTATTAGGATAATATTTGTACCATATCTATACCATTCACATTCTCTAATAAATCATATAAATATTTTTTATCATCTCATGAACCATACTTATTCCAACAAAATAAATTTCACTAATCTTGTACCAACACAATAAGTATTTACATGGCCTTCCATACAAGGCCTCAAAATCATCAATTCTAAATAAGGACTAGTAGCTACTTTTATAATCAAAGTCAACCAGTCCCAAATTTTCGTAACAAGATATACCAAAGTCAATATTTTAATCACATAGAATATCTTAAAAAATATTTCTAGCTCTATATGTCTAGAAATCATTCTACCGATGGAATGTTGCACTCAACCAAACCTGAGATTGCATAGCCTTCTACAGGACATTCCCAAAATGATAGGTAAAATGGGGGTCTATATCAGAGACTATAGAAGATGAAACTCCATGAAATCAAACAATATCATTCATGTATATATTTCCCTAATTCTCAACATTGGTTGTATCCAAAATCGTGACAAAGTGAGACAATGTGGTCATCCTCTCAATCATAATTAATATCACATTCATATTTCAAATGGTATATGGAAACCCAAAAAATTTATATAGATCTCTTCCCTTTTTCATGTCTGCATTGGAAGTGTCTAAACAAAACCCTAAGGTCTCTGGTTCTTGGCCTTGACTTGCTGATAGGTATGATAATGTGAAACAAAGTTAGAAATGTATCTTCTCATATATGGCCACCAAAATAAATTCCACATATTATATGACATATCTATGGTACCTAGATTCACTTATAACTAGGAATTATATAAATCCTATAGTATATCATTTCTCACTAGAAAAGGGTACAACATACTGGTTATAGAAACATTGGATACCTTTAGAAGAGAATGACAATTCACAAATAGTCTACCCACTATATAGAGAGTCCCAAATTACATATTATTAATCATAAAATTTTTGTTCCTGATGAATCGTATCAATAAGAGATATAGTCAGATGAACACTTACTGGAACCCCCTTGTCACATTATTCGAAAAATCCCAAACGAAGTATTACAAAAGATCCATCAATTCCCACTCTTATGATGATTATTCCATAGCTTGGTTCTAAAGATTACTACTCAAAGAATCATAAACAAAATTTACCTTCCCTGGGTTATAGTCAATGTTGATGTCAAAATACATCAATTACTCCACCCAATGCCTTTGTTAGAGGTTTAGATCTTTTTGATAAAAGATATAAATAAATCTATTATGGTCAGAATAAATAGTAAAACTTTCTTCGAAAAGATAATGATGGTAACTCGTAAGTGAATGCACCATAGATTCTAGTTGAAGATAGTGGGTTGGATAACTCTTATCATGTGGCCTAATAAAATTGGAAACAATGTCTACCATGTGATCACCTTGTATAAGAGTATATCCCAAACCCAAACCCGATGTATCACAGAAGACCAAATAGACCTACCAGAAAACTATAAGAGGTAACATCCGCACAGAAGTCAATAAACATTCCACCTCAATAAAATAACTCTAACATTTATCATCCCCACAAATAATCACTCCCATCTGAGTGAGAGCGGTCTTCGGAGAATAAAAAATAGATAAATACTTCACAAACTTGTAGTAATATCTCACCAAACCCAATAATCTCCCTATATCAAAATCATTAAGTAGTTTATCCCAATTCATAATATCTTTCACCATCTCTGGATAAAATTAGATACCAAGTTATGACAACACATTTCTCAAGGAGTTAAAGAAAAAAATTTAAAAAATTATAAATTGAATATTTCCCAAAATGTTTGTGATCTCTCATGATTAATAGAATTATTCTCAAATGACGAACATAATACACCTTAGAAATAGATTATATCAGAATATCATATATGAAACCCACATTGAACATTTCAAGGTACTAAATAAAAATACTATTCATAAAATCCATAAATACCATGAGAGAATTGGTCATGCCCAAGGGTATAACAAGATACTCAATGTGACTATACCAAAACCGAAAGGAATCCTTCTAAATATTGGATTATTTTATCCTCAACTAGAGATAACCTGGTAAAAAATAAATCTTTTGGAATTACTTATCCCCTATTATATATTCATTGATAAATTCAATTAGTGGAAAATGATTCTTTTTTATTACGATATCTTGCCTGCGTTTCAAGTAATAATCACTATGGATAAGTTCCCCATTATCTTTATTTTCAAAGTAAATAGGAAATGAAAAAGGTTTCACACATGGGGGAATGAGTACTTTCTCTATGATATCATCTAACTAATTATTCTACTATTTTATTTCATGTGGTTCCATATGGTAAGAAGTAATAGACACTATCAGAGTGCCAGGTACTAAATTAATAGATAAGTCTACCTCTTGTACTGGTGGAAGACCAAAGAAATTGGAAGGAAACATGACTGCAAACATGATGATATCTAGAAGGACATCATCACTCAATGATTTTTTATCAACATCAAAAATAATTCATTAATATTTTCCTAATTAACTATAGACAAAAATTTCTAGATCTACTCATCCACAGGTCCTATTCTCCATAAAAACATGGAACACCACATCAGGTGATGTAAAGGAGATATCCCAAAGATAACATTGAATTTGGGAATTATTAAAAATGATTCAATCCATACTGTCAATGAATGAGATGAACTAGTATAAAATAAAACTTACACTAGAGATAAATCTATAATGATGGTACCTCTAATGATTACTGGACTATTATCATCTTCCCATAGAGACTCTTCCACAAAGTGAAGAGGCTTTATTCCAGATTCCTATAGCTAGAACCACTTTCTTCTCATAGAATTAGATTACACCAAATTAATTTTTGGAACAAATGATGCCTCATAGATGTTCTTAATTGGAATGAAATGGTAGAATTTTTAATGGTGGATTGAGCGACCATAATAATTATATATTTTTGGTTTCCTAGTAAAAACACATCTCGAATCCCCAATGTTTCCACATTCGAATCAAGTCAAAGGGAAAATTATAGGATAATAAAAAGGTATAAAGATGCATACTATTGAGAACCATTATGAGAATCATTGGGCTTCCTATTTACTTTAAAGTAACTCACAGAACTGCCATTGGGGGAAAAGGGAACCCACATGAACCTTGACTTACCATCAAGATCAATCTCAACAATAAATTCCCTATCCATAAAATTATAATATGATGGGTCGTTTAGTAATAATGAGTATAAGGTATATCAAGTTAGAGACCCATATCAAATCATAGAGTGTTCATATTACCATTTGATACAATCTCGGGAAAAAATTGCACAATCATGACAAAGAATTTTTCATAATTCATCACAGTCATATCAGCCTAGTCTAGGTAGAAAACACTATAGCCTTAGATAGTACAATAGATTATATAACTAATCAATGAAAATAACTCTAAATTACTTATACTCTAAAACATCATTCTTCTTCATTGTTACCATCAAATCCCACCATCGCCTACTAGGTCCTTCTAACTAGATGGTGGAAAATATCACCTTAATCAAATCAGGAATTTCCAAAAAAAATCATATAGAAACACATTATTTCTCAAACAAAGATTGGCCTCTTGAGGATCATTATATCCTTGGAACACCTGTGGAATTTGGAAAATAAAATCTTGAGCATAATTCCAAGATTAGTCCCTTTAAGGTTCCACAATTTGATCCCAAAGGGGAATGGTTGAAGGTGCCTTTACTAATGCTTGGATATCATGTGATTCAATCTCAAAAAAAAATCTGCTACATTGGAGGATCCACGTACAATGATTCACCAAAACATGCCACATGGGTCCCATTCATACACATTCTCAGAGTCATGACTTGGAACTATTTCATTAGACAACATTGAAGACGTCAAATGGGTACAAAGATCATAAATTCGAACTATATATAGGAACATCAATTCTATAAGATAATATTTAAATATTTAATTTCAACATACCCAAATCAAATGTCACGAAAAGATACAAATAAGATCAAAACATTCACAAGTAGACCTTTCCCAAATACCCAAGGTGACTTTAGGCTTGTTATGATGATGTATAATTAGGAACTCAATCACAACTACCCACTAAGTTCCATCAAGGCATACCAAACTATATACTAAAACCAAGGAAAGATTCTTGACCTATACTTATAATATCACTTTGTTGTGAACTATCCTAGATACCCATACATTTATACCTGAGACAAAACTTACATATCCTAAAGGGTGTTCTCAATCCCCCTGGGTTGGTGACTATCACCTATCATCATACAAGATCAAGAGGGAATGAATTATTCACAAGGCATTGAAAGATAAAAATTACAATTATGGATGCTCAACACTCAAAAAGAGAATTACCAGAAAGAAACATGTAATAAAGTACATAAAATAAAGATAAACATCCAAAGATGACAACATCGAATAGACTAAAAGTTATAAACTTCAATGTATCAAGTGGAATAAAGCCCCACTAGTCACTATCACCACTCCATGGTCTAAGGGATCAAGTACATCCACTACCCTAAATTGTTGCTTTCTTTTTACTTAGACATTCCATAGAAAATTCTACAAACACTTGAAGGGAAATTTAGGGTGTGAGCTATAAATAAAAAGTATGGTATCACCAAGTATTCTATAATCAATACCAAAAAAAATACTAGTTATGGTATTATTTTAAATAAAACAAGTAATCACATTAAATTTTATTATTTTAAACAAAATCTTGATCTAATTTCAATGGTTGGATGACATATCAAAACAACTGTCAAATAGGATTAAATAAACATTTTATATAAAAAAGTTTATATAAATCAATTGGTATGAATAAAACAATTCAATAAATTTATTACAGGTTTATCAAATCCAATAACTCATATAACCATGTTCAAACACCATGTTTTACATTAGTTACAAGATATAATATCCTTAAATATCTCATAAATGATCACATATCCTAAAAAAAGTGAAAACATAGTCAGCACTGAAATAAGGGAACCCATTCCAGGAAATCAATATACACCCTAATAGGGGAACTCATCACGAGTGTCCATATTTTACTTGGATTACTTATAATTTTCATCGTAAATCTAGTTCTAGGGGATCAAGATACTAGAGTTATTTTCTTAAAAACCTACTAACTTCAATGTTTCATGTGTGCTTGAATTAATAAATCATTAAATCTAATTGCAAATCAATCATTTTAAATAATTTTAAAATACACTTTCCCAAATACTATTTTCAACATGCCTTTTCCATTTCAAAAAAAAATCATAAGGTTTCATAATTTAATTCCATTTTTAAACACTTATTGATTTAATACGTTTT
This sequence comes from Viscum album, assembly GCA_963277665.1. Classification (NCBI taxonomy): domain Eukaryota; kingdom Viridiplantae; phylum Streptophyta; class Magnoliopsida; order Santalales; family Viscaceae; genus Viscum; species Viscum album. The sequence goes on from OY728160.1 coordinate 1,808,349,284, forward strand.
CTAAGGTTCAATCATCAAATTATTTCATCAAAACAATTTAAAAAAATAAATAATTTTTCACAAATCCACCCCACAATTTCAATTCCATTGAAATTGAGTTTTTCCAAAATTTTCATTCCCATTTATAAATTAAAGATGAAATCATCACAATTACATGTTTTTTTAATTAAAAATTAATTTCAAATTAATCATTAAATTAAAGGATTCAATAGTAGGGAAAGGCATTATGGAACAACCCACCATTAAATCAAATATCCTAAATAAACACCCATAATGGGACACGCCAATAGAAAACTAAGGTGTCGATTATTGAGGACGAATAATCTAGAATAAATATCACACAAAATAGAATTTAGATTCATCAATTTAATGTTGTCCTACCAAACTCTATGGAGGAGATAACAGTGATCGGATGAAACCACATGAATGGAAATCCACTTACCCGAAGAAGATGAACGAGATAATTTCTACTTTGACACACTATAAAAGGGTTTAGAAGTTTGAAAACCACTTATTGAGAGCCTCCAAGGATGAATAAAAAATGTTTGGTCTAAATGGGGGGGTGAATCCACTTAAATTGAATGTTTAAGATTTTTAAAATAATATTTTGTGAAATCAAATCCTACATGCTCATTTATTTAGAGGGGTTTCATTGTTAGGAGAAACTATGCACCATCTGTGCGACCCTACTCTTATGGTGCATGGTTTACCTAGTGTGGTTGAATGGTTTGGGAAACATTGTGCCAAATTTTCACTCCCTACTGTCTAGTGGGAGAATTCTTTGCATAGGGCGGCACATGGTTTGGTCAAACCGTGCACCAACTATGCATAACCCAAAAAAACTACAAATTCACCAAACTCTCCCAAAAAGACCTCAAAACAATATGTTGCCCAATGGAGATAAAAAAATATATAGTAATACCCAAAAAAAAGTAATTGGATGTTATAGATATTGATTATTGGAGTCTCATTTTCCAAGATTTATACATATTCTTCAGGAACTTCTATATTATATGCTTGGGTTATACTGCCCTAGTATTTAATTTTCTGATATATTATAGTCCTATATTGGAATATATTTTTTTAATAAAAAATTAAGGTTTTATTACTCTTATTTAAATGTGATTTTTGAACAAAGTTAATTTTAATATTATAAAAAGGGGTTTTCCAGTCACTTTAATATATTTTTCCTTCTATCACCATTTCCCCAAGATAAATTGTAAATATTTTCAAAGATCCATTATTGAAGAATATTTTGAAAATTTAAAAGCATCAAAATATTTCACTTTACATTTTTAAAAGTTATATTTGAATGCAGCATGTAAATTTTTATTTAAAATCAATATTTAAAATGATTTCTAAAAGTTCATTTATGGTTTCAATTCATCATCAATTTTTTATTTTCAAAATTATTTACCCTAAAGAGGTTTATGATTCATGATTTATCCTAAAATATAAATATGTTAGAATTTTTTGGATTAAACTCAAGATATCAAACAAATAAATTCCTTATCCCTTTATTTATTATCCCCTTCCAAACATAATTTTTTAATGATATTTTTAATCTTTTTCAACATAATTTTATGATTCCATTATGAAACTCGGGTTGTTTACTTTTAAAAGCACCCACATTATTTATCTTGATGGATTATGACCATGTTATTATTTTATTTACATATTTGTACACCCATTTCCCTATATGGTGTTACTATAAAATTTCTAAATAATTCATATCAGAAGACATTCACCTAGAAAGAATATTATTCTATTTACATGGGAAAAGGAATAAGAATTTTGTATTTTGTTATTATAATGTAGATTATTATTGAAAATTTATATATGTATTTTTTGACCATCCACCTATATTATATAGATGGGTTGTAACCACATTATAACATTTTTTTAATGTGGAATATATTGATATATTTTATGATTTTTGACTACGAACATAGGTTGATTATATATTGATATTTTGTATCTTTTTTTATATGTATAGCCATGTTTTATTCAATAAGACTCTCCTTAGGAAATGGTATGAAATTTCTAGTTTAATCTTATTGTTAATTCATTGGGGATAGAAAATTGATGGGTAAAGACTAGAATAATATATCTCCTCAACACATTAATATATCTCATAAGACAAAGAAATTTTTGTTTTGGTGTATTCCACTCCCCATAATATAATAGTGTCTTGGTAAGAGGCCTTGAAAATATGTTTTTATGGTATGCTATTATGAATTACAATAGTACAGGTTCATTATTATCAAAATAAAAGTTTTCATCTATTTTCATGGATACAAAATGATGTAAATTTCAGGTTAATTCTGGATTCAGGTTTTTTACTTAATACTTATACAATATTTATTCAAAGTTTATGTTGTGATTTTCGTAGTTTCATGCTTCCAAAAATGTGATTTTCATCTCACCCATTATTAAGTTACCAATTACCTAGGTTATGAATAAACATAGTTCAAAAGACATGTTAGGAAGGATATCATATGTAAATGAGGTTATGGGAGATATTAAAGATTCATTATTTATAATATATTTTCATATATAGCGGAAAAATGACTTCTTAAGACAAAGAACATGAGGTTTTTCTGTTTTTCCCATATTTATCTAAAGTTGTAAACATGGAAGATCATAAAAAGGAATGACAAGAAAGAATAATTTTTTTTAAAGTATATAAGGATATATATATATATATATATGTATGATTTTATAGATGGTATCAAGAGAAAATGTAACTTAATTGTTTATGGCATTGGATCCATGAGTGTTGTCCTAAGGAGTCACATTCATGTGACTCAGCATTACATATTATAAATTACTTATTATTGGGATATATATTTTTATTTTATTTATATAGATTATGTTATGGATATTAGTGAAAGGGTTGACATCATGAGAAAATTTTCAATGGCCTAGAAATCTTTATTTTGATGAAAATATGATGGGAAATACTTGAGAACTTGGTTTGGGTAATAAGAAAAGTACTATATTAAATGATTATTCCACTATGCCTAGTTCCTTGTAGGTTACATCACTAGTGAAGTATGGAACTATGGCTGTTGATTATTTCCTCCATCATAATTTTCCACTCAGTATAGTTGTCTGCGTGTAGTTAGAAATAGATATTAGTGTAAATTCTTAATTTCTGATGGGAACAAAGTAAGAGGATCCTTGTTTCGGAACCGTAGTTTCCCTAGGCATACACCCATGATTTTTTCCTATGAATATTTAAAAAAAATTATTTGTTTCTTGTTGATTTTAATTATTTTAATAAAATTGAAATTAGTTATTTACATTAAAATAATGATTTCAATAAGACACTACCTTGTTACTATTTTTCAATAAAAATGATATTAGTAATTTTATAAGTGAAGTGAAAATTAGAATATAATGGTTTATATGACAAAGGATATATATATATATAAATATAACATTATGTGATTCATTTAAGGTTGTTTTGCTCAAACAAATAATATACGCTCCACGTGTATGTGGGAATTGTTTTATCTTAGAATGTTCCAAGAAAGGCACTATATTGAGATGGAGGATTCATTTAATTAAATGTTTTGGATCTAGTTATTGGAGGTGATAGGTAATGAGTGCCCACTTTTAATACATATATGGTTAGATGTGGATATTTTTTAGCCCCTAATTTTAGGTTATATATACACTAGTGAATCTTGTAAATATCCTAATCAAATTTCATACTCTTATTTTCCTAGTTTTGAATTGTAATGATGATCTTGATTCCCCATTATGCATATTGGTCGTAGTTAATGGTATATGCATCCTTCGGTTTCATTATAATTTATGATGAGTTCTTCATTTATTTTATTCCGTGTTTTGAAATATTTTTATTTCTAAACTAATTATTTTAATACATGACATGTCGACGTATAGTAAGGCTATATTAGGTTCTATAGGTGATCAACATATTATCTTTTGAATTTTAATCAAGAGAAATCACTCTTGATAGATTACTTTGGAAGGATTATCACTAGTATCCATATCATGGATTTCAATAATAAATCTGGGCCTTGTGATGGGATAACATGGGTTCTATGACATGGTAGTTGTAACACACTGATATTTTTATTAAATATTTCATTTTAAATAATTTTATTCATTCGATGTATTTCCTTACACACAACACCACATTTAGAAGAAGCACATAACATTTTTAAAATATTATGTGTATGTTACCTCCTAGCTATTAAATTGGAAAATATGAATAGTAATAAATAAATTAGGGAAATATATGTTCAAAAAAATTTAAAAAATAATTACTTTGTTATCAAATGGATAAAATATGAAAAATAATATTTTGAAAATAATAGTAATATTTTTTATGAAAAATTATTTTTGTGTGTGTGATTAATTTTATGTCAATAAATAAAATTAATACCTCTTATTGAATGAATATAATTAAATTTATATATTATTTAGTTGATTAAATTTTTTAAAAATTAAATAAATATTATTCTATGCATATGATAAGAATAAATCCAGTTTTTCTGCATAATTTATTTATTTTTTTCTTACAAATAGTTTTGTCGCATTTTCCAAAATTTAATTAATAAAAACATCTTCCATATATAGGTATTAGATTAGATGAAATGGTTTAAATATTTATAATTTTGATATTCAGATTTAAAAAATAGACCCCTTTTATATTTGGTCAATATTAATAGTAACTATGATAAAATATATCACCTCGATAGAGGGTAAATCAGGTTAATTTAGAATAATAATAAGTAGAAAAAATATAATTCTTAATTATAATTATCTTTAGATGAATTTATTTTGAAACATAAAACCTTATTCTAAATATTGAGTTCTTTAATGGAAAGTTGTCTAGGAGAATGACTTATATGTTATTTAAATCCAAAGAAGTTACAAAATATCACTCTCTTTGATTTTAATATCAAATATTTGTCCATATTGGAAAAGAATGTAAGTTACGAATGAATATTAGTGTCTATTTTGATCCTAATAAATTTATTTTCATGATATAGTTTTTTAAAAAAAATAGTAACTATATAATGACCTAAATTTCTTATACAACACCATTGCAATATTTCTCAATTTAATAATAAATATAAAAAATAATTTTAAAATAATTACTTACATAGTTTTAACAATTTAATGTGTTTCATGAATTTTATAGATCCATGTGACATATTAGGGTTGTTTGAAATAATTATATTTTAATACTGCCTTTTCTATGATGTATTAAACATTCAATTAAATGAAAACTATCCAAATTGACAATAATGATATTTTTTCAAAATAATATTTTATTAAATTATTTAAAAATCATAATAGTTAAGAAATAATACAATGTGGGTATGTAATGGTATAAAATTTTATAAATTGACCATTTGTGGGGAAATTTTCACCTTATATATAAAAATTAAAACATATTAATATTTCAAAATTTGTAACTATTGTTAAAATTTAAACAGGTTAACTATATGTTAATAAAAATGATAAGGTTTTAAATTACACTAAAACTTTTCTAAATTATTTTGGATGATAAGATTAAAACCCTATCACATATTATTTTCTAATCCATTACCATTTTTAGGTACTTTTTTTGAGAATGAATTTTTTATAATTTAATCCTTTTATAATTCCAAAAGATCTCCTCACCCCAAAATATAAAAGGGCTCAATATACATCACTTATTTACCTGAAATTAATCCTTAAATATTGACACAAATATATAAATTTATCTTTTAAACATTATTATAAACCTTATATATGTTCCATACCTCTAAAAGTAAAACCATATATCCCTTTAGAGGAGATCTAAATGTGTTGTTTCGAAGAAGAGGTAATTTTACTAACTATTCACTTTCTTTTTGTACCATTCATTGCCTCATCTATATCTATGATATTTATCATAAAATAAAAAACTTAAGTATCCTAAAAATTATTAAATTTTATTATGATTATGAAAATACCATCATACACCCACTTTCCCATCAAAGGAAAAGTGAATGTATCACTCGTGTGACAGTATGACTTACCATCTTATTGTAGTATTACAATTATTTTTTCATGAACATATTTTTTTATGACTGTTATGATTGTTTTAATGTTTTTATATGATATTATAGAAAAAATTATAATGATTAATAATTATGTCATTTATACCTCCTTACCATCCAATCCATTGGGAATCGATAATGTCGTTCTCCCGTACATGTGGACTACCACCTGCATGATGCGATGTGATTCACTTTATATTTATATTTGACATTGATGGTGATAATAATTAGTTTAATGAATATATATGATATACATGAAATAATAATTACTATGTAAATTTTCATTATTATTTTCCATTCTTTCATTTCATCAGTCAAATAATGGAAAAAATGTTCATGCATATATACAACATAACGTCTCCATAAATGGTTTAATTAATTTATCTATATAAAATTTATATGAATGATTATAAAAATGTATATAATTAATATAAATTATATTTATAAAATTATTTAAATTATGAATATTAGGGATCCATGATCAATATATAAGACCCAGACTGCCAAACAAATTCCTGTGTGGAAAAAGAAGTAGTTATAACCCAAAATAGTGATTTCAATAACAAATTATAAATAAATGGGTGATAATATTTCATTAATAAATCATACATGGTATGATAGATATTCCTCTGGTTTTGGAATACATGAATAATAAATCTATATTTATTATATAGGAGTATTGAATATGAGCGAGGAAAGGTGATACTTGAGGTATGGGTTTTATTTCAAAATCTCCTAAAGAATTATTCCAAATGATATTTCAAAGGATGACATCCTTTGATGTTACATAATATTTACTGGGGATATGATCCAATTATTAAATCCAAATTATTACTCTGGATTTTTTATGTGTATGATTAAATGATGAAATTTTTATGAAACCCACTCATTTTCCTTGTGTTATTCTGTGATTAAGTATTTATGAAACACATTTATTTTCATGGGATCTGATATGATCGTTGTGTTATGATCTTGTGCACACATATTTATCATTTCCATTATTTGAATGTTGGTAACTATATCATCTTATAGTGAGTTGATTTAATATTAATGTATAAAAATATCATCCCACAATTGTTGGTATAACATTAGGTTTTAGTCAAAATGTGGACAATAAGGTTATAAAAATAATATAAAAACCTTGGGGATTGGTCTAAGTATATGATAAAATATTAATTTTTTGGTAATTATTCTGAATGACCTAGGTTTAACCAAAGGTTTCATTGAGGATTATTTCATGACTTAGAAATTATATAAATTATTTTTCAGAATTATGTGGACTTACTCAATGAACATTATTTCTCACACAATGATTTTTTTCTTCAGTAGATGGATGGAAACCAATGGAATCTTGTTAATTATGAATGTGATGGACAATGAAATTATTTTCCACCTAATCAATCAAGTTTTATGGGAGCTATAATTTAGAACAATGCATCTTTGCTCATGATACATTCTTAGGATATAAATCACACTAATTTTAGAAATGATCAAAGGTGGGAACAATGTACTATTTAATATTTCATGAGGAAACATCCACCTTATTTTTATGGATCTTCTTATCCACTAGGTGTTGATAGATGTATTATCACCATTGAGGAAATATTTTATATTATTGAATGTTCAGATCATGGAAAATTTATACTATCTATTTATCAACATGAAGGTTAAATAGATTAATGGTATAATATTATCAAGAATACAAGGTAAGAGGAAGAAATAGAATCCATGTAATGTGATTATTTAAAGGGTACATTCTTCAGTAAGTATATCCCTTTTATTCTACATAAAAAGATTGAGAACTAATTTCTTAATCTAAATAAAAATGATGATGAATTAATTGTTACATATAATGAAAATTTAAAAGGATTTCGAGGTATACCACTAGTTTAATTATCATCCCTAAAATTAAAATTGATTGAATATTTTGTGACTTAATAATGAATCTCCAAAAGTTATTACCTAAAAAATACATCAATAGTTATGATTAAATAGTCAATTTGTACTCAAAGTAGAAATAGAAATTGGAGTTTCCCACCATTACCATGGGTTTCTTAAGAAAAGAAATATTGAGTCTCAGAAAAACTCATATAAATCATATGGGGGGAATGAAATTCCAACCATTTACATGCATGAAATATTAGATTAAACATCATGGTAAGTGTTTTAATGGAATTGGGAGGTGCTTTAAATGTGGAATGGTGGGTCTTAAAGACCATTAATGTCAAAAGGTGATGAATATTCTAGTTAGTGAAATGGAGGAAAAGAAGAATCCATATAATACACTGCCCATGATAAAATGACATAAGTGTAGTGAATATGGTAATTATTCTAACCCGTGCATGAATTTGAAGTATTTTGATGACCAGGACCAATAACCTCTTAATCTCAAAGATAAATTAAATCTTGTGTGATCACATCTTTCAAAGTGGGTTATGATAATGACATAGAGAATAATACACTTATCATCAACTCAAGAACATATAATATGGTATTTATTTATATATTCACCTATTATTTTATTTTCCATGAATTTTTTAATTCTATCGCCATATCATCTCAATTGTTAGATGTCATGTTATCTATCAAAAATAATAATGGAACAATGGTCGCATATCAATTCTATAGTTCCTCTCTAATTAAAGTTTGTGGGAATGTTCTTCCTAAAGATATTGTGTTTCTCCATTTAGTGAATTTGGTGTGATTCCTATCCTATATTTACATTATCTATATAGATCCCATATCAATTTACAAGGAAGGTATGTCACTTTTGAAATTAAAAATCAAACTATGGTCATTTAATGATGCAAGGATGAATATTAACTTCCAATAGAAATTTATTCAATTTGGTGTTTCTTCATTCCTGTACATAAAGGTTACTGTTATCATATGGTTGAGGAGAAACTAAAAATCAAGGATACATATATTATAAGGGATTTCTTAATGTCTTTATATAATTATTTTATGGTCTTCCATAATATGACGAAGTTTAGTTTTCAATAGAAATTATACCTACTGTTATTTCTATTTCAAACAGTCCTTATATAATGGTCCCAATTAAGTTTCTGAGATTGAGTAATCAAATCTAGTTGAATCAGGATAATGTATTTATATACCCTAGTGCACCACCATGGGTTGAACTTGAACTATTTTTTAAAAAGAAAGATGGAACAATGCATCTTTCCATTGATTATAGAGATCTTAGCTAGATAAAAATCAATAAAAAGAATCATATCCTCTATATTTCTGACTTATTTTATAAAATATATGGAGATCAATACTTTTCCATGATTTTACTTCATTATAGATATCATTTATTGATGTTTAAGATATAGGATATCCCCAAGAAAACATTCTCTACAAGGTATAGGCACAATGAATTTATATTGATTCCATTTGGTCTTAATTATACCCTTTATCTCTTAATAGATTACTAGATAGAGTCTTAAGAAACTACCATGATATATTTTTGGAAGTCTTTATAGAAAATATTCTTGAATATTCAAAGATCATGGAAGAGACTGAATATCTTTTAAGGATTAAACTTCTAACCTAGAGGAAGGATAAGCTTTATGAAAAATATACCCAGTGTTAATTATGGATTTAAAATATTTCATTCATGGGTCATAAAACTTCATGTGATGTTATATCAGTAGATCCTAAAATGATATAATTTATTGTAAAATATACTAGACCAACCATGTTAACTGATATCCATATTTTTCTTGGTTTGGATGGATGTTATTAACTCTTTATGAAGAATGTTTCTCATCTATAGAGTTTATTGACAAAGTTAAATTGGTAATGAGTGAAGTTTCATTATATTTATGAATTTGAGGAGTGATTTAAGGAACTAAAGTGAATTCTAGTCAGTTCAAATTTACTTACACTACCCTACAATAGAGATGGGTTTGTAATATATAGTGATGCATCAAATAATGGAATGGTATATGTCCTCATAAAAAATCACATGGTTATATCTAATGCCTCCTAAAAATTGAAGGCTCGTGAGAAAAATTACCCAACTCATGACATCGAGTTATAATTAGTAATTATTTTATTAAAGATATAGATACATTAACTCTATGTAGAATGGTGTGACATAAATAATGATCAAAAAATGTAATGTATATTTTCACACAAAAAGAGTTGAACATTCACTAAATAAAATTGTTGGAATTGATTAAAGAGTGTGATTTCTCATTACATTATCACCATGGGATAGGAAAAAAGGTATTATATGCTACGATTAGAAAGGACCATTCTAGATTATATATAATGGGGACAATAGAAGATTGAATATTTATGGACTTTTAGTGGATTTATCTTTAAATCTTTAAGGATGTGGATAAATCATATATTTCTCAAATGAATGTTCAACCGTCAATATAAGTGAAGACTAAGGTAATGAAAAAGGAATATTAGGATCTACAAAATAGGGTGAGAATGTTTCTGAATTTAACCTTTATTATGACAGAATAATATGGTTCTAGAACCTAGTATGTTTCCTAATCATACCAGATTTGAAGAAGGATCGATAGGATGAGCCTCATAGTTCATGATTCTATATTAATCCTTGAAAAAAAATAGAGTATTGAAAGTGTATTTATAGTGGGATGAAATGAAAAGAGTTATTAATAAGTATGTTCATTGATTTTTGGTGTTTTTGTAAGTTAATTTTGAAGGAAATAATTGTAATGGGATTTTATAACTACCACCCATACTAGAATGTAAATGGGAAAAAATTATTATGAACTTCATTGTCAAACTTCCAAAAAAATATAAAGGGAATGATGTATATGGGTTGTAGAAAATTTCCTAATGAAGTTAGAAGAGTTCATTTCCATTAGAATAGATTTATCTATTGATTAACAAACTTGTTTATACATTAAAAATTTGTTAATATTTCATGGGTTACCAATATCAATTATATCTAACTGGGATCTTAGGTCAACCTCAATGTTTTGGAGAAGTCTTCAGTAGGATTTTAGTTCCGATTTATGTTTTATTAATTCCTCTCATACATAGATAGATGGTCAATATAAGAGGACCATTAAAAATAAATAATACATGTTGAGTTCTTGGTAAATTTATTTCAAAGGTGGAAGTAATCAATTAATTCCTTTAGTGTAATTTTCTTACAACAATAAAATTCATTCAAGCATTCAGATGGATCCTTATTAATCCCGTGATGGTAGGAAGTGAAAAAATCCAACATGTCATATTAAAGATAAAAAAATAATGTTTTTTGGGGAATGATAGAGCTATAGAAATGGAATAATTTTTAGATCCATTCAACAGCAAAAAACAGAATATCATAGTTGAAAAAAGAGTTATGTTGAAAATCATTGGTCAGATTGGGAGTTTGATGTATTTGAGAAGGTTTTTATATGAACTTACCCAGGGAAGTAGAATATAAGATTCAAGAAGAATGTCATTCTAAAGTCTAGGTTTAACACTCCTTTTTAAATTCTTGATTGTATACGTATGGTATATTATCGATTGGTTATTCCACTAAATTTATCTCATCACTAGGATATGTTCAATATATCCATCCTGAGGAAGTACATGACTGATACTACACATGTAAAAAACTCATAGGGCATACCCCTAGAGAAAGATATTTCTTATGAAGAAAAACCAGTATAGATTATATATTATAGAGAGAAATTGATATGAAATAATACTTCTCACATGGTCAATGATTTGTGGCGAAACAATAAATTGAAACAAGCTACATGGGAACTTGAGGTGGTAATGAAATAGAGATATCCAAATTTTATTATATTAGTATAATAAATTTTATGGGATAAATTAATTTTAATGGGGGTAGAATATAAAACCCTAATATTTTTATGAAATATTTATCTTTAAATAATTTTATTTATTTATTTGTCTTGTGTTACATGAAATAATGAGTTTTGACGAACCACATAACAATATAAAAATACTATGTGTATGTTCTGTATAGCCATTGGCTTAGAAGATATGAATAACTATAAATAATTAAGAAAAATATATATTCTATTAATTTATAAAATTATATCAATAGTTCTCAAATTATTATCATTAGAAACAATAGTTATTTGAAAATAAAAGTGATTTTTTTTAATAAATTGTTTTTATAAGTGAAATCCATTTTAAATCAATAAACGAAATTATTATATAATGATTAATTATTTTAATTAAATTTATATATTATTTACATTATAATATGTTTAAAATATTAAACAAAAATATTACTATGATTGCGATAATAATAAATCGATTTTTAAACTTAAAAAAATTCAAAATAAAATTTTGTCACATTTTGTGTACACACATTAAAATTAATTATTTAAATTTATATATATTGAATTAGATGAAATGAATTAATTATTTATAATTAGGATGTTCAAATTTTAGTAAATATTCCTCTTCTATTTTTGGTAAATATGGATAGTAACCATGGTAAAAATTATCAACTCACTAATGGGTAAATCAGGTTAATCTTGGTTAAAAATAAATGATATGGCCATAATTAATCATAATAATTATCATTGGATGAATTTAATTATATATTTAACACCTTCATCTTGAAATTTATTTTTTTAATGGACACCTTTAAAAAAGGACTTATTATTATTTAAATCAACAAAAGTTACAAAATTTCACTCCATTTTTTTAATATCTCATATATGTCCACCTAGGGAAGAAAAGTATGTCATGGATGAATATAGGTGCCAATTTTTATATTTAATGTTTTTCATGATATAAATTTATATAAAATTTTTTAAAGTATATAATCATGTAAATTTCCTATGCAAAACTGATGCAATATTTCTCTAATTAATAAATATATACAATAAATGAATTTAAAAATATTAGATGTTATAAAATGTGATTGAGTTAATGATTCAAAATAATTTTCTAGATACATAGCCTATATAAGGGAGTTTTAAAATCATAATATTCAAATTCCCACTTTTTTATGATTTATTAAAAGTTAAAATAAATGAATAGTGTCAAAATTGATAATAATGAAATTTTATCAAAATATTAAATTATTTAAAAATCCTAAAAATATTGAAAAGTTAAAATTTTATTAATATATGGACTAATATATCCTACATTTTTCATTTATGGTGCATGTTTTACCATATATTTGATAATTGAAACCTTTCAATATTGAATAATTTGTCATTGTAGTTAAAATTAAAATAGGTTAACTAAGGGTTAATTCAAAGTAAATGGATTTAAATTAATCCATAACGTATCCAAAATCTATTAGATGATGGGATTACAATATTATGCAACCTTATTTTATAATTATTATCCATTTAGAGGTATTTTCATTAAAAATGAATTTATTATAATTAAATATTTTGAGAAATTCCAAAAGTGCCCCTCACCTCCATTATAAAAGGGAACCTCCTCCCTCACATTATTACAACACATTGGAAATTATAACTCAATAAAAATATACAAATTTATCTTATCCACATCCCTATATAAATTCTATAGGTTTTGGTATCCCCATAATACCAACCCTAAGGCCAATTATAATAAATCTAAAGGACTCGTTTCGAAGAAGAGGTAATCACCGTAAAAGATCACATTTTTTTAACTATTACATACCTTTTATAAATATATGGTATTTATCATAGAATAATAAATTCATTACCCTAAATATTATTTTATATTATTATTATAATATTCGGTGTCCTATAACCAACTTGTTGTACATGTATTACATGGATATTTAATGTATTTAAATATTAAACATCTTATTACATATTTTTTATTGTTCTGCATGACTGTGATGTAATAATGTCCTAGAGTATTTTTTGAATTGATAAGGTCATGGTAGTTCCCTGCTATAATGATAACCTATAAATGCTATAAAAATATTCTTAAATATTGTTCTACGGTTGGATGACATACTATGAAGGGACACATAACATGCAGAACATCAAGTTAGAGTACCCGTAAGCAGATGAGACTTCATCTCATTAACTTCTCACTTGGTAATCTCCAAGATAGGAGATTATGAGAACAGACCCACTAGTAGGAATTCCACATGTTTGTTGTGTCATCGGATATTTCTATCTGTGAACGTGTGTAATGATCCAAAGACATTAATATTATCATCAATATGTGTCACGACTCGCGCACTTTGATTTATTGATGAAAAATGTCATGCAAATAGTTGGCGAGATGTAGGGTACGTTGGGTGCGTCACGAGTGACATGATATTAATGGATAAGTCAGGGAAGGATTTGTCCCCTCCATTTATGGAAGTTGATATCTTGTCCCTTTGATTGAAATAGAACTGTCATGCGAAATTATATGTCCATGGTGTAACGATGAGTTTATTTTAGGTAGTCAAAGAAAGACATATCAAGCATAAAGGTTGATGATACTATCATGAAACCTTATTGATGAGATATTGAGATAAAGGGATTATATTACACAGTGAGTGTTCATATGTGGATATTTTTATTACGACTTTATGTTCTTTCGCTTGGGTTCCTTGACACATTTCTAGATAGTACTCTTGGATTGTAGGCAAGTCTTTCTAATGCCAACGAGAAATAATCCTAAAAGGTCACAAACTTAGTGTTTTTTGTGATCTCGTTTAAATTCTATTTGAATTTAATTAATGAAAGAAATATTATTCTTAAGACCGTGGAATAATTTTATTCAATTTAAGAGGATTTCATAAATTAAATAAATATTTATTTATTTTATTGAAAATTTAATAAATATTTATTTACTATTTTGTAATTAAAATATTTATTTAAGAGAATAAATTATTTATTTATTTATTTAGGTGTTCAATAAATGGAAGTGGATTTCGATCAGACCAATTCCAGTCTCATTGTAGAATAATTATTTGCAAGATGGTAAATAGTTATTAGTTGGTGAAAGTTAAAATAATAATGACGCTCCTATTATTTTGTGACGTGGAATTTTATTCATTATTCAGTTTTGCACAAGTTAGTGCACCATAAATAATGATGTGGTATTATTATTATTATGATCATGTGTTTTCTATAAGTTCGTGAATGTATTTAATTGTTTTTATGAAATTAAATATTGTAACTAAAGTTCCATGAATATAAATAGACAATTACATATATTGTTCCATTGGGAACACATATCACGCTTGGTGAATTGAGAATTGTTGAGCTAAAGAATTTCTCTCTCAAATCCTCTTCCTGCCCCTCTAAAGAACGAGAGACATTATTCAAGGCTGAAGAACAAGTGATCAAGAATGTTCGAAACAAGACACTCACTTCACCATGCTAGCACCCGGAGAACGAGTGGTGTCGCTCGGAGTCCATCGGATCATGTGTGGATCACCGCTATAGGGATTCTAGATTGGATCCTTGCAATCTCAACAAGAAAATCTGGAAGGTTCATTCTAAATGATCAACATAATTAATGAATAAAATACCAAATATCCAAGTTTTATTTTCTTTATGAAATTAATTAAATTAATTATAATCATGATGTGGAAGATCCTCTCTAAAGGTTTCGGCCCTCTTATTTCTTTATCTAAATCTTTGATTCAATATTGTGGAGACTCACGTTCATTTTCATATTGATCTTGGAATAATCATTGATCATGGTAAAAAATAAATTTGGGTGTCTTCCCAACTGCGCTTCCACTGCGCCTGGAACCTACAAGTGGTATCAGAAGGGTTACATCATATTTTATAATTATTTAAATATTTCATCAATGATTTACGCATTTAATAATTTAGTTGTTTCAATTCAAGTTAATCATTCTCCAAATCTAAATATCAATATCTGTTCCGCCTCTTTCATTTCATGTTTAACTTACAGAAATGATCTTTTCTTTTAATTTTGATTAAAATAAAATAGAGGATCCCATCCGGTGGTGCCAAAGATTCCTGGTTGTACAACACTAGAACATAAAAAGTTTATTTGATAGTACACATCCTGTAGTCAATATTGAATTCATCGAATCAATTAAATAAACCAAGCCATGTTTTGGAATCTTTCTAAGTCTTAAATGAATCTGTGTGTTAACCAGGAATAAGTGTCACATGGTTTTCGGATTACACGTTGTGTAGTCCCCTGGACACGGTGTGTAGTCCCTTTGGGTTAGGGTTGGACCGTGTACCCCATACACGTATTGCCCAGCTGGAGACCGTGTAACGAGGAACTACACCATGTGTGGCCTACAAGACTTGTTGTGTAATATAAATATTTCCTAAGTACACTCACACGACGTTTACCCAGGCGTGTACTTCGGATGGATGGTGAAAAATAGTACACACCCTGTAGTTGGAACTACACGCCATGTACTCATCCAAATTATACAGATATATTAAATTTTATTATTATATTATACAAACCCTTGATATGTGTACCATCGTGCAGGCGTAAATCTGAGACACAACACATGAAAGGTGTTTTATATATGTTTGTTTTATTTAATATATGTGTAATGTTCATTTATACTCATTGGGTAGTTTTGATTAGGAATTCACCGGGTTGCCTCCAAGGTACATGTTACGTACAAAGATAATTTTAAATGAATTTATTTGATTGAAATTATGATGGATGATAACATCAAGGAAATTCAGAAAAGGGGTTAAGATAAAATTATTGATTAATTAAAGATGATAATTAATTTATTCGAGTGTGATTTATCTTAAATAAGAACGGTTAATGAATGGAATGCTAGTTTTATTTTTGCGTAAATATTCTTGCATGTATACATGATCATGATCTGGACCAACACCTTTTTATGTGGATAGTTTCTTTTAATTTATTTATTTAAATTAAATTTGTTGGCTTGTGAGCCTTCACATCATTAATATGTAGGGCATACGTGCCCAAGGTTTCTTTTATGTAAAACCCCTTTTTACCCCTCACCTGCGTGTGAGTTAAAAAGGGCATATGTAATGGATGGGACTCCCAATCTAGTGGAGGTGGTTCAAGCTAGAGTCGAGACAAAACCAATCCCAGAAGATACGTAGGTGGACAAGTGGAAAGTTGTAAACATGGACCCAAAAGGTTCAAGATGTTTCTCCCCTATTTCAGGGTTAGTTTATCAACTACTAGATAAACTAACCTTTATAAAAGCTCATGATCATTTTCTTTATTTTATTTCTGTCATTTTCATGGTTTATCATTATGGATGTGTTTTCACGATCACATAATTAATGAATTAAAAATTCATGCAATATAGAAGTAAAATAAACCAAACTATTGTGTAGATATTATCAAGAAATGTTTAATCACTTAAGTAAGTTCCACTTAATATTAATAAGCATGTGATAATGATAATAAGCAATTCACGCATAAGAGATAAATATCCCTCAAATAAAATATTAAGTCTAACCAAGCCTTTTGAAAGCGTGACGGATTGTCACATATCGATCGTTCAAAGTTTTGATGCTCTACTAATGTGTATAGTAGCACTCAGGTTGAATCCTTGACGATGATACTTTTTTAATAGTCGAATGTTTTTAGTTGGTTGTATTTTGATTGTGGGGGTTTTTTACAGAGCTTATGAAAAGATTGATTGGTTAATATTGATTTTAAAAATTGAAAAATATTGGGGTGAGTTCATTATTAGGGAGTTAAGATTCTGATTTCCTTGATCTTTTCTTTATATTGTATTTAAATTAACACCCACTTCACAAGATAATGCTGATTGGAATTCCTAAGTGTTAAGGCTTTAATCCAATCCATAACTTATCTTAGGGTTATAATCTCAATTAGATCTTTTTTATGGTAGTGTATTTATGGTTCCAATAATCCCTGGAAACCACTCTTTAAACAAAACAATTCATTAATCCATGACATGTTAAGTCCAACATACACAATGTTAATTCAAAGAATACTCATCGAGTATAAAATCTCAATCTATTAATATCACTAAATTATAACTCACCCCAATGAGAGATTTACTCATCCATTTAAATTATTAATAATATTGTTATAATTATTATGATGATAAATTAATAAGAGAAAAAAATAAAGGGATAATAAAAAGAGTGGTGCGTTGAACACACACACAAACGATAATGAGAATTAAAAACAGACTTTCGATTGAATAAGGAAGGAAAATAAGGGAATAGGATTCATCTTTATTTAAACTATTTTAAGAACATTAATATTAAACTACCCAAGGTGGATGAGAATAAGAGATATTGAAGAAGAAACTTTCATTAAAATATAATTAAAAAACACAAGCACTTACATGATTACAAACGAAGAACAATACAAAAGTAAATGAAAGGAAGCAAGGAGGAATGGTTTCTCAAGTAAAAACTTGAGTATGGAAGATCCTATCAAGCCATTGGAAGAGACTTGTTCGTTCCAACCTATCCTCCTTTTCTTTGAAATGACAACTCCTTTGAAGGATAGGAGGGGGTGTATTTATTTCCCAAGGATGTAGACTGTTTTCATTCACAATATGTCCCTCCACTAGGCTTGATGATTTGGAAATCCAGACAGCAGAATCTCGAGATATCTCCTTCTTCAAAGTTGTAGATAATAATTTTGGCCGACTACTCTAAAAATTTTGAGGCATTTGGACTTATGTATTCAAAGTTATTATGGTTTGATTAAACACAATTAAACTGTCCATTTCAATACATACTTTTTAAAAGGCCTAAATGTGAATGGGTTTATCAATAGGAAGTGGCCTTCAAATCCGAACACTTTCTTCAAAAAAGGTTGGCCTCTTATATCTACTATTTCACAATTATACCCTTAACATTGGAATAGAATAAAGAAATTTGGACTTCCTGAGAGAGCCTAGCAATTAAATCTTCATGGATGGTCCAGTTTCTTCATAGATTCTGTAGGCCTTCTTGTGTGGTCCATGTGGGCCGTAAAATGGAATAATTGACTCATTATCCCTTAAAATGAAATGTTTTATATTGAATAAGGAATCCTACAAAACAGAAACCTTACAATTTGGATCCATTGGGTGAGAGTTGTAAATAAAATAGTGAACTGACTCAATTGGATTACTTCTAAAAATGCTCAAAAATTATAATTAGTATTAAAAAATTAATATTTCACACAAATTATACACATTTAATATAAAATAAGTAAAGGGAGTATATAATAAGTCATGAAAATATTAATAACATCAACTCCCCCACACTTAGTCTTGTGCATGTCCTCATGTGCAACAAATATAAAAACATGAAAAAATCATTTTCACTCACCAACAAATATTAAAATTTTGTTTCCCCAATCAGGGAGGATTAGACAATATCACTCATACATATTGAATTCCACCAAAAGTTGTTAAAGAAACAATGTTCTGAAAACAACTCATTTTTTCATGCTCAAATTTAGAAATGGAAAATAATGGCACACAAAACTTACTCCTCTCAAGATGATAAAATTAATTTACGGAGCTTCACTAATTCACAAACAAAAAGTGAAAATATTAGTGTTTAAAAGAGCTATAATCTTCCACTCTCTATCCAAAGTGCATAAGAATCAAGAGGTCTTTCTAAGGTGGTTTTCTATGGCTATGGGATGGTAGGAATATAATGTCCAAGAGAGAGAAGAAGATGGGTAAGACATCAATATGGAAAAAGCAATGCAGATTTTTTTAAGTGAGACATGAAAACAAATGGAAACACATATTTATGAGGGAATTAAAATGTGAAATAATTCACAAAAGTGTAAGGAAATATGAATGGAATGAGATGATGGAATATTTAAAAAACACAAAACTTCTCCCAATTCCATATGAGTATAATGAAAGTGTTCATTTTTTTCTTTTTTTCTCTTTTTTTCGAAAGTTGAAATTGAAACAGATCTCACAATCATATCCCAACCCATGATTGATCTCCTCATGACACTAATTTTAATAGTTATAACAATATCAAAGGCTGAGAAATAGTGATTTTTGACCTACCCAAGACACAACTTTGTTTTTTTTTCTTTTTTTTTCTTTTTTTTAATACATGTCAATAAAATTTGAACAACATGTCATAAGATTATATACATTCCCAACCCCGACTGAATGAAAACCTCCCCTCCCCCACACACTAAAATGGATTATTTCCCTCAATCATATTATAACTTATTGAAAATCAATAAAAGGCCACCCAAATAATGAAATATATTCCCCCCACACATAAATTTCAAAAAATTATGCAATGAAAATCCATGTTGATAATGGGTGGGATAAGGTATTGGGATTGTAATGTGGCTATCAAAGAAAATGTTTTCATAGGCTTGAAGGGGATTTCAAAATGAGGATTAATGTAAGGGAAATGGGAGGCTATTTGGCTATTGTGATTCTCATGTGGTTCAGAAAATGCCTCTATCATTTTAATGTACACTAAAGTAAGAAATTCAGCTCAAAGGTCCACAAACTCAAGATTCACCAATGGGGATGAAAAAAACACTCATTTTGAAAATATGGACATAGGTGCCCTTGGTATGAAAGCTGATTTTGTTCCTCACGGTTGGGGAAAATCGGTTTTCAAATCAAAAAGTGAGCATTCAAAATTTTTTGGTTATGACACAATATTCTTTATCCAAATTTATGAAGACACCACAAAATTTTTGAGATGAACCATGTCTTCAGACTCCCAAAAATGGTTGGAAAAATTTTGAAAATTGTAAGGTGAGTAATTATTACTCTTGTTTATTCATTTTTTTAAGTGTTTTTTTTATTGTTTTTTAGGTTATTGTTTTAGTTTTTTATAAAGACACTCCCACACAAAAGAGAAAGAGTAAATAAAAGGGTTTGATAAAGAAAGTGGTAAAAATGAAATAGAGGGGAAGAAGAAGAAAGCGTGAGAGAGAAAAAGAGATAGAGAGAGAGTTAAAGGGAAAGAGGTGCCCCCTGGTTTGGATTTGGTGGGTTTCCATCTCCATCTAGTGGTGGGTCAACTACAAAAGTTGAGGATTTTATGTAAGTCGATGTGGTTCTTGGATTGTGTGTCCTATCATGGTGATTCTTTAATCTATGTCCATTAACTGTGAATGTCCTTTTGGAAGAGGGGTCTTGGAATTTCACTAAACCAAATTGGTAAACATGAGAAACAATAAAAGGACCTTCCTAGTGAGAATTAAGATTACCTGGGTGAATCTGAAATCGAGAGTTTAAAATCAATACCTTTTCACCTTCATGGAATACCATTCTCAGGATGTGTTTTTAATGGAGTACCTTAACCTTTTCTTTGTATAGATTGTAATTCTCATAGGATTCAAGTCGAATCTCCTCCAGTTTATCCAATTACAACAATCTTTCTTCATCATATTTTTCAAGATCAAAATTACAAGTTTTCACTTCCGGAAATGACTTATGTTGGATTTAAACTAGAAAATGACATGCTTTACCAAAAACTAGCCTAAAAGGAGATATCACAATGGGTGTTTTATAGGAAGTTCGATAAGCCCAAAGTGTTTCACCAAGTCTTTCATTCCAGTCTTTTCTGGTGGGTTTTACAATTCTATCAAGAACTATTATTACTTCTCTATTAGAAAGTTTATCCATTCCATTTATTTGGGGGTGATATTCAGTTGAAGTTTTATGTACAATGCTATTCTTTTTCAAAATAGATTCCATTATTATATTACAAAAATGGGTTCCTAAGTCACTTATCAAGGCATGTGGTGTGCTAAACTGGTGGAAGATGTGTGTCTTTAGGAACTCACTAATAGTATGTGAATCATCCTTTCTAGTGGGTTGAGCCTTGATCCACCTAGAAACTTAATCAACCGCAAGAAGGATTTATGAGAATTCATTGGAAGGGGGAAATGGTCCCATGAAATCGATGCCCCAAACATCAATGATCTAACAGAAAATTAATGGCTTTTGGGGAATTTCATTTCTCTTTGAAATTGTGCCAAACTTTTGGCAAGTGGGACATGATTTAGAAAACTCATATGAGTCCTTGAAAAGTGATGTATAGAAGAATCCAGAGTCTAGGGCCTTTCAGGAGGTCCTTTTTGGTCCAAAGTGGCCATCTCCGGGAAGTGGGTGACAAAATTCTAAGATGAAAGAATGTTCATTTTCATTAGCACGTCTCTTAATTACCATATCTACCCCAGTTTTCCAAAGTTTATTTGCATCTAAAAAATAGTATTTTGAATCACTTTTCAACTTAATTTTTTGTTCTTTTGAAAAAAAAATTAGGAAAAATACCAGAAACCAAGTAATTTTCAATTGGGGAATACCATGGTGACTTTGGAGTGAGAGATTAAAGGTGCTCAGTGGGGAATTTAGGGTCGATGATTTTTGAATGATAAGAATTAGAAATTCTACTCAAGTGATCAGCCACAGGGTTTTATATTCCTGGTTTATCTTTGATTTCAAGGTCAAACTCTTTGAGAATTAGGATACATCTTATTAGCCTCGGTTTGGAATCACTTTTCTTGATTAATAACTTTATAGTAGAATAGTCTATGAAGATGATGATTCTGGCACCTAAGAGATAGGGCCGGAATTTATCTATGGAAAAAACCACAGCTAAAAGTTCCTTTTCAGTCACAGTGTAGTGAGATTGAGTTCCATCCATTTTTTTTAGTCATAATAGATTAAATGAGCAATTTTTTCTTTTCTTGGACCAAGAACAGCCCCAACAGATCTATCAGATGCATCACACATCAGTTCAAAGGGTAAGGACCAACCTGGGGGTTGGAATATTGTGGTAGATGTAAGAGCAGTTTTGAGTTCAATGAAGTATCTCTTGAAAACCTCATTAAAATTAAAAGTGACATCATTTTGGAGCAACCTAGTGAGTGGGATAAAAATTCAACTGAATTTATGGATGAATTGCCGATAGAAACCGGCATGACCGAGGAATAAACGGATGTCTGGAACAGTGGTGGGTTCAGGAAGTGATTAGATCACTTCAATTTTGGCAGGATCAACTTCAATACCCTATTTTGAAACTATGTTCCATAGAACAATCCCATTTGCAACCATGAAGTGACATTTTTCCAAATTTAACACAAGGATACACTTGACACACTTTTAAAGTACTAGAGAGAGTGAATCCGAGCACGATTCAAATGACCCACCATAAATGGTAAAGTCATCGATGAAGACTTCCATGCAGTGTTCAATGAGTTCAGAAAATATACTCATCATACACATATGGAATATTGTAGGAGCATTTAAAAGGCCAAAAGGCATTCTACTATATTCATATGTTCCAAAGGGGCATGTGAAAGTAGTCTTTTCTTGGTCCTGAGGTGCGATTGGGATTTTGAAGTAGTAGTTGTGTCCATCAAGAAAGAAATAGTGCGAATTTCTGGCTAATCTTTCTAGAATTTGGTCAAGGAATAGAATATGGTAGTAATCTTTTTGTGTTTTAACATTCAATTTTCAGTAATCAATACACACACGCCATTTTTTCTTCACTCGAGTTATGACTACCTCCCCATGTTCATTTGTGACAATAGTTATCCCACCCTTTTTAGGTATAACTTGAATTGTACTAACCCATTCACTATTGGAAATTGGGTAGATAATACCATATTGAAGAAGCTTGGTGATCACTTACCTGACTACCTCAAGTATGAGTAGATTGAGCCTTCTTTGTGGTTGTCTAATTGGTTTGGATGATTCCTCAAGATGGATGTGATGCATGCAAATGGAAAAGTTTATTCTTGGTATGTCATATTGGGTCAAACCTAAGGACTTTCTATTTTCCTATAACACTTGAACAATTTTGGACTCCTTAGTTTCAATAAGTGAAGCAGAGATAATGAAAGGATAAGAGTGATCATGGAAAAGGAATGCATATTTCAGGTGTTTAAGAAGAGGTTTTAGATCAGTCTCATCTTTCATTTGTGGGTTAGACAACTCAGGAATGGAGGAAGGGACTTCAGTTGATTTAGATACATTTTCCTTAATATTGTACAAGGTGAAGTAGTGGAGATCAAAGTTGATGTGGGATTCAAGAGAGTTTTCAAGATCCTCTAGATTGATGGAGTCTATGAATGAGAGGTCAACATCAACTTCACCATTTATAACTTGGTTAATCATGGTGTAGATTTCACAAGATACTCTCTCATTAGAACATGATGAACATGATGAATTGGGGTTTAATTGACTCTCAAAAGTGTACTCAGAAGCATGGATTGAGAATTCATAGTGATCCTTAGATGGGTATCGCATGGCTTGCAAAATGTTGGACTTGACCATTTGGTCACTAAATTCCATGGATAAGATGCTTGAATGGACATCAATTTTGGTTCTCACATTCATTAGGAATGGTCTTCCTATAATTAGGGGAGATCGAGAAGACTTTGTCTCACCTTCCATGTCAAGGAAATAGATATCAGCAGGGAAGATAAGATCATTGACTCGGATAAGGACATCCTCAATTATTCTCTCAAGACTAGATGTGCTTCTATTGGCTAACTGGATGACAACACTCGTCAGATGTAAGGGACCTAGACCAAGGTTGGAGAAGATGGATTTGGTCATGACATTAATTAAGGCTCCTAGTTCTATGAGTGCATCATTGAAGTTGGAACTCCCAATTTTTCATGGAACCGTAAAGGTCCTAGGATCTTTTCACTTTATGGTAATAGACTGTTGGGTGGAAACATTTTTGAAGGTCCTAATTTTCCTCTTGTGGGGGAAAATTCCTTAATAAACTTGGCATAGTTAGGGATTTTTTTATATCATCTAAGAGGGGAATTTTACTTCAACACGTCTAAACATATCGATCATTTCAGGATTAGGTTTAAAGGACTTATTTGGATTAGAAATAGCTTGAGGAAAATGAATTGGATTCCTAAGTGGAATGGAAGGAGGTGAGGGAATGGATTCAGATTCCTTTTCAAGTTTATTTTTCTTTTCATTTTTTAGGTCAACATTTAAAGGGGATTGGGAGGTCTCATCATGAGGCATAGAAATTTTCTTTTTCGATCTAAGTAAAATTTCACTTACATTACCCTTGGGGTTAGGTAATGGTTGAGTTGGGAGTTGGGAAGAATTTCATTTTTGTTGCTGGCTTAGGTGGGAAGCAAGTTGACCAATTTTGGTTTCAATGTTCTTGAGTCTAGAACGGGTGAAGGATGCAAGATCTTCTACATCAATTTCCCATGGTTGTATGGAATAAGAGGCTTTTCCCAGATTGGGATTACATTGATTTTGGTTCTTGGTAAAGTGATTGTATTGGTTTTAGAATTGGGAAGGCTCACTAGGATAGTGGAATCCAAGAGGAGGATTGTTCCTTTGAGGTTGAGTAATAAAGGGATAATGTTTTTGGAAGTTACCAACACCCTGACCATAGTGGAATTCTTTTGGGTTTTGATGAGGGTATTGAGGGGGATGAGAAATGGGATTCCCATATCTCAAGTTAGGGTTATATGTAGAAGAGAAGGTCTCAGAATGGGGTTGGTTGAAGTTTCTAACAAACTGACCTGATTGTTGAGGTTTGGGGTTCCGCTGAGCATATGCTACATTGATCTCCTTGATCTGGATGAATCGGATTGATCCTATTGAAGTTGTGGACATGTTTCAGTTGGATGAGATAGGGAACTATAGATTCCACAATTATTGATAGGTCCAAGTAATAGAGATTGTAGAGAAGATGAGGTTGGGGCTTTGGTATCCATAGCTAGTTATCGCACAAGACCTATAAGTTCACTCATCCACTCTATCAAATTTTTTGGTTCCATAGATTGATTATCTTGAACTCGTTTGACTTGATCAGGTGCTCTAGTATGGAATTTTTGTGTGTTTTCACCCATGTTACTTATGAGATCTCTTGAAGTTGTTGGAGTTTTATCAACAAGAGCACTGTCACTTGCGACATCAATGGGAGTTCTCTTCATAGACAATAACCCCTCGTAGAAGTATTGGATCAAGAGTTGGTTAGGGATTTGATGATGTGGGCAGGTTTCAACAACATATTTGAACCTCTCCCAGTACTCATGGAGTGATTCATTTGGGAATTTACAGATACCACTTATTTCCTTTTGGATAGAAGCAGTACGAGAAGCAGGAAATAATTTCTCTAAGAAGAGTCGCTTCATGTCATTCCATGTGGTTATGGAACCAGGAGGGAGGTAGTAAATACATGAAAAACAATTGTCAACTAAGGATAAAGGGAATGCTAAAAGTTTGATTTTTTCCTCCGAAACCCCTTGAGGCTTCATGGTAGAGAACACCACTTTTAACTCATTAAGGTGGAGATGTGGATCCTCACCAGCCCGTGGAAATGAGGAAGAAGATGAATCAAACCTGATTTGAGTTCAATTTCAGACTCTATGTTTGGATATTGAATACCAAGGGGTTGGTAATTCATATTAGGGGCATAAAGTTCTTTAAATGTTTTTTCCCTAGGATTGGCCATATCTAATTCAATTGGTTGGACAAGGACTTGTTCTTGAATTATTTGATTATCCCTAAGGTTCCTCCTAATTTGGTGAAGTGTTCACTCAATTTCAGGGTCAAAAAAATCTAAGGGATTATTTACAAGGCTATAGGGAATTCAGAGATATTTTGGAAGAAAGAGGAATGTGGATTTTTCTTTGTGTTTTTTTCGTTTGTGATTTTTATGAGAAGGCGGGTTTTTTATGTGTTTTTTTCAAAAAAAATTAAAATTTTGTTTTTTTTTGTTTTTTTACAATAACAAAAAACTAATGACTATTTAATTGCACCATCCTCAGCAACGGAACCATTTAATTGCATCTGATTATCACTTATCATACCGGTCAATGTTCCAGTGCTCTGCTAATGTGTATAGCAGCACTCGGGTCGAATCCTCAGCGATGATACTTTTTAATAGTCAATTGTTTTTAGTTGATTGTATTCTGATTGGGGGGTTTCTTTGTAGAGATTTTGAAATTATTGATTGATCAAGATTGATTTAACCAATTGATAAATATTGGGGTGAGTTCATCATTATGTAGTTAATCTTGTTAAATCCTTGTGCCTCACTTTGTATTGCATTAAATTAACATCCATGTCACAAGTTAGCGTTTATTGGAATTCCCAAGTGTTAAGGATTTAATCAAAGCCTTAACTTAACATAAGGTTCTATTATTAACCATATATTGTTTATGGTAGTATATTTATAGTTCTAATATTCCATGGAATCCACTCATTAAACAAAACTAGTCATTAATCCATGATATGTTATGTCCAACATACACAATGTTAATTCAAAGAATATTCATCGAGAAAAAGTTATCAATCACTTAACATACCTAAATTATAACTCAACACAATGAGAGATTTACTCAACCATTTGGGTGGTTAATAATCTGGTTATAATTTTATAATGATGAATTAATAATTGAATAAAAATAAAGGGATAAGAAAAGAGTTGTGCGTCGAACACACACACAAAAACAATGAAGTGAATTAAATACTGAATTTAGATTGAATGAGAAAGCACAATAAGGGAATGGGATTCAAATTTATTTAAACAATTTTAAGACCACTAATATTATTTAACATAAGGTCTATGAGAATAATAGATTAATAAGAAGAAACTTTCATTAAAATAGAATTAGAAAAACAAATACTTAAAAGATTACAACAAAGAATAACGCAAAAGTAAATGAAAAAAAAGAGAGGAGGAAAGGTATCTGAAGTGAAAACCTAAGTATGGAAGCTCATACTAGGCCTTCTTCAAGGATTTGGTCGTTCCAATATATGATCCTCTCTTCTGAAATGCCAACTCTATTGAAAGTAGAGGAGGGGATGTACTTATATCCCAAGGTGGTGGACTGTTTTCATTCCAAAACTACCCCTCCACTTGAATCGATGATTTGGACATCCAGATAGATGAATATCAAGATATCTACTTCTAAAAAGTTGTAGATAATAATTTTTTACGACTAATTACAAAATATGGAGCCATTTAGACTTATGGATACAAATTTATGGTGCCTGTAGTAAACAATTGTAATTTTTCCATTTCCATCTAGACTTTTCCAAAGGTCAATATGTGAATGGGTTTTTGAACATGAAAATGACGTCAAATAAAAAAAATTTCTTCTATAAAGTTTTCAGAACATATAATATCTTTCATAGTGAAAAATCCCATCTTGATTCGATTACTATATCATGAGAAATGTCATGAATAGTGTTCGGATTTTAATTCCCAGCCAGAATGGTGGGATGGACTTCAAAGCATATAGGCCCCTTGTTATTGTAGTTGGACCTTCAAATTTTTATCCATAATTCCTTTGAATAATAAAGAAAATATGGTGTAGTTTCATAAAATTTGGGATTTGGGATTTAGACCAGTAACTCAATCATCATGTTTGGTCCAGTTTATTTACAGATTCTTTTGGTCTTATTGTGTGGACCATATGACCCTCCAAATGGACGATTTGGCCAAAGGTTCCTTCTAATGAAATGTTGTAATTTGAGTAAAGAACCCTAAAAACAAGACTCATGCAATTTGGATAAGTAGGGTGAATGTTATTATTAAAAAATTAAAAAAACTTGAATCCGGATGAATTCAAATTGTGATCTAAAATTATATTAAATATTTAAACATAAATATTTCACACAAATAATTCACATTTCATATAAAATCAGTAAATGAAGTATATAATAAATTATGAAAATATTAATAACATCAAATTTCCTTATCTGTTTCCTCTTGGTCACACCAAGTCCTGCTATGGAAGTCAACCCTTGATGTGAACCAAGTCAATTCAACCCAAAACCTTGAATTATAATTCCCAGGTAATTGAAAGCACCCCACCAAGGGTTGGTCAAGAACATTGAACTATGGTTCGATTCTAACCAAGATGATGGAAGGATATGCCGAATTAATATTTTCTTTTAGGGATTTTATCCTTATATGTAAATTTCTATTTTATTATATTTCATAAATGCTTGTTAATATTAAGTGGGATATACTTAAGTGATTAACCATTTCTAAGATAATATTTACGCATAATCTGGTCTTTTTTTAGTTCCATCTTTCATACTTGTTTAATTCATTAATTGTGTGTTTGTGACAACACACCCACAATAAATAAACCATGCAACTAACATAAATAAAATAAATGGTATGATCATGAGATTTTTCTATTGGTTAGTTTATCTAGAAGTTGATAAACTAACCAAAGACCTAGGGGAGAAACACATTGAACCTTTTGGGTTCATGTTTACATATTTCCACCTGTTCACCTTTGTATCTCCATGGATTGGTTTCACCTTGGATCCTATCTTGATCCACGTCCACTAGCTTGGGAGCTCTATCCAATACATATTCTTTTATCTCACTCGCAGGTGAGGGGTAAAACAGAATTTTACATAAAAGAAACCTTGGGCACATAGGCCCTACATATTAATGAGGACAAGGCTAGCAGGCCAACAAATTTAATTTAAATAAATTAATTAAAATAAACCATTTACATACAAAGGTCTTGGTCTAGCTCATGATCATTTATACATGAAACGATATTTAAACATAAATAAAACTAGCATTAAATTATTTAATCGATCTTGTTTAAGATAAATCACACTCGAATCAATTAATTATCTTTAATTAATCAATCCTTTTATATTAAACCCTATTTCAAAATTTTCTTGAGATTCTCATCCATCATAATTTTAAGAAAATAAATTCATTTTAAATTGTCTTTGTACATAACTTGTACCTTGGAAGAAACCTGGTGAATTCTCATTCATAACTACCCAATAAGTATAAATGAACATTACATAGATGTTAAATTAAATACATATATATAAAACACCTATCATGTGTTGTGTCTCAGCTTTATGCCTGCACTATGGTGCACGTCTCAAGAGTTTGTATAATATAATAATAAATTTTAATAAATCTGTATAATTTGGATGTGTACACGGCATGTAGTTCTGACTACAGAGCATGTACTTTTGTTCACTGTTCATCTGAAGTACATGCCCGGGGACATGGTGTGTAGATGTAATTCAGAAATCTTTAGATTATATGGCATGTTCATTGGGACACACAATGTGTAGTATCTTTGTTACATGGTTTCTAGTCAGGAAATCAATGTACGGGGTACACGGTCCTACCCAAACCCGAAGGGACTTCACATTGTGTTCAATGGGCCACACTGCGTGTAATTCGAAAACTGTGTTCCACCTGTTCCTGGACAACACACTGAGTCTTGAAGACATAGATAGGATCCATTAACGCAGCATGGTTTGACGGACAAGTCTGATGCATTGAACCTAATATACATGTCATGTACTTCCAAATACACATTGTGTGTTCTGGTGTTGTACATCCAGTAACGTTTCACACCTCCAGATGAGATACTCTATTTTATTATTATCAAAATTAAAATAAAAAATTGTTTATGTAAGGTGAACGAGATATGAGAGAGGAGGAATAGATCTTTAGATTCATATTTGTAGAATGGTTAACTTGAATTGAAACAACTAAATTATTAAATGCATAAATCATCAACAAAAAACTAAATAATTACAATCAACGATATGACTGCTCTAATGCAACATGTAGGTTCTAGGCACAGCAGAAGCGCATTTTTGGGTGTACCCAACTTTAATTTTTTCCATTAACAATGATCAATCTGAGATCTGTCATGATAATAAAATATTGGATCTTCAGAATAAAATGAAGAATAAAAGAAATTAAGGGAGTCCTGGAACCATATATAGGATCATCATATGTTTTTTATAATTAATTTAATTAAAATACAAGAATTTCTTTGATGAAATTATCTCTCCGTTGATGTTTCTGGTCACGATTTGATGTGATTCATCATTGTATCATAGAATCCAAGAGTAGGATTCATCTAGCGGTGATCCACACATACTCCATGTATCTCTAGACCTCACCGAAGGGATCTCCAGGTGCTAGCATGAAACATCCTTCACTTGAGATGTCCGCCTTAGATCGCCTTGAGAGCCGCTTGCAAAACACTCTCCTTGATCTGGTGGAAAAGGATCTCTCTCATATCTTGAGAGTGTCCTTGGAAGAAAAGAAATTCTCTCTTGGATTGAGAGATTTTTTAGATATGTTGTTCACAACCGCAAAAATGTCTAGGCTAATGAGGATTATATAAATGGGATTTTAATTACTTAGAATAATAAAATGAATTAATTACCCAAAAGAATTTATTCATTTCATTTAATTCTTAGTAATAACCCATGTCTAATAATAACAGTTTACTGTTATTATTACTTGACATGCACCCTTTAATTTACTCCTAATATTATTTCTCACAAATCCCCAGAAAAACTACATGGCATATACTTTTCCAATTTCTTTATTTCCTCCACCATATTTATTAGACCTTGAATAATGGTTATTTATTTCTCAAATAAATATCACTGCATTACTCGCTAATAAATATATTATTTCACCAAAAATATATTCTCTCGAATAAATAGTGTTGAAATAAATACGATCAGGCATCCTTGAATAATTTTTAAACCACAATCAGGAATAATCTTTATTCAACTTGTTAAATTAATATTTAACTGAGATACTTGGATACACTTAGTGTGTGACCCTCTAGGCCTCTTTATCAATGGAATTAGGCAGAGACTGCCTAAATTCCAAGGTTAGCATCTAGAAACACACAAATCCACCCATAGAGAAAGAAGTTAACGCTGCAATGACGTGTCACCTCCTATGAGAGCTTACTATGTAATGTAATCCCTTTGTCTTGATATCTTGAATCAACCAGGTTTCATGCTAGTGTCATCAACCCATGTGCTCTATTATTCTTTCTTTGACTTTCTAAAATTGAACTTTCCCATTCCCTACCATGTCCATGGATTTAATTAGGATATATCAATTCCATCAAAGGGCCTGAGATATCTACTTCTGTTATGAAAATGGAAGGGACAAATCCTTTCTTACATTATCAATTATTTTTGTATTGCTCGTGACACACCCAACATATCCTACCTTGCTACGAATAGTGTGTCCTCGCAGTTTTCTTCAATACATCTAAGTGTGTGATTAGTAATACCAACTAATAATAACCTTAAAGTCTAAGGACCAATACATATGTCCACAAATAGGAACATCCAATGACACTATGAAATGTGGATTTTCTGCTGGCGGGTCTCGTTCTCATAATATCATCCTGGATATTACCAAGGGTTCACACCATGAGAAGGTGCCTCGAATTTTTATGAGTCCTCACCCCTAATGGCCTGTATTATTTATGTCCCTCAAATAACATCATTCATCCGTAGAACATATATTCAAGGATACTGTTATGGCACTTCTGGATTCTCATCATAGTAGGGATCCACTATGACCCTTTAATGAAACATTTATCCTTAGGACATTATCACATGTATTATCATGTAGAATAAAAATAAAGATGTGATAAGGTATTTATTAATGAATAAAGTACAAAGTAGTTGGTTCTAGGCCACCAACTCCAACAGTATATTCCTACTCCCTCTAATGAATCCTATCATGTAAATACGACGTAAAATTATGAGAAAATGAAAATTCCTGCTAATTCATGCCAAACTCATCATGTAATTAGGGTGGAAAATTACAGTAAAATGAAAATATCTTCCAATTTTCATGAATCCCATAATTTAAATAGAGTGATATCCAAGTATGAGAATATACAAATTCCTGATGATACATATCGTGACCTTTATCTAAATGGGATGATAAACTATAGGAAATCACATATCTCTTCGAATGAATATGAATCCCATCAGTCAAATATGATGGAGACCAATGATTAGATGAAAAACCATACTCAAAAATATGAATCCCACCAGTAAATAATGGTTGCAATCAAATACCAGTAGAGTCAAATTCATGTGGATGCATATCAAGCCCATCAGACAAATACAATGGCACCCAAGGAACAGATTCAAATTCTTTCTCATTCATATATCTCGTAATAAAAATATAGTGGAAATCAGAGAAAGCAGTTAGCATATCCCAATTATAAACTATAGGTAGACTTTTTCCTCTTCCTCCATATAGGAGAACTTTCATTACCCACTAGCAATAAATAGAGGACCAGTGTAGGCACATATTCCTGCTCTAACATCAGAATGGACATATATTCCCATTCTATCCAAATATGTCTCTCAACACATCCTAAAAATGATGGAGGATCAGACATAAATTCTTAACCTTATCCACCAAACTTATCAAGATATAATCACATCTACGGTAATAGAAAGGAATCGATCCCACAACCCCACCTCCCCAAGTGGGGTGGCTCATCCACATAATAGGATGGTCACTCTAGAACACACATGCAACCATAATCCCATCCAAAAGGGTTGTCAGTAATAGTTTTTGATAAATAGACAACCATATCAAGAAAAAATACCCATTCTAACTATGGGACACCAATCCACCATAGTGGCTGCTCCAAGGCAAGCACATATCCCTACTAGAACTCAAGATGCTTGTTGGAATATACCGGTAGCACCATGGGATCCACTCGAATAGGAACCCATATGTGAAGGAATTTTCCTATAGTAAGTGACCCCAGTCGTCTGTAAGAGGGCACCCAGAAATAAATTGCTCTAAAGGAAACTGAATAATGAAGAGAAAACTCATGACCATACTCTGTTGGAAGTTGGCATTCTTGAGGCCATCAAACACTTATCTATGGTGGCTCAGGATCCTACCAATCCATTACCAAATTATGGAAGTGGAAATATTAGTTGTGAAGGTCCTCCCCATAATATTTTTACTAGTAGAACTGAAGGTCCTCCCAAAATCATCTACCACAGAGGCTTACTTTGTGGAAAAGAAATAATCGATCATGAGATTCTATCTCCTTATGAGAACTATAGTATCCCTCCTTGTGGCTAGAAGATTGAATAGAAATAAGGTCATCCACTTATTAGAATCTGCCCTAATGGTCCTCCCTCGGGTATACATTGTATAAATTCTCCCTATAATCATAAATCAAGCTACAATGATAGTCCTTGCCATTGTGGCACCAACTGCGAAGGTCCTCCCAGTAGTGACATCTTATTTCATCAAGAAGGACATCCTCTTTATATTTTGCACCCTGATGGTCCTCCCTAGGGTATACATTATAGAAATTTTCCCTGTAATGAAACATCAATCTATGATTTCATTACTCCATATTGTAGCACCAACTGAGAAGGTCCTCCCCATAGTTAAGTTTTATATTAGTAGGAAGGTCCTCCCCTTGCCACATCAAATACATCAAAGCCCTCATATGTAGAGGTTTTTGGAAGGATAGGGACAAACATGTTAGATACACTATCAATAAAAGGTGACATTATTTATTAACCAGGAGATGGATTGAGGAAACACTCATCTTCTAAGATTCCCCCATACCATTCACATATCAACGATACCCCTACCAACCCTCCTACTTGTGGCCAGATCATCAAGAAGTGTTCAAATTAGGAATATCAAGTAGAGGAATCTATAGTAGAAGAATAAAAGGACACATTTCTCATAATAATACAATTAGCCAGAGGTGACATACCAGTTATGTTTTGGCCCACATCCATTTCTCAGTTTGATACACAAAAAGAGTTTTTAAAAGAATTCATACATAAAATTCATCTTAATCTCTAGAAAACTCTCCTCCTGTTGAAAAAAAAATCTTTCCCTGTAATGGGTACATAGATAATGTCAAGATATTGGGATATCTTCATCATCAAACTGAATTGGAAGCCCTTCCATCTGTATGGTGACCACAATCATATAGGCATAAGAAAGATCTCCAACTAACCTGCCTCCATGTAATGCATAAGTTGTGTCTTCCTATTGGTAATGCCCCACCTGATGTTTATATTCAGGGATGGGGAGAGCATGGATATTTTCATTTCAGCCCGCACCCCCATTCAGTTGAACCCATTGGAAATGACATCCTATAATTTCATTATCCCAATATGGGGATCAAATGAAATCCCTATTTAGGAAAGGTGACATGCTCAATAAAGATCATCCCTAAGTATTTCTCAAAAGCATCAAGCCTGATGGGAGAAAGCAATCGAAAAAATCATGAATTAGGAAACTGAGAACATTTAGCAGGCTTCTCGCCTAAGGGGAATCCAATAATAAATCACTCTTTATGTCCTCAGAAATAAATAGTTCACATATAGACCCAACACCATATCTAGCTCATGCTTAAATGGGAATTCATGAGATCAAGAAAGTGACAATAGTAGCAACAACCGCCACAGTACGGGATCATCCCTAGCCCACAGGGTTGGGTGAATTTTTTACACAAAATTACCCCATAAGAATAACATATTTGGGCTGAGACACGATAATAAGGGAATGGGAGCAACCCCATCCCATAGGACTCGGGTTATTTTTACCTTAACCACCCACCCGATGGAAATCAATATTTTCCCATTTAGGGAAAATGATAAGTATAGAGGTCTCCCATTCCGTCCCATCTCATGAATCATTACCCCTAAAAGGGAGGTGTATGGAAAGGTTGTATAGAGGTTCCCTCTTAGTTACCCTTCACCAAGAAGCTTGAAGATGATCTCAGAATGGGAGGAGAAAATCAAACAAAGGACACAAACATCTCTCATACCATTCAGAAACAGCTACACTACCCATAATTCATTATGCATCGGTGATTATCATGGATGTTAATACTTCATTTGTCACAACAAATGAGGCAAATTCATAAGAACATAGTGAGGATGGTTCTAATCAGAATCTGATTTACACTGAGAATGAATGTGGGCTTACCCAGAACCAGAGGGCCACCCTGAATATGGGTGTTCCCCCAATCGATCCTCCACTACCTCCTCATTGAACCTCCAATAAAGAGAATAATAAAATCAAGGTTGTTTATGACCCACCACTTCCTCTTGGTGAGAAATTTCCCCTTATTATTGAAGAAAGATTCACTCGACAGGAGGAAGAAATGAAATATTTGAGACGAATCAATGTTGCACTACTTTGGGGTAATCACCTTATCAAATATGATCCCTAGATAGAACCTCAATGTACACTTCCAATAGGTGTACCTCATCCACAAGGGTTTATATTGAAAAATGAAGCAAGGCCAAGACATCCACCCAACATTGAACTTAGACCATCAGTCTGCATGGACCCAATCATGGATGAATATCAAGATTTCCTTCTATTAAGAAGGAAAATGGAAAATATGTAGGCAAATCCTCAAAAGTTTACCCTGGTTGGATATCCGCCTCAAGTACTAGAAGAATCGGCACATAAAATCTTTCTCCCTATTGTGCCAATCTAATATTAGGCTCAACAGAACAAACATCAAGGTATTATTAATAATATTGAGTCGTTGGTAGCTCTATTGAAACCCATGTAGGAGCAGCACCCACTAGTATAGCTGAAACAGAAACCTTACCCCATTTGGGTGAGTAACACACTTCACCATCACTGAATTTTGAGAGCCCTATGTTTCCAATATTCAATGGATCAAGTTACCTAGAACAAAATCTGATCCACTATGTGCCTTATTATGATCTCATGATGGGAACCCCATAGAAACAATAAGTAGTGAAACTCATATGCTTTGTGAAAACTCTATAAGCGTTGGCCATTGTATGGTACACTAGTTTTTCGACTTGGTCGATAACATAATGGTAGGATCTCTAGTGGCAGTTCATTTTCCAGTTTAGCTCAACACTACCAAAAAAAAACAATCACAGACCTCTCGAACTACAAACAGTGTGAGAATTAGATAGTCTTATAATTCATTGACATATGGAAAGGGATGGCTTACTCTTTGAACCAGCCACTCCCCCAGGATGAGATGCTTTTTATGTGCATTGATAACCTCCACGAAGCGTTGAGAACGCCACTCATATAGATGAAATATACAAGTGGGTTTTGGGGTTTCTCCATAATTGATAAAATAATATAATAATCCATACAATAGACTAAGATCAAGTCTCAGGTAACCCCACCAGTACTGGGAAAAAGAAAGAGAAAAGCTGAAGCAGCGTCTGTCACACTTAAGCTATCCCTTGTGCCTGCTCTAGCCCTAAGTCCAACACCGTGTCATGCAGTTCCCCCTGGACATCAATAAAATCCACTTCATTAATAAGAAAAGTGGATGGAACCCTATCAAAATAAATTTAAGGAATGGAGGAATAAATTTTACTTGTTCCAAGATGATCAAGTTTGTGGAAATTTTATATACCCAAGGTAGGTAGAGTCCCATTGGAAACCCCAATAATAGGGAGGATCCTCATAATAACCTTGGGTTTATATTCCCATGGTAATGAGAATTTCAACCTCGGGATTCTCATGTGAACCTCTCCATTATAGGGATTGAGGTTAATCGCTATCCTTTCCCTTCAATGAGGTCCAGTGCTGAATATCCCCTTCTTTCTTGGAACCAATTATAAGGAACTCCTATTGTGGTAATATGCTAGCCTTTCTTGCAAGAGGTGACACTTTGGCTCTATTTTTCTTCTACCTAGAATGTATCCAAATAGATTACTAAATGTAACTATCTAGGATATGAAAATAAGACAGGGTATGGGTACACTCAAAGTCCTCTCCCTCTCCCTTTGAACTCCAGCACCATCCATTGGTGGATAGGGTGAGATCATGTGATCATCAAATCTACTACTTCCTCTTGTTTCTCACACTGATCATGACTCGTGTGGGCTTAGAGGTTAGTGGTGATTATGAAATCTGTATGATCCCAAATCTCATATGGGGAACTTACAAGGGATAATTCTCAAAACCGTACTTCAACCTTCAAAATTTAAGATTCCCAATGAAGTAGCAACAAATGGAAAGCTTCCATGCGTAATACCCGATCACATTCCCTCAAATGGAAAGCTCCCATGAATAAGCTTCAATCATGCCCCCTTTAATGGGAATCCTATAAAGTATAAGTCTCAGTCTACTGAACTATATGGGATTTGATTCCCAATTAATTGGGATATGTAGGAAGCCTCCCTGAGGTCTAAACTTAACACATAAATTACCCCAATGTTCTTCGTGATACATTCTCGGTATGGTTATATCTACTAGGAAACAATATCTCTTCTAGGTACCTCGGACCACCTCTACATAAGTCCCACACCATCCTTGACTAGGAACCCTTTTCCTGGACATCATCATTGTATGACGTTAAGCCACATGGTCGGGTCCTTGTCACATGACCTTAAAAGGTGATGTGTCCACTTAAGTGACACTGAACTACATCGGTTCTGATTCCCCTCATGAGGATATGTAGTAATCCCAACTTATGGGTTCGATCCCAACACCAAAACAACTCTCATCCCCCTTGAATGATGATAAACTCCAGAACGCCCCATTACATGGATTAAAACCATTGTTGTTCCATTAATCAATCATGGAATCTTAGATCTATATAAAAAATGGTAACATTGATGGAGAACCTCAAATACATATATATCCCTCCATTGATGGAGAACCTCGGATACATACAGATGATTAAAAACCAATGTGTGGTTGTGATCAATCTTTACATATGGGTAATTAGTGTCCACATACTTGGGAATTAACCAAGGATTCATGAACATATCTTAAATCAATAATAGAGTCCCAAAACAAAAAATGGTTCCCCCCAAAAGGGTGTGACGATCCCAACTTCCCATCCTATCGACCAGTGTGAATTCTTAAATGTCATTGGTCAAGTTACCCAATGAGAACCTACCTTTGGAAATTTGGTGCATGAATCATGGATATGAGAACCATTGAGTGTTTCCAACTCCATCAATAAAACCCATTGGAGAACATTTGAGGATATTTTTCCCAATTTCAGTGATTGCAGACCATTTAACCCCCTTACAATCAATCATTTGAGCCACAAACATGTCTTTGAGGGGGGGAAATAGTTAATATGATGTGAATGAATTGATATGGAACCTCCTTCACCAAATAAGAAGGATACACTACTAGAAACCATCAGACCCTTTCATCCCCTACCCAAGGTAAACTCTTCAGTGGAAATAATAATATGGTAAGAATAAATGATGATCAAATAATGTCATATAAATAATCACATGATATTGAAACCTATCTATCGATATTCTAACTAATCGAATAATCACATGAACATAAATAAATAATATCATAATGAGATAATTCATAATGTTAAACATCATAAACATACTATAAAGTCCTCATACTAGGACAAGTTACATGGATGGGTAAGGCCTCGACCAAATACCCAAGCTATTTTGTCTCATGAGATCTATCGAACCATCGAAGGGTTGTAGTAGGTTCTACCCATCACTTAATAAGTCCAATTAATTCCTCATATTAAAGGGTTTAAACATAATCAATATAAACATGCATATTAAAAAACTAGTATTCAGAATGTTAATAATTACCCAAATCAATAAACATAATCGTAAACAATCTAGAGTAATATGGAGAATTATATCAAAATAGTAAATCCCTATTCAAACTAATCATAATCCTTCTAGAGAAATAATAAGGATGGTATAATTACAACATATTCAAAATGGATCATAATTGAAATAAGGGTAATTGTTATTGATGAATATAAATACTATAAAAATTCCATTAAAAACATTCCTGAGAAAAATATCCTTTTCACTTTGAAATCAATTTTAAAAACAAAAAAATACAGAATATTAAGAACAAAATTTTATTTAAATATATACTTGTGAAATTTTAAAGTAATATTCAAATAAATTAGTAGTTATGATAGTGGGTAATTTTTTACATTCCATATAAGTTAAAAAAAACATTCCTTTTACACTATTTTAAAAAGGTTAAAGAGTTCCTTGTTTGGAAAACACTAATAAGATTCCTTTCAAACCATTTTATAAAAACTAAAACATGGGTAAATATTTATCCAATAAATCATTTGGATAATGTTAAAACATTATTGAAACATTTTTAGAAAACATATATATATAATAAAAAGGGTTTTCGACCAAAGAGAGAAATGAAGTTTATTTTCTTTAAAAGAATTATTTTTGTCTATTTCTTTCTTAAAAAGAGTAAAGTGAGAGGAAAACATGTATTATTTAGAAATATCTATAGGATAATAAAATTTATGAGTTTATTTAAATATATATCATAATATTTCATAATCATAAACTTAATCATGAATAATCTTAATGAACAATGATATTGTAACATAAACCTTTACCACTTTGGTAATTTTTGAATCATAAGCCCTATGAAAGAAATAAGTTCAAATAAAAATTTAAATACCATGAATATAAAGGGATTAATTATATAATATATCAATTGGATATTATATACACCACATAGAAGAACTAAGTGTTGAATATGGAATATGTCTCACGAAAGTAAAAGCGAGACAAGAAACACTTACCTTAAGACAAATTTACTTTATACGTGTACGTACCTCCTGTATAATATATATAGATATAATATAAATCTATTAAATAACCATAATAATATATCTCATATGATATATTATTTACTTATAGTATTTTATGAACCATTTATTAACAATTATTTGTTAAAATCACTGTTTCGGGTGGTAATTATTTAATTTTCCGTGTATGTTTTGGTTTGGTAATTTCAGTCCTTTTTCTTTGATCATGGTTCATTGTCTCTATAATGTTAAATATGATATA
Organism: Viscum album; assembly: GCA_963277665.1. Classification (NCBI taxonomy): domain Eukaryota; kingdom Viridiplantae; phylum Streptophyta; class Magnoliopsida; order Santalales; family Viscaceae; genus Viscum; species Viscum album. The sequence goes on from OY728160.1 coordinate 1,808,389,844, forward strand.
AATATAATATATAATCCTTATATAATTATTTATAATAGTCCATAAAAGTTATACATATAAAAAATGGGTTAAATTGTCCGTGGAGACGGTAGGCCGTATGTATGCATGAACATTGCTTCTATTTTTCCAACAGATAAAACGTAAGAAAGGTAAATAATATTTAAAATTTAAATAAATATTATTATGTAAAATATTTTATTTATATTTATTAAATATATCCTTATTACCATCAATTTCAAAATAAAATTAAAAATGTTTCACATCACTGCTTAGAGGTAGTAGTCTGCATGTACGCACGAGTGACATTATTTTCTAAAGGATTGGAAGGTAAAAAGGTATATGTGATATTATAATTAAATAATTATATTAATTTCATAAATATAATATAAATATTTTAAATACATAATTATATCTAGTTATAAAATGCGGTGATGGAAAATGAATTTCATTGGTTCATGAGGCGGTAGTCTGCCATACACACGATCGACGGTTTCGTTTCTCATTTGATGGAAGAGGATATGGATATAGGTTATTACATTAACATAATAACAAATAAGAATATATGAGAAGTTATTTTTATTATTTATCATAGTTTAATTTGATTTTAAAGGGTTATAAGAAGAAGAAAAATGAAAATGTATGGTTAAGAACTTTACATCTTCTTCGGACAACCACTTGAGGTTTATGTCTAAAGCCTTCCTAGATTGGATTTATGATCAGACCAAGGACTCTAGAATGTGGGTAAGGAACTAAGGAATATATTTTTGTATTTATTTTACAAACCAAAAAGGTTTTTTGAGTGTTAATAGAAGAGGAAAGTGGGTGGACTTTTATAAGTATAGGGAGGACACACTTGGAATTTTTTAAAAGAAAACAGGATACCTGCATTTTTCACATGACAAAAGGCTCCAAAATGGGTCATTATAGAACCATGTAAGATATAAGGTCTATATATGTATATAAAATAGAAATTTAACAAGTTTTTAGGTCATTTTAACCCTTACTTTTTTATTTTAACCCATGGTAAACTCATTTTAACCTTAACTGTGGTAATTAATTTTTATTGTTTTTACTATTCATTATGACCAAAAATTTAATTGACCTCATTATATAATTTTAATAATTATTATTTAAAATATGGAATACATTTTCCTAAATTTAATTCATATAATTGTTAAATTTTAATTTCAAATAAAACCCATGGATGCGATGAAAAAATGGTTTTCCAAAGAGAAATTTCTCAAAAGTATAGAAAGTTTTAATATTAATATTAAATATGAAATTAATTAAAATAAACTAGATTTTATTTATTACAATATAATTGAAATATTTTTAGTTTAAAAATAATTTTAAATAAAAATTTAACTTTTAAATGCTTTAAACGAAAAGGCAGTTTTAAATAAAAACCAGTATTTTTCACTATTCATAAAAAAATTAATATTTTTAGAAAATTCTAAAAAAATCACTCTAAGATAATTTTTACATGATGATTTAAAAAATTATTTTAATTTTTTGAAATAAATTTTTTGAAATTTTTATTGATTAATTTTTAATTATGTGTGCAAAGCATGGAGAAACTGCCTTTTAGAAAAATAAAGTTTTTTAGAAAACATTTATTTGTCTTTCAAATGATTCTTATTTTATTTATAATAAATATATAACCATTGAATTTATTTTATACATGTGTAATCCATATAATTTTAATAATTTATTTAGTGCCATTCATACCTACCAATTTAACAACTAGGTTATAATGATATATTATTTTACGATTCTTTTATACTCGAAGTTGGGTGTATCGTAAGCTATAGAATATATTAAATTTAATGAAATATATTTCATGGGTCATTTAATCTTGGTGTTGTGTGTAGAATATTATATTGAACACAATTATATTCTTTTATAATCTTGATTTGTTACATTACTTATTTTAACTTCCTCCTTCAAATAAAAAAACTCTTCTATCCTCGAGTGATCACTTTACTTACGGTAGTTCAACCAACTTCTACGTTATGTTTAACTTAGATGAATTCAATTATTATTTTATAAATGACTCTCTCAACTTATATTCACTAAGTGTTACTGAATCTTCCAAGAATTTAGGTTCCCCATCATCCATTATAATTAATAAACTCAAATAAATTCCATACCTCTAGACTAGTCGTCTAACTCTAGAATATCTTCTCAACTCTAATTGATGTTCATCTATTTATAGTATTGTTATTTCTTATGCCCTGACTTCCGATTAACTGACGTTGATTTTTCAAAGTTTGAATATTTCCCTCAGTCTTTAGAAAAACTGGAGCAATATAAAACTTCTTCTACTGGTCGAATATCTGGTGATCCCATGCTGATATTTGGTATTATTGAAATTTGTAATATATGGGTGCTTCTATCTATATCAACTGTACTTTAGTGATTGTATTCATCACTTAAACTTATAATTCAGACAAATTTTGATCCTTCTAAAGTATTTTATCATTAAATAGGATATTTAAACTTCTAATGATATGTTTTTTTTCATCATACCATAGTCTGAAAAAAAATATTCATTTTTATATCCCATAAGAAAATGGACTTTGGATATTGACTCTAACTTGTCTTTATCCATCCCATTGATAAGGGAATATTCAAACCTTTAGAAGATTTTAAGGTTTTAAAATTCTTATAATTTAATAAACCATTTATCTACATATAAACATTATCCCATGGTATATGATAGACTTATATTGGATAATTATATTTTTGTGTTGATTAAATCTGCTCACGTGTCTCTAGACATTCTAGAGTATACACACGTGCATCTTTCATTATCAAACAATGTCTATTTCATTACCTCTACCATGAAATTTTTTTGGAGTTTTGAGTATTTTTTTCTTGAGACCAACCCTTTTCTTATGATAAAATTTTTGTAAGTTACTTTTTCTATATTCACCACTATTTTCATATATAAGGAATTTTAACTTCCGGCCACTTTCCCTTCCATACATTACTTTACACTATACAAAATATTTGAAAATTTCACTTTTATATTGAAGGAAATATACCCATATATTCCTTTTATAATAATAAATGAATATGATAAAGTAAAGTTATCCTCTCTGAAATCAAACCAGGTTTGGTCCCCATACATTTGATTGAACAAGTTCCAACTTCAGGGCTCTGGGATTTTGACCATTCAAGTTGAACGAAACATATTTTTTTCTCATCACACAAATCTCATAGATTCTAATTCTTATGTTATAAATCTTTAGTATTCCTTTTTTTAATAAAACCTTTATGATATTATCAATAAGGTTAATTAATCTACAATTCCATACCTCTGGATCTTCTGAAGTTAAAATTATAGTTGTTTCATTTCTATTTGAATTTTTAATCATATAGAGTGTATCATATTTTATTCCTTGATCCAAACCCATGGACCCTCAAGTCACTTTATATACTCCATTAGAGAAGTTAATTTTTGTAGGCTACATCATCTATATTCCCTATAGAGATGAGGTTTTTTCATACACCTGTAATGTGTCTCACTTACTTCAGTCATAGTAAAGCCCATTTTTCATCTGGATGTTTACATCTCCTTTTATGATAACTTCCATAGCTTAATAATATATTAGATAAAAAAATTTAAATATTTAAGATACATATTTAAATATACACATATAATCAAATATTCAGTGGAAGGATGCCACAGATTCAATAACACGTGACTCCACTGAATTATAGACATTGAGTAGGAGGTTGTTTCCTCCTTCCTTTATGTTAACAAAAATAAATCTTTTATAATTTTTTCTTATTATGAATTCCTTTATATTCCTATAATTCCTCTAAATATGTATTAACTTCTTTAAATTACAGAAGGTGAGTCCTAGAATAGTTGAATTTCCATGGATTCTCTCCATAGACTTATCTTCCAATGTTTGATTATTCATTCTCTGAGGTGAGAATCCCCTTATATTAGCACTCAGTACACTTTTGAAAGGTACGTGGACCTCTATTATCCAGATTTCCTCATTTTGTATTAAGTTCTAGATTTATTTTAACACTAGATCTATCTTTCTATAGGAATTTATGACCACTATAACTATGTTATCCAAAGATTTTGGTAAACATGAAAGTAAAACTATTTTACAAAGATCATCTGTGAAAGTAACTTTCACTACTTTAAGTTGAATCTTGATCATATTGAAGTAGTTCACATGATCTAACACTGATATTACTTTGGATAACCTTAAATCAAACAAAATTGAAATTAGAAACACCTAGTTTAAGGTCATTCGTTTCTCATACATGTCTCTCAGGTCCAACATCAGTTCAGTTGTTATCTTATTCTCTTGGATGTTCAAGCCTATATTTTGTGCCAATGACATCCTAACTAAAACAAGTGATTTTACATCCATATTTTATCATTCATTTTATCCATATTTTTAGGGTTTTATCTACCCATCAGAAGTTCTAGATCATTTTGGATGATATAACCCTCTATATACATCCACTAAAAACTATAATCAGTTCCATCAAACTTACTAATTCATAATTTTCCTTCCTTCATCATCATATATTCATATAAAAATAAAACCAATTGAAATCAATATAATTATAATGAAATATTGTATATTTCTTGAGATACTAACTGAGTGTGAACTAGTGAGATTTGATTCCACTTGATTGGGAAGGAATGTTCATTCAATCACTGGGAGTTGAAATCAATATAATTATAAGGAAATATTAAATATTTCATGAGATACTAACTGAGTGTGAACTAGTGATCTTTGATACCACTTGATTGGGAAGGAATGTTCATTTAATAAAACTTAGAACCCCACTCGCTATACTAATTCACACTACTCACACACTCTCCAAACACACTAACAAATATTCAAGTAAATAAATTAATAGGAAATTAAATTATACACACTTGATTTCATGGTTCAGACTTTCTTTCTACATCCAAGAGATAACACTATAAACATTGATATTATCGAAAGTAAAAATAATTAAAAACATTTTAACTAAGTATCCATTGTTATACTTAGATTAATTATAAATGATACACATCAAAAAATAGTCTCATGTATTATTTATAGAATTAATTAGTTGGTAAAATAGGCTACACCACCAAATGAAGTTTTCTGTCAACCCACTATTGGAGTTAGTCAACCTCTAATTCCCATTAGCTACACCCCCTCAATTGTTTCTTCTACTAAACCTCCATTAGGATTCGCCATAAACTCATTGGTAGTACATAATCTCTTAGAAAATTTTCTTTCATAATGAAGACCTCATTTTTCACTACTCTAACAAGGCCAAAGTGAACTTCCAGAGTTCCTCCTAATGGTAAGTTGAATTTAGTAACCCAAAGAGGCTTCAGAGTCCCAAAAATATCTCAATTTAAGAATTATTCAAGGATTTCCTTATCATTGTAAAACACTAATGCAAAACTCATCCTCCTTCTTTATGCTTACAGTATTCTTTATCAACTTTTGTTCACCAATCGAGACATAGTTCCACCTCAGACTTTCTAGGAATAACACCTTCATGTACATGTTATCAATATTTTGTTTCTCAACTATATTTCACTACTATAACACCTTATCATCCATTGGATTTTGGATGAAATATAATTTCAAGTAAATGTGTTTTGTTCTCACATGAAAAACTATATTCTAGGAAAGGTTAATGACACTCTATCTATAATAAAATAACATTCCCCCTTATGGAGACTTTCCAAGTTACCTCAATAAAATAATTAACCAAACTAGCTCCTTTCCAGATTTTGTAGTTTCTATATTTCTACTTATATTATAGACAATGTAACCATAGACTACCATCAAGAAATTCAACTCACTATCATTTTACTAAATGCAAACATAAAAACCACCATGCTCTTCTAGGTATCTAAACCCACAGTAAAATCCACATCCATTAATTCTTCAAAATGATTATCTTCACCAAAATAGATCATTGTATATTTTAATCCCTTCAAGTATCAGATGATCTACTTTATATCTTCCAAATTCTCCCTTCAAGGGTTTAACATAAACTAACTTACTTATCTCACTACAAATGAAACGTATGACTACATATAAATCATCACATTCATAAATCTTAGGAAAAATTATGCATATAGTACCTTATCCATACATCAAACCTTGTCTCCCAATGATAATGCATTCACCTTGGATAAATTTAAGTTTTTTAAAATGGGGGTTGAGACAGACTTGCATTCGATCATTTAAAATTTTTCAGTGGTCTTATAGGTGTACTCTTTCTAGGATTTCACCAATGTACCAGTTTTATTATCTATATTTATTCACATATATAATATTTTCTTCACTTGGATAAGATATTTCATTTCAAATATTTTGGATAACATTCACTTGATCTCATGAATCTGTGAACTCGCTAAACACACCAGCAATATGTCATCTACATAGAGAAAGAGTGTTATGTATGTAACATAATCCCCCATCTCTCAATAATAGTAATGATCAATGTTTTATCACATGAATCCTTATAATTCATGAAAGTTTTGAACTTATCATTTTACTGTAAAGGTTCTTATATCAAACCATAGATGATTTTATTTAACTTAAAAATGAGGCCCTCCATTTGATGGTATTTAAAAACCTTAGGTTAATTCATGTATATCTCCTCCTCTAAGTCACCATGAATAATGGTAGTATTAACATCCATATTCTCTAAGTGTAGATCATCATAAAAAACTCGACTTCAAACCATCTGAATTGTAGTATTCTTAACTACTGGTGAAAATATTTTTGAGAAATTAATTCCTTTTTTCCATTAGAATCATTTCACCGCCATTTTTTCCTTGTATATTCTACTTATAGAAGCTTACACCTTTAAATATAAACTCATTTGTTATCATGTTCTTACTTTCCTTCTGGCAGTTTATCCAACTCCCAAGATTCATCAAAATTCAAATAATTAATTTCATCTTTCATTTTTGACTCCCACTACTTCACATCACTCAGTATTTTTACCTCTTTGGGGAATTTAGGTTCCCCAACATTTGTTATAAGTAAGAAATTAAAATCAATTTCATACTTCTATACTAGTTGTCTATCTCTAGAAGTTCTTCTCAACTTTGATTGAGGTTCATCTCTTTTTGGTGTTGTTATTTCCTAGGCCCATACTTTTGGTGTACTGACTATTGATTGTTTAACCTCCAAAGATTTTCCTCAGGTATTGGAAGACCTTGAGAACTCTGGAACTTCTTCCACTGGTTGAATTTTTATTAAGAATATACTGATATTTGATATTACTAGAATTTAAAATCTCTCATTTCTTATATCCAGATCAACTTTTACTTCATTAGTTAGCTTCATCCCCTCAAGTTCTGATTCCTCTAAGTTTTGATCCTTCCAAAGGATTTTATCATTGAATATAAAATTTAAAATTTTTATGATTTATCATTTTGCATCATCCCATAGTTTGAAACCAAAATCATAATTTCCATAGCCCATAATAAAATAGTATTTGTACTTTTCCTTCATCTTGTCTCTATCATTCACCAAAATAAGGGTGTAGGCTAAAATTATGAAGATTTTCAGGTGTTGTAGTCATGGTACTTTACCAAAACATAGCTATTCTAATAAAATTTATCCCATATGATATAATTTAATTGTCTAAGTATGTTTTTCTATTGATTGAATTTTCCTAAAGGGATTTAGGAATTTTAGAGTGTATATGAATGCATATTTTCTTATCAATTAAAGTGTGGTTTATTATTTCTTTCACATGATCCTATTGTGGAGTTCTGGGTGTTTTTATCTTAATACTGACCCCCTTCTTTCATAAAAAATTTTGGAAGTTACTTATACTATATTCACTATTGTTTTATGATCTGAGGCATTTTAACTTCTGTCCACTTTCCCTTTCTTTCATTACTTTACACTCTACAAAAGTACTAAAAATATCAGATTTATACTTAAAGAAATAGACAAAACCATTCCTTATAGCATCATTGATGAATGTGATAAAGTAAAGGGATCCTTCATGAGATCAAACTAGGGTTTTTCCTATTAATCCTATAAAATATCATGTCTTTATAGGGTTTTACTTTCTAAGGGAATTTGAATTTCTCTGTTTGGTGAGGGTTTTTTTTATAACTGAGATTTAGATCATAATTCCAAGAGTTGGAGTGTCCCAAGGTGATGTTTTTTATATGGATTTGGGATTGAGAGGTTTCTTAATTAAACAGGTGAGTCACGAGAGTATCAAGTTAATTTTTATAAATTTTATAAGGTTTGAGAACTAGTGTATGATTTGGTGTTAATGGTTTAGGGGAAACCGTGCAGCACCTAGATTGTGTAGAAATTTCTAGTTTACTTTATTTACACATGGTTGTTTTATATTATTAGTTCATACTTAAGGGTTGACCATGCATATTTCATAGAAAACTATGCGTCCAGTATTACTTCATGAGCATAGAAAATTATTGTAGAAAACCATGAAAATCCTGTAATTTTTATTTAGTTTTGTTTTTCATGGTTATCATAAATTGTTCATCCAAACCATGTTAGGTGGATTTCTTAAGATAGAGTCGTCAGTAGAGTTGGTGCATGGTTTAGAAAACCATGTGGTCAAAATATGGGGTTTGGGGAATTTCATTAAAAAGTGGATTTTACCAAATTTACCCTCTAATCTATTAACCCTTGCCCCATATCCTTCTTCACACACAACTAGTCCAAGTGGTTATCCTCCACCTTCATCTTTTGGTTTCCCCTTGGATTTAGGGTGTTTTTCTGGATATTCTTTAGTGTTTAAGGTGAGTGATCCTATCTTTATTACTATTTATTTTCTTCCCCTTATTTTGCTCTGATTTTGGATGGCGTACAGAGTTATTTGAGTATTTATTCCACCAGATCATGGTGGAATCATCTCATAATGATGGGGCTTTCGTATGGTATAACTAGAGGACATCCCAAAAATCATTTTCACATTGTTACACACTGTTTTAATTATGGTAATTCATTGTATAGAACTATTTGGGTGGGTTTGGTGAATTTATATGAAATTGGTTGTTGAATAAAGTAATTGAATTGGGGAATTTTCATGGATTATGTCTGAGTGTGTGTTTTGAGTATATTTCACCACATTGCTTGAGGTTTTAGTTAGTAGTTATGTATCAGAGAGTTTTTATGTGTTATTACTTTTCCTACTAAATCGGATATTTTTTTGTAAATTGTTTAATTAATTTTAAAGGATTAAAATTAATTAATTTGGGTGTTGTGGATTGATATAGGGCCTTGGGTGGATAAACAATGGATGGTTGGAACTGGATGTGCTTGAGTGAGGGATTTAAGGCTATGAATCATAAAGGAATTTGTTTCATGTGAGGTAGGTGGTACTTATGCATTTTCTTTATTTTATTACACAATTTTATAGTTTCATGTGATATGTGTACTCACTATCATGGGCGATCAACCATATAATTAAATAAAATTGTTTAATTTAAATGTAATTCCCATGAAAAAACTGAAAAAAGTTACAAGGTCCACAATGAACATCTCATGCCCAAATTTTATTTTCCTCCTTTGTTTCAGATTATATTTTGGATCTTGGTTTTCCTCTCGATTATCATGTGTTCCATATTTAATTTTTGAGGTTTTCCTTTGTTTATTTTTGGTCTTGTTTTTATTCCTTAGTTTCCCCATGGGTTTTTGGTAAACACTGTAGATTTTTGGCTTGACAGCAGGCGGTGCACGTTTGGTGCATGGTTAGAGGAAATCATGTGGCCTAGCCTAGGAAACTATGTGAGCCTTGGGATGTCTCTATTAAAGGGTGCACGACCCACACATGGTTATCCAAACCATATTGAAGGTGTGTGCATAGTTGTGCCATTTTGGACAGAACCATGTCGCACGGTCGGTGCTTGGTTTCCAAAACCATGTAGCCAAACCATGAGAGTGCTTAGTGTGTCTAGTAAGGGGCACACGGTTGGCACACGTTTTGGGAAACTGTGCACCCTAACCATTCATAGTTCCTAGTTTATTGAAATTATGGAATTACCATTCTACCCTCTCAAGATATTATCCCCAAAATTCCCCATTTCTCATACTCCTAGTTCATACATCCCTAGGGGATCTTCTCCCGTATTCTCCAAGCCTCCTCCTTCCTTCCAAGTGTAGATCTAAGGGATTTCTTCAAGTTTTGGGCTGATTTCTTAAGGTAATCCTCTCTTCTCTTCTTCCTCATCCTTCTTCCATCTTATTTTGATTTATTCTTCTTCCTTGGTCTTGTGGATCTAGGGTTAATGTTTCCCTTGGTGTATATTGGGTTTTTTCCTTCTTAGGATTTCCCTTATTTGATCTTTCCTCTTGAAACCTTTACAAAGCTATTTCGAGTTAGCATCATTGAAGCACATGTGGTTGAGGTAGGTTTCCCTTTACACTTTCCCTTTAAATTTAAGAATCAATGGTTTATTGCTTTTAAAACCTTACTTATATGTTAAATAGTGATGTGTGAATTTTAGAATAATTTTTTAATGTTAAATGACATATTTTTTATATTTTTTTGAAGTATATGGAATTGTTTTGTTATCTGATGCACACCATGTGTTTGATAAATTTCCCAATTGTCTTCTTCAAGTGGAATATGGTTTTTAAAGCATGTATTGGATTTTTAAATAAATTTGTGACATCTAAAATGGTGGATAAGATTTAAAAAATGGATTTCTAAATGGTTTGGACTTCAAATTAGTGTGTGTTTGGTTCTTTGAAAATGGTTTGAAATGTGATGATGATGTGTGGCCCATTTGGAATTTTGATGAAAGTGGATTTGGTTTTAAAATGTGGTGTGAGTATTAAATGGTATTTTTATAAATGGATTTTAAATGGAAAATGGTGTGTCTGAATCTTTTTGAAAGGTGTATTTGGTTATTCAAAAAAGATATAGTTTATGAAGGGTGCTTGAGGCCCATTGGGCACTTTTGTGAAAATTTGTGGTCATGAGAAACTCTCCTTGGATAATCATATTTCCTTGGTTATGTTGAATGTTGTAGGAGTCCCACAATAAGAGAATCCCTTGTGTTCAGATAGTTTATATGTAAGATATTGTTCTTTGGTGTGGCTTGGGGTGACTTGTTATGTGAATTTCTTATGTATGATATATGTGCATGTGATTGGATGCTTGGTTGGAATTTTTTTGTCACCCCCACTTTACTCTTGACATGGGAACCTGGAATAGATATCAGGTTTTCGGTTAGTGATTGTTGAACTATATTAGTATTTCTCTTTGGATAGTGTCCCAAAGTAGGGAATTGGTTTGTTTTGTTTTGTTGTTATGGGAGAGTGCCCCTAGGTCAGACCAGGTATGGTGAGATCAAGTGTGTGGATGATAATTGATGTAATCGAGTGAGGTATGCCTTCAGGATGGTTCAATATGTATAATATGTTCTATATTATTCCACTAATCTCCTAGTTTCTCCCATGTCTTTTGGAACTTAGTTGTCTATAGAAGATGATTGAGATGCTTATTTATTGGTTACTCTTGTGTGATATTTTTCTATTGCAATTATTATGTGATCATTGTGGTAGCTCTCTTGTGTGGTGTATTTCTTTTGAAAAGGGAAGAATTGGTTTCTCAAGGTTTCTGGAAAAAAAATTCAAAATGTTTTTCACTCCCTTTTTTCCCTTTTTAAATGAAAATATTATCTTATCCATTGTAAAGAATAATTTATGATTCTTGGAAAATAATCTGAATTTGACAAGAAAAAATGAAATGGACTGTGTTTGTATTTAAAGAGAAATTGTGTGTCAAAATCCTAGTTTAATATATTGTATTTGAAACATAGAGTTGATGTTTCTTTTATTTAAAAGGAAGTTCATTGGGAATATATTATCTCAAACACGTCTGCTGAGTTTTAATACTCACGCCTATAGTTCTTACTTGTTTTTAGATTTTGGTGCAAGTTATGGATTTGATTTGATCACCATGGGAAATAGTTGTTCTTGGTATTAGAGAGTGACCTTTTGGGTCACATGGATATGTTGTGGTCATCAGGTTCAGTTGGGTTTTATTGCTCAATTTTTTGTATTTCTAGATTTTGTAAAACAATATTCAGTTTGGATATTTATTTATATTGGGTTTATCTATTTTTTCCACTATTTATTTATTTATATTGGTAGAAATCATTCCCTTGGTTACTTTGTTGATGCTTGGAACTATTTTTCATCCTAGGATGGTTAGGAATTCCTCTCTTTCCTTTCCACAAATCAACAATAGTGATCATTTTGGGGTCGTCCTGGGTTGGTTTATGACATAATGGTATTAGAGAAGGATAGTTATTTATGGGACCTAGCTTTTAGAGCACCCTTTGTAATTTTTGATGTCAAGTTTAATGGAGTAGGACTATTATAAGGGTGGAATGGTCCCATGAAATCGATGCCCCAAATATTAAAGATCTCACAGAAGATTAACGGATTTTCGGGAATTTCATTTCTATTGGAAGTTGTTCCAAAATTTTGGCAAGTGGGACATGATTGAAAGAACTCATGCGAGTCCTTGAAGAGTAAAGGCCAGAAGAATCCAGAGTCTTGGAATTTTCGGGAGGTCCTTTGTGGTCAAAAATGGCCACCACCAGGCATTGAGTGACAGAATTCTAAGATGGAAGAATGTTCATTTTCATCAACACATCTCTTAATTACCATGTCTACCCCAGTTTTCCAAATTTTATTTTCTTCCCAAAAATAGTATTTTGAATCACTTTTCAAATTCATTTTTTTCATTTGAAAACAAAATTAGGAAAAACACCAAAAACTAAGTAATTTACAATTGGATTATACCATGGTATTTTTGGAGTGAGAGATGAAAGGTTCCCAGTTAGAAATTCTGGATCAATTATTTCAGAATGAGAAGAATTACAAATTCCACTCAAGTGATCAGCCACAAGGTTTTATTTTCCTGGTCTACCTTTTATTTCAAGGTCAAACTCTTGGAGTATTAGCATCCATATTATTATACTTGGTTTGGAATCACTTTTCTTGAGTAAGAACTTTATAGCAGAATGGTATGTAAAGATGATGATTTTGGAACCTAAAATATGGGGCTGGAATTTATCTAAGGCAAAAATCACTACTAAAAGTTACTTTTCAGTCACAGTGCAGTGAGATCGAGTTTTATAAAATGTTTTTGAGGCATAATAAATGACATGAGGAATTTTTTCTCTTATTTGAACAAGAACAGCCCCAACAGCTCTATCAGAAGCATCACACATCAACTCAAAGGATAAGGACTAATCTGGGGGTTGGATTATTGGGGAAGATTTAAGTGCAGTTTTGAGTTCAACGAAGGCTCTCTTGAAAACCTCATCGAAATGGAATGTGACATCATTTTGGAGCAACCGAGTGAGTGGGAAGGAAATCCTACTGATGTTATGGATTAATCACCGATAGAAACCGGCATGACTGAGAAATGAATGAATGTCTCGAACAAAAGTGGGTTCAGGAAGTGATTGGATCACTTCAATTTTGGCAGGATCAACTTCAATACACTTTTTTGAAACTATGTTCCCTAGAAAAATCCCATTTGAAACCATGAAGTGAAATTTTTCTAAATTTAACACAAGGTTACACTTGACACACTTTTGAAGGACTAGAGAGAGAATGCAAGCACGATTCAAATGACTCACCATAAATGGTAAAGTCATCCATGAAGACTTCCATGCAGTGTTCAATGAATTCAAAAAAGATACTCATCATACACCTCTGGAATGTTTTAGGATCATTGCAAAGGACAAAAGACATTATCCTATATGCATATGTTCCAAAGGGGCTTGTTAAAGTAGTCTTTCCTTGGTCCTAAGGTGTGATTGGGATTTAGAAGTAGCTGGTGTATCCATCAAGAAAGCAATAGTGTAACTTTCTGGATAATAGTTCTAGCATTTTATCAAGGAATGGAAGTGGGTAGTGATCATTTCATGTTTCAAAATTCTATTTTCAGTAGTCGATGCACACATGCCATTTGTTCTTGGCTCGAGTTGTGACTACCTCCCCATGTTCATTTATGACAAAAGTTATCCCACCTTTCTTAGGTACAACCTGAATTGGACTAACCCATTCACTATCAAATATTGGGTAGATAATACCATCTTGAAGAATCTTAGTGATCTCTTCCCAAAATACCTCAAGTGTGAGTGGATTGAGTCTTCTATGTGGTTGTCTAATTAGTTTGGATGACTCCTCAAGATGGATGTGATGTATGAAAAGAGAAAGGTTGATTCCTGGTATGTCATCTAGGGTCTAACCTAAGGCCTTTTTGTTTTCCTATAACACTTGAACAAGTTTGGACTCCTCAGTTTCTCTAAGTGAAGTAGAGATAATGAAAGGATAATAGTGATCATGGAAAAGGAATGCATATTTCAGGTGTTTAGGAAGAGGTTTCAAATCATTCTCATCTTTCATTTGTGCACTAGAAAACTCAAGAATGGAGGGAGGGACTTCAGTTGCTTCAGATTCATTTTCCTTAATACTGTCCAAGGTGGAGAAGTAGAGATCGGAGTTGATGTCGGATTTAAGAGAGTTTTAAAGTTCCTCTAGATTGATGGAGTCTATGAATGAGAGGTCAACATCAACTTCACCATTTCTGAACTGGTTAATCATGGTGCAGATTTCACAAGATCCATTCTCATTAGAACAATATGAACATTATGGAATGTGGTTCAATTGACTCTTAGAAGTTTCCTCAGAAGCATGGATTGAGAATGCAGAGTGATCAAAAGATGGGTATCTCATGGCTTGGAAAATGTTGAAATTGAACAATTGGTCACCAAATTATAGGGATAAGATGCCTGAATGGACATCATTATTGGTTCTATAAGTCATGAGGAATGGTCTTCCTAGAATTAGGGGAGATCGAGAAGAGGTCATCTCACCTTCCATGTCAAGGACATAGAAATCAGCTGGGAATATAAGATCATTGACATGAACAAGTATATCCTAGATTATTCCCTCAGGACAGGTTGTTCTTCAATTGGATAACTAAATGACAACACCTGTTGGATTTAAGGGACCTGGACCATGTTTGGATAATATGGATTTGGGTATGACATTAATTGAGGTTCCTAGTTATATGAGTGCATCATAAAAGTTGGAACTTACAATTTGGCATGGAATCGTAAAGGTCCCCGGATATTTGCACTTTATGGGAATACAATACTAGGTGGAAACATTTTTTAAGGTCCTAAGTTTCCTCTTATGGGTGCAAAATTCCTTAAGAAACTTGGTATACTTAGGGATTTATTTAATGGCATCTAAGAGGGGAATGTTCACTTCAACATGTCTAAACATGTCGACCATTTCAGGATCAATTTCAAAGGACTTATTTGTCTTAGAAATGGATTGAGTAAAAATAATTGGTTTACTAAGTGGAATGGAAGTAGGTGAGGGAATGACTTCAGATTCCTTTTCAAGTTTCTTTTTCTTTACGTGTTTGTTCCCTAGGATTAGCCATTTCTAATTCAACTGGTTGGACAAGGACTGGTTCTTGAATTCATTGATTATCTCTTATATTCCTCTTATTTTTTTGAAGTTTTTGATCAATTTTAGGGTCAAAAAAATCCAAGGGGTTGTTTTTGAGGCTACGGGGCATTCAGAGAGATGTTGGAAGAAAGAGGAAGATGAGTTTTTCCTTGTGTTTTTTTCAAAAAAAATTAAATTTGGTTTTTTTTTGTTTTTTTACAATAACTAGAAACTAATGACTACATAAAGCACCATCCTAGGAAATGGAGCCATTTGAAATTGTGGATGATTGTTTCCTATTGACTGTTTAAAGTTCTGATGCTCTGCTAATGTGTATAGCATCACTCATGTCGAATCATCGGCGATGATACTTTTTTAATAGTTGAATGTTTTTAGTTGATTGTATTTTGATTGGGGGGTTTGTTTGTTGTGATTATGAAATGATTTATTGATTAATATTGATTTAACAAATTTAAAAATATTACAGTGAGTTCATTATTAGGGATTTAATCTTGGGATTTTCTTGAGCTTTACTTTATATTGTATTTAAATTAACACCCACTTCACAAGATAATGCTGATTGTAATTCCTAAGTGTTAAGGATTTAATCCAAGCCTTAACATATCTTAGGGTTATCATATCAATTATATCTTTTTTATGGTAGTGTATTTATGTTTCCAATAATCCATGTAAACCACTCGTTAAACAAAACAAGTCATTAATCCATGACATGGTAAGTCCAACATACACAATGTTAATTCAAAGAATACTCATCGAGCATAAACTCTCAATCGCTTAACATCCCTAAATTATAACTCACCCAAATTATAGATTTACTCATCCATTTAAAGTATTAATAATATGGTTATAATGATTATGATGATAAATTAATAAGAGAAAAAAATAAAGGGATAAGAAAAAGAGTGGTGCGTCGAACACACACACAAATGATAATGAGAATTAAAAACAGACTTTCAATTGAATGAGGAAGGAAAAGAAGGGAAGGGGATTTAACTATATTTAAACTATTTTAATAACATTAATATTAAACTAAAGAAGTTGGATGATAATAATAGATATTTAAGAAGAAACTTTCATTAAAACAGAATTACAAAACATAAACACTTACACGATTACAAATGAAGAACAACACAAAAGTAAATGAAAGGAAGCAAGGAGGAATGGTTTCTAAAGTAAAAACTTGAGTATGGAAGATCCTACCAAGACTTTTGTAGAGCCTTGTTCGTTCCAAACTATCCTCATTTTATCTGAAATGCCAACTCCTTTGAAGGAGAGGAGGGGGATGTATTTATAGCCCAAGGATGTGGATTGTTTGCATTCCCAATTTTTCCCTCTGCTTGGATCGATGATTTGGACATTCATATGGCATAATTTCAAGATATCTCCTTATTAAAAGTTGTAGATAATAATTTTTGATGACTAATCTTAGAATTTGGAAGAATTTGGACTTATTCAGCCAAAGTTATGTCAGTTTTAGTAAACAAAGTTAAACTGTCCATTTCAATCCATACTTTTTAGAAGGCCTAAATTTGAATGGGTTTATCAATAGGAATATGCCTTCAAATATGAACACTTTCTTCAACAAAGTAGGCCACCTATATCTCCTATTTCACAATTGTACACCGAAATTTGGAGGAGAATAAAGGAATTTGGACTTCCTGATTGAGCCCAATAATTAAATCTTCATGGCTGGTCCAGTTTCTTCACAGATTCTATTGGCCATATTATGTGGTCCATATGGGCCATCAAATGGTATAATTGGACCATGATCCCTTCTAATGAAATGTTTTATTTTGAATAATGAATCCTAAAAAATAGTAACTGCAATATTTGGATTAGTGGGGTGAGAGTTATAAATAAAATAGTAAACTGACTCAATTGGACTACTTCTAAAAATGCTCAAAAATTATAATTAGTATTAAAACATTAATATTTCACACAAATTATGCACATTTAATATAAAATAATTAAATTTAGTATATAATAAGTCATGAAAATATTAATAACATCACCTTCCATTACTTGATTAAGGGAAAAACTCAATAAAACTATGTGTTTGACCAACCCTTGTTGGGACACTTACTTTTATACAGGAAGCCCTTATGAAAGGTTTTAGGTTGACTTAACCATACTACATCAAGAGGAGTATCCCTTACAATAATTGGTGTAATATTGGAGGCAATATTTGAGGAAATAAAAAGTCCTAATTTCAGGATTGGGAAGTCCACTCAACAGATCAATGAGCTGCAAGCCCATAGTTGGAAAAGACTTGCCTACCTAAATACCTTCTAATAGGTTGACCAATCCTTGTTGGGGTTATGCGAAGGGGAATATAGATCATTTCTACTATAATTTCATGGAAACTGGACATTCTAGGTTCAATGTTGAGGGACATTGGGACTTGATAAAATAGTGGGAGACTTGATAAAAATTTATTTTTTATCATAAAATGTAATAAATAAAGTACTAATGATCTACTATTTTAATTGTAGAATAAAAATTACAAGCTCATAAACCACACTATCCCTACGATAAATTCTAGATAAAGAAATAATACTTACCAGTAGTAACATCCGAGAATGGTTTAGACGCCTTTGGGTTATCCTATGCCACGAACGGAAATCTTACATGCTGGAGTCAGCATTACCTGATCCATCTGCCAAAGAGGCGAGTGATGAGGATTTCCTAGTCTATGAGAAATATATGAATGACGTAGTCAACATTCAATGTTTGATGCTATCATAGATTTCTAGTGATATCATGAAGTCTCATGAAAATATGGATGCTTATAGCATGCTCAAGAACCTCTATGGTCTTTACATGGAGAGAGAAAGACATGAAAGGTTTGAGATCTCTAAGGCACTCTTTCAGAGTCTGCTTGGAGAAGGTGCCCCAGCTGGGCCTCATGTAGTCAAGCTCATTGGACACATTGAGTGCCTGGAGGTTCTAGGTTTTAAACTCCCCAAAGAACTAGACACTAATCTCATTCTTGCATAACCCCCTTCAAATCTTCTCTAACTTTGTTGTCAATTTCAATGTGAACAACAGTGAGAAGTCTCTGTCTAATATTCTTATCCTCGTTCTCCAAGTGGATAATGATATGAAGCATGAAACGTTGTATGTCCATATTGTGAATAAGAGGATAGGGAAGGTGAAGAGATTTAAGCCCAAATATTCTTCACGACCTTCCAAGAAAGTGAAGATCAAAGGGGAGGAAAAGGAACAAGAGGTTGTTTGTTTCGCATGTGGCAAGAAGGGCCACTAGAAGAAGAACTGCACCCAGCTTAGAAAATAAAGGGGAAGCTTTAGGTGAATTTGTTATCGAATGAAATCTATCATTTTCTACAAATTTGGTATTATATATAGATTTTGGTGCTCACATATGTATCCAAATGCCGGAAACAAGTATATTCAAGAAGATTGACCGAGGGGAGGTCTACGAGCAGCCAAGAGAGACAGACTTGTTGTTGTAGCTGTCGGGGACTACCAGCTAACATTGCCAACTGGGATGATCTTAGTGTTAAAGGGTTGTTATTATGTGCCTTCTATTACCAAAAACATTATTTCTGTATCCATATTAGATACAGATATATTTTTTTCATGTTTGTAAATGATTGTTGCTTCTTTTACAAAGATAGCATTTGTTTTGGTAGGGAACATTTATACAATGGTCTTTACATGTTGGATTACATAAACTAATTAATGGAAATAAATAAAAAAGATACTTCACATGACTCATACCACACCCAACTTTGGCCTCACTGGCTTGGTCATGTAAATGAGAAATGCTTGACAAAGTTACATCAAGATGTATATTTAGATTCTTTCGAACTAAAACCACTTGGTGTTTGTCATGCATGTTTACAAGGAAAAATGAACAAAGCCACATTTAGTTGGAAAGGTGAAAGGGCTAAATAACTTCTTGAATTGGTTCATACTGATGTGTGTGGACCATTTCCTGTTGAATCAAGGGGAGGGTGCTCATACTTCATAACTTTTATAGATGATTTTATTAAATATGGATATATCTACTTAATGAGGTATAAGTCAAATTATTTTGATTAATTCAAAGAATACAAGAAAGAATTTGAGAACCATCTTGGTAAGAATATTAAGAAACTCTACTCATACTGAGGTGGAGAATATCTTAATCAAGAATTCATTGATTACGTACAGGATTTTGGGATCATATCCTTACTCACTCCTCCATACATGCCCCAGTGGAATGGTGTGAGATAAAGGGGGAACCAAACCTTTTTGGATATGGTGATATCAATGATGAGTCATTCGAGTCTTCCATTATCCTTTTTGGGATATGCGTTACAAACATCAGTGCACATACTAAACCAAGTACCAACTAAGTCGATAAATGTTATTCCATACAAGTTATGGGGTGGAAAGAAAACCATATTATCTAATTTACATGTGTGGGGAAGCGATGCATTTTTTAAGGCCTCTTCAAGTAACAAAATTACACCTTGAGGCACAAAGTGTACCTTTGTAGGATACCCCAAGGAAAAAGGGGGATATTACCTATACAACCCCTCATAAAAAAGGTTACAGTGGAAAGACACACCATATTCCTTGAGAGGGAGCACATCTCCAAAAGAGATAGTGGGGGCGAGATAAACTTCGATGAAGTTGAGGCTCAAGGTAAACAATAATTGGTACAGGAAGAGATTCCACAAAGCCCCATGGAGGAAATAACTATTCCAGAGACACAAGAGCTATGTAGGAGTACAAGAGATATTATAGAACAAGAACAGTACATTTTTCTAGTTGCTGAGGATGGTGACCCATTATTACTTCATAATAATGATCCTCAAGCCTACAAGGAAGCAGTAAGTGCCATAGATTTTGTGAAGTGGAAAAAAGCCATGAATTCTAAAATGGATTCCATGTACCAAAACCAAGTCTAGATTTTTGTAGGTCCTCCAGTTGATGAAAATATTGTTGGTTGAAAATAGGTATTCAAGAAGAAACTGGACATGAAAAAGAAAAGTTAGCACATATAAGGAATGACTGGTTGTAAAAGGGTTCAAACAGCGTCAAGGCATTGACTACAATGAAACATTTTCACCGGTTGCAATGCTGAAATACATCAGAATTATATTGGTCATTGTCGCTTACCCTGACTATGAGATTTGTGAAATGGATTTTAAAACAACCTTCCTTATTGGGAACCTTCAGGAAGATGTCTACATGACACAACCTGAAGGGTTTATGACTCCAAAGGATTCCAATAAGGTATGCAAGTTTCAAAAATCAATTTATAGATTAAAGTAAGAATACAGGTCACGGAAAATTCATTTTCATGAAGCCATAACTAAATTTTTTTTATCAAGAATGAATTTGAGCCTTGTGTCTACAAACAGTTTAGTCTGAGTGCAGTCATTTTCCTAATATAATATGTTGATGACATATTACTCATTGGAAATGAGATACCGGTCTTACAATCTGTTAAGGCATGGTTGAATCAGTGCTTCTCCATGAAGGACTTGGGTGAGGCCGCATATAGTCGTGGGATCAAGATCCATCTTGATAGATCCAAGAGATTGTTGGGGCTAAGTCAACGTACATACATTGATACGATACTGAAGAGATTCAGTATGGAACAATCCAAGAGGGGATTGTTTCCAGTATCACATGGCATTCATCTTTCCTAGAAAATGTGTCCTCAGACACATGAGGAATGAAAGATAATGGAAAGTACTCCATACGCATCAGTTATTGGGTCAGTCATGTATGAAAATCTATGTACTAGGCTGGATGTCGCCTACACATTGAGTGCGGTAGGTAGATATCAAGTGAACCTAGGTGACCACCATTGGATGGTATTCAAGAAAATCCTAAAGTATCTGAGGCATACTAAGGATATTTTCCTGTTTTATGGAGGATATGAGGAACTATTTATCATGGGATATGAAGATTCTAGTTACTAGACTGATCAAGATGACATGAAGTCACAAATGGGATACATCTTCGCTTTGAATGGAGGTGCAGTGAGTTGGAAGAGTTCAAAGCAGAGTGTGGTCACATATCATATAGTAGATTCTGAGTATATTGCAGATTCTAAGGTAGCTAAAGAAGTATTTTGGATATGAAGATTTGTCTAGAAGATAGATGTGATACCTAGTAGTAATGATCACATCACACTGTACTGTGATAATACTACAACGGTGGCTCTCAAAAAAGAGCCAAGGTCACATCAGCGGACGAAGCACATACTACAGAAGTATCATCTCTTGAGATATTTTTCTCAGAGAGGTGAAGTTGTAGTGAATAGTATTTCTACATAAGACAACGTGGTAGGCCCCTTGACTAAAGCCTTGACTCAGCAGAAACATGATCATCGTGTGAGGTTTAGCGGACTGAAAGTCGTAAGAAGTTGGCTCTAGTCCAAGTGGGAGTTTGTAAGAGTTTGTGTCCTAGAACCAACTGGTTGTACTTTGATTACTTGAATATTCAATGTATTTAAATATTAAACATCTTATTACATATTTTTCATTGTTCTGCATGACTATGGTGTAATAATTTCCTAGAGTATTTATTGCATTGATAAGGTAATGGAAATTCCCCGATATAATGAGAACCTTGAAATGATATAACAATATTCTTAAATATAGTTATACAGTTGGATGACATACTATGAAGGGACACATAGAATGCAGACCATCAGGTGTGAGTACTCTTAAGTAGATGAGACTTCATCTCATGAACTTCTCACTTGGTAATCTCCAAGACAGGAGATTATGAAAATAGACCCGCCAGTAGGAATTCAACATGTTTTAGTGTCATCAGAAATTTCTATCTGATAGCATGTGTAATGATCCTTAGACTTTAAGATTTTCATTAATACGTGTCACGACTCATGAACTTTGATTTACTGATTAAAACATTCATGCAGACAGTTAGCGGGAAGAAGGGTATATTGGGTGCCTCACGAGTGACATGATATTAATGGATAAGTTGAGGAAGGATTTGTCCCTTCCATTTATGGAAGTTGATATCTTGGCCCTTTGACTGAAATAGAACCATTTTACAAAATTACATGGTCATGGTGTAATGATGAGTTTATTTCAGGTAGTCAAGGAATGACGTATCAAGCATAAAGGTTAATGAAACTATCATGAAACCTTCTTGATAAGATATTCAGACAAAGGGATTATTTTACACAGTGAGTGTTCATATGTTTATGTCATTTTTTGACTTTAAATTCTTTCTCTTGGGTGTCTTGACCCATTTCTAGATAGTACTCTTGGACTTTAGGCAAGATCACCTAATTCCAATGAGAAATAATCCTAGAGGGTCACACACTAAGTGTTTTTTGTGGTCTTGGTTAAATTCTATTTTAATTTAATTAATTAAATAAATATTATTCGCAAGACCATAGAATAATTTTATTCAAGTTAAGATGATCGCATAAATTTAATTAAATTTATTTATTTATTTTATTTATCATTTAATAAATATTTATTTACTAGTTTGTGAATGAAATATTTATTTAAGAGAATAAATTATTTATTTATTTATTCGGGTGTTCAATAAATGGAAGTGGAGTTCGAGCGGACCAAGGATGATTTGGTTGTAAAATAATTAATTTCAAGATGGTAAATAATTATTAGTTGGCACAAGTTAAAATAATAATGACACTGCTATTATTTTGTGACATGGAATTTTATTCATAATTCCATTTTGCACAAGTTGGCGCACTATAAATAATGACATGGTATTATTTTTATGACCATGGGTTTTCTCTAAGTTAATGAATGTATTTAATTGTTGTTATAAAATTAAATATTGTAACTAAATTTCCATTCATATAAATAGACAAGTATGTCTATTTTTCTATAGAAAACACATCGCACACTTGGTGAATTGAGAATTGTTGAGCTAAACAATTTCTCCCTCGAATCCGCTTCCCGCCCCTCTCAAGAACGAGAGATGTTCTTCAAGGCCAAAGAACAAGTGATCAAGAACTACCGACACAAGACACTCATTTCACCGCACTAGCACCCAGAGAATGAGTTGTGTCGATTGGAGGCCATCGGATCATGTGTGGATCACCTCTAGAGGGATTCTAGTTTGGATTCTCTCAAGCGCAACAAGATAATCTGGAAGGGTCATTCCGAATGATCAATATCATCAATGAAGAAAATAATGAAGATCCAGGTATTCTTTTCTTTATGAAATTAATTAAATTAATTATAAACATGATGTGAAAGATCCTATCTAATGGTTTTAATCCTCTTCGTTCTTTATTAAAATCTTTGATTATATTGTGTGGAGACTGGCGTTCATTGTCGTATTGATCTTGGAATAATCATTGATCATAGTAAAAATTAAAGTTGGGTGTCAGGCCAACCGTGCTTCAGTTGTGCCCAGAACCTAAAATTATTATTATTAAAACACCATTATACTCTTTATTTGTCATATAATGTGAAGTGAAATTATTTCTCATGCGTACGTTTTCCCTACTATCTCCACATTACAATACAATTCATTTTTCATTCCCATATTTTATGGATGGGTATTACAATAGGTTTAATTTTTTTATATGATATCTATGATATAATTATAATTATATAATAATAATATATTTTCCATGTTCTTTCTATCCAATCCTTTTGGAAATAATAGTGTTTTCCATGCATATGCATAGACTACCACCTCTATGAAGCGATGGGATTCATTTTTCATTTATATTTTAAATGGATGGTAATAAAGATGAATTTGATTAATATATATTATAGATATGATATTGGAATTATTATTTAAATTTTAATTATTATTTACCTTTACTTTATTCAATCAGTAAAAAATGGAAACAACATTTATGCATATATACAGCATATCATCTCCATGAACGGTGTAATTCATTTTTTATATCTACATTTTATGAATGATTATAAATATGTATAAAATGAATATATCTTATTTTTATAAAATGACTAAAATTCATGAAATTATGGTCCCATTATCGATGTATAAGGACTGGGATCGCCAAACTGAAACATACTTCAAAAATGAAATAGTCATGTCCCGTAATAAAAATTTTAATAAAAATTTATTAACAAATGAAAAATAAGATGTCATTAATAAATCATACATGGTATTATTGAAATTAATACTTTCTCGAAATACAATTATAATAAATAAATATTTATTATATAGTTGGATTCGTTTTTAATAATTAAATTATGTTCTTTAGGTAAGGGTTTTGTTTCACAATATCATCAATATTTGGGATCGTTTTTGTTTAAGTCTCTCTTGAGATAATTATTTAATATTTATTTTCAATGTACATTTTTACTAAAAATATTTTTAGAAAGATTAATAATATTATCCAATGATTGTTTAAATTTATTTTTACCCCTGTTTTAATTTTGGAAAAAAAATTAAATGGAATTGATTTATCATTTTCTGAAATAGGTAAGTTTTAACATTGTGAATGGAATTTTTTTTAATTATATGGAAGGAATGAAATTTCATTATATATTGAATAATATTTTCATTGACGCTTCCAATACATGTTCAAATGTTCATTTTCAAAAAAAAAATTGTTTCCTTTAAAATTTCATATCTTTTTGAGAATAATAGATTTCAAAATGGAAAGGTTATTTTCCTTAAGAATTATTGAAAGTGACCATTCAAATAAAATGTTTTCATTGATGATATGATGAAATGTTAATGAAATCTATTTCTTTTCATGGGTTCTAATATGGTAAATGTTTTATGATCTTATTGTACACATATATATGATTTTCATTATGTGACATGTGAGACCTATATCTCCTTCAAATGAATTAGGTAACACATTAAATATCATGAGGTAGTTATGGGAGACAAGTCGATGTGGTTGATCTGCAATAGAAAACATGTCGAAGTGCTTAAATTGTTATGAGAAATAAGTCAGTGTTCTTGATCCAATATGGTAAATAATATTCACGCCTGATTAAATAGTCTTGATAGTTAAACATAAATATTAAATGGGTTATATACTTATGATGATTACACACATAAATTTATAATATTAATGTATAGTTCTTTTATTGAGTTATAATGAGTTCTCATTCATATGAATCTTGACTTTTGAACAACAAATGTTTTATTCTATAACTCATGTTTATGATCTTTTTAGATTGTGTAATAACTTTGAATGTCATAGTCATGGTCTCATACCCTTATGATTATATTATTATTTAATATGACCATTGGTTGATATCTACCATACTTACCCTTATTGAGAATCTGATATCACCCTTTTCATATATTTCCATTCCCCATGTTAAGGAAAAATATTTTAATAGGGTATGCCTATAAAGAATACTATGATGGTAGACCTTTATAGATGATGTTGAATATCTTTCATAAAATATGATGATTGTATATCTAGTCTCCAAAGTCTCTAATCATTTATGGTTCTAGAATGGATTGTATTATTAGGTATTGAATATTCATCTAAATATATTTAATATTTATTTCTAAGAAGTTCTAGCTACAATAGTAGTTAAGGTAGTTTAATTACATTTTAGATCCCTTAAAATTTATTTAAAAATGTTATAATAAATATAATAGAATAGTATTTTGACATTTAGGAAATCCTCTTGATCATATTTACCTTTGTGTATCTATATTTTAATAACCAAACATGAATTGAGGAAAAATATCATGAATTGTGAATGATTTTTATAAAATATAAAAATAAATATTAATAAATTGTAACTGAAACTTCATAAGCTGGAATGGAATGAATTTAATGAATAAAATATGGTGACATTTATATTATTTTACTTTTATAAATGGTTGATAGATATTATATATAATCTAGGTAAATAAATTACCATTTTTGAATTATTGGTATATAGTTAACATAAATGATATTTATTTAGATTTCAAATAATTATATATTATCTTTGAAAATAATTTATTTCAGTCAAAAAAATAATAAATCTAAAATAATATAATCAGAACTAATTCATATTTGAAAATATTTTTTTATTTTGAAGCGGTTTTTGTATATATAAATTTTTTTATTAAATTTATTACTTTAAAATATTTTTTTCAATTAAATGTAAATTTAAATGAATAATTTTAAAATAAAATTATTGATAAATTTTAATCAATGGTAATAAATATTTAATTAATTTTAAATAAATCGAAAAAATCATTAATTATTAAAAGATATATTTTTCAATGGAATGATTTTTGAACTGTTTTGTATTTTTATCTTGAGAAATTCTTTTGAACTATATTAAAGAATATTTTTAATGTAATTTATTCTTTTTTTATATATTCAAATAAATTAAAATTCCTAGATTGGTTCTTATAATGAATAACAGAAAAGTCCAATAATAATTGTAAAAAAAATCTAAACAATTATATATTTTATACATTTTTATTTTAAAATTAAATGTCATCACTTTAAAAATTTAATTTAATAAAATGGAATCCATATTTTGAATCATCCGTAAATATTTAGGTAATAGATTCAGATTCAATTTTAGGAAATGAATATTTCATGACCCCCACACCCCAATGACGCCTATAATGGGCTGGCAATGGGAGATGGAGGATATTGACTAATAGAAGACTACCTCTAATAGGTCATGGGTTGAATAAAAAAGTGAGGGTGTATCAAACAATCAAATGGTAAGAATTAACCACTAAAAGGAAAAAAACGAAAGAGAGAAAAGACCAATACACAAATAAATACCTTCTTAGATGTAGTAAAAGAAAACCCATGTGAATACATGTAATTTCATAGAAAAATAATTTAATTAAATGGGAACTACTAGTACCAAAAGATAAAATCTCCAGTAAACATGAAGCCCAAATAACTCATAAATTACTCTAAAATATTAAATTCCAACCCATTCTCCAACTTACTCCTACTAACATGAAAACAATTTGTATATACTTAGGGTGAGAATAATATGTATAATTAGTAATATACCCCCAAAGCCTCATGTGAAATAGATTATCATAGCATACTTAATCCCCATGAAAAAAACTAAAGATAACTCTTCAAATAAATATGTATAATATTTTTCCAACCTCACCATGGCTATCTCCCACCATGTAACACACACAAAAGATCATATACAATAATATTTAAAAAAAGGTATGTTGATACCACTTCCCCATGGTTTACCACTCTACCCCAAAATCATACATCCTAGGATGTCCCCCTCCAAAAGAATCCAACCCGAAGAAACTTGTGATAATGTATCATAACATGAATCTCATTCAATACATCATCTCATCATCCCATCAAAATCTCTATATAGTAACAGATTTGTTTCTAGGATCCACCACAACCTGTATTTCATATATCATACATCAGTTATTGTACTTCAATCCATCATATCCCATAAATAGTGTAACATACCTCAATCCATTACAACCCATGCACTTCACATCTATAATAATCCTTATGATACTATATCTGAAGATTCATATGTGTAAAATAGCCACAATCCATTACAAACCTCTACACACATATGTGGGGAAATATAACCACCATTAACAGAACCACATAATATTACTATGAGAAGAGTGAGGGGTTATAGGTGTGCAGTAATCCATTCATCTATCTACAACCTATATATTGGGTAAAATAGCCTCACAATGTCCATAGGGTGTCAGTCTCTCTATAGACATGGGTGGGGTATCATATGATATCACAAAACATGCCAGATATAATATCGAATAAAACCACACTATGGGAATTTGACTAGTCATATGTTCAACTATAGTTATGGTCACTTTGACACCCAACTGTCTCATATATGAATAATTTATCATATGAACATAATATTTAAGAGTATATTCATTAATTAAATTATTTTATCATTCCTCATTATATAAATGAATTTTTTTACCATTAACTATCATTACTCCAAATTAAATTTCATTAACCACAAGAGTGATGTCCATTCCCTCCAAGAATAATTAAACTGAGTCCATGGTTTCTAAGGATTAAAACCATTGCTTTCCAATAATAACAATCCAATTCTTTAAAACATTTATTGAAATTTATTATCATTCCACAATTCTATGTACTCTAGGTATCATCTGTAGCTTCTGAAAAAAATAAAAACCTTATGCAGTGGGGAAAATGTAAAAAAAATTAAAAAATTAACCATTAAACCTTCAAAAAAGATTTATCATCAATAAATCATCCATAATCCTATTTAATTATGGGAGATCACATCATCAACCCATTCCATCAAGCCTAGTTTCATCCCTGAGACCATCATGCATAGAACCATCCATCCCTCCATCACATGATTTAACTACAACCATTGTCCTGAGCCTCACCCCATTACCATCATCCATCCTGGGATAACATCATGTCACAATAAATGTTTCACTTTTAGAGAAACAAATAGGGAATAAAAAAACCATCAGTTTTAGTATAGTATTTTTCCCTAAAAATAAGGATATTAGTCATTACCTGAAAATAGTTTCTCATGACACTAAATATTTACCTTTATTAGAAAACTAGTTTTTATTCCATATTGAATAAAATAATTCATTTATTACTGGATAAAAATTGGCATAACCTCATTAATTAGCTATTAAAATATATAAGTTCACTATAAAATTATTTTAATCATAACTTCTATTTTCAAAAATTTATAGGGAAGAACAGTTAAAGTTAATATGAATTTTAATTTTTATATAATAAGAATTATATATTCAGGTTCATTAGCCATTTCCAATAACACATTGAAGAATAATTTAATTAAACATGTTTTAAGAATAAATTTTATTTCCATCAAATTATAAGATTTTAAGGATCCATAAATCATGCCTCTTTAGTTTTTAACGAATCAAAAAATTATCACAATTATGTTCTGGAACCATTTTCATGAAACTAACATGATATCCCATTATTAAAAAACATGATACTAATTTATAAACATCAATATAACACAATATATTAAATTAATATGCAAACCATTATCACGATGGAGAAATATGCATGATCGTTATCTATAAACCATTATTTCATTAATTTATT
The DNA here is from genome assembly GCA_963277665.1 of Viscum album. Lineage (NCBI taxonomy): Eukaryota > Viridiplantae > Streptophyta > Magnoliopsida > Santalales > Viscaceae > Viscum > Viscum album. Next base: position 1,808,419,376 of record OY728160.1, read on the forward strand.
TTAAACTTTATTAATGATTATTACACCACCACATAAAGGGATAAATAATTATCAATTCATGATTCCAAATAAATTAAAGGATAAGTAATGAACCCCATACCTAAAGTATTTTAATATTCATTGTGTGAGAATGAAAGAACAATTCAGATCTCCAATATCCTCTCCCAAAAATAAAGCTACATCCCTCAAAGAACATCATTCCACAACCATGACAACATACATAAAAATAAACACTATTATAATTATGGATATCAAAATCCATAACCAATGATGATGTAATGGGATTAAAAAACATCAAATAAATATTAAACCACTATAAATAAATAAGAACTCACATCGAATCACCTTGGATTGAATATGTGAATATGGTTATCAAATCTAATCAAAAGGGGATTTGAAGGCCTTAAAATATTTTCTTGGGTTCCTAGGGTCTGAGATTAAATGTTGGGAAAAATTATAGTTCAGAGAGGGTTTTTTATAGGAATTATATAAAAATTAACTCATAAAACAACACCCTTGACCATGCTTTAGATGAAATGGGAAGGACTACAGCCTAGTGTAAGGGACCACTCCACATCCTACTCAAGAAATACATGGCTAAGAACATGATGCAGACCATGGAAAAGAACCAATAATATAGTAATAGTACTACTACATGGGTAACACCATTATAATCAATAGATTCATTTCGAAAAGTGAGGATACACTATAGCCTAATCCCCATGGCACAGACACCCCGAATTTGGAGAAACACCCTTAAATGAACTATTACATAGCCTATTGCTCTAGACCATAGGACTTGACTGGCCTACACCACATCCCTACTCCATGTCAAAGAGATCGTCTGAGCTATGTCTCTACTTATCTCAATGTCACCGCTATACAAAAAATGAATGTGGCTCTAAAATCCTCCCTCGAGTACCTTTTATGACATAGATGCTCTCTCCACACCATAGAGGGATACCATACAGTATAGTAAAGACCTTTATGATGTGGAATACTCTATTTATTTGAGATATCTACTTAAATCTCATGTCTCTTTATCTATCCTTCTCCTAACACTATCAATACCTCAAAAAATAGAATAGGCTAAAAGGATCCAGTATCATACATTAGATACCACTCAAACTATTTTCTCCTTTGAGAATTCAAAACCAAACCAAAGGAGAAAGAAAGGGATAAGGGTTTTCCAAGAAACCACCTCAGAAGATATCTCTCAAGGAAGTATCCATAAAAATATCTCACCCCACTCATAGAGAAACAATGAAAAAAACTCATAGAAACAATAAAAAAACTCTTAAAAACTCTATGGGGAAGATACATCTCAAACAAGAGGAAGGTATCTGACAAATCATTAAGGTAAAAAATATCAAAAACTAGAAAAGGATAATTAACAAAAAATTTCAAGACTATAATAAAAGATATAAATAGAAAATAGATCAAGGTACGTGCTACATATCTACAACTCACATTCCCAATTACTCTCTTATATGCTTTTATATTTCAACAAGAAAAGAAACAAGGGAATAAAAGGTATGCAGAAAATATTTTCATAGAATTCCTTGATCTCTACTGGCCACTACATAAAATCCACATCATCATTAATATATATCAACCCCCAATTAATGACATGATATTTTTCATTGTGATAATGTTGACGTTGTGACAAATGGGAGACATCATGCACATTCCTCATCTGAGGGGGATGTGATATTTGATTATAAATGGTTCCAACATGACCCAACACCTTGAAAGGACCATTAAATCATGGGGAAAACATAATACCATGATTAAACCTTTTATTCCCATGATAAGGATCCACCTTTAGGAATAAATGAACACTATCATCGAACTTTGAAGATCTCCTCTTGTGATTTGTATAGGAGTTATGGTGATTCATTCCATCTTTCATCCTCTCTCAAATCACATAACTATCTCTTTTATGTGATACGATAATTTTTTCCAAATAATTTCCAACTATCAAACCCTAGTCAAGAAAAATGGTTAATGGAAGTTCATTTGAAAAAAGATTCAAAAAATTTCACACCAATGTTAGACTAAAAATTGTTTTTGTTTGAAAAATCATCCAAATGTATGTTCCTCCTCCACGAACCACCAAATATAATGAAACAAGAATGAGTCTTGTCCTAAATATTTTGTATAGTATTCTATATATGATAGTCTACAATTAGATGAAAATTATTTTTAAGGAATTTCTTAGATCCAAAATCATGATGAAGGCCTCTCCAAAACCTATAAGTAAAACAAGGATCATGATCATAGATGATCATACTTAGGACTCTACAGAGTCTCACCAATTCCTCTTGGTAATTATTTAAAAAAACATTCAATTAGCTCAATTCATGGATCATTTTAAATTGGGATGATTCCATCAGTCGGTTTACTATCACCTGTATTTCATTATAGTTTCCCTATGGTTGAGGTAATATGGTAATGAAGTCCATAGATATTTCCTCTAACTTACACTATAGAAATTCCAAAGGTTGGGTAATACCACTAGGAAAATGGTACTTGGACTTCACCTTATGGAAGACTAAACATCGAGACACAAACTCTATAAGTGCACATTTCAACCAAGGATACCAAAATTTCCCTCTCCGTTATTGGTACATCTTAAATATTCTAGAATGTACCTCTAAGGGAGAGTTTTGGAACATAATGAGAACTATATAACATATTTACATAGGGATTAAAATTGTTCCCTGTAATAACACACAGTGTTATTCATATTCATAAAAACCATTAGGGGAATCACCAAAAACAACCTTGTCTCTATAGGCCCCCAACTCAGAATCCCCTAACTGGGTATCCTCTAATAACTTGCTAAAGGTGATTGTAATATCATCTTAAAAAGAAAACCTATTACACCAACCACTCCAATATCAAGAATCATAGTTAAGATCTCTTCTAACTCTCTCTAGTAATATCTAAATCCATTCATGGAATCACTATGTGAATTCCTTCTAAGCACATCGGTTACAACATTTCCATTTCATAGAGTATATGAAATATAAAACTCTTAATACTATAAGAATTTCACCCACCATCACTATCTTAATTTCAGGTTACATAAGGTGAATACATAATATAGGCTCTTTTGATAACTAAGAACCCCAAAATTCTTGTTGAAGAGGTAGTGTATCCAAAACATCAATGAAAAAATTACTATTATCAACACAATATCTTTAGTAGAATAGTTAATCTCATGGGGATGTAACTATCGAGAATCATAAGAAGAAACTTATCTCTGATGAATAAAACACCTAATACAATACACCAAGAATCACAAAAAAAACTCAAACTAAAATCAATCTACTAGAAAAAAATAGGATTGTGGCATTGAATAATATCTTATTTAGGTACTCGAATGCTTCTTGAAACATGTAAGACCACAAAAAATCCTAATCCTTTATTTTCAAGGGTGTATGAAGATCTGATAACTAAGATAATTTAGATATAAACCACCTATAGTAGTCTATAATAATATAAAAATTTCACACTTTCGTAAAATCATTTGGGGATACCAAAGAAATGATTTCCTTGATCTTGGATGCATCTAAAACGACCCCCTATAGGTACATAAAATTTCCCATGAAACAGGATTCACAAACCTATAACTCACACATTTATATCTTTCATAAATGTTTTTTATGACGAATAACTCCCAAAATGGAATCCAGATACTCTATATGCACTTTCTCTAATGTAGACTATAGAAGGATGTCATTAATGAAAAACACTATAAACTCTAATAGAAACTCCATGAATAATTTTTCCTTAAACCCTGGAACAATGATATATTTTTCATCACACTAAATAAAATTACAATCAAAACTTATTGCACATAACAACATCAAAAGGAGGTATTTGGAACATCCTCATATTTCACTAGAATATGATGATAAATCATTGGTAGATTGATCATTGTGAACCAACGTTCTCTTTTCCATTGATCAAATAAATCATAAATCCATGGATGTGTGTAGAGGTCCACCACTTTCACCATATTCAAGAATTTATAATGAACTCAAATATGCAAACTTATGTCATCCTTATTCATGTAAAAAAACTACGGCACCCCAAGGTGACAAAATCAACCACACCAAACACCACTAGAACAGATCATCAATCTATACTCATAGATATATCAACTAAGAAGGCACAATCCTATGTGGAGGCATCGAGATTGTATAAACTCTCAGTTGTATATTGATCCCATACATTAACTCTTGTAGAGGGGGTAACTCTAAATCCTCCTTTAGAAAAAAATCATGGTACTCTTCCAAAACCCTTATAAAAACCATTGGACAATCCTCTGATGAACAAATCATCATCTCAAATATCAAGGATGATAAGGACAGAATATGACTCCTGTAAATACAAGGGTCTAGTTCCCCAATAAATATAGAAAACTCACCATCAGAATCATAGATCATAACTTTACTCCTAATGTAACCCAAAATATCCTTCACTGAATATAAATATTATAAATCAAGGATGATGTCTTAGGGATGAATTAGTAATCATAATAAGTCTCCAAAAGAGATGTGTGTCCCTATAACTAGATCATAGTTTCTGAATACATCATATAGATAAGATCATCCTTCTACTGGTGTAGTCAATTCCAAGGGATCTAGAATTATCTCCACATCAAGTCTCAATTCATGGATGAGGGAAGGTGGAATGAAGGATTTTGTATCAACTAAATAAAATAAGACATAAACCCATGTTGAACACATGGAAAGGTTACCTCTAATGACACATAGATCTCTTAAAAATGGTATCACCAGTGCATGAAGTTGACCATTTCCTGTTTCATGATCTCTCTGAAACTTATGATAACTAACTCCCTTGTATTTATTTGTCCTCTAAGAATGAAGAGCATCTCAGGGCTATAATACTCCTACATTGTATTCTCTAATCTGATCCCAAAATGGATCATATTATAGCTGCATCCTCTGCTGAAACTGCATCAGTAAAGGAACATGAATCAGAACTCATGGTTCAAGTTTCCTACATAGATTATATGGACACTTTCTCAACTAATGACCTCATCCACCATAGAAAAAATATTTGTTTGATCACTTGGAAAAGGATTGAGATCCAACATACCTAATAAATAAATATGGCGAGAACCACGGCCTTCCCCTAACTAGTTGGATAATATTCTCTTCAAAAAAAAATGAAACCCATACCACCACTCTACTTCATGAGTAAATAAGATGACTCCCCTCTTGCGATGTCATAGTTCTAGCCAGTTTTCTATCAATAATTTCAAATATTCATAAAACATTTAGATACATCGAAAACAAAAATTTGGTGACTTGGAAATAGATCTCTGGATGCAAAGCCTTCTTGAAATGCCTCACCATGGCCTCATTTTCTATAAATATTTCTTAATTACATAAGATAAGGTTACAAAAATGGATCCAAAAATCTTACATGATGGATCATTACTATTGAAGTTTAGTCATATCCTAGTGAGTTCCCATCATTTTGGTCCATATAAGAAACTATGTTTGGAATTTTTCCTTAAAATTCTCCCATGAGACCTATAACTCCTTACAATCCCCAAGAAACAAGATCGAACACTGCCTATCTACTCTATGTAGCATCTTTATGACTTAAAAATATGAGTTTTTATTCTAATAATAGATTGAACTAAAGGTTATATCATCCTCTATAACCAGTCTTCTGTCACTAAGTCTAAAACAGATCACTCATACTTCTATAGAATTTATCACTAGAACTCTCAGAGTATCCTCTGCCTAGTGTCATCATCTTCAACCTCTACTCTCCAACAGTCTACTACAACATCTTGCTGAATATCATTGATGTGAACTTGGAGAGTATGTCAACATAGATCCATACAATAATCAAATAATGGATATAGACTCCAAAAACATAGTATATATAATATAGAATATAAATAATTTAATGAAATATTTATGATTAAACATAATCTCAGGGTCTACCCATTTTATTTATAAATGTAAAGAATAATGATTCATGATCTATTACTAAGGCTCTACCCTAAAAACAGTATCTATTTGTTTAGTAGGATTGGTTAACTTAATGGTCTATGCATCATATCACAAGGGACCCTAAATAACCATGTTAGAGTTTGGTCTCCCCTATTTAAATAAATTTATAAACATAGAGGACACCTTTCCACACCAACCCATAGAGTCTTGATATATGACTAACTTTAAACTCCATCATATCCCTCAACCTGAACCCCTGACAAGACTTTATCATAATCCCCTTCTCTTAATGGTGCCCCTCCTGGGATAGAAATGGGAGGAGGAGAATAGTGACTGCCTAAATCCTTCCTCCAATGGTCCACTGGTTAGAAGAAACCCTTAATGGTGTAACATACATAAAAATATGAGGCATTAACCTATAAATTAATTTGAGAAAGAGATAATTGAAATGTTCACCAATCAAATAATTATCATATATTGTAAAAAACCCATGTATTTACATGTAATTTCATAGAATACTAATACAACTAAAGGTGAAAAAAGTACCAAAAGATATACATAGAAGTGACCATGAAGCCGAAAGTGATCATGAATAACTATGATATTTTAATGTATATCTCAGTCACCATAATTCTCTAGATAACATAAAAATGGTTTATATATATGTCAGGTGATAATAACATGTATACTCAGCTGGATCTTCCCCAAAGCCTCTCATGAAAAAGATAAAGAAAAAATACTAAATCCCAGTGAATAATAAGTGAATATAACACCCCATGTAAAATGTTATACTACATTACCAACCTCACCATGACTATATATCACCATGTAATGCATACAAGAGATTATATACAAAAATATCAAAATAAGGGTATCCTACTACCATATCTCCACTGGTTTTACAATTTTCCCTAACATCATACATCCTATGACATATCTCTCCCAAGGAATCAATCCTAAAGACACATGGGATAACATTTTATGACATGTATCTCGTGAATCATATAATATCATTGTCCCATAAAACTCCCTCTATAATAAATGAGTGGTTTTTGAGATCCAAAACATCTTGTATATCATGTATCAGGCATCGACTATTATTCTTCAATCTATCACTATCCATACACTGGGATTTGTACCTCAATCAATCACATCCCATACCAGTTTTAACTATAATAATCCTTAAGATACTATAATCAAAGATACATGTGTGTGAAATAACAACAAGACATTATATCCCTCTAAACACATAAATATGGAACAATAACCATTGTAAATACCTTTACATAATAATACATGGATCAGAAATCAGGGCCAGATGGTGGTAGTCAGTATTCCTTCTATTTCCAACCAGGTTGTTCAGGAAAACACCATCCTATAGTTTACTAGGTTTCAATCACGCTACCAACATGGGTGTGTCAGAATATGAAATCTAAAAACATATTGGATATAATATAACTTGCAACAACACTATGAGAATTAACCTAGTATTGATATCAACTACTACCATCATTACTCGGACACCTAACTACCTCTACTAAGGATTATATGTCCTATAAGAACACAAAATTTAAGAATAAATTCATTAAATACTTACTTTTATCATTCCTATTTATGTTAATTAATTTAGTAACCGTTAATTTTAATTTTTCCAGATTATATTTCATTAACCATTAGTGTAAAGTCCATACACTATAGGCATAATCCAATTGAGTAATATATTTTACACTATATAAGTCAATAACCCCATGTTTTAAAACATTTATTAAATGTTATTATCATTTCATAATTCCATATACTCTATTAAACATCCTAAGATTCCACAAATAGGTAAGTAACAAATCATGACTAGCTACATTAATCCATGGGGAAAGGATTGAAAATAAATAATAAAAATAGTTATCTTGCCTTAAAAAATATTTTCATCAAAAAAGAATCTAGCTTCCGGTATAACAACAGCAAAACTGATCCTCAACCCATTCCATCAAACTCAATGTCTTCCACAATTCTATCATGTATATGATCATGCATCTCACTATTTCAGGAATAAAAATATGCCATAAATCTAGGCCTCCCACCAATAACCATTATCTATCCCACGCTCACATCACATCTCAATGGAAGTCTCACATCTAAAGAAATGTTGAGGGTAGAAAAAACTATCATGGAAAATATGGAAATTAGACCTAAAAAAAGTCATTTAGCTTTAACATGAAAACATGCTCCAACGACCCCAAACATTTATATTTAAAAAACATATCTTTATTCCATATTGATTTTACTAATTCTTTTGTTATATGTTAAAGATGTGGGTAATCTAAGGAATCATCTATTAAAATCTATAAGTTCATTAAACAATTATTTCAAGCATAACATTGAGTTTAAACAAACATTATGGAAGAACAATTCCATTCAACAATACTTTATATTATTATATGATAAGAATTAAATATTTAGGATCTATAGATATTTCCATTAACACATGGAAGAAATTTTTTGATTAATCGTGAACTAATAATAAATTTGTTTTCCATTAAATTACAAGAATCCAAGGATTTAATAAACATGATTCTTCAGTTCATTGTCCAACTAAAAAATGATGGGTCTTATGTTCTTTAACATTTATATCAAATTAATATGCTAAAACAAGTATAAAAACGATACTGGAGGATATAAATAGATAGAAAACTATCTAGTAAATTAAGATATAACCCATAAACATAGTTCAAGAACTCATGAAATCTCTAACCATGAAATATTATTTTAATAATCAAGTTTACCCTTTATTAATGTTAAATCCACCTCCATAAAATGGTATAAACTGTGGTTAGTTAATAGATTCACATAAATAAAAGTAGAAGTAATGATACACCTAAATCATGTATTTAAATGTTCTTCATGAGATAATGGATTAATTTGGATCTTTAATCTATTATCCCACAAATAATGTTATGACCCTACAAGGATGATAATCCACTACCACACAAAAATATATCAAAATAAACTCCCTCAGAATGATAGATATCAAGATAAATGACATGGAATGATAGAATGGGAAGACACAGGATCAAACTGTGAAGAAAATTCTATAAATGAGGATAAAATCAAATTACATCACCACAGATCAAATAGTGTAAGTTAGGGAACAAGTATGATCAAAATGGTATTTGAAGTCTTTTGAAAATATATCATTGGAACATAGGGTGTGAGAGAAAAATATGGGAGAAAACTGGGTTTATAGGGGGTTTTTGTTTTTATATTCATTCTAAAAAACACAACACCATGATGATGCCCTATTGACAATGTTGTAGGATTGGATGAAACATGAAGGACTATGATGCAGCAAGAGGGACCATTCCATTGTTTGCCTATTAAAACAACATATAAAGAACATGATGTACACCATGGTGTAGATAGTATAAAATTGGAAGAGGACTATGATGATAGGAAAACCACTATGACATATGTATTTATTTACAATGGGAGGATACACCATAGCCTAATCCCAGAGACAATAATACCCTGAATGTAGATGAACATCCTTTGGAGAATTACCGAAAAGCCAATCACTCCAAGATACATGACTCAACCAGACTACACCACATCCTTACTCAATGGAATATATATCGATAGGGATATTTTGTAACCTTTTTACATGCCTCCCTAGAAAAAAAATGTAATTGGGTCCAAAATACCATCCTAGACCCTTGATGTCGTAGTAGGGATCTCTACACCCCATCGGATGACCTTATGGCGTGGTATAACCCTCTATTCCGTAGAATCATCTATTAAGTTCAAATTTTATATTAACTCCCATGATTCTTATTATATCAACTTAATGTAACCACCAAGACCTTAAACTCAGAATAGAAAGGTTTACATGTATATGGTCCCTTATCTAATAATTTTCTATGGTAGAAAGTTAGTTTCCATGGTAAATATTAAATTGTTGTAAAGGGAGAAATCTAATGATGATGTTCTCATAATATTTATAAAATATTACTCTAAATTTTTTTGAGGTATGGGTAGAACCATATTCATTTCATTTCCATTTTTGAGCTACTGGACTTGTAAAATTACATTCTTTATATAGTAATAATTGAGTATTTTTGAAAATTCCACTAAAACTCAGATCTAAAATGACAAATTCTCAACCAATTATGAACCATGCATAAGGATCAATCCTGGTTTATTACTCTACTAAAGTTCCTTATCCAATAATACTCTCACATTCTTTTTATTCTTATATCAATATAATAATTCCTAATGACTTTAGACCAGATATTTTTTTAAGGGAAGATTCTACCCATCATTTTTAGAATCATCATCATTCTGGTATATTTTCATTATATTATTCCTATACCTATTTATAAATTATATTTATTACTATAAAGCTGTATTAATAACAAATTTAAAATTTATTAATATTAATTTTATAATACCATTATCGCCTATACATACTGATCCATTTGTTATAACATGATAATGTTGGGGTTAGTTTTACCAACTACAAGAACAACACTATAATATTTTCTTCATGGATGATTTTAGAAAAAAAATATTAATAAAAGGAAAGTATGATTAATCTATTATTTTCATATAACTATTTAATAAAAATATATAAATTTTTACTCATTTTTAAGATAACACCCTATATTACATAAAATTTTCAAAGAAAGTGTGTTATAGATTTAATTATTAAAAACTATACCCCAAAAATACAAATAATGAAAATAGAACATAGAAAAAATTAGGAAATTCTTATTTTAGTACTATTAATATTATCAGTATTATGAAATCATGAAAAAAGAACGATAACAGAGAGCCCCATTCAATAACATACAAGAACATATTAAACTAATCACAATAGTTTATTAATATAAACAACTAATAATAAATTATTTTTTTATAAATGAATATGATAGAATAATATAAATTCTTTTAAATATAAACATGGTAAAATATATATGATTAATGGGTCAATATGGATTATATAGGAGTTAGAGTGTGTTTAAGGATGTTGATAAAAAAGGAAAGGGGTTATCTCTTAGTATCTCTTATAATTTTATTTTTATAATGCCTTTTGTAAATTTGGGGGTTTTGTATAAAATTTAAATATAAATTTCATATTTCATCCCCTTATATAATATTTCAAGTTATGTATTTTTTTCTCTATTACTTTTCCAAATTTGTTTATTCTTTATGTTAGAAATTTTTCACACTCATAATCAATTCCTTTTCAATTTAGATTCCATATCCATGTATACCTTCTAAGATAAGATTTTATATATCCATTATTGTAAACCTCATAAAGAATACGTATTATGGATATAAAATATATTATCATTTAAATGCATTGTTTTCTTTCATTTAATGTCTTGTTCACTCTTTATGTAATTACTAAATAATTTATTTTTTCTCAAATTCCATGATTCCTCTCTAAGATTTATTTTCTTTGTCCATGTTCAATTATATCAATTTTTATTCAATTATTGAAAATATATAAATATATTTATCTATTTTTTTATTTTTTATCTTATTTTAATTTCAACTCTATGTTTTTTTAAACATTAAAATATACTACATCTTTATGGCCTTTTATTGGATCAATCTCATTTTATTAATCCATACTATTAATTATTTGACTATTTTTTTCATGGTTTGGTATATTATACCCCTTTATTATCTAAAATTTTAATTCAATTTATTTTCTTGGTAATTTAAATTTTCTTACATATTTTTTATATAGATAATTACTTCATTATTATAAACTATTTTAAAGGAAACCTTCTGCCCTATATTTTGAATATTTATCATCATTATCCATGTTATTTATTATGATAAGTAATTGTTAAATTTATTTTAAAATTAAAATACATATTATCTTAAATAATTATTATATCTGTTTCTAACATTATTCATAATTAAATTTTATATCTCTTTTCATTGATTTGGCTTTTTTCAAAAAGTTTTGAAAATAGTAAAAAGTATTTCATTAAACTTTGATACTATTTCTTATCTTTCTCTAGATGTTTCACATATATGAAATTTATTTCTAATTTAGTATTGATTATCAGAATTAATATTATTAAAATAATTTTGTAAACTATTTTTTTCTCCAAACTCATGAAAATGATATGGAATGTAACTTATATATTTATTTTTAAGATAATTTCAAAAAAAAATGGAAATTATTTTCAATATTTCACTTATATTATCGTGACTTTATTGTCGAGGTTCATTTTCCATGAATTTATTATATATTATAACATAGTAAAACATATATTTTGGAAACATTCTTATATTAATAAAATATATTTAAATTTTTTTAATCCATTCCTTTTTATATTTCCAATTATTTAATCACTAAAAAAATAAAATATTTTATTTTAATATTTTATAATTCATCATCTTTCTATTGGTGGTTTTTCTCCCTATTAATATCCTCTTAATTATGTTTCCTCACATTTTATATTTTCAGAAGGACTAACTATTCCTAAGTAATACCTCAATTCCTCACATAAATTTCAATATATCAATGGTGATATGGAAATGAAATATCTATGAGAGGATTGATCCATCACTACATTTCTCTTTACTTTTCAGCATAACCTTTTTTTCAATGGTTTTTTATTGTGAATACTATATAATTCATTTATATTTATGATGGTTATTCACATATATATCCATACCAATTTATTGTCTATTGAAATTTGTTGACAAAACTATAAATTATTTTATTCTATTCTGTGTGAGTACCATATACATCATTATTCAGGTTGGAAGGTATTTAATTGGATAACCTCTATCAATCATTAATTGTTATTATACCTCATGAATATGAGAATCAGTATATATCCATGAGTTAATTGACCTATTATGTATGATTAAAATCATTTGGCACACATATTTATGGTTTATCATTATATTATAGGTGGAAATATATTTCAATAGTCCTCTAATGCCTTAGGTAAATATAATATCTAATTTTATTTTCATAAGATGTGGGTAGTGATTCCAAATCAATCATGTCATATGTGGATATGATTGTATTAGTTATACCCAAATTGATATGCATGTACATGATACAGTTAGAAATGTCTATAATGATATTTGATAACATGATGTGGTTAGATATATTTACAAATATATGCATGTAAATGAATTAATTATCTATGATTAAGATTTTATAATGATATTAGTAAAGAACCATTACATAATATTATATGAAATTCTTAATTTTTTTCTCTATGTCTCGTGATTATTATACTGATTTCACATTTTTATTCAATGGTATATGTTATGATTTTTGGATCATCATCATGCATTCACATAGTGATTATGGTTTTTCTATAGTGCCTAATGTTCACTTGTTATGTTTTCATGATCTTATTTTGTTAATCCTGTCATTTCTTATATGATCATGTATCTCACTTATTTATGATATAATGATTAATCCTGTATGTATTGTTAATATTGTTTTAAATCATTACAAGGATTTGTGCACAATCCTTTCTCATGTATCCATTTAACATTGAATATATATATATATATATATATATATATATATATATTACTTGGTGGTATTTAAGTGTAGATATTTTTTTGTTAGAGATGATAAGTAATTTTTGTATAATAATATTGTTATATCACTAATCTATAATGACTCAAAACACTTGGGTCATGGGCACGTTTTTCAAAATTAGTAAGATATGTATAATTATTAAAAAAATGATGTATTTTTTGAATCATCTTAGTTTGAATCAGAGTAATAGTAAAAAAGAATGAATTTATGTCATTGGATCTAGGAATTTTGTTCTGAGGGTCATTTTTTTAGTATCAAATATGATTTTAGTTATTTATTGGGAACTAGGTTATCAACTATGAGAGAATAAAACCTATAATCCCTAAGATAAACCCAAAGTGTCATATGTTGATCCAAGGATGTCATATAGGGGACATCATTGGAATGTTTTTTCATATTCACATATTGGTTTAGGATTTTTTTTGGATATTACCATGATAGGTAATAACCAATATTTTTAGTAATTTTCTTTTTAATCTATATCATAAAAGGTAAGTGTTGAATGGTTTTCCACAATAATATAATTCAAATTAATTGTTCTTATCAATAATTTTTCAGTTAAAATTTTCATAAATAGTCAATATTAATGAAAGTCTCATCATATTCCAATTTTGAGATATATGATAAGTTCCCTAGGGTTATATATGATATAATGTTTTCGTTTTTAATAGAAATTATATCTAAAGTATTTAAAATTTTAATTATTTCCTCACTTATTTTTGTTAATGATGGAAAATTAAATTTCAATGATGGAATTTGGGGTGGGGGTATTTAACATCCAATATTCAAGTATTCATTTTGGATCCCACTGTTACACATTTTATCTTAGAAAAAAATGGTATAAATGAAATAAAACAAGATTCAAATAAAATTAACAATATTTTACACACTAATATATAAAAAATGAATATTTTTATAATTTTTAAATCCTTTCGATTACTTTTATCTTCGAGTATCACTTTTAGTAAAACTAAACATACAATGAGAAAAAAACATCATGAATATTGAAATAATTTTAAAATATCCATAAAGAAAAATAAATTGATGAGATGTGTGAATTGATAAGTAATAATTTAATGGATATATAGAATTTAATGGGGAATTTTACCTATTATTTGATCATTATAAGTGGTATATAATAATTTTCTATAATTATAGTAAACATACTATAATTTAGAATATTACCATCATGTAGTTAATATAAATAAATTTGATCAAGATTTTATATATATATAACTATATATTAATTATAAAAAATTTATTTTACATGAAATAAACAATCATGGATTCAAATAAAGTGAATGTGATTCATTTGTGAAAGTTTTATCACTTTTAGGCATTTGTTTTTATGAATTGTGTATTTTTATTAAATTTATTACTTTTAATGATTGATTTTGATTAAATGTAAAATTAAACTAATTGTTTTTAATATAAATTGACTAATAAATTTGAATGATTAACTATTTAATAGATAAAAAAATTAAATAAATAGGAATACAATAATTTAATTTTAAAAGTGATATTATTCAAAGAATTTTTTTCTAAGTTTTGTCTACTTTTATAGTAATAAATTCAATTGACTACTATTAAATTATGAAATAAAATAGAATTTGTTGTTTATATATTTATACAAATAAAATATCATTAATGTAAGTATTATAAAATTTTTATAAATAATAATAAATTTATATAATGTTTAAATCGATAATTTTCTAGAAAAACAATTCCATGTGTTATTTATTTTATTTGAAAAATAAATTTTATAAATTATTCAACTTAATTTATTAAAAATTTATTTCATATTTTGAGCCATTAATTTAAAATCATTTAAAATAATACATATCAATTTAAGGGTAAAATTTATCAAGGTTAAAAATTTAATTACCACAATAAATAGTAAAATTCTATAAAAGGGTTAAAATACGGATTAAAGGAAGACATTATCTATAAAAATATAAGATCCCAGCCTTTTCTAGAGTCATCTCGAGCAGGTTTTCAGGTAATTTTGGATTTTTTTAAGTACCTTTGTTTTGTATTAGTATCTTGGGGTGCATTTTGGTGAATATTTAAGGAAAACTAAAGGATAATGGGATGTGGACGGTTTGTGCATAGTTTGGAAAACCGTGTGACCAAACCTTGCCAAGCGTGTAAAACTGGATAGAGAGGTCCCCATGGTTTGCACACAGTTTGAAAAACTGTGCGACCAAACCATTCCAACCATTTAAACCTAGATAGATAGGTCCACATGGTTGGTAGACAGTTTTCCCTAACCATGTGCCTCTTCCCAGGAAATCGTGCTTGTAGAATTAAATATCTAAAAATCTATTTTAAAACCACACAAACCCCCCCCCCCCAGACTTCCATATTTTGACCTTGGATTAGGATTGAAAAATTCTAGGTGATCCTAGAGCCTTCTAGAGGTATTTCAAGGTGATACAAACATCGTTCTTTAGTATCGAATGCCCGGATTGAAGAACCGCTCTCTTCTCAGTAATTGGATTTCATCTCGTTGCTTCTCCCGTTATTTCTTCAATCTTTCCTTGATCTTTTAATGGACTATTTCCACCATTTAAATGTATTTAGACCTATTAATTAAGATATAGTTATAGGATTGTGGATCTAGATCTAGATTTTCAAGATCTTGATGCCTTTGATCTTAATTTTGGTTTAGGGATTTAGATCTGGAGCATGATATATGACGTTGTGCTTCTCAGATTTTGGGGATTTCTGTTGGCCTAACATCCGTCAATAAACTGAGGTATGTGGTTTAAATAAAACTCTCATAGTTGTGGTTTTGATATGTGAATGTGAGTTTATTAATTTCTAGCTTCCCTTGATAATTAAATTCCTAAATTAGAGTAATTAGGAATATAGATTTGACTTGTGATTGCCTTGGTGATTAATTGATAATTGAATCATGGAACAAACGAAGGGGGTTGCCCATATAGATATTTTTTCGAGATTGGTTAAGGTTTGATATTATGTAATTTAGATATTTAATTGATTATGATAAGATAATTAATTGGGTAAAATTAATTATGAAATGATGTTTGGCTATGTAAGATAATTAATTGTGAGAATTAACTATGTGCTATGATTTTGATCAAAGATAATTAATTGTGATAATTAATTGTGATAAGTTGAGATTTGATATGGATAATTAATTTTGAATAAATAACTATGGAATGATGATTGTGTTTATTGATTAATTAATTGATGAATTAATTGATGGATTATGTGCTTAGTTAATTTTTGAGTTAATTAATGGTCTTTTAAATGTTTAAATAATCATTGGATTAGTAATGGAATAATGTATCTAATTCCTATTAATTAAATAATGATTAAATGGATAATATTGTTTTGGTGCTATACATGGTGTTCTAGACTAATTAGAAGTTGGGACTTGGCCATAGCGTTCCTCCCAAGTAGTTATCCATGCTTGAGATTATGGGGTTCTAGGAATGACGACCTACACCGAATTAGATATGGAGTGATAGGCATGGTGACATACACTCAATGAGATTTGGGGTGTTTGAAATGAATTTCACACCAAATAAATGATATTAATGAATAAATATTCAAATGGAAAACATGAATTGAACTTGGACCTAATGTGATGATTAAAGGATAAATGATAATGTGATAAATATTTAAATTATTCAATATATTTATTAATTCATAAAACTACATACACTATATTTTGATAGGACTTGTTTTAGACATCGTTTGTGGTGTCATACTGAGTTGTACTCACACCCTATTTGAGCCACCTGATCAGCACCCGACCAGACTTTGTTGTTGCGGGACAGGATAAGGTCAGGGCCCTGGGACAGGTTGTTTTTTGGGATTGGAGCATGGGAGAGGTAATCAGACGTGGTTCGGGACCCAAATGGGAGTCTTTGATTCTTTAATTTTAGTTTCATTGTATATACTTGACATTTTCATTGTTATATCATGTTTTACCTTTTAGTTGAGTATTGTATTCCTTGGTTTTGTGTATCATAAGACATGGTATTGTTCTGGTTATTTATACGCTTCCGCACTCTATTATTGTTGTTTTCTTCTGTTAGTGTTTTATTCTAATAAATGTGGGTATAGTCTCCTCAATACTGACTTACCATACCCTATCTGATATTCAGCACCCTCTGGCGTACTAGGAGGCACGGTTGAGGGCATTTAGCCAACCAGCTCGGGGCACTGTTTAGTGGCACATGGGTAGGGACATCACAAAGTGGTATCAGAGTAGTTTTCTTTTATTTTTCCATCATTTTTCTTAATATTTTGGGAAAATTAGACATGATACTAGGAAGAGTCTAAGCTTGGTAATGATCTCATGCATGGGAGTTTCAAACCCATGTACGGGGGAGAATCCGAGTACTCATGGTGGGATTGTTGTGATTGTTGTTTGTTGTTATAATAAGATATTATTTCACCTTGGGTGATGCACTTTTGGAGTGATGTGACATTTTTTTTTATAGTTATTGAATTTTGATTCATGGACTAAAGAGGCACGATACTTGATTTTGCATGCATCATTCTAGGCACTCAGAGTTATTGTGACATGCATCATTATAGGCACTCATGAGAAAATAAGTTATGGGTAAGTTGTTGAACTTGAACGTTTTTTCCTTATTTTGATATTGAAATAATGATTCAAAATGAGAATAAATGGGTGTCTAATGAGAACCTTGATCTATGAAATGGATATGATTATTTAATTAATTTTTCAATTAATTAATTTTAGATAATGTGATTAATTAATGGTTGAAGTAATTAATGAGAATGTATGTACCCTTGTTAACCAAGACCTAGGAGTATGATGGTTAAGGTTAGTGATAAGGCCTTGGTGTTGACCGTGTGGTGAGAAAAAGGGGTAAAGGACATGTTTAAACTTTTTGTGTTAGTTTCTTCTCTTGCATAAATGTTATAAGGTTGCGTTAGGAGACCTAAGACGTGTGTTTGGATTTTTAGAGATATGCATCCACAACACTTGTTGAGGGAGAGACCAAGGGGTATGGCCCAGAATGAACTTCTAGATAGGGATCTTGAGGCATCATTGGTGTAAGATGAGGAGTAAGGGGAACAGTTTCAGGGGGAACTTTTCTCATTTCATTAAATTCATGGAGAGAGACCCAGGGCGGGTTTAGAAAATCTTGTCAGAGTTGATATGGGAGTTTCAGCTGCAGAACCCTCTTACTTTTACTATAGAGGGTATACCAGAGGGAGATGAATTATAGATTGAATCCATAGAGACGATACTTGACCATTTGGAGACTCAATATAAGAGTAGGGTCATGTTGGCTGCTTATATGCTATGGGGGTCAGCAAAGCACTGGAGGGACATTCAGGTATGATTTGGACAGACTGATGATATGTTACGGAAGGACTTTCAGGAGAAGTTCTTGGAGAACTTCTATCCAGATATGCTGAGATAAGAGAAGGCTTCAGAGATTATGCATCTAACCCAAGGAATCTTGACCATAATGAATTATGCTAAAAGTTGCATAGATTTACAGTGTTTTTATCAATATTTGGTAGAAGATGAGGCTTCTTCAACAAAACGATTTCTGAATGGAGTTAGGTGTGAAATTATGTCCTAGGTGAATATCTTTTGGATAAAGAAATTCTCATAAGTGGTTAATCATGTTCAAATTTTAAAGGGTAACCTAAATGGGGCTTTCAGTACTGGATAGGTATTTTTCACTGGATGATCAGGTAGTGTGCCTTCCGAGAGCAGGAAGCATCATTATGAGAACCTTAGTCAAGAAAGTGGAGAGAAAGGTGGATAGTCAGGAGGAACAGTTGCACCGGATCTTACTCGTGTGCTTTTCCACCAGTGCGGTAGACAGGGAAAATACCATACACATTGTACTAGACCACCATTAGAGTGCCAGTTTTGTGGAAATATGGGGAACCTACAGAAGCTCTGTAGGAAGAACCGGTAGTATGGTGCTAAGGGAGTAGCTACTCAGAGTCAGAGTATGGGAAGGGGGTCTTCTACAACATATAGGTCTGGCGGGTGGATTTCTACTAGTAGAGGTAGTATAGGTAGTGTACATGGTTCTTCAGGGTATGAGCACTTGTATCACCAGAGTGGTGATACTCGAGGGATTTAGAAGACACCACAGGGAAGAGGGGTAGGATAGTTACATGTAGTGCATCCTACACTTGTGGAGAGTGAGGATGGTCCATTGATAGTGAGAGGTATTATTCTAGTTTCTTCTACTTTACTACTGCCTTGTTTGATATTTGTGTCTCTCATTCCTTTATATCTACAAATCTTGTTAATGGCTTGAGCCTTGAGGTGGAGTCTGTAAGCAGGGTGATGAATAACAATACACTATTGGGAAAACAGTCTTGGGATAACTATTTATTCAAGTAATGTTCTTTAGAGATTGAAGAGTATCATTTTATTTGGGTTATCCATGTCCTTGATATAACAGGCTTCGACCTGATTATGGGTATGGATTGGATAGTCGTATACCGAGCCCACATTGATTTTTACCAAAGGAGAGTGACCTTTGTATCTCCTGTGGGTGACCAGTATGTTCATTATGGAGAATGGGATATCCATGTAGGTTGAGCTGGGAAAATTTCTCAACAATTGGGAGAGCTCATAAACCAAGTTGCTAGAATGTTGCTGGAAGATGGGAGTGTTAGGCGAGACATCCTTCCACCAGTAGTAGAACTATTTCAGGATGTCTTTCCTGAATACTTTTCTAGGTTTCCACCTAAGAGAGATGTGGAATTCACTATTGAGATCATGTTGGAGGATGAGCTAGTATCTATTCCACCTAACATAATGGCACAAACTAAACTTCAAGATCTCAAAACGTAGATAGAGGAATTGGAGGATAAAGGGTTTATCCATCCAAGCACGTCGCCTTGGGGATCACTAGTATTGTGTAAGCTTGTGTGTCGATTATCTAAAGTTGAATAAAATGACCATGAAGAACTTATATACTCTTTTGTGTATCGATTATTTATTTGACTAGCTGAAAGGGGGCATGTGTATTCTCAAAGATTGATCTGGGATTAGGGTATCATCAGGTGAGGTTTCGAACCTCTGATATACCAAGAATTGTATTTAGAAGTAGGTATGGACTTTATGAGTTTTTTTTAATGTCGTTTAGGTTGAAAAATAGTCCAGCAGTGTTTATGGCCTTGATGAATAGGATCTTTCATCTGTACTTAGATCAGTTTGTGGTGGTCTTTGTGGAAGACATATTGGTGTACTCTAAGACTCATGACGATCATGTCCAACATCTTGACATAATCATTGGTACACTGAGAGAGCATCGACATTATCCCAAGATATCTAAATTTAAGTTTTGGATTTACATGGTACACTTTTTGGGGCATATCATCTCAGAAGAAGGTGTGGCAGTGGACCTGGAAAAAGTGCCAGCATTGATTTCTTGGGATAATCCCAAGAATTTTTTTGATATCCGAAGCTTTTTGGGATTAGCTGGTTATTACAGGAGGTTCATCGAGGAAATTTATCGATTGGAAGCACAGCTTTCAGGTATGAAAAATAAATGGATAAAGTTTGATTGGACAGAAGCATGCAAGAATGCTTTCCAAGAGTTGAAGAAGCACTTGACATCGACACTAATTTTAAGATTACATGAGTCGAGTGATGAGTACACAGTGTATAGTGATGCTTCTAGTATTGGACTTAGAGTTGTGTTGATGCAAGGGGATTGAGTTATTGCTTTTGGGTCTCGATAGTTGAGGCTACATGAATGGAATTACCCTACATACAACCTTGAGTTTAAAGTAGTGGTTTATACTCTTAAATTTTGGCGACACTATCTTTTGGGTGAAAATTTTAAAGTCTTTATGGATCACAAAATATTGAATTATATATTTTCACATCACAACTTGAATCTTTGGTAGTGAATATGGGTAGAGTATATGCACTCCTTTAATTTTGAACTAGCATATACACTCAGAAAGGGGAATAGTGTGGCTGATTCCTTGAGTGGGAAAATTCAGACTCAGTTGGTATATGAGTTTATTGTAGAGTGGAAGATGAAGACTTTGTTGGTGGAAATGCATGTGGTAGTTCAGGAGAGTCAGGAGAGGATGACTCTGGTGTCTGTAGTAGTGGATTCTACACTCTTGAGACGGATCAGGGATAGGAAGTATGAGGATCTGGAGTGTTTATCCATAAGAGAAATACTTGAAGGTGGGAATACACCTTCATACTAGATAATATATGAGGATGAGATCATCTATGTGAAAAATCATGTTATTGGGCCTACGAGTATGCGAGAGGAACTCATGGGATAATTTCATGCCTTAAAGTGGGTGGTACATCCTGTGGTGAAGAAAAGGTATTATGACCTAGGATGACAGTTTTGGTGGCCAAGCATAAAAAATGAGATATCAGGGTTTGTAACAGGATTTTTCACCTATAAGTAGGTGAATGTATAGCATCAATGACCTGGAGGCCTATTTCAGTTTTTACCTATTCCGGAATGGAAGTGGGATAACGTGACTATGGATTTCATGGTAGGACTTCCAAAGACTCTTAGGAAGAATGATGTTATTTGGGTCATTTTGGATCAACTAAAGAAGGTATCACATTTATTTCGTATCATGGAAACCTTTATAAAATAATATTTGGGAGAATTATATTAATGAGAGATGGTTCTTTTTCATGGGGTACCAAGGACTATAGTTTTAGATCGTGATTCATGGTTGACTTCATGCTTCTAGCAGGTCTTACAGAAGGTTCTAGGTACACAGATTCTATTAAGTACGAACTTCCACCCATATACTGATGGTAAGTTGGAGCGTACCATACAGGTGTTAGAGGATATGTTGTGAGAATGTGTGCTTGAAATTGGTGGTTCTTGGGAGAAGCACTTGAATTTAGTGGAGTTCGCCTATAACAATAGTTATCGGTAAACTATACAGATAAAACCATATGATGCACTTTATTGTAGACCATGTAGATCACCACTATTTTGGTTAGAGGTGGGTGAGTCATAGTTATCGGTATCGACTCTCATTTAGGAGACATCAGAGCAGGTGCAGTTGATTTGGAAACATATGGCAATGGCTCAGAGTAGGCAGAATTTGAATGCTGATAGAGGGAGATGACCCCTAGAGTTTACATAGGGTGATCTTATGTCCCTTTGGGTGTCACCTAGGTTAAGTCACCACAAGATATGGAGGCAGGGCAAGTTGGCGCCCAGGTTTGTAGGACCGTTTTAGGTAGTTGAGAGAATTGGGATAGTGGTGTACTGATTATCCCTTCCATAGAAATTTAGTGTTATGCATGATGTTTTCTATGTTTCACATCTATGTAGGTATCACCCTGACCCTTATCATGTAGTTTATGTGGAAGAGGATGACCTTGAGCTAGATGCGTCCTTAGAGGAGCATCCAATACATGTGTTGAGTCGCAGTGAGAAAGTGTTACAGGGAAAGAATGTGTCGTTAGTACATGTGTTATGGCAACATGGAAGTGTTCAACAGGAAACTTAGGAGTGGGAAGTAGACATGAGGTCTCAATGGCCCAATATTTTTGGATTGGAACCTTAGATAAGTTAGAGAGTGCATCTCAGGGATGAGATTTTATAAGGTGGGGATATTTTAAGATCCTGGCCTTTTCTGGAGTCATCTCGGGCACATTTTTGGGAAATTTTTGAAGTTTTTAAGTGCCTTTGTTTTGGAGTAGTGACATGGGGTTCATTTGGGTAAATTTCTAAGGAAAACTAAAGGACAGTTGGTTGTTCATGGTTTGTGCATGATTTGACAAACCGTGCGACCAAAATGTGCATGTCATGCGAAACTGGATAGAGAGGTCCACAATGTTTGTGCATGGTGTGACAAACCATGTGACCAAACCATGCCAACCATGAAAACTTGGACAAAGAGGTCTGCATGGTTGGTGCACGATTTTCCCTAACTATGTGCCTCTTCCTTGTAAATCATGCTCGCGGAATTAAAAATACAAAAATATATTTTAATACCACATGAACCCCTCGAGACTCCCATATTTAGACCTTGGATCGTGCTTGACAATTCTAGGTGATCCTAGAGCCTTCTGTAGGGATTACAAGGTGATCTGAACATCATTCTTCGAGATCGAAAGCCCAGATTGAAGATTTGATCTCTTCCCAGAAAGTGGATTTCATCTCATTTCTTCTCCTAGTATTTCCTCTATATTTCCTTGACCTTTTCATGGAATATACCCACCGTTTCCATGGATCTAAACCTATAAATTAAGATAAAGATCTAGGATTGGGGATCTAGATCTATATTTTCAAGATCTTGATGACTTTGATCTTAATTTTGGTTTAGGGATTTAGATATGGGGCTTGATCAACGACGTTGTGCTACTCGGATTTTGGGGATTTTTGTTGGGTTAACATTCATCAATAAACTGAGTTAGGTGGTCTAAATCAGACTCCCATATTTTTGGTTTTGATATGTGAATGTGATTTTATGAATTTCTAACTTCCCTTTATAATTTAATTCCTAAATTGGAGTAATTAAGTATGTGGAATTGACTTGTGATTGAATTGATGATTAATTTATAATTTAATCATGGAACAAATGAAGGGGGGTTTCTCATATAGATATTTTTTTCGAAGATTGGTTATGGGTTGAGATTATGTAACTGAAATATTGAATTTATAGTGATAAGATAATTACATGGGGGATATTAATTATGAAATGATGTTTGGTTATGTAAGATAATTAATTGTGAAAATTAATTTCTTTCCATGATATTGATCAAAGATAATTAATTGTGATAATTAACTATGAAAATTTAATATTTGATATAGATAATTAATTGTGAAGAATTAATTATGGAATGATAATTGTGTTTATTGATTAATTAATTGATGAATTAATTAATGAATTATGTGTTTAGTTCATTATTGAGTTAACTAATTTCCTTTGAAATTTTTAAATAATCATTTGATTAGTAATGGAATAATGCAGCTAATTCTTGTGAATTAAAGAATTATTAAATGGATGATATTGTTTTGGTGTTATACATGGAGTTTTTAACCAATTAGAAGTTGGGACTTGGACATGGCGTTCCTCCCCAATAGCTATTAAAGTTTGAGATTATGAGGTGCTCGACATGATGACCTACACCGAATGAGATATGGAGTGATTGTCATGGTGACCTACACTCAATGAAATTTGGGTTGTTTGACATGACTATCAACACTAAATGAATGATATTAATGAATGATTATTCAAATGGAAAACATGAATTGAAACTAGGCCTAATGTGATGATTAAAGGTTAAATGATAATGTGATAACTGTTTAAATTTTTCATTATATTTATTGCTTTATAAAACTACATACACTATATTTTGACTGGATTTATTTTAGACACCATTGGTGGTGGTCTACTGAGTTGTACTCACTCCCTATTAGGGCCACCTGATTGGCACTTGACCAGACTTTGTTGTTCCAGGATAGGATAAGGTCAAGGCCCTGGGATAAGTTGCTGTTTGGGATTGGAGAATGGGAGAGGGAACCGAACATGTTTCGGGACCCACTTTCGATTGGTTGTGTCTTTACTTTTAGTTTCATTATAGACACATGATAGTTTCATTGTCATAGCTTGTTTTAACTTTCAGTTGAGTAGTGTATTCCATGGTTTTGAGTATCATAAGACATGGTATTGTTAGGGTTATGTATATGCTTCTGCACTTGGTTATTGTTGTTTTATTATGATAAATGAGGGTATATTCTCCCCAAGACTAACTTACAAGACCCTCACTGTAAGTCAGCACCCTCTGGTGTACAGGGGGGTGCGCTTGAGGGCATGTGGCCAACCAGCTCAGGGCAGCGTTTAGTGGCACTCGGGTTGGGATGTCAAAAAAATTATCTATAAATTTTTTTTATGAGTTATTTCTAGAAAAATAAACATTTTTTCCCACATTAGAGCCACATTCCTTGATAATTTTAATTACTTACACATTAAATAAATTGTATTTATTAATTTTCACTAAAATATAGTTAAAAAAGGAAACCACCACTACCATATCCAAGAAAAATATACGATTAAGTTATAAAGTCTTACTATACCAAAATTACTTCACATAAAATCCTATCAGGAATTTTCTTTACATGGTTCCTTAGTAGTAATCAAATTGATATTAAAACAATGAAGCTTATAAAGGGAAGATTTGATTCTTCATTGAAATAATCATTTCCAATAAATTATATTTGAATTTACATATTCATCCACCTCTTATTAATTTTTATTTATCACTATATAAAATATAAATAACATATTCATACAAGTACAATAATGATTTTATACTAAAATTATATCATAGACTTTATAATGCATTAGTTATTTCATGATCATGTTTGAGACTTTTTTTAACTTACATGAATGATGCTATAAAATTTACAAGATAGATCATTATGAAAACTAAAATATTAGTAATATGTGGATTTAATGATGAATTTTATTTCTTTTTGTAATTATATTATGATAATATTAAATTTTTTATTCATTATTAAAACAACTCCATACATAAGTTAAAATTATAAAAATAAGTGTGTTATGGATATTATATTTTTTGATCGCACATAGAAATAAAATTATATGAACATGGAACATATGAGTTAAATATGGAATCATTATTTTGATACCTTGAATAATATGGATATTATTAAACCATGGATAATAAATTATAACTATGATCATCATACCAAAACATACATGGAACATATTAATCTACTAACAATTTGGGATCAACATAAACTAAGATTATGTAATAAATATGTAAAAAAAATTATACTATACTAATAAAATAGGTTATAAGTATGAATATGGTTCTAAAATATTTTATTAATGAGTCTAAGTGGATTATATAGGGACTACCATGTGTTCATGGGGGTCAATAATATAATTAAATGGGTTTTTATTAATGTCTCTCTTGATTTTATTTTCTAAATATCATATAGTTATTTAAAGGATACATTTTTAATTTCAATAGAATATATCCTAATTAAATTATTTATAGTCATTTTAGGTATTTCAAAACCTTTTTGTAGTTCTTTTTTAATTTATTCATCTTTTACCCTTTTTTATGTTAGTAAGGGTTCTATTTCAAAGTCTTTTCACTTTTTATTATTCCTATTTCATATTATTTCTATTTCACTCTTTGTGTAGTTAATAATCAACTTCTTTTTTTCACTAAAATTCCAAGATTATTCTCTAGGATTTTCCTTATTCGTCAATATTCCATTATCTAATGTATTTATTTAGTTTTTTAAAATTTATAAATATATTTATATATTATTTTATACATTTTTATCATCTTCTTTTAAATTATATTTTATTTTTTCATACTATACATGTTATTAAATGTTTTTGGCTCTTTCTTAAATCAATATACATTAATTGAGTCACACACTACAATATCAGATTATTTTTTTCACTTTTATGTACTCTATACCCCTTGAATATAAAATATTATATTCCATTTCATTTTTAATAGAATTTTAATTTTCTTTAAAAAATACTCTTTAGATTTTATTATTACTTCAAAAAAATTACATCGTTGAAAAGGAAAACTCACACTCTCTATTTTGGATATTTCTCATCCATATCCATGTTCTTTTTTAATACAAATGATCATTTTTTTTATTCTAGAAGAAAAATATATATTCACTTATTTAATAATTATATTTTTTTAACTATATTCAATATATATGTTTATTTCTCTTTTCATTAATGTTTATTATTATAAAATGCTATGAAAATAAAAAAATATTACATTATCATTCATACCATTAAATACATTTCATTACATCTTTATTATAATTTATCATTATATATATTTGATAATATATTATTGGATGATTATTAATAATTTTGTTAAAGGTTCCTTTAACTAATTAAACATTTTTTTTAAAGAAAATAATTTCTTGGTTTTTATGATAATGTCCCAAAATGATAATAAAATTCTGTTGAAACTTTAACATCAATTTTTCTCTCCTTATTATCATGGATAATTTCCAATGAAATAGTTGTATGTTATATCATAATAAAAAGAATATTTTTTTTGAAAGTACACTTATCATTATAACTTTTATTGAAAATTATATTTAAAAATTTCATTTAATTTTTTTTATTTCTACATCACGTAAAAACTAAGAAACCATTATATAAAATGAATTAGAATTTCTTAACTTGCTCTATGATATTTTTAATGCATTTAAATATATTTTCCCTTAAATTTCATATCACTATGTATTTTTCATAAATAGTTACTATTCTGAAATAATCTCTTGATTCTTTACTCAATATCTTATGTATCAATAGTGATAAGGAAATGAAATCACTATGAGAAAATTTATCAATCATAGAATTTTTATTTAATTTTTTAAACAACATTTCTAAAAATTCATCTCTATTACTTATACCCAATAATTAATTCTTTAAATGATTTTCATCTATCTAGATATCCCAACCATTGAGTTGACATAGTAAATTGTTAACATAACCATACATCTATTTATTATTGATGTTGTGAATACCCTATACATAATAATCATTACTGAAGGTAATTTACAAAGATAACCTCTATCATTCATTGGATGATTTTTATAGCTCTTGGTTTTTTATATATCATGCATTTTATATCTAAGGATTAATCAAACAATTGTGTAAGATTCATATCATGTGGCACAAATATGTATGGATTATTGTTATATGATGGGTGGGCCCAAAATTATGTATCCATCCAATTAATTTGATAAATATGATGTATCATGGGATTTCAATGCGATATGATTAGTGATTCTGACTACACTATATAACACCCTGAAATTCTAAAGTATGAACATTGTATTTAATAGTGTATATGAAATACAACACCAAGCGTATAAAGGAATATAATGTCCTGAGATAATATGATATATTTAATATTTAAAATATATCTATTCTGTAGCTTATAATTCACACAACACTGAGTTATCTTGCGACTTTTTTCAATAGTTTGTGTTACACACATGACCGAGTTTTACCGAAATATAATATATTATTAAGATATTAATTATTTTATATAATATGATAAAACTTAGTCATTAAACTTATGGTTTTTAATATTATTAACTAAATTATGTAAATATATTATTTAATTCATTGGTTAGAAACTAAATATAAATTAATATCAAAACCAATTGAATATGTATGAAATGTTTCTATAAAGAACTATTTGTATGCTTCTAAAGGTGTTTAATTATAATAAAATAAATTAATTACTATTAGTGAATGAAATCAATTAAATCTATATAATATATTGAATAAAATATTTTTTATATTTATACAATATATTTTATAGGCATGAGATAAGAACAAACCCTATTTAACACATCAAAAACAATTTTTTTATAAAAGAATTTTTACCACCTTTTAAAGGAGAACCTATTTTAAATATAAATTTTTTAAATTTTATAAATATAATATATTAAAATAGACTTAATTTTTTAAATATTAATGAAGAAATTAACTTATGGTGAATTTTTGATATTTTTCTGTGATGTTTCATTTTTCGATGAATAGTTAGAAATACTAAATTTTAATTGAATACTACTTATTTATATAATTTATTTATGTGGATAAATTATATTTTAAATTATTTTTACAGTAAAATTATACTTATTATATGAAAACTAATCCAATATATTTCATTGGAATCAATTTCACTTTGAAATTGAATATAAAAACCTTGAAAACTTTTGAACATTTTTACTTTAACGATCTGCTTTGGTATCTGGCCTACAGGGTTAAATTTATATTAATTTCTAAAGAATTTGTGATTTTAATTTTAAAATTAGATTTCATATTTATAATTATAATAATTTTAGTTTTTAATAAGGTAACCCTAAATTTTGACCAAAAATATTAGTGAATGAAATTTAAATTAATTATATCGATTATGAGAAAAATTAGCTTAAAATGGGACTAACCTTAAACATAAGGGCCAAAATAACATATAAAACATACCAAAATATATTTTATGGCCATATTTCATCCATGTACTTTATTTTATCAATTTTTATCATTATTTTATCCACTTTACATCGAAAAAACATGGGTGTAATTTCATTTTCAAAAATTTTAAAGAATGTCACTCCTCCTCCACTATAAAAAGGAACTCACCCCTCCAAATTATTCATGCATATAAAGAAATTTGTCTCATAATAACTCTACTAAAATATTATCCCAACACCCATAAAATAATACTATAAGCCTCACTTTGGACATAAATCAAAACAAGGAAGTCTTTTGGTATAAAAAAAGAGTTACGTAGAGAAGAGGTAATGTTATTCAACGATCACTTTTGTTTCATTTACTTATACACCCCTTAAATTATATTTATATAATTATTATATAATAAACTCGTTATATTAAATATAATTATATTTTTTATTCTAATATTTTTACTCACACTTTCACACATATCCATAAAATCTGATATACAATCATCATTAGTGTGTACGGCGGTCCACTGCCTCCCGAACCGATGTCAACTGTTCTTCCATTAAAACCTTTAATGGTTTGAATAATGATGGATTTATAGTTTATATATGAAATATATATAGTATTTATAATTTATTTATTCTTTTTTAACTTTTTTTATAAACATACCTTCATGCCTTCCATTTTGTGGGAATACCATAACACCGTTTCTAGACGTGTGGACTACCACCTTCTGAAAGTGATGTGATTTGTTTACACATTACATGGAATGTATTAATGATGGTTTTAATAAAAATAGTTGATATATATTACATTAATATGTTACTATAATTATAATATAAATATATATCATTTACAATTCATATTTTAAATATGATAATGAAATGGAAGTAGTGTTCATGCGTACGTACGGCCTACCATCTCTATGAATGGTGCATTTCATTTAATATCTCCAAATATTATGGACTATTATAATTATATATATACAAAATATATATTATATATAAATAAGGGGTTATATTCTGGATATTTTTAAATCATTATTTATGTAATAATAAA
Source organism: Viscum album (assembly GCA_963277665.1). Lineage (NCBI taxonomy): Eukaryota > Viridiplantae > Streptophyta > Magnoliopsida > Santalales > Viscaceae > Viscum > Viscum album. The sequence continues at coordinate 1,808,450,012 of OY728160.1, forward strand.
AAATAATAAAAATTCAACACAAACTTGAAAAGCAAGGCAATTAACACCTAAAATAGTGAAAATAATGAAATATTATTAAGAAATAGGTAATAATATATTATAAAAAGATAATATATGATATTATAAATATATTTATGGTTATAATATAATGTAATAACATGATTAAATCCATTACACATGAGTTTGAAGGACATTCACCCAAAAGGAGATGCAAGGTAAGGAATTTGTGTCTCACTTTTTCTTCCGTGAGGCATACACCATTTTCACCACTTATTTATTTTTTATGATGTATATACATACCCTATTGTATTTTATATCATGAATAAATTTTTATTCAGTGTATTTATATTTTCATTTGATGTTATTTATTTCATGGGGATTATAATTCAAAAGTTACCAAGTACTAAGGGATTTTCATCTCACTTTTACATATGCAAGACAAATTTTATATTCACCACTCACTTATTTTTGGTGGTGTATATACTGATAATTTTGATATATTATATCATTGATACTTTTATATCCATTTTATTTAAGGTTTTACATTGAATTATCCCATCTAAAGTGTTTTTACATGAAAATTACTAGTGGTAAACATTATCTTTTCAATCTCGCTTTCTTTTATGATTGTAAACTTTCTCTTAAAAAATAGTTACCCTGTGATTATTTTGAATTTTAAATAACATTTATTGATGATATAAATACTCTTATAGTATGGGTATAATTATTTATCAATTTATATAAAAATTTTACATAAGATGTGTGCTTGACAGTTATTTGATTAACTCAGAAAATATTGGTAAATCTATATCTATTACTCAATACAGTTATTTGATAAGGAATATTGTTCATGAATTAAATAAATTATTAAATATATTAGTAATGTTTTGGAAATTCACTAAGTTTTTTAGTTATAAATATACCCTCAATGCATTGGTAGTCTCATGAGATAAATCAGTTGGCCAAATTAGATTGGTTTCTACCTGATATGTTAAATCATCTTATAGAACGTCTTAATGGTAAAGGTACTATGTTCCTAAGAAAAATTGTGTAAAATAATTATGAATTTACTGTAATTAAAATTTATTTATTATTATTATTAACTATAATACTTTTTATTTGAAATTATATATTTATGCATTTCATTCTTATATTATTAATTAAGAAGAAATTGGTTTATTTATTTACGTTGCTATATTGATTATGCCTTATCCAGTAATTTGAATGGCATGTGTTATAAGTTATTTACCTTTACATGTTTATTTATTCTCATAGATTCATTATATCTTCTATTTTACATACCCTTACTTAGCATTTGAGCTCACCCTTATTTTGTTTCTTTTCCCTAGGATATAAAGATGAATTCTTGGAATGAGTTTCAAGGATGCATCTTATTAGTATTAGTTATGTATTATTTATTATTTTAAATTTATCATTGTAATATAGGTATTATGTATGTAATATGGTTTTAAAAAACTACTAAAATGACTGGTCCTTCAGTATTTGATTCCTTGTAATAATGACAATGTAATGAAGTAATGCAACAGCTATGGGCTTCTGGGGTTGAGGCACTATAGTTGGTATCAGAGAAAGTTTATTAGCAACTTTGGAAACTAGATTTAGAAAACATAGATTAGGGAACATGACCCCAATATATACTTTATAGATAAGTATAGAAGTATATCCTAGAATTTTTGTAAAGTATAGATTATTTGGTTCTTACTAAAAATACATCCCTATATGGATACTACAAATGGATTTGGTTCTCACATAGATGTACCTAGTGGTAAAAAATCCAAGAAAGTTGTGCCAGCCCTGACTTTAGAGTAACATGGTACACAACAATGGGGCTTACTGTGCACCTATTTTGAAACTCCTAGGGGATACTCTAAGGATAATTCACATTATATTTTCAAACTATTATGAAGGATTTGAATGTAAATATATCCCTAAAGATATCATGTTTATGATTATGAGATTAGTTATGAATAAATATTTCTACTTTTGTTTAGTGTTATTCCATATTTATAATTGTATAAAGTTAATAATTTTATGAGATAATCTATTATATTTTATTATTTAGAAATGACACCTGGAAGGAAGAAGTGTATCAATACTCATGGCCAACGTAGAGGTTTACCTACAGAGAAATTCAATGTAGCTATTATTAGAACTAAGAAAGTTATGGATATATTAGCGAAGCTTAATTAAGTTATGACACATATGCTTTCCTAGTTAGAGAAACCTATTACACAAAAATATTCTCTGATGTTGGATCAGTTTATGAGACATAGGCCCCCATCATTTAGTGGGACTATTAACCCAATGGTAGCTAAGAAAGGGATTAAATATTTTGATAAGATATTTATGGCATTGTGATGTATTGAAAAGAAAAAGGATACACATTTATTTTATTGTATCAATAATGATACAGATCAATGGTGGTCATCATTCCATAATACTGTGGAGGAAAAATAAATAGAACTCATTGAATAGAGAACTTTTAAAGATACATTCATTGATAAATAATTCCCTTATTGGAAACAAAATGAGATAAAGATAAAGTTATTTATTTTAATGAAAAAATATGAAGACATTGTTGTGAAGTATGAAGCTACCTTTACCAGGATAGCAAGGTATGATATGGATTTCATACACAACATGGAATACAAGATTGATCATTTCATTGAAGGAATTAAGGAAAGTATCTAAAGGGAAATGGTATCTCAAAAAATTTCTTCATTTGATGAAATAGTTTTATGTGGTATCAATACATAGAAATAATTATCTAGGTCTTATGGATTAAAAAGGATGCATGATAAGAAGTGGAAGAAATATCAAATAATGGATAGAAGGAATAAGGGAAAGATGGATTTTCCCAAATGTGATAACTATTGAAAGAATCACCCTTGGAATTTCATGAAGGAATGAGAATTTTTTATAAGTGTGGAGAAAAGGGTCACTGGGAAAAAATTAAAATGAAATAAGGAAAACTATGTTATTAATTGTTATAACTATAAGGAGAAGTGGAACTATACAAATGAATGCCCAAATTATCAAGGTAATATAACTTAGAAGAATCTAAGGTATCAAGGTCATGTATATGTTATTAACACAACTGAAGTGGAATGATTAATTTTATTCAATATTTTTATCCTTAAAATATGTTTTAAAAGTATTTCATTGATTATTTTATCATAATGTGATTTATGAAATACATAATTATTGTAATATAATACTTTTTTATTAATGATTTGAGATTATCTGATGAATTGTAGCATGAAAACTGATTCGGCAAGATGTTAAGTTTTTTGGAATGAATATAATTGAGGGAAATATAATCCTTAATATGTATATGATATTGAAAAAATTATGTTTGGATAAAGAGAATATTTTTATGGATAAATAAAATTGGATACTACTAACTATCGTGGAAATGATTCAAACTTTTGGGTTATAATCATTTGGAAAGATTAACCATTTATGAAATGGTTTAAGTTGTACATTGGATATGGTTTTTGATATTGATGTATTACACAAAACTATGATGAAACTTTTGCTATGAAAATACATTGAAATAGTTCAATGAATGACCAAAGGATAATATTTTACTTATAGAAATGTATCAAGTATATTTACTTATATTCTTAAATAGTGAATGAATTCCTCACCTCAAAAGAAAGGGTCTTGAAAAATAAATTTTGTCCTATTATCATCATTTTTATGATATCGATTAACATTATTCATACTTATAGTTTATTTTTTTGTGACTGAAAACTTTCAACTAAAAGTGTTCTCTATCACTCTCTATCATAACATGATAATTATATTTTTCTTCTATTTCCACGTTTTTACTAATGTTCTCCTATTCAAAAGCCTAGATTTGTGGTGACCTTCACATTTCATTTTCATTCTTATTAATAAGATGTGTTTTTAAACCTATTTATGATGTGTATTTCTCAAAAATAGTACTTCAATTTATAAAACACGTGATCCCTGAGATCAATTTTAAATTGTCAAGATGCAATTTAATTAATTTGGGGAAATGTAACACCCTGAAATTATAAAGTAAAAATATTTTATTAAATAGAGTGCATGAAAAGAAAAAACCAGTGTAGAATGGAATGTAAAATCCTGTGAATTTACGATATAATTAATATTTTAAATAAATGTATTCTATATATTGTAATTCATGCAACATTGAGATTGCTTTCGACTATGTTTGGTACTTTTCATTACACTCAAGACTGATTTTTACTGAACAATGATATATTAGTAAGATATTAATTATTTTATATAATAAGATAAATCTTAGACATTAAATTGATTATTATGAATAATATTAAATAACTTCTGGAAATATATTTCTAAATTCAATATTTCGAAACTAAATATAAATTATTATAAAAAACCCATTGAATATATAGGAAATGTTTTTATATAGAACTATTTTTATGCTTCCAAAGGTGTTTCATTATAATAAATTATATTAACTGCTATTAGTGATTTATATTAATGAAATATATATTATATATTCAATAATATTTTTTTCATTCATACAATACATTTGATAGGCATTAGATAAGAATAAACACAATTTTGTACATAAAAACCTATATTTTTATAAAAGCAGTTTTACCACATTTTAATGGAGAACCTATTTTAAAAATGAATTTTTTATTTTTTATAGATTTTATTTGTAAAAATAGAATTAATTTTTGAAATAAAAACACTAAAATTAACTTTAGTTATATTTTTGGTATTTTTCTGTGAAGTTTTATTTTTTGATGAATAGTGTAGAATACTAAATTTTAATTGAAAATTGCTTCTTTATATATTTTATTTATAAGGATAAATTATATTTTAAGTTTGTTTTAAATTAAAATTATATAACTTTTAAATAAATTAATCCAATTTAGGTTGTTGGAATCAATTTCACTATGAAATAGAATATTAAAACATAGAAAACATTTGAGCATTTTTATATTAAAAACACGCTTTGTCCTTTTTTCTATGGGATTAAATTTAAATTAATTTCAACCAATTTTGTGATCGTAATTTGTAAAATGGATTAAATATTTGAAATATGAATTATTTATAATTTATAATAATTTAAACTTACTTTTTATATGAAAATTTTATTAAAAGTAATTTAATTTAATTTAATCGAATAAGAGAAAAAATATCCAAACCTGAGACTAAACCTAAAACATAAGGGAAAAAATAACATTGAAACTTGTCTAAAATACATATTATATCCATATATAGACTATATACTCCATTTAATCTAGTTTTATTCATTATTATATCCACTTTATATGGAAAAACATGGTTGGAATTCCCTTTTCAAAAATTTACAAGAATTTCACTCCTCCTCCACTATAAAAAGGCACTCACACCACCAATTTATTCACAACTCTCAAGACATTTGGATTATCCAAAATCTCAAAAAATAATCTGTCATAATCCCTAACTTCTTCTTATATGCCTCACTCTAGGGTTAAAGGAAACCAAGAATGTCTTTTGGTATAAACCAAAAGAAGTTATCTGAATAAGAGGTGTTGTTCTTCAACGGTCAGTTTTGATTTCTTTACTTATCCACCCTTTAAATTATTATTATATAATTATTATATAATTACCTCAGTATATTTATTATACTAATATTTTTTATGCTAATAGTTCTTCCTACACTTTCACACAAATTCCTCAAATGGGATAAGCAATCATTATTCGTGTGTACGACGGACTACCACCTCATGAACCGATGTCGTTATTTCTTCCATTACTACCATGAAAGGTTGGAATAATGATTGATTTATAGTTTATATATGATATATATAATATTTATAGTGTATTTATTCTTTTTTAACTTTTTATATAACCATAATTTCATGAATTCTATTTTTTGGGAATACGACAACATAGTTTGTGGACATTTGGACAACCGCCTCCTCAAAATGAGGTGATTCATACACACATTACATATAATGTAATAAGGATGGTTATAATACAATTATGTGACATATATAAAATAAATATGATACTTGAACTATAATATACATATATATCATTTACTATTTATTCTTTTAAATACAACAAGGAAATGGAAGTAGTATTTATGCGTACGTACAACCTATCATATCCATGAAGGGTTCATTTCATTTTCTATCTACTTATATTATGGATTATTATAAAGAAATATATAATGAATATATATGATAATTAAATAATTTATTATATTCTTTATATGATTCAATCTTGATCTATGCAAGAATAACAAAAATAAAAAGTCAAAACATGCTCGAAAAACTAGGAAATTAACACCCAAAATAGTAAAAATAATGAATGATTATTAACAAATGGGTAATAATATATTATGAAAAGATAATATATGATAATATAAATATGATTATTGTTCTATTATAAGTTAATAACATTCTTAAAACTATTATACATGAGGTTAATGGACATTCACTCAAAAAATAAATTCATGGTATGGGGTTATTGTCTCGCTTTTTATTCCGTGAGGCATACAACATTTTCACCACTTATTTCATTTATGTATTGTATATTCAAACCATATTTTATTTTATATCATGAATAAATTTATCTTCATGGTATTCATAGTTTCATTTTATTTTATTTTTCTTTAATGGGTATTAATATTCAAAAGTTACTAAGTATTAAGAGATTTTCATCTCACTATTAAATTTATGGGATAAATATCATATTCCCCACTTACATATTTTTTGTGGTGTATTAATATCCCCTTTTGATATATTATATAATTAATACTTTTATATACATGTTATTTTATGTTTTTCATTGAATTATCTCATCCAAAGGGTTTTTAATTGAAAATTACCCTATGGGAAAAGTTTTCGTTGCAATCTCAGTTTATTTTTTGATTGTTAAATTTCTCTTGAATCAATCACTTAAGATCATTTTAGCTTAGAATTGAAATTTAATTTGTATATACATAATCTTATGTGATGGGTATAATTATTTCTTAAACCCTATACCATTATAACATATGATGTGTACTTGACAGTTATTTGATTAATTGGAAAAATATTGGTAAATCCATTTCTTTTACTCAATATGGATATTTTATAAGTAACATTGTTCGCTAATTAAATAAATTATTTGATATATAAAGAATTTCTTTTAACTAGTATGAAGTAGGTGGGGACCCGTTATAGACCTCCCCTTTATGCATCGATAGTCTCATGAGACAAATCAGTTGGCCAAATTAGATGGGGTTCTACACGATATGCTAAACTATCTTATAAATGGCCTTGATGGTAAAGGTACCATATACCTAGAAAACATGGAATCCAATAAATAATAATTTAATTTATTTATTATAATTATTATCAATGATATTTTTTATTTGACATTATCTATGGATTCATTTAATTCTCATCTTATTGATTAAATGTAATGTGTTTTAGTTATTTACCATTACATATTGATTGTGCCTTATCTAGTTATTGGAATGGAATTTGTTCTCAATTATTTACCTTTCCATGTTTATTTATTCTAATTTATTAATTATTTCTCCAATATAACATACCTGTACTTAGTATTTTATCTCACCCTTATTTTGTTTCCTTTCCTCAGGATATGAAGATGAATTATTAGAATTTGATTAAAGGATGTGCATTATTAGTCTTTTTTATGTATTATGTTTTATTTTATATTTCCCAACGTAATATGGGTATCATGGATGTAATCTAGTTTCCCAAAACTGCTATGTTGATCAGTCGTTTGGGATTTGATTCCTTATAATCATGTCAATTTAATGAAGTAATGCACTATCTCCGGGATTCTGGGGTCAGGGAACTACACACTATGTTATATATTGAAATTATAAAATTATATATGTTCATAATGATAAGTGTTTCCATGTTTCATTCAGTTCTATCCACTTTGATATACTTGGAGTTAATGTTGTGATCTATGTTGACATTGTTATGATGGTCTTATAAATGATCCTTAACAAATTTTATTATTTTCTATGATTATTCTTATTCACATAATTAATTTATGATTCATTAGATAATTATTATTCTAAATATTTTTTTCCTTTTTATAACATGGTAATGTTATCCTTTCAAAATAACCATTTTGAGTTTTATGTTATGAACACAGTTTTTTTATCATGCCTCATGAAAACTTAATATGATTCAATGATATTATTCCATCAATCAGGAAATTTTATTCATGTTCAATTATCTCACTTGTTTTTGATTTATTTATTAATCCTCTATATATTATTGATTTTTCCATTCCCATTATTGGGAATTTGAAATAAATTCATTCTTAGGTTTCATCATTCCACTAATAATTTATATATAAATATATGAATTGGAGGAATTTATGTTTTGAGATTAATTTTGGAGACTCTCAATAATTATCACATAAAAAGTTATATATTTTTCCAATACTAGAATAAATTAAACTTTCGGTTTATGTGAGTGTGTTTTAAACTTGAAATTCTACATATAATTTTGAAAAAAATATTTTTTCATTTTTTGATCCTTTTATTTGGTATCATAGTATGTATATAAAATTGGTACATTTAGCTCTGGGACTGGGTGTGTGGGTATAGGGTCACATCACCACATCACATGGTTGGATCAAATAATATTATTTCTCTAATAAACCTATGAAATACTCACAATTAGTCCATATAAAAACTATTATAAAATAAACATATTCATTCATACCACTTTTTCATGACCTGGACTCTTTGATACCCCTCCTAAGTTACATGGGAGATTAAGAGTGGTTCACTATAACACCTTGAGATTTTGTGAAATATTTTTTTCAAATTAATTTATTATTTTTTGATATTTTTCATTTCACACAACACTAAATAGAGTATTTTATATTAAAGAATTAAATTTGGATTTTTTTATACACAAAACCAAGTTAATCATACACTACATACAACTCTTGTATTACCTTATGGTGCACACAACACTATTTTTTCTTGTATTACACACAATATCGAGTCCCTTCGATTGCTTGTCCTATACGCAAGACCGAGTTTTACTAAAGAACAATATATTAATAACAAATTATTATTTAGTATAATAAGATATAAAATAGCCATTAAAATAGAATTTATGAATATTATTAACTAACTTATGAGAATATATGGTCTATAAAAATATAATATGAATTCATTGGTTACCAATTAATTAGAAATGAAAATATAAACCGGTTGAATACAAAGGAAATATTTTTATACTCCCAAAGGTGTGTTGTATTGATAAATTAAATTAAATTAAATTATGAAATGATATTAATGAAATAAATATTTAATATATTTAATTAAATATTTTTTAGATTTATCCAATATATTTGATAGGTATAATATAAGAACAACCCCAATTTCATGCATAAGAACCTATATTTTTTCAAAGATAGTTTTACCGCCTTTTAATGAAGATCCTATTTTATATCTTATTTTTCGAACTTTTATAAATTTTATATGTCAAAATAAACTTCATTTTTTAAATAGAAACAAAAAAATTAAATTATGGTGAAATTTTAGTTTTTTCTGTGATATTTCATTTTTTGATGAATAGTGAAAAATACAGAACTTTAAATGGAAACTTATTTTTGGTCTAATTTATTTATAATGATAAAAAAAATTAAATTTGATTTAAATTTTTAATTGGATAAATTATACATAAATATATCCAATATAGGTCATTGTAACCAATTTCATATTGATATTGGATATAAAAATATAAGGACTCAGCCTTAAAACATTACATAATCTTGAATCAAATGGATAATTCACATTGAGGATCTTTTCAGGTTTAGAGTTTTAGAGAATTAGGCCATAACTATTACATTACATCTCAAAAATTACAAATTATACACTTCTACTCAGTTTCTATTTTTTTCCTAAAATGAAAACTCTTGAAAAAAAGAGTTATGTCTAGTTCCATGTTTTAGATAGCATGACTTTTCCTTGATCACATCTTTGACCCTATTCATCTTTAAGTCCCATGAAAAACATTTCAAAACTTAGGATGAGCATAAAAAGCTCAAAAAGGGTTATAAAAAAAAGAAATAAAACATTAGTTCATCAATACATACATAACATAATCTCTTTAACATACCTCATGAAATCATAAGATTTATGAATAACACATAGTAATCACAAATCTTAAAGGTAACTTGTGGCATCCATAACATAATTATGTTGTAGCTTTGACAGCCACGTATGGAGTTACATTTGGAATACCCATCACAGTATATTACTTAAATCTATAAAGAGAAACATTCACGTTTACCTCTGTCACGTTACCCAATGCATTGGAAAGCTATCTCAGTCTCACCTGCCCTAGGTTTATCACGGAACCACTCGTATATGTAAACAATTCCCAAGAACCATAACATATTCATAACACATGAAACAAACATATAGGAAAGATAAAATTTACACATTTAAATCAAAATATATCATTTAAATATGTTGACATAGAAAATACATTATCAAAATAATTTTCAATACCAAAATACATAAAAGTGTATATGGTTTTTATTTTCCTTTTAAAAACATTACGGCTTGTTAAGGAATCCATAGATCAAATAATACTCAGGGTGGCGGAAAAGGTCGTTGTCACCGCTTATGTTAAAACAAACACTATTTTTTGTCATTTAGTAAAACACCTCATATAAAAAGATTCAAATTGAATGAAATTAAAATTCAAAGGTGTTTATACATCATATAAAAGAAAGTTGTGTATAAAACAAAATATGCCTCAATGAAAGGAGATTGATATGTAGTCCCTTACCTCATGTCCGACATGAACCGTTCATTATTTAATCTCCTGAATAATAAAGTAAAGTTAATTTATACTTTTTTAAGAACCTTTTTCAAGTTTATTATTCCTTTTATATCACTTATTTCCATGTTATAAACATTATGTAATCATTTAAGTTAATAATGGTCATTTTGTTGATATTTGGTACTTGAGTCAAAAATGAACTTCTAATATTTACAAGTTTTCCATGTGGTCAAAATTTCATTATATCCAAAATGATATTCATGATTTTGATATCATATATATCATATATATCCAGTATATATATGTATTTATTATAGTACAAAACATTTTGAGGGAGAAAATGAAATGCACCGTTCATGGAGATGGTAAGTCGTACATATGCTTGAACGCTGCTTTCATTTCTATTTTTGTATTTTCAATTAAATGAAAACTTAATGAAAAATATTAATATTATAATTCCAGTATAATGAAATATATTATTTCATTAACTCCATCCTTTTTTCGTTCTACGTATGGCATGAACGATTCATATCACTTTGAGGGGGTGGTAGTCTGCACTTCCTCACATGAAATTATCATGTTTACCCATTATGGAAACCATAAAAGTATTCTAAAAATAAAATATTAAGAAGCATAGAAACAATATAAATATAATATATATCACATATAAATATATTTCCATCTTAATGTCCACCATAAGAGGTGGTAGGAGAATATTGAACAATCATCATTTTGTGAGGCAGTAGTTCACTGTCCACAGAAACAATATGTTCTTTACTCATTAGATGGAGGTTTTTGTAAGTGTAGTTTGAATACTTCTAATAAAAACAACCTATTATATTGAGGATACTGGTTTTTTATAAAATAAATGAATAAAAATAGTTTTGGGGGTTGGAGAAGTAAAATAAAATAAAATAACTTAAAATAAGACGTTACCTTTAAATCGGGTAACTCCCTTTGGTTTGAACCAAAAGGATTTCTTGAAGTGATTTATGCCTGAGGTAAGGCTTCTAGGTGTAATAGATGGATATTGAGATCCTATTTGGTCAGAGTTTGGACGAGCCTAGGGGATTGAGAGGTGTGAGTAATGGGTTATAAGTGAAGGGTTTTTATAAGGGGGAGGAGGGTCTCATTAGGAATGTTTGAAAATATTATTTTATTATATAATGATTTTCGGTTTCTAAAGGTCAAAAACTTATTAAAGTCGAAGATAAGATGACTCATGTTTGAAATAAAATCATCCAATAAGAATTGGAAAGGTTTTGTATATTTTTTAATCTTTATAATCTTATTTATTTAAATCATTCATTAATGAGGTAAACACTACATTTTTATTGTGTCATAAATAATTTTATTTATTTGATGTCTAAATATTATAAAAAAATACCATGATGTAAGAAATATTTTTATCTTTATAATGAATATTTATAGTCAAATATATCAATTATATAACCCCATATTAAATTTTTTTTAGCAAAATAATACATGTGTATGATATTTTTATTTTTACTTTAAATAAAAAGTTATTAATATCATTATCTTACCCAAGTATCTTTCAAAGGCCAAAAGTCTCGCCCAAGGATTGTCGTGGCCGGCCATTACTCATCCAATAAGTTTATGAAAAGTTTTAAGGTAATTTTATATTATTATAATATTTTTTTTACCTTGAATTACCCTATTTACCTTTAATCACGGTAAATAAAAGTCAAAAGTTACTATTCACCAAAAATTATTTTCATCTTATTGAACCACATTTTAATTACTAATAACAACCATGTATGTCGTATTTTCGAAATTCAATTCACAGAAGCGGTAAAATTTCATTTAAATGAAAAGGTCGGGTTTTTAAGTACTACTTAGTGTTTTCACTATTCATCAAAAATTGATGTTTTTTAGAAAAATACCAAAAATTCTACCTAATCTATATTTGATATTAAAAATTTAAAAAAGATTTCTATTTTACCAAATTCAAAACATATAAATTTCATTAATTAATTTAAAATTAATTCCCATTGTCAAAACAAAATGCGTGTTTTTAAGAAATAATAACTATCAAAAGATTAACACTTGTTTATGTCCAATTTCAAATTAAAATTACTTCCAATGACCACAATTGGATTAAATGGTAAAAATATAATATTATTACACTTTAAAACCAATTAAAAAGATAATCTAACCATATAAATAAATTATATTAAAAGGCATTTGTGAATTAAAATACAGTATTTTTCACTATTCATAAAAAAATGAATTTTATTAGAAAAATACCAAAAATTTACCCAAAGTAAATTTTTATGTCCCAATTCTAAATAAGAATTTTATTTTTTTCAAATAAAACATATAAAAGTCAAAAAAAACTAGATTTAATGAGGGTTCGCCATCAAAAGGTAGTAAATCGACCATTTAAAGAATATTAGAGTATTTATGATTAAAATTAGATTCATTCACATTTTAAGCCTCTAACTTGTGTTGGGTAAATGTAAAAACATTTAACAAATATGTATAATCATATTGTAGTTATTTCTATTCATTCCCTCCAATACAACGGCTAGGCGTTAACTACCATTTAAAATAATATTATATTATTATTTTTCAGTACGACTCAGCATTGTGTGCAACATAAGATTTCAAAGAAACCCCTTGTTGTGTATCGGGTACACCATCAAACATAGAATCCCCGTTAAAATAAAATTAATATTTAATTCAAAAATATTAATAAATATGAAAATGTATTATTCTTTATTTACTTGGGATGTTACATCCTTACCCACTTTTGGAAATTGTGTCCTCACCATTTTTATTCACTTATCAAATAAGTTGGGGTATTTATCCCTCATAGCATTTTAAGATTCCCACATTGCCTCTTCAACCATAGTGTTTTTCCACAAAACCTTTACTTGATGAATTACCTTATTCTGCAACACTTTCTCTCTTTGGTCAAGAATCTGGACTGGTTTTTCCTCATAAGAGATATTCTCTTTTAAGTGAACTAACTATAGGCTCAAAACATGAGATGGATCTGGCATATAATTTATCAACGTTGAAACATGAAAAACATTGTGTATCTGGGATAAACTTGGAGGTAAATCCACTCTGTGGGCAACTGATCCAACTTTCTCTAGGATTTCATAAGGTCCAATGAACCTCGGACTCAACTTTTCCTTCTTACCAAAATGCATCACACTTTTCCATGGAGAAACTTTGAGAAAGACATGATCACCTACCTCAAAAGAAAGATCTTTCCTCTGGTTATCTGCATAAATTTTCTACCATCTCTGAGATGTTCTCATGTTCTTCTGAATCAACTGAACCTTTTTTCCATCTCTTCTAACAATTCTGGTCCCATCAGCTTCTTTTCACTTACTTCATCACAAAAAGATGGAGTTCGATAGTGCTTCTCATATAATGCCTCAAATGGAGCCATATGTATACTGGAATGAAAACTATTATTATAAGAAAATTCAACCAAATAAATATGTTGGTCCCAACTTCCCTAGTAATCCAGTGAACAAGCATGTAGCATATCCTCCAAGGTTTGAATTTTTTGTTTTGACTGCCCATCTTATTGAGGATTGAAAGTTGTACTAAAATTTAATTCAGTACCCAACGACTTTTGAAGGGTTTTCCAAAAGTTATAAGTAAACCTGGGATCACAATCAGATACAATGGAGAGGGGAACTCCATGAAACTTGACTATCTCTTTAACATACAACCGAGAAAGTTTATCTAGAGAAAAAGTATCTTGAATAGTAAGAAAATGAGAAGATTTAGTCAATCGATCAACAATAACCTGAATTACATTATTACCTCGAGATGTCTTTGGTAATCCAACAACAAAGTCCATGGATATATTTTTCCATTTCCACTCTGGCACTGGTAAAGACTGAAGCATCCCTTTCGGTAACTGCTGCTCTGCTTTAACCTGTTGATAGTTCAAACAGTTCACAGTAAAATAAGCAATATCTATTTTCATTTCATTCCACCAGTAATACTTCTGAAGATCTCTGTACATCTTAGTACTACCAGGATAAACTGAAAATAAAGAACTACGAGCTTTACATAACAACTCTTTCTTCAACTATGAATCACAAGTCACAGATAATCTCTTCCCAAACCACAAAACACAATCATTATCATTGTTAAAATTAGGCAACTTACCCTTATAAACCAACTCTACCTTTTTCTATAACTCACTGTCTTCCTTCTGCACTTTCTTAATTCTGTCTGATAGAGATGATTTCACTAACACCCGAAACAAAACAGAAGAATTTCCTGCACTAATAGCTTCTATGCCAAAGTTCATCAAGTCAAAAACCAAAGGATACTCATTCCAAACGTAACAAGGTTAACGTATCATTAACTTTTCGACTCAAATCATCATCCACATTATTGGATTTTTTCAGATAGTAATGGATCGTACAATCATAATCCTTGATTAATTCCATCCATCTCCTCTGTCTCATGTTCAATTCTTTCTGAGTGAATATATACTTCAAACTTTTGTGACCAGTATATATTTCCCACTTTACTCCATACAAATGATGCCTCCAAATTTTTAAATAAAAAACAACTTCAGCTAATTCCAAATCATGTGTAGGGTAATTTAACTCATGAGGTTTCAACTGACATGAAGCATAAGCAATTACCTGATCATTCTGCATTAGGACACAACCAAGTCCTTTCAATGAAGCATCATTGTAGATAAAAAACTCACCATTTCTGGAAGGTAATTCCAAAACAGAAGCATTCACCAATCTTTTTTTCAATTCCTGAAAACAATCATCATATTCTTTTTTCCAAAAGAACTTAACATCTTTTCAAGTTAACTTAGTCAGTAGGCAAGATAACCATAAAAAAATTTCAACAAACCTTCGGTAATAACCCAATAATCCATGAAAACTATGAATCTGAGTTATATTTGTGGGTGTTGGCCATTCTTCAACAACTTTTTTTCAGCAGGATCAATAGTTATTCCATTTTTTGAAACAATGTGACCAAGGAATGAAATTTTTTGTAACCAAAACTCACACTTTCTGAATTTCTCAAACAGTTTCTTTTCTTTTAAGGTTTTCAAGGAAACCCTTAATTGACTTTTATTTTCCTCTTTAATTTTGGAATAAACCAAAATATCATCAATGAACACAACCACAAACTTATCTAGGAACTCATAGAAAATTTTATTCATAAGATCCATGAATAAAACAGGTGCATTGGTTAATCCAAAAGGCATAACCACAAATTCATAATGTTCATATCTAATACGAAACACAGTCATCAGAATGTTTTCTTACTTTACTTTCAACTGATGGTACACCAACCTCGAGTAAATCTTCAAAAAATACTGAGCTCCTTGGAGCTGATCAAATAAATCATCAATATGAGGCAAAGTATTCTTGTTCTTAATAGTGATGTTATTCAATTCTCTATAATCAATGAAAAGTATCATTAAACCATATTTATTTTTAACAAACAGGATAGCAGCACCCCATGGTGATGTGCTAGGTCAAATGAAACATTTATCTAATAACTCCTACAATTGCTTCTTTAGCTCTAAAAGTTCAATTTGAGTCATTCGATAAGGGGGTTTTAAAATTAGATTAGCATTAGGAACTAAGTCAACAGTAAATTCAACTTCTCGATCAGGTATTATACAAGGAAACTCATCAGGAAAAACATCAAAATATTCATTTACCACTGGAACATCATTAGTTTGGAAAGTTACTTTGTTTTCAACAATATGTGCAAGGTAATATTCATTTCCATCTTTTACTAGTTTCTCAGCTTCCTGATATGTCATCAAAAGTAAGGGTTCATTATTGTACACAAACTAAAAATATTTCTGAAAAGAAACATCTTTAGCTCTGCAGTCAATCTTAGCATGATAAACAGAAATCCAATCCATACCCAAAATAACATCAAACTCTACTAGAGGAAAAACAATAAGGTTTGTAGGTAGATTCATTCCACACACAAGGAAAGGATGGATCTTATAATTTCTTTTTGTCTCAATATCCCCCCCCCCCCGGTGTTTTTACCATAAGTTCAAGATTCATATCTTGAGATAGAATTCCCAATTTACTAGAAAACTTCTCGGAAATGAACAAATGTGTAGACCCTAAATCAAACAACACATTGGCATAATCTGAACAAAAAAACAGTTTACCTAACATTTTCTGAAGTAGTTGCAAAGGAATTCACCACCCCTTTCTGCTTGTAGTCCGGCTGCTTTCTCCCAGTTGAGTTCTTCGTTGGACACTCATTTGCATAATAACCAATTTCATTGAACTTAAAACATTTTACTAGCTGTAAATCATATTTTTTCTTACCATTAACCTGATATTTTTCAGTGCAATTACGAGCCTTATGTCCCATTTTACCACATTTTCAACACTTACCAGAATTCAAAATAAATTCCCCAGCATGATTTTTACCACAATTTTCACAAACTGTAAACTTAAGTTTCTTACCATCAGAATTTTTTGAAGAGTTATTCCCTTTTATTTACCACCTAGACCTCTTATTCTGTTGTTTTTAAAAGAAGACATGATCATCAGAATACTCTATTTCCACCTTCTCCACACATCAAACAAGTTTTTTATAACTTTTGAACCCATGAGAAGCTAAAGCCCTTCGATACTTTTGATTTAATCCTGAGTAAAAAACAGCTGATTTTGCTATCAAAATCTCATATGAAATTTTGAGCATACCTTTCCAATCGAGTGAAATTTTTTTTCATAAGTAACCACTGATTCATCCTCCTACCTCAATTCCAGGAATTGTATTTCCATCCTAATACGAACTTCCTTAGGAAAATATTTCTCAAGAAACATACATTTGAATTCATCCCAATCAAGAGCATCAATCTCCTCACTATCCCTGATATTTTTTACCATCGACCACCACTAATCAGCTTCACCTTCAAAACGGTAAACAATGAGACTAATCTTTTGATGTTCTGAACACCCCATGACATCAAAAATCTTCTCCAGTGCTTTAATACACCCTTCAACTAGAATATGGTCAGATGATCCTCTGAATGATGGAGGATATTGCCTCATGAAATGCTCCAATATTGACATGTTCCTCTATGGTTGATCTGGATAATCTCGTGCATGGATACCACCACCATTTATATCCTAAGTCAATTGTGCCATCACAAAAACAAATTGTTCAGTTCTGATTCCGACCATCTTGGGTTGCTGATTTGGAAGTTTTTCTTCCTCCTGATGTTGTCCCATCACAGATTCCTTGTTTCATCTGTGTAAAACCATTATGAACATAGAAATATCTTAGGTGAAGCAACATGGTAATCTGTAAATGCTATATCATTTCAATCTTACCATAAATTAATTTATGAACATTA
The DNA here is from genome assembly GCA_963277665.1 of Viscum album. Classification (NCBI taxonomy): domain Eukaryota; kingdom Viridiplantae; phylum Streptophyta; class Magnoliopsida; order Santalales; family Viscaceae; genus Viscum; species Viscum album. The sequence continues at coordinate 1,808,468,189 of OY728160.1, forward strand.
ATCTTACAATATTCTAACTCCTAAAGTTGTTTAAACTTGACTTTGATAGAAATAATAGGACCCAACCTTAAAACATTACATAATCTTGAATTAAATGGATAATGCACATTGAGGATCTTTTCAGGTTTAGAGTTTTAGAGAATTTGGCCATAACTATTACATTACATCTCAAAAATTACATTGTAGACACTACTACTCAGTTTCAATTTTTTCATAAAATAAAAAGTCTTGAAAAAAAGAGTCATGTCTAGTTCCATGTTTTAGACAGCATGACTTTTCCTTGATCTCATCTTTGACCCTATTCATCTCTAAGTCCTGTGAAAACCCTTTAAAAACTTGTGATGAGCATAAAAATCTCAGTAAGGGTTATAAAACAAAGAAATAAAACATTAGTTCATCAATACATACATAACATAAGCTCTTTAACATACCTCATAAAATCATAAGATTTACTAATAACACATATTAATCACAAATCATAAAGGTAACTTGTCGCATCCATAACATACTTATATTGTAGCTTTCACAGCCACGTAGGGAGTTACATTTAGAATACTCATCATAGTATATTACATAAATATCTTAGGAGAAACATTCACGTTTACCTCTGTCATGTTACCTAATGCATTGGAGAAAAATCTCGGCCTTACCCGCCCTGGCTTTATCACATAAACACCCGTATATGTAAACAATGCCCAAGAACCATGACATATTCATAACATATAAAACAAACATAAAGGAAAGATAACATTTACACATTTCAATCACAATATATCATTTAAATATATTGACCTAACAAATCCATTATAAAAAACATTTTCAATACCAAAATATTTAAAAGAGAGTTCGATATTTATTTTCCTTTTAAAAACATTACAACTTGTTAAGGAATCCATAGATCAAATAATACTCACGGTGGCGGAAAAGGTGGTTGTCACCGCTTACGTTAAAACAAACACTATTTTTTTCATTTAGTAAAATTCCTCGTAGAAAAATATTCCCATTGAATGAAATGAAAATTGAATGGGGTTTATACATCATACAAAATAAATTCATGTATAAAACAAAATATGCCTCAATGAAAGAAGATTGAGACGAAGTCCCTTACCTTGTGTCCGACTTGAACTGTTCATTCTTTAATCTCTTGTATAATAAAATAAAGTTAATTTATACTTGATTAAGAACCTTTTTCAAGTTTATTATTCCTTTTATATCACTTATTTCCATGTTATAAACATTATGTAATCATTTAAGTTAATAATGGTCATTTTGTTGATATTTGGTACTTGAGTCAAAAATGAATTTCTAATATTTAAAAGTTGTCCATGTAGTCAAAAGTTCATTATCTCTAGAATTATATTCATGATTTAGATTTCATATATATCATATTTATCTAGTATATATATGTATTTATAATAGTACATAACATTTAGAGGTAAGAAATGAAATGCACCTTTCATGGAGACGATAAGCCGTACGTACGCATGATCGCTACATTCATTTCTATTTCATATTTTTAATGAAATGAAAAATTAATGAAAAATAGGTATATTATAATTCCATTATAATATCATATATGATTTCATTAACTCCATCCTTTATATGTTCCACGTATGGCATGAATGAGTCATATCACTTTGAGGGGGCGGTAGTCTGCACTTCCTCAAATGAAATTATCGCGTTTACCCATTATCGAAACCATAAAGGTATTTTAAAAATAAAAATACAGAAGAATAGAAACAATATAAATATAATATATATCACATATAAATACATTGTCATCTTAATGGACACCATAAGAGGTGGTAGGAGAAGATTAAACAATCATCATTTTGTGAGGCAGTAGTTCACCATCCACAGAAACAATATGTTCTTTACCCATTAGATGGAGGTGTGTGTAACTGTAGTTTGAGTATTTCTCATAAAAACAACCTATTATATTGAGGATACTGGTGTTTTTATAAAATAAATTAATAAAAATATTTTAGGTGTTGGAGAAGTAAAATAAAATAAAAAAACTTAAAAGAAGACGTTGCCTTTAAATCGGGTAACTCTCTTTGGTTTGAACCAAAATATTTTCTTGAAGTGCCTTCTGCCTGAGGTAAGGCTTATAGATAGAAGATAGGGATATTGAGAGATTATTTGGGTAGAGTTTGGATGAGCCGAGGGGCTTTGAAGGTGTGAGTAATGGGTTAGAAGTGAGGGCTTTTTATAAGGGGGAGGAGGGGCACTTTAAGAAAGTTTGAAAAAATTATTTTATTATATAATTATTTTCGGTTTCTAAAGGTCAAAAACTTATTAAAGTAAAATATAAGATGACTCATGTTTGAAATAAAATAATCTAATAATAATTGGACGGGTTTTGGATATTTTTTTAATCTTTATAATCTTATTTATTTAAATCATTCATTAATGAGGTAAACACTGCATCATTATTGTGTCATAAATAATTTTATTTATTTGATGTCTAAAAATTATAAAAAAAAATACCATGATGCATGAAATATTTTTAGATTTCTAATGAATATTTATATTCAAATATATCAATTATATAACCCCACATTAAAATTGTTTTAGAAAAACAATACATGTTTATGATATTTTTATTTTTACTTTAAATAAAAAGTTATTAATGTCATTATCTTACCCAAGTGGATTTAAAAATCCAAAAGTCTCACCCAAGGATTTTATTGGTTGTTCATTACATATAAAGTTATTTTAGGATAAGTGTTAAGGTAATTTTATATTATTATAATATTATTTTTACCTTGAATTACCCTATTTACCTTTAACTGTAGTAAATAAAAGTCAAAAGTTACTATTCACCAAAAATTATTTTCATATTATTGAACCAAATTTTACCTACTAATAATAACCATGTATGTTATATTTTTTAAAATCGATTCACAGAAGCAGTAAAATTTCATTTAAATGAAAAAGTCGGGCTTTTAACTACTACTCAGTGTTTTCACTATTCATCAAAAATTGAAGTTTTTCAGAAAAATACCAAAAATTCAGCCAAATCTATTTTTGATATTCCAAATTCAAAAATGATGTATATTTTTCAAAATTATAAACATATAAGTTTCATTAATTAATTTAAAATTAATTCTTGTTTTCAAAACAAAAAAAATGTGTTTTTAAGAAATAATAACTATCAAAAGATTGACACTTGTTTATATCCAATTTCATATTGAAATTACATCCAATGGCCAAAATTATATTAAATGGTAAAAATAAAATATATTTAAAATTTAAAACTAATTAAAAAGATAATCTAACTATATAAATAAAGTAGATTAAAAGGCAGTTTTGATTTAAAATACAGTATTTTTCACTATTAATAAAAAATGAATTTTATCAGAAAAAAACCAAGAAATTACCCAAAGTAAATTTCTATGTGCAGATTCTAAAGAAGATTTTTATTTTTTCAAATAGAACATATAAAAGTGAAAAAAACTAGATTTAATGAGGGATCTCCATCAAAAGGAAGTAAATCGACCTTTTAAAGAATATTAGAGTATTTATGCTTAAAATTAAATTCATTCACATTTTAAGCCTCTAATTTTTATTGGATAAATGTAAAAACATTTAACAAACATGTATAATTATATTGTAGTTAGTTCTTTTCATTCCTTCCAATACAACATCTAGGCGTTAACTACCATTTAAAATAATATTATATTATTATTTTTCTGTATGACTCAGCATTGTGTGCAACATAAGATTTCAAAGCAACCCATTGTTGTGTATTGGGTATGCCATCAAACATAGAATCCCCTTTAAAATATAAATAATATTTAATACATAAATTTTAATAAATATGAAAATGTATTATTCTTTATTCACTAGGGATGTTATAAAAAACATCCCAAGCTTTTAAACATCTTTGCTTAAAAAATCCCGATGTTGGGACCAATCTATGGGATTAAGTTTAAATTAAATTATACCACTCCTGATATTGGATTTTTAAAAAATGGAATCTATTTTTTTAATTATAATAATTTAAAATTTCTACTAATGGAAAAAAATTATTTCATAAATATTATTGAAAGTGATTAAACATAATTATAGAAAATAAGAGAAAAAATTTCATAACAAAGGATTAATCCTTAAAATTAATAGCCAAAATGACCAAGAAAATTTTCCAAAAGATATTTTATGGAGATATTTAGACCCTATAGTTAATTTTATATTATTTTGACCATTATTGGATCCACTTTTCTTATGAAAAACGTCATTGATGTTCCCATTTCAAAATTTATAAAAATGTCACTCCTCCACTATAAAAAAGCACCCATACCTCCCATTAATTAAAACCATTAAAGAAAATTATATTGAAAAATAATATGCTCAAATAATCTCCTATAATCACTCCATTCATCATAAATTTATTCCTTTGTGCAGAAATCCTTCCATGGAATCCCATTGGTGCAAACCAAAAGAAGTTATCCAAAGAATAGGTAACATCCTTTCTCAAGATCCTTTGTTTTATTTTCATTATCCTCTAACTAAATTATTCTTATTACATTATTATATAATATCCTAAGTATACTCAATATAATGATATTAAATTTTTATAAGGGTTCTACTTACACTTACATAATATTCTATCTAATGGGTAGCGAACTTACCGTTCTTGTGTATGACGAACTACCACCTCACAGAACGATGTTGTTAATTTTTCCTTTACCACCTCTCATGGTTGGGAATTATGATGGAAACTCTGTTTTTATATTATATATATGATATTTATGATGTATTTATTCATTTTTAATTATTATATAACACATACCTTCTTGATTTTCATTTTTTGTAAATATGATAACTTCATTTGTGGAACTGTGGACTACCTCCTCCTCAAATCGATGTGATTCATTCAAACTCTACGTGGAATGTATTAAGGATGGTTTTAGTTAAATTATATGATATATATTAAATAATAATTCTACTGTAATTATATTATATATATATACATATATGTCATTTACTCTCTTTCTTTCAATACGATAATAAAACTGAAATAGCGTTCATGCGTATATATGGCATACCATCTCCTTGAATAATGTATTCCATTTCTCCTTTATATATTTTATAGATAATTATAAATAAATATTTAATGAATATATATTATTTTTATACAATTTTTAATTAATTAAATCATGATCTATGTAAGATGATCACGAATAATAAGGTAAAACTTTTCGAAGAACAAAGCAGATATTACCTGAAACATAACATTATCATGGAGTTGTTAATAAACGGGTAATATAAATTCATAACCAAATCATATATGGTTTTATATATAATAATATGGTTCTATGGTATATTTATAATAAACTTATATTTATTATATAGGAGTTTTGAACATGTACAAAGAAATTCAAGGCTTAAGGTAATGGAATTTCATATCATTTTTTATTCTCGTGAGATACATTCCCAATTATCTAATCAATTCATTTTGGTTGTGTATACATGGACCATGGATGTATTATATAATTATTATACATAAATTTATGGTTATTCTACATATCCATTTGATAATATTTCTTTCATGTGTTTTATGTTTAAAAAGTTACAAAATAGGTAATGTAATTTTATCTCATTTTTCCTTCATTATGGAACATGCCATCTTATGAACCTATATTTTTTCATGAGGTGAATATATTTCCTTTGAAATTTTATATCATTAATTCACTTATTTTCATGATATTTTATGCTTCATGTAATGTTATTATTTCCATTTTTTAGGATTAAAAGTTACCAAAATCATAACAATTTATTTATACAATCTCATCATTTGTAAAGATTGTTTATGATTATGCTTCCATTAATGAATATTATGATCCATATCTCAATAAATATAATTAATTTTATTACCCTTTGGTTATTTAGGTTATATCCAAGTAATATTATCATTTTTCTATTCCTTGTTACTTAAGATGATTATGAAAAAATATATGAAAATCTGACTTTATTTCTCCTTTCGGTCATAAATAGTGTTATTTCAAAACAATGTTTTCTAAAAATGATTTCAAAAATATTTTACTATCATTGTATAATTTTTAAATGATATTTTCACCCATGTTTTACCTTCTTGAAAATGGTTTTAAAAATGAATCTTCTTTTTTTCCGATCGATGGACTTTTATAAACTTTTAAGATTAAAAAGGAATGTTCGACATGTAAAGATTTATCCACCTTCATGACCATACTTCCTTTGAGGATTACATTTCAAGTTTTCAATATTTATTTTTATGAAAAATTATTGTCCTCAAATTATCTAAATTCATTGTTTTTTAAATGGGTTTCAAATTAAAAAAAATCATTAATGTTTTATGATACAAGAAGTTTTTTTAAATGATTTTCAAAGCATTCCTTAAATGTTTTATAAACTATTTTCAATGAACTTTTTTAATTTTAATAGTGTTTTAGATGTTTTTTATCTTACTTTATATGTTTTCAAGTTTATTTTCAAAGAAAAAGGTTTTAAAAAGTAATTATGTTTTAAAAATCATTTTCAAAATAATAAAGGATATTTTCCTCAAGAAATATTTAAAATGAAATGGTAAAGAATTCATTAAAAGAAAAGTATTTTTGAAAATTTTTAATCAAAATCATTTTCAAATAAATCCTATTTTACTTATGAAATATTCTATGTGATCTTTCAAAGTCCTTTCACATTTAAGATGACATACTTTGTTATAGTTTATTCTTTACTATGGAAATAATCCAAGAATACATTTCATATTATTTCTTGAATGGTTTGTTTTTATATAGAATGATGTTTATGATTCCCATTACTCTTCCACAGGTTATATGATTTTGAACCCCATTTATTTTCATGGGTTATTATTTGATGAAATTATTATGAAATCTATCTCTTTTCCAAAGGTAATTATATGATAAAAATTTTTGATTTCCATTTCATTTCATGGGTTATGATAAGATGTTTATGAGACCGATATCTTTTTTTATGTCATAATCTGATGCATGATTTATTTTCTTGTGGAACATGTATGTATGATTTCATTATGATATGGGTGGACCTGTATCTCCATCAAATTAATTGGTTAAATATTTATATATCATGAAATAATGAAGTGATTCAAGTCGATGGGTTTGATCAACTATAGAAGATGGGGAATCTCGATCCATTATAGAAGATGGGGAAACACGATCCACTACGGGAATATGGGGACTCTCGATCCATTTTGGGAATATGGGGTAACTTGATCCACTATGGGAAGATAGGGAAACGTGATCCCTTATAAATATAGGGCATAAATTAGGGATTGTGGTGTGTCCCACCTAGTAGGTGTAATCCCCAAGAAGTTTCCTATTAAGTATTGGAAATATGCCTTGACTTATAGGTAATGATGTTACATGTTATGTTTCTACCATAATTAAATGTATTATTCTTATTTTATGATTTCATGGATTATTCTCTTTATCCCCTAATGATTCATGTCTAATGAAATGCTAGTTTTTATGCCAGGATTCATGTTTATGATCATTTATATGTAGGGTGTGATCTTAAAAAGTCATGATATTGTTCTCATACTCTTATGCTCATGTTTATGATTATATATATCCCTTTTTTACTCTTACTAAGTATCTAATTTCACCCCTTTTTATGATTCTATTAACAAAGTTATGAAGATATGTATTTTTCATTATATATCTAATAAGTTTTTTAATCATGATGAACCTAGTAGTACATAATGTGGATCACTTGTTGTTTACACTCATAATCACACATCGCACACTTTTACATAGAAGGAAACCTGTCATTCATTTCAATAAATGAGTAGAAGATGTTGAACATCAAATTCTTCAACCTCATACCATCATATTTTCAGCTTCACTCTTGCACCTGGAGTAGATACTATAAATTAGCAGGGCATTGAGCATATGCGCTTCCTCACACCACATCACCTCCTGTAGAGACAGCCATATGAAACAATGTCATATTAAAACCCCATGCTTGATCATGTGAAGAATAGTGGGGACATTCTCTCATTTGTGTAACATGGCCCACGTCATGGATATCGGGTTCATGCAAAAAATAATGGTTATTGTAGTATAAAATAACACAAGTGACACTAGAAGCTTGTGATGGGAATCATGTGAACATTGGTGTGTGAAAATTTTCAGATCATGTAAGCACTCCATATGGACACATGACGCCATGAAGATCGTTTATAGATAGAATTGGAGTGTAACACACATAGTCTCTAGATAGCCTACACACATGTAATCCTATCACAAGTGAGGAAGGGGGTTCCAAGCTCGCCTGGCCTGGTGCGTATACTCCATATAGTATGTTATGTGGAGGAGCACAGTACCCATTTTTCTGGGTTCGTGGAAGAAAATTGGGGCCAATCTCATTATGGATAATAGAATACGGCTGAATCGGTAAAGAAAAACATGGTGAGCATAAAAAACAGGGCTTGAAGTTAAGACCTCATGCAATTCCACCACCAAGAGTAGGAGCCATTGAAAATAAGAAAGTTCATGTATATCCTATGTGTGAAGAAATTCTGCAGTGTACACATGAGATTCCCAGGGCAGAAACACAAAAATAAGAAGCCCCTAGGTATACATGTGATGTCGTAAAGATGGATCGTCGATGTGATTATAGGGCGACACATATCGTCCGCAATGATCAGACTGGATGGTCTGATCATGTACGAGCCTACAACATATTGAGTATAGAAGCAATATACCTAAAAAGGATTCATAGAGAAATAATAGATCTATTAATATAGGTTGGGAATATATACAATGTGCATATATATGAATAACCTCAATGAACATATGCCAAAGAGAAAAAAAAAATCATGCGTTAAAGGAAAATGTGGGATGTTACCACCATGAATAGGAGTGACCATGTAGACACTGGGTTTTATATATGACTTGTACATGATTAAGTTCCTTGATGCAACTCCCTTTGTGGATCATGCGACTACACAAATACTTCATGAGGATACATGATTGTGCAAACACAAATGTGGGTCACATGAAGAATGTCAAAAGTTCCAGTTTATTAAATACGTATCTAGATGTGGGATCAATTTTAGATCTTTGGTTGAGCATGTCCATGTGAGGGATGATAGAGATTTCTTTCAGGAAACGCCACCTTTCTTGGGTGGAAAGATGTCATGTGATACCTATTGGAACACCAAATGAATGCACTGCAGCCCTATGGGTCAAGGTTGTTGGGTGTAGGGAACTTATCCCCATTTTAACCTATCGGGGTCTAGGCATCAAATATATTCCTTATCCATCCCCCCTCCCATATACAAGTCCTTTTTAGAAAAGGGTTGGCAGTGAGCCACCCTGGTGGGTTGTGAGCCCTATTGAAGAACAAACCTATGAGGTGGTGAACAAAAGAAAAGAATATTGTGATGTAGGGTAAATCATCCCCAGTGTAAACCCTACAACAATTGGTATCAGAGTCAGGTAGGAAAGCCTCTAATCATAGGCTAAGCACTGGGGGAGAGATTTTTGGAAACCCAAATGAACGCAGTGCGGCCCTACAGGTCAAGGTTGCTGGGTGCGGGGACCTTTCCCACATCGGAACCTAGAGGTCACTGAGCATCAGATATAAGCCCCAACTATCCCCCTCCCATCACAAGTCCTTTTTAGAAGAGGGTTAGAAGTGATACACCCTGGTGGGTAGTGATCCCTAATGAAGAACAAACCCGTGAGGTAGTGAACCAAAGCAGACAATATTGTGATGTAGGGTCCTACAGCCTGGGTGTAAGCTCTAAAACAATTGGTTCACCACCTCCTGAGTTCACCAATTCACAGGTTTGTTCTTAAGTAGGGATCACTACCCACCAGCATGTCTCACTTCCAACCCTCTTCTGAAAAGGCTATATGATGGGTGGGGTTATGGTTGGGGATTATATTTGATTCCCAGCACCCTCTAGGTTCTGATGTTGGATAGGGTCCCTGCACCCAGCAACCTTGACCTGTAGGGATGCACTGCATTCATTTTGGGTTCCAAAAATATATCCCCCAGTGCTTTCCCTAAAATCAGAGGCTTGCCTACCCCCCCCCCCCCTATGATACCAATTTTTGTGGGGCATACATTGGGGCTATAGGACCCACATCACAATATGGTATGCTTTTCTTCACTACCTCGTGGGTTTGTTCTTCAGTAGGGCTCACTACCAAACCTCTTCTGAAAAATCCTTATGATGGGAGGGGGTGGTTGGGGCTCATATTTGATGCCCAGTGCCCTCCAGGTTCTGATGTGGGATAGGATCCCTACACCTAAGGGTGTAATTTTGGCCCGGCGGCCCGAAAGCCCGACAGGCCCAGCCCGAGCGGCCCGGCCCGGCAAAGACCGCATCTGGCCAGGCCGGGCTCGGGCCGTAGGTTCTGCGGGTCAGGCCTGGGCCTTTCCAGGCAGGCCCGCGGGCCAGCCCGAAAAATCCCGGCCCGCCTGCTGTAAAAAATATAACGGGGAACTGCAGGTAGGGGGATTTGATCCCCCTACCTCAAGCTCCCAAGGTTGCGCCTGTAAATTAATCACATATCTATGTATATATGGATATATTTATATATATATATGTATATATATATCTATATATATATATATATATCTGGATATATCTATCTCTATATATAGATATATGTATATATATAGATCTATTTATATATATATATATATATATATATCTCAATATCTATATGTATATATCTATCTATATATACATATATCTATGTATATATATCTCTATATCTATATATCTCTATCTATATATATATCTATACATATATATATATATATATATATATCTAGCTCTATATACATATATCTCTTTATATATCTGTATATATACATACATCTATATATATATCTACCTATATATCTCTCTATATATACATGTATCTTTATGCATTTATATTTATCTATATGTGTGTGTGTGTGTGTGTATGTATTTCTATTTATATGTGCATATATCATTATATATTAACAAAAAATGATATTATATATAGACATATAATTATTATTATATATAATTATAATGTGTGTATAAATATATATATACAACGATATATAATTATATATATAAACAAAGCCATTAATAATATGTATCAATTAAGTGTGGTTTTTAAAAATTCATTAATAATATATGTGTGTGTGTGTGTGTATGTATATGTATATGATTTAATATAATATATATATATATATATATAAACAAAGCTATTAATAAATATATATATATATATCAATGATTTAATATTATATATATATAATAACTCTTTGTATATTAATAAAAAAATAAGTATGGTTTTTAAAAATCCATTAATAATATATATATGTATGTCTATGTATATGTATATGATATGATATATATATATATATATCAATGATTTAATATAATAGTGTATATGTATAAACAAAGCCATTAATAATATATATCAATTAAGTGTGGTTTTTAAAAATCCATTAATAATATATACATATATGTATATGTATATGTATATGTATATGTATATGTATATGTATATGTATATGTATATGTATATGTATATGTATATGTATATGTATATGTATATGTATATGTATATGATTTAATATAATATATATATATATAAACAAAGCTATTAATATATATCTATATATATCAATGATTTAATATTATATATATATATATATAATAACTTGTTGTATATTAATAAAAAAATAAGTATGGTTTTTTAAAAATCCATTGATAATATATATATGTGTGTGTGTGTATATGTATATGTATATGATATGATATGATATATATGTATATAAACAAAGCTATTAATATATATATATATATATATCGATGATTTAATATAATAGTGTATATATATAAACAAAGCCATTAATAATATACATCAATTAAGTGTGGTTTTTAAAAATCCATTAATAATATATATATGTATGTATGTATATGATTTAATATTATATATATAATAACTTGTTGTATATTAATAAAAAAATAACACACTCGCCTAATGATGTTCGTGCAAGTCCCTCAACTTCATTAATTTTTTTAAGTACGTTGCAACATGCATAAATTATATATACTATACATATATAAATCTATTTAGAAAAAAAATTAACGCACCCAATGATGTTTGCGCACACCCCCAATATATATATATAAACAAAGCCATTAACTCACCCAATGATGTTCGCGCACACCCCGTAATTATTTTTTTACAATTTTCTAATATTATATATATATATATAACTTATTATATATTAACAAAAAATAACTACTCACTAAATGATATTCGCACATCCTCAACCTCATTATTTTTTTTTAAAATATGATAAAACTTTCATATATTATATATATTATATATACATATATAAATTTATTTAGAAAAAAATTAACTCACCCACTACTGCGCACCCGCTAAGAGTGTAATTTCAGTCCAGACAGGGCCGGGTCAAGCCTGCCCTCTAAAAAATTAAAAAACATTTAAAAAAATGTTTTAAATTAAAAAAACGCTAAAAAATACTTAAGTTAAAAAAATAAATGTAAAAAAACGTTTTAAATAAATGATAAAAAACATTTAAATAACAACACTTTAAACTAACCACTCACTGTTGCGCACCCCCCAATAACTCATTTTTTTTTAATTTGTATATAATATATATAAATTCACAGACATGTATTGATCTATATAAAAAAATAACATATTCACCCACTGTAAAATGTTTTTAGAAAAAATGTGTAAAATGTTTAAAAAAATACATGTAAAAAATATGCGTCCAAAAAAACTTTTTAAATTAAACGTCTAAAAATAAATGTAAAAAAACGTTTTAAACAAGTGTTAAAAAATGTTTTAAATAAAAATGTTTAAAAAGTTTTTAAAACAAACATTTAAATTAATTTTTTTAAAATAAACACTTGAAAAATACTTTTTACATTAAAATGTGAAAAAAAGGTTAAATGTTTTAAAAAAATACTTCTAAAAAGCATGCGTTTAAAAAAAATTAAAAATGTTTTAAATTAATCATTTAAAAATAAATGCAAAAAAACGTTTTAAAAAGATGTTAAAAACAGTTTAAATAAAAATGTTTAAATAAAAAATACTAACAAACGCTTAAAAATTATAAATAAGTTAAAAAAAATAAATGTAAAAAATGTTTTACATAAATGTTAGAAAAACGTTTAAATAATAAGGCTTTAAACTCACCCACGGCAGCTGCGCACCCCTCATTATTTTTTTTATAATTTGCAAATAATATATATATATATAGACAAAAACCATATCCACCCACTGTAAAATGTTAATAAAAAATAAAATAAACGTTTTTACAAAAAACATGCATTTAAAAATAAATGTAAAGAAACGTTTTAAATAAATGTTATAAAAATGTTTAAATAAAAAAAATTAAGAGACAATTATTTTGAAAATAATAAAAGCCCACCACGGCCCGATTTGAAAAAGCCCAGCCCGGCCCGAAAAAGCCCGGCCCGGCCCGATGGTTTGGGCCGGCCCGAGGCCGGGCTCGGACCGCCTCATGGTGTTGTTCGGGCCGGCCCGACCCGGCCCGAATAGTGGTCAGCGGCCCGACACTTTGCATGGCAGGCCCGGCCCGACCCAGCCCTGTCCGGGCCGGGCTGAAATTACACCCCTACCTACACCCAGTAACCTTGACTCGTAGTGCTGCACTGTGTTCATTTGGGATTCCAAAAATACATTGCCTCTAAATATAGTGAGGTCACAATTTACAGGAGGTCGCTACCACTTTTTGAGAAGGAGACTCTCGTTTTACAGAGCATCACGAACCCACATAAGTTTACATGAATGATATTCTATGATCCCGAATAAGGGTTATGTGAATAAACTCGCATGGACATGAGACAACATACTCTTTTTCACACAAAGCGGTAAGGCATCACATATTCATTCTTACGAAAATGTTTTCACTGCATGATCACTCATGTGAAAGGAAGTTAGCACCATGTATCCCCATATCTAAAGTCTATGTCACCAAGTATCCCCTCATGTGAATGTTATGACACCGAATAACCCATCATGTGATAGGATGTGATACTGCAAGGGTTCCTATTCATATAATGGGCCTACCATCACAAAGAGGGAGATTAAATAACTGCATATCCGTTTATGTGATGAATTGTGGATAGTGACTTGGTATCTAGCTATGATCAAGTCTTAAATAATTTATTTGATGTGTCGTGAAAGACGGTCATCTATATCATTCAAGACTCGATCACATCGATCTAGGGGAAGTATGCACCATAAAATTTCAATATTCATGTGTTCATGAAAAACTCCAAGACGATCAATATAGTCATGTGAAGAGGAAAAATATTCCACATATTTTTGTAATGAGATTAGGTTATACAACATTTATGCAATGGCTTTCATCACTTTCCATACACCCTTTGGTATGATTCCTGGTCATGGAAACACCCCAAGTCACTCTATGACATCATAAAGTCATTGAATACATGACACATCAAAGGCGATAAAATATATTTTCCTTGAATAAGCCCACATTCCATCATGAGACCCATTAATGTACAAATAGTACATCAAATTCAAGCAAAGAAACTCTCCCTGATGACATCTTCATGTCGTCGAAAAATCCAACATTGATCATGTGATGCACTAAAGGAAAATAGGAAGACTTTACAAGACAAGACATGTGATCCATTGCAAGATCCCATATTGATCTTACGGCGCACTCATGTATATTAGGTGGGTAAAGGCCACTGAAATCCTTTGAAAATAGGAGACCGGCATATCCAAAGAGAGATACCCCTAGTGGTCATGAATCTCATGGTCCAAATCATCGTCGGGAAGAATAAAATCCCTTGGTGATGTCTATGAAATATTTAATAACCTATGAGCCTTCATCACATAAAACGAAGGAGGTAAAGGGGAGGAGGTTATAGGGGTTTGTGGTCGCTGAAGGATATGCGACATTCACCCCACAAAATCTATGAGACACTAAGAAACCTCACGTAATCCCTCTGGCTTGTCAAAATCACCGCATGGAATCCCTCGGGAGTGTCCAAACAACTCAACGGTGCTCTAAGGATAAACGGATAGACCTTTCCACTACATACTTTCACACTCTCCGTATGACCCATATTGGTCAAGTGAGACATCATCAAAAAATTGAGTAAAAAACATAGATATTACTCATGCCAACTCGCATGATCTCTAACCTTTGTAAAATAAAACAAATAAAATACAAAGGGGGAAGGTGGGAGGGTTTCTTGGTCACTGAAAGACATGTAATGTTCCCCTAATGACCCATAGGGCACCGTGAGCCCTCGGCGACATGCCTGTCTTATCTCACAGAATCCCTTTGGATTTTCATCCTCTTATTTAGAATATTGAATGATCACGCACCCCCGTGCGACCCATATTGGTCACATGACGTGTCTAAAAAATGTAATAAATACCCTCGACAATAAACATGAAATCTTTCATGACTCCCAACCTTTGTTACATCAAAAAAATGTGATCAAAAGGGAATAGGAGAGAGGTACTTGTGGTCATTTAAAGTGATGCGGCATGCCTAGAACACCCACAACACCATCCCGCAAGACCCCAGGACAAGTCACCCAAGTTCTCACAAGTGTCTTCTACCAAGAACTTGGATCCCACGAGAACCTTTGGACCTGTCAACATGACAAAATGAAAGTCCTTCGACATGTCCACATGATCAAAAAAGCCTCCAATAATCATAAATAATCCAATAAAGTAAGAGACTTGGGATAGCTAAAAATCAGGCGATGTGCCTGAAACAGTTCATTGCAAAGAATCAGGAAACTGCATGGCACCAGGCCCCTCTGTTGGCTCCAACCTGGAATCGTGCCAGATACGCCGCACAAACCGGTGAGTATCCAGGGTGGCGAGGCCTATAAATCCCCCACCCCAGCATGAAAAATGTAGGACAACTACGTGGGTTGGATTTTTTTAAGACTACTACATGGTTTGGATTCTTGATTCCCAAAATCTATAGGATTCGAATCTCAACTTTTAAGGACTTCTTGGAGCGATCGCATGATTTTCCAGCTTTCCATCAAGTAATACAACAATGGGAAACCGGAGTAGTCATGCACTAAGCATAAAATCACTTCACATGATTATTCATAGATCATGTGAAGGATCTATGGTAGGTAATGTGAAGATTGTTCCACAATCCTAATAGATCATTTGAGACTCAAGATGAACTAAAATTGAAAAAAACCAAATTCATTCTCAATAAAAGGGTTATAACCAAGATCAAATGCAGAAGGCTTAAGAAAAACACATACTCACTGCCCCTAATGTGCTTTGAATGTGTTATCTGAAGACATGCGGCATCACTGGGGAACGTCGCCCAGATTTCACAACCCCCTTCGACATGTCATCTAGGATACACGAAGTCCTCCGGACTTTTCAGGGAACATCATGCAGTGCCCCCACAGGTGCCACTTTGATCTTTCAAACCCTCTAGGTCCATCAACCAAGACTATCAATGTCCCTTAGAAACATATCCTGACTCATATGACAGTGTTCACTCATATCAGCTGAGTCTTGTGAAAGCATTCAAGTTGTGCCACACTAGATCTCACGACACCTTATATGTGTGTAAATCAAGATCATTCCATGGCTCATAGTTTATCCCAGGATTTGAAATTTTTTTCTTTCCTCGACATGTAAGCCCTAATCAATAGGGAAACCTCAGTGTGTAAGCTCTGACATAAAGGTAAATATGATGAATCTAATTCATGCCATATTCAGGATACGTAGGACACCTCCCTTAGAGTTTTGAACTCTATATCAATTATCCATGGAGGGACTAACATATGAGTCCCTTGTCCAAATAAATGACATTGATTACTTGTTATACCTTGTATATCATAAATAACCATGGATCATGTGGGATTAGGGATTTGAAATGGTCATATCACCTACCCCATAAACCCCTGCAAAGGTAAAGGTTTTCCTCAGTGTATAAGCCCTGAAATTATATGAACTAAAAGGACTATAATTCCCACCATAACCAGGATACGTAGGACACATTCCTAAGGCCCGAGCTCCATGCAAAACATCCCTAGGGACTATCCCAATACACAAGTCACATATCCATACGTTGTGAGGTTGATATCCCACTCTCTCTTGTTTCTCACACCGATCATAGCTCATGTGGGCTTATGGGGATGCAACAAAACACCTCATTAGACATAATAAAATGTGGTGGACTCAGTATGTATGTCTCATACATTAACTAGCTATGATGACTCTGATTCCTTCCATATTCAGGATATGTAGGATTCCTGATCAGGTCCCTAGCTTTATAACAAACACCCCAAGGAATGTCTTAGTGTGCAAGTCACATACATACACAGTGTGAGTTTGGTCATATATACCCCTTTGTTTCTCATACCAAGCATAGATCGTGTGGACTTAAGGAGGTATGAATGAACATATCATTAGGAATCACAAATAAATACCACTCGTATAAGGTTATATACCTTGAGGCTAGTCCCAAGAACCACAATGAACTACAAGGGCTTTGATTCCTACAACATTCAAGATATGTAGGATTCCTCCTAATGGCTCAATCCCCTTTTCAGAATATCAATCATCTCATAATATGGAAGTACATTGCAAAGCACTTGGTTATATGGTTACAACACATAAAGAAGCTATTCCCCACTAGATAAATTGATAAAGAACCTAGGATACATATAGATGGATCCCTCAACAAAACCCCATTATTCTTCTGAGGAGATAATTAACTAATTAACTATTTTTTCAGGGTAACCGATATTGTATCAAGATTAGGAAGAGATTCAAGAACATATTATAAATCTATAATAGGGTCCAAGAGTAGGCAATAATTCCCCCCAAAAGGGTTTGATGAGCTCGACCTCCCATCCTATCGACCAACGTGAGTCCCTGAGAGTCTTTGTCCTAGAAAACCAGATGACCACTGGCCTTTGGAAAGTAGGTTCATACCTAGCTATGGATAAGGGAATCGTTGGAGGTTTCTAGGGAAGATGAAACAAATGGTGGACCTAATGTATGCGATTCAGAGAGGTAACAAAATACCCCACAATCAAACCATCAGGGTGAATCCCACTCCAAATTCCACATCTAAAAAACCCGATGGAACAAAAATGGTGAACTCGACATGAATCAATCCAATGAAAAAATGATTAGTTATTGCCCGTCAAGCATTCTTTTGTTTTCTCCTATACACAAACAAAATGAATAAACCAACATGAATCTATATAACCATAGAACAATTGGGTTATAATTCATCAAACAACTTTTTTTTAAAACCCCATAAAAACAAAGAAATAAGACCGGCATAATCTTAAAAATGATCCTCTATAAATGGGTTTCTCATAAGTCCATCCACGTTTTGATAATTCCAAACAAGTGGAATGGATGAATTGGGAATAAGAGAACAAATTAGTTAACCATGCATTTTTGTTTGAGAATATTATGCCTATGATACTACACTAATTGGTAACCTTGTTCTTTATCTTCTATGTAATTGTATATACTGCTTTAGCAGCCCGATTTGAGATGATTTCGTCATTATCTAGCATTTATTCTAGAAAATCGTTGGTAAATGCAACTTCTTAATCTCATAAAATAGTCTCACATGCATGATGACTCCAACGTCAAGTAGCAAATATGATGGTCCAGGAGTACCACTGATATGGTATTATCCCAACCATGGAGGCTACTCGTGAAGTCCTCCAAACGCGACAGTCTGCGAGCCCGCATCGCCTGGGGAAGGCTATTGCTGAACTTATGGCTCTCGTCACCACAACCAACAGCTTCAGGAGCTTATCCAATGAGAACGACAACCGCCACATTCCATATCTGAGGAATGTGGACTAAGAAGCATGCTACGACTCCCTTCATGTTTAGGAGCCACCTAGGAGGGCTCCTTCTAACCGCTGTCACTGACACCATTCCTCCAGTACCCCTCAGTCGCCTATTGAGGGTACTATATAATACATAGTTCTCTATGATGTCCATGTATGAGCTACAAGGAAAAATCATCAGAGAAGAAAGGTGTCAGATATCCAGTAGAGGGCATATATCCTGGCTCCTACCGATGATGACTGCCTGCATACTCAAGAAGATGCCATCCAGTAGTCTCATATCCCTGCTCGTTATGAATAAGTCTACAGGCATATTCTTGAAGCATATATAGTGTAGACTCATATTCCTACCCCCTTATAAAAATATAATTAGTATACTCTGATGGCTTAAAAAGGATTTAAGTAGGCGCATATCCTATATTCAATAGAAGACATATTCTAGTTCATCGTGGGAATATAAAATGTGTAGGATCATATCTCTACACACAATTTTCTAAAATTCCAAAAAAAAATTAGCAATAGCTGAAGATATCCTTCATCATATTTCAGAAATATTGTAGATGAAGGGACAGGCACATACTCATATCCCTACATCCAAGACAAAAAAACATTCTGACCATCACAAACAAGTGGTTTTACCAGAGAAAGTGATAAGTCTTGCTCCCACCTGGGAGGATTATCGACATATTCCAATGAAGGGTGAGGCATCAGATTAGGCCCATATCCCCATTCCAATTGGAGCCAACTGGTGAGAGTGGAACACACCTCAGGTTAGGGGCACATGCTTGCTGAAAAAGTCTAGCGGCAAACTCCGAAGGCTTAGGATCGGGCATATATCCTCATTCTCGCTGAGGCTGAATAAGTGGGAATGGAACAATCCTTGGGACAAGATCATATTCCTATCAATAGATCTGCTTGGAAAATTTTGGAAGATCATAGAAGTTAAGAACATATTCATACTTTCGCTGATGGATGACTATTCCAACATCATTCCAAGGAAACACATGGGAGGCTAATATTCCTTCTCCTATTTCAGAGGTATGACGGCATATTCTGATGGGGAATGAATATTCGGACCAAGCTCAAATTCTTGGTCCAACCAGGACTAACCAGGTGAGATTATAATATGCCTCAGGTTAAGCTCATATTCCTTCCAGGAAAGACCGATGACATATCCCAAAGGATCATGATCGGGATTATAATCCCATCCTGACTAAGGCTCGTCATGTTAGAATGGCACACACCTCGGGATACGCTCACATTCCTGTCAATAATGAGATTTCTCATCAGCATATTTAGATAGTTTCTCAATAATAGGCCTATATCCTTTCCACATTATATAGTAATATACAAGTTCTGGAAACTGTCATACAATAGGCCCATACCTATGCACAAATCTAAAAGGTAGGTCGACATAATCTGACCACGATGCAGAACATAGACCATATCCCTAATCTTCTCAATTCCAGTGTCCTTGAGGTTGTTTGAGACACATTATCAACGCCGTGATGGTTTTTAATCTCTTCCATCAAAGTGGAAGTAGAAGGTGTTCGTTTCCACAATAGTCCTCCTCATGGTAGTGTGGAGATGGATTGTAGGGACTCTACTCTTGACATCCACTATGGTCAACCTCCACATGGCGATATCTCCCATTGGAAAGGTAGTCCTCCCCATTCCCAGACATATCCTTATGGAGAGGTGTTCCAAACTCCAACACCTTCGTATAGAGAGGTGCTCGAATCATTTGGTTCAACTGTATATGGTTCCCCATCAACTTCCATCAGCACCCCATTCCTGTCAATAGGTGACCATCAGATCCATCCTCTATAGTCTGATCGGATGGAGGAATGTAATTCTGATGAAGAGGAGACCAACATGGAAATATGGAGAGTGTTATCCTAAAACAACCTCCCTATCATGTTCTGGCCCCACGACATCGCTGACTATGAGATCCCAGAGGAGCTAGATAAGGAGTACATGCATTATCTACACCATAACATGTGACCCACTCGTTAGCGACTGAAGGATTGACATATCTCTTATCCAGGATATGAGTGTCACCTACAGATGATCAATATAGTAAATTTTCATCTAGACCTAGCTATTATCTCCATGGTTCGGTATCTGAAATCGAAAAATCACAACACAAATCTATAATGTGCTTGCATCCATTGCATCATGAATCTTCGGCATTTGATCTCCAAAGTCATTTCATGAATTTGCATTTGAATATGGGAACATTATGGAGAATTACACTTTTCTTCTCCCTTGGAATAAAAGATCCCTTCACATATGACATCCTACAATGTTATAGCCTCTGGCGAGATCAAGGGACTAGGAATTGCTCAGGCTAGTTGGTCACTACAATAGAATACCTCTGCTCTAAAAGTGCCTAGAAATTAGGGATGAAGAGGGAGGATAGCCAACAATACTTAAAACTGGGCCCCTCAAAATAATAAGAATACATTTCAATCATGAATACTGAAGTTACAATCACCCAGACAACTTCTCGTGAGAAATGATTCTCCTCATGGGTCTTCATCGCACCTAGCTCCTATGTGAGTGCAATTGTGCCACATTAAATAGGCCGCTATTGCAGTTGTGGTATTAGCCTTCTAGAAGAAGACCCAGCCCAGAAGGCCGAGGGAATATCTACCACTGCCTCCACCTCTCAGATTATCAATTCTTGGGAGAATTTGGGACACATCTATAGTAGTTATAAGAGAACCCCATCCCAATGGGATGGGGGAATTTATATCTCAATCACCATTCACAGGTTCATCATCCCCTGTGAGGACCCTAGAGCCATTATATGTGATCCCAGAACAACCCCTCCCCACTAGGATAGGGTTATTTATATCTTTATGTCTGTCCTAGGAGTCATCAAATCCCTGACTAGAGCCATTGGATCATCAACAAATAGACCAATCAGTGCCAATTGTGTCCCTAAATGACCCCCATCCCACAAGTCTAGGGGAATTTTCATCATCATCATCACCATAGATGGAATTAGTCTTCTTCGAATTGGGAGAAATGAATCAATGGTCGGTATCTCACCAACTGTGAGACACACCACTGCTTGTTAGGGATCATTCAGCAACCCCAATCGGGAACTCCCTCAAGATCACTATTCATAGACCAAAATGGTAGGAACACACAGTGAGGATGGTTAATCCTTGCTAGTTTTGTAAGAAAAAATGGCCCAATATGACCAAAGTTTCCAATAATAACCCTGATGGAAGCTCTGTAGAATCATCATATTGCATAGAAAGAAATGGAATGACCACCATTTCCCAATATGCATCTATGAATGTTGTCACTACAAACATGGAAGATACTGATCATGATAAAAATACAGAAGGTCATGACATGGAAAACATACCTCGGGAAGAGGGTGACTTGAATGTACTAAATGAGGTTCGACGCACCATAAACCAAAAACGACTCCAAAACATGGAAATTTCAAATATCGAGTTTCCACCTCCCTGATGGAATACTACCAAGGGGAAGGGTACAAACACATCCCAATAAACTCCTAAGAGGAGTGAGGTTCCTTCCTAAGGGGACTGATTGTTACAATATGAGAGTGAAATAAAAGCTCTTTGGAAGCTTAATGAGGAGTTAATCAGGAGAAATATTCCTGCAGGGTATTATCTCTAGGTAGAGAAAAATGTTATCCTTCCCGCAGTTGATCCACCATCAAGAGAATCTTCTGAATATCATATTGTATCTGAGTCTAGGCATTCATCCCACATACATGAGGAAGTCACAAATGTTCATTACTTCCCTCCATTATGGCAATAGCCTCTCCTTTGGCAGGATAACCATTCAGTCCTGGGACGAATTAAAAATCAGCAAGAGATAAAAATTAGGGCACCTCATCAACCCTTGTCAACTCCCCATGTATGAGATATGGTCCAGGCAGTAGCCCCTCTAGATCTCTTTAACTTCATCAAGTCACGGGCTACTCGAATGGTAGCCAAGGAAGGAGGAGTGTGCTTATACAACTTGAAAGGAAGTTATATCCTGAATGGGTCAATGATACACCATTTCATCCCAACAATGGAATTCCTACCTTCTTCACCTTTGATTGTACGGGGGACCCAAAGTAGCATCTCACAAACTTCGTGTCCCGATGTGGGGTGATGATAGGCCCTCAAGATCAACCGGAGGCAACCAAGTTGAGGTTTTTTTGTAGAGACTCGGATAGAGACATCCTTCATTTGGTATAGCAGCTTGATAGAAGGATCTTTGTAGGATGGAAATACCTCCGTCATCAATTCCTTTACCAATTCAGTTCTACACTTAGGAAGACAATGATCATCGACCTAAAAAATTTCAAGCAATGTGAAAATGAGAGAGTGTCTGATTTTATAGAAAGGTGGAAGGGTTTGACCTACTCACTCAGCATACCTCTCTCGCAAGAGTAGCTGCTGGAACTCTATTCCAAAAATCTTTGGGATGAGTTTCAAACACCCCTAATTCCAATGAAATATCCAGGCAGATTCCGTGAATTTCCTGAAACAGACCAATGTTTGTAGGAGGTCATTCAGCAGACCCAATCCAAAGCTCAACTCATACCTACAACATAGGAAAAAAGGCCAGCTAGAATGGAAACTATATCTATCACTCTCAATCTAGCAGCAACACCTATCTAGATGCCCAACCAAGCCCTGAATGCCCAACACCTCCTATTGAGTAGTGATAACCACAAAATTTCCCTTGTCCAGAAGCACAGATAAATTTGGGTCATCTGGAATTTGAAGAATGGATTAATAAGGTGTACTCCTTCCAAAATGAACAAGTCCACTGTTATTTCTTGGAAACCATGGACAACAATCTTCTCACACTTCCATAAATCAGGAAGCCAGATGAGGTCAACCTCACCGACTGGCCCGATTACTACCCTTTCTACATAAGGTTGTGTCATAAGATCCAGAATTGTTTTATCATCAAAGATGAACTTCAAGGTATGATCGATTATAAGAAATTGGTTCTATATAATTCCTTAGATCAAGTGGATTTCATAACCATGGTATAACCGAAAGAAGAGGAAGATTGATAGAAGCTCCCAGCCAGACATGAACAAAAATTTGAAAATCGGATGGTTCAGAAGATAGTTGATCAATCCCACACCACTACGAGAGCACAGTTTCATAGGCTATAAATATCTCCATCGCCCATGAAAGAGGCGTTAGAAGTGCCTCCCAAAGGTGTGAATGACCACCAGTGGAAGAATGAAATAGAACAGGATGAGTAATATTCTCCTCCAAACCAGACATTAAACCTTACTGATTTCTTCCCTAAGACATCGGCAAGACTGGAACCACCCCACCAAATGGAATCATCATCATATGAGTATATCTTCTTTGGTGTTTTCAACATAATATACTTGGAATAAACCTTCTATGATGATGAGTATGCCTTTGAATATGGTTTTCTCGCTTATAACGGAGGAACGGGGGGATGCATGCACCAGATATAGGGATACAAGGGGAAATGAGAATATGTTCAGACTCAATATTCTAGTCATATCCCCATGGGAGATGTATATACAGCTAAGAATCATGGGAAAGTGCTTCATCAAGTTCAAAAAAGCAAAGGAGGTGCCTATGAACCCTCTAGTAGTCACCTGTATCCGATCATCTTTCATAACCGCTTAGAGGAGGTTCAATTTGATCAACCCAGGAAATAGGGAAGGTCAACATGACTTGTAACACTAGCAGCATATACCCCCTCAACTTCCAAAAAATATCTAGGTCCATCTACCCCAGCTACTTGAACTCTGGAATAACACTCTCCAACCCCTGAGCAACATACCCATGAGAAACCCCATATCGATAAGTATTGACCTCTGGCACAAAATTATGATGTTATGAAATATCTAGCTACAGTCCCATCCAACATATCAATCCTTGATGCACTTATTATTTCAAAATAAATTAGGGATACACTCAATGAATCCCTCTAGATCCCACAGGAATTCGATATAGAAGTCATTGTTTTCGAGGTATATTGAGTGGAGACTATGTCCTTAAGATACCAAGTTTCCATCTCATTCACTGATCAAAACCAGGAAGAGGCCATACAGGGGAACAAAAAACCCTTATACATTTTAGGTAGACTCAATAATGTCAATGTCCAAAGGGTGCTGATTGATAATGGATCAGGGATCAATCGTATCCCAGTTCGAACCCTCCGACGATTGGGGTATAGTGAAGGGTACTTATCCCCTACAATGATGACCATTCAGGGATATTACAATCATGAGAAGAGACCCCTAGGGAAGATCATACTCGAATCCCAATTTGGGGAGCTCACATATGATTTTGAGTTCATGTTTATCTAGTAGGATACAATATATAATGTCCTACTTGGAAGGTCCTTTATCCATATCCACCTCATGGTACCATAAATATTCCATCAATGTCTGAAGATCAATATCAATGGAAATGTTGGCATACTACATGGTGACATCTCCCCCTTGAAGGATTATAGATCCATATATGCTGAAGTAGATTTCCACAAGGGAGGCAAGCAACCAGGGGTGGATGATGTTATATGGGTTTCAGCTCTTAATAGATTAGGAATTTCCCCTGTTAATCCATGAACCATTCTCAATAATTATTATTTGATCCCCATAAACATGTTCGAGGTAGAAGATCTGATCCCATAGGTCCAAACCTCTCTTGTCACTTGTGATAGTCATCTCCATCATCTATATACAACAACATAGATAGTAGGGGATGGTGATATCTCTTTTAAAGGCCTCCCTAGCCCTGATATTGACAAAGAGGCCCACATACTTCCATCTTCACTTGAATACATCTCCACAGAATCATAAATGGATGAGGATGATCTCAAAAACGCCCCTCCACCATTCAAAGAAGGTTCCTCCACTATCATAGTCGATCTCAGGTAGATAAATCTGGGGATAGAAGAAGACTGGAGGTCTACCTTGATTAGTGCCTCCATGACTCTCGAGTAGAAAGAGATATACATTTCATATCTAAAGTAGCATTGATATGGGTTCACCTATAATTACACAGAAATTCCCGGACTAAATCTAGATGTGACTTCATCATCTCAGACTGTCTGATGAGCATCGGGGCTTCAAGAAAGCAACCAAGAGGATACACCACTTTCATGCCAATAATGTAGAGGTGTAAGTTTATAGGTTGATCAAATCCAACTTTGTCCGAGAAGTGAAATACTTGAGATGGCTTGCCAACATCATCCATGTCAAGAAGAAGAATGGACATATTAGGGTCTGCATTGACTTCAAAGAACTTAATCGGAATTTCCCAAAGGACATTTTCCCATTACCGATCACAAAACTTTTGATTGATGCAAATGTTGACTTCCAAGACCTTTCCTTCATAGAAGGTTACTCTGGGTAAAATCAAATCATGATGGCCCTTGGGGATGAAGAAACCACTACCTTCAGAGCACCTCAAGGGTTCTTCTTCTATCAGTTCATACCCTTTGGATTAAAGAATGTGGGTTCCATATATTAGCACACCATTCATCGCATCTTTAATCCAATCATGGGAAGGATATTTAAGTGTTATGTCGATGTCTTAGTAGTTAAATCCTGATAGCGATGTGATCACTTCCTGGATCTCCAAGCAATCTTTGAAAAGATGTGACAAAATCGGCTAAAGATGAATCCGCTAAAATTTTCCTTTAAGGTAAAATCTGGAAAGTTCCATGGCATTGTGGTATGTCATCGTGACATTGAGGTTGGCCTAGAGAAAACTAGTGGTATTTTGGCAATGTCACCCCTGAAGAACCTGAAAGAACTCAGGGGACTCCAAGGGAACCTCACCTATATTCATCGATTCATAGCCAACTTGGCCAGAAAATATCTACCCTTCATGAGGTTAATGAAGAAGGGAGGTTCTTACCAATGGTGAGATTAATGTCATAAAGCCTTCAAAAGTCTCAAGAATTACTTGCTACACCCACTAGTTTTAATGCCTCCGGTGGAAGGGATGCCACTTATCTTATATGTGGCTTCCATGAAACACTCATTGGGTGCCCTTCTCATGTAGAATAATGATGCGGGAAGAAAAAATAGTCTCAACTACCATAGAAATACCATTATTGGTACTGAGACTAGATATTATGGTTTCTAAAATAATTTCCCTTCATTTATATTTTCAGTTCAAAAGCTAAGGCACTACATGTAGCACCACGAGGTTCACCTGGTCTCTCGTATTGACCCTCTCAAGTATATCCTTGGAAGCCCCATGCTTACTAGATGCTTGGCTCCATGGGTGGTCATTCTACAGTAATATGACACTCAGTTTATATCTCAGAAGTGGCTGAAAGGGAAATCCCTAGCTTATTTCCTCGTAGCACACCATTCCTCGGAAAATACATCAGAAGACACCAAGCTCCCTAATGAAGAGGTATTTTATGCCCATGAAACTCCCTGAACATGCTGAAGTCCTTTCGGTACCATAATGGAGAACCTGAAGCTCAACTGGGTTGGTTTAGTGATTGTATTTGGCTCCCCAGATTGAGCAGTTTTTCCCTACTCTTTCTCACTATCTTATGGATTCACAAATATTGAAATAAAATACCCAGCCCTCATAGCTAGATTGGAACTATCCCTACAGCTGCACATAGCCTACTTGATCATCAAAGGGGATTCTTAGTTAGTGATAAATTAGTTCAATGATGAATATTCCATAAAAAAGGAGGAACTATCCCCCCTCACAGGCTACATTAGGGGACTAATGGAAGAATTGCCCTTTGAGAACACACTGCATTATGTCGCCCGATCATCAAAGGGGATTCGTAGTTAGTGATAAAGTAGGTCAACAATGAATATGCCATAAAAAGGAGGAACTATCCCCCATCATGGGATACATCAGGGGACTAATGGCAGAATTCCCCTTTGAGACCACACTACATTATGTCCCCCGATCACAAAATGTTTGTGCTGATGTGCTGGCCAATGCAGCTGATGTCCTGGCCAACCCTGATCAGGAGGCAGAAACCTTCCATATTACTCATTGAAAAATGGTGTCATCAATTGTTTTATATGATATGTAAGAGATAAACCATGTCAGAATCACACTAGAATGTGATGAACCAATAACCACCCCTAGATGGATAGAGACCATAATTGGTTATCTTTGAGATGGGACTCTCCTAGCAAATCATGTTATAAGGGAATGGATTCAGCGCCGGGTAGAGAACTTCACTCTGAAGTATGGGCCATATGAGAAAAAAATACTCTATAAGAACAAATTTTATGGAATTCTCCTCATGTGCATAGAAGGATAAGTTCTCACCATTATGGAGGAATACCATGAAGGCTCTTGAGACACCCATAAATCTGGATCCAGGCTCTCCCACCAAATCAAGAGGATGATATATTATTGGAAAACCATGATGTAAGAATGTGTGGAATTCACCCAGAAATTTCATGCATGTCAGATCCATAAAAACTTTATCCTTCAGCCCCTAGAATTGTTTCATACCGCTAAATATTCATGGCCATTTTCTGTTTGGGGGATGGATGTTTTGGGACCATATCCCCTAGCCACCGCTAAGAGGTTCAAGTACATCCTTACTACTATCGACTTCTTTCCCAAATATACTAAGGTGATACCCCACAAGGAAGTCGAGATGAAGAATATAATCAACTTTTTAAAGTATTTTATAATCACTAAGTTTGGTGTCCCTCACACAATATTGATGGACAACGTCACCAACATCTGTTCCATGAAGTTGAATAAGCTTTACCAAGATTACAACACCGAGTCCAATAACCTGTCCCACTATCATGCAGTGGAAAATGGATAGGTATATTCCTTCAATAAGAATATATCTAATATACTCCAGAAGATGGTGAATAAGGATAAGAAGTCTTGTCCAGATAAACTCCTCTATGCTTTCTGGGCCTCCTGTTCCACCACGTGTACTGCTACACAAGCAAAACCATACTCACTATTCTATGGGACCGAGTCAGTGCTTCCCATAGAGGTCCAAATTCCCTCACTCCAAATATCCATTTTCAGACAGCTCTCAAATGATGAGAAATCGCAGAAGTAGCTAGATAAGTTGGAACAACTAGATGAGAAGAGGTTGTGCATGCTTCACAACCTCAAAAGTCCACCAAAATCGGATTGCACTAGATTAAAATAAAAAGGTTCGTCTCCAATCATTCCTTTTGGTAGAAATAGTGTTGGATCTCAGAACCATAGTGATACTGAGAAGAAATCCCCTAAAATTGGATCCCAAGTGGGAAGGTCCTTATATCATACATAAGGACTATCATAATGGAGCCTATTCACTAGACACCATGGATGGGGAGCGTATCACACCGCCCACCAACATGATATTTCTCAAGAAATACTTTGCATGAGTTGTTAAGAAAATGGGAATCCACAGTAGATTAAGCCCTATCATTCATCTTCTCTACATGATGTTAAAATTCATGGAACATCTTGTCCTCTCTGCATGACATTAAACTGCATGGTCAATGTCCTTGCTGCAAAACATTAAATTGAACGATTTCTTCAGAACTACATATGGATTGATTATCATTCCAAATGCAATATGTAGGGATTCTTGGATCCTATATCTTGGTCCAGCCACTGCATCATACAAAAATGCATGTTTTATACACCTCTTTTTTCTCTACACTATAGGGGAACCTGTGTCGCACATTGTTTCTCACATTGTGCATAGATCACGTGAGATTTGAAATTACGGTAGGTACTTACCCTCACAAGAAAGGCATACAGGTACACAATGGATCCATTATGGTCTTGATTGAAATACCATAAAAGGAATACCATAAGTCTTCACTGTATAATGTTAAAATACATGTTCGATGTCCTTCTCATATGAAATTAAATTGCACGGTCCTCCAAGAACTACATGTGGTTTGATTCTCATCCCCATGAGATACGTAGTGATGCATAGGCTTCTATCCTTAGGCCCAACCATGATACTCCCACCAATTCACGTCGATCCACCTTCATCCTCACCGCATGACATTAAACTTCATGGAACTTCGAGAACTATGTGTAGCTTGATTCCAACCCGTATAGGATACCTAGTGACACCTTGATCTCCAACCCTAAGCCCAACTTCAATTTTCAATAGAAATAATGTCCACCTCTATATATGGGTCAGACTTGTATAAAGTATCTCTTTTTTTTCAGATCTACGTGTGGCTTCATTCTCATCTTCATGAGATACGTAGTGATGCCCAGATATTTCATCTTCGGTCCCAACAGTAGCTATAACCCTTTTTGTCCCTTTGGCCTGAGTCTTCCTGGAAAGGTGCGTGGTGTGATGGATACCTCTTTGGTCCTCATTCACATCATATTGCTTCATGGAACCATGTTGTGCACCCCCATATTTGGAAATTCACCTTACGGTTTGGTCCACATGACCCTAAACTGTCTGTATATGTCCCTATGAAGCGACATTAAACTGTGTCGCATCATCCTCATCGTAAGAGATTAAACTGCACGGCCACCCAGAACTATGTGTGTCTTGATTCTCATTTTCATGGGATATGTAGTGATGGCCAAGTTCCCTTCATTGGGACCAGCCTCAACATTACAACCTTTCACGTTGGTTCACATATCCTTACCGAATGATGTTAAACTTCACATAAGAATGAACTTACCACTTAACATTAAACTGTATGGATTGATGTCCTCACTAAATGATGTTAAATTGCATGGATGAAAACACATCCCCACCATAAGAAAATAAACTATGAAAACCATCTCCTATTTTTAACTCCTCATCAAAGGAATTAAAGAGACTTACCTAGTTCAACCAGATTATGGGGTGCTTCCATCATCCATTAAACTGTCGATGGAAGAAACACAAAACTTATTAGGATGAAAACATGCAATGTGAGACCTGAGAAAAAGTCGAGTCGCCACATTCAAAACTCATTATCCATAGAGTTTAGGAAAAAATTATGGCATTAACATAAAATCTTAAAAGCTCATAGGTTCCATAACCATAGTAAAATATAGTCTATGCTCGCTTAACCCACTACTCTAGGAAAAGTTTAGGTCAATATTTATCACAACTCCTCACCATGAGAATATGTTTGTTAGGAGGTGAAAAAATATTTATGGCATTCAAACCCTCCTGGGATTTTACATCTTCCGCAAACCAAGCTTCATGATTTGGGGTATCTCAAATCACCATAACCTTCCATGGCCCTTGGAAATTATATCCAGCTTCAAGGAATCTTTTCATGACTATGCATGCATGTCCATGGCTCCTGCATATGTGCTTATGGCTATTAACCAAATGTGTCACTCTGAAAAAGGAAGTTCCAATTATTTTGATCCCTAAAATCATCACGGAAACACTCAACACCCTAGTGTGTCTGAATCAATCCATGTATTACTTTCTCATACCATTCTCCAGATTTGAGTATTCTAGATCGTGATTTACAGTCCTCGTATTGAACTATCCAAGAGGATTCAATATCCTCAACATTACGTCAATGTGTTTCATACCCTTCCTCAAGAACGGACAATGACACTTCATTTCCTAACCCTTTATGGCCCACGTATTGTGATTCGAAACCATACAGTGTAGAGGTAGAGCTTCATTTTAAGATCTAGATACCCTAGGGTTCCAGAACGCTTCTTGGATAGATTTTTTTCCATATCAAACTTCATCATCCAGATGTTTGACTCTTCAAAAATTATACATATCCCTTGAAAAGAAATGGATATCATCTTTACTTGACCATGATACTGATGCATTAGGTCCCTTACCCGCCAACTAAATGCATCTTCTACTTTCTATAAAGGAGCTTCGATCCTTATGAACCTTTGCAACACCGCAGCAGAACCAGACATTTCAGAATGTCATGGGATATACCAGGCATGTCTGCACCACCTCATATTCATGGACTCAAACTCCCAGGTTATGATTTACATCATCCACACCCCAAATACCTAAGAAGGTTTAGTATCCCTAGTATTCCAACCTCAACAATATTTCCTCCATCGATCTTTCATAGCCCTTGGGAAAGGGTTACACTAAAGGAAAATTGCAATGTCGCGGCGGTTATTTTTGGATACAGCGTCAGTTTAAACCACCTCCATATGCTTCTGTGGTGGTTTCCGAAAACCACCGCTAAATTGTGTGTCAGGAAACTATTTGCGGTGGTTAAAGTGGTTTAGTGGCAGTTTATGGGAACCGTCGTAGTTGGCGCATTTTCACGGCAGTTAAAACCACTACTAAATTTAAGACCATAGCGATGGTTAAAACCACCGCTAATAGAAAAATATCAACATTTAGCGGCAGTTAAAACCACCACTAAAGAGAAGATTTACAAAAAAAGAACCAGTTTCTGGATCCCCTGTACCAGTGCCCTGAAAAAAAAATCATTCCAAGAATACCAAAACACCAACAGAATACATACTACAGTCAATATGAAAAGAGATACTTAACTAAGCACAACCAAATGCATCATTCAGTGGGTAAAGGAATGCAGATAAACATATCACATGGCATAATCCTAGTATCCAATAAAATGTAGTGGTGAATTTACAATTTTACCCCTCTCCTATTCTTATACCACTTTCCCTTTTCTACTTCATCTTCCAGTTATTTTTAATTCTTTAACCTCTTGTATAACTCAAATTTTTTTAACATAGGTTCATCTATATCTCTATCATTAGACACCCAATTCATGATCTGAAGGAAGCATTGGATAGCTCAATGTAAGGAAAACCCCAATCATACATCTTATTTTAGTTTCCTATTGGATCCTTTGTGCTCTATAAGCATAGGCACATTTTCCATACTATCATGGAACTGAACCATTTCTCATATTTCTCCCAAAAATCTTGAAATGTGAAGCTGATATCAGGATAGGATTCATCTATGGCCTTTAGGATGGTAGTCACATTGTTTTCCCTTTGGGGTTCGATGTTTCGTAATTAATCCACTGTGTCTCACACCATATTTGGTCAAGAATCTCTCTTTAAGTGATTTATGTATTTAAAATTGACCATTGAAGACTCATATGTACTAGTTGATCCTGGATTGGATGTTCACATGTTGTGTGAAACTTATATGGTCACCCATTTGGTGATCTAGGTGAAATGGGACAATGTGATTTTTTTTTCAAATGTCGGTACTCCCACGTATCTTATGGAATTGTTCAAGAATGTAATATCCATTTATATGTGATTATTTGAAAAAACCCAAGGCATCCCTTAGGTGTTTGTACCACTTATAGTTGGAATTTCTAAAGTGGGAAATTTCCTAGATTAACATGTCACCATCTAAGTCACTCCATTGAGATTATATATGGGGTTCCCATGTTTTAATGAATTGAATGAGTTAAATGTAACTGATAATGTGTAATGGATAATTAATGATGGGTTTCCTTTCTTAAAATAAATCAATTGGTTTTAAATGGAATAACCCCAAGAAATTGTAATGTCATGCTCTTGATTTGTGCTTTATAAAATGCTTCATACGAATTGTAATATTTTAAATGGGAATTGAACATGGATAAAGACATGAGTAAGAGGTTATTCCTTATATATTATGAAACAAATGATTATTCATTTATTATGTATATGGTGTAGATAGAAGATATGGATGTGAGGTAATTCCCCTTGATAGTTATATTTAATATATTCCTTTATAGAGGTTGTGGTATGATGGTATGAGATTGTTGAGCAAGGAGATATCACAATTCCTTATATCAGGTGTTGAGCATGGTGTATCACAAAAATTTTACTATATAAGTACTGTGATTTACTCACCACATTCCATGACTAGAATTTTTACCATATGGCACACTCAACATCCCATGTGTTGTTTCGTGGCGTCTCTCACTCTATTGGGATATATACCCAATTACATGAGCACATAGGCTCGTTAGATTGGTTAGGGATGTTTGAGTTATGCCATGGTCTATTCATCAGTATTATTATAAGTATATGGCTACATACATCTTCACATAACTTGGCAATATAGGTGGATGAAATATATATAAACTATATATATTACTACTCTATATATAGTAACTATTTAGATTTATATTCCATCTATGTGTCGATAAATTTAAACCCTCCTACATCCCTTTAGGAACATGATTGGGTGGTTATTTATTTATTCCTTAGTTACTCAAAAGATGTGGGGTGTAGTATGTTGGTGGTAGACCCTTTATCATGGGAATAATGATGTGGAAATATTTTCTTGGGATTAATTTATGTTGGTGTTCCATGTGGAATTATTATAAATGAAACATAACATAAGAATTAGGTAAAATCATCTCTCTCTTGGGTTATTCCATGTGGAATCATTATACTTGACACTAAAGATTGAAAAAAGGTAAAATCATCTCTCCCATGGATAAGGGTTTATAATTTTTTTAAGTTTGATGGATCAGTTCAAGTATCATATTTGTTTCACTCATGTGATTTATTTGGAAAATGAGTCTTTAGTGTGGTTTCCTTAGAAGGAATGGAATCTGGCTCCTAATATATTTTCACTCCCATTATGCATCCTAGTTATTTTGATGTGCAGAATATAATAGAAGTGATCATTCACATTCCTTCAAAAGTAAGAGTGTCTCGTGAAGGGGTTTATATATTCTATCAAGGATTATGGATGCTTATAATAAATTATTTGTGATAGGGTAGTTGATGTTATGAATGGTAAGTAACTGATCATGTAGTCTATTTATCATTTTTCTAAGGCAGGGGGTTCTAGAGAATCTACTGGGAGTTTCCCATCGGTATGTCATGCCTACTAAGATAATGGGCACTGTCATTCACACTGCCTAACTATTCTTAGAGGCCACTTTGGAATTGGTGGGAAAACCCCATTTCAGACAGTGTAGAAAAATTTCCCCTAATCTCGTATCAGTATCTATGGATTCCAGCTATTTTTTGAAATTTTGGATACTAGGATTATGCCACACTAAAGGGTGATCTATCTTAAACATGTTAGCGATACACACATTCTCATCCCTAGGGATTGATACAAGATCATAACTAAGAAGTACTTCTTATAAATGGAAATGTAGTGGAAAATGAATTGGGATAAAAAAATGTAAGATAAGTTATTATAATGAAAAAATTAATTTAGGAAAAATGAATCATAAAAAATGAATCATCACAATAAAGAGTCGATATATATGGTTCATACCACACTTGAGAAATCAAGACATTAAAGGAAACATCAGAAATCAATAAAATACATAAAAGGAAACATGAGAAATCAAGAAAATGTTAGGTCATGAAAATGTTTGGAGGAAACTATGTGCCACACATTATACATATACAAACCTACTGTTACAATATTTTTACACATATCAACAGTACTACTAATCATTGTCCAATGATGAACAGATATCGTCACCCTCTCCACCTCCATATCCACTTCCTACTACCACCTGTAAGAACATTATATTGAAAATTAAATAGTGTTGCATATTTATATTTAAACTTAAAACCAATAAAAGTTTTAAAACAAAATTATTTTGAATATTTTTGATTTACCTACTCACCACCAGTCAAAGCAATAACACCAGGGGGATATCTTCTCATCTACTAACATATATCAGTCAACGCTTTCTGCAAAGAGGATATCTAAGCCCCCTGGTCTTGAACTGTGTTTTGTAGAGAAACAATATCTCTCTGAGCATCTCTGGTTTTGAATTTACTAAAACCAAGAGTAGATTCAGCTGCAATCTCCGATGTTCTACCAAAGACCTCAGATGGTATGGGTCCCAAACCCATCCCGTGCACTCTACCAGGATGCTCCTTCCCAAGGATTTTAGCAACTGGGTCATCCTATGAGACTGAGTAGGACTTCCCAGGATTGGCATCCCATATTTCTTTAATTTTTACCTATAAATAAAATATCAATATATATTAACATAGTTAAAACTGATAATAAGTTATTATAATGAAAAAATGAGTCCATACCCTATCTTCTTTGGAAGGCTCATTAACAAAACTTCCATCAGATTTTTTGTGAACATCCAACGACACTTCAGTTCAGGATTCTTCGTGCCCTAAACTCTGTGACTTCATTAAAAAAATATAAGTCAACAATTTAATATATTAAATAGATAATATTGTCTTATAAATATTTAAACTAATGAAAAGATTACCAGAGTCGATCGGCTTCTAGAATAGCTTTTTGACCCCACAGTGTGAGGGATGACTTGCTTAGCCCGGCTCGATGCATTCTTTCTTGATAGATCCTGAAATAAATAAAATCAAATTTAATATTAATGTATTAAATGTAATATCCTCTTCATATACATGTATACATTTAAAATGAGTTTAATATAATAATATATATTTAAATACCATCTGTTTCTCATCATGATGTCTGTCAACAAAAACTTTCCACTGTTCTTTGGGTACCTCATTAGGTAGATTCTCATAAATTTGTTGGACGGTCAACAAAGTATCATTTGCATTGCTCCACAATCTCCAATTTAAGTATTTTCATTTCTTACCAAGATTTTTCAACATCCACTTTCGTGCCATCACATTAGTAACTGTAAAGTGGAAAAACATCTGTATATAGAAATTCATTTTGAACATATTAATAACATGACATTCAATTACACCATAATGTATTAAAAATGCCTTTATTTGGGAATCAAAAACTTCATTTTTTCAACTTGGAGGCATATGTCTCCAATCATGATAATAAATAAGAAGGGAAATGGGTTCCGCTACCAGCTGGCCTAGAATTTGGCCAAGTAATCCCATGGCATCACCAATATGGACCCCATATTAATCAAATGGGACAACTATCTTCTCTCCATTCATATTCCTCACATATGTACTTTTTATATTTTTCTCCACAATTTCATTTTTTTATCTTTAATGAACAAAAAATTAATATAAAAAAGTTCAATAAATTTGTTTATATTAAAATTTGTACCTATAACAGTGTCCCTCTAGTAGGCACATGATGAACTAGAAGTGGCGTGCTGCCGCCCTACTGCTAAGGATGCTGAAGGGGGATTCAACAACTTAGCTTCTAAAGGGACACTCATAGAGGGTGTGAGATATGGTGTAGGGGGAGATGGTGCAGGGGGCAGGCAGTTGGTGGCTCAGATGTCGTAGGGAGGGAGACATATGGATCGCCATCTATCACAGTAGTGGATGAAATAGTGTATCGCTTCCTCCTTGGAATTCCTATCATTTAATCAAATAAAATTAAGTTCAGAACATATATTTCATAAAAAATATGTAGAAAAAAAAATAAAAATGATAATAGATTCCCAGTACTAACAAACAAAATATACATAACAATGATAATGAATGACTGCACAAATGAAATAAGTGGTTGCTGAATGAATAAATAACTGTACAAACAATCATTTTCCCCTTCAATCATATCGGTTTCCTGCTCCTTTACTTCATCCACTTCATTCATCCTTGCTAGACTAATATTTTCAATATCATGATGGAAAAATAATTATTCTTATTATTGTTTATGAGATTCAATTTCAGAGGTCAAATCTTTCACATCATCACCCATATTATACAGATCTCTTTGTATTACATGAGCAGCTACACTCCACCCTTCATCCACAACATCATTCACATAATATACCATTTTTTCTTGCGATGATAAGATATATGGATCATGCAGTTCATGATCACCAACATCCATAAAGTGAGAGAAGTTCACAGAATTAAATTGCAAGGAATCTCTTTTAACACCTCTGATAATATCGACCCAATTTCATTTGAATAAAACAACCGAAAAATGTTTGTGGTAGTTTAATTCAATAATATCAGTCATATTTCCATAGTATACCACTTTAGAAAATGTAAATATACCACTATTTTGTGTTTTCAAGCCCCTT
Source organism: Viscum album (assembly GCA_963277665.1). Taxonomy (NCBI): domain Eukaryota; kingdom Viridiplantae; phylum Streptophyta; class Magnoliopsida; order Santalales; family Viscaceae; genus Viscum; species Viscum album. The sequence continues at coordinate 1,808,505,937 of OY728160.1, forward strand.
TATCGATCAACTGTACGAAATCTAAAGCCATTCACGTTGTAAGCGTTGAACTTTCTAACTTGTTTTAGAGGACCTCGAGCAAGAAACTTCAAATATTCTGAAAAATCTGCTCGAGTATCAGTATTCATGATCTAAAAAGATAAATATACTTTATTTTATTTAAAAATATATGTGTCAAACTAATATTCATATTTATTTCAATATTTATGAACTTACACGTCGTGAAAACCATTCTACAAGCTCTTTGTTAACAGCTTTCGTTATATCTTTCTCATTTTGTGTTCGGCCTCTCATTCATCTCTTTTTTTGTATCCTCCACTCTTCAATAAATGGATTTTCAATTTCACTATTCATCAGCACATATCTATGTGCCTGTAATAATTCTAATTCTGTTAGTGTCACATTTGAGGTCCTCCCGACTGATTGGCCAATAACAGAAAATATTTTTGATTTCCAATGTATTTGAGATTGAGTCGATGTGTCTTCAACACTTCCAACTCGATTAAATCTTGTATCAATGTCATCTTAGTATCTAGAACAAAATTTAAGACACTCCTCAGCCAAATAGCCTTCGGCAATAGAGCCTTCTGGTTGAGCTTTATTTCTCACGTATGATTTCAAATGCACAAGATATCTTTGAAATAAAATAAACATAATTATGCATTTAATTAAGTGCCAAAAATTGTTTACTTAACTGAAAAACATATAAATAAAGTACCTCTCAATTGGATACATCCATCGATAATGAACAAGGCCTCCTAATTTATCTTCCTCAACCAAATGCATAGTTAAATGCATTATAACAGTAAAAAACGACGAAAGAAAGATCATATCCATTGCACAAAGAGTCAATACAAACCTCTCATGGAGATTGTCAATCTGAAATGGATGCAGATATTTCTCACATAGTTGTCTGAAAAATGTGCATAATTGGAGTACAATAGTAGTAACTTTTTCAGGTAATAATGTACACAATTTCAATGGTAGTAACTGTTATAACAAAATATGTGAATCATGACTTTTTAATCCATGTAACTTACAATTATTCAAGTCAACACACCTCGATATGTTACTTGAATACCCATAAAATACCTTTACATTATTTAAAAATCTAAGTAATGTATCTTTATCCCTATTTTTCATTCAAAAAATTGTTGGAGCATACTTTTCATTCTCATCTGGCCAGAGATCACGTTTTTTGTTCATTACTTGTAAGTTTTTGCGAGCATTGAGATGATCCTTTGACTTTCCATGATCATTAAGATATGTAAAAATCAGATTGTCACAGACATTCTTCTCAATATGCATCACATCAAGATTATGCTGCAACAAATTAAATTCTCAATACGAAAGTTTGAAGAATATACTTTTTTTCTTCCATTGTTGCATTCTAATTTCACTTGACAATGCACTTCAAACCCGTTTCCCGCTATCATTCAAATGATTGACCTTCCCAAATTCTGTTTCAATATTTTCAAGTTGTGTCAATATTTTAGAACCAGTTACCAACTTTGGATGTGGTCTACGATCAATGAAACCGTTAAATTTTGATCTGTTCAACCAAAATCTATGAGATGCATCGAGAAATCTTAGATGGCACAAGAAGAACCATTTTCTACTATGAGGTAGTCATTTGGGATCAAAATCAAAGTTACAAACAGAATAATCCAAACCCATGTAAATTTTCCAACTAGATAAATTCTCAAGCCTAGAGAAGTCACTAATGGTCCACATTAAAGTAGCATTCATTTTGAACATTGTTTTAGAAGAAACATCAAATGTCTCAACATCGTTGCTCCATAACTCCTATAATTCTTCAATAAAAGGCTGAAAGTATACATCGATATCATTTCTAGGCATTTGTTTTCTAGGAATAATCATCGAAATGATAAAATATTTTTGTTGCATACACATCCATAGAGGTAGATTGTAAGGGATCAAAACAAGTGGCCAATGCTATAACTGGTAATCAAAGTCCCAAATGGGTTGAATCCATCGGTAGCTAATCCCAATCGAACATTCCTAGGATCAGCTGAGAAATTTAGATGTAATGAATCAAATTTCTTCCATGATTTTGAATCTCATGGATGTCTCATTAACTCATCATTGTTATTATCTACAGAATGTCACTTCATGTGTTCGGCGGTTTTCAGTGACATGAATAATCTTTGCAATCGAGGCTTTAAAGGGAAGTAATGCAAAACCTTTTTAGGTGTGTTCCCTTTCTTATTCTTCTTCATGAAAGTATGTTGATTCAGACTTCTAACATCACCCTTTGATTTCCATCTAGAAGAAGAACATTTTTTTCAATTTTGTCTACTTGAATCCTCTCGCCAATAAAGCATACCATCATTGGGGCACGCATGTATTTTTTTATAATTCAGACCAAGCCTATTAACAACTTTTTTCATATCATAAAAAGACTTGGGGATTTTTGATTCAGGAAATGCATCACGCAACAATTCCAATATCATGGACATTGCCTTATTTGTAATTCCACATCGATATTTGATATGGTACAAGCAGAAAAGAAAGCTTTGAATATTTCAAACATCCACTATAAAACTCTTAATTTCCATCGTCAACTAAATCATGAAACGTATTTTCCTCAGTGAAGTTTTCTTTTACATTTGTCTCCACAGAATCAAGAGGATCCAATGATAGGTTACAATCTTGATCTGGTTGTGTTATAGTCTCAAAAACATCACTTGTCACATTGCAATTTGTAGCACCCTCATCTGGTTGTTCTGTTATGTTTTGATGTTAATATTGGTGTCTTACAGTGCCAAATGCATCATTTATGAGTTTTTCATTTCATTTTCCATTGTTGATGACGTTGGGAGCTCATTTTGTGGATTAACATCAGTGCTCAACCTTTCTATAATGTTCAATTATCCATGCCAAATCCAACACAAATATTGACCAAGGAATTGCTTCAGTATTAAATGTTCATAAACTTCATCTCTCTTCAACCATCTTCTAAATTTACATTTAGGACATGGACATCTTATTCTCCCTTCAACGGATAGATTAGAAGTTTCAAAATCTTAAAACTCCTTCAAACCCTTAACATATTGAGGTGTGTTCCGCGGTAATGTGATCTAGCTTTTATCCATGTATATCACAATGTGCCTACACAATATTAAAAAAAATAAAACACATAGTTACTACTAAATAGGGAAAGATATTCATATATACTGGTTGAAAAATGTATAAATATGTTACATAAGGTTTTCCTATATAAATACATATGGTAAATCACCCACTAGAAAACCAAAGTATATATGTGCATGCATGTGTATGCTTATACACATGTGATTACAAAATCACTTGAAGAAATAAGAAGATAGTGAGTATTTTCTTAGGCAATATACATTTTAAGAAGATAGTGAGTATTTTCAGATATATTTGAGCAAGTTCACATTTGTAAAAAGGTTAAGAGTTAAGCTAAAGCATTATATTAGAATTCAACTTGCAAAGCATTGGGATATTTTTAAGTTGATCATTCTGATATAGCAGTTAGTTCACTACTAGAAAAACAGGTATTTGCGACGGGCTATTTGCGACGGGATCCCGTCGCAAATAGCCCGTTGCTGAAAACGCCGTCGCAACTACACTTATTTGCGACGGGCCCGTCGCTAAAGCCTTTTTTTGCGACGGACATTCTCCACATCGCAAATAGTATTCCGTATTTTTGTAAAAAACTTTTAAAATAGTTTTTGCGACGGTTCCGTCGCAAAAACTATTTTTTAAAAAAAATAAAAAAAATTAATAATACTAGTATTTGAGATGGGACCCGTCGCAAATACTATTTTTTAAAAAAAATAATAAACTATTAATAATACTAGTATTTGCGACGGGCATAGTATCCCGTCGCAAATACTATAAAAAAATAAAAAAAATAAATTATTAATAAATTATTTTAATTAATATAATAATAGAATTATAATTTACAAATGAAAATAATAAATTATTTTAATTACTATAATAATAATAGAATTATAATTCAAAAATAAAAAATAATAGAATATTAATAAATGATTTAATTAATATAATAATATTACAATTATAATTCATAAATAAAAAAAATATTAATAAGTTATTTTAATTAATATAAAAATAATAGAATTATTTTACATTCAAATATTAAAATAATTCAAGTATTACAAAAAAAATAATTAAATTTTAATATTATAAAATTTTAATATATATATAAAATTTTAATATATATATAAAATTTAATATTATAAAATATAAATAATATTATTATTCATATTAATATTGTTATTTAAAAATATAATATTATTAATATTTTATAATGAGACAGAAACTACGAATAGAAAAAAAAATATTTTGATTTCACAAATTTTATAACAGAAATACAAACTCTAATCTGAAAGAGGGGGGGAGGGGGGGAGGTGGGGGATCTGTAGATGGTGGTGGAGGAAACTCCATCCCTAAAGCATGAGTGAGTCGGCGCATGTACTCCATCTGCTCCTGATGCTGCTGCTGCCACCGACTCGCCTGCTCCTCGTACAGCTGCTGCTGGCGTCGACGCTCCTCCTCATGCTGCTGACGCATCTGCTCCTGCTCCTGTCGGAGACTCTCTATCTGTGCAGTCTGAGATCACAACTGATCCTCATACTGTGTATAAGAAGATGCACGAGCTCCTCTCGAGCTGGACGCCAACATCGCAGCACTGCCATAATAATCTCCGGGAGTCAGTCGAGAGCCGATACCAACTACCCGGCCCTTCTCGAAGGCATACTGGGTGGCCTGCATCCATGCCGCCTCATCAAACTGACGGGCAGTGGTCTGATCTAATGACTCGGCCTGACTCTCAGGCTGGGCCTATGCCGCTGCGGCCTCATATGACTCCTATAGTTGCAATTTAAAATTAAAATTGTGAATATATTATATGTAGTTAATTTTTAAACTTGAAAACAAATAATACTGACCACGATGTGATGCTGACGATCACCTCTGAGCTCCCCAGTAGCAGGATCACTATACATCCTCCGATATACGTCGTACTCTGTAATATCGGGGTGCTCGACAGCCTATAAGAATAAAAAATAAACTGTTAATATTTATAGTTATATAAAATATTTATAAATAATGTACGTACCAGATGCTGTCTATGAGTACTGAAAGAACGACTCCCAGCTCGATGAGTCACCTCCTGTCTCCCCCGATTCTGCCTCCCCACCGATGATCTCCTCTGAAAGGCACCACTCAACCAGTGCGCACATAATCCATCCCATACTTGGGATGAAATATACTTTGGTCGGTGTGCTCTACATGACTCTTCAAAATCTAACACTCCTGCTTTCTTCATCGCAGCTTTTCTTAAATTGTGCAAAAACTGACGAAGGCGATCACGCATGGCCACCTCCCATGCCTCGTGGATGGCGTCACGCATGGTATCCTCGATCGGATACCATAAACCCTACAAATAAATCAAAATATCAAGTTAGAAATGAAATAATTTTCAAAATAAAAATTATTTATTTACGTACGTACCAACCAATGGCCGAACATGGCCTGCTGCACATCAATGGGAATCTGCTCCCATGTGGTCCACGGCTGAGAGAAATAGTTGCGCAAAATAGCGCTGCCCTATCCGACTGCTATATGCGGAAAACTAAAAAAATAATAAACATTTATTTTGTGAATAGATTAATTAAATCTTAGTCAAATCAACAAGTTATCACACAGGTTATCACACCTCCGTGTGCGTGGATCAAACCCAAGACGTGGACGTCGCTCGGGGAATGGGTCAGGAATCATCAATCGTGCAAGACCGCGCCCCCTCCGCGTACTCCCTGGAGTGCCTGCAGGCTGAGGGTCATCTGTCAGCAACTCATCCGCATCAAAATTCAGGTCAGCATCCGCCAACTCACAAAATGTGGCGTCGTCCATCTGAAACAGAAAATGTTAATGTTAGCAAATAATTGATAATTACTATTATATATACATATATACATATTATGATTGTATATAAATACCATGAAATGCTATCAGTGTTCATCTTCATCATCATCTTCATATATGTCAATGTCATCTTCATATTCCTCCTCAACATCATCGATATCCATTTGAGTTACAGTTGCTTCATCTCTTACCGTTTCAAATTCATATGTGACATCATTAACATCATCGTCATCACCGACTCTTAAATGTGGGGTGTCGTCATCGATACTCATGTCTCTTTGTAAAAAAGATTGATTTTGAGTACTCTCTTGAAAAACTTCAATTCTTTGCACATCAGTGAAAGCACATTCACTTTGACTAAACTGATTGTCTCGAATTTTGATTTTTATTACACTCCACCAATCAATCAAGTCTCTTGATGTTGCACAGTACTTTGCATAATAAACTTGATATGCCTGTTGAGCCAATAAGAATGGTTCATTTACTGCGAGAACACTTTTACATTTAATATCGATGATTCCATGAGTCGGATGAACACGCACGCCTCTCTCTGTATCCAACCACCGACATTTGAACATGGTTATGTAATGTTGTCCAAGATAACAGAGTTCAATGATTTCATCAAGTATGCCATAAAAGTCAACTTCATTTTCTCGATGATGAGATCCTCTCAAGCTAACTCCACTATTCATTGTTTTTTTCGATTCCCCATATGCATGTGTGTGGAATCGAAATCCATTCACCACATATGCATTATAAGTTTTAACAAGTTTGGAAGGTGGGTTACTCAATACACATAGCCGTTTGTCAATTTTATCAGCATGTCGAGACACCTGAAAATTTGTGAAATAATTATCAATATAGTAAACTATACATTGAATGAGTTGCTAAAAGATAAAGAATTTATGTTACCAGTTTTTGAAACCACTGAGAGAAATTTTTCAGTCGACGTTCTTCGAGAGCAGCTGCTGTAATTTGTGGAATTTGTTTCTTGATATGATTATCATACAACCTATAAAAACCAAAGTTATTTATTGTAACATAAATGATAGAATAAGTGATATAAACACTTACAGTACAACTGATGTCATCTCTTCACAGTTGAGCAGAACATACGTATGAGCTCTCTGATGTTCATCATCTGAAATCCATCATTCATAAACTCCACCAAAACCAAGCTCTGACTGGTTGAAAATAGATAATTGATTGTCGATTTCATCAATATTCCTCTCGTTCCATCCCATTCGGTTGTGTTTTGAAGGATACTCATATTCAAAATAATGGGAGCAGAAAAAAGATATTTCCTCTTGCAAATAAGCTTCTGCAATAGATCCTTCAACAGATGCTTTGTTACGTACTTTTCTTTTCAATTTTTGCATGCATCTTTCAAATGGGTACATCCATCGAAACTGTACCGGACCTCCACATTTGGCTTCATATGACAAATGTAACATCAAATGTTCCATTGAGTCGAAGAAAGACGGCGGAAATATTTTTTCCAGTTTACATATAATTACAACAACATCTTTTTCAAGTTTTCCTAGAGCATCATAATCTGCCGTAGCCGCACAAATTTCCCGAAAAAAATGAGACATGTCTGTTATGGAATCCCAAATCACAGAATTCAACAGACCTCTTAATCCAATGGGTAGAAGTCTCTCCATTATAACATGACAATCATGACTTTTTAATCCAGTAATATGACCATTCTTTACACATCTACCCAAATTGGAAGCATAGCCATCTGGAAGTCTCAAATCTGCAATCCACTGACAAAATAATAAACGGTTTTCTTTAGACAGTGTATAAGATGCTTTTGGTTTCAGTAACCTTTCTGTTCTGACATTCTCAAATAGTTCCAATTCTGGACGCCTGCAAATTTGGGCAAGATCTAAACGTGCATTTACATTATCTTTGCTCTTTCCTGGCGTATCCAAAACTGTATGAAACAAATTATCAAAACAGTTCTTCTCAATATGCATGACATCTAACATGTGGCGGACCAACAAATCAGACCAATATGGCAAATCCCAAAATATGCTACGTTTAATCCAATTGTGTTCTTTCCCAAAACCATAAATTTTCTGTTGGTTTATTGTGGGACCAAAAGTGATGGGAGGTAATGAAAATACAACTGATTTTAACTCCGAACCTGATAGCATTTTTGGAGGTCCATCCATTTCAACTGTTCCTTTTCTGAAATGAGATCTGTTTCTGCGAAAAGGATGATCAGCTGGAAGAAATCTGCGATGACAGTCAAAATAACAAGGTTTCTTTCCATGAATGAGCATAAATGCTTTGTTCTCTCCCATACAGTAAGGACATGATTTCTGACCATGTGTACTCCAGCCAGATAACATCTCATAAGCCGGGAAGTCACTTATTGTCCACATCAATGCTGCTCTCAATATGAAATTATGTTTCGTTGCAACATCATATGTACTGACACCAGTACTCCACAATAAATTTAATTCATCAATCAATGGCTTCAAATAAACATCAATATTTTTCTTCAGATGTCCTGGAATTAGTAAAGTCAAAAAGATATATGGATCCTTCATCAACATCCATGGAGGTAAATTTTACGGAGTTAAAAAAACAGGCCAACATGAATATTGACTACCATAAGATCCAAACGGACAGAAACCATCAGTGGAAAGGCCCAGTCGAACATTTATAGCTTCTAAAGCAAAGGATGGATGCACTCTATCAAAATGTTTCCATGAATCACCATCGGCTGGATGATTCAAGCTTTTATCGGTTGAAATATTCTCTTTATGCCATGACATCATTGTCGCTGTATTCTTAGACATGAATAAACGCTGAAGTCTGGATGTAAGCGGAAAATATCTCAACTGTTTTACAGGAATCAAACCAGACTTCTCGTGTTGTCCTTCTTTATATCTCAGTTGCCCACATGTGGGACAACTATCCAACGACTCATTTTTCCTAGAATATAAAATGCAGTCATTTGAACATGCATGAATCTTCTGACAAGTAAGTCCCAAATTTCGAACCAACCTCTTACTTTCATAGTAATATGCAGGTAAAACATTTCCTTCGGGTAACAGTGTTTTCAGCAAAGAAAATATCTGGTCAAAACAGGTGTTTGACATTCCGTTATCTGATTTGATAGCCATAAATTTTGCAACTGCTTCTAATTTGCTCATCTTGCAGCCAGGATATAATGTATCCTCAGCAGACTTCAACAACTCATAAAATTCAGACGGTTCCAACTCAGGATTTGAAGCTATATCAGCCGGAGTTTCTGTATGTTGAACAGATGAACCTGCAACATCATGTACTAAATCTTGAAACTGGGATGGATCCGGAATCAAGTTGGTATCACCTGCTCTGGAACTACGTTCACCGTGTTGATACCAAAAAATATAATCTGCTTGAAAACCAAAATGCAAGAGATATTCCCCCACTTTGTCAAACGTGTCAAACGTTCTCAATGCACATTTTCTACAAGGGCATTTTATTTTTCCTTCTGAAACAAATTCTGGATTTGATGCCGCAAATGATAAAAAAATCTCCACACCCTCTATATATACTAGATTTAAACCAGAACCATTTGGATTTATACGTTGATTTATCCATATGCGGTCATCTAATAATGACTGTTGACGACCTCGTTGTTCCATATTTTTCTATAAAATATAAAAGCATTACTAGTTTTGAATAATTTGTTAGAAAAAACACTCAAGCAAGGATTGAATATATTGAGAATAAAGCAAAACCTGTTACAAATATTGATAATTTTAATATTATATTGATTTTTTATTTTTTTTAATAATACTAATATAATTTTTTTCATAAATATTAATTATATAATAATAACATCATTACATTATTAGTATATTTTATTATTAATATTAAAATAATATAATTTTTTATATTATATACAATTCTACTTTCATCTGTGTGTTTAACATTCTGTCTCCACATGTAATATTGGCATTCACTTTCACCTCTCCATTGGCGAGTAGGTTGATAATTTTGAAAAAGAATGCCAATATTACATGTGGAGACAGAAAACACACAGAAAAAAAAAGAATTGTATATAATATAGAAAATTATATTATTTTAATATTAATAATAAAATATACAAATAATGTAATGATGTTATTACTAATTATTGGTAATTATTGGTAATTATTCCTAATTATTCCTAATTATTCCTAATTATTCCTAATTATTCCTAATTATTCCTAATTATTCCTAATTATTACTAATTATTACTAATTATAAATAATTATAAATAATTATAAATAATTATTCCTAATTATTCCTAATTATTCCTAATTATTCCTAATTATTACTAATTATTCCTAATTATTCCTAATTATTACTAATTATTCCTAATTATTCCTAATTATTCCTAATTATTCCTAATTATTACTAATTATTCCTAATTATTACTAATTATTCCTAATTATTCCTAATTATTACTAATTATTACTAATTATTACTAATTATAAATAATTATAAATAATTATTCCTAATTATTCATAATTATTCCTAATTATTACTAATTATTCCTAATTATTCCTAATTATTACTAATTATTCCTAATTATTACTAATTATTCCTAATTATTCCTAATTATTCCTAATTATTCCTAATTATTCCTAATTATTACTAATTATTACTAATTATTACTAATTATTAGTAATTATTGCTAATTATTACTAATTATTGCTAATTATTACTAATTATTTCTAATTATTAGTAATTATTGCTAATTATTAGTAATTATTGATAATTATTGGTAATTATTAATAATTATTGGTAATTATTACTAATTATTGGTAATTATTACTAATTATTGGTAATTATTACTAATTATTGGTAATTATTACTAATTATTGGTAATTATTACTAATTATTGGTAATTATTACTAATTATTCGTAATTATTACTATTTATTCGTAATTATTACTAATTATTCGTAATTATTACTAATTATTCGTAATTATTACTAATTATTGGTAATTATTGGCAATTATTGGTAATTATTGGCAATTATTGGTAATTCTGTTAATTATTACTAAATATTGGTAATTATTGGTAATTATTACTAATTATTGTTAATTATTACTAATTATTGTTAATTATTGGTAATTATTACTAATTATTGGTAATTATTCCTAATTATTACTAATTATAGGTAATTATTACTAATTATTGGTAACTAATACTAATTATTGGTAATTAGTACTAATTATTGGTAATTATTACTAATTATTGATAATTTTTCCTAATTATTGGTAATTTTTCCTAATTTTTCCTAATTTTTCCTAATTTTTCCTAATTTTTCCTAATTTTTCCTAATTTTTTCTAATTTTTCTTAATTTTAGGTATTTATTACTAATTATTACTAATTATTGCAAATTATTACTAATTATTGCAAATTATTACTAATTATTGCAAATTATTACTAATTATTGCTAATTATTGCTAATTATTGCTAATTATTGCTAATTATTGGTAATTATTGGTAATTATTGCTAATTATTGGTAATTATTGCTAATTATTGGTAATTATTCCTAATTATTCCTAATTATTCCTAATAATTCCTAATTATTCCTAATTATTCCTAATTATTCCTAATTATTCCTAATTATTACTAATTATTACTAATTATTACTAATTATAAATAATTATAAATAATTATAAATAATTATTCCTAATTATTCCTAATTATTCCTAATTATTCCTAATTATTACTAATTATTCCTAATTATTCCTAATTATTCCTAATTATTCCTAATTATTCCTAATTATTCCTAATTATTCCTAATTATTACTAATTATTCCTAATTATTCCTAATTATTCCTAATTATTCCTAATTATTCCTAATTATTCCTAATTATTCCTAATTATTGGTAATTATTGGTAATTATTGGTAATTATTGGTAATTATTGGTAATTATTGTTAATTATTGGTAATTATTGATAATTATTGGTAATTATTGGTAATTATTACTAATTATTACTAATTATTGGTAATTATTGGTAATTATTACAAATTATTACAAATTATTGTTAATTATTTGTAATTATTCCAAATTATTGGTAAGTATTACTTATTTCGAATTATTACTAATTATTCCTAATTATTCCTAATTATTCCTAATTATTACTAATTATTCCTAATTATTCCTAATTATTACTAATTATTCCTAATTATTACTAATTATTCCTAATTATTCCTAATTATTCCTAATTATTACTAATTATAAATAATTATTACTAATTATTACTAATTATTACTAATTATTACTAATTATTACTAATTATTACTAATTATTACTAATTATTCCTAATTATTCCTAATTATTCCTAATTATTCCTAATTATTCCTAATTATTTCAAATTATTTCAAACTATTCCTAATTATTGGTAATTATTGGCAATTATTGGTAATTATTGGTAATTATTGGTAATTATTACTAATTATTGGTAATTATTGGTAATTATTACTAATTATTGGTAATTATTGGTAATTATTACTAATTATTGGTAATTATTGGTAATTATTACTAATTATTACTAATTATTACTAATTATTGTTAATTATTGGTAATTATTCCAAATTATTGGTAATTATTACTACTTATTGGTAATTATTACTACTTATTGATAATTATTGCTAATTATTACTAATTATTGATAATTATTACTAATTATTACTAATTATTACTAATTATTGGTAATTATTACTAATTATTACTAATAATTCTTAATTATTAATAATTATTGATAATTGTTCCTAATTATTAGTAATTAAATGAATAATTACCAATAATTAGGAATAATTACCAATAATTACAAATAATAACATTATTAGTATATTTTATTATTAATATTAAAATAATATAATTTTCTGATTTATATACAATTCTGCTTTCATCTGTGCGTTTTCTATCTCCACATACAAATAATACATGTGAATACAGCAAACACACAGATGAAAAGAGAATTGTATATATATAAAAAATTATATTATTTTAATATTAATAATAAAATATACTAATAATGTAATAATGTTATTATTCCTAATTATTGGTATTTATTACTAATTATTAATATTTATTCTTAATTATTAAAAATTATTACTAATTATTCCTAATTACCATTAACTATGAACAATACTAATAATTTAAATTTATTAAGTAAAAAAACAATGTAAACATAATTAAATTACAACTAATTAAGAATAATTGAAACTAATAAAAAATTAAAAATAAATATTAAATTAAAATGAACATAAATACCTTGAAAATTGATCTGCACTGATCGTTCTTTAAAACTTTAATATCAGCTCCGGAGAAAAAAATTAAACTGAAGAAAAACTCAACTTTAGAAACAAAAGTTTGAGAGCAGGAGAAGATAGAGAATGAGAATGATTTGAAAAAACGGATGGGGGTATTTATAGGTTAGATTATTTGCGACGGGTCCATTTGCGACGGGATTCCCGTCGCTAATAGTGTTATTTGCGACGGTACCCGTCGCAAATACCTTAGCCAACATTTATTACGGTCAACGGTTAAATAGTTATTTGCGACGGGTCCCGTCGCAAATAACCACCTGCCGACATACTATTTGCGACGGAGGAATATTCCCGTCGCAAATACCTTTTACCGCCGCCGGTTATTTGCGACGGGAAAATATTCCCGTCGCAAATAGTTTTCCCGCGATTTGACGCGCATCGCGGGAAAACTATTTGCGACGGGGAAAGCAATCCCGTCGCAAAAGCCTAATTATTTGCGACGGGTAAATACCCCCGTCGCAAATACCCATTTTTCCCGTAGTGGTTGAATTGGAAGTATTATCTTCTACAATTCATGAGAGTATACTGAACCGACTTTCATGCAAAGTTAATAATTATATTCAGTGTAAGTCATTAACATTTATTCCTTTTATAAGAGGAACTATAATTTCTAGTTTGAGAATAATATATAAAAATAGGTTTTTTCCATTAATATGATATATAAATAAATAAAATATAAAACATGCACTTTATTAATGCATAACATTTATAAAACATGGTATAAAGATATTTTTCCTGAAACAATTCCAATTCAAAACTCATTCATTTATCCTTAAAACATCACCCCTTTTATATAAAAACCCTTACATGGTTTAAAAACATATCAAATGAATTTATAATAATGGCTATAAAATTTAAAAAAATTCCCCTCACTTGAAAGCTTTAACACAACAAACTCAAAGTAAGTAAGTAAACAAGGATAACTATGAAGAAAAATTCCCTATATAAAGTCGTAAAGTGTGCCAATAAACAAGTGGAACAACACTAATAAATATCAGTAATAAATCATTAGAGGATCAATGATTCAATAAAATTCCATCCAAGTAAAAAAGCAATACACAAGCTAATAAACAATTAAAGGCATAACACATGATAAATATCATGAGGAAACACATTAGGAACTAATGGGACAAGTATAATACATGAAAAGGTGGACCTAATTCCATCAGGTTAACGGTCACACATCCATCAAACAAATCACTCTAAACCTAATCTCATATGTGACACCCCACTAGCTCAGTATTTTGTACAACTAGTGGTAACTAGAAAGTGTGTAATCTCAATGTGCCTAGAAACATCCCATGACTTCCCACTTAGTATCCTAGGGTTCCCTATAAAATAACTAAAGGAGGTAATACAATTTTAAAGTGAATGTCATACAATGAAAATAATAATAGCCAAAGGCTATCATAATAATGAAATTCTTCCCACATCCCACATTTAGCTTATAATGAGCCCCCACCCATAAGAAAATCATGAATCACATCACAAACAACCATCACATGGATACACATGACATCATAAATAAATGAAAAGGGGCTCAACAAGGGAATAATAAACCAATCAACTCAAATATCACATCACAAAGTGTCATCCAAGACTTTCAATTATCACATATAATATATACATTTGTAAATACCTTTTTAAAATGTTTTGGAATCCAAACACCAATATAAGGGAAATCATAATCATTTCCAAAACACAACCAACATAACCCAAAAGAATAACAATTCCAATTCATAAAACAACATGTCCCTTTGAAACATGGAAACCATTTAACCCCCAAAGGGTAACCCACTTTGAAAAACCAATTTCCCTTAAAATCGAATGACCATGTGTTTTTCTTATATAAAACCATTCTTTTAATTTTATCAAACATGTCGAATGTATAAAATACAAATTTACATAAAAATTTCATTTAAATGTGAAATTAAAAACCTTTAAGCCACATGAAAACCAAGTTAAGTTATATAAAACCATTATAAACCAAAACTAGATAACCCACACCCTCATTATCTGGATTAGAAATTAATTTATAAATCCAAGCACACATAAATCTCTTAAATAAAATTCAATGAAATGGAAACACTGACCTAAAGAAAATTCACCGGCGGCAGGGAGGCAAGCTAGTGTTCGGGTCTCGCGGGGGTCAGGGGAAGAAGGTAGGGTCGTGGGGGTCTGTGGGAGAAGGGGGTTCGGGGTCGAGGGGAAGTGTCGCCGCAGGGGGGAAAAACGGGGTTTAGCGTCAGTTTACAAAACCACCGCTAAAGGTGATTTATGTTGTAGTGTTAGTATCCCTAGTATTCCAACCTCATCAATATTACCTCCACAGATCTTCCATAGCCTTTGGGAAAGATACCCAGCTTCAAGGACCCTTTGATTGACAATGCATGCATGCCCATGGCTCCTGCATACATGCCTAGCCGTCAACCAAATGTGTCACTATGCAAAAAGGATATTTCAACCCTCGCGAGCCTCAGCAACACCAGGGTAGGATCCAGCACCTCATAGTGTTTTAGGTCACTCCTAGCATGTATGCAATGTATCTCACGCTCATACGATAGGTTCGAGCTAAAAGACATAAAACTAAAGCACATGACAATTATTGTGATGCCCACTACATGGAGTTATCACGCTCGAGTTTCTTTCTACATATATGCAAAGCACTCATTCTTTGGGAAATATATCATGCCAAGATGATCCCTCTGCGCATCAAGTGATCTCAAGATAGCTGGAATAGATTACCAATATAGGATCTCGTGTGGATGGGAGCGGAGTACCCATTTGTCTTGGTGGGTGGAAGAAAATCGAGGCCAATCTCATTATGGATAAGAGAATACGACTGAATCGGTGAGCAAAACGCGGTGAGTATCAAAAATAGGGCTTGCAGCCACGACCTCGCGCGAGTCCACCACCAGGAGCAGGAGCCACTGAAAATAAACAGTATTTATATTTATGAGCGCTTTTTTTTTAATAATACACACTCCCACGATTTTAATTCCCATTTAAATATAATACACCTGTTGACATAAAACATAAAATTTTCACACTGCATAATAAAAAAATTTGAACACTTGAAAACAGAAAATATATACAATAGAAAATTTGAATAAACGGTATTTATAATATTGAACAAGAAAATGATATGTAGTGGATAAACAACAATCCAGAATGAAAATATTGAAGAATTCAAATAAAGCTGAATCCTATAAACCAATAAAGGTTAACATTGAACATTAACAGGCATCTTGCTTCAAATTGTACATATTATTCCCACGTGGATTGGTTTGCATTGCTAGATGGCATGGCTCCCAATCCGAACCAAATCTCATGACTGTCGTGGGATATCGCCATCCTGGAGGCATCCAGAGAACTGTGTGACCCGTTGTGAAATCGATAAACATTGTCCTATGTCTTTTAAACACCATTGCGAGGGTGTTTCCATGCAATGGTACGGGCGGCTCCTTTGAAGTGCATGTGGTGAAATTTACAGCATGTGCATGCCTTTTATTCCATACCCCCCACCCATCATGCTCACCGTAATTTTCCAATACCCATAATTCTATCAACAATTTTGGTTCCTCCTCCACTGCATCCCCTTCTTCCCTCATCATCTGTGTGCCAACGAATCCCAGCATCCCTTGATATTCCACAATCTGCCTATACGCCGCTAAATCATGGCCTGGATGCATGGCACGCGGCAAGAGCCTCATTTGAGAGGTCTCACTGTACCCATCAAAGCTCAGGATTCCGAACCCAGGGAAGAGCCGCCAATGGATTAGCCAATGAACGGTGCCTCTGATCAAAACCCCTGGTACTGTTGCGCAAAATCGAATGAACGCGTATGGTAATGATATTTCCCCCGCATGTCTCCACTCCCATTTATTGGAATCAAAAACATGGAACGACGACGCGTCTTCACTATTGGATGGCACGGCGTGTATGATTTTATACTGCAATGGCCTCGTCTCAGTGATCACCAAGGCACCAAAATCGCCATACTCTAACATGTCAAAGGTGGGTAACGGGATGGACTGCCATTGTTTAGCGGTGGGTTTGCAGATCCCAAGATCAGGCACAGAACGATGAAAGCCGTCAGAAGAATAGCTGAGGCAGTATAGCAGCCCCAAATCCGATGATGCCAATACACGGATATGGCGTGAATCAGGCGCAAACTTCAATGACAATACCTCGTTGTTACGGGTGGAAGTGGGAGAGATGAAGCCACGACGTATTCCTAAATCAATATCGTACTGAACAAAAACCCCCGACAGGGTAAAGGAGGGATCTCGGATCACCATACTCCATTCTCTACAAACAACACGACATGTGTACAGTACTTGGAAGGACGTTCGACGGAGGATTTTGTAAATAATCTCCCACGGCATCTCTCGCCTGGGTTTCCGCTGCTCACCCGCAACCATCTCCATCAACACCGATGGTGCGTCTGAAGGGAGAGAGAAGCCTCGGTGAGGTCTTGTGCTTTGGAAACGGGTATCATTTAAACGAGACTTTCCTTTTTTCAAAAGGAAACCAGATTTTCACAAATTAAAAAACCGATCTCAAAAAGATTTCAATTTGTCAAAAAATATCTGACTGGATTTTAATTTTATCGGTAAATATTTATTTTACAATTGACTGTTATTTAAATTTATGTACGTGAATATTACTTTGAAATAGTTCGTTTGATTTTAATTTGCCTTTCAATTATCTCTTCCCTTGGATGAAAAATCGTCAATTCCTTTATAATCAAAATATAGATATTGCAATTCACCACTACTGTTGATAATATGTTTAGACCTAATCTTTTTGTGGCCAAATTAATGATATGTCGCAAATGCTCACTACTAGAGATTTGGGTTTACCCAACGCTAGAAAAAAAAAGCACTGATAATAGCAACATTTATCAGAGCATCTTTCAAGCACTGATAAAGGATATCCTCTATAAGCACTTTTTCGGGAAAAATCGTCTCAGGTTCACTGTTGAACCTGAGGGTCAGGTTGGGGTGCCCAACCTGAGACGATGTAAATCCCACTTTTTCTCTAAAACCCATAAAGGCGCCGTTTATCACGGTTAAAATAGGGATGGTAAAGTGTACCTTTATCAACGTTTAAAAAAACGCTCATTAATTTTTAATTAATATTTATAATATTTATAAATATTAAAATTTATTTTAATATTATTTATTAATATTTGTTAGTATTTTATTTATATATAAGAATCTTTAATTAACATGTATTACTATTTATTTATGTTGGTTGATATTTATTCAAATTTATTTATATTTAATTAATATTTGTTAGTATTTATGAATATTTAATTATATTTTATTACTTTTTGTGAATATTTTGATTAATATTTTTTAATATTATTAGTATTTATAAAAATTAATTAATATTTATTGAATATTTTTTAATATTTTTTAATAAATACTAATATTTATTAATAATTTTAGTATTTATGAATAATTATTAATAATTTTCAATATTTATAAATATTTGTGAACATTTAATTAATATTTATTAGTATTTTATTATTACTTATTTTTATTTATTAATATTTATTTACATTTGCCTATATCCATTAGTATTTATTAATATTTATTTAATATTTAATCTATATTTATTAATATTTATTTGTATAATGAATATTTATAAATATTTATTAAATGTTTATTAATGTTTTTTAATGTTTTTTAATATTTTTTAATATTTTTTTAATATTAATAAATATTTACTTAAGATTTTATTAATATTTTATTAATATTGATGAAATTTTAATTAACATTTATTTAAATTTAATTGGAATTTATTAATATTTAATTTATTATTAATATTTATTATTAATATTTAATTATATATATAGTAATATTTATTTATTAAAAAAGTTGTTGGAAGAGTGAACCAGGTTCACTCTTCTTTCAGAAACCTTACACAAGAAGCGTCAACCCCGTTCACTCTTCTTGTCAAGTGCATAAGCGTCAACAGGGTTGACACATCTCTAGACCCTTTTAAAAAAAAACTATCAACCCTATCCCTTTTGTTAAAAAAAATTAAAAACCCATTTAAAATTTTTTGCCAAGCATCGCGAACCCACATAATGGTTACGCGAATGAGATTGTGCAATCTCGCATAAGGGTTATGCGAAGCAGCTCACATGGACGTGAGACTACATACTCTTTTTCACACAAAGCAACAAGGCATCACATATCCGTTCTTGCGAAAGGGTTGGCACCGTGGGATCTCTCATGCGCATGGAAGTTGGCAACGTGTATCCCCATATCCGAAGGTCGTGTCATCGTGTATCCCCTCATGCGAAGGCTATGACACCGCATGTGTAACGTCCCGGACCGGTCGCCACATGGCCTCAAGCACGTCTCCCCATATGTCAGAGGCTACCGACTAGCAACGAGGGTCTCGGGAGGTGATAGTGGGGAGACTATACCCTCATGTCAGAGTAACACAGCAGTATTATCAGAGTAAATGACATTCAATAACGGAAGCAATAAACAATTGAAAGGCAGAAGCAAAAGACAGGTGATAACCATTTTATAAAAGGTGGCCAAAGCCAGTTTACACGATACAGGGATGATGGATGATACAATGTGAAAACAGGAAACAGTACAACATGCTTTCAATACAATACAAAAGAAATGAAGGAAAGACAGCAAGGCCTGACGGGCTATCTCCTGAGCATCCCAAGCTCCCGCTTGGTCCTTTGCTCCTAACTCCTCATGTACAAACAGCACAACACACAACCTAGGTCCTTCAAGCAAGAAGGTCTACTCGGGTACCCCAGTGCAATGGCGGCCCGAGTAGGGTATGAGATATAAATCTCAGTAGGCTGGCACCACCGGTGTCTCACCCAAACCAGACAGTGTAATATTAATTAAAGCAGTAAGCAGGTATAACGAGATTCAATAAGCAGGACAACATAGATAAACAACACCCGTCCAGGTTCCCTGAGGACACCCAACGGCTATACCAGTTTCGGGTCATTGCCGGTAAAGTAACCTGATCATGTCACCATATATATATATATAAAAGCATTTAGATCATAGATGGCGTGGGGTAAGAATGCCTACCACCCAGTAATAAGATTAGCGGGCACGATGTAAGAATGCTTCTCGTCCCCAAAGGTCAACTGACAAGGGGTAAGAATGCCTCCCTTCCATACACGTATAGAGAATAGCGGGCACGAGGTAAGAATGCCTCTCGTCCCTATAGGTCAACTGGAAAAGGGTAAGAATGCCCCCCTTCCATACATGTATAGAAAATAGCGGGCATGGGGTAAGAATGTCTCTCGTCCCTATAGGTCAACTGACAAGGGGTAAGAATGCCTCCCTTCCATACATGTACTCTCACACTGGCATGGGGTATAACTGCCTCCCATCCAACCACGTATCTGTCACACTCATCACTCTAGCATGGGGTATAACTGCCTCCCATCCAGACACGCAATCATCACCAGGTGGCATCAGCATGTGCGCACTCACATTACAACTTTTTTATAGTATACTACTTATGGCATTACCTCATAAGCATTCAAAAGTCATGTCACAATCACAATCAATCTTATAGCCCATATCCACGTAAATGGTTATAATCACGTTCATACAAAAATACTTAAGGCAAACCATCTCAAGTATCATTACCACATCATTTATCGTATTCATCACATTTATATAAGGTACATGAGGCAACCCGCTCATGTACGGTATTGGCTAACCCCCAATTCATTCTTCATTCCTTTTATATCATTTCAAGGACATATTGGGATTTACAAAGCATAAAGAGGTGCTATGGACTACCCCTCCTAGGTAAGTCCCATTCACTATATCCATTCCATTAACATAAGTCATGCTTATTCCATTATCCTAAGGCATGGTCTTACCACCCTAATCCATTTCATTCAAGTTTAACCATTTCATCAAAAGAGCACAACTGTCATGCCTTAACCATTTAGTAAAATTCAGAGGAAAATATGACATCATCAATTATCACCCCAGCGCAACAAGAGTTTAGCAGGCAAGCATAAGGATCTACTTCCTACTTTTATCTTGAAGACAATGCACCTCTGATTGAGGGGTTTTATTATTAAATCATGAGTTTAGTTAGCAAACAACCATTTTATCTTATTCCTGCAATTCACACTGTTTTCACAGAAGCATTTATTCAAGACTAACTTGCATAATTAACATACTAAAGCAGTGCAGAAATATCTCACTAATACTTCACTTTAAATTAAAGGGCAAGGAGAGGGACCCTACCTCAAGGTGGATCCATCCGTCCACTCCGGCTCTTGGTGCTTTCTAACTAAGAGCCGCTGCTACTCCCCCACGGGGCATATGTAATTTCACATACAACCTATGCCTACACAAGCGAGCCGCCTAAGCTCCAGCAAAGCGAAACCAACCCGAACCCGCCAACGCACTAATTAAAACATACCAGGAACCTCCAAAACAACTTAATACACTAATTGGAAGCTACAAAAACCAAAGACGGGTAAAACCCTTACCTCGGAATCAAACCGGCGGATCGAAATCACCGCAATCCGCTACGCCTTTGGTGGAAATCCTCGAATCTCCCATGAAGAGGTCCTGGGAGACCCTTCGCATAGACCTAGAACAAGCGAAACAAGAAGGAAACCAGAATCAAGATCGAAACCCAACCCAAGGTTCGGCCGAACGAGATTAGGGCATGGGGAGAAGCCAAAACTGGACAAGAACGAGAGGAGAGGAGAAGAAAAGGATTACTGCGATGATTCGGAGAATAAACCTCAAGAAATTGGAGAAGAAAAATGAAGGAGGGAGCCGAGAAGGCTGGTGCGTCACGCGGCTCCAAGGGGAGGGGGCTCGAGCAGGTCTGCCGTGTGAAGGAGTGGGGAGAGTCTTAGTTAATTAGGTTTTAGCTTTTATTTTTATTTTAATTTTAAAACCATTTAAAATATCCCAAAAACCCAAACATAAGGTCCATGCATGGTTTGACCTGCACGGTTTTCCAAACCGTGCGCAAACCGTGCGGCCTCTACTGGACACCCTAGGCACCCCGCACGGGCTAGTCGCAGGGTTTGGGGGAACCATGCACAGGCCGTGCAGACTCCTCTGCCTCCCTATTTTAAGTCGCACGGTTTGGGCCACACGGTTTGGGAAACCGTGCGCCAACTGTGCGCCTTATGTCGTCGCTTAAAAACCATCCGTCTTCAGTTCCGAAGCCCGGTCTTAGATTCGACACGCTCAGAAATTGAAAAAGTTCAATTTCCCCCACTTTTTAACCTGGTTCAAAATGTGGGTCATTACAACCTTCCCACCTTAGAACTTCTTGTCCCCGAGAAGCCATCGGGAACAACACACACCTCACTCGACCTACAAGGGTCGTGAATCATCATTCAAATGATTGCGTTACATTTCCCAACGTCCCACGCACCAACGAACATCCACTTAAGCACACGACACTTAAGCCGTCAACACCCGAGCCAATGCTCATTTTCCAACTGAAACACAACGACGGCTCTCACCCGAGCCCGTCAACTCAAAGACACGGTCACATATTTTTCTCATCAAGCAACCAATCAAAGGTACTTCCCACCTTAGATTTTTAACGTTAAGCGATCAAAACTCAAACCACAGCTCCACCCTCCTTTGGAACTGTCTTTCAAAAGCACGCCCCAAGCGTTCCAACGACGCACCTAGCGTGATTTTGAAATAATCAAACGGTCGATTCCCCATCGACCTCAAAACCCAAGTGAAAAAGAGCCAAGCCACTCCGGCTGACTATTCAAGAAGACGCCCGGCTTAAACGGCCGACGCTTTATAATCTAAACAACGATGCCTTCTTCCAAGGCATCACACACTTACCACGAGAATGTTCACCGAAGCTCATACCCGACTCCCAGTGATGTCTCTAAGATCAAACCATGAAAGAGACCACGCATCTCGCGTGCAACCCCAAAAGAGAACAACTGAAAGAGCTCAACAGCTTTTAAAAACATTAGCACGACATAAGACCGACGCTCTCTTAGCGAAACCAGGACGAAAGCAAGATTGGGGACATTCTCATCGCGTAGAAGAGTACACTAAGCGGAATTAGACGGATTCCAGTTAACCTTTTCCGAAAACTGGAAAGGAAGAAAGGTCGAACCACCACTGGTCGACTATAAAGAAAAGACTCGGCTTCACCTGCCGACACACAGAGATCTCAAACCGATCACAATGCCTTTTTCCTGCACAAGGTATTTCGTGATTGTTCACAACTTACCACCGAGGTCCTCCACAACCAACGGTGTTTTTCAAGGGGGGGGGGGTTACATATACAGTGAACCTGATCAAATTCATGCTGCAGAGCAAGCATCGACGCATAACAACACCTGCAAGCCTCAAATGAATTCAAACAAACCCGACCATTCCCAAATGGTCCTTCTTGACGTGTTCCTTCTATCTGGAAGAACACACTTCACTAAACCGACACGACGCTTCCCACCTTAGAAGCGTCGGTGTCACCAAAAGAAGAAAAGACCAGCTTCTCATAAGAGAACTAATTCATCAACAACTAAACGGACGTATGTCACTCCTCCGAGCCATGATCACCACACTGAAACGTACAAGGAATCCAAAGAAACTAGACCGGTGTTTCAACCACCCGAGTCTTCCGAAAATCATCCCGAACATTGGGACAACTTGATTATCAAATGCTCAAGTCATTCTACCACAAAGATGACCCAAGACCGTACACAGCAGCATAAGAGATTTAATCGAAAGTTGTATCACCTTATAAGACTGTTCACATGGACGAAGACTTACCAATCGTCCATTACTTAAGGAGTCAAACACCCAACAAGCAACCAACCATGCCCGAGGAATGTCTACAGAGCATTTCCCAATGCTCAATCCCATAACAAGATCAAAAGAAGCATGAACACCTTTCCGAACAAGGGTGTTATTAGAAACTGGAAGTCCTACAAGGGACAGAGACACCCGAACGGTACCAAACGTCAGAAGACTCACATCGCTAGTAAGGCATAAAATCTATAAGGGCGCTACCTACCATAGGATAGTCCCTCACTAAGAACAAGCGTCGACTCAAGCATTTGGTCCTTCCAAACAAAAGTCATCGGGCTCAAGCATAACATTCAAGTCATTTTCCAAAAGAAAACAAACGCCCACAGAAAAAACCTACGGTTCCGTCTCAAGGCACTCACAAGAAAGACTTAACTCACCCTCACACGAGGTTTCAACAGAGGACACCACTACAGGTTCCTTTTCTAAGCCCTTTATGTTTAATCACGTTCATTCTTTTAATCACTTTAAAATATTCAATTCAAAACTTCAAGTAACCGTTCATAACCAAAAATCACTAGACACTTGATCATTTTTAACAAAAAGCTCAAAGAAAAGCAGGAAAGTCTCAACAAACTTCCTTTTAACCACTAAACATTTATCAGACATACCATCTCTCTTTAGGCGATTTATCATAATAAATTCCTTTTAAACAATTCAGGCGACCTACAAGGGTCCCAACAAGCCAAATCACGTCAGGTCAGAAATCAAACAACTTTTACACTAATAAACATCTCACAAAGACTTCTACCATACATTCATTATGGGTTTCCATTTACCAACTCATAAAGCACTCATACACTCCATGGGTTGAGAATTGGATCTCAACAGACAAAACAAAACACATTTCAGAATTTAACATGCTCAAAACAATTACCCAGTCATACAGGTGGCCACCTACCAACCTGTAAAGTGCCCATACACTTTACAATTTGTCATTTAGCTCCCTTCATTCAAAACCAATTTCAATTCATTTTACAATTTAAACTTTAGAATCCCTTTTTCGGAAATCTGATTTCACAGGTTACCCTTTCCCAACCATAAGGCGCCCATACACCTTACAACTGAAAATTGGCTCCCGTTGTAATTGCAATCATTTAATTTGGTCAGAGAAACAAATTCCATATTAACTGAACCTAGCATGTTATTGAAAGTAGCAACACAGAAACATGCTATATCACAGAAGCATGGAATAACTACCACATCACCTATCACAACAGCAGGCATCAACTAATGCATCCTAGATGGCATGGAATAATGCATGGCATGTGATTTCTAACAAAGTGCCTATATGATGCATGAAATGGCATACCCTCGTATCATCGGGTTGCAACAGAAATAGAACCCACAATTGCATCGACAGTATCAACAGAAACCATGTGCGTCACCCAATGGTGAAATCAAATCAACCGTAATAATCAAAATCATTAAAATAACAATTTCATTCGAGGTAATTTGGATTTTCCCTGTACATGGGTTAGCTACTCCTGAGCACAACTTATTACCAAATTCCATCTTCTTCCTATCCCTATCTATTGTCGCTAAATAATAAAACAAACCAGAAGAAGAAACTCCTCTGATACCACTTTGTAACGTCTCAGCCCGACTGACCATCAAACCGGTGGCCGGATCGGTCGCCACATGGCCTCAAGAGAATCTCCTCGTATGCCAGAGGCTTCCAACTAGCAGTGAGGGTAGCGGGAGGTGATAGTGGTGAGACTATACCCTCATGTCAGAGTAACACAACGGTATTATCAGAGTAAATGACATTCAATAATGGAAGAAGTAAACAATTGAAAGGAAGAAGCAAAAGACAGGTGATAATCATTTTATAAAAGGTGGCCAAATCCAGTTTACACGATACAGGGATGATAAATGATACAATGTGAAAACAGGAAACAGTACAACATGCTTTCAATACAATAGAAAAGAAATGAAGTAAAGACAGCAAGGCCCGACGGGCGATCTCCTGAGCATCCCAAGCTCCTGCTTGGTCCTTTTCTTCTAAATCCTTAGGTACAAACAACATAGTACACAACCTAGGTCCTGCAAGAAAGATGGTATACTCGGGTACCCCAGTGCAATGGCGGCCCGAGTAGGGAGTGAGATATAAATCTCAGTAGGCCGGAACCGCCAGTGTCTAACCCAAACTAGACAGTGTAATATTAATTAAAGCAGTAAGCAGGTATAACAGGATTCAATAAGCAGGACAACATATATAAACAACACCCGTCCAGGTTCCCTAAGGACACCCAACACCTATACCAGCTTCGGCTCATTGCTGGTAAAGTAACCTGATCATGTCACCATATATATATATATAAAAGCATTTAGATCATAGATGGCGTGGGGTAAAAATGCCTCCCACCCAGTAATAAGATTAGCGGGCATGAGGTAAGAATGCCTCTCATCCCCAAAGGTCAACTGGAAAGGGGTAAGAATTCCTCCCTTCCACACATGTATAGAGAATAGCGGACACGAGGTAAGACTGCCTCTTGTCCCTACAGGTCAACTGGAAAGGGGTAAGAATGACTCCCTTCCATACACGTATAGAGAATAGCGGGCACGAGGTAAGAATGTCTCTCGTCCCTATAGGTCGACTGGAAAGGGGTAAGAATGCCTCCCTTCCATACATGTACTGTCACACTGGCATGGGGTATAACTACCTCCCATCCAATCATGCATCTATCACACTCATCACTCTAACATGGGGTATAAATGCCTCCCATCCAGACACACAATCATCACCAGGTGGCATCAGCATGTGCGCACTCACATTA
This sequence comes from Viscum album, assembly GCA_963277665.1. Taxonomy (NCBI): domain Eukaryota; kingdom Viridiplantae; phylum Streptophyta; class Magnoliopsida; order Santalales; family Viscaceae; genus Viscum; species Viscum album. Next base: position 1,808,532,827 of record OY728160.1, read on the forward strand.
AAACCATGTTTATAGTATACTACTTATGGCATTACCTCATAAGCATTCAAAAGTCATATCACAATCACAATCAATCATATAGACCATATCCACGTAAATGGTTATAATCACATTCATACAAAAATACTTAAGGCAAACCATCTCAAGTATCATTACCATATCATTTATCGTATTCATCACATTTATATAAGGTACATAAGGAAACCCGATCATGTACGATATTGGCTAACCCCCAATTCATTCTTCATTCCTTTTATATCATTTCAAGGACATATAGGGATTTAAAAAGCATAAAGAGGTGCTATGGACTACCCCTCCTAGGTAAGTCCCATTCACTAGATCCATTCCATTAACATAAGCCGTGCTTATTACATTATCCTAAGGCATAGTCTTACCACCCTAATCCATTTCATTCAAGTTTAACCATTTCATAAAAAGAGAACAACTGTCATGCCTTAACAATTTAGTACAATTCAGAGGAAAATATGACATCATCAATTATCACCCAAGCGCAACAAGAGTTTAGCAGGAAAGCATAAGGATCTACTTCCTAATTTTATCTTGAATACATCACACCTTTGATTGAGGGGTTTAATTATTAAATCGTGAGTTTAGTTAGCAAGCAACCATTTTTATCTTATTCCTATAATTCACACTGTTTTCACAGAAGCATTTATTCAAGACTAACTTGCATAATTAACATACTAAATCAATGCAGAAATATCTCACTAATAGTTCACTTTAAATTAAAGGGAAATGAGAGGGACCCTACCTCAAGGTGGATCCATCCATCCACTATGGCTCTTGGTGCTTTCTAACTAAGAGCCGCTGATGCTCCCCCACGAGGCATATGTAATTTCACATACGACCTATGCCTACACAGGCGAGCCGCCTAAGCTCTGGAAAAGCGAAACCAACCCGAACTGGCCAACACACTAAGTAAAACATACTAGGAACCTCCAAAACAACTTAAGACACTAATTGGAAGATAAGAAAACCAAATACGGGTAAAACCCTTACCTCGGAATCAAACCGACTGATCAAAATCACCTCAATCTGTTACGCCTTTGGTGGAAGACCTTGAATCTCCCACAAAGAGGTCACAGGAGACCCTTCACATAGACCTAGAACAAGAGAAACAAGAAGGAAAACGGAATCAAGATCTAACCCCAACCTAGGGTTCGACCAAATGGGATTAGGGCATGGGGAGAAGCCAAAACTGGACAAGAACGAGAGGAGAGGATAAGAAAAGGCTTACGACGATGATTCAGAGAAGAAACCTCAAGAAATCGGAGAAGAAAAATAAAGGAGGGAGCTGAGAAGGCTGGTGCGTCACGCGGCTCCAAGGGGAGGGGGCTCTAGCAGGTCTGCCGAGTGAAGGATAGGGGAGAGGCTTAGTTAATTAGGTTTTAGTTTTTATTTTTCTTTTAATTTTAAAACCATTTAAAATATCCCAAAAACCCAAACAGGAGGGCCGCACAAGGTTTGACCCGCACGGTTTTCCAAACCGTGCGGCCTCTACTGGAAACCCCAGGCACCCCGCACGAGCTAGTCGCAGGGTTTGGGGAAACCGTGCGCAGGCCGTGCAGACTCCTCTGCCTCCCTATTTTAAGCCGCACGGTTTGGGCCGCACGGTTTGGGAAACCGTGCGCCAACCGTGCGCCTTCTGTTGTCACTTAAAAACCAACCGTCTTTAGTTCCGAAGCCTGGTCTTAGATTCGACCTGCTCAGAAATTGAAAAAGTTCAATTTCCCCCACTTTTTAACCTGGTTCAAAATACGGGTCATTACAACATGACCCATCATGCGATAAGATGTGATACCACAAGGAAAAGATAGAACTCATGTCTTCTGAATAAATATAGTCATGAAAACATGGGTACATGTTCATATAATGATCCTAACATCACAAAGAGGGATATTAAATAACTGTATATCCGGTTATGTGAAGAATTGTGGATAGCGACTCGACATCTGACTATGATCAAGTCTTGAAGAATTTATTTGATGCGCTGTGAAAGCCGATCATCAATAGCATTCATGATTCGAGTAAGTCGGTCCGAGGGAAGTCTACACCGCACACATGAAATATTCATGTGTGCATGAAAAACTCCAGGCCACGATCAACATCGTCATGTGAAGAGGATAAATATTCCACATACGTGTGTCGTGAGATTGGGTTATGAAACATTCATACAACAACTTGCAACACTTTCAACACTTACAACACACCCTTTGGCATACTGCCATGTCATGGAAACACCCCGGGTCACTCTATGATATCATACAGGCATTGAATACATTATACATCAAAGGAGAGCAAAGCAACTGTCCTTGAGGAAGTCTGCATGCCATCACGATACCCATCAATGTACATACGGTACATCGAAGTCATGCAAAGAAACTATCCCTAACAACATCTGCATGACGTCGCATGATCCAACATTAATCATGAAACGAACCAAAAGAAAACATGATGACTGAACAAGACAAGGTGTTCTCTCCATTGCAAGATCCCATAATGATCTCGCGGTGCACTCACGAACAATCGGTGGGTGAAGGCCATAAAAATACTTTGAAAATAAGAGAATGAAATATCCAAAGAGAGATACCCCTAGTGGTCATGAATCTCATGCGCCAAATCATCATCGGGATGAATAAAATACCTTGGTGATGTCTAGGAAATCTTGCATGACCTCTAAGCCTTCGTCAAATAAAAAGGAGATAGAAGGGAGGAGGAGAGAGGGATTCACGGTCACTGAAGGACATGTGATGCGCACCCTAAGAAATCTGCGAGACACCGTGAAACCTCGCAGAATCCCTCTGGCTTATTATCCTTGCCACACGAAATCCCTCAGGAGTATTTAGACAAATCTGCGGTGCTCTAAGGATAGACAGATATACCCGTCCACTACATGCTTGCACACCCTCCATATGACCCATACTGGTCGAGTGAGACATCATACAAAAATCGAGTGAAAAATATAGATATTACTCATGCTAACTCACATGATCTCTGACCTTTGTAAAATAAAACAAAGAAGATACAAAGGGAGGAGGCGAGAGGGGTTTGCGGTCACTAAAAGACACGTGACATGCTCCTGACGACCCGCAATGCATTGTGAGCCCTCGGCGACATGCCCATTTTGTCTCGTGGAATCCCTTTGAATTATCATCCTCATCTTCAGGACATAGAATACTCGGGCACCCCCGTGCAACCCATATTGGTCATGTGACGCATCTCCAAAAAATAGAAGAAATACCCTCGATAACACACATTCAATCTTGCATGACTCCCAACCTTTGTTACATCAAAAAAGGGGATCAAAAGGGAGGTGGTGAGAGGTGATCGCGGTTGCTGGAGGGCATGCGATGCACCCAGAATACCCGCAATGCCATCCTGCAAGACCCCAAGACAAGTCACCCAAGGTCTCACGAGTGTCTTCTCACAGACACTTGGATATCGTGAGAACCTTTGGACATGTCAACATGACAACATGAAAGTTCTTCGACACATCCACATGATAAAAAAAGTCTCCAATAATCGGAAATAATATGATAAAGTAAGAGACTTATGATCGCTGAAAATTAGGTGACACGCCCGAAGTAGTCCACAGTAGATACTTGTGAAACCGCGTAGTGCCAAGCCCCTCCACCAGCTCCAACATGGACTCGCACTAGATATGCCACACAAACTGGGAAGTATCTAGGGTGGCAAGGCCTATAAATCCCCCACCCAACATGAAAAATGCAAGACTACTACGCGGGTTGGATTTTTGAGGACTACTAAGTGGGTTGGATTCTTGACGCCTAGACTCTGCAGGATTCAGATCTCGACTTCTGTGAACTTCTTAGAGTGATCATGGGACCAACCAGCTTTTTGTCAGGTAATACACTGACGGAAAACCGGAGTAGTCATGTGCTAGGAATAAAATCACTTCATGTGATCATTCATAGATCGCACGAAGGATCTCTGGTAGGTTTTGTGAAGACTGTTCCACAAACCTACTAGATCACACGAGACTCAAGACAGACTGACATTGAACAAAACTAAAGGCATTTTCAATTCAATAGAACCAAGATCAAAGGTTGAATACTTAATCAAAAGACATGCTCTCTGCCCCTCGTGCGCTTCACATGTGTTATCCAAAGACACGTGACAACACTAGGGCACATCAGCCATATTTCTTTACACCCCTTCGACATGTCATCTGGGACACACGAAGTCCTCCAAACATGTCAGGGCACACCGTACAGTGCCCCCATGGGTGCCACTTCAATCTTGAAAACCCTTTGGGGCCATCACCCAAGACTTGTGACATCCCTTGGACACATCACTAACTCACATAACAACATTATCTCATGTCAGTCGAGCCCCGTGAAAGCATTCAGACTATGCCACACTAGCTCTCACGACACCTTATATGTGTGTCAAGCCAGGACATTCCATGGATCATAGGGCATCATAGGATTTTAAAATGTTGTCTGTCCTCATCATGTAAGCCCTGATCAATAGGTAAACCTCAGTGTGTAAGCCCCGACATAAAGGGAACTATGAAGACTCTGATTCCTACCATATTTAGGATACGCATTCTACCTTCCTCCAAGGTTTGAGCTCCATATCAATTATCCATGGAGGGACTAACATATGAGTCCCTTGTCCAAAGTAATGACATTGATTACTCTCTATCCATTTTTTCTCACAAATGAGCATGGCTCACATGGGCTTAGGGAGTTTCAATGGTCATATCATCTTCTCCATAAACCCCTAAAATGTTATAAGGAAGCCTTAGTGTATAAGCCCCAACATTATATGAACTATCAGTACTCTAATTCCCACCATAACTGGGATACATAGGATGACTTCCCAAGGCCCAAGCTCCATGCCAAACATCCCCAGGGGTTGTCCCAGTACACCAGTCCCATATCCATACGCAATGAGGTTGATCATCCACTTCCTCTTATTTCTCACACCGAGCGTAGCTCATGTGGGATTAGGGGGATGAAACAAACACCTCATTAGACATCATAAAATATGGTAGACTCAGTATGTAAGTCCCATACATTAACCAAACATAGCTTACGTGGGAAAACACCCTGATGACTGTCCCAGTATACAAGACCCTTACATACATTCCATGAGGCTAATCATTTATCCCCCTTGTTTCTCACACCGAACATAGCTTACGTGGGCTTAGGGAGGTATGAATTAACATATCATTAGGCATTATAAATGAATACCTCTCATATAAGGGTATATACCTCAAGGCCAGTCCCAAAAACCTCAACAAACTACATGGGATTTGATTCCTGCAATATTCAAGATACATAGGATGCCTCCTAATGGCTCAATCCCCTTTTCAAAATATCAAATGACTCCTCATATGGCTTCACATTCTGAAGAACTTGGTTTTATGGTTACATCACATAAAGAAAATATTCCCCACTAGATAAAGGGATGAAGAATCTTAGATCCATATAGATGGATCGCTAAAAACCCCCCCTTCTTCTTCTGAAGAGAGAATTAACTGATAAACCATTTTTCCAGGGTAACTAGTCTCATATCAAGATTTTGAAGAGATTCATGTCTTAAATCTATAATAGAGTCCGATAGTATGCAATAATTCCCACTAAAAGAGTGATATGAGCCCAACCTCCAATCCTCTTGAGCAACGCGAGTCCCCAAGAGCCACTGGAGCTGGAAACCTAGACGACCACCAGCCTTTGGAAATCAGGTTTGTACCCAGCTATGGATAAGGGAACTATTGGATGTTTCTGAGGAAGATGAAACAAATGGCAGGCCCAATGCATGTGGTTAAGAGAGGTCACAAAATAACCCTCAATCAAACCATCTAGGGAAATCCCACTCCACGTTCCACATCCAAAAAACCCAATGAAACACCTGTGTACTAGTGTTTACATTTCCATGTTTCCAAATGCACTAAACTAATAACGTATTTTGGAATCTGTTTATATAATGTATTAAGTATTCCATAAAAATAATGTAATGTCTATGTACATTATGCTTGTGTTGTTATAGTTGTTATTAGTGTGAATGTTTAGTCAACATTTGGAAAAAAGGATGAGAAAACTTTATTGAGACCCCTTGGGATATTTATATGGATATTTCTAGGAATGTATCTAAGGATAATTCTAAGGATGGGGAAATGTATAGGAAAATGTCATAGAATTTTGGTAAAGGATAGAGTGAGTGGTTTCCTATAAATAAATCCTTGTATCAAAACTAAAAGTGTATTTGACTCTAGAAAAAATGTACTTAGGGGTAACAAATACAAAAAAATTCATCAAACATGAATCAATAATATCCTAGTACATGACAATGGGTCTTACTGCACACCTCATTTGATAGTCCTAGGGGATATGCTTTGTAAATTCAAAAACTCTTTATGAACCATAAATAAGGATTTTAATATATGCTGGATATGAATGACCTAGGATAAACCTATATTTTAAAATATTAATAAAGTATCAGTCATGATTTAAACATCTTATAAGTGGTTTTTCATGACTATGTGGTTTCCATTGTGATAAATGTTTCTCACACCATGATTTTTTATTTTAGTCAATGGAAGGGACTAGAAGGATCTTTGTTAACATTAAATGAATAAGATGTTGAAATTATGGGAATTATGAAAATATATTTCCTAATTGGAAATCTAATGAATAGAATCAGGATGGTGGCACCTGTATTGGTTATATTGTTGAAGAAAAAGAGATCATAAATGACATGTGAAAGTTATGGGATATTCTTATCATATTTTTTACATTAAACATAAGAACAATGATTTGATTGAGGTTTAGGAACCTTAATACATGATTCATATTTAATATTCTAGGAAAGGGGCATTAAGGAATAAGATGATAAAGCCCAAGTAATGGTTTAAGAATAATGTTGGATGATTGAAGTGCATATGTTTTGGTATTCAAAGACTATGCTATATGAATCATGGAATATATAAGTATTTTTAGTATAAGTTTTTAATTAAGGAATAAAAAGGATATGTTTAATAGTGATAAAGAATCAGAAAATAGATTTAATATAATAGAGATACTTTTAAATATGGTAAGGAAACCCTTAATGTATTGAATATATTGAGACAATTGTATTTAACCTGGATAAAGAGATGATTAAATTTGATAAATTAAATTGGATAGTATTTATGGCCTCATAACTGATAAAGTATTTTTTGAAAATGTGGTCTATGTTATCATGGAAGAAGTTTAAAACATCTTGGATTTATGGAATATATCTTGTAATCTACAGAATAAGGAAGAATCCATGTTTCCAAAAGGATTTTTGGCAATTCAGGTTATTACCATGATTGAAGAGAATATTCGACGAGGGTATTCAAATGTTTGGATTGTGACAACCAAGAAATAATATTTGATATTGGGGGGGGGGTCAATGTGAATATTATTTACTATCATTAAATAGAATTTTTTTATTTTCATCTTTCAGAAGGGTTATATGGTTAACCATTTATAGAAATTATAACTTATTATTCAGATGAAGTTTGTGTGATTAAAGTATTATCTCACCACATGAGAATTTATACATTTTGGATTACTAGTCATAACTAGTGAATGATTTAATAGATAATCACTATATTAGATGATATATTAATACTTAAGGAATGAAAAAATCACCTTCATTTCTTAGAGTAAGAGATGAAGTGGAAATCGAGAAAGGTACAACCAAAGGGCGAGATTGTGCATATAATAATGAATAAAATCAAGTAAGTATATTTCCTTATTTTATGGGATAGTAAAATAATTCATAAACTCTAGGAAAATAATATTTAAAAATATTTTTCATAAAACCTTCATTTCATTTGAACCGATGGACTTATAAATTATCATTGATTTATGGTTATGATCCCTTTAACTTTCCATTGACCATTCACATACTGGCGATCAATGATTTTTATCAATATATATAATTATTTATTATTTTAATCCACAGAAAATATTACACTCCCACCTATGTTATCCTATGTGTAAACCTAGTTATGTGATACTTTGGGTAAACGTTACATTTCCAACATTCCCTTTTTAAAGGATTTTTTAGTATTCATTTTTTGGATGTGGGTTTTCATGAATATAACATTAAGGTATTAAACCATTGATAAACCAGATGAATTTAGAGGGAAAAATAATTTTAAGGGGGGTATAATGTAACACCCTAAGATTTTTTAAATAGTTTTTTTCTAATTAATTTAACAATTTTGATATTTTCCATTTCCTGCAACACTGAATATAGTTTTTTATATTAATTACTATGTTTGGATTTTGTTATAAGGAAAAACATGTTAATCGTTCACTAAAAAACACTTAGATTATCTTGAGGTACACAAAAAACTATGTTTTTATTATATTACACATAATACTGGATCCCTTTGATAGCTTGAGTTACATGCAAGACTGAGTTTTACTGAACAAAAATATGTTGATGAAACATTATTATTTAGTACAATAAAATATACCATTTCCATTAAACTAGTGGTTATGAATAGTATTAACTAACTTATGAAAATATATGGTCTATACAAATATAATATTAATTAATTGGTTAAAAATTAATTAGAAATGAAAATATAAACTGATTGAATATAGAGGAAATATTTTTATGCTCTCAAAGGCATGTTTTATTAATAAATTAAATTAATTAAAATAAGAGAATTTAATTAATGAAATATATATGTAATAAATTAAATAAAATATTTTTTTTCATTCATCCAATATATTTGATAAGTATAAGATAAGACTGAAAATTGACTTTTTTATTATCAAAACACTTTTGAGGAAAAAGTGAGAAACCACAACATCCCTCATTACAACCAACAAATAATTAAAAGGAAAATTCAGATCAAGGCTACAGAATCTGCCCCTCCCAGCAATTACACCATTGTGACAAACTTTCACCATCACATGACCATTCGACAAGCAGTCCCGTGCAGAGTTGCACGGGCATGGTACCGATGGCAGAGCCATACCCTCTCGAACATCCAGATCCAAATGCCATGTGCAGGTGAAAGATTCTTTCTCTAAACATCATCTGGAGCATATGCATGTAGGAATTCGGTTGCAACCGCATAAAAACTTCACCTTGGGTTCAAATAGAATTCATCCACAAAAAAATTACAAACAGAGGCCATAACCCGCCTTAACCATACGCACAAAATCGCCACAAAATCACTGCCTCCACGAGATTCAAACAAATTCAAACCAAAATGGACCCAAAATCTAGATCTTTGCGAGTACAAAATCCCAACCAAAGACTGCAAAAACCCTCACTGCCTCCATAATCTTCAAGAAATTCAAAAAACAGAGTGAACCCAAGTGCCAGAAACTACCGCGACAGCAACCACAGCAGCTCTAGATCCAGAACCACAGACACCCCAAAAACCAAAACCCCAAGTTCCAGAAACTACCGTGAAAACAACCACAGCAGCTCCAGATCCAGAACCACAAAAACCCCAAAAACCAAAACACGAACAACCAAGTCCAAGCTCCTCCACCAGAAATACCAAAGAACAAGCTTCGAAAACAACAGAAAAAACATCCTAAAATCAAACTAAGGCAAAAGTTAAGAGCAAAAATCCATCACCAGAATATTAGCAACTCGAGCATCACAGATCTCCGGAAAAGGATGTCCCATTGCCGCCGTCCAAAATGCCCTCGGAGACCACTACAGACCACCCAACGAACCCACAGAAGAGGATGATGCAAACCACAGTCGTGGAACCTGAATCTTGACCACGGAACCATCTTCATTCTTCTAGATGAAGCCTTATCCAGATGATATGGAGTGAGGCGGGAACATGCCAACAACGAAGATAAAAGGTCGCCGACGCCTCCACGAAAGAGAACCTACAGCCACAATCGCTCCGAGGGAACATCGAGGAGGAGAGTCGAGCCTCACCGCGGCAGAGGGAGGCAGCGACGGAGTGAAACCCTAGAGGTAAGTATAAGACAAACCCAATTTTACACATAAAAACCTATATTTTTCTAAATATTATTTTATAAACTTTTAATGGAAAACCTATTTTAAATATAATTTTTGGAACTTTAATAAATTTTATATTATAAAATAAACTTTAATATTGAAATAAAAATATCAAAATTAGGTTAGGGTGAATTTTTGGTATTTTTGGTGAAGTTTGATTTTTTGAGGAATAGTGAAAAATACTGAATTTTAATTGAAAAACTTCTTTTTTGTAAAATTTATTTATAGGGGTAAAATATATGTTTTAATTTTTTTAAAGTAAAATTAGATAAATAATACATCAATATATACAATATATATAATTATAACCAATTTCACTTTGAAATTTGATAAAAAACATCCCAAACTTTTAAACAATTTTTCTTAAAAAACCCGATGTCGTGACCCATCTGTAGGATTAAATTTAATTTAATTTCTACCACTTATGTGATTTAAATTTAGAAAAATAGATTCAATATTTGTAATCATAATAATATATTATTTATAATAAGTTTAATTAATTTTTTGAACAAAATTTTAGTTAGAGTGATTAAACTTAATTACAATGTTTAAGAGAAAAGTTTGCTTAACAAAGGACTAAACCTTAAACATAAGGGCCAAAAAGACCTATAAAATTGTCAAAAATCTATTTTATGGAAATTTTTAGGCCATATTATACATTTTATTAGATTTATACTATTATTGGAGGAACTTTTAATAGAAAAAACGAGGTTGGAATTCCCTTTTCCAAAATTTACAAGAATGCTACTCCTTCACAACTATAAAAAAGCACTCACATATCTCACTTATTCACACCTATAAAGCCCTTTTTATCTCCAAAAACTCTTCAAAAAGAAACTCCTAACATCCATACCTTAATCTTAAAATCCTTCCTTTTGGAATAAATCTATTCAAGTAATCCCTTTGGTGCAAACCAAAAGAAGTTACCCAATGAATAGGTAACATCCTTCCTCAAGCTCCTTTGTTTAATTTTCATTATCCCCAACCTCCATACTTATTATTCCATGATTATATAATATCCTTAGTATACTAAATATACTGAGTTATTTTTTCTTTCAAGGGTTTTACCTACACTAAAACACACATCCATCTAATATGTAATGAACTTATAGTCCTTCTGTACGATGAACCACCACCTCACGAAATGATGTTGTTAGTTTTTCCATTACCACCTCCAACTATTGGGAAATATAATGGAAAATATGTTTTTATATGATATATATTATATTCATGATGTATTTATGCTTCTTTAATTAACATATAATACATAACTTGATGCTTTCTATTTTTGGTAAATATGATAAATTCGTTTGTGGAAGTGTGGACTACCACCTCCTCAAAGCGGTGTGATTTATTCACACTCTTCATGGAATGTATTAATGATGGGTTCAGTGAACTTATATGATATATATGAAATAATAATTACAATTTAATTATATTATATATATACATATATATATATACATATATTTCATTTTCTTTCTTTATTTCTATAGGATAATAAAACAGAAACAACATTCATACGTACGTATGACCTACCATCTTCATGAATGGTGAATTTCACTTCATCTTTCTATATTTTATAGATTATTATAAACACATATATATGGAATATATATGAAATTTATATCATTTTTCTCATTATGAAATTAACTAAATCATTATATATGTAACATGATGAAGGATAACAAGTCAAAACATGTACGAATAACAAAGTAGATATTACCTAAAACATAACATTAACACAGAGTTATTAATAATATGTAATATAAAGCCATAAAAAATTATATATGGTATGAGATATAATAATAAGTTTATGTGGTAGATTTATAATAAAATTATATTTATAATACATGATGTTTGAACCTATATAAAGAAAGTCAAGGCTTATAGTAAGGGAATTTCATCTAACTTTTTATTCCCATGAGATACATGCCATATTCACCACCCGATTTATTTTTTTTGGTTTATATAATACCCATGGATGTATTCTATCATTAATATATTTAAATTTATGGGTATTCTACATATCCATTTGATGATATTTATTTCAAGGGTTTATGTTGTAAAAGTTACCATATCGGTAAAGTAATTTTGTCCCACTCTACCTTTTTTAGTCACATGACACAGTATGAACCAATAATTTTCTATGAGTTGTATATATTGCCTTTGATATATTATATAATAAATCTATTTATTTTAATGATATTGTAATATTCCTTCAAATATATTCTTTCCATTTTATTATTATTTAATGTTATTTAAATGGCAACAATTTATTACTATACTCTCATCGTTTATCAAGATTGTTTATGATTATGCTTCTATTGATGAAATATTCTGATTCATATCTCATGAACTCTCATGTATTTTCTTACCCTCTATTTTTTCATGTTATATCCAAGTAATGGTACTATTTATCAACTCTTTGTTACCTATTATAATTAAGAAAATGTTTTTTATAAAAATCCCACTTTATTTCTCATTTTGATTAGAAATATATGTTCTTTCAAAAACCTATTTTCAAAAAATGTTTTGAATTTTTTTACTACCATCTTATCATATTTAAAGGAAATTTCCACCTATTTTTTACCTTTTCACAAAATGTTTTGGAAAATTAATCTTCTTGTCATTTTCCAATAGAGGCACTTTTTGAAACTTTTATGGTGTAAAGGGAATTTAAATCATGTATAGATTTATCCACCATAATGAAAATCCATCCTTTGAAACTTAATTTAAAAGTTTATAAGATTTCTTTTTATGAAAAATTATTTTCCTAATATTCTGGACATTCATATTTTTTAATTTAGTTTTCAAAGAAAATAGTTTTCAAAAATGTTTTATGATTCAAGAATTTTTTTAAATGATTTTCAAAGATTTATTTAAATATTTTCAAATATATTTTAAATGAAAAAGGATTTTACATTTAATAAGTTTTTTTAGATCGTTTTCTAGCTTCCTTTATATGCTTTAAGTTTATTTTCAATGAAAAAGTATTTAAAAATATTTTGATTTGGTTTTATGAAAATTATTTTCAAAGAAAGTATATTTAACTTAAAAAAATTTCTATGTGATGTTTAAAAATCCTTCTACATATAATAGGAAATAAATTGTCATTGTTTTATGAAAATGATTTCCACCCATTCCTATTCCATGGGTTATATGCTTTTGAAACCCGTTTAATTTAATGGGTTATTATTTAATGAAATTATTATGAAACCTATATATTTTCCATTTTCAATGATTAGATAAAATGTCATGATACTCATTTCATTTCATGGGTTATGATATGATGTTTATGAAACCCATTACTTTTTATTTATCATGATATGATGAAAGTTTTATTATCTTGTGAAACAAATATCATTGATTTCATTATGTGAGGGGTGAGACCTGTATCTCCCTCCAATTCATTAGGTAAATATTTATATATCATGAGATAATGATGGGATTAAAGTTGAAGATCCTGGTATACTATGGAAAATGTGGAAACTTGATCCAATATGGAATATGGGAAAACTAGATCCACTATAAGAAGATGGGGGAACCTGATACAGTATGGGAAGATGGGGAAACCCGATCCCTTACAAGGAAAGGACTATGACTGGGGATGGTGGTGTGTCCCAACCACTAGGTGTAGTTCCCATGAAGTGCTCTGTTATGCTTTTGAAATACGCCTTGAATTAGTTGGAATGATTTTAAATGTTTATGTGTCTGAAAAAATTCAATGTCTTATTCACATGTTATGATTTCATGGCCTATTAACTTGATTATATTATCATTCATATCTTATGAAATTACAATTTTTATTCCATGATTCATGTTTATGATCTTTGATAAGTAGGGTGTGATCATCAAATATCATGATCATGTTCTCATACCCTTATGATAAGCTTAATCATTACATATCTCCCTTATTTACCTTTACTGTGCATCAGAGCTCACCCCTTTTTTCAATTCCTTAGGTTATGAAGATATATATTATGCATGATGTGTCTATGAAGTGTGTTAATCATGAAGAATGTATAAAGAGATAATTTATCTCACTTATGTACCAGTTTTTACATTTCCATGTTTCCAAATGCACTAAATTGATACAGTCTTTGGGTTTTTGTTTGTGTAATGTGTTAAGTATTCCAAAAAAATGATGTAATGTATATATATGTTAATCTTGGGTTTTTATAATCACTTTTAATAGGACACTATTTTATGGCTTACACTGAGGGTATGAAAATGTAACATGGGAGTAATTTCTCTATTTAGGATGAGGAATGAAGAATAATCCATTAATCAATTCCCAAAAAATAGTATAAAATGGAAAATTATCAATGAAAATACTAAGATTGATGTGTTTTTAGAAAAACAAAAAGGAACATGAAAACCCAAAATGAAATACCAATAAACTAAAAAAACTCTACATGATATTGAATGTATGGAAATAAAAAAGGTCATGATCATGTAAGGTCCAACCCAATCACTAATAACATACTATATTTATATAAAAAATCAATTTGATTCAGGGTAAGTATAACATGTACTCAGTATGTTCCTACCTATGAAATATTATGTCTATATGGAATATGAATACTAATGTATTAGTAAATAAATATTGATACAAACAAGTTACCCTATACATGGACTTACAAAATCCCAACTCATCATAAATACACTCTCAAAAAACTGATTACCATATAAGTATAATAAATTATGAAAAATATAGTAATATATGTACTCAATACCAACTTAACCTCAATATAGTATGTCACGACCCATCCCTCAGGACCCATGTCGTGACTACCCCAAGCCCGCCTTCCATAGGACAGGGGCTGACGACTAGCACCGGAAAGGTGTATCCCTAAAATGGGAAGGCATTTCCTTTTAAACCTTTACAGACACACAGTACAAGAACACAACAAGAAGCAACCATGAGGTAAAATTCTACAGTAAAAGAGTGATAAAAGTAAAAGGGGCTGGTATACAAGCCCAACTGTAAAATACAAGTACAACTAAAAAGTACAAATACAACTGAAAAGTACAAAACAACTCCTAGATTGTCCACTGAGGATCCTACCTGAAGGGTAGGTATAGCTCACGATCAGTAGTCCCTACATCATGTCATGCCAAATAGTCCACCTATGAGCACCGTTCGGTCCTGGATCTCTCAGCCTCGATCAATGTTGTACGTCATCTGCACAAAACACAACAAGGTGCGGTCGTAGCCCGTGCAGGGGTGAGTATAACGATACTCAGTAGGGACCCCGAGACCTCCATAGGTCTCCTAGGGTTACACAAAGGAAAAAACACAAAGCAAGACATCAAATCTACTTAGGTATATTCCCATACATATACTTAAGTTTTCAAGATATACCCATCTCATACATTAGGGAAGGATACCACATAGGTAACACCACAAAGGTAGAAGTACCACACAGGTAACACCATGAAGATAGAAGTACCACAAATGTAACACCATGAAGACAAAACCACGAAGATAGAATTACCACATAGGTAACACCATGACGAAAACACAACGAAGGTAGAAGTACCACACAGGTAACACCACGAAGGTAGAAGTACCATACATGTAACACCACAATGACAACACCACGAAGGTAGAAGTACCACACAGATAACATCATGAAGATAGAAGTACCACACAGGTAACACAATGAATATAACACCATGAAGGTGAAAAGACTCATCTCACAATTAGGTATAACTTATGTATATAATTAAAAATGATTATTCATAAGCTAGATCATCTTATTCTGTTAAGAGGCACTGTTGTTGACCCACACAGGATCGATAGGTAATAACCCCCACTGACCCACACAGGATCTATCCCATACAGGATAGGTATGCGCTAACCCACACAGGATCGCTGAGCACTGACCCACACATGATCTAATAGATGATGACCCACACAATATCGATAGATACTGACCCACTTAGGATCAATATTCTTTCTTCACGTTACAACCAGCCACAGGATTCCTCGCACTCGTTGCGCTCGATCTCTATAGAAACTTCCCCTTGAGATATCGTTCGTACCTCGACTGCCACTAAGATCCATAAAGGAGTAACCCAAAGGACCACCATGTCGTAATGGTTCAAATGTGATAGATGATGCGTCAATCAGATGCTCGGTCTATGAGTTATAAGCGTTTTAGTTCCAAGGGCCCGGTTGGATTTGGGTTCGATCCAACCCGGCCGTACTCTAACTATCTCCAAAATTGAATTGGATTATACCAAAAGAACCATATCGCTCTAAGGGTCTCAGTTCCATATACTATTCCTCAAATGGATGCCTGGATTTCATGTTATGGTTCTTTAAGCCGAACTGGGCCTGGTTGGGTCCACGTCCGGTCCGACCGACCCGGCCCTGTTCGGGCCGACCCGACCCGGTTCGGGCTGACCCGACCTGGTCTGGGTCTGACCTGGCTGGGCTGGGCCATAGAGGGCTCAACTCACTAGGTCGCAGTCCGACCTGGCCCGCAAGGGGGGCACAGCCTGACCCGCAAGGGGGCGCGACCCGACTCACAAGGGGGCGGCCCGACCCACAAGGGGGCATGACCCACAGCTCGTGGTGGGGCGCGGCCCACTGGCACACATGGTCCACCCGAGCAAGAATGGGAGGGGAGTGGTTCCCCCCATTTGGATGACTAAGCGGCAACACCTAAGAGCGATGCCAGGTCACTGCGAGACCCGCTGTAGGTCCCACCGTGGCGACGTCGGAGTTGTGACTCCTTCAGCGGTGTGATGGTCAAGACACCCTCCTCTTCCACGACTGACCGGTGTGCCGACCGCCCCTTCCCACCACCGCGGATGAAGAGCAGCGGTCGGTTCCTCCGGCAGAATGGGTGCGCCGCCTCCTCCCTCGCAGCCGGCTGGTGCTGGCTGCCGCCTTGGTCCCCACTGGCGCCGGTACCACCACACCATCAACCTTCCTCGGGTCACTGGGTGAGCTCTGATGGATCTTTTTTTCCTTCCGAAGGTGTCATTGAACTTCTAAGAACATCACTATCATTTCTAGCCCTTCAAAAATGGGTTCCATCCCTCCTGAAGAATCACCCATGAAGAACACACAATTTAATCAAGATAGCGAAGGTCTGGGCCTTGTTCATTTGGCCCGCACCCTCCATGTTAGATTGATAACAATAGGTTGAAGAGATTGAATCATCCATATTTGAAATTAAACAAGTTCAAATCCCTACCTCAAGAACGATGTAGGAAATCCCGTGATTGAGAAAGTGTGTCGGTGTTCATCATCCCCCATAACTAGCTTCTAACGGCGTCGATCGATATTCGTTCTTCGGTTCAGGGTTTTGGTGTCGCTTGTCACCGATCACTGGAACTGGCTCCGTTGACCAAGGGTTTGGCGTCATAGAACTCTATCAACACTTCATTTCTTGGTGAAGCTATGCCAATACCTCTCCCAGAGCTCCATATAAACAGGAGAGGGAGAGGATAAGAAACTTTTTTGGAATTAATGGAGGCTCATTAATTAGGAACCTTCCAAATTTGCCAACTATACTGTTACTTAGGATTAAAAGGTCAAGCCATTTAATGTCTTGACATGTCGCTGGTCCCACATTACCACTTTTCCATTGGAGGAAAGAGAAAGAAATTAAAATAACAAAGTTATTTTATTTATTCTTTTAAAAAGTCCCAAAATCTAACTTTTTTCTCTAGACCTACTACAGTCGAAGTGAAGCCTCCCTTAAGTGAAACCTGGCACTGCAAATTCAACGGTGACCTCATATTTTTAATCTGAGCACTGGTTCAAAAGTTAGAAAACACCGCACGCACGTTTACTGAACGTACCTAAAAAAAGTTCAGAAATTCATTTTGGGCTCGCCAGGCCTTAGAATCACATGCCGTTAATTTTCATAGACTCGTAATAATTCCATATAATTAAAAAAATTACATGGAAAATCCGAGTCTTTACATTCTCCCCACCTTAGGGCCTTTCATCCCCAAAATCCACATTATAGACTAAGGAAACAAATGGGGGTACTGAGCATGAATCTGAGCTTCTCGCTCCCAAGTGCTCTCCTAGAGGTTCCCGTGCTGCCAGAAAACATGCACCATAGGTATCGATTGCCCACAAAGGACTCTCTCTTATCGATCCTCAATCTCCATTGGAACCTCTATAAATGTCACCCCATCATCAAGGTTCAGCTCGCCATGGTCGATGATTTGAGATGGGTCATGCACATATCTCTTCAGCTGGGATATATGGAAGACGCCGTACAACCTCTCCAACTACGATGGCAGTGGAAAGCGGTATGTCACCTCGCCAATCCTTCAAAGTATAAGAAATAGTCTGATAAACCTCGGTGAGAGTTTACTACCTCAGCCAAATCTCTATAGTCCCCATCAAGGGGAGACTCACAAGAATATGTGGTCCCCCTCTTGGAACTCCAAAGGTCTCTGTATCCTGTCAGCATAAGACTTCTGTCTACTCTGTTCATTCTTCATCCATTCCTGGATGATCTGTACCTTCTCAGTGGTAGCCCGTACCAACTCTGGACCCATAAGTGCTGACTCCCTTGGGTCCATTCAACATAGAGGTGATCTGCAAGGTCGAACATATAGGGCCTCAAATGGTGCCATACTAATGGTGGAGTGATAACTGTTGTAGTATGAAAACTCCACCAAGGGAAAGTGATCCTCCCAACTGTGGCCAAAATCTAGGACACAACCAAGAATCATGTCCTCCAGTGTATGAATGGTCCAATCCGTCTGACCATCCATCTGAGTATGAAAGGTGGTGATAAAATGTTGCTAAGTCCCAAATGCCTCCTATAATCTCTTCCACAATTAGGATATAAAATGCATGTCACGGTCAGAGACGATCATCGATGGCACCCCATGAAGTCACACAATCTCATGCATATAGAGGCGTCCTAATCCCTCTACTGATCATTGCTCCCAGATAGGTAGGAATTGGGCCGTTTTGGTGAGTCGGCCAACGATCACCCAGATGGAATCATGTCCCCTAGACGTATGTGGAAGTCTTTTCACAAAGTCCATGGATATTCCATCCCACTTCCACTCTGGCACCTTTAGTGGCTATGTTAAGCCTGCTAAAACCTGATGCTCAACATTCACTTACTGATAAGTGAGGCATTGTGAAACAAACTCTGCCACTAATTTCTTCATCCATGGATACCAGTGCTGACGTCGGAGGTCCTGGTATATCTTCGCCACACCCGGATGTACCTCTAGAGGGGACGTATGAAAATCCCTCAACACCTCCTTCCGTAGCACCACTGGTACAATGGTACGTCCTCTGAAGAGGATGATGTGCTCCCCATATTCAAAAAATCCATCAGGTGCTTGTCTTGAGGATATCTGAGCACATCGAGCCTCACAGTTAATGTCCCCAAGCTGTGCCTCCCGAACTCATTGAAGAAGTGGGGGAGTGATAGTCATAGGCTGGAGGTAAGTTGTTCTGTCTCTATCCACAAAGGATATCTGCATCATGGCTAGCTGCTCCATCGCCTCACTCAGAAACTATAGACCAGACCTCCTACTGAGTGCATCTTCTACCACGTTCCCCTTCCCAGGAGTATAGACTATCTCAAAGTCATGGTCCTAGAGGAACTCCATCCATCACCGATGTCTTAGTTGTCACGAACCATAAGTGATCACTGCTTTCTATTGCATCAAGACACATCCAAGTCCGGTACCTGATGCGTCACAGTAGACTACATACCCAACACCCTCTTCTGGTAGCCTCAAGATGGGGGCACTCGTCAGTCTCTACCTCAGCTCCTGAAAACTCTGCTGGCATCTCTCCATCCATATGAAGGGCTATCCCTTCTTTGTCAAAAATGATAAGGGTGCCACAACTCTAGAAAAGTTAGGCACGAATCTCCGGTAGTATCCAACCATCCCCAGGAAACTCAGCACCTCGGTCACACTTCTGGGTGGCTCTTAAGCAAGTACAACCTCTATCTTTGATAGATCCACTACAACTCCAGCCTCTGAGATAACGCGTCCTAAAAAGTGAACCTCTCATATACAGAACTGGAATTTTGAGAGCTTACAATAAAGCTGGTGCTCGAAGAGTGTATCCAGAACTATCTTCAGATGATAAGAATGCTCTTTTTCTGATGCTGAGTATATCAATATGTTGTCGATGAAAGACCACCATAAAGCGATCAAGGTATGGCTAAAAGATCCTGTTCTTGAGTCCCATAAACACTGTTGGTGCATTGGTCACACTGAATGAAATAACCAAGAACTCATAGTGGCTATACCGACATCTGAAGGACGTCTTCTACACATCCTCATCTCGTACCCTGAGCTGATGATAACCTGATTTGAGGTCTATCTTCTAAAACCAACGATCTCCCTTTAGCTGATCAAAAAGATAATCAATCCTCAGTAGTGGATACTTTTTCTTCACGGTCACCTGGTTCAGGTGCCAATAGTCCACACAGAGTCTCAAACTCCCATCTTCCTTCTTGGTGAACAAAATCAGGGCTGCCCATGGAGAAACACTGGGCCTTATGAACCCCTTCCTTTGCAAGTCCTCCAACTGTACCCGTAACTCACGAAGTTCCATAAGAGTTATATGATATGATGGTGTAGATATCAGTGTTGTCCCGGAGAACAGGTTGATGTAAAATTCTACCTCTCTTCTTGGAGGTTGTCCCGAAACATCATCAGGAAAGACATCGGTATACTGGTCCACCATTACAGGATAACTCAGACTCTCAACATCAACTGCCCTGAGGGTAAGGCTATCCAAATGATGCGTGATCTGATGAAACCTCCTCCGAGTAAGTCCATCCTATACTGCAAAGGTTCCCTTCTCGCTAATGAATGAAAAAATGGTCCCATCCTCATGGACACACCAAAATTTTCTCCTAATACAGTCAATCTGGGCATGGACTATGGATAACCAGTCCGTACCCAAGATGATGTCATAAGGCCTTGACGCCACTAATAGAAGATCCCAGTCGAAGCTCTCACCTCTTGGAGTAAGCTCACACTACCGACTCCAGTGTGTAATGGTAGAATCCCCTCCCATAGGAGTCTCTAGCTGTAAGTATCGGGCCAACGGCTCCAACGAAATCTCTGAGCTTTGAACGAGGGTCATGGAAATAAAAGAGTGACTCTCACCTGTGTCTATAAGTACTGCGGCTAAGGTGGAGTAGACAATGATTGTACCTCTAATAATCTCCGAAGCACCATGGTTGTAAGCCTCAGCTGTCTAGAACTGATCTCATCCCTTTTCACCTGCTCCTTGTGGTCGGGGTGGACCACTTGGAGGTAGTGGCAGTAGAACCTCAAATCACTTCCCACCGATAATTGCATGGCCAACTCCTCTGTTATGTCCGCCTGCTACCAGCAGACCTCCCCGATCGAATCTCTACCTCTGCCTCAACGATTCCTCGACCATCTTCTGGTCATCCATACGGCGAGTTGGGAAGTCATGAGGCATGTGACCCTTCCCACCGCATGAGTAGCACTTCCTACTCCTAATCCATCCTCCTCTATCCCGTGATCCCCTCACCATCGACCCTATATCCTATGGTCATCCACCAAAAGGTTTGGCCCATTTGGACCCCTGTGTCATCCGTCTACTATCTGTTGCGGTTGACTATGCTACCTGACATCCGGTGGTGGCTCTCGCTGTCAGTGCCTGCTCAACTAGGAAGCTCTCTACCAAAAGTGCTCGCTCTAGCAACCTAGCCTGTGTTGGAATGCTAAGAGATATCATCAATGCTCTGATCTCCCATAGGAGACCCTGCTGAAAGGTCCGAGCCCTGAAGAAAGGGTCTCATACCATGTTGGTGGTGTAGCGGGAGAGATCAGTGAACCTCGCTGAGTACTGGGTCACAGTCATGATGCCCTACTGTAAGTGAAGCAGCTCCTGTATACGCACTAAGAATAAGTCGTTGGGACGAACATTGCCCTGAAAATTCCCTCGAAGTCCGCCCAGATGAGGGTTTCCTCATCATGTAACTAGAGTGTCAGACTCCACCATCTTCCAGATTCTCCCTAGAAGAGACTGTAAGATAGGATCACCATCAGATCAGCTGGTGTCCCAACTAAGCGAACAACTTTGGCCACAACCTCAAGCCAGTCCTCAGCCGCCTACAGGTCCATCTCACCTCGGAACCTCAGAGGCCTATGCCACTGAAACTCATGCAACGCGCTCAGTCAGCGTGCACCATCTACTGGTGGGGCTAGTGGAAACGGCTTCCCAACGGGTAGTGGTGCTGCTAGTACACCACCTGAAGGTGCTAACGCCATAAGAGGGCCCAGCACCGAGGCCTCATCGCTCGGTGGGCTGTCATCGCGTACTCTCTCAGGAATCTTGGGTACCTGTCTATGTGGTGGCATCTAGAAAGAAAACAGGTGCAACACAGTCAATATGTTATAACTAGTGAGCTGACTCAAAGATATTAAAAGAAAAACTTTTCAAAAACACACACAATCAGTGTTTCCGTGCATTAAGTCAGAAATCAGAATTCAAGGTCCTGGTGTATGGATACGTCGGCCGCCGCACCAACAATATATTATCCAAACTGAAAACCACACTCATAATACTTAACACTATTGCCACATAGAAAAGATCAGAGTCCTAGTTCTTTGGTAGAACCGACTCCTCTGATACCACTTTTTCAAGACCCATCCCTCAGGACCCGTGCTGTGACTATCCCAACCCCACCTCCCATAGGCCAAGGGCTGGATACTAGCACCGAAAAGGAATATCCCTAAAATAGGAAGGCATTTCCTTTTTAACCTATACAAACACACAGTCCAAGAACACAAAAAGACGCAACCACGAGGTAAACTGCTGTAGTAAAAGAGTGCTGAAAGTAAAAGGGGCCAGAATACAAGACCAACTGTAAAATACAAGTACAACTAAAAAGTAAAAATAAAATTGAAAAGTACAAAAAAGCTCCTCGATCATCAACCGAGGATCCTACCTGAAGGGTAGTTACAACTCACGATCAGTAGTCCCTGCGTCATGTCATGCCAAATAGTCCACCTCTGAGCACCATCCAGTCCTGGCTCCCTCAACCTTGATCAATGTTGTACATCATCTTCACAATACATAACAAGGTACAGGCATAGCCCGTGCATGGGTGAGTATAACGATATTTAGTAGGGACCCCGGGACCCCCGTAGGTCTCTTAGAGTTCCACAAAGGAAAAACCAAAAAGCAAGACATCAACTATACTTAGGTATATGCCCATACATATACCTATGTTTTTAAGATATACTCATATCATACATGAGTGAAGGATACCACATAGGTAACACCACTAAGGTAGAAGTACCACACAAGGAACACCACAAAGATAGAAGTACCACACAGATAACACCACGAAGACAAAACCACGAAGATAGAAGTACCAAACAGGTAACACTGTGAAGAAAACCCCACGAAGGTAGAAGTACCACACAGGTAACACCACGAAGGTAGAAGTACCACACAGGTAACACCACAAAGACAACACCACTAAGGTAGAAGTACCACACAAATAACAACACAAAGATAGAAGTGCCACATAGGTAACACCATGAAGATAACACCACGAAGGTGAAAAGACTCACCTCACAATTAGGTATAACTTAAGTATATAATTACAACTGATTAGTTATAAACTAGATTATCTTATTTTATTAAGAGGCACTTCCATTGACCCACACAGGATCGATAGGTAATAACCCCCGAAGACCCACACAAGATCAGTATGCGCTGAACCACATGGGATCGCTGAGCACTGACCCACATAGGATCTGATATATGTTTACCCACACAGGATCAATATATGCTAATCCACTTAGGATCAATGTTCTTTCTTCATGTTACACCCAGCCATAGGATTCCTCACACTTGGTGCGCTTGAGTTCTGTAGAAACTGACCCTCGAGATATCGGTGATACCTTTACCGCCACTAATATCCAAAAAGGAGTAACCCAAAGGACTTCCATGTCGTAAGGGTTCCAACGTGATAGACAGTGCGTTTATCGGACACCCGGTTTGTGAGTTATAAGCATTTTAGTTTTGAGGGCCCTGTTTGATTCGGGTTCGATCCAACCCTACCATACTCCAACTATCTCCAAACCCTAAGTGGAGTATACCAAAAAGACCGTCTCGCTCCAAGGGTCCCATTGCGGTAGATGGTTTGTCAAATAGATGCCCATATTTCAAGTTATGGTTCTTTAAGTGGAACTGGGCCTTGTTGGGTCCGGGTCCGGTCCGACCCGACTGGGCTGGGCTGCAGCGGAATCGGTCCGCTGGGTCGCGGTCTGGTCCAACCTGTAATGGGGGCATGTCCTGACCCGCAAGTGGGGCGTGTCCCGGCCTGCAAGGGGGCATGGCCCGCGACTCTTGGTGGGGCATGACCCGCTGGCACGCGTAGACCACTTGAGATGGCATGGGAGGGGAGCAGTCTCCCCCATTTGGATAATGAAGCGAAAACGCCTAAGGGAGATTCCAGGTAACCAGGGGAACCACTGTGGGTCCCGCCGCCGTGGCTCCTCTGGCAGCGCACTGGTCGCGCCGCCCTCCTCTTCTGCGGCCGACCATTGTGCTGGTCGCCCCTTCTGACCTCCGCGGCTGATGAGCCGTGACCGGTTCCTCTGTAGGTGAGGGTGAGTTGCCTCCTCCCTCACAACCGGTTGGTGCCAGCCGCCGCCTTAGTCCCCGTTATGTCCGGTCTCTATTACCGCCACGCCGACAACCTTTCGCGGGTCACCGGGTGAGCTCTGGTGGCCCGTTTTCCTTCTAAAGGCATCATTGAACTTCCTGGAACATCACTTTCGCTTCTAGCCATTCAAAAATGGGTTCCGTCCATCCCAAAGAATCACCCATTAAGAACACTCAATTTAATCAAGATAGCGGAGGTCCTAGCCTTGTTCGTTTGGCCTACACCCTCCGCATTATCTTGATAGTAATAGGTTGAAGAGAATGAATCATCCATATTTTAAATTAAACAAGTTCAAATACCTACCTCAAGACTGATGGAGGAACGCCCGCAATTGAGGAAGTGGGTTGGTGTTAAACATTCCTCGTAACTAGCCTCTAACAACATCGCTCGATTGTCGATCTTCGGTTCGAGGTTTTGGTGTCGCTCGTCACCACTTGCCGTAACTGGATCTGTCCTCCAAGGGTTTGGCGTTGCGACACTTTATCAGCACTTCGTTTCTTGGTGAAGCTGTGCTGATACCTCTCTCCAAGCTCCATATAAATAGGAGATGGGGAGGGTGAGCAACGTTCGTGGAATTAATGGGGGCTCATTAATTAAGAACCTTCCTAATTCCCCAACAATGCTGTTACCTAGGATTGAAAGGTCTATCCATTCATTGGCTTGACACATTGCTGGTCCCATGTTTCCTCTTGTCCATTGGAGGAAAAAGAAAGAAAGTAAAATAACAAAGTTATTTTATTTATTCTTTTAAAAAGTCCCAAAATCTAACCTTTTCTCCAGACCTACTGTGGTCAAAGTGAATCCTCCCTTAAGAAAAATCCGGCACTATGAATTCAACCGTGCCTTCAGATTTTTAATCCGAGCACTGGTTCAAAAGTTAAAAAATGCCGCATGCGCGTTTACTGAACGTACCTAAAAAAAGTTTATAAATTAATTATAGGCACATCGGGCCTCAGAATAACACGCCATCAATTTTCATAGACTCGTAATAATTCCATATAATTAAAAAAAATTACATGGAAAATCCTGGTCTTTACATAGTATCCGTCACCTCATAATGACACATGTATTGGTGCCTCCATCCCTTACTAAATAAACATAACATATCATACCATAAAACACATTCAATTTCACCTAACATCATGACCATAACCAAAACCACAACCACAACTATAATAATGCATAAAAGGGATAATTGAAGAGTGTGATTTTATCATAATTCATTTCCATTAGATCATTTATCTTAACGGTTCACCCAATACCCATATCTATATGAGAATTAAATAGGTTACCTAAAATAGGTTGTATTTACTATAAATAATAGAATATAAAATGATAAAGATTCACACATCCCTAATAATGATCGACATCAAACTAATCTTATATATTCTCATCCACCACTTACATTATATTCTCATTTAAGTATAATAAAACAAAAAACCATTCAATTTTATCTAATTTTTTTTTAAATTATTTATTTAGCTCATCATATCATTTACCAATTACCAAATTAACTATTAAACACAATATATAATTACATTCATCACTTTTAAACTCATTTTGTACCACATATCCCTTTATTTAATTCATTTCTTCACCATAAATCTAAGTCATAACTAACCTCATCACCCTAACCACATCAACCTAAGTACATGATAGAAAGAATTATATAATACCATATAGTAATTACTATTACTAAAATATTTTTTATAATACCAAGTATTAAAACAATATGAAAATAGTATATAACATATATCAGGTTATATCTATATCCTTAAATTATTTCAATTTAATTTACATGATTAAATTAATCTCATTAATATTATCATAATATATAATGCATGATAATCCCATACTAATATAAATAAGATTTGGGGAGTCTTTGAATCGCCTACCTCAAACCAGTCTGTGAATCATCACATCATCAAAGTATATAACTTGTTACTCAAATACTCATCCTTTTTGATAATTTCAACATCAATATTAATTCCATAAATCCCAAGTCAACCAAATTTATACCGATATTTTTAAACCCCTTAGGAGATAATAGTTAGAGGTAATGGAGAGGAACTAAGGAAAATGTTTCCATGATTTTAATAAATCCATCCATATAATGGAACGAAATAAAAACCCATTAAAAGAAAACCCATTGACACCTAATAAGCCCCTATATCAACAATAGTAATACAAGAGAATATGGAATCAAATAAAATATGGGATACTAGTAAAATTTATAAATTAACAGTGGATAATATAATCCTAGTGTAATGAAATGCATTGCATCTTAATGCATATAAATCAATTGATATGAAATTATAAAGGAACTAAAAAACCATATCCCTTTTAATAAGTCACTAATAATTTCATTTTAGAATTTTATGATCTAAAACGCATTATACCACAATGTGTATCTTACCATCATAATATCTATGGTAAAATAGTCAATATGAAATCCTTGGAGTAGTCCCCTTTTATATCTTGATTATATAAATATGATTATTTTTAATTTTTTTATTTCCCATAATTATAATGAAATAATGAAAATAAATTAACATTGTCCATTAACCCTTAAAAACTATGTATTTTCACTATAACATAATTTCCATTCCAATAAAGTCTAACTATAACTCTAAAATCTCCTAAACATCTCACTAGAATGATATTTCAGGAGTTATAATATAATAAAAATAATTGTGATACACTACCTATTTTATAATGATATGTATTGAAACCATTTCTTAGATCCAACGAAACCAAAATCTCATCCATCACTATAAAAAACATGAAGTAATTTAACCCATTACGATATTATTTTTATGCTAGATAAAAATTCACCTCAAACCCAACTTTCCATCTTCATCCTACTTCTACAACTCCCATAAAGAACACATGTATGGTAATAATAAATAATATAGGCCCTGATGGGAACATTGATATTTATAATAGTTGAACATATATAACATATAAAACATATAACTTTAAAATAATGACAACATTAATTTTTCCAAGAATGTAATTTTGAACTATTACGTTAGTGGGACATCAGTAACCCAGAAAGTCCTCTATATAAAAAAACAAATCAATCCTAAAATATAATATCATATGAAAAAATACTTATAATAGTACAATTAGATATTTTTATGATTTTATTTTATAGGTATTGTGATGTCCCAGATCTGTTCTCCCAAATTTGATGCTATAAATAGACACTTTACATACTCACTTTGATGCTGCTTATAAGTTCCTTGATATATCCATACATAATTAAAATTTAATTATTTATTATTTAATCTATTACATCTTAATGATATTTTTAATTTTATAGAATTATTTAATTATGAAAAAACATAAAATAACAAAATCCATTTTTTTGTATAAAATAAAAAATAATTATAAATAAACCTGCTTAATCCATAAAGACCATTCATCATCTTCTATAAATTATTTCACACATGATATCACACAAAAAATATAACTTTTACTACTTCTATTCATAAAATATTGAAGTATGTACACATGAATGGGTGTGATCGAATTCTCTATAAGAGAAACATATATCAAAAGCAGACATGGCATAAACAAGAAATTAATATTATGACAAGAATAACTGAAAAACCTGAATCCATAATCAACATGAAATCAAGAGAATTCAATATCTAGGAAAATAATTAAAAACATGGTTATCGATAATATTGATCTCATAGATATGGAATTGAAAATTCCTAACACCAAAAAGATTCTATAAAGGCCTAATTCCAACACACTTAACTTTTGTTGAGACCACAACCAAGATGTAATGCTCAAATGGGTAATAATTCACCAAATACCCAAACCAACTTTACCTAAGGAGGCCTATAGATGCATAGAGGGGTTATATAATTTTGGTCCCACCCATCACCTAGTCACATCTAATGTATTCACCAAAATATTAAACAAGAATTTTCATTCTATCATGTAAGGAACCTATTATGGAATAAAAATATGGATATCCATATAATGGATAATATAGAATATCAATACATAATCTACCCATGTTTGTAGTTAATAATAATAATCAATAATATAAATACTTTTCTGAATGAAAATAAAAGGAATAAAATGATCATATCCCATCTAGATAAAAAAGGTGGATGGTCAAACAATAAATAATCAGCTTTACAATAATTATCTATATTGGAATAAAAACATACAAAACACCAATACTTTTATTGATGCCAATAAAAGTTAAAACATGATTATAATCTATCTAGAGGATAAAGAAAGATAGTTAAGAAATAGATAGTAAAATTTTAAATAATCATCCATATTGGAATAACAACATATGGAATGCTAATATTTTTCCCCATGTTGATGAAATAACATTATTTATAGGTGAACATAATCCAATATGAATTTTGTAAAATGAAATGTTCATGAAATATAGATGAACAAGTATAAAACTAAGTCAATAATTTTATAACATAATCATAAGATATCTAGGGAATTATGGTTAATGGTTTCAAATAATCATACCTCCCAATGTAAGAAAGGAAACATAGAAAGATATTGATATAGTTGCAAAACATCCTTGTAATAGAATTATTCAAATTTTATAAAAAATAGATGAAGAATACAAATTTTTAATACCATGAGTTCAACCTACCAAATGACAACATATATATATATAATTAATAATTAACCCCTTTAGGGTATGTCCTTTTTATAATTATATCGTAAAGGGAAGAAAAATCATAAAATAACATTTGGAAAACTGTTTTTCATTGATATAAAATATAAATTAACATGATTATTTTAATGGTATGTTTTTAAAAGGGGATATGAAATATTTTTAAAACCTTTACATTAAAAACTAATCTATAATATTGGATCCTTGAAGAGTTATAGTTTTTATCTTGGATAATTAAGTAGACGAATAAAAACATATGGGTGATTGGAAAAACTATTTTTAATATTTTGAAAAATAAATTTGTTGAAACCAAAATGGAATGAAGTGATATAAAAAATTATTTGTTTGAAAAAAATCATTTACCCAAATTTGAATATAAAATTTAATATAATGTAATATTAGATTTTGAGAACCCAAGAATGGAATAAAGAAGTTCATGATGAAGCAATATAACCAATGGAAATGAGACTTGAGTTATAAATATCCATTATGGGAAACATTATCAATGAATAATGAAACATTTTATAAAATGATATATGTGGTAAAAATTATAATAATGAGATAATACCGCTATAACACCCTGAAATTTTTATGAGATATATATTTTTTTATAATTTCTTTGATGTCTTGTGTTGTACGCTACACCAACATAATATTTAACTATATGCAACACCAAATTATCTTGTGGTATGTGCAACACTATTATTGTCTTGTGTTATACACAATTTCACATTATTTTGATAGAATTAATTTCATGCAAGATCGAGTTTAAGTGAACAACTAAATATTATTATGTTACTTTATAACCTAGACATTATAATGGAAGGTATGAAAAGTATTAAATAAATTATGAAAATATTCTTTAAACATGTATATATAATTAATTATTTGGTGAGAAATTAAATATAAATGAAAATAAAACCCTTTTTAAATTAAAGGAAATGTTTTTATGAGAAACTATTTAAATGAAAATAAGTGAGTTTATAAAATAAGAAAATCACTCTTGATGGATTTTATTAATAAAATAGATATATGTAATATATTCAATCTAATGTTTAAAATTAATCTTATTTGTTACTGTACATGATATAAGATCAAATTCAATTTTTTCGGATAAAAGAAGTAATTAAAAAAAATGCAGTTTTTCCGCCCTTTGATGAAATACGTATTTTAAATCTAGTTTTAGACCCATTTTTATATTTTGTTTGACAAAATAAACTTCTTATTTGAAATTGAAGTATCAAAATTTACTTTGGTTGAATTTTTAGAATTTTTCTGATAAGTTTAATGTTTTGATGAATATTAAAAAAACAATGCATTTTAATTGAAAACTACTTTTTTTAAAATTTATTTATAGTGATAAATTATATATTTGAATGGTTTTAAAGTATATATAGATTATATTTTTATCATTTAATGTAATTTACTTCAATGAAATTAATTTTACATTTAATTTTGATGTAAAAACATTTCAATCTTTTGCATGTTTTAACTTTTAAAACCCATTTTCTCATTTTGATAATGATAGCGATGCAAAGAGAGCCCGCAGCCCATGGGCTTTGTGGGTATGGGGCGGATGTGGGGCGGGGTGGGACTAAAATTTTTGACCATTTAGAGTGCGGGACAATGCAGGTTGGGCCCGTGTGGGTGAGGACCAATGTAGGTTGAGCCCGCGCGGGTGCGGGCTTGCCCGCGGGCCTAATTTAAAAAAAATATATATTATTTTTACAGTATATGTTTCTTTAATATTTTATTTTTTTTAATAAAAAAATAATGGTTAAACGGTGACATATGATTTCTCACCGTAATGGCCATATTAATTCAGCATTTATTCACATGTGAATTTCAAATAGGCCTATATTTATTGTTTTAATATGATATTATATTATTTATATAGTAATTATTAACCATATTCACATGGTGTGTCAACACATCTCTCGAAAAATGGAAATCATCGCCCCTATGCATGGTTTCAATTCTATAACAGTTATTATAATCATAATATTTTTTAGGTCGATTTAATTTTGTTATTATTTAATTTTATTTTTTTATTAAGAGAATATGATAGAACCTCGTGAAAACACTATTAATAGCTTCCTCTAAAACAGATCATTACCTGGAGAGACTTCATTCATTCACAGGTTTAGTTGTTCACATCACCACATAACCAAAATTATCATTCATCGCCCATCACTGATCAGTCACCTACTTTCTATCACAATAGTTCGACACCACATCGGTATCACCGCATGCCACCATTAACCCACAAAAAAATGTTACATCACATCCTTTAAAACTCTTTTTATTGTTAATTCATACTTCTCTCCAAAAATACCTTTAAGAATGAAAAAAAATATAGTATTTAAATGATTATAAATAGTATTCTTTTGGTAAATGTGGGTAAACCCGCGGGCAACCCGCTGGTAACCAACTAGTTTATGTGGGGTGGGGCGGGTTTGAAATTTTTTGTTCGCATTATATGCAGGATTTTGTAGACAAACCCGTGCGGGCTCAAACCTGTGCAGGCTTGGCCCGCCCCACCCCAGCCTGCTCGTTTCACATAATTAGATAATGAGATTAATTTTAAGTTAATTATTGAAAATTCTATGTTTTAAATTTTTAAAAATGGATTTTATATTTGAAATCAGTGGGTATAAATTATGTAAATATATTTCATTAATTTTTGGGCATTTTGAATAGTAACTTTAGTAATTTTTATTAATATGGTAAAAAGGTAAATCAGGTAATTAAGGGTAAAAATAATATTATAAAATTACCCTAAAACTTGTCTTAAAATTATTGTATAAGTGTGTTTCTACCTAAATCATCATTGGGTAGAAACAATATCTTTGTAAGCCACTTGGATGAGATTGGGACATTTAAAATATATTATTTAAAGAAATGTTAAATATGTCTTCCTCAAATTTTAATAACTATAGCTTTTTTAATATAATGTCATATAGAATCTAAATTCAACTATAAATACTCATTTAAAAGACAAGATTTTTTATTGGTAATTTTTAGGATATAGATAATTACCTTAAGGGATTATACAATGATGATGCAGAAATTATTTAATTGATGAAAAATCAATACAATAATAATTATTAAAATGATAATAACCAACAAAAGACAAAAAAACTTGACCAAATCTTATTGTTGGGGTATATCTCGATCAAAAACATCCAATATTATAATTAATTACCATTTAGAGTCACACGTAAAATATTATGACACTTATAATATTTTATTTAAAGTGATGTTAAAGTTGCCACATTCATGTTTTAATAAATATAACATTTTAATGTAGGATTTTAGAGAATATATATTCAATTTTAAGTATTATTATAAAATATAGAGGATTTATATTATTCATAGTATTTTATTTTTAAATTTTATTCAAAATATAGCTATATTAAATAATTACCCAATACTAACGTAGTAATTATTTTATTAATGGAAATATCAAAAAAATGTTATTAAAAATATTAAAATAAATATAATTGGTGACAATTAATATATCCAACTAATTTTCTAGATGACCATGAATTCATGTAAATAGGATAAAATATTCATTTCAAAGACGACTTATTATCTTCATATTTTTAAAAATCACTTAATTTAATAATGTCAAAATTGACACTATTGATTGTTTATAAAAATAATGTTTTATTAAATTATTTAAAAATCATAATACACTTTTTAAAATATAAAATAAATATTATATTATATAAAATGTTATAAATGTTTAATTTATGGTCTAATTTACACAAAACAAGTACAAAATTACTCAATTTTAATATTAAATATTTTTTTTACCTTAGTTACAATTAAAATAGAATAACTAGGGGTTAATTAAAATGATAAGGTTTAAATTGACAGGAAAACTTGCCTAAAATTAATTGGTTTATGAGATTAAAATATTATCTCATATCATATTAAAAAATATGACATTTTTGAGGTTTTTGTATGGGGTTTGATTTTATTATAAATTAATATTTTTGGAGATTCCAAAAGTTCCCCTCACCTCAATTATAAAAGGGAACCTCTTCCCTCACTTATTCAATTAATTTTGAGCCTTACAGCTCAACCATACCCTATGAATTTACTTTTTAAACTTCACTATTCAAATTCTAGAGGTTCTAGTCTTTTCAAAAGACCAACTCTAGTTTCTTTAAGAGGAGATCTAGAGGGAAATCATCAAAAAAGATGCAATATCTTCTACCAATTCATTCAAAATTATTTCTTCCACTACTTCTTATTTTTGAGTTGTTTTTGTAAAGACCAGGATTTTCCATGTAATTTTTTGAATTATATGGAATTATTATGAGTCTGCGAAAATTTACGGTCCATGATTCCAAGGCCCGGTGTGCCGAGAATGAATTTCTGAGATTTTTTTAAGGAATGTTCAGTAAACGCGCGAGCGGTATTTTCTAACTTTTGAACCGGTGCTCAGATTAAAAATCGAAGAGCACCGTTGAATCCTCATAGCTAAGATTCGCTTAAGGAAGACTTCACTTTGACCACAGTATATTGGGAGAAAAAGTTATATTTTGGACATTTAGTGAAATAATAAAATAATAAAGTTATTTTATTTCTCTCTTTTTCTTTTCCTCCAACGGACAAGCGGTGGTGGTGGGACCAATGATGTGTCAAGCCATTAAATGGCTTGACTCCTCAATGATTTGTAACAATGCCTTTGGAATTATTAAGGTTCCTTAATTATTTGAACATTATTAAATACACGTGTGTTACTCACCCTCCCCCTCTCCTATTTATATGGAGCTCGGGGAGGAGTGTTGGCATGAATTCACCAAGCGACGAAGTTCTGGTTAAGTACCATGATGCCAACCACTTGGAGAATGGGACCAGTTCCAGTGAGAAGTGATGAGCACCACCAAAGTACGAACTGAAGAATGACTATTGAGTGGTGTTGTTGGAGGCTTGTTGTAGGAATGACGAACACCGACTCTTCCTCAAACGTGGACGTTCTCCAATGATCTCGAGGTGGGGATTTATCTTGTTTTAATTTCAAGAGATTGTTGAATCATGTATCCTTCCCCCCTTGTTGAGACGCTAATGTGGAGGGTGTGGGACAAACAAACACGGCCCGAACCCTCCACTACTTTCCTAATCTATGTGTTCTTTGTTTCCCTTTTTATTCAGAATGGACCAAACCCAGAATGGAGGGTCAAGCAGTGAATAGGGCATCCTTGGGAGGCCATTGGTACATTTGGATGGAAAAACTGGCCACTGGAGCTCGCCCGGTGACCCGCGGAAGACCGTCGACAACCGGCACTGGCAGAGGAGGTGAAGATGGCAACCGACAACAACCAGCCACCGAGGAGACGGTAGCGCACTACTGGCGAAGAAGGCCACGACTGTAGCCACAACGGGTGAAGAAGGTGGCCAGCTTGGTCCGACCATAGAAGGCGGAGCGGCGCACAACGGCGCACCTACGGTAGAGATGGTCGCGGCTCCGACGCCGCGGCAGCAGGGACCCACACCCTACGGGTCCCACAGAGAACCAGGAGGCACCATGTGGTGCTGCCTCTCGATCCGAACGACCGTAGTCATTAGGGAAAATGGGGGGGGGATCCTCCTCCCGCACTAGCGGGCCGCTCCCCCAGTAGGCCGCGCCCCTCCTTAGGCTGGTTAGTGTGAGCCCCAATGGGCCGCACCTCTAACAGGTCGTGCCCCTCTGTGGGCCGAGCCACGTAAGCCTAACGGGCTGCGCCCTTTGTGTGCCGGGCCACACCCCTTCATGGGTTGGGCCGCTCCGCAGCCTAGCAGACCAAGCCCACCGCGGCCCATCCCAACCGAGCCGGTTCAGACCTAGACCAGTCCAGGTCAACCTGAACTAGGTCAGGTCGGGCCAGACCAGGTAGGGTTGGGTCAGACCAGACCCGGACCCAACTAGGTCCAGTTTCTCTAAAAGAGCTATAACTTGTGAACCGAGTGTCCGTTTGACGAACCGTCTGCGACACTGGGATCCTTGGAGCGAGATGGTCCTTTTGAGATACTCCATGAGAGTTTTAGAGAAATTTGGAGTATGGCCGGGTTGGATTGACCTCAAATCCAACTGGGACCTCGACACTAAAATGCCAATAACTTACAGACCGGGTGTCCAGTTGATGCTCCATCTGTTGCGTTGGAACCCTTATAATATGACGGATCACTGGGTTACTTCTTTGTGGGACTTCATTTTGGCTGAAATATTATCGATGGCTTGAAGAACGGTTGAAAGAGAACTGTCGTGGGCGCCCTCAAATGATTAATGTGATTTTGGGGTACTTAGGTGCAGCAGAATGGCTGACCAAGTTCGTCTCTCAAAGGAGGAAGTAAATTTAACAACTTATTAATGGTATTCTAAAAATAAAATAAAAGAGAATAAAATAAAAACACTAATTTAAAGTATTGGGGTTTTTTATATTTTATGAATCTAGAAGAAGTTTTCTGGAAGAAGATTGTATATTTTTTTTGTTTTTAGTTTTGAAATGAATTTCGATTAAAATGACACAACAAGAGGATGTTTTTTTATAAATTTATTTTAAAATGTGTAATCGATCTAACTCTACCTATTAATTCAATTATTAATCATTATCATTTAAATCAATATCCACTTAATTATGATCCCCTAATTTGTTATCCCTCGAACCCTACGAGAGTTAACTTAACCACAAAGATGAAATTACTTAAACCCTAGGCTAGCTTCGGAACACACAATCGCAGCACCCTGCTTTGATTGTTGTTCTAAGGATAGCTTATGGTCAGTGGTTAATTAGAGAACATATCCATTCTGGAAATGATGATGAATTGTATTTAGGGATTATATTTGAACTCTACAAATTTATCCCATGTGGTCTTGTATTACCGATTAAGATTACGCTCTCACAATTTATACAAAATCCCGACCTCGCGTGTTTTTGTGTTAATTGTTCAATTTCTTGCTTAGTTTCTTGTAATTTAAAAACAAAATTCATGGATAATATTATGTGAATTACAGTAGCTCATTGATTCAAAATAATTAAATGAAGAGGGTAGAAGATAGATCGATTGCTCAAAGACTACTTTTCCATGGGTGGCGTAATCATCGTAGAAGCGTTTTGCATGTGCAAAGGTTTATAATGGGTATAACCCAATAACGCTTCTACTCAAGAATTCCATCCAAAAGAGGAAGATTAAAAGAATAATAAATTTAAACAAAACAGAAGAAAAGAGAAGAAATAAAAGAAGAACAAAGAAGTTTATTACACAAACAAAATCATTACAACATGAAGGAGAAGAAGAAGGCTTCGTCGAAGGGATCCTTGCTTCAAGATATACCCTTATTGAAATGGTTGGAGAATTGGAGTGGATCCACTTCTCCTCTGCCCTAAACTTCCCAATTCACGTCCCAACCCCACCAAATGATAAAAACACCAATTTATAGAGTGGTGGGGGGGCTAGGATCAAAGTGGTTTCAAGTGTGAATGGGGAATCTCGGCCAAATATTTTATGCCAAATTGCATGGCCAATTTTACCACCAAAACGAGTGAATTGGCCATCCTTCAATAAGTAAAAATGTGTGGATACGGGTCCTCTATCTCCTCTACAAATTTGGGCTCAATCCAGGAACATATGAACGATTTATGTCTGAAATACAGAAGCTTCTCTATTCTGGCGAGTCCAGCCCAAATTTGACTTCATGGCCCATTTTCAATAAACAAATGCACTCTTTAGCTCTCGTGTTCGGAATAAAACATGTAGATAATTAAGTTAGGAACACTTTTACAAAATTTCAAATTCAAATAATAAATATAAAAATATTTATCATCGAAATACTACAGTGCACTATAAAGGGTAAAACTGGAATTTTCACCAAATTTTCAAATGAATGATCAAATCCAAAATATTTTATAAATAAACATATTTAACACAATGTGAGGAAATTATTTCATTTAGTATCAATAAAATATTCAACAAAATAGTGTTTTATCAACTCCCCCACACTTACCCTTTTTCACTCCTGAGCAAAATCTCATATCAAGTAAACATCAATATCAAATCAAAACCAATTTTAAAACACATATCCTTGAGATCAAGCAATTTTACACCAAGAAAAAAAATATATCATTCCTCATAAAAAACCATTATTTAAATTTCTTCATTTATATTATTCAATTTATTTCCACTTCATTTATCCTCCCATTCACAAAACACTTACCTCGCTTGAATTTTCTCTCATAACACAAATATCAATTTTTTTTGGCAATGTCTTTCTCATCCAAACTCATACAAGGGTCACCATAGGCTTGATATATTCCTACATCACTACCCGATGTGATTCAAGGACATATGTTTATCATGAGTACTTTTTAGGGTTGTTCTATGGCTTTTGGTTGGTAGGATTTAGATGTGAAAAATTCTGAGGCTGAATGAGGAGGGCTTGACTCTTTTTGAAGAAAAATTGCATTAATCTAATTTTCACTTAAATATGGTCTTCTACTCAATCCCCATAGTATCAATTAAGCTCCATCATCATGAAAAGTCATGAAAGGTTTACACCATTCATCATTTCAGCATCAAAAATTTCAATCTTCTCAAACATGATTTTCTTGAAAGCTCCAGAAAAGGAATAGCTTTCCACCTCAATTAGAAGCTCCTGAAAAGGCACAGCTTCACTTGTCATGAAAGCTCCAGAAAAGGAACAACTTTCAATATAATGATTTTCTTTAGTAGAAAACACATCTCTTCAGAATTTAATTTTCCACCCAAAGCATCACAGAATGTGGTCTCACAACACAAGATAGATTCCCCTACACTTAAGCTCAACTAGATTATGCAATTTCACTTCAAGAGTTGGTTGGATTGGGAAAATTGGCTTGTAATGTGGCTAACCTAACAGGTTGTGCATGGATTCTAAGGGCTACAAGGATTAAATATTCAAGGTAGGCCATTATAAAAAAAGATTCTTTGAAATATGGGGCTTTAATACCAAACAAATTCCTCAATCATTTAAACATAAGTACCTCAAACCCTCAAGTTTTGACAGGAATAGATCAAATTTTGGTTAAATCAAGCATGGTTTGGTTCTATCAAGAATTGAGGTGAATGTAAAGAATATGAAAATAATGGTTCAGAAGCCTCACAGGAAAGTGATTTCAAATATAAAGATAGTGAGATGTGGCATGAGATTCAAAATTCAGTGTACTTTTCATGAAATTACTAAATATTTGAACTTGAAACAAAGTAATTTCAGAATTCATTTAAGCTTAGTTTCAAGGGGTAAATTGTTTCACTTATTGATATGGATTTAAAAATTGTGATGAGAATTATTTTATCTCAAAATGTTTCAAAAAAAAAACATAGAAAATAAACACACAAAATTTGAAAAACACACAATTTTTTTTGGTTTTTTTTAAACAGGAAAACAATTGAAATTACTAAACTAAAAGGTTCCCTCCCCCCACACTTAAAATATTGCATTGTCCTCAATGTGAACCCATGAGATGATATATGTACATGAAATGTATAATTTTTAAATAGGACAAATAATATAAAAGTGAAAGGGTTGGGAACATCCTGATGTGCTCAAGTGATGATGGGGTCATGCAGTGTGATAAAATCCACCGCATCAGTAGGATGTCCCTCAATGTATCTCTTCAAACGTTTCCCATTGACTATAAAGCTCCTTACAGTGTTCTCTTGTGTGATCTCCAATGCACCATAAGGAAAAACATTAGATACAATAAAAGGGCCTAACCATCTGGAACACAACTTACCAGGCATCAGCTTCAGTCGTGAACTGTAGAGAAGGACTTTATCTCCAACATGAAACTCCATTTGTTGGATCATTTTGTCATGAGATGCTTTTGATATTTCCTTGTAGAGCATTGAGTTCTCATATGATGACAATCTAATCTCCTCAAGCTCTTGAATTTGCATCTTCCTTTGAATTCCAGCTTGGGCCAAATCCATGTTGCATTTCTTTATAGCCCAATAAGCCCGATGCTCAACTTCCACAGGGAGATGACACGCTTTCCCAAAAACAATCCGAAATGGGGACATACCAATGGGTGTCTTGTATGATATCCTATAATCCCACAATGCATCATCCAAGCGCTTGGTCCAATCCTTCCTATTTGGCTGCACAATTTTCTCCAAAATTTGTTTCAACTCACGATTTGAAACCTCAGCCTGGCCATTTGTTTGGGGGTGGTATGGTGTTGATGTTTTGTGTGTCACCCCATACTTTTGAAGGAGGGAAGAAAAATTACTATTGCAAAAGTGTGTCCCTTGGTCACTTATGATGGCCTTTGGTACTCCAAACCTGCAGAAAATTTGAGCCTTGACAAAATCCACTACAACATGAGAATCATCAGTCCTGGTGGCCTTGGCCTCCACCCATTTACTCACATAATCAACAGAAACCAAAATATAAAAAAATAAAAATGAACTAGGAAAAGGACCCATAAAATCAATTCCCCATACATCAAAAATCTCACAAAATAGTATGGGTTGTTGGGGCATCTCATGTCTCCAAGAAATGTTCCCAGTGTTTTGGCAATGAGAGCATGACTTACAAAACACATGGGCATCATGGAATAAGCTAGGCCAATATAACCCAGAGTCCAAAAACTTTCCTAGCTATCTGTTGGGGTCCAAAGTGTCCACCACATGCAAGTTTATGACAGAATTGAAAAACAGACTCAAACTCATGATCAGGAACACACCTCCTAATGACTTGGTCACTACACATGCACCAGAGGTAAGGATCATCCCACACATAAAACCTAGACTCAATTTTTAATTTTTGGACTCGATGTTTCTTTAAATTTGCAGGTATTTCAGAGGCAACAAGGTAGTTCACTAAATCAGCATACCAAGGATGCGTACCTGAGATGGTATAGAGATGCTCATCAGGGAAAGTGTCCTGAAGTGGTACTTGGTCCAAGGTGTCATCCTCTAGTGTGTGAGTAAGCCTACTCATGTGGTCTGCCACCAAATTCTCTGATCCCTTCTTGTCCTTTATCTCAATATCAAATTCTTGAAGAAGGAGCATTCAACAGATAAGTTGTGGCTTTGCATCTGGCTTCTTTAAGAGGTACCTCAAAGCTGCATGGTCAGAAAAAACAACTACTTTAGAGCCCAATAAATATGAACAGAATTTATCTGAAGCAAATATGACAGCAAGAAACTCCTTTTCTGTGGTTGTGTAATTTGATTGGGCTACATCCAGTGTCCTCGATGCATAGGCGATCACATGTGAACGTCCTTCCACCCTCTGAGATAAGACCACTCCAACCATGAAGTTGGAGGCGTCACACATAATCTCAAAAGGAATCTCCCACCGTGGGGGCTGTATGATAGGTGGAGTGGTTAGACGTTGTTTTAGATCATCAAATGAATTCCTGCAAGAAACATCAAACACAAAATCAGAATCCTTTTGAAGTAATTTTGACATAGGAAGAGAAATCTTACTAAAATCTTTGATTAAGCACCGATAAAATCCTGCATGCCCTAGGAAAGATCTAACATCACGCACACATGAATGATATGGTAAGGATGAAATAATATCTACCTTTGATCTATCAACCTCTATCCCATGTTTTGATACTACATGCCCTAAGACAATTCCATGCTCTACCATGAAATGACACTTTTCAAAGTTCAGGACTAGATTCTTCTCAATACAATGATTCAACACCTTTCCCAAACTAATAAGACATTCATCAAATGAATACCCATACACTGTAAAATCATCCATAAATACCTCCATGCATGTCTCAATAAAATTAGAAAAAATACTCACCATGCATCTCTGGAAGGTACTTGGGGCATTGCAAAGTCCAAATGGCATCCTCCGATAGGAAAATGTGCCAAAGGGACAGGTGAATGTAGTCTTCTCCTGATCCTCTAGAGCTATAGGAACCAGAAAATATCCAGAAAATCCATCCAAAAAACAATAGTGTGTTTTCCCAGCTAGTCTCTCAAGCATTTGATCAATAAATGGGAGGGGGAAATGGTCCTTGCGAGTGGACTGATTTAGTTTCCTATAATCAATACACACACGCCAACTGTTCTGCACCCTCATTGGAACTAACTCATCTTTCTCATTTTTAACAACAGTAACACCACTATTTTTATGCACAACCTGAATAGGACTTACCCACTGAGAATCTGAAATGGGAAAGATTATACCTGCCTCAAGCAATTTATCAAATTCTTTTTTAACAACTTCCAGGAGGGTGGGATTGAGTCTCCTTTGTGGTTGTCTCACCGGTTTAGCCCCATCCTCCAAGAGAATCATATGCATAAAAATGGAGGGGATAATACATGATATGTCAGCCAAGGTCCACCCAATTTCCCTAATGTTATCCCTAAAAATATTCAAAATCTTTTCTTCATGTTCAAAAGGGAGATTGTTAGCAATG
This sequence comes from Viscum album, assembly GCA_963277665.1. Taxonomy (NCBI): domain Eukaryota; kingdom Viridiplantae; phylum Streptophyta; class Magnoliopsida; order Santalales; family Viscaceae; genus Viscum; species Viscum album. The sequence goes on from OY728160.1 coordinate 1,808,574,619, forward strand.
ATAATAGGTAATCTCTCACCACTCAACAAGTATGAGCATTTCAGATTTGGTGGCAATGGCTTGAGTTCTAATGAAGGATGGTGTAGTATGGATGGAGACATTGAAGGAACTGAAATATGTGCATAAAGAGCATCAGTATCAGAATAGACATCATCAAAATCAGAGAATAAAGCATCAAATCCATCAGCATACTCAACAACCATTTCATAATCAGAGTGAACATGATCAAAATCAGAATATGAATCCACAACAAAATCAAATCCAAGAGAGGATTGTGTATCAGCAACATGTGTGGAAGTGCTCTTAGACATCAAACTCGAACCAATACTCATAATCTCCCTAAGCATAGGACAATCAAATTCTATGGAGTTTTTATTTGGTGGTTCAAAATGGGAGATAACAAAAGTAGAATGGTCCTCTGAGGGGTACTTCATGGAATCCATAACATTAAATATCACAACTTCATCTCCAAATTCCATGGAAAGTGTAACCTCATTGACATTTATGATAGTTTTTGTAGTCTTGAGGAAGGTCCTACCTAAGATAATGGGGGAATTAGAACTTACCTAATCATCCTCCATCTTAAGCACATAGAAGTCTGTTAGAAAGATCATGTCTCTTACCCGGACAAGTACATCCTCAAGGACTCCTGCTGGATATGTCGTAGCTCTATTCACCAATTGCACCACTACTCTTGTTGGCTTCAACTCACCAACCTGCAAGGGAGAGAATACAGAGTGAGGCATCACATTTATTGAATCTACCAAATCACAAAGAGCATCAGATAAGTGAAACTCCCCTATGGTACATGGGATGGTGAATGTCCCAGGATCCTTGCACTTTGTTGGCATTGCTAGAGTTGGTGTAATGAGTGCTGAGACATTCCTTCCAAGGTTTATCCTCTCATTTCCCTTGATCCCTCTTCGATTGGTACAAAGTTTTTTTAAGAATTTTGCATACCTTGGAATTTGATTAATGGCTTCAAGTAAAGGAATGTTGATCTCCACATGCTTGAATGTGTCCAAAACCTCCTTTTTCATTGCTTCTTCAGCCATCTTCTTGGTTTGAACAACCCTATTGGGAAAAGGAAGGGGTTTATAAGGAACATCATCAATATTTTTCTTACCTTTATCTTTCTCCTTGGATTTCTCATCAGTTGGTATGGAATGCGGCTTCTCTGGGGTTGAGGTGAATCCCAGTGGAATGGTAGGTACAAATGTATCGTTCATTTGCTTCCCACTTCTCAATGTGATGGCACTAACATTCCCCTTTGGATTTGGAGTGGGTTGGGAAGGTAGATTTCTGGAATTCTTACTTACAAGTTCATGGAGGGCAGTGGCAATCTGGCTCATTTGAGTTTTTAACTCCCTCAACTCCGAACTTTGACTCTTCATCTCATTCTATTGATTATGAATAATTTGATTCAAAAGATCATCAGTATTAGAATCTACCTTTGGTGGGGGATTCCCTTGTTGTTGGCTTGTTGATGCTTGGTCTTCAAATCTCCTTTGGGGTTGTTGGAAACCCTGCTGGTAAGGCAGAGGCTGCTGGAAGTTTGGTTGAAAAGGGGGCCTTTGTTGTTGTCCAGATCCATACCTCATGTCCGATTGATCTTTCCACCCTTGGTTGTATGTTGGAGCAAATGAATCAAACTTCTTTTGGGGATATGGTTGTTGTTGCTGCTAAAATGGTCTCTCTGGGAATACTGCTGCACAATCCTCTGTCTCTTGTAGTTGTGGGCAACAGTCAGTTGGGTGGCTTGTCTCAGTGCAAATGCCACAAGGCCTTGAAGGAGGGGGTAGAGATGTCTTTTGTGCCAAATCAATTTTCCTCACCATAGTTTTCAATTCTTATAACTTGGTATCAATCAAATGACTCTCAAGAGAAGAAGGACTTACCTGATGTACTCCCCTGATATGTGGTGTACCTTGATCACCAAATTGTTGGGAGTTTTGGGCCATCTTGTTGATCAATGCACGTGCGACTGTTGGTTTCTTGTCCACCAATGCTCCTCCAGCTGAAGCATCAACCATGCTCCTCTCCATGGGTGTGAGTCCTTCGTAGAAGTATTGGATGATGAGTTGCTCACTGATTTGGTGATGCGGACAGCTTGCGCATAACTTCTTGAATCTCTCCCAATACTCATACATTGACTCCCCTTGTGCTTGCTTGATCCCCGAGATCTCCTTACAAATGGAGGTGGTCCTTGATGCTGGAAAAAATCTCTGCAAGAAAAGACGTTTCAAATCGTTCCAACAAGTTACATCTTCAGGTTGTAAATAATACATCCAATCTTTTGCAGCTCCATCAAGTGAGAATGGGAATGCTCTTAATTTAATTTGATCTTCAAAAACATTTCTTGGTTTCAAGGTTGAGCAAACCACATTAAATTATTTCAAATTTTTATTAGGATCCTCACCAGAGAGGCCATGAAACTTTTGAAGAAGGTGAATTAATCCAGATTTCAATTCAAAGTCTGATTTGAGATTTGGGTATGCAATACAATTTGGTTGATAGTTAATATCTGGTGCAGCCAATTCTCAAATGGTTATATTAAGTTCATTTCCATTATTTCCAGCCATTGGTTCTTATTTTATGTTTGAATTTGAATAAATTCCAATTCCAACGTTTCCAGAAGAGAGGAATTCACCAACTGGTTGAATATTGAAACTTCCCGTAGACTGAGAATGTCTGATTCGAGCCCTAAGGCTACGTTCAATCTCAAGGTAAATATCTAAGAGATCTTCGGGATTAGTTCATGTCATAAATCAAATAAAAATGAAAATAATGAAATTTGACCATAGTAAAATAAAAATGAGAAGTTTGAGTTGATGGTCCAAAAAGAAGTAGAAGAAAATAAAAGAAGAAGAAGAAAAATCAGATTGGGTAAAGAAGGAAGAAAGAAGAGAGGAAGAGAATAAAAAGTAAAATAAAATAAATACCTCTAATTGGTTGAAATAATTACTTGTCTCCCCGGAAACGGCGCCAATTTTAAAGAGCACTGTCGTGGGTGCCCTCAAATGATTAATGTGATTTTGGGGTACTTAGGTGCAACAGAGTGGCTGACCAAGGTCGTCTCTCAAAGGATGAAGTGAATTTAACAACTTATTAAAGGTATTATAAAAATACAATAAAAGAGAATAAAATAAAAACACAACTTTAAAGGATTGGGGTTTTTTTTATAGTTTATTAATCTAGAAGAAGTTTTCTGGAAGAAGATTGTATATTTTTTTTTGTTTTTAGTTTTGAAATGAATTTCGATTAAAATGACACAACAAGAAGATGTTTTTTTAGAAATCTATTTTAAAAGGCGTAATAGATCTAACTCTAACTCTTCATTCACTTATTAATAATTATCATTTAAATAAATATCCACTTAATTATGATCCCCTAATTTGTTATCCCTCGAACCCTATGAGAGTTAACTTAACCACAAAGATGAAATTACTTAAACCCTAGGCTAGCTTCGGAACACGCAATCGCAGCACCCTGCTTTGATTGTTGTTCTAAGGACAGCTTATGGTCAGTGGTTAATTAGAGAACATATCCATTCTGGAAATGAGGATGAATTGTGTTTAGGGATTATATTTGAATGCTACAAATTTATCGCATGTGGTCTTGTATTACCGATTAAGATTACGCTCTCACAATTTACACAAAATCCCGACCTCGCGTGTTTTTGTGTTAATTGTTCAATTGTTTGCTTAGTTTCTTGTAATTTAAAAACACAATTCATGTATCATATTATTTGAATTACAGTAGCTCATTGATTCAAAATAATTAAATGAAGAGGGTAGAAGATAGATCGATTACTGAAAGACTACTCTTCCATGGGTGGCGTAATCATCGTAGAAGCGTTTTGCATGTGCAAAGGTTTATAATGGATATAACCCAATAACGCTTCTACTCAAGAATTTAAGTCCAAAGAGGAAGATTAAGAGAAGAATAAATTTAAACAAAACAGAAGAAAAGAGAAGAAATAAATTAAGAACAAAGAAGTTTATTACACAAACAAAATCATTACAACATGAAGGAGAAGAAGAAGGCTTCGTCAAAGGGATCCTTGATTCAAGAGATACCCTTATTAAAATGGTTGGATAATTTGAGTGGATCTACTTCTCCTCTGCCCTCAACTTCCCAATGCACGTCCCAACCCCACCAAATGAGAAAAACACCAATTTATAGAGTGGTGGGGAGGCTAGGATCAAAGTGGTTTCAAGTGTGAATGGGGAATCTCGGACAAATATTTTATGCCAACTTTCACCGCAAATTTGACCACAAAACGCGTGAATTGGCCGGCATTCCAGAAGGATAAAATGTGAGGATATGATTCCTATATCTCCTCTACAAATTTGGGCTCAATCTAGGCCTAGATGAAGGAGTTATGGCCTAAATACAGAATCTTTTCTATTCTGGCGAGTCCAGCCCAACTTTGACTTCATGGACCATTTTCAACAACCAAATACACTTGTTAGCTCTAGTGTCCTGAATAAACGTTGTAGATAATTAAGTTAGAAACACTGTTAAAAAATTTCAATATCAAATAAAAAATATAAAAATATTTATCATCAAAATACTACAATGCACTATAAAGGGTAAAACTGGAATTTTCACCAAATTTTCAAATGAATGATCAAATCCCAAATATTTTATAAATAAACATATTTAACACAATGGGAGGAAATTATTTCATTTATTATCAATAAAATATTCATAAAAATAGTGTTTTATCAACGGTTCTCCTAGAATCAAGCGTTCTATGAGCGAGAATCTAGTGGCCGACAGTGAGGCGGAGGTTGGAGACAAATCATACAGAGGTTAGTAGCAAGAAATCCTATGTGGGTCAGCACCTAACGATCCTGTGTGGATTAGAACCAAGTGATCCTGTGTGGATCAGCACCTCATGACCTGATGAGGAATCTCCTTAGAGAGGCCCATCATGGATCAACGACATACCGATCCTATGTGGGTCAGATCCTATGTGGGTTAGTGCTCAGCGATCCTGTGTGGATCAGTGCATACCGATCCTATGTGGGTCAGATCCTATGTGGGTTAGTGCTCAGCGATCCTGTGTGGATCAGTGCATACCGATCCTGTGTGAGTCAAATATGGTGTGGGTCATTGTGTGGGTTAGTACCTATCGAAATTGGGCAGGTCGGATCCTGTGTGGGTCATTGTGGGGGTTAGTACCTATCGACTCTGGGTGGGTCAGATCTAGTGTGGGTCATTACAGGGGTTAGTACCTATCGATCCTATGTGGGTCAAACTCCGTATGGTCTGCAGTAGTGCCTATTGATAGAATAAGATGATATATCTTCATGACTAATCATCTGTACTTCTATAAGTCACTTAAACCTAGTTTGAGCTGTATTTATTGCTTGTGATTTGTGACTGAGATCATGCTTTGTGGTTTTACTTTGTAGAATTCTGAGAGGCCATCGGGGGTCTCGGGGTCCCTACTAGGTATTGTTATACTCACCCCTGCACGGGCTTTGCTCGCACCTTGTTGTGTCTTGTGCAGACGACGAGCAGCTAGGCTGAGGTTTGACGGAGCCAGGACTAGGCGGTACGCGGAGGATACGGGCAGATGTGGAGTGTTGTGGAGATGATCTATACCTACCCTTAAGGTAGGATCCTTAGTGGACATTCCAGGATCTGTTTTATATTTCATTTTTACTTGTACTTTCCAGTTGGGCTTGTATTCTGGCCCCTTTACTTTCATTACACTTTTTACTACAATAGTTTACTTCGTGGTTTCTTCTCGTTATTTTATTGGATTCTGTTTGCACATGTTTTAAGGAAATGCCTTCCTATTATAGGGATATGCCTTTTTGGTACTAGTCACCAACCCCTGGCCTATGGAAGGTGGGCTTGGGGTAGTCACGACGCGGGCCCTGGGGGACGGGTCGTGACAAAGTGGTATTAGAGGAGTTGGTTCTACCGAAGAAATAGGACTTTGATCTTTTCTATGCGGAAATAGTGTTAAGTGTTATGAGTGTGGTTTTCAGTTTGGGGAATCCAGTGTTGGTGAACAACTAACGTATCCATACACCAGGACCCTGAATTCTGATTTCCAGATCAATGCACGAAAACACTGATTGCGCGTGTTTTGGAAAGTTTTTCTTATGATCTCTTTAAGACAGATCACCAAGTTAACTTATTAACCATGGTTCAAATATTTTATTTTAGTATGCCACCACGTAGATAAGATGTTAGAATTCCTAAGAGAGTACATGATGAAGGCCCACCGAGCGATGAGGCTTTGGTGCAGGGCCCTCTTATGGCGATAGTACCATCGGGTGGTGCACCAGTAGCACCACCACCAGTTGGGAAGAAGATGTCACCAACCCCACTAGTAGAGGGTGCATGTCGACTGAGCACATTTCACGGGTTTCAGCGGTAGATTCCTCCAAGGTTCCAAGGCAAGATGGATCCACAGGCAGCTGAGTACTGACTGGAGGTCGTGGCTAGAGTTTTTCACTTAGTTGGTACACCAGCTGATCTAATGGTGATCCTAGCTGCCAGTCTCTTTCTGGGAGTAGCTGGGAGATGATGGAGTTTGACACTACATATACATGATGAGGCGGCCCTCACCTGGGTGGACTTCAAGGGCCCTTTCAGGGTAGATTTCATCCCAATTACCCTACACTCAGTGTGTATACAGGAGCTGCTACACTTACTACAGGGTAGCTTATCAGTGGCCCAGTACTTGGAGAGATTCATCAACCTCTCACGCTACTCTATTGATATGGTGTATGAAACTTTTTTCTAGGGCCCGAACCTTTGAGCAGCGACTCTGATGGGAGATTAGAGCTTCTATGGTATCTCTCAGCATCCCGACACATGATGGAGTGCTAGAGAGAGCACTCATGGTGGAGATTTTACTAGCTGAGTAGACACCAACAACAAGACCCACCACCAGGCGACACGTAGTGTAGTCATATATGGATGATTGTAGGAATATGACATAGAGGTTCAAGCGGACCAGACCTTCTATTGGATGACCTCAGTACATAGGGTCATAGGTGTGGAGCTCGCGAGGTAGAGGAGGTTAGTTGGGAGGCAGAGTGTGCTTTAAATGTGGCGGGAAGGGCCACATGGCTCACGACTTCCTAACCCTCCGTACCAATGGTCATGAGATGGTCGCGGGACCACCGAGGCAGAGGCAGATATTCGAGCAAGGAGGTCTGTAGGATAACATATGTGGAAGAGGAGCCGACCGTGCAATAGGTGGTGGGCAGCGATTTGAAGTTCTACCGCCGCCACCACCAGGTGGTCTACCCCGATCACAGGAGTAGGTGGAAAGGGGCGAGCACAACTACAGGCAGCTGGTACCTACGACCACAGTGCTTCGAAGATTATTAGAGGTATGATCTATTTCTATTGCACCCTATCTGCAGTACTTATAGACACAATATCCAGACACTCTTTCATTGCTGTGACACTCGTTCAGAGCTCAGAGATTCCAATGGAGCTGTTAGATCAATTCCTATGATAAGAGACTCCTATGGGAGAAGATTTGGTGATTACACACTAGTTACGGTAGTGTGAGCTTACTTTAGGAGGCAATAGCTTTGGCTTGGATCTTCTAGTAGTGGCCTCGAGGCCTTACGACGTCATCTTGGGTATGAACTGGTTATCCACAGTCCATGCTCTGATTGACTATATTAGGCGCAAACTGAGAAGTGCCCGCGCGGATGAGACCAGGTTTTTCCTTTACTGGGGAGAAGGGAACCTTTGAATCATAGGATGGACTTACCCGGAGGAGGGTTCATCTGATCACACATCAGTTGGCTAGCCTTACCCTCAGAGCAGTTAATGTTGAGAGTCTGAGCTATCCTGTAGTGGTGGACCAGTATGAAAATTTCTTCCCTGATGATGTTTCGGGACTACCTCCACTCAGAGAGGTATACTTTTACATCAACCTGTACCCCAATAAAACAACGATATCTATGCCATCATATCTAATGGCTCCCGTGGAGCTTTGTGAGTTATGTGTATAGTTGGAGTACTTATAGAGGATGGGGTTCACAATGCCCAGTGTTTCTCCATGGGAAGCCCTGATTTTGTTTTCCAAGAAGGCATATGAGAGTTTGAGAATATATGTGGATTATTAGTGCCTGAACCAGGTGACCGTGAAGAACAAGTATCCACTTTCAACAATTGATGATCTTTTCGATCAGTTGAAGGGAGCTCATTAGTTATCGAAGATAGACCTCAGATCAGCCTATCATCAGCTTAGGGTATGAGATGAGGATGTGCAGAACATGACCATTAGATGTCGGTATGGCCACTATGAGTTCTTGGTTATGCCATTCAGTGTGACCAATTCCCCTACAGTGTTCATGGGACTCATGAACAGGATCATCCAGCCATACCACGATTGATTTGGGGTGGTCTTCATCGATGACATTTTGGTGTACTTGGTGTTAGAGGAGGAGCATGCCTATCATCTACAGGTAGTTCTGGATACACTCCAAGGGTAGCAGCTTTATGGTAAGCTCTTGAAGTTCTAGTTCTGGATACATGAGGTCCACTTTCTGGGAAACGTTATCTCGGAGGCTGGAGTTTCAGTGGATCTAGCAAAGATATAGGTTGTTCTATCTTAGGATCCACCTAGGAGTGTGACCGAGGTACAGAGCTTCATGGGGTTGACTGGGTAGTACCAGAGATTTGTACCTGAATTTTACAGAGTTGCGACACCCTTGTCAGTTTTGACGAAGAAGGGACATTCCTTCATATGGACAGAGAGATGCTATCAGAGTTTTCAGGAGTTGAGGTAGAGACTGATGAGTGCCCCAATCTTGAGGATACCAGAATAGGGCGTTAGGTATATAGTCTACTATGATGCATCAGGGACCAGACTTGGATGTTTCCTGATGCAGGAGCGAGTAGTGATCAATTATGGTTCATGACAGCTAAGAAAAAATGAACAGAACTACACTACCCATGACCTGGAGTTGACAGTAGTGGTCTTCACCTTCAAAATTTGGTGACATTACTTGATGGGAGAATGTCTTATAGTCTACTCTGATCAAAAGAGTCTCAGGTATATCTTCTCTCAGAAGGACCAGAACCTGAGGTAGCGGCGATGGATGGAGTTCCTCTAGGACTATAACTTCAAGATAGTCTACAGTTCTGGGAAGGGGAACGCAGTGGCAGACACACTCAGCAGGAGGTCCAGGCTATAGTTGTTGAGTGAGGCGAAAGAGAAGCTAGCCGCATTGTAGATATCCTTTGTGGATAGAGATGGAGAATCTTACCTCTAGTAAATGACTGTCACTCCCTCACTTCTTCAGTGAGTTTTGGAGGTACAGCTTGGGGACATTGATTGCGAGGCTATACATGACCAGATATCCTCAAGATAGGCACCTGATAGATTTTCTGAAGGTGGGGATCATGTCATACTCTTTAGAGGACGCACCATGGTACTAGTGAAACTACAGGAGGAGGTGTTGAGGGATTTCCATACGTCCCATATGGCGGTACATCATGGTGTGGAGAAGATGTAACAGGACGTTCGACATCCGCACTGGTGGCCAGGGATGAAGAAATCAGTGGCAGAGTTTGTTTCACGATGCCTCACTTTTTAGTAAGTGAAGACTGAGCATCAGGTTCCAGTAGGTTTAGCGCGGCCACTAGAGGTGCCAGAGTGGATGTGGGATGAAATTTCCATGTATTTTGTGATAGGACTACCATGTATGTCCAGGGGCCATGATTCCATCTGGGTGATCATTGACCGACTCACCAAGTCAGCCCACTTCCTACCCATATGAGAGCAGGGATCAGTAGAGGGCTTGAGATGCCTCTTTGTACAGGAGATTGTGTGATTTCATAGGGTTCCATTGACGGTCGTCTCTGATCGTGATGCACGTTTTATATCCCAGTTGTGGAAGGGACTACAAGAGGCGTTTGGGACATATCTACGTTTGAGAAACGCCTTTCATCCTCAGATGGATGGTTATATGGAGCGGACCATTCAGACACTATATTACACACTACGTGCTTGCATCCTAGATTTTGTCTACAGTTGGGAGGATTAGTTTCCCTTGGCGGAGTTCACGTACAATAAAAGCTATCACTCCACCATCAGTATGGAACCATTCGAGGCCCTATATGGTCGACCATGCAGATCAAATATATGCTAGATAGACCTAGGGGAGTCAACACTTACGGGTCCAGAGATGGTACGGGATACCACTGAGAAGGTGAAGATCATCCGGGAGAAGATGAAGATTTCACAAAGTAGGCATAAGTCTTATGCTGACGGGAGACTAAGACCTTTGGAGTTCGAGGAGGGAGACCATGTATTCCTATGGGTCTCACCTCAACGAGGTTTGTGGAAATTTGGTCAGGGAAACAAGTTATCTCTGAGGTTTATTGGACATTTTTAGGTTCTCATCAGAGTTAGAGAGGTGGCGTATCACTTGTCCCTTCCCCCACAGATGCGTTGGATTCATGATGTTTTCCACGTGTCGCAGCTGAGGAGGTACGTGCACGATCCATCGCATGTCATCGACTGGGGAGAGATGGACATTGACGATGAGGATACCATTACAGAGGTTCCAGTAGAGATTGAGGATCGATAGGAGCGGGTCCTTTGTGGATGATCGATACCTATGGTGCGTATTTTCCGAAAAAATGAGAGCCTCTAGAAGAGTACATGGGAGAGAGAGGCTTAGATTCATGATCAGTACCCCCATTTGTTTCCTCAGTCCTTATTGTGGCTTTCGGGGATGAAAATCCCTATGGTGCAGAGAATGTAAAGACCTGGATTTTACATGTATTTTTTTAATTATATGGAATTATTAAGAGTCTGTGAAAATTGACAACACATGATTCCGAGGCCTGGTGTGCCTGGAATGAATTTCTGAAATTTATTTAAGGCACGTTCAGTAAACGCGCGAGCAGTGGATTCTAACTATTGAACCAGTGCTCGGATTAAAAATCTAAGGGAACCATTCAATCTGCAGCACCAGGATTCACTTAAGGAAGGCTTCACTTTGACCATAGTAGGTTGGGAGAAAAAGTTAGACTTTGAACATTTAAAGAAATAATAAAATAACAAAGTTATTTTATTTCTCTCTTTTTCTTTTCCTCCAATGGAAAAGAGGTCATGGCAGGAACAAAGACATGTCAAGACATTAAATAGATTGACTCCTCAATTCTTTGTAACAGCGCCGTTGGAATTAGGAAGGTTCCTTAATTATTTGAACCTCATTAAATCCACATGTGTTACTCACCCACACCCTCTCCTATTTATATGGATCTCGAGGAGGAGTATTGGCATGAATTCCCCAAGCGATGAAGTTCTGGTTATGTACCACAACACCAACCACTTGGAGAATGGGACCGGTTCCAGCGAGCGATGACGAGCACCACAGAATCATGAATCGAAGAATGAAGATTGAGCGGCATCGTTGGAGGCTTTTTGCGGGAACGATGAACACTGACTCTTCTTCAAAAGAGGGTGTTCTATAACGATCTTGCGGTACCGATTTATATTGTTTTAATTTCAAGAGATTGTTGAATCATGTATCCTTCCCCCCTTATTGAGACACTAACGTGGAGGGCGCAGAAAAAACAAACAAGGCCCGAACCCTCCACTACTTCGCAAATCTATGTGTTCTTCGCAGAACTTTTTATTCATATTGGACAGAACCCAGAACGGAGGGTTAAGAAGCGAAGAGGGAATCCCGAGGAGGCCATTGGTACCTTCGGAAGGAAAAACAGGCCACCGAAGCACACTCGGTGACCTAAAGAAGACTGCCAGCAACCAGAATCTGTAGAGGAGGTGATGATGGCGGCCGACCGCGGAGGACATAGTGGCGTACCATCGTATGCCACCGGTGAAGAAGGTCGTGACTGTAGCCATGGCGTGAGAAGATGACATCCAGCTGAGGCCTTCCGTGGAAGGCGGAGTGGTGCACAACGGCACGCCGCCGACGGAGAAGGCCACGACTCCGACACCACGGAAGCAAGGACCCACACCCTGTGGGTCCCATGGAGAACCAGGATCCACTACGTTGTTCCACTGCTCGAATAGAACGGCCATAGTCATTCGGGAAAACCGGGGGGGGGGGGGGGGGGTGGGGTGGTGGGGGAGGGTCACTCCCCCCCATGCCAGCTAGGGCGGGTCCCACACCATCAGGCTGTCGCTCCAGTAGGCCGTGCCCATCCTCATACCGGGCTGCTCGAGCCCCAGCGGTCTGTGCCTCCAGTGGGCCATGCGAGCCCAGTGGGTCACTCCTTTCTGTGGGCAGGCCAGGTCGGGTCGGGTCGGACCGACCGGGTCAGACCAGATTAGGACCCAACCAGGCACAATTTCGCTAAAAGAGCCATAACTTGTGAACCGAGAATTTATTTGATGAACTATATATGGCAGTGGAATCCTTGGAGTGAGATAGTCCTTTTGAGATACTATACAATAGTTTTGGTGAAAGTTGGAGCATGTCCGGGTTGGATTGACCCTGAATTCAACTGGGCTCTCGGCACTAAAATGCTAATAAATTACAGACCAGGCATCCAGTTGATATGCCATCTATTGCATTGGAACCCTTATAATGTGATGGATCATCAGGTTACTTCTTCGTGGGATTTTGTTCTAGTTGAAATACGACCAATGTCTTGAGGAACGGTTCTCCCAGAATCAAGCGTTCTATGAGCGGGAATCTAGTAGCTGGTAGTGAGGCGGAGGTTGGAGATAGATTATACAGAGGTTAGTACCGAGTGATCCTATGTGGGTTAGTACCTAGAGATCCTGTGGGGATCATAACCGAGCGATCCTGTGTGGATCAGCACCTCGCGACCCGACGAGGACTAGCCATAGAGCAACCCGTCATGGATCATCGACATACCGATCCCGTGTGGGTCGAATCCTATGTGGGTCAGCGCTCATCAATCCTATGTGGGTCAGTACATACTGATCCTATATGGGTCAGATCCTGTGTGGGTCATTGCAGGGGTTAATACCTATTGACTTCGGGCGGGTTAGATCCTGTGTGGGTTATTGCGGGGGTTAGTACCTATCGACTCCGGGAAGGTTGGATCCTCTGTGGGTCATTACAGGGGTTAGTACTTATCGATACTGTGTGGGTTAAACTCCGTATGGTCAGAAGCAGTGCCTCTTGATAGAATAAGATAATCTAGCTTTAAGACTATTCATCTGTACTTCTATACTTCACTTAAACCTGGTTTGAGTTGTGTCTATTACTTGTGCTTTGTGATTGAGATCATGCTTTGTGATTTTACTTTGTGGAATTCTAAGATACCTTTGGGGGTCTCGAGGTCCCTACTTGGTATTGTTATACTCACCCTTGCACAGGCTTCACCCGCACCTTGTTGTGTCTTGTGCAGACGACGAGCAGCTGGGCTGAGGTTTGATGGAGCCAGGACCATGCAGTACGCGGAGGAGACGAGCGGACTTGGAGTACTATGGAGACGATCTATACCTACCCTTCAGGTAGGATCCTTGGTGGACATTCCAAGACCTGTTTTCTCTTTCAGTTGTACTTGTACTTTCCAGTTGAGCTTGTATTCTGGCCCCTTTACTTTCAGTACACTTTTTACTACAACAGTTTACTTTGTAGTTACTCCTTGTTGTGTTCTTGGATTGTGTTTTCACAGATTTTATGGCAATGCCTTCCTGTTATAGGTATACGCCTTTTTGGTGCTAGTCGCCAACCCCTGGCTTATGGAAGGCGGGCATGGGGCAGTCACAGCGTGGGCCCTAGGGGACAGGTCGTGGCATTTTCCATTATAAAATAATAACTCTAGTATCTCTTATATTATGAGATGTTATTATGATTATGGAACAACCGTATTCCACCTTCTATCCATCCTACAAAACAAGAAATCACCACGTGTGCGTATGTTTGACTTACCGTCTCCACACCATGGTGTAATATGTTTTTTACAACTTCTATTTGATGGGTATAATGATGGAAATAATTTAAATATATAGTGATTATAACATTATATTGATCCTAGAACAACAAATATACCTTACACTTCCATACTTTTTACTATTACAGAAGTGATACCATTGCTTGTGCGTACGTACGACCTACCGTCTCCACAACGTGATATGATTCATTTCCATATCCACTATTCATGAATGATTATATAAATGTATATAATGAATAAATATGATATATATTACCATAATATAATTCTTTAAATTGTTTAATTATATCGTATTTACAAGAATTTGGACTTATATGACAAAACATGCATGAGAAAATAAAGCAGTTAAAACCAAAAGAAGAGTAATAATGATATATTATTAAAAGGGTGATAATATGATCATATATTATATAAAAAATTTAAATATGGTTTTGGAATAAGTTAATAACATTATTTAATCCATTATAAATGAGATTCAAATACATATGAAGGAAGTCAACTATAAGTTAAGGGATAATTTCGTGATCTCATTTTTATTCAAGATTGTTTATATGTAAGTATTTACTGGGGTATATTTATCATTCATTTCCATGTTTCCTAAATATGTGTTATAAAATATCCTTTATATTATTCTACTATTTTTTAAAGTCATTTTTATTCATTGGTGAATCATTACTAAATGGTATGAAAGTAATCTTTTTCTTATTTCAACATGATATACTTTTTGACTTATCTAGAAAAAGTACGAGAAAAATGATTTGTTTTAACTTATACTACATGAATGGATTATTTATTCTTTCATAACTCATTATTCCAAAGAAGCTTCTGTTACAATATTTCAAGTTTATTTTCAAGGAAATTATTTTATTTTAATATTGCACGTTATTTTTAGAAAATAAAACATTTTCAAAGAAGAAATGATATTTTTCTCAAGAATTAATTTCAAGAATTCAATCAAAATTATTTTCCATTTAAGATGAAATTATTTACTAGGAATATATTTCAATTATACTATACCTATTATTACTATGTTTTGATTATTTTTATGATGGAATGATATTTATTAAATCCATTTGTCTTACATGGATTGATGGAATGATGTTTAAGAAACCCATTTTATTCCTTGGGTTATACTATGATGAATGATTTATGATCATGTGGCACACATATGTTTGGTTTTCATTATGTGCTGGGTGGGATGTATATCTAATCCAATGCATTGGGTAAATATATATATATCATATGATAGATATGATTTTAATAAGAAATGTTATCAGTTCTGTAATACAGGGATGAACAATAAGTAAACTCGGTTAAGTAATATAGGGCTAGAACGAGGAGTGAACTTAGTTCAGTAAAGGAATTTTTCCACTATGATGGAAATGATTTCTTATTCTTATGGGTTTTCCAAAATTCCATGTTTTATCACTAAGTTATTATTTTATGATTTATATCTTAAGAATTTTTATGATTGAAAATTACGATCATTGATATGAAGGGTATAATATTTATATTCATACACCCTTATATATATGTTATGATTCATAACTCCTTTTTTTTACCCTTACTGAGAATTTGAGCTCACCATTTATTATTATTTATTTTCCCTAGGTTTTAAAAAATGGTTTTAGGTAGTAATATTAAATGGGAAGATCTTTGTGGGAAATATTAAATATCTTTCACTAGACTTTATGTTTATGTTCCAAGTCTCTAAAGGAACTCAACTAATACGATATTTGGGAATCTACTTGTGTAATTTATTAAGTATTCCACAAAATTAATGTAATTTACATTTATTTCAATCTTGTATAGTTAGAGTTGGTATCAGAGTGAAGGTTTATTTAAACTTTGGAAACTAGTTTGAGAAAACTTTAGTAATACCCCTAAGGATATTTTTAAGGATACGTATAGGGATGTACCTAAGGGTAATTCTACATATTGGTTACAATCCTTGAATTTTGGTAATGATTATGGTTAAACTAGGATTAAACCTAATATTTTAGATATTGAAATTACTTCCCCTTGATTATGTTGTTTTCCTACTATGATTTTTTCCTCTCACACTATTTTTTTGGGTTTTATAAAATGGATAGAACCCGAAGGAATCATGTTAATGATGAATTCAATGTGAAATGCAACAATTGTAATCCTAAACAACTAAATGTTATGGGATATATAATGAAAAAACTTATATCTATAATTACACAAGATATGATTCATTATGGACTTCCAAATGAGTAGAGAAGGGAACAAATTTTTTTTGAGTCCTTTATGAGGCAATGCCTACCTTCTTCTAGTGGGTCTTATGATCCACTAGTGGCTGAAAAAATGGATTAGTACATCTGAACAAATATTTTTAGTTCTCTAATGTTTAGATCATGATAATTTCATATTGGAAGTCTATCGTTTGGAAGGTGAAGCTTATCTATGGTGGAATCTTATCAAGAATACTAGGAAAATAAATGAAATTGACTCTATGGGATGCGATGAGTTTAAGAACTTATTTTTGACTAAGTACTTTCCTCGTATTCTTTGTATGATGATAAAAAACGAGTTCCTTGAGCTTAATAAAAATGATGATGAATATTTTGGCACATTCAAGGAAAATTTTACAAGACTTGAAAGGTATGCTTCTCACATTATCATCCAACCTAAAAGTAAGGTTGATCAATTATTCATTGGCTTAAAACCAAGTCTTAGAAGGGAATTTTCCATAATATAATTTAGTATCTATGAAGAGGTTTTACATTGTTCTATCAAGGGAGAAATGGAATTTGGGTTTACAAATCAATCTCATGGTCTTGATAAGAAATATAAGATGGAGTTCAAGGGAAAATAACAAAACCATGGTGAAAAGAAGATACACATTTCCTTATGATAAACGTGAGGAAATATGTATGGTGGAGATTGTCATAAAGGGAATATTAAATGTTTTATGTGTGTAAAATAAGTTCATCAGGTAGTTGAGTGCTGAAGTAATGGGAAAATGATGGCTAATAATACAAATAGAGAAAATTATACATAGAATGCACCTCCCGCACTTCAATGCTACATGTGAAAGGAAATGGGGAATTATGATAACCAATTCCCTAATTCAATAGTTATTGATGATGATTGACATAAGAAACCTCTTAAGAAAAAAGGCAAGTAAAATCACATGTGATCACTATTGGCAATGTAGATTATGATAATAAAGTAGTGGAATGACTGAGTGTTTATATAATGGTATTATAGAATAATGTTATAGAACCACTTTAATAGTATTATAGAATAATGAAATATCTATGTATTAGTCCACTGTGGGTTTTCCATACATATTTAAGAGTATATGTTGAGTGGTACTGGTGACCATAAAAAGTTATTCAGATATTTTTGGAAAACACGTTAAGGGAAGGATAACACTTAATATGTGTAAAATGTTGGGATAAGTAAACAAAGAGATGTTTGATAGTATTAATGACCTTGGGAATTATATGATGAGAAAGAGATTTATGATATCATGGATTGAGTATATAGAATTTTTGGGATATATTGTTTGTTTAAAGAGTTAATTTTTAAATTCATGTATGTTTTCACTAATGTTTTATAATAATTTAGGTTATTACCATGCTTCAAGAGAATACATGATGAAGAAATTCACTTGTTTGGGATGTGACCAACAAGAGATAACCTATGATATATGGGGGATAACTATTAAGCCAAGTTAGTGAAACTATTTCTAAAGTATTGGATTTCAATATTTTATAAGGATTTAAAGGTTTTCAATTTATGGAATGTTTAGGTTAATCTTTGGATGAAGTTTGTTAGAATAATGTATTAAATCACCATAGGTGGACTTATGCATATTTGACAAATTGTGCTAACCTTTTTGTTATGAAATTGACATATGGAATGACCTATCATTCTATTTATGGATTGCATGATCTGTTAATGTTTCAGGAATGAAAAAATCAAATTAATTTTATTGAATAATATATGAAGTGGAAATTGTTCAAGGAACAACCAATGGTGAGGTTGTGCTGAAATCAAGTAAGTATTTCTTCTCATGAAAAATTCATTATCCTAGTACCTTTTTTATGATGAATAAAATGGTTCCTTAGATCATAATATATTGATGTATTTGTGATTGTTTAATTTCTCCTAATCATGTTCTCTATCACTCTCCATTAGAACTTGATAGTTTTATTTCTCTTCCATGTCCATGTTTTCACTTTCCACTTATGTTCTCCTATGTGAAAACCCAGTGATGAGTTACTTTGGGTAACCATTATGTTTATAAATTTACTTTTTAAAAATAAGTTTTAGTATTCATTTTTATGATGTGGGTTTCTATAAAATAAAATTTCATGTATTTATCCTTTTATAACCCAGACAAATTTTGAGGGTGAAATTCATTTTAAGGGGGGGGGGGGGGGGTAGAGTATAACACCCTAAGAATTTTATGAGAGATATATATTTTAATTTCCTTGATGTCTTGTGTTGTATGATACACAAAGATAAGTTTTCACTACATGAAACACAGAATTAGCTTACGGTATACACAACACTATTTTTAGCTTGTGTTGTACACAATTTCAAGTTCTTTTGATAGAATTCAGTTCATACAAGACCGAGATTAAGAGAACAACTAAATATTATTATGTTACCTTATAACCAAGCCATTATAATGGTGGGTATGGACATTATTAATTGAATTATGAAAATATTCTTTAGACATGTATATATAATTAATTCTTTGGTGATAAATTAATTATAAAAGAAAATAAATCCCTTTTTAAATAATAAGAAATGTTTTTCTAAAAAACTATTTAAATGAAAATAAATGGGTTTATAAAATAAGAAAAACACTATTTATGGATTTAATTAATAAAATATATTTAATATATTCAATATAAGGTTTCAAATTTATCTTATTTATTTTCTAGATAATATATAAAAACATTCAATTTTTTGGATAAAATAAGTATTTTTCAAAAATGCAGTTTTTCCACCTTTTGATATCGCACCCATTTTAATTATAGTTTTGACACTTTTTTATATTCTATTTGAAAAAAATAAACATCTACTTAAAGAGAGGAGTATCAAAATTAATTAATTTTTTAATTTTTTGTATTTTTTTGATAAGTTTCATGTTTTGATGAGTAGTAAAAAAATAATGCATTTTAATTGAAAAAGACTTTTCATCAAATTTATATTTAGTATTAAATTATAAATTTTAATAGTTATAAAATATAAATAGATTATATTTTTATAATTTAATATAATTTAAGAATTCATATTAATTTTACAAAGAATTTAGATGTAAAAACATTTCAATATTTTGTATGTTTTAACTTTTAAAACCCGTTTTCTTATTCTGATAATGAGATTAATTTTAAAATAATTACTGAAACTTCTATGTTTTGAATTTTAAAAAATTGATTCCATATTTTGAATTAGTGAGTCCAATTTTTTTAAAAATATATTTTTTTATTTTTGGGAAATATAAATAGTAACTTCAGTAATTTTTAATAATACGGTAAAAAGTTAAATCGGGTAGTTAAGGGTAAAAATAATATTATAAAATTATAGGAACTGGGCATATAACAGAAGCCTCAAATAGGTGGGATTTTAAAATTTTTCCACCAACCACTACTGGAAAACTAACCTATACCAACGGTTTGGAACCGTTGGTATAGGCCTCCAAACCGTTGGTATAGCCTATACCAACGGTTTGAAGAACCATTGCCAAGTAAGCCGTTGGGATAGGTCTATACAAACGGTTTTCCCAAAACCGTTGGTATAGACCTATACCTACAGTTTTGGAAACCGTTGGTATAAGTAATATGAAAATATATACCAACGGTTATGGAACCATTGGTATATGTATTTAAAAAAAACATTCGCTGGGATTTGATCCCACGACCCCTATTTTATCATTCAACGACTTAACCACTAACCTAACGTGACTTTTATGAACATAATTACATAAATATATATATATATATATATATGTATTCTCATAATTATTTTAAATTTTGATTTATATAATGTTCTCGGTAATAAGAACTGATAAAAAATCAAAGGATCTATACCAACGGTTTTGAAAACCGTTGGAATAGAGTTTGAGCCTGGATTTTGATTTTGTGATCTATGGGGTAACTTTCCCAACGGTTTGGCCAAACCATTGGGATAGGTATACCCTTTCCCAACAGTTTGGCCAAACTGTTGGGAAAGGTGTCTACAATGTGGACTTTTCCCAAAGGTTTAGACAAACCGTTGGGAAATGGTATACCTATCCCAACGGTTTTGGGAAAGGTGGCCACAAAGGGGACTTTTCCCAACTGTTTGTCCAAACCGTTGGGAAATCCATACCCTTTCCCAATGGTTTGGACAAACTGTTGGGAAAAGTGGCCTCAAAGTGGGCTTTCCCAACGGTTTGGCCAAACTGTTAGGAAAGGGAACCTATACCAACAGTTTTTACAAACCATTGGTATGGAAGCATTGGGAAAAGTCATATTTCTAGTAGTGAATGATCGACGTAATCTTATCGAAGTCTGCGAAACGATGCCTGTTTAAAGTTGAGGATCTTGCGTGAAGGGTTTTAAGCATAAATAATAAAACTATAAAATAACTAATTTAGATCTGAAGCCACGCACGATGTCTGCTCATCATTGGCGATCACTACTAAAAGAATCTAAATCTGAATTCCTCTAGACCATCCACACATTCTTCAATAAATCCATGGGATTTTCGATTGTCATAATCCAGGTGTTAGCGCGGAGATACGACGACTCCTTCAACACTTTGACGATCACTGCATCGCTCTACTTACGATGCGTGAGAGAGAGATCCATCCGAGCTCCTTATATCCCAAGCCTCTTTCTCTATGATATGGGAGAGAGAGGAGGAGAGAGAGTTACAATGAATAGTTCACGGAAAACTCCTATCCTCCTCTATTTATAGAGTGAAATGAAATTACACAGAAATGCTGGCCCAACTCCCAAACAATTAATCACACTATATAAATAATATTTTGATAACTAAACTGAGTCATAAATATTAATTTTGTTATCACTTACTTGTAATATATTAAAATTTATTACATGATAATAATTGAGTCATTAACTAGACTCATCGTTCCCATAAATATTAATTGAACCTTAAATATTTAATATTCATCAATTAATATTTCTCATGTATTTACTTAAAACTCATAAATAACTTTAATAAATAATTTCAATTATCATTATTATAAACTCGAATAATATGAATTTATTTATTTAATTGGTGATCATATTATTTGGACAAATCCTGGACCCCAGTTATGGGGCCGACCATGTCCAAAACTCCCACTCTACTAAATAGAGAAGATTCTAGAATATGCTATTGTGTGTGACCCTCTAGGACCTTATCTTGATAGCAGTGAATATTATTCACAAACCAAGAGCAGGATCTAGAAACTCATCATGACCACTAAATAGATAAGGATTTTCACATTAGTGACAACCAACCTACAAACACACACTGTGTAATATAATATCTTTGTCAGTAATATCTCATAAAGCAAGACGCACTCACGTGTCATCTCCCTTTTATTTATTTATTGTTTTTTGATCTAACTGGATGAATTTACCCTCGACTTCCATGTCCATGGTATTATGAAGGTACTACCATCCTAATCAACATGGCCTTAGATATATTACTTCCATAATCTAGAATCGAAAAATCCTTTCTTGACCATTCAACCAATTCCATGCCACCAATGACGCACCCAACACAAACTACCTTGCCACAAATTCATTTCCAAGCTTTTCATATTTCATCAAAGTATGCAATAAAATTACATACATTGGTAATGATCTCAAGTCAGGAGACCATTACACATGATCATAGATAAGAATATACAATGACACCCAAAACATGTGGTGTTCGTATTGGCGGGTCTGTCCTCATGATCTCACTACTAGAGATCACCAAGTGCAAACTTCATGAGAAGAAGTCTCAATTATTATGATCCCCTAACACCTGATAGTCAAATATCTGCTATGTCCGATCAGTAATATTTATCTAGACCATAGAAAATATTATTAAGATTAATGTCATTATATCTAGAGGTTATCATTATATCCTAGTATCTTTTATAACCTTTAAATATGACAATTATTCTTTGGACATTATTATTTCAATAGAGGATTTAGAAAATTCTAAACTATAATGTTAAGATGACATCATGTATAGATAACTGTATACATGATATGGTAATCAAAATGCACTGAATAGTTGAGTCTAGATAACCCACTATTTCAACACTCCTGCTTGCACTTGAGCCAACTTTCTAACCAAACTTGTTAGCTACTCACATGATAAAGATCAAGTTTCTGCTCAGTAACAACTTTAGCTACTTGGCTCTCCATGGTTCCACTGCATGGAAATTTTTCTGTTGCAACCACGTCTCATTGAGTATAACTTCTCAAGAGATGGTATCCTAATTATATCCCACATGTCCACTATCAGAAATTGACCTCTTTTCTAGTAAGAATATCATAATTTACATTATGATAATACTTTTCTTACCAGGTGCGATTCCAATAACTGGAATAAATCATTGAATTTAATAAATGCTTCTAAGCTTCCTTAGAAGATACAACATTTTTGTTATTTGTAGGTGTGGCTACCACTGGCTTATATGAGCTTGACTCGCTCATCATCTTTATCTTAACTGCGATATTAGATCACCTAGATCTAAGTAATACTAGTTTGTATCCCTGAAAACTAGTATTATTTCTTCTCTCCTTACCAAGTAAATATTATTTTGTACTTTCCAAAGTACAATTAGATAGTTCTGTTTTCATCCCTTATAGTGCACCAAGATATAACTAATATTTTCCTACTATAATGTATATCCTAAAAATATCAGTTTTTGTAAATATTATGGCATACGTGATTAATCCATCGCATAAGCATATGGATTGTAAATCACCATATTAATCTCTTACCATGTGCCATACATGTCTACCTTGAGAGATTATGCCCTGTTACATTGGTAACAATTCACCTCTTGAATTGTTACAACATGTATTTTTCAATACCATGTCACTATACGTACGATTTACTAGATCCAAGAAACCTTCAGATTCACCTCAGTAGATCCCATTCTCTAGAACTTAGGTTCCTACTTTATGTCAATCAATGGAGAATAAACTTCATATTGGTCTTAACTAACTTGAAGACCATCTGTTTTCCATATGTTTCCGAACATATTTTACTTGGAAAACTTTGGCACTTCCACTAACCTATGGTAGACACACAAAAAACATTTGTTGCAAATATATATTCTATGATCTTATTTATTACTTTAATCCTAAATAGGATTTCAGTAACTTGCAACCTTTATTAGAATTTTTTGATGTTACCATCCATTTATGGTTATATCATATAGACACCATCCATGATTTGTGGTCATGACATCCAATTCTAAATAATATGATCATAAAAATTAGCTATGATAAGTAAAAATCTAACGGATTTAGGCATATTGACTTCGTCAAACCAATCGAGCCTTATTGGTACCACACTTGTACCGTCCATGTATCAACTCACTTGAATACCCACTGTAGTTTTCAGAATAATAATCCCATTTTCACTTTGATACAAGGAATCCATTAATTGAATTTTTAGCTGGGGTTATCAATTTTTGCAAATTTACATACACAACTTACTTGTAGGAAATATTATTCACATTGAATAACAGATCACCGACTGTGGTGAATATAAAAACCATCACCATGGTTTTATACTTCCTGCATAGTATATGTCTCTGGAACATACTCTGTTCCACATGCTCTTGGGGAACTATTTCCTATGCCAACTATTTTTTCATCTTGAGTATTGACTAAACACAAGTCAATATATCTCCCACTATCTATAAGAGAGTTATGAACCCTTTTATAGAAATGTAGTCCATTACTTGACTACCTACTTTTCTATATTAGGGATTTATGTAACATCCTAAGAAACCATTAGGATAATTACAATAGATGTACATTGTGTTTGTACCTGATGCAGGTTTTTTTTATATCCTAACAAAACTCTTTGCATCTAAACACATGTCCTTATGACATAATGGATTTACATCATACTATGAATTATATGATATTCATTTGTCATTATAATTGGCATATGGTTATGGGATAATTCTGTTATTTGAGAATCACATCATGAAATATACTGGAAGTTTCTATAAGTTACAACATTGATACTCCATATATCATTACTCTAATGTATAAAATGTGCATTTAGGAAATATTCCATGCTATATGTTTTTGATCAATGTTGACATATAAGACTTCATCATCGATCCTCCTCATTAACATTAATGTAATTATGTGTATAAGGTAATGTGTGTTTAAGAATTACTCCACACAACATTATCATGATCAATAAATACTTGGTGAAGATATTCTTATATATGCCAACCTGAAGCAACTCATATCTTCTGACCATGAAATTACATAAAGGAATCTTATAAAGCATATATACAACTTTATTTTACCCTTGGAATGGTTCACATTCACTTGTTGAACTATTTCCAAAAGCTTTGTGACATACCTTTATTTTAAAGGTTCCTTTGTCCAAACTAAAGATGTAAATAATACCAAAAGTATTTAGCTATGCCAAGCCTAAATACCATACATGGTATAATATTGATTTCCAATTTTAGTATTACATGAAAAAGAATTATCATTCCATAACTGGGTATAAGTATTACATTTATATTCATCACTCATTGCCTATGATTCATGTATTACTGAACTAGTGATTGATTTTTAAATACCAAAAAAACATTCATTTCGAAAACTGGAAGAATGTCTCCTCATTTCTAAGGACACATAATATTAATGTTTGTGGTTATACTAAATAATAGTTCTACATTAATCAGTCACTTGGAAATAAAGAAGTTGTGTAATTATCACTATTGGCCTAGGTATCACCCTTTCTCAGCCACTTGGAGAATACACCTGACTTCCAGTAAGGTTTCTATACTTACTTGGTTACTGTATTAGAATACACATATATCAATAGAATATTGTATTTAATACCCAAGTAGTAAAGCTGAAACATTACAATTGATGAATATTTTTGAAGAATAAGTGGATAACTTGATTCTTTTGTTTGATTTATTGCTTTTAAAATTCCATTATTATATTTTATAAAATTAAATGCAAATAACCTCCTGTTAATACCTCTTTCATTGATGGAAATTGAAAATGTTCCATTGGTATTACATGATAATGGAATTTTTGCCTTGTATTTAAATTTATTCTCCATAATAATTAAAGATGAAATTATCCTTGATATTCTTATTATCTTAGTGAAACCTACCTAAATTGGTAATGAAGAATTTACTCAATATTTGTTAATTTTGTAACTTAAAATGAGACTTGAGTAAAGTGGTGAAAATGATATGTGAAAGGGATCCATTTAAATATCATGATCGATCTTTCAATTTACACTTTCCAGTGTAACACCGCCTTACTCATATCATTGCTTCGTTTTCTCCTTGAAAATATCTTGGAGATGAGACTTCATGTTTTATCATCCATGTCCTAGTGTAGCGACTGCAACTAACACCATAAATTGATGAAATCATAAGGATATAACTATCATATAGTTTATACATTAGTCTCTGGTAAGCAATTTCAACCTCGCTACTTGAGGTAGTTTAACAGTGTTGGGGAAACTGGCACCTTGAGTTTCCTATATCAAAGTACAATGCGCACACACCTATACTATTCATGGATACTCATGTCAATGAGGAAACTTACTTTGTACAATATTTATTGAAGTTTAAAATTGTGGTCTAATTTTCCATTTTACTCAAAAAATAAATTTTAGAAGATTAGTTCCCTTTTATCTAGATTACCAGTTTAGACATTTTGATTAATTAATTAAATCATTTAATGTCTCTCACTATTTTATCAGATTCTAGGAACCATCTATGCTAGAATTGGAATAATCTATCGCTAGAGTATTCTAGTGGAAAGGATCCCAGAACCACCCCTCATAGTCTACAAGCTATGGCTACACAACTACTTGGAGGGTTCAAGGTAGGATTTTGGTCGGCCGACCACTTTAACTTGTGGTTCTTTGATCTGTTGAGTGAAGTCCCAGCTTCTAAAATCATAACTTGATTTACTCAACGGTTTCCTCTAAAATTATATAAAGTTAGATATGGATAATCCTTACTAGAACTTTAGTTAAATTGACCCATCATTCTCATAAGGACTCCTCAGTAGTAAGAGGTACCCTGAGCTATGGAATGACTGACACCTCAAACATCCGGTTTTGTCCAAATTTGATTGATGAAAGGTGGTTATGACATAATATATCTTTGAGGGTTTTATTATTTTAAGTGTGATGAAATAAATCATTTTCTATTTTTATAAGCATGTACTATGTGATCGCACTCACAACTGACCATGCAAGAAATAGAAAACTTCATCGCATCACATGTTCATTTTATCTCGCATGCCTGTTTATTATTATTCTATGTGATCACGCATTAACTACACACTCACAAAAAAATAATAATAAACCATGAAAAAATAAAATGAAAAACCTAATCATGAGCTGGTACTAATGGTTGATCCGTTGAGTGAATAACGGACCAACATAAACCCTAGGGGTAATACCTTGATCCGCGTAGCTTGCAACTCGTATTGTAGCGTCTACCCCTGCAATGCATCACATCTCCTATCTAGTGCACTGTTAGGACTCAACATGAACAATGTCACTGGTTGTCTTGTCATTATACAACAATACTCGCACACAGGCGAGGGGATCTCGGGGTATAAATATACAACTCTGAGAATGGGCGTGCATGCCCTTATACATAAAACGATTCCGGGACAACACATAGATTGCCTTTAATTGAATTAATTATTACAAAACCATTATAATAAATAAATCATTAAATAAAATAAATAAACAAGCCCTAGACATGCATTGGTTGTTCTCTAGATCATAATCAGTATACGCATTAACTCGCGTATATAAACTAAATGTAGAATAAAAATTAAACTTACATTAAAATAAAATTGAGGGAATTAAATTGAATTAAAAATTTCACTCTAATTTTTAATTCAATAAATATGTCATTCAGTCCTGATTAATTAATTTAGTTTTAAAACTAAAAATTAAACCAATTAATTAATTTAATTATCAGAAAATTAAATTAATTACGCCGCATTAAATAATAATAACAAAAAATTTATATTTATTTAATTTAATTCTCAACCGAAATTAAATTAATTATTTTAATTAATTTTTCATTAAATTTAAAACACCTTGCCCCATAAAACATTGGGCAGGGCCGGTTTGGGTCGGGGCAAAACTGCGCAGGCCTAGTTCGGGCTGTTCTGATCCCATTCCTAGGAGTTATGGGCCGGGTGGGTTCGCCCAAGCCTATCCCAGGCTGGGCCGACCCACCCGAACCTATTTTGGGGCATACCTGTGTTGTGGATATGGTTACCTACCGATTGGGCTGCGAGAAAGGGCTACCTTGTGCCTGGCACACGTGGTGGATCACAGCAGAAGAGGCAGCACATGCTGCCGCACTGGACTGGGTGTGCGGTGTGAGTCTGCAGCGAGTGAGGGAGGAGGTAGTAGACTAGATAAAGCACCAGAGGTCTGGCCGTGGTGAAGGTCACCGCCAGATATAATGGCGGAGGGACTCACCGCTATAGTTGAAGAAGACCGAGGTAGGAGACACGGGGAAGGTCTCCTGATGAGAAGAGATCGGTGGCGCACACTGGGAGGTAGGGCAGTGCGAGGCTGAGGGTGCAAGCTTGGTGACGGGTGTCCCATGGCTGGCAGATCTGGCCGCGGTCAGCTGAGGCATTAGAGGTGAGGTGGAAGGTTCCTAAAAAAGAGGCACCGGGATAGGGGAACCAATGTCATCAGACAAGGAGGCTCCGTAGGGCTGCTCCACGCTGGAGCAGGGGCTTTGGGAGGGTGGCAACGCCTGGTTCAGTGCCTGGCTAGGCTCCTGGTGGGTGGTTCTGCGGGAAAGACGGGGGGGTGCTCACCCCCCACCCAAAATATACCTTTTTTTTTGTTTTTTTTCATGACCTGCAATGTAGGTCACCCATCCCTTTGTTTACTTTATTTTTACCAAGACCTGCAAAGCATGTCATCCTTTTTCTTGTTTACCAAGACCTACAAAGCTGGTATTCCTTTAAAATTTTCTAAAACCTATTTAGGCTTTGGGAAATGATAATAATATTTTTATTATAATATTTAAATTAATATAATATAATATTATAATAATTAAATTATTATTATAATAAAACTATTATTATAATAATAAAATTATTATAAAAATAATAATTAATAATGCTCACCAAAATATACTATTATGGTGTAAATGGATTTAGATAATAAAATAATGGTTCAATAATTTTGAACCTCGTTAAACTGCCGGTTTTTAATCCGAACTTAAAACTTAATATGACTGCAGAATGGTCATTTGATTTCAGATTAAGGTGCAGTCTACATCATTGGGACTGTATCGATGCCCTCTTCATAGATTAATGAAAATTTAATTTTTTCAATTGACTTAAAATCGTCATGTGTCTCTATGATACCACTTGTAGGAACTGAAAACGTAGTGGACGCCCCAAACAGATGAGATTTTAAAAAATTTCCACCGACGATTGATGTAATCTTGTCAACGTCGGGGAAACTATGCCTGATTAATGCCGAGGATCTTTATTGAAGTGTTTTAAACACAAAAAATAAAACCATAAAATACTTGGTTTAGATCCAAAGCTGCACACGACGTCTAGTTGTCGATGGCGATCACTTCTTAAAGAATCTGAAGATGAATTCATCAAGATCATCCACATGTGATTCAAGAAATCTATGGGAGTGGTGATCATCGTAATTCAGGTGCTAGTGCAGATATATGATGACTCCTTCGAAACTCCGATGATCACCACATCACTCTGCTTGCGATGCCTGAGAGAGAGCTCCATCCGAGCGCCTTGGATCCAGAGCCTCTCTCTTTAGAATGTGGGAGAGAGAGGAGGAGAGAGAGAGAAGAAGTGAATAGTGTATGGAAAACTCCTCTCCTCCTCTATTTATAGAGTGAAATGAAATTACCTAGAAATTCCAGCCCGACCCTCGAACAATTAATCACACTATATAAATAATATTTTGACTACTAAACCGAGTCATAAACATTATTAATTTTTTTATCACTTACTTGTAATAATTTTAAATATATTACATGTTAATAATTGATTCATTAAATTGATTCGTCATTCCCACAAATATTAATTGAACCTTAAATATTTAATATTCATCAATTAATATTTCTCGTGTATTTACTTAAAACTTGTAAATACATTTAATAAATAAATTCAATGCTAATTATTATAAACTTGAATAATATGAATTTATTTATTCCATTGGTGATCATATTTCTTAGACAAATCCAGGACCCTAGTGGTGGGTCCTACCATGTCCAAAACTCATATCCAACTGAATAGGGAAGATTATTGAATATGATATTGTGTGTGGCCCTCTAGGACCTTATCACAATAGCAGTGAATATTATTCACTAACCAAGAGTGAGATATAGCAACCTATCATAACCCCTAAAGAGATAAGGATTGTCAAAGTAGTGAAAACAAACCTATGAACACACACTGGGTAATATAATCTCTTTGTCTGTAATATCTCATAAAGCAGGACGCACCCACATGTCATCGACATTTTCTGGATTTATTGTTTGTTGATCTAACTGGAAATATTTACCCTCAAATTCCATTTCCATGGTCTTATGAAGGTACTACCATACTAACCAACATTTTATGAGATATATTACTTCCATAATCCAGAAGAGAAAAATCCTTTCTTGACCATTCAACCAATGCCATGCCACCAATGATGCACTCAACACAAACTACCTCACCACAACTTCATTTCCATGGTTTTCTTCTTACCTCAAAGTACACAATCAAATGAAATATAATGGTAATTATCTCAAGTCAGGATACCATTACACATGATCGTAGATAAGAACATCCCATGACACCTAAACCATGTGGTGTTCCTATTGGCTGTTCTATTATCATGATATCACTACTAGAGATCACCATGTGCAAACTTCATGAGAAGAAGTTTCAGTGATTATGAACCCCCAACACCTGATAGTCAAACATCTATTATGCCTGATCAATATGATGTATCTAGACCATAGAAAATATATTTAAGATTAATTTCATAGTATCTAGAGGTTCTCATTTTATCCCAGGATCTGCAATAACCTTTCGATATGAAAATTAATATTTAGACATTACCATTTCAATAGTGGATACAGGAAATTCTACACTATAATGGTAAGATGACATCATGTAT
Source organism: Viscum album (assembly GCA_963277665.1). Classification (NCBI taxonomy): domain Eukaryota; kingdom Viridiplantae; phylum Streptophyta; class Magnoliopsida; order Santalales; family Viscaceae; genus Viscum; species Viscum album. The sequence goes on from OY728160.1 coordinate 1,808,604,928, forward strand.
AGCTTACTGTATACATGATGTGGTAATCAAAATGCACTGAATAGTTGGGTCTAGGGCACCCACTATATCAACAAAAATTACCATAACACTTTCCCTAATATCATTAGATGATTTTTACTGACCTAAATCATCATTGGTTTGAATAATATCCTTTGGAAGCCACATGTATGAGATAAGGTCGATTAATATATTTTATTTAAAGAAAAAATAAATATGTCTTACTCAAATTTTAATAACTATATCATTTTTATAATAATTTTATATAGAAGATAAATTCTACTATAAATATTCATTTGAAATATAAAATGTTTTTATTTATCATGTTAATTTATTTGAAAATTTTAGGATATATATAATTACCTTAAATGTTTATATAATTAGGATGCATAAATTTTTTATTTGCTAAAAAACCAATAAAATAATTTTAATTACAATGATATTAACCATTAAAAGTCCAAAACACTTGACTAAATCTTATTGGTCGAGTATATGTCGACCATAATCATTTAGGAGTTGAATTATTGACCATTTAGAGCCACATGGACAATATTATGACACTTATAATATTTTATTTAAAGTGATCTTAATGTTGCCACATTCATGTTTTAATATATATATAATTTTAATGATGAATTTTATAGAAGATTTATTCACCTATAAGTATTATTATAAAATATATAGGATTTATCTTCATCATAGTATTTTATTTTCAATTTTTTTTAACAAATAGGTATATTAAATAATTACAAAAACTGGAATAATAATTATTTTGTTAATGGAAATATCAAATAAATGTTATTAAAAAAATTAAAATAAATAAAATTTGGTACAATTAATATATCCAAAAATATTTATGATTACCTTGACCTCTTTTAAATATAATAAAATATTTGTTTTGAAGTTAACTTTTTTATCTTCATATTTTTAAAAATTAATGAATTGAATAGTGTCAAAAGAGATACTATTGATTGTTTATCAAAATAATATTTTATTAAATTATTAAAAAATCATAATAAATTTTTAAAAATATAAAATAATTATTATATGGTCTAAAATATACTAAAGTGTTCATTTATGATATTATTGACATCAAATAAGTAAAAAATTACACTATTTTAATTTTGAATAATTTGTTACCATAGTTAAAATTAAAATAGAATAAGTAAGGGTTTATTAAAATGATAAGGATTAAATTGATTGAAAAACATGTCTAAAACTTATTGGATGATGATATTACAACCATATCTCATCTTATCTTCTATAATAGTACATTTTGGAGGTTTTTGGATGGGATTTTATTTTATTATAAATTAATATTGTTGGAGATTCCCAAAGTACCCCTCATATCAATTATAAAAGGGAACCTATTCCCTCACTTCTTCACTTCACTTTGGACCTTAATTCTCATCCATAACCTATCCATTTACATTATAAACTTTCCTAGTCATATTATAGAGTTTCTTTTCTTCTCAAAATACCAACTCTAGTTCCATTAAGAGGAGATCTAGAGGGAAACTCGTCAAAGAAGAGGTAATCTCCTCTACCAATTCATTCAAAATTATTTCTTCTTCTACTTCATATTCATGAATTTTTTCCATTATAAAGTAATAAATATAGTATCAATAATATTTTGAGATGTTATTATGATAATATAACAACCATATTTTACCTTCTATCCATCCTATGAAAAACAAAAACACCACGTGTGCGTATGTACGACTTACCGTCTCCGCGCAGTGGTGTAATATATTTTTCACCACTTTATTTTGATGTGTATAATGATGAAAATAATATAAATATATAGTTATTATAACATGATATTGTTTCTGGAACAACAAATATACCATCCAGTTTCATACATTTTACTATTATGGAAATGAAACCATCACTCATGCATACGTACAACCTACCATTTCTATCAGGAACCAACCTTAAATGTTACATTTTCTTAAGTTATGTCAAGAATTTACATTCATTCACATTGAGGATATTTCCTTGTTTAGAGTTTTAGTGAATAATCCATAACTATTACATAAAAACTCAAATATTACAAAGTAGACAAGGCTACTCACTATCCATTTTGTTCATAATATAAAACATTTTAAAATAAAACATGTTTTGTTTTTTTTATAAAACTATTCATAAAATTTATCTTGACTTATTACTTTATCTTAACCATTCTTATACACTATTGAAAACATTTCAAAAATATGTGATGAGAAAAAAAGATCAGTAATGGTCATAAAAGAAGGAAATAAACTGTTAGTCCATGAATATTTTAAACTTATGAAAACATTTTCACAAAATCATACTTTTCACCCATAAAACAAAATCCTTATAGCTTAACTCATGAAATAATAAGATTAAAATGAAATTCTAAATAAATCATAAATCATAAAGGTAACTTATGTCATCCATATCATTCTTACAATGTATCTTTCATGACTATATTATGAGTAACCTTCATGGATACATTTGGAATACCCATCACAGTATGTTCCCTAAATCTCTTAGTAGAAATCCAACTAGTAAACTATGTCTCATTATCCAATTAATTGGAGAGATATCATGGTCTCACCTACCCTCAATTTATCATGCAACCACATTTATACATAAACAATTCCCAAGAACTATAACATAATCATAACACATAAACCAAGCATAAAAGAGAAAATAAAATTTTAACCTTGAAATAACAAGATATAATTTCAAGATATTGATATAATAAATCCATTATTAGAACCATTTTCAATAGAAAAATACCTGTAAATATAATATGGTATTTATTTTTCTTTTAAAAAACATTATGTCTTGTAGAGGAATCCAAACATCAAATAATAGTCAAGACAGCGAAAAAGTTATTGTCACCGTATATGTTAAAAAAATTCATTTTATAGTTTAATAAAGTAAAACGATTCATATAAACATATTAAATTTAAAATACTTTTAATGAAATTAAAAGTCCAAGGGTTTGATTGTACACTTATAAAATAAGGTGGTGTACAATATCACAATATGCCTCAATGAATGGAGATTGTGACAAAGTCCCTTACATCGAGTCCGACTCATCACGTACAATATTTATATTACTAAATAGTAAAAATAGGTTAATTTATACTTTCTTGAGAACCTTTTTAAAGTTTATTATTCCATTTATATAAATTATTAAAATTTTATAACAATTACTTAATCATTTAAACTCACATTGAATGTTTTTTCAATATTTGATACTTGAGTTCAAGAGGAATTTGGTATGATGTCATTAGTAAAAGTGGTCATGATTCAATAATATCTAGAATAATTTTAATGGGATAATATTAAATTTCATACATCAATTATCCTTTTAAATAAAACCATTTATGTATGGTTTTTAAAATGAACAACTTTATAATCATGGTGATGGTAGGCTGTACGTACGCATGAGTTATGTTTCCATTTTTCAATGATCATTATGAAAAAAAGGTAATTGTAATTTTATCTTTTAATAATTATAAAAATATCATTAACATCATATTAATAATTTATATATACTTATATATATATATATCATACAAGTGATATAATGAATAAAAATGAATCACATTTCTTCATGGAGACGATAGTTCACAGTACGCATGAACGACGTTACATTTTTATGTGTATGGAAAGTAATAATGTAATTGATATATTATTATCTTATATTTATTAATATTTCATTAATATAAAATATTAACATTAATTACATCATTATAAATATTAATGAGAGACGGTTATGGAAAATGAATGATATCAGTTCGTAGAGGTGATAGTTCACATGTAAGCACGAATGATTAATTCCTTTCCCATTTGATGGAAGTGGAGATGGATTTAGGTGATGATATTAAAATAATAACATATCAGTATATTGAGGATAATAGATTAATTATATCTTCATGGTTGAATAATATTTTAAGAGAGTTGAAGAATAAATAAAATAGAATCACTTGAATAAAAATGATACATCTTCATCCGTTGATCACCTTTGATGAACACCTTAACACCTATAAGGAGGGTGTTATGCCTAAAATAAGGCCTCAATAAAGTTGGGAGGGATTCTAGGAAGTGGTTTGGGTAGATATTGGATGAACCAAAATGTTTTATAATTGTAAGTAAGAGAGATGAACGGGTTCCCTTTTATAGGAGAGGGGAGGGGCACTTCTAGAATGATAAAATGTATTAAATTAATAAAAATTCATTTTCTATTCCAAATAGATGATAATTGATTTATTCCGAAGATAGAATGAATATGGGATTAAATCCATTCATCAAACAAAAATTAGATATGTTTTGATTATTTTTGAATCCTCATCATTTTGTTTTAACAATTATTTTACCTTTTTTAATCTTATTGTGATATCATTTAATTTAAACATTATGGGTTAACAAAATTACCATAACATAAAAAAAAACCAATAAAAGGGACACTTATGAAATATTAAGACTTTACCCTACCATTTTGATGAATCATGTATTTTTAGAAATTTTATAACATTTAATTAAATATTTTATATTTTAAAATACCAATAGTGTCAATTTTGACACTATTCATTAGTTGACTTTTTAAAAAATATCATAACAGCAAGAAAATTTCAAACCAACTCCTTTATATCATCACCCAAATTTAAAATTAATCAATAAAATTTGTGTATGGAATCAATTATGTAAAATTATATTTATTTTAAAATTTATAATATCATTTATTTGATTCTTTCATTAATTAATAAATTATTTCATCATCATTGTGTCACCATTTAATTTAATTATTTATTTCCTAAAAATTATAAATAAATTATCATGATATAGATAACTATTTATATTCGATGATATCACTTATATAACCGCATATTAGAATTTATATAGTTATGAGTGACAAGATTACGACATCATTCTCTTTCCTTTAAATAAAATGTTATAAGTGTCATAATCACACCCAAGTGGTTTCTAAAGGCAAAAATTTCATAATAAGGATTAAATTGGTATAAAATAAATCATCCAATAATATTAAGACATGTTTTAGGGTAGTTTTATAATATTTATAATATTATTTTAACCTTCAATTACCCAAATTACCCTTAACAATGGTAATAAAAATAATTACTAAAGTTACTATTCATAATGTCCAAAAATAAAATGGACATATTTACATAATTTGGAATTTCTAATTACAAATATGGAATCTTTTTTTCTAAATTAAAAACATATAATTTTCAGAATTTAATTAAAAAATAATCTAATTGACAGTGTAGTTGGGGTTTGGCTTAGTGGTAAGCACCCTATAATACTACATGGAAAATGGGGGTTCAAAACCCATGGGGCGTAGGCACTGTAGCAGTACTGTAGCGGTACTGTAGCAGCGGCAGAACTGTTCATCAGCGGGTACTGTAGCGGCGGCATGGCACTGTAGCGGCAGCGATACTGTGCGGTACTGTAGCAGCAGGTTACTATTCACAGAATGTGAATTGGCCTTAGAATTTGGGTCTACGGGCTATGTAATGAGCTACAAGCCCACTGGGCCTTCGGGCTATGTAATGGGTTTCCCTCTACCCAGTTAAAAGAGGACTTTGCTTTGATTTAATAATAAAAATGAGGCTTCGGCCCCAACCTTTAAAAAAAAAATCTAATTGACAGAATAAGGAAATGTTTTTAAAAATAAAACATTCAAATGTTCACATATTTTTTATATCCAATTTCAATATGAAATTGATTCGCATGACCTACATTAGATTAAATTATAAAAAATTAATCTAATTATAACTTTAATCCATGTAAAAGTATAATCTAACTATATAAATATATTAGACTAAAAAAGTAGTTTTGAATTAAAATGCTTTGTTTTTTCACTATTTAATGAAGAATGTATATTATCAAAAAATACCAAAAAATTATCCAAAGTAAAATTTTATGTCCCAATTAAAAATAATAAATTAATTTTTTCAAATATAATTTATAAAATTGAAAAAAACTAGATTTAAAATGGGTTCACCATCAAAAGGTGGTAAAATTTCCTTTTTTGAGAAACACTATATTTATGAGTAAAATTGAATTTGTTCTTATGTCAGGTCTATAAAACTTATAATTATAATTTTAAATATTATATTAAATTTATAATTTATTAATATAATCAAAAATTATGGATTTGATTATTTTATAAACACAATTATTCACAGTTAAATAAAAACACATCCTTTATATTCTATTGGTTTTTATTTTCACTTATAATTAATTTTTTAACCAATGAATCATTATATAAACATGTGTAAAACCTATTTTCATAATTTAGTTAATACACTCCATTCCCTCCATTCTAAAAACTAGTAAATAATGGTGACATTTAAATAAAAATATTTAGTTTTTTCATTTAAACTCGATGTGACGTATCATGTACACTATCAAACATAGTGTTTCTTTTTTAAGAAAAACTCATGATGTTACATTATACCCCTTTTAGAAATTTTATCACCAAAATTTGAATTCAGGGTTAATAACTAGGGTATGAATTTTCAAAATACCTTTATTAAAATCCCTTATTGGAAAAAGGATTAATAAAACTACCACTTTAAAAGAAGGGAAGGGAAATATGAAGATCAACTAAGACAACAAATACTAGGGTTCCATTTAGGAAAACATGGTTATGTAAGATAAAAATAATCATCAAGTTCTAATAGAGAGTAATAGGAACCATTTTTATGATAAATATAACAATCATAAAACCATAAATTTGTTATGGGTTAAACAGTATTTGATTTCATAGTAGGAAAAGTAAACGGAAAATGTTTTTATTTTAAGATCCTTTCCATAGAGTTAAGGAATTATTTTACTACATAGACTAAGAACATAAGGAAATATAATTACTTGAAAAGTATGGTTTCATCATTTAGTCAATTTCCTTTATATACTTATCCTTTTCTCTAAATGACGTGTATTCAAGATGACTTATTTCATTTATGATGCACTAGAATCAACATATAGAGAATCAAATAATCCTTAAAGGATTAATTATATATTCATCCTATCTTTATACATTAACTAAAAACAAAATGGTTAGGAAAAGATAAGATAATTACCCAAAAAAAATCAACCTTATAAGATGAAAAACTAATTCAATCTCCATAAATCAACAGTAATACCTGAAGTTCAACATAGAAAATTCAAAAAATAAATATCCTTAAAATTATTCAAAATAATCCAATATAATATATAAACCCAAAATTCAGAAGGACATTATCACATAATCTTCCAAGAAAAAATTTATATATTTATCTCCAAATGAAATCAATTACTCATGAAGTATAACACATAAAAGTAATTGTCCTAATAATCTTCAAAATACGCTAACCATTTCCATAAGTATCCTGAATCACCATAATAACATCATATATTATTATAAAATATAATTAAACCTTAAATCTACAAATAAAATTCCATAGTATTATATTCACCTTGATCACATAGGATTCCCAAAATTGTGAATGTCTCCTAAAATAACATTATTCACTTAACCACTAAATCATTTTATGATCCCATGATTATCTATTTGATAAAATATGGGTTCCCAAAATCAAATTATTCTTAATATATCAAATCATTAAAAAAATCATGTTATACTAACCAGGTACTTTATGTAGTCTAGTGGTAGGCGATGTACCCTTGTCGCCCTTTGATTGTGGGTTAGATTCCCACAACCTTGTCCGACGTGGCGAGTTGTCACCCATCCTATGGGTTGTAATTTTTCTAAAACTATAGATTTTTTATAAAATTTCCAAAATAGGATAAATTCTTAAAAAATAACCATAACATGTTTTAACCTCAAGGTTTTTTCTCATACCTATAATTTTTCATCCCAAAAATTAATGACCCATAATTACCTCAAAATATAGATCATATAAACCCTAATTGTTATCCATACCTTTATAATTATGACCATAAAAGAAAATATAATTATTCCTCAAATAACATTTTCACATAAAAAACTTAAGGGTTAAATATAACAAAAACTAAAAAAAGTCTTCCAAATTACTCCCATCATCAAAAGTATATTAATACTTTTAAACATTTCGTCATCCTATAATATACCTTAACTCTCGAATCCCTTATATGTAGACTTCTTAATCATTTAGAGTTTTTCAAGAACCTTTAACATTGATTTTCAATCTTATTACCTAATACTTCCTTTCTAAAAAAACAGGAATCACATCCTAAGATTCAATAATATCAAAACATGAGTCAAGAAATTGTACATACCTTTAATATGTCATTCTCAGTTTCGTCATCTTAAATTATAATGAAATTAGGTATTTCTAAAAAAAATTTGTACGGTCCTACTGATCCCATTCATGAACCTTCTTAAGAGGACATTTATTTTCATAATTAACATACTTCCCACATTTAAAACATTGAATTTAAAACTGAGGGGGTACTTATTTCTATTTTATGGATTCAACTGAAATATTCCTTTTTTCGTGGTAGATTATTTCTTTATGAAAATTATTACCACATCTAAAACACCTTCTGGTCCCTTTAAGAAATTTTCCTTGGTGTTTATTTCCATATATTTAACACATATTCAATTTAATATACTTACATTTATAATCATTTTCACCCAATCCTCTATAGGGATTCATCTCTCTCATATATAATTCATTAGAAAACTCACCAATGTTAAAGTTTATAATCATTACTCCTGATAGTTGGTTTAGAATTACCACAAGAGTTCTCATTGCATCTCCCATTTCATTCGATTGATTATTCATAGAACATTCACATTTTCCTTTATATCCATTGTTACTTTGGTGCCTATTGGATCTAGTCATTTACTAAAACCAAAAAGGTTAGTGTGAGTATATCAATAAAATCATCTTATACCATATTTTGAGGATGATAAACACTACGATATTGTCACACCCTGACAATTAAAAATTATTTTATTTTTATTAATTCTTGAATTAGATAAGCCTCATCAAGGTGAAGGTCGAGCACTGGTCTAAATTTTTTGATGTTTAATAATTTTGATGGGTTTCAAAAAGGTGCACAAGCACCGCACAGTTGGTGGTAACCGTGCGGTCAACCTGGGTGCCCTTTCCGTTTCCCACTGCTTAAAATAATAAAAATTTATGAGAATAAAATAAGTAAATGTTTAAAAATATAATAATAATAATATTTTGTAGATACTAATATTATTGTTATTAAAAATTGTTAATAATATTTTTATCATTAAAATTATTATTAATATAGTTATTATTAAATTATTATTAATATCAATATTATTTAAAATTAAATACATAAAATTAATAATAATAATAAAAATATTATTATTATTAAAATTGTTATCAATATTATTATTCTTGGAAATAAAATAAAACAAGAATGAATAAATAAATTAAAATAATTCTCAATATTAATAACAATGTTCATATTTTTTTATGAATAATAAAATTATTATTATTTCTGTTAATATTATTATTATTAGTGTATAGTTTCTTTCCATTTATTTAATTTTAGTTCTTTATTTATTTATTATTATTATTATTATTTAGAGGAAACCCCAAGGGGGCGTCGCCCCCCCCTCTTCCCAACAAATCACGAGCCTCTCCCCTAGTCCTCTCTTGTGCATGAAAGAACCAACAACCTAGATGCACCCTATTCTCTTCCATGCATGCTGCAAACTGCTTCCCCCAACTCTAGCCTGTACGACATGAGCCTTCCGGTCCGATGCCCTCCAGCTCTTTGGTGCGAGCCTTTTCGTTCGGCTTCTCCAGCTCGCTAGCATGATCCCTCTGGTCCAGCACCCTCCAGCTCTCCAACACAAGCCTCCTAGTCTTGTGACCTCACCTTTATCCAACCCATATCCCCCTTCCCTTACTCTGGCCTACCTCCCATCCATTGGTGCACATCCCCTATGCGACAGCTCCATCTTGCTCAGGCATGGCCATGTTTCCCCTTGCCGACAACCATATTCTCCTATATTATTTTTCTTTTTTGGTGTTTTTCTCAAATGAACCAAACCCAAAATGCCTCAATTTGCAATTCACATGTTTTTCTTGATGTTAAGGATATACAGATTGGTTCTCGGGACGTTTCCCCCCTTATCCAAGTGCTGGGTCACGCTTTCACATCGAACGGTAGGTGTCTCCATGCCCTTCCTTCCAATTTTATTCCATGTGATGATTGAGTTTTAGTATTTAATTATTAAATCATGTTTCTCACCCTTATTATAGTAATAATTAATTAATTGTAGCATTTTATTATTGGTATATTTGGTTAAAAATAGGTTTATGGATTCTTTCCTATGTATGCCCTTATTTGTGCCAAGCCAATTGGGTTTTATCAAATGTTTTTCTCTTTCAAATTGTATTGTTGGATTTTTTGGGTGATGTTTTCTTGGAGACTTTTTTATAAAACTTAGATTCTTTTTATTGGTTGGCCTATAGAACTTGGGGTTTTAAGGAAATGGTTGATGAGTTAGTGTTTGGAGTGTGTGTAGTTTCCTCAAAATGGTTAGGAAAAGACCTCTCGTTATTCCATTTGATGTGGGCCATGGATGGGATTTCAAAAAGATGATGATATTTGGAGTTGTTCTTATCTCGAACCTTGTTTTTCTAAAAAGAACTCTTACATTCTCCTTCCCTCTCTTTTGGAAAATGGATCCATGGTTTACAAAATGACATAGGGTGTTTCCAAAATTGTTTGAAAGGTTTTATGACATGTTTGGTAATGTTTTGAAAATGGTTTTGAAGTGTTTTTGATAAATGGTATGGAAACCAATTTGACATTTTGAGTGCGTTGTGCATTTTTGTCTTAGTTTTGAAATAAATATAGACTAGGTTTCTTGAATGTTCTGTTGGTTTCTAAATAATTTTGGTTCCTTTGTTTAGGATTAATTTTATTTTATGGCATTATGATGTTTACAAATTCATGTTTTTTATTAAGGCGTGTTGTTCACTACTTTGTGGTTTCGAGTGGTCGGGCCTAAGGCGAATCACCCACATATTCATAGGTAAATATATATGTATATATATATGTAGGTTTCCTTGTTATGTATATATTCATATGTGGTAGTGAATATACATGTATGGGGATAGGTGTGCCTATTTTTTAATACAAAAATACATACATAGGTGAGTGGAGAAGGGTAAATGCATATAAACATATATGTAAGGATCCCCTAACACACGTTCATGGATATGTGGGTGTGTGCATAGGGGATATGTGTCCTTATATGTATGTAAAGATGCATATGGTCAGTTGGGGAGTAGAATCTCTTAGTTAGAAAGTACTAAGGGTCAAATGTTTGGTTTGGTTCCACCCTGAGGTAGGATCTCTATGCATTAACCTTTAAATTTAAGAATAATTTATTTCTCACATTTGTACCTAGTTTTTATATTAATTATTAATATAAAACTGTTAGTAAAATTGTCTTTCTTGAACCAAATTGATTTATTTCTTGTAATGTGTTGCAATAAATGGTTTCATTGCGTTTTTCACATCAATTTCTTAATGAAATTACCCTTTGGCCTTTGTAAATGTATTTTATATTCAAAATGATGGTTTGTGTTTCTTAAATGGGTTTCCAAGTGTGTTTCTGATTTTCAAAGTGGTGTGCATGTGGTGCTTTAAGAAATGGTTTATCATGTGATGGTTATGCAAGGCTCGATTGGCACTTTAAATAAAATGGTTTCATCAGAAAACCTCCCTTAGAATGGGTCCTCACCCTGTTGGTTGATAAAGGATGGGAGTTTTCTTATTTTGGTGCTTCCCTTATGTAATGATGTTTTAAAGGGAAGGGAACTCTTCCTTGGGGTGATTTAGGGGTACCTTGTTGAGTGTGTGTGATGAATGTGCTTGTGAATGGATACTTTTTTAACATTGTTGGATCACCCCATTTTTAGTTTGAACATGGGAACCTAGAATATTGAGCGTTTTTTTAGTGAAAGATTGTTGCACTAGGTTAGATTTCACATTGGATAGTGGCCCATAGCAGGGGTTATTTTTTTATCATTACTATGGGATTGGGCCCCTTGGTTAGTCCATGTTGGGCGACAATTGGGCATTTGGGTGTTATGACATCATCAGGTAGGGCATGCCTTCAGGATGAGTCACATGTATAGCATGTTCTAGATTATTCACGAGCTCCTAGATCCTCTCATGTATTTCGGCACATAGTTATCTATAGTAGATTATTGCAGTTCCTTATTTGTCTAGTTATTCATGTTCCCTTTTTTCCATTTCCCTTGTTGTGTGGTTGTTGTTCCTGCTTCCTTGTGTGGTGTAACCTCTTTGAGAAAGTCATGAGTTGGTTTGAAAATGTTTATGGAAAATAATTTAATTTTTTTCACTTTATTTCTTCCTTTTTATGTGAAATCAAACTTTCTTTCTCTCAAATATGTTATTGTCTCTTTCTTGAAGAAGAACCTAGTTTTAAATGGAAAAAAGGGGAATGGACCGTGATTTATTTTAAAGAGGAAAATGTGTAAAAACCTAGTTTTATACATTGTATTTCAAACTTGTAATTGATGTATCTTTTATTTAAAGGAAATCAAATTGAGAATATATTTTTTGGGCACACCTACTAAGTTTTAATACCCACACCTAAAGTTCAATCTTTGTTTTTAACTTCGAGTTTTGCAGTTTTCATAGACTCTGTCACTATAGTGTGATGTTAGTTTGAGGTCAGTGGTGACCCGTAGGGTTATATAGAGGTATGTGAAGTTTTATTTTCTTTCTAATACTAGTTTTATTCTTTGTAGTCTTGTTTATATTTATTTATTTGTCTTTTATTTATGGGGAAAATTATTCCCACCTATTTAATTTTTATTCCCAACACTAGTTTCCATCTCGAGAGGATCGAGAACACCCCTCAAGACATGTTGCAAACCATATTGGGTGACCAGTTCAGGGTCGACATGGGCTAGTTCCTGAAAAAATGCTATCAGAAGAGGAACTTAATATTTGGGGTGTCTAGTAGATGAAGATTAGGACTATAGGGACTCAGGAGGTAGTTGCAAGAATAGCATCGAAAACTCTTTCTTGCACGAATCCTTATGTCACTGAGGGTAGTCCGGTATTTTTGAGTCTTCTATCTTAGGTTTTTTTGGATTATGGGATGAAAATGGAGGCGAATTGGATTATGTTGTGGCCTCACATGGGGTGGTGACCCATGTGGATTACAAGTTCCTGGTTGAAGGTCCTCAGTGTTATGCCTTACTTAGGGCATGGCCCACCACCACATCACCAAGTTAGGCATGTGCATTAGTTACTCATTCCAATGGTTTATTGTTGGTTGTGTTCATTTTGATTTTGGATAATGTGAGTGTGTGTTGAAAGTGAAGTGGGATTTTGAAATAAAAATATATTTTCAAAATGAGAGTGGTTTTGGAATGGAAAAAGGGATTTCTTTCAAATTGTTCTGAAATAGGAGAAAGGGTTTTTAAAGGGGAAGTTTTTTGATATGAAAAATTTGATATGTGTTTGGATTTGATAAGAAAATAGATGTTTGGACCTTTTAATTCTTTATGGAGGGTCACATGTGCATGGGTATGTATGGAGAGTGTATGGGGGAACTTGTCTGTGGATGATGTAAATAGGATTAGATGAACTCACATGTGGTGGTTCATAAGATACCATAGGTGAGTTTTTAAAATTTAATGGAAATAGTGGTTTTGAAAAGGGGAATGAATTTTTGGGAATTGGATTTGGTTTAAAAAGAGGGTTTTAGTATTTTGAATGTATCATGAAAATGTGGCCATTTTGAAAATTTATATGAAATTGGATTTTTGAAAAGATGTTTTTGATTGTGCTAGAGTTCATTTGGCTTCTGAGCCAGTTGTTTTGAGCTCGAGGTGTTCCTTTTAATTGTGTTAAAGGCTTGATGCCAGTTTTAGGTTGTGTTTTTCATGTTTTTCTGGATGGGTTGCCTAGAAAGTTCCCCAAGGTTTCCAATGAGTCATGCCCAGTTCTCGGTTCTTTTCATGTGTTGCCTATTTATCAAGGAAATCGAGGTCTGTTAGAGGTAGTTTTGTAGTTCGTGGAGATAGAGTGCGTCTTTGGGTTATGGGGAACTCCAAGGGTGTTAGGGTTCATACCGTCTTATGTTTATTTGAGGGTCCATTTCTAGACTTGTAAATATGGGAAGTCTCATCATTGTTAGAGTTTGTGGTGTAGATGGTGGTGGTTAGATTTTGTAAGGGTTCCCTATCTAGTGGGGAGTGACAGCCAGAGGAACCTGTCTCCAAGGATCTATCTTCATTGATGCCAGTTTCTAGTTTGTCAGACCGTTCTCTTGTCTACCACCATTATGGCCAGTTCAGAAATTCTAAGCCGTCATGTTGCATCCCTTTGAAAATGTACCACCATTAGGGTCATTTGAATCATTGGGATGAAGGAGTTGGGGACTGGAGGATGAAAATGCCAGACTGTGAGGTAGGATATGCTTCATCCATTAGGTCCCCACCCATAGGTCTTAGGGTAAATCTCACACATAGTCAGGAGTTACCGAGGTTGTGTGAAACCTCAGTTCAAATCATGTTTTCAGCTTTGGGATGGAAATATCCAAATTCCTTGTTTTATTATTGTCACCATAGTAAGCTCATCCTTGTTGTGGTGGTGTGATGAGATCATTATACCTCAATCCAAGTGGGCTTATATGCTCTAAGTGTGGTTTTTAAATTGTTTGGATTCCTTGAAGGGTGTTGGGACTGTGAACAAACAGACCCATTCTGATTTTGAGTTTGGTCTCAGTTGTGTTCGTTAGGGGAATTTTTTGTTTTGTGAAATTAATGGGCGGTGTTTCTAGGCCCTTTCTTAGTTCGAGTTCCTCTACATGGGTTTTATTCTAGTGTGTTTTAGTTTTGTAGGGGATTCCTCTATACTAGTGACTTGGTGTGTCAGTTTCCCCCATAATGGTTTTAATCATAGTGGTGGAGTTATTCTATTAGCATTGAGAAAATAGGTTGAGTTCAGGCTAAGAATTATCTAGTCTTTGATTACAGTGAGGATTTTATTTGGTCAGTGTGTGAGGCGTTGAGTTGATTTATCATCCTTAGGTTGCTATGTCGTTTCGTAGTAATATTTCTGTTTAAGTCTCTGGGGTGTTGTTCAGTCCATGTGTTGAATTTTAATGAGTTTAGTTTTGGATTTCCGGCGTTGGACTCCCCTGGAGGTGGTGTGTTCGATTTTCAAGGTTTCTGTGTTAGTGAATTCTTGTGGTAGGGAGAACCCTCCCATGTTCTCCCCTCAATCGCGGGCAGTGATTTTTCTTGAATTGGTCGGGTATAACATGTGTTGGGAATGGTCACCCTGAGGCTTTTGGTTTCATTTTGTTTTGTCTAGGAATGAACTCGAGTTATGTTAACTATTGGATTGGTGAATTTTTGGGGAATAAAGTTTTGTGGTGGAGAGAATTGTCACACTCCAACCTTTAAAAATTATTTTATTTTATTATTTCTTGCCTTCAGTTTACCTCGTCTAGATGTGGGTTGAGAATTGGTCTAAAACTTTTGATGTTTAATACTTTTGATGGGTTTTAGATTGGTGCACATGCACCACACAGTTGGCGGTAACTGTGTGGTCAGCCTGAGTGCCCCAACGGTTTCCCACTGCTTGAAATAATAATTTTTTTTGAGAATAAAATAAGGAAATGTTTAAAAACATAATAATAATATTATTATTGTGTAGATGATAACATTATTATTATTAAAAATTGTTAATAATATTTTTATCATTAAAATTGTTATTAATATAATAATTATTAAATTGTTATTAATATCAATATTTTTTAAAATAAAATGCATAAAATAATAATAATAATATTATTATTATTAATTTATTTAGTAATATTATTATTCTTTGAAATAAAATAAAACAAGAATGAATCAATAAATTTAAAAAATGCTCAATATTAATAACAATGTTTATATTTTTTATGAATAATAAGATTAGTATTAATCCTATTAATAATACTATTATTAGTATGGAGTTTCTTTTTATTATTATTTCATTTTAGTTCTTTTTTTTAATTTAATTTTTATTATTTTTTTTGAGGAATACCTAGGGGGCGTTTCCCTCCTTCTTCCCTACAAATCATGACCCTCTACCCTAGTCCTCTTTTGTGCACACAAGAACCAACAACCTGGATACCCTCTATTCTGCTCCATCATGTAGCGAACCCCTTCCCTTATCTCCGGCTTATACGGCGCGAGCCTTCTAGTCCGGTGCCCTCTAGTTTGTCGGTGCGAACCTTCCGGTCCGGCACCTCTAGCTCACCGACACAAGCCCTCTGGTCAGGAACCCTCTAGCTCACCGGAATGAGCCTCCTGATCTGGAGACCTCACCTCTGGACAACCCAAACCCCCCTTCCCTTGCTCCGACCATCCTCCTATCTATCGGCGCACAACCCCGACGCGGTGCCTCCTTCTTTCTCTGGCATGGACGCTTTTCCCCTTTTTGAAAACCATATTCTCCATCATTATTATTTTTATTTCTTTTTTGTGTTTTTCTCAAATCAAACAAACCCCAAATGCCACAGTTTGTAATTCACATGTTTTTCTCAATGTTGTGGGTATTCAGATTGGTTCTCGGGACGTTTTCCCCCATCTTCGAGTGTTGGGTCATGTTCAAAGACCAACCGGTAGGTGTCTCCATTCCCTTTATTCTAATTTTATTCCTTGTGATGCTTGAGTTTTAGTATTTAATGATTAAATAATGTTTCACACCCTTAATATAGTCATTGTTAATTAATGGTAGCATTTTCTTATAGGTAGATTTGGTTAAAACTAGGTTTATGGATGTTTACATATGTATTCCCTTATTTTTTCCTAGCCAATTGGGTTTAATCAAATGTGTTTATCTTTCAAATAGTATTTTTGGATGTTTTTGGTGATATTTTCTTGGAGATTTGTTTATGAAACTTAGATGCTTTTTATTGGTTGGCTCATGGAACATGGGATTTTAAGGAAATGATTGATGTTTTAGTGGATGGAGTGTGTGTAGTTCCCTCAAAATGGATGGGAAAAGACCTCTTGTTATGCCATTTGCTGTGGGAACACCCAAATATGCATGGAGTGCACACATTTTCAAATGATGATGAAATTTGGGGTTTTTATTATATCAAACCTTTATTTTTGTAAAAATAACTCTTACCTTATCCTTCCTTCTATTTTGAAAAATGGATCCATGGTTTACAAAATGACATTGGGTGTTTTAAAAATTATGTGAAAGGTTTTATGACATGTTTGGTAATGGTTTGAAAATGTTTTTAAGTGTTTTTGGTAAATGGTATGGAATCCCGTTTGACATTTTAAGTGCATTGTGCACTTTTTTCTTAGTTTTGAAATAAATATGGACATGTTTTCTTGAATGGTTTATTGGTTTCCAAATAATGTTGGTTCCTTTGTTTTGGATTAATTTTATTTTAGGGCATTATGTGTTTAGGGAATCCTGTTTTTTTATTAAGGTGTGTTGTTCACTGATTTGTAGTTTCGAGTTACCGGGCTTAAGGAAATTCACCTAGGTGTTCCTAAGTATATATATGAAAATGAATACGTAGGTTAGTGGAGATAGGTATATTCATATAAGCATATATGTAAGGATCCCTTTGCACACGTTCATGGACATGAAGGTGTGTACATAGGGGCTTGGTGTCCTTATATGTATGTGAAGATGCATATGCTCAATGGGGGTGAAGCATCTCTTAGTTATAAATCACCAAGGGATGAATGTTCAGTTTGGTTCAACCCTGAGGTAGGATCTCTATGCATCTACTATATCTACTAAACCTGGGTACTACTTTGCTTACATGTCACCTTGGCAGAGCTCCACATCTCATATTCCTTCGACTCTGAATATCGCGACCCAAAACCAGACCCGCATTCTCATTTTCATCTCCCACGCTCAGCCGTCGAGAGTAGGGTTTCCTCACATGTTCCACATCCATTCCTTTCCTCCTTCATCCGCCCTATTCAATCTCCATCTTCTCAGCCTCAACCTGATTCACCTCCTTCCTCACTGTCTGTTCTGTCTACTTGGCCTCCGCCTCAGGCTCCTCCTCACCTCCTAAGGTTACGTCCTCCACCTTCGGGTCACAATTTTCATCACCGGTATCTATGGTAACTCTTTATTTATATTGTTGTAACCTCGACGCACTGAAAATCCACATCCATCTCGCTATTTTGGTTCCATCTAGCTACGATGACCCCTAATTTTCGGTTCCCTCACCGTTTGTTCTATCTTCTCAGCTTCCACCTTTGGCTCCTCCGTACCTCATAAGGTTTCCGCCTCCACCTTCAAGTCACTATTTTCATCGTCGATATCTACGGTAACTATTTATTTTCACTATTGTAACTTCGACACACTACATATCCACCTCTATCTCGTGATTTTGGTTCTCTCTAACTATGATAACCCCAAATTTATAAGTACGATAACCCCTATAGATATCATTTTGTTTTTCCTATTATAATTTTTCATAGCAGGTTCTGATTTCATTATTGGTGATGTGAAGTGACTTCCTTTTGAGGTAAGATCTATGGAAATTAATCATAGTAGTCATTATGAAAGATTGTTTTCTTTTTTATTAAAATTATTCAAACATCCCACATTCGTGTCTTCTTCATTGAATATCATTTCAATAATACTCTATGCTTTATCGGATGATTCTTTCCATCTTTACCTGTGTATATTTTATCAATATATTATAATGGATATGTTGGTCTGTTTTCTTATGTTTATCTTTGGGCATGTCAATTTATCCTTGTAAATTAATGATTTTTTTCCAATTCTACTTTGGTTTTTCTCATTTCAATCTTTCATAGAAAGGTAGAATTTCTTAGCTGCAAATACGTGACTGCTTCCTCTAGAGGTAAAATTTATTAAAATTAATAAAATTCATATGTATACAATATTGTTTTGACATATTCAAACATGTTTTTTTAATATTTTTACAACTTCTTTTATGTCAACCCTCCCTCCCAAAAATCATTGAAGTTATAGGTGTACTTTTTAGAGTCACAGTGCTTCTAAAAAAGGATAAAAATGACTGTTCTTATGGATCTCCTATATTTTTTTTTCATTCAAACTTATTATTATACTACTTATGTACAAAATAAACCATACAAGGGTACCATCCTAAACTATATTTCAGTTCTGCTGATATAGTTATAGTTATATAAATTGATAATTAAACTCCTTTTTTGTGTACCTTTATAATGGTTTTTTAAAATTTTGATATTAATTTTATCTGTTTGTGATTTACTATTAAGTTAGTTGTATTTATTATTTTTCATGTATTTTTTAGTGAACACCATTAGGTTATGTATTTCTGAATATACATATTTTCTGACTGAATAATAAACAGGTGAACCGTCAGCTAAATTTTCAAACACAATTTGCTAATGAGTAGCCAACATATGCATGTGATCATTATCATATGAAGATTATGTATGGAGTCATAATAAAATATTTCCACTTATCTATTAATTTTTGGTTTTACTAATTTCTTTTCCTCTATAGGGTCAACTTTCTCATTTTTACGAGACAGTTGTGCAGCACGGTGAGTGTGAAACTACTGCACCTTCCATCCAAAATTCCAATTTTATGTTGTAATCTCCTTACGTAGTACCTCTTATTCCATCACTACAACTCCTAAAAAGATGGTTTCTACAAGTCATTCCCTTTCCAAGGGAACTTCATGTGGTACAAATGGTATTTAACAGTTTATAACAATTTTTTCCTATAATTTATTATAAGTTTCTTCATATTCTTATTTGATGTCATAACATGTATTATATATAAGGTTTGAGCTTACTATATTGTTTTATTTTAATTTTTATGGTTTATTTATTTTATTTTTAGCCTTTTAATGTAAATATGAGTTTTTCCAGAATTGTTTAGCTGTAATTGCAAGGTAATACTATAGTCTGATCATCTCATTTATTTTCATATTTGATTTCTACATTATTTTTTACAGTAAAAACTTTATTAGACCATGCTGTTTACATAAGGGTTAATAGAATATGTTTACCCTATTTTAT
This sequence comes from Viscum album, assembly GCA_963277665.1. NCBI lineage: Eukaryota > Viridiplantae > Streptophyta > Magnoliopsida > Santalales > Viscaceae > Viscum > Viscum album. The sequence continues at coordinate 1,808,624,967 of OY728160.1, forward strand.
GAATTAGCCTCTTAAATGGATATTGCATAACATATGTTCCCTGTTTATGTGTTTTCTCTATTTTATATAATGTTTAAAACATCCATTCCATGTGTTTACTTCACATATTAGTTCATCATGTTTTTGTTCCAATAGAATTTTATTCTGTCGTATATATATGTCATCTCCACTGCACAGATATTAGTTCACCACGTTTCTATTTCTATTGCAATAGAATTTTATTTTGTGATTGAAGTCTATGCCCATCCCTTATTACCATCTTATTACAGTATTCCAATTAGGTATGAAGTACCCATTCATCAATTGCGTTACCAACATAGAATTAATTTGAAGTCAACATCAGTATGGTTGACTAATGGAACTAAAAGTATATGGTGGGTCTAAAAGATTACATCATAGAGTAGCTCATCAAAGATCTGAATAAGGGGGAGGTGGATCCATGATACAATTATAACAAGGAGGAGTTAGCAGATAGAAACATATTCCATTTAATTTCATGAAATTTATTGACTATTGGTTTCTAAAGGTTACGTTTTCCGAAATATGATCCAAAAAAGTATGTTCTATTTTTGTATATTATAACATCAAATTTCCAATCATACCATGCTTTATCTGTTGTTGATGTTTTTTATTTTTTGAACAGGTTAATATCTTCTACTGTTTCTCGATGAAGCTTCATCTCCATGTACTGATAATTTGAATTCTCCTACTTCGACAAGTCATGTATAAAGATAAGTTTATTGATGACATGTTATTCATTTTTTAATTTGGTTTCATACTCTACTTTAAAAAACAAGTGATATTTATTAGTGTTATATAACTCGATTTTTAACTATTTTATCATTTTGTGAATGCAGTTGATTGTTATATTTATATCAGATTTTCTGTCAACTGAAAATCATTTTCAGTTTTGACGACCTTCTTCCCTAAACAGGTTTCTCCATTTCCATTATCATAGATCATCTCAAAATGTGTTGAGATACCACTTTAGCATGTAGAAAATTTTCCATCATATAGGTAGATTTAGCTTTGCTATTTAATATTAATTCTTTTTAAATGCACACAACTTCTTTTGTGAAAATACATACAATATATTTCATATGCATCAAAAAGTTCATTTACAATAGGAATTTAATTTCTCTATAATAGAATCTGTATGCATCCAGTTATAACCAAATGTTTCACTATTTTATTTGGAAAAACATATGCTTGTCAATTCTATAAAACATACATTCTTAGAGATTCCTTTAGCTTCTTAGATTTATGTCTTATAGAATTTATTCCATTACTTCTATGGTTTCTTTCTCTTATTTGTTTCCAATGCTTTTACTTCTTACATATTACAATATATTATTCTTTGATTTTATTAGAACATAATATGGAAATATTCTCAGTTACTATCCTTATATTAATTTATCTTAAAGGATGGGTATGTATCATTGAATCATAAGGTAACACCCCTATCATGTTCATCATTATTTCCTTTTGCTAGGTAAGGCCTCTTGATTTTTTTATGCAAATCAAGAACACAAAACGATAGCAGGGAAGCATATCACATAATCACTAAAACAACTCTTGGCGGATTTGGACGAAAATAAAGGAGAAGGTGTCAGTTTTTAAGGTATGTTTCTTTATGTTTCTTCAATATATATATTATTCCAATCTTCTAACCCATTTTGGTGCATTCAAACTTATTTCTCTGTTATTACATAGCTTAAACAAATCACAATAGTCAATAGATCATTCTCATCTCTACAGACCAAATAGAAAAATGAAATCTATTATAAAATACACGGGCGAATGAAAGTAAGAAACCATAAAGACAGAGCCTACCCTTTCTTTATAAATCTGTTCATCATGTTTTGTATTAGCTTCCTCAAATGTCTTATCTATGATGATTTCTTTAACATCATCTGAAATATTTATACCATATTCAGAAAGTGTAGCAATGACCATTCATTTTACCTCTTGCCTCTCAATAAAACCCTACTGATCTGAAAATAATCTTTCCATTTTGTTCGTTTTAAATAATTCTAGTTGAAACTCTTATTTATGAGCCCATCATCAATCACTGCACTGGTAATATTCTTAAACATCTCATAGAGATCTTCTATTTCACTAACACTAAACATTGTTTCCCTTATAATAACTTCAATATCTTCTAGGCCGCTTGATTTTTTTATTCAAATAAAGAACATAACACGATAGCAGGGAAGCATATCAAATAATCACTGAAACAACGCTTGGTGGATTTGCACAAAAATAAAAGAGAATGTGTTAGTTTTTAAGGTATGTTTCTTTATGTTTCTTTAATATACATATGATTCCAATATTCTCACCCATTTTAGTGCATTAAAAATTATTTCTTCAAAGTATGTATGTTTTTGCTGATGTCAAAGTTCATTGTTTTTTTGGGAGAGATTTTATAATGTCAAGTAGCATGTTATCTATTCACCATTCATACTTAGGCCATGTTCCCATCTTATTAGAGTATTAAAATTAGGTATGAAGTACCCCTTTATCAGTAGCATTACCTACATAGAATTAATTTGAAGTCAACACCAGTATGGTTGACTAATGGAACTACAAGTATATGGTGGTTCTAAAAGATAACATCATAGAGGTGCTCATCAAAGATCTAAATAAAGGGGAGGTAGATGCATGATACAGTGATAACAAGGAGTATTTAGCATGCAGAAACATATTCCATTTAATTTCATGAAATTTAGTGATTAAAGGTTTCTAAAGGTAACATTTTTTAAATTATGGACTAAAAATCGTATGTTCTATTTTCATATATTATAACATGAAATTTACAATCATATATTTCTTTATCTATTGATGATATTTATTTTTTGAACAAGTTAATATATTCTACAGTTTCTTGATGAAGATTAATCTCCATGTGCTGTTGATTTAGATTCTCCTACTTCGATAAGTGATGTTTAAAGATATGTTTGTTGATCACATATTATTAGTTTTTCAGTTGGTGTTATACTCTACTTTCAAAAACAAGTGCTCTTTATTAGTGTTATATAACTCAATTTTTGTAATGACCAATAAATTTCAAGAAATTTTTTTCTTAAATTCTTTGGAATTTTATGAGTCTGTAGTTTTTGACGGCACCTGATTCCGAGGCCCGGTGTGCCCGAAATAATTTTCTGAGTTTTTGTTAAGCTTAAAATAACGCACGTAAACAGTTTTACTGAAAAAGTGAAATAACTCTTAAACGGTTACTTGGATCAGAAATCTGAGGGCACCATTGCGCTCAGGATGGCGGGCTTACTCTAGGCATGACTTAAGTTTAGTCGGCGCGTGCCTCCTGTGAGAAATTCCAAAAAATGGCATAATCGTAAATAAAATAATTAAATAAATTATTTTATTTTTCAAATGATTATAACTCAAAAATGGTAGCTCGGATTAAAAATTTGAGACCACCGCTGAACTTGTGAGAGAATAATTTATTTAAGCAGATATTAACTTTGGCCGGAACGAGTCACCAGAAAAAGTTAGTTTTGGCCACAAATAAAATAATTAAGTGGCAATTATTTTATTGTAAAATTCATAACATCTAAATGGTAACTCAGATTGAAAATCTGAGAGTATCAATGGGTTTGTTGGGGTGTGTTTTACTTAGGAAGAGACTAACCTCGACCGACTCGGGTCGAGGGTGACTGATAATAATTTTACGAACTTTTTTTCGGGTACGTTCAGTAAACGTACATTCGGAATTTTATATCTTTTGAACCGGTGCTTGGAATTGAAATATGAGGGCACCGATGAACTCACAGCGTCAGTATTTTCTTAAGGGGAACCTTTACCGCAGTTGCATTTTATGTGGGCTGAGAGTTAATTTTTTGGAGAATTAGAAGAAGTTAAATAAAATTGTGGAACACAATTTTATTTTATCTATGTTAGTTATTTCCTCCCAAGGGGAGTTAGAGGTGGGTCCCAAACCCACAAAACCTCCCATGAGAGGATATTTGTGGGGTGGGTCCCACACGTTCCCTAAAATTTTCATCTCCCCATAACTCAATTGAACTCCCCCATTAACACCCTCTTTCATTAAGTTTGTTAACTCTCCCCTTAATTAATTTGTGGAGCCTCTCCATCTCCCATCCATTTATGTTGCCAACCCCAGTGCCATAATTAATTCAATTTACATTTTGAATTAATTTTAAAATACATGGTAATTTTATATAATGGGAGGGCCTTATTATATTTTTGGTTGGAAAATATTTTGGGTGGGGAAAACCTCTGGAGAATTTGGAGGAGAGTTCTTTTGATGATGAAGAACACCATCCTTCCACGAAGAACAACGACGTGCCTTCCTTCCTCTTCACCGCAACAAGTGAGGAGATGCCGCTTCCTCCTCAGACGCACCCCGACTATAACACCCCAAGCTTCCACGGTATGTTTCCCTTTGAGTAATGCTGTAGAGACCCGAAGCTTGACGTACATGGACATTACATTACTTTCACGGAATACTTAATACATAACAAAAATAGACACACAAGGACCGTAATAGTTTAGTGTCTTTGGAAACTCGGAATAAAATCTTCTAATCGTGGTGAAAGATCTTCAACATCTCCCATAAAGATCTTCCCTTTTTTTTCTTACCTAAAACCTTTATTTATATCCTGGGGAAAAGAAAACATAAAAAGGGTGAGCTCAAATGCTCAGTAAGGGTAAGCATGGATAAAATAAAACATACTATATACATTTGAACTTAAAAACATGAACATAATGTTTAAACATCAAAAGCTTGAGCAATGACATAAAACATGGAAGTACGTAAGGCATAGATCATAAAGAAACATTAAGAATGATAAAATAGCATGGGAATAAAACATGTAATTGTGGAATCCATTAAACACATGTAATGATTTCCATAGTATCCAAGGCATTTCTGCCAAGACCATCTTAGTGGAAAAAGTCCCATTCTGAATCTAGTTCACTCCTCATTTCAGTCCTGTAACACTGAACCGGAATAACTTACCATTCCAGCCATGTCTATCTCATGAGATATAAAATCTTTACCCAATGCATTGGAGGAATATATAGGTCTCACCCATCTCATAATGAAATCATTCTTTCATGTGCCACAAAATCATAAATCATATATCATAGCATAACCCATGAAATAAAATGGGATTCTTAAACATCATGCCATCATAACATAATCCATAAACAATTGATATCATTTCATCATAAGAAAATTGAAACCATTTAAATCATAGAGACATTTTACTTGAAACATACACATATGAAATAATGTCATCTTAGATAGAAAATAGTTTTGACAAAACACTTGAAATAAATTCTTGAGGAAAATATCCCTTCTTCTTTAAAATCATTTTCTTTTCACAAAATTCCATGCAATTTTAAAAGATAAAGTTTTTGTTGAAAATAATCATGCACTCTTGTAGGGGAATCTTCTTGAAAATGAGGCGTTATGAAACTATAAAAATCCGTTCACGCCGTATAAGTTAAAAATAACATTATCCTCGTACTTTTGTCGGAAAAGTCAAAAAGTACCTTATATGGTAACCAAAGGAAAGATTCCATTCATACAATGTGGTAAAAAGTCAATAAAGGGTAAAAAAGACTTTAAAAATCCATGGAATAATGGTAAACATTTTATGAAATCATTTTTAGAAAACATGGTCATGGATGATAAACGTAACCCCAGTAAATACTTACGTATAAGCAATCTCGGATAAAAATGAGATTGAAAATTTATCCCTTACCTTAGGTCCAATTTGATTCGTAAGTGTCCTAACCTCCTGTATAATGACTTAAATAATGTCATTTAATTATTCTAGAATCATACTCATTATTATGATATCATATATGGTTCGCTTATGACTTTATATTACCCGTTCTTTTGTAAATTCCATGTTAAAGAGCGTTTTGGGTAAAATCGTTTCATTTGTCGTCCGTGTTTTGACTTTTAATTATTCATATGATTAATTAGATCATGATTACTTAATTCCAGAATATAAAACATGATTTATATATAATATATATTCAGAATATATATATATATATATATATATAAAATAGATCAGTAAATGGAAAGAAATACACCGTTCATGGAGACGGTAGACCGTACGTACGCATGAACGCTGTTTTCATTTCCTTATTGAATTGAAAGGAATTAAGTAGATGACATACATATATATAAACATAAATACAGTATCATTATTATGTCATATATTTCATTATTACTTATTATATATACTTTATAATCAATCATGAATGGTTAATGTGGAGAATGAATCTCATCGCGCCGTGGAGACGGTAGTCCGTACGTACGCACGAGCGATGATATCGTTCTCATGATCGTGGAATTATATTGGAGTGTATGTATACTATTTCAGAATAAATATCACTTTACAATAGTCATATATAGTTATTATGTACACCATTATACCCATCCAAGTAAGGTGGTGGTGGAAAATAGATTACACCACGGCGTGGAAACGGTATTCCGTACGTACGCACGCGCGGTGATTTCATTTTCAATAGGATGGATAAGAGGTGAAATAGGGTTGTTTAATATTTATAATAACATATAAGTATATGAGGGATACTGATGTTATTACCTCATAATTAAAAAACCTAAGAAGAAGAAGTGGAAGAAGAAATAAAGTTGAAAGAATCGGTAACGGACATTACCTCTTCTTTGAAGCGCTTCTTTGAGTCCTCCTCTTAGGGCACTACAATTGGTCCTTGAAGAAGACCAGGGCCTCTAGGATGTTTCTAGGGAAGTGGAGAAGAGAATTTGGCAGGGGTTGGCCGAGCTTGAAGGCTCAAAGTGGTGTGAGGAAGAGAGGGAGGAGGTGTCCTTTTATAAGGGAGGAGAGGAGCTCCTTTGGAAAAACTAAAAATATTATTTTATTATAAAGTCAAGTTCGGTTTTAAATAGCTCAAAATTGATTTATTTCCAATCTAAGGTGGGGATGGGTCGAAATCCTCTCATAAAATATAATTTAGACAGGTTTAGGTTCCTCTTTTAACCTTATCATTTATATTTAACTTTAAGTTAGATAATTTTACTTTTACCATGTCTTTTTGTGTTCTTACACTATAAGGTTAATAAACTTACTATAACAAGCCAAAAGAACCCCAAGTTGTCTATTAGTAATATATATAACATTATCTAAGTCATTTGGCCGAACCTTAGATTTTTAGGAATAAAATAACAATTTATCATATAATATTTTTAAAAAAAACTATTTTATGTCAATTTTGAAACTATTTAGTAATTGATTTTTGTGAAAATAATAACAGAATGATTAGTTAGAAAAAAGTTAATTACATCAATACTAAAATGTCATATTAACCTATAAAATTAGTTTAATTCATAAAAAGTCTCAAATTACATTTATTTTGGTATTTATAAATCAATTATGTCAATATTTCATTAATAAGTTAATTACTGCATCATTGTTGTGTCATAAATAAATTAAATTATTTAATGTCTAAAAATTGCAAATGAAATACCATTATGTAGGAAATATTTTTATCTTTCTAATGAATATTTATAATCGAATTTTTCTTATGTATAACCTTATATTAAAAATGATTTACTTATTAAACTTTGATTTTAACTATTTTAACCCTTATTTGAATAAATTAATAATAAATGTCCTAATCTAATCCAAGTGGGACTAAATGGTCATATTTTATTCCTAAGGTTCTTTTTGGTCGAATTAAACTTATCCAATAGAATTAGGACATGTGTTAGGGTAATGATAATATGATTGTTACCCTTAATTACCCTATTTACTTTTAACCGTGGTAAAAAAAGTAAAAAGTTACTATTCACCAAAAATTATTTTCATCTCATTGAACCACATTTTACTTACTGACATCAACCATGTCTCTCGGATTTTTTTGCAATTCCACTCACAGAAGCGGTAAAATTAATTTTTATGAAAAATTCAGTTTTTTTAACTACCACTTAGTGGTTTCACTATTCATCAAAAAATGAAAGTTTCCAGAAAAATACCAAAAATTAGGCCTAAGATATATTTGATATTATGAATTCAAAAATTATGTCTATTTTATCAAATTCAAAACATATCAGCTACATTAACTAATTTAAAAATTAATTCCCGTCGTCAAAACAAATAGCGTGTTTTTAAGAGATAATAACTATCAAAAGATTGACACTTGTTTATAACTGGTTTAAATGTGAAATTACATCCAATGACCAAAATTGTATTAAATTGTAAAAGTATATTCTAAATATACATTAAAACCACTCAAATTAATAATTTATCACTATTAATTATTTTGATTAAAAAAGTTGTTTTTAATTAAAATTTAGTAATTTTCACAATTCATCAGAATATGAAAGTTATCCGAAAAGTACCAAAATTTCACCCTAAGATAATTTCGATATTACGAATCCAAAAATGAAGTCCATTTTGAAAAATAAAATTTACAAAATTTCAAAAAGTGTTTATTACTATTCATAACGGCTAGTTTTAATAATATTTTAATAGAATATCGTTGTTTAGTGAAACTCGGTATTGTGTACTACACACGCTATCGAGGAAGGTCGAGATTGCATGTAATGCAAGCCAAGTCAGGGTTGCGTGTTGTGAAAGAATACTTCATTGTTTCGTATAACATAATCCAACCATATTTCATTTATACATTGAATATATATATATATACACACTCAACGTTGCGTAAAATGAATATTATAAAACGAACATTAAATTTTGTGTAACACGATCCAAGAATAGAGTTTCGTATACTGCATGCTAATATGGTGTTGCGTATTGTACAAGCTAAACTTAGTGTGCTGTATAATAGAAGACATCAATGAAAGTAAAATAATATTTTTCATAAAATCTCAGGGTGTTACATTCTACCCCCCTTAAAATGAATTTCGCCCTCGAAATTCGTCAGGGTTATAAATCGTTTACTATTCATAGAAACCCACATCGTAAAAAGTAATAATAAAACTTAATTTTAAAAACTAAATTATGAAATGCAATGATTACCCAAAGTAAATCATCATTGGGTTTCCATATAGGAGAACATAGGTGAAAATATGGATATGGAAGAAAAATCTAACCATCAAGTTCTGATGGAGAGTGGTAGAGGACATTACTATGAAAAAACCAACAATCACAAAGCCATAAATTTGTGATGATCTAGGGTACCATCTGATTCATTGGATATAAGGGCACTAGGACAACATTTTTGGTATTCAAGATCATTTCCCTAAAGTTGAAGAATTTGAATTAGAATAAATACTTAATTTATTTTGCTACAATCTCACTGTTGTTCGTGCCTTGAACAATTTACACTTCATTTCTTAAAGAGATGAAGTTGAATTTGTTATTCGTGAAGTGTTAGCAGATCATGTGATAGAATGACGGGTCATTCCATTTGTCTCAAACAAAAGGTTATTAAAAGTTATTAAATATACATAAGTCGATCTATTGTGAGATTAATCATATATGTTTCCTAAAATGGACTTATACTTCATATATCATACTGCTTAATATAATAAAACTAGTTTCTACTAACCATGGACTTCCTGTAGGCTAGTGGTATGCGATAAAGGCCAGTCGCACTTCGGTTGTGGGTGCGATTCCCACAGCCTTGTCCGACGCGATGGGCTGTCGCCCGTCCTGCAGGTTGTCCTTTTTCTAAAAATACACTACTATAACATCTCGTCAATAATATCGAAAAAAGTTCTATCCTTAAACAATACTAACTTATGTACAACATAATCCATTCCAATCTTTAGGCTTATCTAAAATACTTCGGTCCAAGCTCATAGTATAAAGAAAATGATTACTTGAAATGTCACATAACAATCACATGAATTCCATCATTTATCCCCCATATATCATAAGATATATCTTGTTGGTCAAATTACAAACATGTGAATAACTTAATCATGTATTCTCTTGAAAAATGAATACCCATTTAACCTTAGTGAAAAAAATGAATGCTGTCAAAAGTTAATTCTTTCCACATACCAAAATCCCAATATTTCTATATAATCAAACCATAATATCACTTAGTCCTTATATCAGTCATGAGCTCATGAATACAATCTCATTATCTTCTTATCCCTTCATTATTCACATATCATCTACTTTCCAAAAATACCGGTACCATTCATCACACACTTTCAAAACTTAAGGAAAGACAACAATGTAACAATCCTTAGATGTCTCTTTATTCCATAGTACCATGAGATTACTTATACAACATTACACTTAATAAACATGTTATCATTCCACTACCTTCTTAAACCATTGATCGAGCTTCAACAATTCTTTCATCTCACATATCATTTGTAGTCTCTTCATCATCATCAACATAAATACTACCCATACGGCCGTACTGATTCTCTTCATGAGACTTTCCCTTAGGGAATTGGTTTTCATAATTCCCATACATTCCACATTTAAAACATTTAACCATTGTTGATGTCATAGCAATACCATTATCCTCATCCCTGGTGTTAACTGAACCTTTTCCTTTGCACTTATTGTCTTTGTGTCCTTCTTTTCCACACCCAAAGCATCTTCCAGTTCCTTTGAAACATTCTCCTTGATGCCACTTCCCACATGATTTACATAGGGGAAATTGAACTTTCATTCCTCTATGATCATCATGAAACTCCATCTTTCTCTTATTAACCGAGTCTGGAAACTTACCAAATTTTACTTTATTGATCATATTATGAGATTTCTGATTCGACATAATAATGATGTTTGGACTTCCAAATACCATTTCATTTGGTTGCTCATGAAAAATATCATTCCATTGTCCATCATATCCTCCATTATCGTGAATCATCTTGTTTCCAGCCATTTTCTAAAACCCAAAAAGAATAGTGTGAGAGGCAAAAATCATGCTAGGGAAAGAAACATAGTAAAGGGGGAGTACCCTCAATATCTAACATCTTAGGTTAAATTCTAATATCGTTACCGTAGTTCTTGGACCATATCCTATATGTATAATTATCCTTAGGGACATCCCAAGACATACCTTAGAAATATCTCTAAGGATCTCACTTACGTTTTCACATCCTAGTTTCCAAAGGTAGACTAAACTTTTCCTCTGATACCAACTGTAGATATCCAAAGCTTGATGTACATGGACATTACATTACTTTCACGGAATACTTAATACATAACAAAAATAGACACACAAGGACCGTAATAGTTTAATGTCTTTGGAAACTCAGAATAAAATCTTCTAATCATGGTGAAAGATCTTAAACATCTCCCATAAAGATCTTGCCTTTGTTTTCTTACCTAAAACCTTTCTTTATATCCTAGGGAAAAGAAAACATAAAAAGGGTGAGCTCAAATGCTCAGTAAGGGTAAGCATGGATAAAATAAAACATACTATATACATTTGAACTTAAAAACATGAACATAATGTTTAAACATCAAAAGCTTGAGCAATGACATAAAACATGGAAGTACGTAAGACATAGATCATAAAGAAACATTAAGAATGATAAATTAGAATGGGAATAAAACATGTAATTGTGGAATCCATTAAACACATGTAATGATTTCCATAGTATCCAAGGCATTGCTTCCAAGACCATCTTAGTGGACAAAGTCCCATTCTGAATCTAGTTCACTCCTCGTTTCAGTCCTGTAACACTGAACTGGATTAACTTACCGTTCCATCCATGTCTATCTCATGAGATATAAAATCTTTACCCAATTCATTGTAGGGAGATATAGGTCTCACCCATCTCATAATGAAATCATTCTTTCGTGTTCCACAAAGTCATAAATCATATATCATAGCATAACCCATTAAATAAAATGGGATTCTTAAACATCATGCCATCATAACATAATCCATAAACAATTGATATCATTTCATCATAAGAAAATTGAAACCATTTAAATCGTAGAGGAATTTTACTTGAAACATACACATATGAAATAATGTCATCTTAGATGGAAAATAGTTTTGACAAAACACTTGAAATGAATTCTTGAGGAAAATATTCTTTCTTCTTTAAAATCATTTTATTTTCACAAAATTCCATGCAATTTTAAAAGATAAGGGTTTTGTTGAAAATAATCATGCACTATTGTAGGGGAAGCTTCTTGAAAATGAGGCATTATGAAACTGTAAAAATCCATTCACTCCGTATAAGTTAAAAATAACATTCTCCTCGTACTTTTGTCGGAAAAGTCAAAAAGTACCTTATATGGTAACTAAAGGAAAGATTCCATTCATACAATGTGGTAAAAAGTCAATAAAGGGTAAAAATGACTTTAAAAATTCATGTAAGAATGTTAAACATTTTATTAAATCATTTTTAGAAAACATGATCATGGATGATAAATGTAACCCCAGTAAATACTTACGTATAAGCAATCTCGGATAAAAATGAGATTGAAAATTTATCCCTTACCTTAGGTCCAATTTTCTTCGTAAGTGTCCGAACCTCCTGTATAATAATTTAAATAATGTCATTTAATTATTCTAGAATCATACTCATTATTATGATATCATATATGGTTCACTTATGACTTTATATTACCCGTTCTTTTGTAAATTCCATGTTAAAGAGCGTTTTGGGTAAAATCGTTTCATTTGTCATCCATGTTTTGACTTTTAATTATTCATATGATTACTTAGATCATGATTACTTAATTAAAGAATATAAAAAATGATTTATATATAATATATATTCAGAATTTATTTATATATATAATAGATCAGTAAATGGAAAGAAATACACCATTCATGGAGATGGTAGACCGTACGTACGCATGAACGCTGTTTTCGTTTCCATATTGAATTGAAAGGAATTAAGTAGATGACATACATATATATACACATAAATACAGTATCATTATTATTTCATATATTTCATGATTACTTATTATATATACTTTATAATCAATCATGAATGGTTAATGTGGAGAATGAATCTCATCGCGTCGTGGAGACGGTAGTCCGTACGTACGCACGAGCGATGATATCGTTCTCATGATAGTGGAATTGTATTGGAGTGTATGTATACTATTTCAAAGTAAATATCACTTTACAATAATCATATATAGTTATTATGTACACCATTATACCCATCCAAGTAATGTGGTGGTGGAAAATAGATTACACCACGGCGTGGAGACGGTATTCCGTACGTACGCACGCGCGGTGGTTTCGTTTTCAATAGGATGAATAAGAGGTGAAATAGGGTTGTTTAATATTTATAATAACATATAAGTATATGAGGGATACTGATGTTATTACCTCATAATTAAAAAACCTAAGAAGAAGAAGTGGAAGAAGAAATAAAGTTGAAAGAATCGGTAACGAACATTACCTCTTCTTTGAAGCGCCTCTTTGAGTCCTCCTCTTAGGGCACTACAATTGGTCCTTGAAGAAGACCAGGGCCTCTAGGATGTTTCTAGGGAAGTGGAGAAGAGAATTTGGCAGGGGTTGGCTGAGATTGAAGGCTCAAAGTGGTGTGAGGAAGAGAGGGAGGAGGTGTCCTTTTATAAGGGAGGAGAGGAGCTCCTTTGGAAAAACTAAAAATATTATTTTATTATAAAGTCAAGTTCGGTTTTAAATAGCTCGAAATTGATTTATTTCAAATCTAAGGTGGGGATGGGTCGAAATCCTCTCATAAAATATAATTTAGACAGGTTTAGGTTCCTATTTTAACCTTATCATTTATATTTAACTTTAAGTTATATAATTTTACTTTTACCATGTCTTTTTGTGTTCTTACACTATAAGGTTAATAAACTTACTATAACAAGCCAAAAGAACCCCAAGTTGTCTATTAGTAATATATATAACATTATCTAAGTCATTTGGCCGAACATTAGATTTTTAGGAATAAAATAACAATTTATCATATAATATTTTAAAAAAAAACTATTTTATGTCAACTTTGAAACTATTTAGTAATTGATTTTTGTGAAAATCATAACAGAATTATTAGTTAGAAAAAAGTTAATTACATCAATACTAACATGTCATATTAACCTAGAAAATTAGTTTAATTCATAAAAAGTCTCAAATTTCATTTATTTGGGTATTTATAACATCAATTATGTCAATATTTCATTAATAAGATAATTACTGCATCATTGTTGTGTCGTAAATAAATTAAATTATTTAATGTCTAAAAATTACAAATAAAATACCATTATGTAGGAAATATTTTTATCTTTCTAATGAATATTTATAATCTAATTTTTCTTATGTATAACCCTATATTAAAAATGATTTACTTATTAAACTTTGATTTTAACTATTTTAACCCTTCTTTGAATAAATTAATAATAAATGTCCTAATCTAATCCAAGTGGGACTAAATGGTCATATTTTATTCCTAAGGATCTTTTTGGTCGAATTAAACTTATCCAATAGAATTAGGACATGTGTTAGGGTAATAATAATATGATTGTTACCCTTAATTACCCTATTTACTTTTAACCGTGGTAAAAAAAGTAAAAAGTTACTATTCACCAAAAATTATTTTCATCTCATTGAACCACATTTTACTTATTGACATCAACCACGTATCTCGGATTTTTTTGAAATTCCACTCACAGAAGCGGTAAAATTAAGTTTTATGAAAAATTCATTTTTTTAACTACCACTTAGTGGTTTCACTATTCATCAAAAAATGTAAGTTTCCAGAAAAATACCAAAAATTACGCCTAAGATATATTTGATATTATGAATTCAAAAATTATGTCTATTTTATCAAATTCAAAACATATCAGATACATTGACTAATTTAAAAATTAATTTCCGTCGTGAAAACAAATAGCGTGTTTTTAAGAGATAATAACTATCAAAAGATTGACACTTGTTTATAGCTGGTTTAAATGTGAAATTACATCCAATGACCAAAATTGTATTAAATTGTAAAAGTATATTCTAAATATACATTAAAACCACTCAAATTAATAATTTATCACTATTAATTATTTCGATTAAAAAAGTTGTTTTTAATTAAAATTTAGTAATTTTCACTATTCATCAGAATATGAAAGTTATCCGAAAAGTACCAAAATTTCACCCTAAGATAATTTTGATATTCCGAATCCAAAAATGAAGTCCATTTTGAAAAATAAAATTTACAAAATTTCAAAAAGTGTTTATTACTATTCATAACGGCTAGTTTTAATAATATTTTAATAGCATATCGTTGTTTAGTGAAACTCGGTATTGTGTACTACACACGCTATCGAGGAAGGTCGCGATTGCATGTAATGCAAGCCAAGTCAGGGTTGCGTGTTGTGAAAGAATACTTCATTGTTTCGTATAACAGAATCCAACCATATTTCATTTATACATTGAATATATATATATATACACACACTCAACGTTGCGTAAAATGAATATTATAAAACGAACA
This sequence comes from Viscum album, assembly GCA_963277665.1. Classification (NCBI taxonomy): domain Eukaryota; kingdom Viridiplantae; phylum Streptophyta; class Magnoliopsida; order Santalales; family Viscaceae; genus Viscum; species Viscum album. The sequence continues at coordinate 1,808,640,373 of OY728160.1, forward strand.
TTAAATTTTGTGTAACACGATCCAAGAATAGAGTTTCGTATACTGCAAGCTAATATGGTGTTGCGTATAGTACAAGCTAAACTTAGTGTGCTGTATAATAGAAGACATCAATGAAAGTAAAATAATATTTTTCATAAAATCTCAGGGTGTTACATTCTACCCCCCTTAAAATGAATTTCGCCCTCGAAATTCGTCGGGGTTATAAATCGTTTACTATTCATAGAAACCCACATCGTAAAAAGGAATACTAAAACTTAATTTTAAAAACTAAAGTATGAAATGCAATGATTACCCAAAGTAAATCATCATTGGGTTTCCATATAGGAGAACATAGGTGAAAATATGGATATGGAAGAAAAATCTAACCATCAAGTTCTGATGGAGAGTGGTAGAGGACATTACTATGAAAAAACCAACAATCACAAAGCCATAAATTTGTGATGATCTAGGGTACCATCTGATTCATAGGATATAAGGGCACTAGGACAACATTTTTGGTTTTCAAGATCATTTCCCTAAAGTTGAAGAATTTGAATTAGAATAAATACTTAATTTATTTTGCTACAATCTCACTGTTGTTCGTGCCTTGAACAATTTACACTTCATATCTTAAAGAGATGAAGTTGAATTTGTTATTCGTGAAGTGTTAGCAGATCATGTGATAGAATGACGGGTCATTCCATTTGTCTCAAACAAAAGGTTATTAAAAGTTATTAAATATACATAAGTCGATCTATTGTGAGATTAATCATATATGTTTCCTAAAATGGACTTATACTTCATATATCATACTGCTTAATATAATAAAACTAGTTTCTACTAACCATGGACTTCCTGTAGGCCAGTGGTATGCGATAAAGGCCAGTCGCACTTCGGTTGTGGGTGCGATTCCCACAGCCTTGTCCGACGCGATGGGCTGTCTCCCGTCCTGCAGGTTGTCCTTTTTCTAAAAATACACTACTATAACATCTCGTCAATAATATCGAAAAAAGTTCTATCCTTAAACAATACTAACTTATGTCCAACATAATCCATTCCAATCTTTAGGCTTATCTAAAATACTTCGGTCCAAGCTCATAGTATAAAGAAAATGATTACTTGAAATGTCACATAACAATCACGTGAATTCCATCATTTATCCCCCATATATCATAAGATATATCTTGTTGGTCAAATTACAAACATGTGAATAACTTAATCATGTATTCTCTTGAAAAATGAATACCCATTTAACCTTAGTGAAAAAAATGAATGCTGTCAAAAGTTAATTCTTTCCACATACCAAAATCCCAATATTTCTATATAATCAAACCATAATATCACTTAGTCCTTATATCAGTCATGAGCTCATGAATACAATCTCATTATCTTCTTATCCCTTCATTATGCACATATCATCTACTTTCCAAAAATACTGGTACCATTCATCACACACTTTCAAAACTTAAGGAAAGACAACAGTGTAACAATCCTTAGATGTCTCTTTATTCCATAGTACCATGAGATTACTTATACAACATTACACTTAATAAACATGTTATCATTCCACTACCTTCTTAAACCATTGATCGAGCTTCAACAATTCTTTCATCTCACATATCATTTGTAGTCTCTTCATCATCATCAACATAAATACTACCCATACGGCCGTACTGATTCTCTTCATGAGACTTTCCCTTAGGGAATTGGTTTGCATAATTCCCATACATTCCACATTTAAAACATTTAACCATTGTTGATGTCATAGAAATACCATTATCCTCATCCCTGGTGTTAACTGAACCTTTTCCTTTGCACTTATTGTCTTTGTGTCCTTCTTTTCCACACCCAAAGAATCTTCCAGTTCCTTTGAAACATTCTCCTTGATGCCTCTTCCCACATGATTTACATAGGGGAAATTGAACTTTCATTCCTCTATGATCATCATGAAACTCCATCATTCTCTTATTAACCGAGTCAGGAAACTTACCAAATTTTACTTTATTGATCATATTATGAGATTTCTGATTCGACATAATAATGATGTTTGGACTTCCAAATCCCATTTCATTTGGTTGCTCATGAAAAATATCATTCCATTGTCCATCATATCCTCCATTATCGTGAATCATCTTGTTTCCAGCCATTTTCTAAAACCCAAAAAGAATAGTGTGAGAGGCAAAAATCATGCTAGGGAAAGAAACATAGTAAAGGGGGAGTACCCTCAATATCTAACATCTTAGGTTAAATTCTAATATCGTTACCGTATTTCTTGGACCATATCCTATATGTATACTTATCCTTAGGTACATCCCAAGACATACCTTAGAAATATCTCTAAGGATCTCACTTACGTTTTCACATCCTAGTTTCCAAAGGTAGACTAAACTTTTCCTCTAATACCAACTGTAGAGATCCAAAGCTTGATGTACATGGACATTACATTACTTTCACGGAATACTTAATACATAACAAAAATAGACACACAAGGACCGTAATAGTTTAATGTCTTTGGAAACTCGGAATAAAATCTTCTAATCATGGTGAAAGATCTTCAACATCTCCCATAAAGATCTTGCATTTGTTTTCTTACCTAAAACCTTTCTTTATATCCTAGGGAAAAGAAAACATAAAAAGGGTGAGCTCAAATGCTCAGTAAGGGTAATCATGGATAAAATAAAACATACTATATACATTTGAACTTAAAAACATGAACATAATGTTTAAACATCAAAAGCTTGAGCAATGACATAAAACATGGAAGTACGTAAGACATAGATCATGAAGAAACATTTAGAATGATAAAATAGCATGGGAATAAAACATGTAATTGTGGAATCCATTAAACACATGTAATGATTTCCATAGTATCCAAGGCATTGCTTCCAAGACCATCTTAGTGGACAAAGTCCCATTCTGAATCTAGTTCACTCCTCGTTTCAGTCCTGTAACACTGAACCGGATTAACTTACCGTTCCATCCATGTCTATCTCATGAGATATAAAATCTTTACCCAATGCATTGGAGGGAGATATAGGTCTCACCCATCTCATAATGAAATCATTCTTTCGTGTTCCACAAAATCATAAATCATATATCATAGCATAACCCATGAAATAAAATGGGATTCTTAAACATCATGCCATCATAACATAATCCATAAACAATTGATATCATTTCATCATAAGAAAATTGAAACCATTTAAATCGTAGAGGCATTTTACTTGAAACATACACATATGAAATAATGTCATCTTAGATGGAAAATACTTTTGACAAAACACTTGAAATGAATTCTTGAGGAAAATATCCTTTCTTCTTTAAAATCATTTTATTTTCACAAAATTCCATGCAATTTTAAAAGATAAGGGTTTTGTTGAAAATAATCATGCACTATTGTAGGGGAAGCTTCTTGAAAATGAGGCATTATGAAATTGTAAAAATCCATTCACTCCGTATAAGTTAAAAATAACATTCTCCTCGAACTTTTGTCGGAAAAGTCAAAAAGTACCTTATATGGTAACTAAAGGAAAGATTCCATTCATACAATGTGGTAAAAAGTCAATAAAGGGTAAAAATGTCTTTAAAAATCCATGTAAGAATGGTAAACATTTTATTAAATCATTTTTAGAAAACATGTTCATGGATGATAAATGTAACCCCAGTAAATACTTACGTATAAGCAATCTCGGATAAAAATGAGATTGAAAATTTATCCCTTACCTTAGGTCCGATTTTCTTCGTAAGTGTCCGAACCTCCTGTATAATAATTTAAATAATGTCATTTACTTATTCCAGAATCATACTCATTATTATGATATCATATATGGTTCACTTATGACTTTATATTACCCGTTCTTTTGTAAATTCCATGTTAAAGAGCGTTTTGGGTAAAATCGTTTCATTTGTCATCCATGTTTTGACTTTTAATTATTCATATGATTACTTTGATCATGATTACTTAATTCAAGAATATAAAAAATGATTTATATATAATATATATTCAGAATTTATTTATATATATAATAGATCAGTAAATGGAAAGAAATACACCATTCATGGAGACGGTAGACCGTACGTACGCATGAACGCTGTTTTCGTTTCCTTATTGAATTGAAAGGAATTAAGTAGATGACATACATATATATACACATAAATACAGTATCATTATTATGTCATATATTTCATGATTACTTATTATATATACTTTATAATCAATCATGAATGGTTAATGTGGAGAATGAATCTTATCGCGTCGTGGAGACGGTAGTCCGTACGTACGCACGAGCGATGATATCGTTCTCATGATCGTGGAATTGTATTGGAGTGTATGTATAATATTTAAGAGTCAATATCACTTTACAATAATCATATATAGTTATTATGTACACCATTATACCCATCCAAGTAATGTGGTGGTGGAAAATAGATTACACCACGGCGTGGAGACGGTATTCCGTACGTACGCACGCGCGGTGATTTCGTTTTCCATAGGATGGATAAGAGGTGAAATAGGGTTGTTTCATATTTATAATAACATATCAGTATATGATGGATACTGATGTTATTACCTCATAATGAAACAACCTAAGAAGAAGAAGTGGAAGAAGAAATAAAGTTGAAAGAATCGGTAATGGACATTACCTCTTCTTTGAAACGCCTCTTTGAGTCCTCCTCTTAGGGCACTAAAATTGGTCTTTGAAGAAGACCATGGCCTCTAGGATGTTTCTAGGGAAGTGGATAAGAGAATTTGTCAGGGGTTGGCCGATCTTGAAGTCTCAAAGTGGTGTGAGGAAGAGAGGGAGGAGGTGTCCTTTTATAAGGGAGGAGAGGGGCTCCTTTGGAAAAACTAAAAGTATTATTTTATAATAAAGTCAAGTTCGGTTTTAAATATCTCCAAATTGATTTATTTATAAGCTAAGGTGGGGATGGGTAGAAATCCTCTCATCCAATAGAATTTAGACAGGTTTAGGTTCCTATTTTAACCTTATCATTTATATTTAACTTTAAGTTAGATAAATTTACTTTTACCGTGTCTTTTTTATGTTCTTACACTATAAGGTTAATAAACTTACTATAACAAGCCAAAAGAACCCCAAGTTGTGTATTATTTATATATATAACCTTATCTAAGTCATTTGGCCAAACATTAGATTTTTAGGAATAAAATAACAATTTATAATATAATATTTGTTTAAAAAACTATTTTATCTCAATTTTGACACTATTTAGTAATTGATTTTTGTGAAAATCATAACAGAATGATTAGTTCGAAAAAAGTTAATTAAATCAATACTAACATTTCATATTAACCTATAAAATTATTGTAATTCATAAAAAGTCTCAAATTACATTTATTGGGGTATTTATAACATCAATTATGTCAATATTTCATTAATAAGATAATTAGTGTATCATCGTTGTGTCATAGATAAATTAAATTATTTAATGTCTAAAAATTAAAAATAAAATACCATTATGTAGGAAATATTTTTAGATTTCTAATTAATATTTATAGTCGAATTTATCTTATGTATATCCCTATATTAAAAATGATTTACTTATTAAACATTTATTTTAACTATTTTAACCCTTCTTTGAATAAATTGATAATAAATGTCCTAATCTAATCCAAGTGGGCCTAAATGGTCATATTGTATTCCTAAGGTTGTTTTTTGGTCGAATTAAACTTATCCAATAGAATTAGGACATGTGTTAGGGTAATAATAATATCATTTTTACCCTTAATTACCCTATTTACTTTTAACCGTGGTAAAAAAAGTAAAAAGTTATTATTCACCAAAAATTATTTTCATCTCATTGAACCACATTTTACTTACTGACATCAACCGTGTCTCTCGGATTTTTTGAAATTCCACTCATAGAAGCGGTAAAATTATGTTTTATGAAAAATTCAGTTTTTTTAACTACCACATAGTGGTTTCACTATTCATCAAAAAATGAAAGTTTCCAGAAAAATACCAAAAATTAGGCCTAAGCTATATTTGATATTATGAATTCAAAAATGATTTCTATTTTATAAAATTAAAAACATATTAGCTACATTAACTAATTTAAAAATTAATTCCCGTCGTCAAAACAAATAGCGTGTTTTTAAGAGATAATAAATATCAAAAGATTGACACTTGTTTATAACTGGTTTAAATGTGAAATTACATCCAATGACCAAAATTGTATTAAATTGTAAAAATATATTCTAAATATACATTAAAACCACTCAAATTAATAATTTATCACTATTAATTATTTTGATTAAAAAAGTTGTTTTTAATTAAAATTTAGTAATTTTCACTATTCTTCAGAATATGAAAGTTATCCGAAAAGTACCAAAATTTCACCCTAAGCTAATTTCCATATTCCGAATCCAAAAATGAAGTCCATTTTGAAAAATAAAATTTACAAAATTTCAAAAAGTGGTTATTACTATTCATAATGGCTAGTTTTAATAATATTTTAATAGCATATCGTTGTTTAGTGAAACTCGGTATTGCGTACTACACTCGCTATCGAGGAATTCCGCGATTGCATGTAAGGCAAGCCAAGTTAGGGTTGCGTGTTGTGAAAGAATCCTTCATTGTTTAGTATAACAGAATCCAACCATATTTCATTTATACAATGAATATATATATATATATACACACACTCAATGTTGCGTAGAATGAATATTATAAAATGAACATTAAATTGTGTGTAACACGATCCAAGAATAGCGTTGCGTATACTGCAAGCTAATACGGTGTTGCGTATAGTAGAAGCCAAACTTAGTGTGCTGTATAATAGAAGACATCAATGAAAGTAAAATAATATTTTTCGTAGAATCTCGGGGTGTTACAAATGCAATAGCTTGCATTGTACGCAACTTCGAGATTCTAACACACCACGATCAAAGTAGCCGTTATGAATAGTAATATCCACTTTTTGAAATTTTATACATTTTATCTTTCAAAACAGACTTCATTTTTGGATTTGTAATATCAAAATTATCCTAGGGCGAAATTTTGGTACTTTTTGGATAACTTTTATATTTTTATGAATAGTGAAAATTACTAAATTTTATTTAAAAACAACTTTTTTAATCAAAATAAGTAATAGTGATACATTATTAATTTGAGTGGTTTTAAAGTATATTTAGAATATATTTTTACCATTTAATACAATTTTTGTCATTGGACATAATTTCACAATTAAACCAGACATAAACAAGTGTCAATCTTTTGATAATTATTATATCTTAAAAACACTCTTTTTGTTTTGACAGCGGGAATTAATTTTAAATTCATTTATTACACTTCTGTGTTTTGAATTTGGAAAAATAGATTCCATATTTGGAATCAGGATGTCCAAATTGTGTAAATAGGTAACTTTTATTTTTAGACATTTTGAATAATTACTTAGGTAAATATTTTATTTATCATGGTTAAAGGGTAAATCCGGTAAATAAGGGTAAACAAATAATATTATAATAATAATAAATTACCCTAAAACGTGTCCTAAAATTATTTTTGGGTACATATCCGACCATGGTCATCTTTGGGTCGATTGTGGGACCCCATGGAGCCACTTGTAGTTGATAGGGACACTTTATATTAATTAAGTTTAAGTAAATACAAAAATGACAAAAGCTTATATCTTTTAGCAATACAATTTTTACATATGGTTATATATGTTATATTTTAGATTATAAATATTAATTATAAATCTAAAACGATTTCCTACATAATTATATTTTATTAATAATTTTTAGACATTGAAAAAGTAAAAATATATATGACACAGTAATGATGCAGTATTTTCCTTATTAAAAAAAGAATCAAATAATTGGTATTATAAATGTTAAAATAAATATAATATGAAAGTTTTTATGACATAAAGTAATTTTATTGGTTAATATGATATGTTATTATTTCTTAAATGAATTTTTTTTGATTTAATAAAGTTGTTAAGACTTTAAAAAAAATCAATTATTGAGTAGTGTCAAAATTGACATAAATGAGTGTTTAAAACAAATATTATATTATTAATTTATATTCTATTCCTAAAAATATAAAGTTTGGCCAAAGGACTTATATAATTATTTTTGTATCATTAATGGACCACTTGGGGTCACTTGGATGTATATAGTAAGTTTATTAACTATATATTATTAAAATACAATGTGACATGGTAAGTGTTAAACTAATTAACCAAGAGTTAAAACTAAAAGATAAGGTTAATATAATGACCCAAACATATCTAAAATCTATTGGTTGAAAGGATTTAGACCCATACCCACCTTATAATTTTAATAATCTACTTTGGATCCATTATAAACCGAATATGATTTTATTATAAAATAATACTTAAAGTTTTTCCTAAAGAGCCCCTCACCGCTCTTATAAAAGGGCACTCACCCTTCTCATTAATTCACACCTTCAATGCCATTTTTCTCAGCCAAACCCTACCCAAATATCATCCCAACTTCCCTAAGTTCATCCAAGAGGACTTATTTTGATCAGAAAGCCAACCTAAGGATCCCTTTTGATCAAATCAAAAGGAAGAACCCGAAGAAGAGGTAATGTATTCACCACCCTCTTTAAAGTTCCATTCTTCTTCAACTTCTTCTTTATTTTTCATTTCCATTATAAAATAATAACTCCAGTAAATTCTATATATTGTGATGTTATTATAATTATGGAACAAAAAAATTCATTATTCTATCCATCCCTTGAATGACATGTCACCATACTTGCGTACGTACGGCCTACCGTCTCCACGTTGTGCTGTAATTGTTATTCAATATACTATTATTTGGATGAGTATAATAATGATGTTTAATTCATGTAAATAATAAATATAACATGATAATTAGTCTGTATATATGATATACCATCCAATCATATATTATTTTAATATCAAAAGAATGATATTGTCGCTCGTGCGTACGTACGGACTACCGTCTCCACGAACGTGATGAGATTCATTCCCCATCGTATCCATTCAAGTATAATTCTCATTTGATGATTAAAAATAATGTTTAAGGACTTTATATAATTATGGACATGAATAATATACAACCTATCCATAACAAACATGGATTATTTAACAAAACATGTAAAAGAAAACGAGTAAGTTAACACCCGAAACGACGATAATACTAAGATATTATTAACAAAGAAATGTTAAAAGATCATATATGATATCATATTAATGTATATGATTCTTGTATAATTTAATAACAATTATTTCACCATTATAAAGGAGTTTAACCTACCATCAACCAAGGAAAAGTACAAGGTAAGGGTTATTTCACAATCTCTTCATTATTCTAGGTTGTTTATACGTAAATATCCACTGTGACCTCTTTACCATCCACATCAATGTTTCTTAAAAATGAATTTCAAAACATTATTACTATTTTACTGAATATGGGTTAAAGTCATTTATACCATTTTTTGACTTTTATAAGAGGTTTATAAAGGAATCTTTCCATCGTTTTCCAAAAAAGGTCCTTCTTAACCTTTTCGACAAAATTAAGGTAAGAATGTTTTTTTTAACTTATACAGCGGGTGCGGCTATTTTACGCCATTATAAGATCGTCAAAGCTTCCCTTACAAGATTATAAGAATATTTTCAAAATAAATATTTTCTTTATGTGACTCTTAAATGATTTCAAAATATAAAGAGATACGTCTCTCTAAAAAAAAGGTTTTTATTTCATCTGTTTCAACATCCTTTGATGGATTTTAAGTTTATTTGAAGTTGATTTATTATGATACAAAACTTCAATATTGTATTGAACTTTTTGTGATATGTTTGACTGTGGATGTGCTATTTTTATACCATTAATTTCTTATGGTTAAAGTATTGACATTTCGTATGCTAGTTTTAATACGAATGTTTATGATATGTTTAAACCTTTTCATATGAGGAATGTATTGGACTTAGTAAGTGACGGGTGGAGCCCGTTATAGCTCCTCGATGAATCGGTAGGTCTCATGAGACAAATAGACATGTAATTGGCTGAGGTCCTTTCCCAATTTGATATATGGTTTTGGCTGAGGCCTTAATCATTTTAGACGTCTTGGCCGAGGCCTTGACAAAATGTTTCAGAATGTACGACATTATACATTCCCTCATTATGGAAATAATATTGATGGTTCATGTGGTCATTAGACTAGTAGAATACCCATGATTATGTTTTATTATGGAATTAAATACTTATCTCATAATCTTTCCATAAAAGTATTCATGTTAATTATTGGTAAAGGCACGTGGTTTCAATTATTCACCAAGCTTAATATTTATGTCATTTTCTGTTGTATTTCTTACCTTTACTGAGCGTTTGAGCTCACCCCTTTCAATTTTTTATTTTTCCCAAGATTCTAAGAAGTGTATTATGATTGATATGTCGGGTAAGCTACAGGTAATAATGGCGTTCTCAAATAACTATTTACACTGTGTTTTATGTTTGAAATTGTAATGTAATGTTAATGTATGTAATCTATTTTACAAGACAGCTGAACCGATCGGTCCTTTGGGACTTGATTCCTTGTAATCATGCCATTGTTATGTAATAATGCACCGACTCCAGGTAACTAGGTTCAGGGAATTATAGTTGGTATCAGAGGATGTTTAGTACAAACCTTGGAAACTAGATTTAGATAAACTCTGATTAGAGAACATAGCCCTAAGATAGATTTTGAGGATTAGTATATAAGAACTTCCTAGAATTTTGGTATTGTAGAGATTTTGTGATTTTTCCGAGCAATATATCCCTGTCTGGATACGAGCAGATAGAGGTGGCTCTGGCACAAATGTACCTAGGGGTAAAACACGAAAACACCGCTTTGAGCTAGACTTGAACGGGAACTGGTGAACGACAACGAACCTTGCTGCACTCTTGGTTACGACACTCCCGGGGGATACGCTTAGGATAATTCTCATTTTAATTACAAACTATAACGACCCATACTTTACATACATTGTTATTACTTCAAAATTGAAGCACAGTTATTACAACATATAACAAAACCAGGAAAGGACCGTATAGGTATAGTGTTTTTAGAAACTGGGAAACATAAACAACTGGTTCATAAAGCGTCTACACTGTCTCCCATTTATTTCATCATATCTATAGTCCCTTTTGGCATATATTACTTAATAACCATCTTCCTGAACTGGGGAAAGAAAAATTACAAAAGGGTGAGCTCAAATGCTCATTAAGGGTAAACAAAAGAAATATCAATCACATCATATTCATAAGAACATAACTTTTGGAAATCTTAACCAACAAAAGAGATCATAATTTCATAACATGGGATAAATCATAGTAGTGAAATGTAATCCCAATAATCATAACTTAAAACATGAAACTTTTTGGCATACACACATAATCATAGAGAATCATTTCTTAGTAGTCAAGACTCATTTCCAAGACTATCTTAGCAGACAAAGTCTATTTCTGAACCGAGTTCACTCCTCATTCCAATCCTGTTTCACTGAACCGGTTTAACCTGCCATTCCAGCCATGTCTATCTCATGAGATATAAAATCATTACCCAATGCATTGGAGGGAGATATAGGTCCCACCCATCTCATAATGATACCATTCTTATGTGTGCCAGAAAATCATAAACCATACATCATAGCATAACCCATGTAATAAAAATGGAATTCTTAAACATCATGACATCATAAAAAATTCATATAAGATAAAGGAATTCATAAAAATAATTCCACCACAACATAATCAAATAAATGTAATAATAGGGATAGAAAAAGAACCCTTTATTATCTTAGATGGAAAATAATTTTGATAAAATACTCGAACTCCATTCTTGAGGAAAATACCCTTTCTACTTCAAAAAATCTTTTCATTTCTTAACATGTCATACAATTATAAAATAAAAGAAGTTGATTAAAAATAAACTTGAAAACTTGTAAAGGAAGCTTCTTGGAAATATTGTTTTAAAAATCCATTCATGCTGTATAAGTTAAAAAACATTCTTCTCGTACTTTTGTCGAAAAAGTCAAAAAGTACCTCGTATGAAAAACGACAAAAGATTCCTTTCATATCTTTTACTAAAATCTCACCGAAGGGTAAAATTTGATTTAAACAATTTTAGGTGGATGGAAATAATATTACATATTGAGGAAACATGGATTTAGATGATGAAATACACCCCAGTAAATACCAAAGTATAAACAATCTCGGATAAAAATGAGATTGTGATATTTTTCTCTTACCTTAGGTCCGATTTGCTTCGTAAGTGTCTGAAACTCCTGTATAATGATTTAAATAATGTCATTGACTTATTACAGAATCATACTCATTGTTATGATATCATATATGGTCATATTCTTAGCTTATTATTAGTAATATTTCATTGCTACTTGTTATTCAGGTGTTTATTACTTTTTGTTCTTATGCATGTTTTGTTGAATAAATTCTTATTATTCTTTTTAGGTTATAGATACCTCATTTCCAGAATGTTATTAGTGTAATATATATCATATTCATTCATTCAATTCATTTATATAATTATTATGCAATGAAGATCATGTATAATGAGTCGCATCACATCATGGAGACAGTATTCCGTACGTACGCACGAGCGATGATATCGTTCCCATGATCATGGAATTGTATTGGAGTGTATGTATACTATTTCAGAATCAATATCACTCTAAAATAATCATATATATTCATTCTTTACACCATTATACCTATCCAAGTAAGGTGGTGGTGGAAAATAGATTACACCACGACGTGTAGATGATATTCCGTACGTACGCATGCGCGGTGGTTTCATTTTCCGTAGGATAGATAGATGGTGAAATAGGGTTGTTTCATACTTATAATAACATATAAGTATATGAGTGATACTGATGTTATTACTTCATAATGAAAAAACTAAAGAAGAAGAAGTGGAAGAAGAAATAAAGATGAAAGAATCGGTAACAGACATTACCTCTTCCTTGAAGCGCTTCTTTGAGACCTCCTTTTAGGGAACTAAAATTGGTCTTTGAAGAAGACCAGGATCTCTAGGATGTCTCTAGGGAAGTGGAGAGAAGAAATTGGCAGGGGTTGGCCGAACTTGAAGGCTCAAAGTGGTGTGAGGAAGAGGGGTAGGAGGTGCCCTTTTATAAGGGAGGAGAGGGGCTCCTTTGGAAAAACTAAAAATATTATTTTATTATAAAGCCAAATTTGGTTTTAAATAGATCCAAATTTATTTATTTCGAAGCTAAGATGAGTATGGGTCGAAATCCTCTCATCAAATAGAATTTAGACAAGTTTAGGTTCCTATTTTAACCTTATCATTTAGATTTAACATTAAGTTAAATAATTTTACTTTTACCATGTCTTCTTGTGTTCTTACACTATAAGGTTAATAAACTTACTATAACAAGACAAAAGAACCCCAAGTTGTTTATTATTAATATATATAACCTTATGTAAGTCATTTGGTCGAACCTTATATTTTTAGGAATAAAATAACAATTAATAGTATAATATTTGTTTTAAAAACTATTTTATGTCAATTTTGACACTATTTAGTAATTGATTTTTGTGAAAATCATTACAAAATTATTAGTTCGAAAAAAGTTAATTAAATCAATAATAACATGTCATATTAACCTATAAAATTAGTGGAATTCATAAAAAGTCTCAAATTACATTTATTTGGGTATTTATAACATCAATTATGTCAATATTTCATTAATAAGATAATTACTGCATCATTGTTGTGTCATAAATAAATTAAATTATTTAATGTCCAAAAATTACAAATAAAATACCATTATGTAGGAAATTTTTTTATATTTCTAATTAATATTTATAGTCGAATTTATCTTATGTATAACCCCATATTAAAATGATTTACTTATTAAACTTTGATTTTAACTATTTTAACCCTTCTTTAAATAAATTAATAATAAATGTCCTAATCTAATCCAAGTGGGCCTAAATGGTCATATTTTATTTATAAGGTTGTTTTTGGTCGAATTAAACTTTTCTAATAGAATTAGGACATGTGTTAGGCTAATAATAATATCATTTTTACCCTTAATTACTCTATTAACTTTTAACCGTGGTAAATAAAAGTAAAACGTTACTATTCATCCAAAAATTATTTTCATCTCATTGAACCAAATTTTACTTACTGACATCAACCGTGTCTCTCGGATTTTCGAAATTCCACTGACAGAAGCGGTAAAATTAAGTTTTATGAAAAATTCAGTTTTTTTAACTACCACTTAGTGGTTTCACTATTCCTCAAAAATTGAAAGTTTTTAGAAAAATAACAAAATTTCACCGTAGGCTAATTTCGATATTCCGAATCAAAAAATGAAGTCCATTTTGAAAAATAAAATTTTTAAAATTTCAAAAATTAGTTATTACTATTTATAACAGCTAGTTTATTAATATTTTAATAGCATATCATTGTTTAGTGAAACTCGGTATTGCGTACGATGCAAGCTATCGAGGAAGGCCACGATTGCGTGTAAAGAAAGCCAAGCTAGTGTTGTGTGTAGTGAAAGGTTCCTTTGATGATTTATATAACATAAAAACAAAATATTTTTCATAAAAGTCTCGGGTGTTACATTCTACCCCCCTTAAAATGAATTTCGCCCTCGAAATTTGTCACTTTGTAACAAACAGATGAGGATACCTCTCCCTCATCATATCCTCAAGCTCCCATGTAGCTTCTTCTAATTGGTTGTTTCTCAATAAAACTTTCACCAAGCGAGTGGTCTTGTTTCATAGGACTTTTTCGCTACGATCCAGAATCTCTATCGGTTATTCTTCATAAGAAAGATCTTGTTCCAGCGGTACAACTTCTGAGCTGAGTACATGTGAAGGATCAGGTATGTACTTTCTCAGGAGAGATACGTGGAACACATCGTGAACTTGAGAGAGATTCGGTGGAAGCGCCAATCGGTAAGCTACCGTTCCAACACGATCCAGTATTTCGAAAGGACCGATATATCTTGGGCTCAACTTCCCCTTCTTTCCAAATCTCATGACCCTCTTCCAAGGAGATATTCATAAGAACACTTTATCACCCACTTCAAACTCTAGGTATTTTCTTTGGTTGTCGGCATAACTTTTCTGTCAACTCTGAGCTGCTCTTATGTGTTGTTGAATAGATCAGACCTTTTCTGCCATCTCATCAACAAGATCAGGTCCTAATATCTTTCTTTCCCCAACTTCATCCCAGTAAGTTAGAGTCCTGCATTTCTTTCCATATAGAGCTTCATAAGGAGACATCTGAATACTGGAGTGAAAGCGATTATTATAATAAAATTCCACCAAAGGTAGGTGTTGATCCCAACCACCTTTGAAATCCATAGAGCAAGCTCTCAACATATCTTCTAGAGTTTGAATTGTTCTCTCAGACTAAACGTCTGTCTGAGGATGATAAGCAGTGCTGAAACTCAACTTTGTATCCAGAGTATGCTGAAGACTTCTCCAGAACATTGAGGTAAACCTCAGATCCTGATCAGATATAATAGAAAGTGGTACACCATGCAATCTTACCACTTCCTTCACATATATCCTAGCAAGCTGATCCAGAGAGAAATCCTCTCTAATAGAAATGAAGTGTGCGGACTTTGTAAGATGATCAACTATGACCCAGATAGCATTATTGCCTTGGGATGTTTTAGGAAGTCCTGTGAAAAAGTCCATAGTTATGTTTTCCCATTTCCATTTGGGTATGGGTAATGGTTGTAACATCCCCTTGTACTTCTGTCTCTCAGCTTTAACTTGCTGACAAACCAAGCATCGAGAGACATATTCAGCAACATCTCTTTTCATGCCATCCCACCAGAAGTACTCTTTCAGGTCCCTATACATCTTCTTGCTTCCAGGATGAATAGAGAATGAAGAACTATAATCCTCGTCTAGAAACTCCTTCTTTAATTCGGGGATGGGAGGAACAAAAACCCGATTCCTGAACTTTGTTATCCCATCACAATCAAGGTTGAATTCAAGAACATTTCTCACCTTCTTTTGTAACTCGAAATCTTCTTTCTGTGCCTCTTTAATCTTCACATGTATAGATGGTTGAACATTCATTTGAGAAAGATAATATTTTTCCCTTTCCATTATAATTCCAAGATCCATCCTTTTTAAATCCATAAATATTGGATCTTTTGTGATCCTCATCATGGATAAACTGGCATGGTCTTGTCGACTTAATGCATCTACCACCTTGTTTGCTTTCCCAGGGTGGTAATGGATTGAGCATTCGTAATCCTTAATCAGCTCCAACCATCTTCTTTGGCGCCTATTTATCTCCTTTTGTGTGAAAATATACTTTAAAATTTTATGATCAGTATAAATACCACACCTTTCACCATAAAGGTAATGCCTCCAAATCTTTAATGCAAATATTACCACATCAAACTCCAAATCATGATTTGGGTAATTTTGCTCATGGATTTTTAACTGTCGTGAGGCATAATCTATCACCATATCATTTTTCATAAGAACACACACTAATCCCTTCTTGGATGCATCACTATAGATCGCAAACCTTTCTCCACTACAAGGCTGTGTGAGCACAGGTGCACTGAATAACCTTCTTTTCAACTCCTTGAAATTCTCTTCACATTCTTCCGTCCAAACAAACTTAACTCCTTTCTGAGTCAACTTGGTGAGTGGATTAGATAATCGTGAAAAATCTTTCACAAAACGTCGATAATATCCAGCCAAACCAAGAAAACTTCGGATCTCAGTTACTGTTGTTGGTCTCGACCATCTTTCGATAACCTCTGTTTTTGCTGGATCCACAGATATCCCCTCTTTTGAGATTATGTGACCCAAAAATGAAACTATTTGAAGCCAAAATTCACACTTGGTAAATTTTGCATAAAGCTTCTCCTTTATTAGGGTCTTCAATATAATTTTCAAGTGATCTTCATGTTATTCCTTTCTCTTTGAATATACCAGAATATCATCTATAAAGACTACCACAAACTGATCAAGATAGTCTCTAAAGACTCTATTCATCAGATCCATGAAGATAGCAGGGGCATTAGTAAGACCAAATGGCATCACTATAAATTCATAGTGTCCATACCCTGTACGGAAAGCCGTCTTTGGTATATCCTCCCATTTGACCCTTAATTGATGATACCCTGAACGAAGATCAATCTTGGAAAAGTATTGAGCTCCATGTAGTTGGTCAAATAAGTCATCAATGCATGGGAGAGGATATTTGTTCTTGATAGTGATCTTGTTAAGTTCTCGATAATCAATGCAGAATCTCATTGATCCATATTTCTTCTTAACAAACAGAACAGGTGCTCCCCAAGGTGACGCACTAGGGCGTATTAACCCCTTATCAAGATTCTCTTGGAGTTTCTTCTTCAATTCCTGCAACTCAATTGGGGCCATTCTATAAGGTGTCTTTGAAATAGGTAAATCACCCGGTACGAGTTCTACTGAAAACTCAACTTCACAATTTGGTGAAAGACCTGACAATTCCTCCATAAAGACATCTTCAACTCCCGTACAATGGGCATATTCTTAATCGTGAGTTTCTCACCAACCATTTGAGATAAATAACCTTCATTTAGTGGAATCAAGACCCATAAGATGGAAGAAATTTCCACTGGAAGGTTATGTTCATCCTTGCATCGATAGACGATCATAGATTGATCTGGAATATGAAATGTGACTTCCCTTCTTTGGAAATTGATACGAGATCCATATAATGAAATCCAATCCATGCCAAGAATCACATCAAATTCCACTATAGGAAGGATCACAAGATTTGTAGGAAGCACTTCCCCACAAACTTCAATCGGAGAAGAATTATAAACTTTTGATGCGACTGTTGTGCCATTAGGGGTTGTCACAACTAACTCAACATCTAATTGTTGAGGTAATACGGTGATATCCTTAGAAAATTATTCAGAAATAAAAGAGTGGGTGGATCCAGAATCAAATAAAACATTTTCTACTTTAGAGTGGATGGTAAGTGTACCTCTCACCACTTTGTTGTCGTACTCCACATCGCCGATAGTAATTGCATGTTACTTTCCTTTGTCTTTGGCCTTAAGATGTTGTTGATGTCGATCATCATCATCAACCCTTGGATTGGGGCATTGATTGGCATAATGCCCCATCTCCTTGCACTTGAAACATTGAAGTGTATTAGGTTCATTATGTGTATCCCTTCCTTTGTTTGCATCATTATACATCTTCTTCCCATCATTGCGGCATTCAAATTCCCGATGACCTTCCTTTCCACATTTGAAACATTTACTTGTCCCTTTAAGACAACTCCCTCCATGTTTCTTTCCACACTTTGAGAATAAGGGAAAGATCATCTTCTTTTCAGTGTGCTCTTTAGATTTTCCTTTGAATTCCATTTTCCTCTTCTTATCAAACCCATATGACTGATGGGTTACTCCAATATCCATCTCAACTTCGAGAGCACATCGAACGATTTCCTCGTAGCTATTGAAGTCCATTATGGATAAGGCCCTTCGAAGACTTTGTTTTAAGCCACTAAAGAATCGATCGATCTTACTCTCAGGTTGGATAATAATACCAGAAGCGTACCTCGCAAGTCTTGTAAAATTTGCTTCATAGGTACCAACAGATTCATCATCCTTTTTCTTCAGTTCAAGAAACTCTTTCTCCATCTTTGTTTGGAGAATACGAGGGAAGTACTTATTGAAAAATAAGTTCTTGAACTCGTCCCATTCCATGGACTCAATTTCATCTCTTGGCCTCGTATTCTTGATAAGATTCCACCATTAATCAGCATCACCTTCCAAATGATACACTGATAAGATGACTTTATCATGTTCAGAACAATGAATAACTGAAAATATCTTTTCAGTAGTACTAATCCATTGTTCAGTAACTAATGGATCAGTAGACCCGCTGAATGAAGGTGGACGCCGCCTCATGAAAGATTTAACAGAATGTTGCTCCTTCCTTTGATCGTTTGGAAGTCCTGCATGATTCATAGCTTGAGAAATTTGTGTGAGAATGGATACAAGATTTTTCATTCCAGGTCCCATAACATTTGGTTGCTCAGGGGGACAATCATTGCATTGCCCGTCACATTTTGTATTAACACGGTTCCTTCGCGTTCCAGCCATTGACTAAAACCAAGAAGAATAGTGTGAGAAACACTAATTATAATAGTAAAACCACATAATCAAGAATAAAATTTCACACTTAAGGTCTTATCCTAGGTTATTCATGGCCATTTCTAAAACACTAAGATTGTGTTCTATGCTTAGACTTATCCTTAGGGTTCTTACTAAGGCTTTCAAATCCTAGTTTCCAATGGATGACTATACCTTTCCTCTGATACCAACTATAAGGACCCATACTTTACATACATTGTTATTACTTCAAAATTGAAGCACACTTATTACAACATATAACAAAACTAAGAAAGGACCGTATAGGTATAGTGTCTTTAGAAACTGGGAAACATAAAAAACTGGTTCATAAAGCGTCTACACTGTCTCCCATTTATTTCATCATATCTATAGTCCCTTTTGGCATATCTTACTTAATAACCTTCTTCCTGACCTGGGGAAAGAAAACATACAAAAGGGGGAGCTCAAATTCTCAGTAAGGGTAAACAAAAGAAATACCAATCACATCATATTCATAAGAACATAACTTTTGGAAAATTAACCTACAAAAGAGATCATAATTTCATAACATGGGATAAATCATAGTAGTGAAATGTAATCCCAATAATAATAACTTAAAACATTAAACTTTGTAGCATACACACATAATCATAGAGAATAATTTCTTAGTAGTCAAGACTCATTGCCAAGACTATCTTAGCGGACAAAGTCCATTTCTGAACCGAGTTCACAGTCTTGTTTCACTGAACCGGTTTAACTTGCCATTCCAGCCATGTCTATCTCATGAGATATAAAATCTTTACCCAATTCATTGAAGGGAGATATAGGTCCCACCCATCTCATAATGATACCATTCTTATGTGTGCCACAAAATCATAAACCATACATCGTTGCATAACCCATGTAATAAAAATGGGATTCTTAAACATCGTGACATCATAAAACAATTCATATAAGATAAAGGAATTCATAAAAATAATTCCATCACAACATAATCAAATCAATGTAATAATAGGGATCGAAACAGAACCCTTTATTATCTTAGATGGAAAATAATTTTGATAAAATACTTGAACTCCATTCTTGAGGAAAATATCATTTCTACTTCAAAAACACTTTTCATTTCTTAACATGTCATACAATTCTAAACTAAAAGAAGTTGATTAAAAATAAACTTGAAAACTTGTAAAGGAAGCTTCTTGTAAATATTGTTTTAAAAATCCATTCATGCTGTATAAGTTAAAAAAAAACATTATTCTCGTACTTTTGTCGGAAAAGTCAAAAAGTACCTCGTACGAAAAATGAAAAAAGATTCCTTTCATATCTTTTACTAAAATCTCACCGAAGGGTAAAATTGGATTTAAACAATTTTAGGTGGATGGAAATAATATTAAATATTGAGGAAACATGGATGTGGATGATGAAATACACCCCAGTAAATACCAAAGTATAAACAATCTCAGATAAAAATGAGATTGTGATATTTTTCCCTTACCTTAGGTCCGATTTGCTTCGTAAGTGTCCGAACCTCCTGTATAATGATTTATATAATGTCATTGACTTATTGAAGAATCATACTCATTGTTATCATATCATATATGGTCATATTCTTAGCTTATTATTAGTAATATTTCATTGCTACTTGTTATTCAGGTGTTTATTACTTTTTGTTCTTATGCGTGTTTTGTTGAATAAATTCTTATTCTTCTTTTTAGGTTATAGATACCTCATTTCTAGAATGGTATTAGTGTAATATATATCATATTCATTAATTCAATTCATTTATATAATTATTATGCAATGAAGATCATGTAGAATGAGTCGCATCACATCGTGGAGACAGTATTCCGTACGTACAGACGAGCGATGATGTCGTTCCCATGATCATGGAATTGTATTGGAGTGTATTTATACTATTTCAGAATCAATATCACTCTAAAATAATCATATATATTCATTATTTACACCATTATACCCATCCAAGTAAGGTGGTGGTGGAAAATAGATTACACCACAGCGTGTAGATGATATTCCGTACGTACGCACGCGCGGTGGTTTCATTTTCCATAGGATAGATAGATGGTGAAATAGGGTTGTTTCATACTTATAATAACATATAAGTATATGAGTGATACTGATGTTATTACTTCATAATGAAACAACTAAAGAAGAAGAAGTGGAATAAGAAATAAAGATGAAAGAATCGGTAACAGAAATTACCTCATCTTTAAAGCGCTTCTTTGAGACCTCCTTTTAGGGAACTAAAATTGGTCTTTGAAGAAGACCAGGACCTCTAGGACGTCTCTAGGGAAGTGGAGAGAAGAAATTGGCAGGGGTTGGCCGATCTTGAAATCTCAAAGTGGTGTGAGGAAGAGACGGAGGAGGTGCCCTTTTATAAGGGAGGAGAGGGGCTCCTTTGGAAAAACTAAAAATATTATTTTATTATAAAGCCAAATTCGGTTTTAAATAGCTCCAAATTGATTTATTTCGAAGATAAGGTGGGGATGGGTCGAAATAATATCATAAAATAGAATTTAGACAAGTTTAGGTTCCTATTTTAACCTTATCATTTAGATTTATCAATTAGTTAAATAATTTTACTTTTACCATGTCTTCTTGTGTTCTTACACTATAAGGTTAATAAACATACTATAACAAGATAAAAGAACCCCAAGTTTTTTATTATTAATATATATAACCTTATCTAAGTCATTTGGTCGAACCTTATATTTTTAGGAATAAAATAACAATTAATAATATAATATTTGTTTTAAAAACTATTTTATGTCAATTTTGATACTATTTAGTAATTGATTTTTGTGAAAATCATAACAAAATTATTAGTTCGAACAAAGTTAATTAAATCGATACTAACATTTCATATTAACCTAGAAAATTAGTGGAATTCATAAAAAGTCTCAAATTACATTTATTTGGGTATTTATAACATCAATTATGTCAATATTTCATTAATAAGATAATTACTGCATCATCGTTGTGTCATAACTAAATTAAATTATTTAATGTCTAAAAATTAAAAATAAAATACAATTATATAGGAATTTTTTTTAGATTTCTAATTAATATTTATAGTCTAATTTATCTTATGTATAACTCCATATTAAAATGATTTACTTATTAAACTTTGATTTTAACTATTTTAACCCTTCTTTAAATGAATTAATAATAAATGTCCTAATCTAATCCAAGTGGGCCTAAATGGTCATATTTTATTCCTAAGGTTGTTTTTGGTCGAATTACACTAATCCAATAGAATTAGGACATGTGTTAGGCTAATAATAATATCATTTTTACCCTTAATTACTCTATTAACTTTTAACCGTGGTAAATAAAAGTAAAAAGTTACTATTCACAAAAAAATTATTTTCATCTCATTGAACCACATTTTACTTACTAACATCAACCGTGTCTCTCAGATTTTCGAAATTTCACTCACAGAGGCGGTAAAATTAAGTTTTATGAAAAATTCAGTTTTTTTAACTACCACTTAGTGGTTTCACTATTCATCAAAAATTGAAAGTTTTTATAAAAATAACAAAATTTCACCCTAGGCTAATTTCAATATTCCGAATCCAAAAATGAAGTCCATTTTGAAAAATAAAATTTATAAAATTTCAAAAATTAGTTATTACTATTCATAGCAGCTAGTTTTAATAATATTTTAATAACATATCATTGTTTAGTGAAACTCGGTATTGCGTACGACACAAGCTATCGGGGAAGGCCACGATTATGTGTAAAGCAAGCCAAGCTAGTGTTGTGTGTAGTGAAAGGTTCCTTTGATGATTTATATAACATAAAAACAAAATATTTCTCATAAAAGTCTCGGGTGTTACATAAAGCATTATGAAGGGTTATGAGTACATACTTCTCAAAGAAAACTTTTTTATGATTATGGATTATATCCATAAACTGTTGAATTTATGTTAAGTGTTTTAGAAGTTTGGAATTATATATTTCAATTCATAACCTAATATAGTTTATGCCATTGTTTAGAAATGGCGCCTAGTCGAAGGAATGGAAACCATATCAACGCATGCACTCCATGTAGGGATTGCCCTCCTACTCAAGATAATTATAGTGGAGCTAGTGATGCAACTGGTGCTGATCAGCTTATCACCATACTGGGACAACTCACTCAGGTTATGAATAATAACCTTACCCTTATGGAGCACCCAGATCCACAACATGGAGGATCAACGTTAGATCACTTCATGAGGCAACAACCACTGACATTCAATGGGAGTACAAATCCCATAGTAGCTGAGCAATGGATTAATTCCTTATATAAAATATTCCATGCCTTGGGGAGTAGTGAAAGGGAAAAAGCTATCATGACAGTTTATTGCCTCACTGGAGATGATGATCAATGGTGGTCATTGATATAAAACATGAAGTAAGATGATGGAGTATCAGATATGGAATAGAGGGATTTCAAAGATCTGTTCTTAGAAAAATACTTTCCTCGAGACCATCGCGCAGATATGGAAAGACAATTTTTGAGTCTGAGGCAGAAAGAGGATGAGAATGTCGCAAAGTATGAGGCTAACTTTACAAGGTTAGTGAGGCATGCTTCTGATTATATATGTAACCCAAGGAGTAAGATTGATCGTTTCTTTGATGGGTTAAAACCATTTCTCCGTCGAGCATTAGTATCACAATCCTTCTCATCATACGAAGATATTGTATCGTGTGCAATCAAGACAGAAAAGGAATTATCTAATTCTTATGACTTTAAATCAAAGCAAGAGAAGAAGAGATCCACTAAACACTCTGAGAAAGGAAATAAGAAAACAGGGAAGAAGGGAAGAATTGAATTTCCACCCTGTGACAATTACAGAAGGAAACACCCTGGTGCATGTCTAAAAGGAAAAGGAGTGTGCTACAAATGTGGACAGAAGGGCCATCTAGCTGGTAATTGTAAAGGAAAGAAAGACTCTACCGATGTTGAATGCTATAATTATTGAGAAATGGGGAATTATTCAAATGAATGTCCTAAGCGCCAAGAAAACTTACCTCAGAAAAGTCCAAGAGAACAAGGCCAAGCTTATGCTATTACTACAGTTGAAGTTGAATAATTATTGTATTTGTGATTTTGGATTTAAGAACTATATTCTGGTTATAAGAATAATATGATATATATATAAGGATTGTACTGCAGTACTAATTTATTGAGGAATTGAGGTTATACGGTTCTAAGAAAAGTGACTTAATAGTAAGCTACACTTTTTTGTAAAATACATGGTTTAAGGAAAGGTAATCCTTAATATGGTCCCAGTAATGAGGTAGTGATTTTGGAATGATACATGATTTATTTGGATAAATTATATTTGATATCCTTGAATACCTTGAAACTGATTAATGATTTTTATATTCCATCATTGTTGGAGTTTACAACATTTTTGAATAGAAGGAGTATATCCAGTATTATATAAGAAATAAGGGATCATGAATGTAATCAATAAAGTTTTATGGTAATTCAGGATGTTGAAGTATTTTAAAAGAATACACGATAAAGGTGTTCACATGTTATTATGCAGCAAAAGGATCTTCATTGTGTTTACATTCCTTATAAATTTTGGACTTGGACAGAAGTATTTTGGATAATTCTAGTTTGAGATTATTTTTGGATATTTATAAAAAGGACAACCTACATGTCAAGTGATAACCCGTCGCGTCAGACAAAGCTGCAGGAATCGAACCGACAACCATAGTGAGACATGCCTTTATTACCTACCACTAGCCTACAGGAAGTCCCTGGTTATTATAAAATATTTTTTTCATTATAATGGTATGTTTTTGGAACCTTATATTAGGATAAATATAATATTTTTGAATTCCATTATCTTTTGGAGTGAAAGATGAGTTTGTGGTAGAAATTAGTTGAAGGATGAAACTCTACTTGTAAAGTATATATATTTCACTTATTATATGAAGAAATTAATTCTTAAACCTTAGGGAAGTTATATTAAAACAAAAAATGTGTTATCTTAATAACTTATGTTTTGTTGAACTGATGATATTTTAAATCATCATAGACTGATGACTTTGAGGCCCTCAATTTTACACTTGTTTGTGATTGATGACCTCAATCAATCCCTATAAATATTTATGTTTTCCCTCTAATTACATGTCTATAATTTCAACCAATGTTATCCTATTCGAAACCCTAATTTGGTGGTGACATTCTCATTTCCCTTTCCCTCTTATTGAAACTAAATTTTATTAACCCTATTTCTGATATGGGTTTTCCACAAAGGTATTTTCTATTTTCAACCTTTTATTTTCGATTTTTTTTTAAAATTGCGAGGAAAAAATTTATTGAAGGAGGGGAGAATGTAACACCCCAAGCTTCCATGGTACGTTTCCCTTTGAGTAATGCAATAGCTTGCATTGTACGCAACTTCGAGATTCTAACACACTGCGATCAATCAAAGTAGCCATTATGAATAGTAATACCCACTTTTTGAAATTTTATACATTTTATCTTTCAAAATTGACTTCATTTTTGGATTCCTAATATTGAAATTATCCTAGGGTGAAATTTTGGTACTTTTTGGATAACTTTTATATTTTGATGAATAGTGAAAATTACTAAATTTTAATTAAAAACAACTTTTTTAATAAAAATAATTAATAGTGATACATTATTAATTTGAGTGGTTTTAAAGTATATTTAGAATATATTTTTACCATTTAATACAATTTTGTTCATTGGACATAATTTCACAATTAAACCGGACATAAACAAGTGTCAATCTTTTGATAATTATTATATCTTAAAAACACGCTCTTTGTTTTGATAACAGGAATTAATTTTAAATTAATTTCTGCCACTTCTGTGTTTTGAATTTGGAAAAATAGATTCCATATTTGGAATCAGGATGTCCAAATTATGTAAATAGGTAACTTTTATTTTTATACATTTTGAATAATTACTTCGGTAAATATTTTATTTACCATGGTTAAAGGGTAAATCCGGTAAATAAGGGTAAAAAAATAATATTATAATAATAATAAATTACCCTAAAACATGTCCTAACCTTATTGGTGGATACATATCCGACCATGGTCATATTTGGGTTGATTTAGGGACCCCATGGAGCCACTTGTAGGTGATAGGGACACTTTATATTAATTAAGTTTAAGTAAATACAAAAATGACATAAGCTTATATCTTTTAGAAATACAATTTTTACATATGGTTATATATGTTATATTTTCGATTATAAAGATTAATTATAAAGATAAAAATATTTCCTACGTAATTATATTTTATTTATAATTTTTAGACATTGAAAAAGTAAAAATATATATGACACAATAATGATGCAGTATTTTCCTTATTAAGGAAAGAATCACATAATTGGTATTATAAATGTTAAAATAAATATAATATGAAAGTTTTGATAACATACAAGAATTTTATTGGTTAATATGATATGTTATTATTTCTTAAATTAATTTTGTTCGATTTAATAAATTTGTTAATACTTTAACAAAAATCAATTATTGAGTAGTGTCAAAATTGACATAAATGAGTTTTTAAAACAAATATTATATTATTAATTTATATTCTATTCCTAAAAATCTAAGGTTTGGCCAAAGGACTTATATCATTATTGGAGTATCATTAATGGACCACTTGGGGGTCTCTTGGATGTATATAATATGTTTATTAACTATATATTATAAAAATACATTGTGACATGGTAAGTGTTGAACTAATTAACCAAGAGTTATAACTAAAAGATAAGGTTAATATAATGACCCAAACCTGTTTAAAATCTATTGGTTGAAAGGATTTCGAACCATACCAACCTTATAATTTTAATAATCCACTTTGGATCCAGTATAAACCGAATATGATTTTATTATTAAATAATACTTTAAGTTTTTCCTAAAGAGCCCCTCACCCCTCTTATAAAAGGGAACTCCCCCTTCTCATTAATTAACTCCTTAAAAGCCATTTGGCTCTACAAAACCCCACCCAAATATCATCCAAACTTCCCTCACTTCATCCTAGAGGCCTTATTTTGATCATAAATCCAACCTAAGGAGCCATTTTGATCAAATCAAAAGGAAGAACCTAAAGAAGAGGTAACGTCTTCACCACCCTCTTTAAAGTTCCTTTCTTCTTCAACTTCTTATTTCTTTGTTATTTCCATTCTAAAATAATAAAAATAGTACCTTCTATATACTGTGATTTTATTATAATTATTTAACAAAAAAATTCATTATTCTATCCATCCCTTGAATGACATGTCACCATACGTGCGTACGTACGACCTACCGTCTCCACGTTGTGGTGTAATTGTTATTCAATATACTATTATTTGGATGAGTACAATAATGATGTATAATTCATGTAAATAATAAATATAACATGATAATGATTCTGTATATATGATATACCATCCAATCATATATTATTTTAATATCAAAAGAATGATATTGTCACTCGTGCGTACGTACAGACAACCGTCTCCACGAACGCGATGAGATTCATTCCCATCGTATCCATTCAAGTATAATTATAATTTGATGATTAAAAATAATGTTTACGGACTTGATATAATTCTGGATATGAATAAGATACAACCTATCCATAAAAAACACGTCTTATGTAACAAAACATGTAAAATAAAACGAGTAAGTTAACACCCGAAACGACGATAATACTAAGATATTATTAACAAAGCAATGTTAAAAGATCATATATGATATCATATTAATGTATATGATTCTTGTATAATTTAATAACAATTATTTAACCATTATACAGGATGTTAACCTACCATCAACCAAGGAAAAGTACAAGGTAAGGGTTATTTCACAATCTCTTCATTATTCGAGGTTGTTTATACGTAAATATCCACAGGGACCTCTTTATCATCCACATCCATGTTTCTTAAAAATGAATTTCAAAACATTCATACTATTTTACAGAATATGGGTTAAAGTCATTTATACCCTTTTTTGACTTTTATAAGAGGTTTATAAAGGAATCTTTCCACCATTTTCCAAACATGGTCCTTTTAAAACCTTTTCGACAAAATTAGGGTAAGAATGTTTTTTTAACTTATATGATGGGTGCGACTATTTTCCGCCGTTATAAGATCTTCAAAGTATCCCTTACAAGCTTATAAGAATATTTTCAAAATAAATATTTTCTTTATGTGACTCTTAAACGATTTCAAAATATAAAGAGATATGTCTCTCTAAAAAAGGTTTTGATTTCATCTATGTCAACATCCTTTGATGGATTTTAAGTTTATTTGAAGTTAATTTATTATGATACAAAACTTCTATATTGTATTGAAGTTTTTGTGATATATTTGACTGTGGATGTGTTATTTTTATACCATTCATTTCTTATGTTTAAAGTATTGACATTTCATATGCTAGTTTTAATACGAATTTTTATGATATGTTTAAACCTTTTCATACGAGGAATGTATTGGACTTAGTAAGTGACGGGTGGAGCCCGCTATATCTCCTTGATGCATCGGTAGGTCTCATGAGACAACTAGACATGGAATTGGCCAAGGCCCTTTCCCAATTTGATATATGGTTTTGGCCGAGGCCTTAATCATTTTAGACATCTTGGCCGAGGCCTTGACAAAATGTTTCAGAATGTCCGACATTATACATTCCCTCATTATGGAAATAATATTGATGGTTCATGTGGTCATTAGACTAGTAAAATACCCATGATTATGTTTTATTATGGAATTATTTACTCAGCTCATAATCTTTCCATAAAAGTATTCATGTTTATTATTGGTAAAGCCATGTGGTTTCAATTATTCACCATGCTTAATATTTATGTCATTTTCCGTTGTATTGCTTACCCTTACTGAGCATTTGAGCTCGCCCCTTTCAATGTTTTATTTTTCCTAGGATTCCAAGAAGTGTATTATGACTGATATGCAGGGTTAAGCTAATGGGAATAATGGCGTTCTCAAATAACTATTTATGCTGTGTTTTATGTTTGAAATTGTAATGTAATTGTAATGTATGTAATCTATTTTCCAAGACTGCTAAACCGATAGGTCCTTCGGGACTTTATTCCTTGTAATCATGCCAATGTTATGTAATAATGCACCGACTCTGGGTAACTAGGGTCGGGGCGTTACACCGACGTCGTCTTGAAATCCTCTTTCTGCGACTCCACTCTTGAAACCGAGGTAGGGAGTTTGTTTCAATTTTTAATTGATTAAAAATTGTGCTTCATCCTTCGTTGAAACCGTGGATTGTTATTGTCCATGTGATACTGCCTAACACGGAGGGCGCGGGCCAAACGAACATGACCCGACAACCCTATGTTGATCCTTGTTCTTTTTCAATGGCGACGGTGACAGAAGGGATGGCGGAGACTGGAGAAAACACGGCAGCCATATGCCGGCCGTGTGGAGAGGAACCGCGGCCTGAAACCGTGGGCCACTCGACCGACAAAGAACCGGCCAGCTAAAGCTGGCCCGACCGAAGGAGGACCGCGACGCCACAAGTGGCGCCGCACTGCGGAAGACTGCGGCCCGCATTCTGTGGGACGCTTGGTGGGTGAACCAGCTGGCAGGCAGCCGACAGGGCTGAGCAGGACCGCGACGCCAGGAGGGCGCCGCGTTGGATAAACCGCGGCCCGCAGAAGCGGGCCGCTTGCGCCATGAAGGCCAGCCGGCTTCGACCGTCCGGTTAGGGAGGGCGGCGCCGCTTGGCGCCACCGGTTCGGGCAGCCGGGGGGCCGCGCCCCTTCGGGCCGGGTCACGCCTACCACCAGGCCGGTTCGAGTTTCTTTAGGCCGGGCCGACACCCCATGCCGGGTTGGACCTGCCGAACCGGGTCAGACCGACCTGCCAGCCCACTGGGCCTAACGGGCTGGGCCCATATGCTTAAATGTGAATAACTTCACGACCGTGCGTTCGATCTATGCGCCGTCTACGGCACTGGGACCCTCGCGATGAGGTGGTCCTTTTTCGATACTTTAATTGAGTTTTAGATGACTTTGGAAAATGGCCAGATATAGAATGAACGTAATTCTAACCGGGCCCTCGGAGCGGAAACACTTATAACTTAAGGACCAGACATCCAATTGACGTGCCATCAACTATATTGAATTTATTTTGATGAGACGGTTCTTTTGGAATACTCTACTTGAGGTTTGGACATAGTTGGAGTATGGCCGGGTTGGATTGTACCCGAAATCCAATCGGGCCCCTGGAACGGAAATGCTAATAACTCACAGACCGGGCGTCCGATTGGCGCTCCATCTATTGCGTTGAAACCCCTATGATGAGGCAGTCCCATGAGATACTTCCACGTGAGATTACGCGACACTTGGAAGTATCGACTAGTAGCTCGTGGAGCGGATCCTCTCGGAGACGAGCGTACAGAGTACGGAGACCTTGTAGCTGGTTGAGACCTGATGACTGCTTGCCCGATTCGATTCGGAGTGACTTGACTAGCCCAGTGGGGAGTACTACTGTGTTGGGGTGGAATACCCATGGCAGAGGAGTGCTACTGTGTTGGGGCGGTAGACCCGTGGTAGTCGACAGAAGGAGTACCTCTGTAGGCTATGAGGGGGTGCGCTTGGTTATAGCGGCAGACCCATTGCGGGGAATCACTACTGTGTTGGGGGGACAGACCCGCGGTACTCGACAAAGGAGGAGTACCTCAGCAGTCTAAGGTTAGTGAAAAGTGCCTCGGAGTCGCGACAGGATCACTGTACTCGACAGAGGAGGAGCTCTCCAACAGTTGTGGTTTCGATAATGAAAATCCTAGTTTGAGCTGAGTCAATGACCTTTGTGTTTTCCTCATGATTGAGATGAGTTACTTGATAACTTAGGTATATGTATGGGCATATACCTAAGTAGAGGTTATCTGTTGAGATATTTCTTTGTGGTTTATCCTTGTTGGATTTTGTGAGACCTTGAGGGTATCGGGGTCCCTACTGAGTATCGTTATACTCACCCCTGCACGGGCTATGCCCGCACCTCGTTGTGTTGGATGCAGACGATGGACAGTGCTGATTGAGGTAGAGTGTACGAGGACTGGACGGTACCCGGGGGTGGACACTCGGTGTTATGGTACACAGAGCGGACCGATAGACACAGAGTGATAAGGAGGACATCTGTATCTACCCTTCTGCTAGGAACCCAGAGGATGATCCAGGAGCTGCTTCACCATTCAACTGTTGTCTTTTCAGTTGTACTTTTCTTTCAGTTGTAGCAGTACGTTTCTATTGGGCTTGTATTTCTGGCCCCTTGTACTTTTGGCACACTTGTTATAATGATTTACTTAGTGTTTGCTTCCTCTTTTTCTCTGGTTGTGTGAGTTTACGTTTTATAAAAACAATGCCTTACCAGTTATAGGGATTTATGCCTTTGGTGCTAGTCGCACGCCCTTGGCCTATGGAAGGCAGGCTTGGGGTAGTTACGACACGGGCCCCAGGGGATGAGTTGTGACAATTTTCAACTGTTCTATCATTTTTGGAATCTATATTATATATTCTTCTATATTCTCCAATATGTTTTCAATATTCTCCTACATATTCTTCTATGTTATTTTATTTTCCTTATTTTCCTTATATGTTTTCAATTATCTATATTTTGTCCAATTTTATTCCAATATTAAGTACCACTATATCTTGTTTTCAATATATTCAATATTCATGTTCTTTATTAACTTTGAAATATAGTTTTTTCTTCTTGAAAATAAGTATTGAACGTATTGCCGTACGAATGCACGGGTGATTACTAGTTACATTTAAATTTAAGAATCCTTTATTTCTTGAATTTCAAACCAAGATTTTATATTAATTATTGATATATAACTATTAGTAAAATTGTATTTCTTGAATTGGAGTGATTTATTTCTTATAATGTATTGAAATAAATGGTTTGATTGCATTTTTCACATCAATTTCTTGATGAAATTCACCTTTATACTTTGTAAATTTATTTAATATTTAAAATGCTTGTTTGGGTTTATTAAATGGGGTTTGAAGTGTGTTTCTAGTTTTCAAAGTGGCATGCATGTGGTTATTTAAGAAATGGTTTAGCATGTGATGGTTATGTGAGGACTATTTGTCACTTTAAATAAAATGGTTTCATCGGAAAGGCCCTATTGGAATGGGTCCTTTCCCTGTTGGTCGAAAAAGGATGGGAGTTTCCTTGATTTGGTGGTTCCCTTGTGTAATGATGGTTTAAAGGTGAGGGACCTGTTTCTTGGGGGTGATTTGGGGGTGACCTTATTGTGTGTGTTGATTGTGTATGATGAATGTGCATGGGGATGGATACTTGTTTGACATTGTTAGATCACCCCCTTTTTAGTATGAACTTGGGATATTAGCATAGAGAGTGAATTTTTAGTAAATGATTGCTACACTAGTTTAGATTGGTCACTGGCTAGTGGCCCATAACAGGGGTTGTTTTATTATCATTACTATGGTATTGGGACCCTTAGTTAGGCCAGGTAGGGTGAAAATTGGGTGTTTGGGCATTATAACATCATCAGGTAGGGTATGCCTTCAGGTTGAGTCACATGTATAGTATGTTCTATATTATTCATGAGCTCCTAGATCCTCCTATGTATTTTGGCACTTAATTATCTACAGTGGATGATTGTGGTTCCTTGTTTGGCTAGTTATACATTTTCTCTATTTTCCATTTGTCTTTTTGTGTGGTTGTTGCTCCTGCTTCCTTGTGTGGTGTAACCCCTTTGAGAAAATAATGAGTTGGATTTAAAATGTTTACGGAAAATAATTTAAATTTTTTTTCACTTTCATTATTCCTTTTTAAGTTAAAGAAAACTTTATTTATCTCTAATATATTAATGTATATTTCTTGAATAAGAACCCAATTTTAAATGGAAAAAAGGGAAATGGACTGTGATTTATTTTAATAAAGAAAGCGTGTGAAAACCTAGTTTTATACATTGTATTTCAAACTTGAAATTGATGGATCTTTTATTTAAAGGAAATGAAAATGAGAATAGATTGTTTGGGCAGACCTACTGAGTTTTAATACTCATGCCTATAGTTCAATCTTTGTTTTTAGATTTGGGTGCTGCATCTTGTTTGGATTCAATCGCCGTAGTGTGATGTTGGTTTGAGGTAGGTGGGGACCCTCAAGGTCACATGGAGGTATGTGCAGTTTTATTTTCTTTATACTACTAGTTTTCGTCTTTATAGTTCAGTATATATTTATTTATTTGTATTTTATTTATGGTATAAATCCTTCCCACCTATTTAATTTTTACTCCAAGAACTAGTTTCTATCTCCAGGGGATTGGGAACGCCCCTCAGGACATGTTGCAGACCATCTTGGGTGACTGGTTCAGGGTCAAACTGGGCTGGTTCATGACATATATCCTTATTCATATTATCTCAAACTCATTAAATTAATCTAAAATAACTATGAAACTTCCTACAATTCTATCCACTATGGTTATAAACAACTTTTAATATATGATTAAATAAAACCCTAAGCTTTAACATTATCTAAAATGACCTATGATACCAACTATAAGGACCCAACCATAAATGTTACATAATTTTGAGTTAATTCAAGAATTAACATTCATTCACATTCATGATATTTTTAGGTTTAGAGTTTGATAGAATTTGTCCATAATTATTATATAACAAATCAAATATTACAAAGTAGGCATGTCTACTCACTATCCATTTTTTCATAATATGAAACATTTTAAAATAAAACATGATTACATTTTCTTGATAAAAATATTCATAACATTCATATTGACTTCTTAATTTCTCTTAACCATACTTATACCATGTAGAAAATATTTAAAAAATTTGGTATGATCAAAAAAAGCTCAGCAAGGGGCATAAAATAGGGAAAGAAACCATTAGTCCATGATTATTTTAAACTCAGGAAAACATTTCCCCAAAGTCATACTTTTCACCCAAAAAACCAGTACTCTGTAAATTATCTCATGAAATCACAATATTCCTATAAAACTCCACAAAAATCATAAATCATATAGGTAACTTGTAGAATCCATATCATTCTTACATTAGATCTTGCACGACTACATAGGGAGTAACCTTCATGGTTACATTTGGAATACGCATCACGATATATTTCATAAATCTCTTAGGATAAACACAACCAGTTAACTCTATCTAATTTCCCAATGCATTGGAGAGATATCATGGGCTCACCCATATTAAATTTATCACATAACCACCTGTATATAAAAATAATTCCCAAGAAACATAACATAATCATAACAGATAAAACAAGCATAAAGAAAAAATAACATTTCCACTTTTCAATCATAAGAAATCATTTCAGTATATTGATATAATCAATCCATTATCAAAAACATTTCAATACCAAAATACCTTTAAATGGAATATGGTATTAATTTTTCTTTTAAAAACATTAATTCTTGTAGAGGAAGCCAAATATCAAATAATGGTCACGGTGGTGGAAAATTCTTTGTTACCGTACATGTTAAAGAAACTCCTTTTTTTGTTTAATAAATTATAACACTTTATGTAAAAAGATTCCTTTTGAAATTTTTTGAATGAAATTAAAATTCAAAGAGTTTGATTATACACCTTATGTAACAACCCGAGATTTTATGAGAATTATTATTTTTAATTTCATTGATGTATTGTGTTGTACGCGACACTAAAATTAGCTTGTTCTATATACAACACTGTATACCCAACACTATTCTTGGCTCGTGTTACACACAATTTCAAGTTCTTTTGTAGAAATTATTCTATGCAACATTAAGTATAGATTTTGTTTAATGTATAAATGAAATAAGTGTTGAATTATTTTATACGCAGCATCAAAGGGAGCTTTCACTACATGCATCCCTGACTTGGCTTGCATTACACGCAATCACGACCTTCCTCGATAGCATGTGTAGTACACAATACCAGATTTCACTAAACAATGATATGTTGTTATAATATTATAGACTAGACGTTATGAATAATATTAACTAAATTTTTAATTTTATAACATTATTATTTATCTTACACATTTTCTAGAACATGGTATGAGAACAAGATAAATTTTTCAGGTAAAATAAGTATTTTTCAAAAAAAAAACAGTTTTTCCGCCTTTTGATGGCACACCCACTGTAAATCTAGTTTTTGACATGTTTATAAGTTCAATTTGACAAAATAAAATTCTTATTTAGAATCTGGATATAAAAATTTACTTTGGATAAATTTTTCATATTATTCTCATAACTTTCATATTTTAATGAATAGTAAAAACACACTATATTTTAATTAAAAACAACTTTTTTCATCACAATAATTTATATGGTTAAATTATAATATTGAATTGGTTTAAAGTATAAATTTAATATATTTTTACCTTTTTATATAATTTATGTCATTACCATTAATTTTACATTGAATTCATAGGTAAAAACATTTCAATCTTTGACAATGTTTTAAATTTTAAAACCTGTTTTCTTAACAACGAGATTAATTTTAAATTAATTACTGCAACTTCTCTGATTTGAATTTTGAAAAATGGATTACATATTTGAATTCAGTGGGTCCAAATTATGTTAATATATTACTTTTATTTTTTTTGATATTATGAATAGTAACTACAGTAATTTTTATTTACTGTAGTTAAAGGTAAATCAGGTAATTAAAGGTAAAAATAAGATTACAAAATTACCCTAACACCTGCCAAAATTCTATTGGATGACTAAAAGTCGACCCATATCACCTAAGGGTCAGAATAGATTAATTTTATGGACTTTTGACCATGAAAATAATTTTATTATTATTAAAACCAAAGAAAGTGACAACATGTCACTCTCTTAAATCTTATAAGTATAATACTTTTAATTTAGTGATAAAATTCATGAAACTTAGAAAATGAATATTATACAGAAATCTAATAAATTTATATACATCATATAAATTTATTTAGAATTTTTAGGGATTAAATAATTATCATTAAAGGTGACACAATAGTGATGTTGAAATTATTTTATTGATTGAAATATCAAATAAATGGTTTTAAATATATTAAAATAAATATTATATGAACTATTTAATTTTCTCCACGAATTTTATAGATAAATATGACATGTTATGAATCTATTAAATATTTTATTTCGAACATATCTTCTGTGTGTATTTTATTTAAATTCAAATAAATGAATAGTGTCAAAATTGACACTATTGTTATTTTATAAAAATAACATAATATAAAATTGTTTAAAAATCACAAAAAAATTTAAAAATTATAAATTAAAACTTATATGGTCTAAAATGTCATATATTATCCAATTATGGTCAATTAATAACACATAAGTAATTATTTATAACAATTTAAAAATTAGAATCTTATTACCACAAATAAAATTAAATAGATTAAATAAGGATAAATCAAGTTGATAATGTTTAAAATAAACTCCCAACATGTCTTAATTTTATTGTTTGATGAGATTACAACCCTATCTCATCTAATATTAGGATTTGAGTCATTTTGGAGGTTTTTAAGTGAGGTTGAATTTATTATAAATTAATATTTCTTATGTTACCAAAGGTTCCCCTCTCCTATTTATAAAAAGGGCACCCCTTCCCTCTTCTCTTAACACCCTTTTGATCCTTGAAGCTTGTCCAACCCCTGCCAATTAATCTTATAAACCTTTATATTTATACCATAGAGGTTTTGTTCTTCTCAAAATACCAACTCTAGTGCCGTAAGAATAAGTTTAAAGGAGGTGCGTCGAAGAAGAGGTAATCTTTTCTACCGATTCTTTCAAGTTTCTTTCTTCTTCAACTTCTTCTTATTTCGTTGTTTCATTATAAAGTAATAAAATAATTATTAATTATATAATTATATGTTATTATAAATATTAAAAAACCCTATTTTACCTTCTATCCATCACACGGAAGATGAAATCACCGCGTGTGCGTACGTACGGAATACCGTCTACACGCTGTGGTGTAATCTGTTTTTTCATCACCACCTTACATGGATGGGTATAATTGTGTAAAGAATAAATATATATGGTTATTATAACATAATAATGATTATTAGATATTATATCATCCACTTCAATTCTATTCAATAATTATGGGAATGATATCATCCCTCGTGCGTACGTACGGACTACCGTCTCCACGAACGCGATGAGATTCATTTTCCATGATTAACCATTCAAGTATGATTATAAAGAATATATAATAAATAATCATGAAATATATTACATAATAATTATACTAGATTTATGTACATATATTTTTCATTTACTTAATTCCATTCAATTCAATAAGGAAACGAAAACAGCGTTCATGCGTACGTACGACCTACCGTATCCATGAACGGTGTATTTCATTCCATTTTTCGATCTATCATATATATTTATATAAATAATATATATTATATATAAATCATTTTTAACATTCTGGAATTAATTAAATCAGGATATAAGTAATAATATCAAGAACAA
This sequence comes from Viscum album, assembly GCA_963277665.1. Classification (NCBI taxonomy): domain Eukaryota; kingdom Viridiplantae; phylum Streptophyta; class Magnoliopsida; order Santalales; family Viscaceae; genus Viscum; species Viscum album. Next base: position 1,808,677,981 of record OY728160.1, read on the forward strand.
CAAATCAAAACACGTACGATAAATGAAACGATTTTTCCCAAAACACTTATTAAATATGGAATTTACAAAAGAACGGGTAATATAAAGTCATAAGTGAACCATATATGATATCATAAAAATGAATATGATTCTGTAATAAGTCAATGAAATTATTTAAATCATTATACATGAGGTTTGGATACATACGAAGCATATCGGACATAAGGTAAGGGATAACTTTTCCAATCTCGTTTTTTATCCAATATTGTTTATTCGTAAGTATTTACTGGGGTTATATTTATCATCCATGTCCCTATTTTATAAAAATGGTTTCATGTATGTTTAAATTCCTTTTTACCCATTTTCAACTTTTACTACATGGTATGTAAAGAATCTTTTTTTGTTTACGTTACGAGTTACTTTTTTGACTTTTTTGGAAAAAGTACGAGAAGAATGTTTTTTTAACTTATACGACATGAACAGATTTTTACAGTTTCATAATGCCTAATTTTCATGAATCTTAATATACAAGATTTCATGACTATTTTCAACAAAATACTTTTCTTTTAAAATTGAATGGCATTTTGAGAAAAAAAATTATTTTGAAGAAGAAAGGATATTTTCCTCAAGAATTCATTTCAAGTGTTTTGTCAAAACTATTTTCCATCTAAGATGACATTATTTTGTATGATTATGTTTCAAGTATAATGTCTCTATTATTTACATGGTTTTATTATTCTTATGATTAAATTATATCCATTTGTTTTATGGATTACGTTAAGATGGAATGATGTTTATAAAACCCATTTTATTCTTTGGGTTATGATGAATGATTTATGTTTATTTTGTGGCACAAGTAAGAATGATTTAAATATGAGATGGGTAGGACCTATATCTCCCTCAAATGCATTGGGTAAATATTTATATCTCATGAGATATACATGGCTATAGTGGTAAGTTAATCCGGTTCAGTGTTACAGGACTGGAACGAAGAGTGAACTCAATTCCGAAAGGGATTTTGTCCACTAAGATGGTCTTGGTAGAAATGCCTTGGCTACTATGGAAATCATATCATGTAATTAATGGTTTTCCATAATTAAATGTTTCATTACCATTATATTTTATCATGATTGATGTTCCTTTATGATCTATACCTTACGTACTTACAATATTTAATTCACAACTCAAGATTTTGATGTTTAAACTTTATGTTCATGTTTTGAAGTTCAAATGTATATAGTTTGTTTTATTTTCTCCATTATTACCCTTACTGAGCATTTGAGATCACCTTTTATATGGTTTCTTTTCCCCAGGATATAAATAAAGGTATTAGGTAATAAAAAAATGGAAGATCTTTATGGGAGATGTTGAAGATCTTTCACCAATATTAGAAGATTATGTTCCATGTTTACAAAGACACTAAACTATTTCGGTCATTGTGTGTCTGTTTTTGTTATGTATTAAGTATTCCGAAAAAGTAATTTAATATCCATGTACGTCAAGTTTGGGGTCTCTACAGTTGGTATCAGAGGAAAGGTTTAGTTAACCTTTGGAAACTAGGATGTGAAAACTTTAGTGAGATTCCTAGAGATATTTCTAAGGTATGTCTAGGGATGTCCCTAAGGTTAAGTATAAGTATAGTTATAGTCCTAGAATTACGGTAACGATATTATAATTATACCTAATATGTTAGATATTGAATTTAATCCCCCTTGATTATGATTTTTTCCTCTCACACTATTATTTTTGGGATTTAGAAAATGGATGGAAACAGGAAGATTCACGATAATGGAGGATATGATGGACAATGGAATGATATTCTTCATGACAAACCAAATGAAATTGGATCTGGAAGTCCTCATATCGTTGTTATTCCTAATCAGAAATATCATAATATGATCAATAATCTCAACTTTGGTAAGTTTCCCAACTCATCTAATAAGAGAAAGATGGAGTTTAATGATGATTATAGAGGAAAGAAAGTTCAATTTCCCTCATGTAAATCATGTGGGAAAAGGCATCTGGGAGAATGTTTCAAAGGAATTGGAAGATGATTTGGGTGTGGAAAAGAAGGACACAAATCCAGTAATTGAAAATTAAAAGGTTCAGTTAACACCATGGACAAGGATAATGTCATTGCTAAGACATCAACAACGGTTAAATGTTTTAAATGTGGAATGTACGAGAATTATGCAAACCAATGCTCTAAGGGAAAATTTCATGAAGAGAATCAGCATGGTCGTATGGGTAGTATTTATGTTGAAGATGATAAAGAGACTACAAATGATATATGAGATGAAAGAAATGATGAAGCTCAGTCAGTGGTTTAAGAAGGTAGTGGAATGATTGTATGTTTATCAAGAATAATGTATGGTATTATGGAATAAAGAAAAATCTAATGATTGTTACACTGTTGTCTTTCCTTGAGTTTTTGAAAGTATATGATGAATGGTACTGGTAACCATGAAAGGTTATTCAAATATTTTTGGAAGGTAGATGATATGTGCATATGAAAGGATAAGGAGATAATGAGATGTTTGATAGTATTAATGAGCTCATGACTGTTATAAGGAAAATGTGATATCATGGTTTGAGTATATAGATATTTGGGATTATGGTATGTGGAAAGAGTTAACTTTTGACAACATTCATGTTTTCACTAAGGTTAAAAAGGTATTCATTTTTCAAGAGAATACAAGATTAAGGTATTCACATGTTTGGAATGCGATCAACAAGATATATCTTGTGATATATGAGGTATAAATGATGGTATTCACATGCTTATTATATGAACTTTTTAGTAATTGTTCTATTTATACTATGAGTTTGGAAATAAGTATTTTGGATAAGCCTAAAGATTGGAATTGATTATGTTGAACATAAGTTAGTATTGTTTAAGGCTAAACTTTTTTTCTATATTATTGATAGAATGTTATAATAGTGTAGTTTAAGAAAAGGGACAACCTGCAGAATGGGAAAAAACCCATTGTGTTAGACAAGGATGTGGGAATCGAACCCACAACCGAAGTGCGACATGCCTTTATCGCCTACCACCAGCCTACAGGAAGTCCCTGGTTAGTAGAAACTAGTTTTATTTTATTAAGCGGTATGATAGATGAAGTATAAGTTCATTTTTGGAATCATATACGATTAACCTCACCATAGATGGACTTGTGTATATTTGATAACTTTTGCTAACCTTTTGTTTGAAACAGATGGAATGACCCATAATTCTATCACATGATCTGCTAACACTTCACAAATAACAAATTCAACTTCATTTCTTTAAGAGATGAAGTGGAAATTGTTCAAGGCACGAACAATAGTGAGATTATACAAAAATAATGTAAGTATTTATTTTAATTCATCAACTTTAGGGAAATGATCTTGAAAACCAAAAATGTTGTCCTAATTCCCTCATATCCAATGAATCAGATGGTACCTTATATCATCACAAATTTATGGCTTTGTGATTGTTGGCTTTTTCATAGCCATGTCCTCTACCACTCTTCATCATAATATAATGGTTAGATTTTTCTTCAATATCCATATTTTCACATATGTTTTCCTGTGTGGAAACCCAGTGATGAGTTAATTTGGGTAACTGTTATGTTTCTTACTTTACTTTTTAAAATTATATTTTAGTATTCCTTTTTATGATGTGGGTTTCTATGAAAGAAACTTTCAAATAGTAAACCATTTATAACCCCGACAAATTTCGAGGGAAAAATTCATTTTAAGGGGGGTAGAATGTAACAACCTGAGATTTTATGAGAATTATTCTTTTTAATTTCATTTATGTATTGTGTTGTACGCGACACCAAAATTATCTTGTTCTATACGCAACACTGTATACACAACACTATTCTTGCCTCGTGTTACACACAATTTCAAGTTCGTTTTGTAGAAATTATTCTACGAAACATTAAGTATGAATTTTGTTTAATGTATAAATGAAATAAGTGTGGAATTATTTCATAAGAAACACTAAAGGGATCTTTCACTACATGCATCCCTAACTTGGCTTGCATTACATGCAATCACGACCTTCCTCGATAGCGTGAGTAGTGCGCAATACCAGATTTCACTAAACAACGATATATTGTTATAATATTATGGACTAGCCGTTATGAATAATATTAACCAAATTTTGAATTTTATAACATTATTATTCATCTTACACATTTTCTAGAACTTGGTATGAGAACAAGATAAAATTTTCAGGTAAAATAAGTATTTTTCAAAAAAAGAAGTTTTGCCGCCTTTTGATGGCGTACCCACATTAAAAATAGTTTTTGACATGTTTATAAGTTCAATTTGAAAAAATAAAATTATTCTTTATAATCAGGATATAAAAATTTACTTGGGATAATTTTTTCATATTATTCTGATAACTTTCATATTTTAGTGAATAGTAAAAAACGCTATATTTTAATTAAAAAAATATTTTTTCATCGCAATAATTTATATTGTTAAATTATAATATTGAATGGGTTTAAAGTATAAATAGAATATATTTTTACCATTTAATATAATGTATGTCACCACCATTAATTTTACATTGAATTCATAGGTAAAAACATTTCAATCTTTGGAAATGTTTTAACTTTTAAAACCCGTATTCTTAACAATGAGATTAATTTTAAATTAATTACTGAAACTTCTGTGTTTTGAATTTTGAAAAATGGATTCCATATTTTAATTCAATGTGTTAAAATTATTTTAATAGGTTACTTTTATTTTTTTTGATATTATGAATAGTAACTACGATAATTTTTATTTACTACAGTTAAAGGTAAATCAGGTAATTAAGGGTAAAAATAAGATTATAAAATTACACTAACACCTTTAAAAATTCTATTGGATGACTAAAGGTTGACCCATATCACCTAAGTGTTGGAATAGATTAATTTTATGGACTTTTTACCATGAAAATAATTTATTTATTATTAAAACTAAAGAAAGTGACAACATGTCACTCTCTTAAATCTTATAAGTATAAGAATTTTAATTTAGTGATAAACTTCATGAAACTTAGAACATGAATAGTCTACAGAAATATAATAAAATTATCTACATCATGTGAATTTATTTAACATTTTTAGGGATTAAATAATTATCATTAAAGATGACACAATAGTGATGTTGAAATTATTTTATTGATTGAAATATCAAAGAAATGGTATTAAAGATATTAAAATAAATATTATATGAACTATTTAATGTGATACAATAATTTTATAGATAAATATGACATGTTATTAATCTATTAAATATTTTATTTTGAAAATATCTTATGTGTGGATTTTATTAAAATTCAAATAAATGAATAGTGTCAAAATTGACACAATTGTTATTTTATAAAAATAACATAATATAAAATTGTTTAAAAATCACAAATTTTTTTAAAAATTATAAATTAAAATTTATATAGTCTAAAATTTCATACATTATACAATTATGTACAATTCACAACAGACAAGTAATTATTTATAACAATTTAAAAATTAGAATCTTATTACCACAAATAAAATTAAATAGATTAAATAAGGATAAATCAAGTCGATAATGTTTAAAATAAATTCCCAACATGTCTTAATTTTATTTTTTGATGATATTAAAACCCTATATCATCTAATATTATGATTTGAGTCATTTTTGGAGGTTTTTATGTGAGGTTTAATTTATTATAAATTAATATTTCTTATGTTACCAAAGGTGCCCCTCTCCTCCCTTATAAAAGGGCACCCTTCCCTCTTCTCTTCACACCCTTTTGAGCCTTGAATCTCAGAAAACCCCTGAAAATTACAATTCCCAAAATATATATTTTTATAATAGATGTTCTTGTCTTCTCAAAAGACCAACTCTAGTGACCTAAGAAGAAGTTGAAAGGAGGTGCGTCGAAGAAGAGGTAATCTCTTCTACCAATTCTTTCAAGTTTGTTTCTTATTCTAATTATTCTTATTTAGTTTTTTCATTATAATGTAATAACATAAATATTACTTATATACTAATATGTTATTATAAATATGAAACAACCCTACTTCACCTTCTATCTATCCTACGGAAGAAGAAATCACCGCGTGTGCGCACGTACAGAATACCGTCTACACGCTGTGGTGTAATATGTTTTTCCACCACCAAATTACATGGATGGGTATAATGGTGTAAAGAATAACTATATATGGTTATTATAACATCATAATTCTTCTGAGATATTATATCATCCACTCAAATTCTATTAAATAATTATGGGAATGATATCATTTCTCATGCGTACGTACGGACTACCGTCTCCACGAACGCAATGAGATTCATTTTCCATGATTAACCATTCAAGTATGATTATAAAGAATATATAATAAATAATCATGAAAGATATTACATAACAATGATACTGCATTTATGTAAATATATGTTTCATTTACTTAATTCCATTCAATTCAATAAGGAAATGAAAACAGCGTTCATGCGTACGTACGGCCTACCGTCTCCATGAACAGTGTATTTCATTCCATTTATCGATCTATCATATATATTTATATACTGAATATATATTATATATAAATCATGTTTAAAATTCTATAATTAAGTAAATCAGGATATAGGAAATAATTACAAGAACAACAAATCAAAACACGTACGATAAATGAAACGATTTTACCGAAAACGCTGCTTTAACATGGAATTTACAAAAGAACGGGTAATATAAAGTCATAAATGAACCATATATGATATCATGAAAATGAATATGATTCTATAATAAGTCAATTACATTATTTAAATCATTATACAAGAGGTTTAGATACTTACGAAGCATATCAGACATAAGGTAAAGGATAACTTCTCCAATCTCATTTTTTATCAGAGATTGTTTATTCGTAAGTATTTACTGGGGTTATATTTATCATCCATGTCACTATTTTCTGAAAATGGTTTCATGTATGTTTAAAGTCCTTTTTACCCATTTTATAATTATACTACATGGTATGTAAATAATCTTTCTTTTGTTTACGTTACAAGGTACTTTTTTGACTTTTCCGGCAAAAGTATGAGAAGAATGTTTTTTAAACTTATACGGCATGAAAGGATTTTTACAGTTTCATAATTCATAATTTTAATAAATATTCCTCTACAAGATTTCATGATTATTTTCAAAAAAATCCTTTTATTTTAAAATTGAATGGAATTTTGAGAAAAAAAATTATTTTGAAGAAGAAAGGATATTTTCCTCAAGAATTCATTTCAAATGTTTTGTCAAAACTATTTTCCATCTAAGATGAAATTATTTTGTATGATTATGTTTCAAGTATAGTGTATCTGTTATTTACATGGTTTGATTATTCTTATGATGAAATGATATCCATTTGTTTTATATGGATTATGTTAAGATGGGATGATGTTTATAATACCCATTTTATTCTTTGGGTTATGATGAATGATTTATATTTATTTTGTGGCACAAGTAAGAATGATTTCAATATGAGATGGGTGGTACCTATATATCCCTCCAATTAATTGGGTAAAGATTTATATCTCATGATATAGACATGGTTGGAATGGTAAGTTAATCCGATTTTGTGTTATAGGACTGGAACGAGGAGTGAACTCGATTCAGAAATGGACTTTGTCCACTAAGATGGTCTTGGCAGCAATGCCTTGGCTACTATGGAAATAATATCATGTGATTAATGGTTTGACACAATTAAATGTTTTGTTCCCATGCTATTTTATCATGATTGATGTTCCTTTATGATCTATGACTTACGTACTGCCAAGATTTAATTCACAGCTCAAGATTTTGATGTTTAAACTTTATGTTCATGTTTTGAAGTTTAAATGTATATGGTTTGTTTTATTTTCTCCATGATTACCCTTATTGAGCATTTGAGCTCACCCTTTATATGTTTTATTTTCCCCGGGATATAAAGAAAGGTTTTAGGTAAGAAAAAAAAGGTAAGATCTTTATGGGAGATGTTGAAGATCTTTCACCAAGATTAGAAGATTATGTTCCAAGTTTCCAAAGACACTAAACTATTACGGTCATTGTGTGTCTATTTTTGTTATATATTAAGTATTACAAAAAATTAATTTAATGTCCATTTACGTCAAGTTTGGGGTCCTTACACCTTATAATAAAACATGGTGTATAACATCATAATATGCCTCAATAAATGGAGATTGAGACAAAGTCCCTTACCTCGAGTCTGAATTATCACGTATAATACTTATATTCCTTAATAATAAACATAGATTAATTTATACCTTCTTGACAAAACTTTTCAAGTTTATTATTCCCTTTATATCAATTATTTCAATGTTTTAATAATTATTTAATTTTTTAAACTCACATAATACTTTTTTCAATATTCGGTACTTGAATTCAAGAGGAATTTGGTATGATGTCATTAGTCATAGTGGTCATTATTAAATAATCTCCATAATAATATTCATGAAATAATAAACAATTTTTTACATCAATTATACTTTTAAATCAAACCATTTATGTATGGTTATGAAAAATGAACAATGTTATAATCATGGAGACAGTAGGTCGTACGTACGCTCGAGTCACGTTTCTATTTTTCAATGATCATTATGAAAAGAAGGTAATTGTAATTTTATATTTTCATAATGATAATAATATAAATAAAATCATATTAATTTTTTATATATACTTATATATATCATAAAAGTTATGTAATGAATAAAAATGAATCACATCTCTTCGTAGAGGTGATAATTTACACGTACACACGAACGACGTTATCATTTTTATGTTCATAGAAGGTAAGAAATAAATTGATATATTATTTTATTATAATTATTAACAAGTAATGAATATAATATATGAACACTAATTAAATAATTATAACCAGTCACAAGAGATGGTTATGGAAAACGAATTATATCAGTTTGTGGATGTGATAGTTCACACGTACAAACAAATGATTAATTACTTTCCAATTTGATGTAAGTGGGGATAGATTTAGGTGATTATATTAAAATATAAGTATATTTATGATACAATAGCAATTATATCATCATGGTTGATGAATATTTAGCAAATGTGTAAGAAAAAATAAAATTGAAACAATTAAATAAAAACAATACATCTTCTTCTATTGATCACCATTGATGAACAACATAACACATCTAAGGAGGGCGTTATGCCTAAAATAAGGACTCATGAAAGTGGGGAGGGGTTATAGGAAGGGTTTTGGGAATATATTTGATGAACCAATTTTTTTTTGAATTGTAAGGAATAGAGATGAATGAGTTCCCTTTTATAGGATAGGGGAGGAGCAATCTTTGAATTATTTAAAGTATTAAATTAGTATAAATTAATTTTATATTCCAAATGGGTCCTAATTGATTTAGTTAAAATATAGGATGTGTATGGGTTTTAATAAATTCTCCAATAAAAATTATAAATTTTTTGATTAATTGTTTAATCATTATCTTTCTTAACACTTATTTTACCCTTTTAAATCTTATCGTGATATCATGTTATTTACACTTTGTGGGTTAATATAATAACCATAACATGTAAAACGACCAATAAATGAGTCATTTAAGACATATTAGGACTTGTAACTACTATTTGGAAAAATATTTTATTTTTATAACGTTAATAACATTTAATAAAATATTTTATATTTTAAAATAAAAATAGTGTCAATTTTGACACAATTCATTAGTTGACTTTTTAAAATATCATAATAGTAAGATAGGTTTGAAAAAACTCATTTAAATAATCAAAAACATTTCAATTTAATACAAAAAATTTATGTATGACATAAATTATGTCAAATTATATTTATTTTAGATTGTATAATTTTATTTATTTGATTCTTTCATTAATTAAGAAATTACCACGTCATCATTGTGTCACCATTTAATTTAATTATTTTTTATCTAAAAATTATAAACAAATTATCATAATATATATAAATATTTATAGTCCAAGATATCACTTATAAAACCATATAATAAAATTTTTATGGTTATGAGAGACACGTTTCTGACAACTTTATCTTTTCTTTAAATAAAATGTTATAAGTGTCATATTCACACCCAAGTGGCTTCCAAAGGCCAAAATTTTGGTCCAGGGATTATATTGGTCAACAATAACTCATAAAATAAAATTATTTCAATTTTTGGGGTAGTTTTATAATATTTATAATATTATTTTAACCTTTAATTACCCTATTTACCCTTAACCGTGGAAATAAAAATAATTACAAAAGTTACTATTCATAATATTAAAAATTAAAAGGGATATATTTACATAATTTAGACTTAATGATTCCAAATATGGAATCCATTTTTTCAAATTAAAAACACATAATTGGTATAAATTATTTAAAAATTAATCATTTTTATAGAATGAGAAAACATGGTTTTAAAGTAAAATGTTCAAATGTTCACATAGTTTTTATGTCCAATTTCAATATAAAGTTAATTAAAATGAACTAAATTGGAATAAATAATAAAAACATAGTATAATTATACCTTAAAACAAAGTAAAAATAAAATATAACTATATAAATAAATTATATGAAAAAGTTGAATTAAAATGTAGTGTTTTTCACTTTTCATTAAAAAATGAATATTATCAAAAAAGTACCAAATATTTATCCAAAGATAAAATTTATATCAAATTTCCAAAGAAGAAGTATATTTTTTCAAATATAATTTATAAAATTTTAAAAAATAATATTTAAAATGGGTTCTCCATCAAAAGGTGTTTAAAGTTTCTTTTTTGAAAAATACTCCTTTAATTTATAAAATTGAATTTGATCTTATATTAGGTCTAAAAAACATATAAGATGAATTTTAAACACTATATTGAATATATATTTTATTAATATAATCCATAAAGTGTGATTTTATTATTTTTTAAATAAAATTATTCAAACTTAAATAAAAACACATCCTTTATATTCAATTGGTTTTTATTTTCATTTATAATTATTTTGTTAACCAATGAATCAATATATAAACATATGAAAAACCTATTTTAATAAGGAAGTTAATACTACCCATTCCCGCCATTTAAATAGATAGTTTATAATGTTAAAACTTAAATTTTTTTCACTTAATCTCGATGTGGTGTATCATATATACTATCGAACAAAGTGTTTCCTTTAAAAAAACTCAGGATGTTACAGTCTCCACAACACGATGTGATTCATTTCCATTTCTAAAATTAATGCATGATTAGATGAATTTATATAATGAATAAACATGATACATATTACCTTAATTTAATTCTTTAAATGATATAACAATAACCTATTTATAATAATTAGGACTTATATGACAAAACATGCATGAGAAAATAAAGTAGTTAACACCAAGAGACGTGTAATAATGAAATATTATTAAAAGGGTGATAATATGATCATATATGATATAAGAAATATAAATATGGTTATGGAATAAGTTATTAACATTATTTAATCCATTATATAGGTTATTAAAATACATATGAAAGAAGTTAAACCTAAGGTAAGGGATAATTTTGAAATCTCATTTTTATCAAAGATTATTTATACGTAAGTATTTACTGTTGTATATTTATCATCTATGTCTATATTTAAAAAATAAGTATTATAAAATATCCTTTATATTATTCTAATATTGTTTCGATCAATTTTTATCCATTTTTGAATCTTTAATAAATGGTATGAAAGGAATCCTTGGTCGTTTTCGATACGTGGTACTTTTTGACTTATCTAGAAAAAGTACAAGAATAATGTTTTATTTTAACTTATATGGAATGAATGAATTTTTTATGATTTCATAATGCCTTATTTACATAAAAATTACCAAACAATATTTCATGGTTATTTTTAGGGAAAATATTTTCTTTTAAAATTGTGTGGTGTTTTAAGAAAAGAAAATGTTTTCGAAGAAATGATATTTTCTTCAAGAATTAATTTCAAGTGTTTAATGAAAATTATTTTCCCTCTAAGATGATATTATTTACTAGGGATATGTTTCAAGTATACTATCCCTATTATTGTGATGGTTTGATTATGTTTATAATGGAATTATATTTATGAAATCCATTTGTCTTACATGGATTATCTTGTGATGGAATAATGTTTAAGAAACCCATTTTATTCCATGGGTTATGTTATGGTGAATGATTTATGTTCTTATGGAACACATATGTATGGTTTTAATTATTTTATGGGTGGGACCAATATATCCCTCCAATTAATTGGTTAAATATTTATAAATCATAATAGAGATAAGACTAGAACATGAAATGATCATAGTTCAGTAATACAGGGCTGGAATGATATGTAAACTTGGTTTTGTAATAAAGGCTGGAATGAGGAGTTAACCCAGATCAGTAAAATACTTTTCCCACTATGATAGAATTGATTTTTTATGATAATGTGTTGCCAAAATTCCTTGTTTTATTTCAACGTTATTATTTTATGATTTATGTCTTAAAACTTTTTATAACTCAAGATTATGATATTTGATATATAGGGTATAATTTTCATATTCCTATACTCGTACATTTATGTTATGATCCATAACTCTTTTGTTTACCATTACAGAGCATTTGAGCTCACCCTTTCTTATGTTTTATTTTCTCTAGGTTATAAAGAAATTTTTTAGGTAGGAGTACTAAAGGTGAACATATTTTTGGAAAACGATGAAGATCATTCAATAGACATCATGTTTGTGTTCCAAGTTTCCAAAGGTACTAAACTAATACAGTATTTGGGTGCCTATTTGTGAAATGTATTAAGTATTCTGGAAAATCAATGTAATTTAATGTACATAAATCTTGTTTCATTAAAAAAACATAATAAAATAAAATTTAATAACACACCGAAATTATATAAAAAATGTTTAGGAGAATAACTCAATTAGTGAATATTAAGCTACTAAAAACTATTATGAGAGGGGTGAAACATGTATCGAAATACATTTGATAAAAAGAACATGATTAAGATTATTTTATCTATTTAAGTATTGAGAAATAATCTATAGGAAATTCTTGGGATATTAAATCAGTACAGTACCATACAAGAATACATGGTTTATAACATGTAACATTACTCATGTAATCTAAATAGAGACAAAGAATGTCATTTCTGCTTGAGAAACACTTTAATCAAACCCCCAGAAAGATAAGGGTCAAAATTAAACCCAAAATACCATGTTTAAAATATAATTCATGATATTATGTATCATATATACACCATATTTATGAAATTATGTTCATAAAACACAATTTTCCTTAATGAATGGAATTATAGGCAAAAACCCGTACCTCCATCCTGATCCATTCCATATATGAAAAAAAATATACTAAATAATTAAGATATATTAATTAAATGCATAATAATTATACTTATTCATAAATAAAACCATTTATAAAAATAAATTATAATAATTCTATATGTATATATATATACATATGTATTAGTTAGTCTTTAACTATTTTTTCACTAGGTGTAAATAATCTTTATCGCTTTGAGCTAGTTTTTTAAAAGAGGTGTTACTGTAAATACTTTTTCCAATTCATATCATTGTTATATCTTCTTAGTTATGGTAATATATTTTTGAAGAGATATTATAACTCCATAATGTTCTTCAATGGTAGTTTTAGTTACGATCCATGGGGTTTAAAACATTGATGAGCATGGTTATGTGATTCTTATGAAATAAAGGGCGGATTCTTAATTATTGAGCTAAAAATTGATATAGCCATAAAAAAATATAAAAAAACATTATTTTTATATTTATATCATTAAAATACATTATATACATTCTCATAGTCATACATTATATGAATGCATCATTTTTTTCAAGTAGGCCATTAAAATGACCCAAACATTTACCCACCATAATTAAGGAATGATTATGAGGTGGTTTAATTATAATATAATTATAAAATAATCCCAATGATCTTATTTAGTATTTATTAGTTTTATTTATTATAATTTTAAGTATATATAAGTCAAATAAATTGATATTTCAATATTACATACTATGAATAACATGATTTTCCACTTAGTATGCTTGTTCAAGATAGTAAATATTACAATGATTGATCATTTATAATATTAATTAAAGAATAACTAATTTAAATTTAAGTAATATAAATCATGATTTAGTTAAAATATATTTTCTATAAACCCATTTCAAGAATGATCTTGAGTAGTGGTGATAAAAAATGAAATGTGTTTTTTATGGAGGTGATAATCCTAAAACAAGCATGAGCATCGTTTTCTTTCTTTTTTGATTGAATGTGAGGGTAAGAGATAATGGTTATACCATAAATATAAAATAATTTAGTATGTTTTTATACTAATTTAATCTTGTTCATATGGTTAGAATGGTTTTTGAGAAGGGTGGATGGGAAGGATATAGAAAAATATGTAAAAGGGAAAGTAATACTTATGCTGAGAATTTGGATCTTATCTTGAAGTACAATCAGAAATGAATGACTTGAGAAACATTATTGAGTCTAGGGGCTGAAAAATGTTTATAATGGATCCTAAAGAGGTAAATTGGTTATTTTTTCATTTTATTTTTTCATTATTGGTATGTCTTGAAGTGGGAGGAAGTGAACTCCTTTTATAGGTGAAAAAGAGGGAAAATCATTACAAAAGAATGGTTGGTGAGGGATAATAATGAAATTGAATGATATTTAGGTGAATTAGGTGGTGAAAATGTTGGAAATACATATGGGTATGAATTTCATACCTAACCAGGCCATCTAGATGGTGTATTGAACCAATAATTATTAAAATTTTGAGATGTGTCATTTACCCAATTCACCCTTACTAATCTTGAATAAAAATTAACCATGGTAATTATTTTAATAATAAAATTATAAGTTGAATATTCTTATAAAATTAGATGTATCAATCTAGATTTGGGATCCATTTAATCTAATTCAATTTCTAAACAAGAAAAATATTAACTATTAAATTAAAGCATAAGATATAGGAAGAACTGCATTTATAGATAACTATATTTTTATATATTATGTGTATTTTATTATTATTTCATATTGATTATATATTTAATTAGTATTTATATATTTTTTATTTTTTAAAACATCATATTTGTGTCATATTATAAAATATATTATTCTAATTTATTTATATAAAAATTTATTCTCTGTAAATAACCATTTCAATTTTACTATGGTAATTAATCTTTGTCGTATTTTATTTAATTTCAATGACTATAAATAAGATTATAATTGTTACATAACATGGAACTATAGATTATATATATAATTTCCAAATTATTAAATAAAACTAACCTGTGTAGGGAAAATTAAATTTAAAATTTGTGCGCATAACACTAGTTTTATTAATAAAATAAAAAAAATTCATCTGAATAAAATATTATATGATCAATCCCAAAATGAATATTTTTTTGTAAAATTTAATTTTAAAAATTTGAAAATTAAATATATAAATAAAATTATAAAATATATTGAACAAATTTTCATATTAGAAAATAAATTTTAAAAATATTATATACTTTTTTCTTATTTCATATTAATTATTTAATAATTTACTTGTAATATAATATTTATATTGTAAATTTTTATCATATAAATATATTTTAGTTTCATTTATGTTTGTAGTTGAATGTGGAGAAAGATATTGAACACATTAACTTATTTAAAGGTATTCATATATTAAATTTTTAGGTGTTAGATTCATCCCCTTGAATAAATTGTGTCATTGAAATATTGATAAAATTCATTGAATAATATTATTAAGGGTATTCTTATCATATTCATAATTATGGGTATAAACACTAATATGAAATCATCAATAATAACTTAGGCTATATCAATTTACTTATCTTTTGTCAAACAATACTAATCATTCCTACACTCATATACCATGTATGTATATAGATTAATTATATATTAAATATAATTTATGTCTCACAAAAACATTTGAATTTCCAAGTTAACTAACCCAATGATGTTATATATTCCTCACATAAATTAACTATATCATTAACACTCAAATGGTATTAACCAATAGTTTATAAGGTCATGTAATAGAAAAGTTATATTATAATCTATGATATTAGATAAACATTAACAAGAATGAAATTAATTATCATCAATATGGATGATATTGTTACCAAATAATAAACATTTTCAAAATCACCCAAAATATTATTATCTTAACGTGAAACATATACTACACCTAAAACTTATCCACCAATCAAACATTATTTCTTCGGTGGTTATGTTAAATAAAATACTTTCCATAAAATCCTTTATAATTATTATTAATATAAATTAATATATGGTTTGTAATAATTAGTTCAAAAATACAATACATTGATACATATATGTTCTACATAATTCTTACTAGCTTATAAAACATACCAAAATGTCATAAAAAAATTTCACTTCACAAGTTAAAATTGTAATAAGTATCAATAATTAATTTATATTATGGTATTGACACCTTTAACATATCCAAGACTAAGAGACTCACCTCTTCAGTGAAAATAGGAATATACTATAATTGTTAACCATTTACGTATTCTCCCTTATTGGGTAACAAGAAATAGTTGTCTCTAGATACATACCTTTCTCAGTTTCATCTTCATTATTCTATTTTAATATAATTAAGAAACCAAAAGGGTTATGGGAATATCCAAAATATAAATATGATAACATGAATTCGAATATGTCTTCCCTTATAACACTATTATTTTTAGTATACTATTCATTAATTTTAACCTATGAATATTATTGTTCAATCCTTGGTTATCCACAGTCATTTTTATATTGGGGTCATTAACCTAGGTCACAAGAATCACACATAAATCCATCAGATTTGTTCATAAAGATAATGTGAATAACCAAATAATATCTCTCTATAGTGTCAAATAGGTTTTGTAGTTAGGTCTTGTTATTGTGTATTATGTAACAATCAAGTTAATTACAAGTCCACTATTTTCTGGGTTATTACCCTTAGATACATTTTTTCCAGCACCTGCATCCAGTTATTATTTATAGAAATTGATGTAATTTCTAGGATAACCACACAATCCATACACTATAAAAACATCAATATATTATCCTATAGTTATATTACTTTATTAGAATTATCATTAAGGTTTATAAATAAATTTATTTTATCATAATACCTAAATTAAAAAGTTAACTATTACCTTAATGTTCAATCATATGATCTCACAATGTTTTATTTATAACATTGAAATTATTACCAGCTAGAACTTATCAACCCTTAAATTACCCTAATAAAAATCATAATATCCAATATTATCTAAAAAATTCCATTAATACTAACTATGTTTCCTTAGACACTTACTCTAGTATCTGGTGCTGTAAATACATACATTACATACTCATTTCGATACGAGATGTAAAATCTGAGATATAAATATCCTTAATTAAAATATTAAATTATTATTATCTATTCTATTATATATGAATAATATTCTCAAGTTAAGAGATTTTGATAATTAAGAAAAAATACATATTAAAAAAACCCATGTTCTTTGTGTCAAATAGACACATTTTCATTATATACTAAATAAAATATTCTATAATTATTCCTCAATATTTCCCAAAAATTATTTCACATGTGCTACACTTTTAATCATGCCACATGAATATATTTATTCATAACATTAGGAAGTTGAAAAATAGGAATGGGTGAGATCAACACTTAGTAAGGTAAATGTATAAATGAAGCAATATTTGCATAAACATGGCAAAAATATTGTTTTTAGAATTCGTAAAAAATATGAAAGCATAATAACCAGAAACTAAGAGATTTTTATACCCATGAAAAGAAATTAAAAAATGATATCAATAATAATGAACTCATAATGATAAAATTCATAAAGAGAGACATCAAAAACCTACTATCATGGCCTTCTATCATGACACTTTACTATTTGTCAGACCGTAGTAAATACATATAGTAGAATTGGGTAGGTATACACTAAATACCCAAAACTGTTTTCTATTATTTTACATATCGATGTATTTATGGTATATGTAATTCTATTACCCATATTCTATTTTATTATGTCTAATTAATTAACTTTAATATTCAATAATACTTTTCATATAATTCTATAAGGAACCTCTTATTGAATAAAAATATTGTAGTACGTATAATGAATAATATGGGATATTAATAAATGATAAAACAATATTGGTAGTCAATAATAATCAATAATTTCAATAAAATTAATCATGAAAATAAAAGGTATAAAATGATCACATCACATTTAAATAAAGAATGTGTATGATCAAATAATACATAGTTAACTTACAAATAATCATCTATATTGGAATAACCATATAAAAAACGCCACTACATTCCCCATTCCAATAAAAGGGATAACATGATCATATTCCATCCATAGAAAGAAGGTAAATGGTTAAAAAATACATATTAATCTTTCCCATTATCATCCATATTGGAATAAAAATATACAGAATACCATTACTTTTCTCTATGTCAATAGAATAACACTATTTATAGGTGAACATAATACAATATTAATTATAAAAAATATGATTTTGAAATTGTAAAGATTAACAAGTATATGAAAAATAAAATAATATAATAACTATATCAGAATTCATCTTAATAATGAAAGTGTGTGATTTTAGAAGAACACAACCCTAGTGAAAAATAGAAAAATTAGAATGATGTTGAAATAGATGAAATAAATCTTTACAAAAAAATACATTGAATGGTATAAAAAATTAAGGTATCAATAATTAAATTATATTATACCTTGAGTATAGTTCACCAATTTATATCCTATATATATCACTATTCATAAATCCCTTTATGGTAAATCCTTTTTATAATGATAAGATAAATATAAGGGAAAACTTAAAAGAGGTTTTGGAAAGCATTTTTTACATTAATGTAATATAAAAATTAACATGTCACATTCAAAGGTAACATTTGAGAAGGTGATATGAAATATTTTTAAAACCATTAATTTTAAAAATAATCTCCAATAAATGGTCCACAAATATACATAATTTTTATCTTAGAGAAATGAGGATTGAAATAAAAGACATGAAAGTGAAAGAAAAAACCATTTATAATATTTTCAAAAATATATTTTCTGAAACCAAAATTATAAAAAGGGTTTTAAAACATTTTTTATTTTAAAAAATAATTTTCAAAAAGTATAATATTAAATAAAATATAATATAATATTAGGGTTGGAAAATTGAACCCTATAAGATAGAAGTTCATGGGAAAATAATATAACTCATGAAAAGGAGACTTGAGTTACCAATATCCATTATGGGTAATATACTCCATAAACCATAGAACATTTTGAAAGGGTTTTATATCATAAAAATATTAAAAATGAGAAAATACAGCATTATAAAATTAATTTGTAGAATGTATCCAACTTATATGAAATGAGTTAAAGTGAATGATCATAACTCAATGAATTAAAATTATGTTACTAAAAACTCTTACGATTGGGGTAATAGTTGATTCAAACTACATTTTAATAAGATAAAATTATTTTGATTAGTTTATCCCATGATTTACAAGGAATGAATGTAAAAAATTCATTGCATATTAAATAAATTTCACTTTATACAAGGAAACCTAGGTCATAACATGTAACATTTCTCATAGAATCATAATAGAGAACAAGAACAATATTAATTCTTGAGCAACACATTAATCAAAACCCCATGGAATGAAGAACCTATAATTAAACATAAAATAAAAATATTTAAATTTTATTCATGAAATTATATCTCAAATACTCACCAAATAAATTAAATTACATATATAATACCCAAAATTCCTCAATGAGTGGAATTTTAGATTAATACCCATTACTTGGTCCTAATTAATTTTTCACTTACATTAAATGTACTAAATTATAAAATCAAGTTCATTAAATATATTTCTCAAGGATCTTATTCATATCTATTACCATTTATAATTATCTTTTATTATCACTCTCTCTCTTTCTCTCTCTCTATATTAGTTTGTTTTTATATATTTTCAACAAGGGATGTAAGTATTCATTATCACTTTTAATTGGTTTCATAAAAGTGCTGTTGGTATATATTATCTTTCAAAGTCCATAAATATTATATCAATGATGATAATGTAATATATGTTTTATGATTTTTTAAAATTCCATAATTACATTCTATGGTAGTTTCAGTTACGATCCATGAGGTTAAAATCAATAATGATCATGTTTTAGAGATCTTAATGAATGAATGGTGGTTTCAAAATTATTGTGTTAAATATTGATATAAACACACCAAAAAAATAATTTATATATTTTTATCAAATTATATAAATATCTAATTTCTCATATTCATCCATGATATCAATTTATTGTAATTTTCAAGTAGGCGTTTAAATCGGCCCAAACATGAACCTACCAAGATTAATGGATGACTATGAGGTGGTTTAGTTGTGATATAATTATAAAAAAAAGATAATTATATTATTTAGTTTTTGGTAGTGTGATATAATAAAATTGGAAGGATGTATAAAAATAATTAATGGATATAGAAATGATGTGAAGTATGAATAATAATATTTTCCTCTTAGTATGCTTGTTTACGATAGTTAATGTTAAAATGATCACTTGATTTTAAAATTAATTTTAGAATGACTATATTATATTTAAAGATTTTAAATCATTGAATATGTGAAATATATATTAACTAAAATAATTTATAAAATCATCCTCGAATGGTGGCGATCAAAAATTAAATGTGTCATCCATGGAGGTGGTAGTCCGCAAACACGAAAGAGAAACATTTTCATTTTTTGATTCAAAGGGAGGGGAATAGATAATGGTTATAACATAAATATAATAAAAATATAGTATTTTATTTATACACTTTTTATTATATATATATATGGAAATAATGGGTTTGTATTATTTTGGATGGGGGTGATAAAGAATAAAAATTAAAAGGTTAAGTAATACTTATGTTGAGAATTTGGATCTTTTCTTAAAGTATCCTATGGTAATGAAGGACTTGAAGAAAATTATTGAGGCTAAGGGATACCAAAATTGTATAGGGGTATTATAATTATTTAATTGGGTAGAGAATCATCAAAATTTGGAAATATATGTCTGGATTGAAGTGGGAGGAAGTGAGATCAATTTTTAGGTGAAAAGATGGATGGATCATTGGAAAATAATTTTAGGTAAGGGATAAGAATGAATCAAAATAATGTTAAGTGGGTTAAGTTGAGAAGTGGTAGCTGAGACATGCTTAGATGAAGTTCATTCTTAAGAAGTATTTTTGGTATTTTCATGCGGAATTTTAATTATTTAAAAATCAAGATACCCTATTTACCAATTTTACCCTTATTAATCTCAATTAAAAATTAACAATGGTAAAAATTATATTATAAAAAATATAAGATGGACTTTATAATAAATAAATATGTGCTGAATAAAAATATTGGATCCATAAAAACTAATTTAGTATCTATATTTGATAAAATGAACTTCTAAATTAAACCATAAGAAATATGAAAAACTGGTTTTATAAAATAATGATTTTTTCTATATTAATTTTGTTTTTTTATTTTCTATTAATTATTAATTAAATGAGTTTCTTTTATAAATGATTCATTAATTTTATATTTTAAATTATATTACTCTAATTTATTTAGATAAAAATTAACTCTTTGAAAACAACCATTTTACATCTACCGTGGTAGTTAATTTTTATCTTAAGTAATTTGTTTTCACTAATTAAAAATAATATTTTCATAGTTTCATATTTTTGGACCTAATGATTCCAAATATAAATATCATTTTTCCAAATATAAATAATATGTATGGAGAAAATTAATTTTAACATTTTCACACATAATACCTCTTTTTTAGTAAAATATAAAAAAAATTACTTAAGTATCATTATTCTTAATAAAAAACGATGTTTGTTTTATTAAATAAAATTCACGAAACATGAAAATTTAATATTTAAATACAATTATAATATATAGATGGGAAATATTTTTATTAGAAACTATATTTTTAAAATGATAACTATTCATTATTCATATTTCCTATCAATTTCTAATAAATATATAGATAATAAATTATTTAAACTATCAATATATTTTATTTAAATATACCATAGATTCACCGAAGTTAATGGTTCTATGTTGATAATGATTTAAAACACATTAAATTATTTAATTTTAGTCATATATTTAAATTTAATGGTGTTACTGTATATCAATGTATAACACACCTTAAATTTTTTCATACAAGAGAAATCTCATAGAAGAATATCATAAGGAAATAAGAGGATTCTTTCCCAATATTATCTATTTTATTTCATTAGTCTATAATATATTTATATTATTAAATATTATGTATATATTATCCTAGAAACGTATCTTATACATTATATTATTTATTTTGTGGATTTAAATGTCCTATTTCATTTTCCTCCATGTCTTATTCTTACATCACAAATTATGTATTTTTAAGAGATTTAATTCTATATGATTTTATGTTTTTTATGAGCATAAGTTACTTGAGAATTATTATATTTCTTATCCCATTAAAGAATCATATCCCTTTTCATAATCTAATTTTGATTACATAGATAAATATTTACCATTCTCTGGGATTTAGTTTTTTTAATATTGTACAAAATTATTATTTTACCCATACTCTGTTATGAGTTAATCATGTTATACTCACATTTTTATCTATATTATTTGATTTATTTTATTTATATTACACATTAAACTTCCCATATTCCTTCAAGTATTGATTTAAAAATCTCTTTGTTATATTTATCATAATTAAATCACACTTCGTGTCTTACAATATTGGTATGGTTTTTATGTAATATTCAATCTATATATTCCATTTTATTTATTCCATGTGTTATTTTTTTTATTTTTTATCCCCTGTAAACAACTTAGAGAAATAAAAAATTTAATCAGGAGGATATTTTAAAGGTATTCATTATTTTCTTTTATTTTTTATATTTATCATTATGGAAAGTTATATTTCATTAATGATATTAAAGAGATATTGGAAATCCCAGTATGAGTTGAAGGAAAATTATTATGACCATATTATTGAAAATATGGTTTCTACGAATCATTTAATGTTAAATAAGTTTTATAATTTATATGTATTTGTGAGATGAGTTTTTCAATGAAAACTCAATGATGATCTATATTCTCTAATGATGTTGGAATATCAAAAAGAGAAATGTGATAGATGTATAAGAGTAGTAAGAAGCTTGTGTAACATTGATTATAGATATGAAATGTCTACATAATGATTAAATAGAATTTTTTTATGAGTATTGTTGAGTATTCATATTGGTAAACATGAATTTTTGTGACATCAAATTGAGTCTAAAGGTAGTTTCATATGAGCGATGTGATGATTTCAGAAAATATGTTTAAGTTATATTAATTGTGTACGATATATAATAAATGATTTCAATATTTATTGATAATTAGTTTAATAAAAGAATCAATGTTTTTATTTTAGTATTTTGTACAAATATTCTTCTATTATCATTATTTTTATATACAAATATCAGTTGAGATGGTTTAAATATTTATTAGACCTCTATTTAGTGATTATTTAAGTAAAAAATATAAATCAAAATGATGTTTTTATATGGGTATATCATTAATTTTTTTCTAAATTTTAATATCAATATTTATTATAGATTTATATAGTGGTAGTCTGTTTCTTAATGAGTTCATAATTTATAACTATTTGGTTGATCAATACATAAAATATATTTGTGAATAATTCATGAAAATATATTCCATACTCTAATAAAAATAGATTTAGAAAATATCCTATTATTTTAGTAATTCAAATTGAATTTCCTATTTTATATTCTATTTAGTTATTTTAAATAAAAAATAATATTGTTTCTATTGTATTTAAATGATTTGGAGATATTACTTTAGAAAATTACTACCATAGTGAGATAATTTTAGGAAGTGAATATTGATGATCCAAATCAAATGGAATATGATAAGGAAAAAACTATAATGTAATAATTTATTTATCAACTACTATTAGAAATAAACTTCTTAGTTAGAAATTAAATTTGATTTATTATTGTTATTATGACATAATAAAGAAAAAATTTGATGTTTTCTTTCCAATTTATATCTTTTGTAAATTGAATAGATTTCTATGATATTACTAGGATTCAAAAATTCTAGTGGGATACTAGTAAGATTTTAATTACTTTATGATTTCAGTGATATTAACTATTCTATTGATATTACTATAGAGAAAATGGTTAAATATTCCCAACATGGAGATAAACCTTGTATAAATAGTGTATACTACAATGATTTCTTACACTAATACATTTCATGTGAATTTTTTATGGGTTTCAAATAGATATATTTAATTTAAAATGTAATTTAATAATCCATATTTGATAATATGAAAATTGGACAACATCGATTAACCCCTTCCAAATGTTGTTAAAATAATTTTATAGGGCGATTTGGTATTAGAGTAGCTAGGTTCTACCTTTTATTGGTTTCATTCGTTATAAATTTGATAATTATTTATGTATTATATACCTTAGTATTAATTATTTTAATAATATTAGATATATTGATTCTAGGTAAATGTATTAATTTCACTAACTTTGATTGATGGAATTATCATGTATGGATAAATTAGATGACACTTTATCTCATGGATTGGAATTTATTGATGTTGTTCAGATTGGTTTTACACCACTTAATAATAGAGATCCAATAAAACTAACCAATAACAAGAAAATTGAAAATTATGTGAAATATTTAAATATTATATCAATCAGTTAATGTGAAAATGAATAAAAAAGTATATGATATTAATGAAAAAAATGCGATTTAAAAAAAACATGAAAATATATATGAAGGGAACTCAATGGTGAAAAATAAAATTTAAGAATTAGAGAATAAAGTATAAAGATGAAAAAAATCCAATGATGAATCAATTTATTACTTCTTTACATGATTCAATGAGATTTTAAGAAAAATTAGGGGGTTTGGAGAAACATTTTGAGGACTCAACTCTAGGAACAAATTTGTAAAAGATTATCTCTGACATATTTGAAACCGATATTTTTTCATTATAAGATAGTTATGTAAAATAACTATGAATTTATAAATTTCATAAGATGATATTTGATTATAATTTAAGAAGATATGATATTTTTTGAAATAATATCACCAAATAAAATGGGATTACATTCAAGGAAATGAAAAAACTAATAATAAATGAGAATGAAGATGTTTTTTACACTTTCTAATATAAATGTTTTTGTTTTTTAAAAAATATAGCTAATGTATTATATAATTTTAATGAAGTATAAATGAAATTGAGATGAGATAATTTTTTATTACTTAATCATGATATTTGTTTTTCTATTGTAAGATTGATATGAATTTAGAAATTAATGAGAAATTTAAAATTAATTTTTAGAAATTAGTTATGATATTTTTGGTTGGAATGGTTCAATTAGAGTCTATATTGTCAAATTGAATAGAAATATGTTTTTAATTATTAGTTATTTAATTATGGTAATTTTTTATTTTATGAGATTTGGGAAATGTATTGGAATCTTTTTTCTCTTAATAATGATTATGGTCAATTATAATGATTTATAGGATAATATATATATTGACACGTGGTTATCCTATATTTATATTGTTATGATGAAAATGGGAATTTAAATATAGATTTAAATATGGAAAAATAATAGGGAGGTAGGAATTGTGATACAAGAGATAAGATTAAATTATTGACCCATTAAATGAGAGTTTTCTATGATAGATTTATGATTGAATTTGGTAGAAAAGTTTACAAACAGAGAAGTGTCTTAGAATATTATTCTATTTGAACTCTCTATTCATTTTTTAGTTAGTGTTAATGAATTTATTGGTGAAAGGTTAAAAAATAATGAAGTTTTATAAAATTATTATATTATTTAGAATAATTTATTCAATATATATTATTTAAATTATTCTAATTGGTTAGTGACTTGATAATTCCTTGGAATACTTATTTTATGTTCTCATATATGATGTTTTTAATTTGTAACTAAAAATTTCAAAATTGAATAATGATAAGAATCCCGAGTTTCATGCCAACTGGAATGAGGTTCATGCAAGTTTGTAGATTTTTACCATATAAATTGTATTATTCTATAAAATAAAAATAATAAGTTATAGAGTGGTCATACAATTTTCCAAGAGGGTTGGGACTCTCACTAATTTTTATGTACTTTAGTAGAATGTTTCAATATGATTGAATAATGGTTATACAGGTTGATGAAAATAAAAATAGTGATCATTCCATGTAAATCCCATGACATTTTTTGGTGATATTCCTCTTTAATTTTTGGCTATATTATATCATCTCTTTTTTATTTTCTATTTTATGGGGAATTTATGTAATTTAGAAGAAAAACATAGAAGAAAGAAAAATATTTGAGGTCTACAAGACCATTGGGTACCCAATGGACCTATATCTATAATGTGGTGGGGTGTAAAGGGTGAATGTGGTTCTATTTCTCCTCACTTTCTGTCTATTTATGAGACCCTATAACAAAATAAATCCCTGATTACATGATTTATAATAATGGATAAACTATCTTATATTTCTAATATTTTTTAGCTTTACTTTTTTTTAAGAATTTGGAAAACCATTACATTACATAGGGAGTATTGACAAGAAGTGTCCATTTTTTCTTCAAATCAGGATTTTTAAGTTCACAATTTTGTTTCATTTATGAAAAACATTATTTTTTCAAGGATAATTTCAAAATATTAATCTATAAAAAATAAAATTAGTTCCTAATCATCATTAGGACCTATGAAAAACTTTTGAAAATATTGAAATAGTACAAATTTATTCATAAGTGATACAAATATAATATAAACTGATTATCCAAGGAAAAAACATTAATCCCATTAATTGTTTTTACCTTTTCACAGTAAAATATTAATAAATTAAATAATATATAACCACATTGTAAATAAACCATTAATGAATGAAAAACTTTGAAACCCATTATAATGTATAATAAAACCATGAAGGCATCATGAGAAAAATGAGATCTCATGAGGAAATTTATTTAAAAACATTCACCTATAAAAGTTCATAAACATTCCTTACCACATGATAAAAAAATATTCCAATAAATATCATTTACAATCATAAATTTTGTATCCTATAGAATCATATTCATAAACCATGATCATTCAAGTTATCCCATGTCATAATTAACTGAGTACTATTTAACTATATAGAAATAACCTAACTATTATCTACTTGAATTTTATCCTTTATTGACTAATCATTACCCAATTTATTAGAGATCTATATTGGGATCACTCTTAATCATGGTCTATATCGAGCTCAGTATTCATTAAATATATTTATCAAGTACCATATCATAAATAACTTTTTTAATCATACACTTTTCATTATAATACCCTTTAAAAACTCATTTGATCTCATAAGAAAAATCACATTCTAGTTTAAAATAAAAATGCTATGAAATATCCCTTTCTTTTTGAAAATTCAATAAAATGATATATTCCCAAAAAAATGAAAAAATGAATATAATTTTGAAAAAAATGAAAATATATAAATGGATAATAAAAAAAAGTAAAGGATATAATGGTGATAAAATCCATTAATGCCTTATATGTTCACAAAATTATTTTTCACTTCTGTAAGAATTATCAAATGTGAACCTTATAAAAATTTTTAGAGAAAATTATTTTTGAAACATTTTAAATAAAGTAAAAAGTACATTAAGTTGAAAATTAATGATCATTTATGTTTAACTAATATTTTTTTGAAAACATTTAAAAGTACGTGGACTTCAGGGAAAATTGTTTAGTATATTTAAAACATTATTTTGAAAGAAAAATCCATCATGTCATTGATAAAATCTAAATCAAAATAAAATTTATAGAGAAAAAATGAAATTGATTTTAAAACATATAATTTTTTGGAATTACAAATAAAATAAATCCATATGTAATTTTATACACCACAAAATTGAAAACAAGTGGTGAAAATGGTACAAGTCTCAAAGAAAGAAAATCGAGATAAGAATTCCCCTACCTAGAGTCTCAAATCATTCCATATTATCATATACACTCCAGAGTAATAAAATTGTGTTAATTATATACATGATTATATAAAAATTCACATTCATTCATTTAATTTTATTAATTTTATTAATTTATTTACAATTCGTTGTTTTCTTATTAAAAAATTTTATTTTATGTCATCTATTTTCATGTTGTTAGAAATGAAAGCTCAAATTTACATTAGTATGATGACTATGGTAAAAGGGGTAATTATTAAATAATATAAATGATATAAAAATGTCAGTGTTATCTTCTTTATATATCAAATTTACTTTTTAGAACTATCAATCTATGCTGTTCATGAAAAATACAACACACTTGTACATGGAGATGAAAGTTCATACGTACGTATACAAAACATTTTAATTTTTATATTAGGTGGAAAATAGATACATTATAAAATATTTTAGTTTTATATATTCATAAATATGTTATAAAATTAATAATTTTTCATTATTTCCATTATAATGGTCATTCATGAGATGTGGTAATGAAAAATAATGAGATCACTTCGTAGTGGTGGTAGTCCACAATACACATGACTGACATTATCATTTTCTAATGGAACAAATGGTAAGAAGGTATGCAACATATTATCCATCCAAAAAATCAATTAATTTTTTAATATATTATATTTTTATTAAATACATCATGATAACCAGACATATGTGGTGGTGAATCAAAATAAATACATTTATTTATGAAGGTGGTAGTCCACATGTATGTACTAGCGAAGTGTTCATTTTAAATCGGATGGAAAAAAAGATGGAAAAAGGTTTTACTATAAATGTAATAAAATTATAATATATTTTAGATACTTATGATATTATATTATAATTTTTTTGATCATTTTTATGGGGTGTTAATAATAAATTTTATTTAAAGAAATCAGTAAATACTTATACCTCATATTTTGATATCCTCATTTTTAATTAGATTAAATAATATTAAAGAGAGGTTTTTGGTCATTAATAGTTACCGGTAAAATGAGAAATAATGTTTATAGGGGGATTTGGATATTTTTTTTGATGAAATGGAGCTTGAGTTGTGTTTTGAAATTTTAGAATTGAGTTTTTTTTATAGGAACAAATCATTAGATTTTACTAACTATTTCAATATTTAATCGGAATGATTGTAATTTTAAAAATTAAAAGTGGAAAATAAATATAAAATTAATTATAGAATAAAAAATTTACCATAAACATGATTTATTTTATGAATTTATGATTATTTTGATAAATTAAAAAATAATTTTTAAACATTAAATATCATTTAAATTCATTTTTTACTTGATTTTTCTACTTCTTTCATAAGCACCACATTTTCATTGTGAAAACGATATAGATAATTATGCCATCACTAAAAACTAAAAGTAGTAAATAAATTAATATAGATTACTTTTATTAAAACTTATTATCTATATTAGTTTATATATCATTTTTATGTATATCCATATAAATAAACTATTATATTTTAGAGATGGTGACATTTTGTAATTGCACTTAACATAAAATATTATAAAGGATACAATCAAAATAATGTGGCAACAAGAGTAAATTATTTTAAAGATAATATTCTTACAATTAAATCCAATAATACAGTGAAGATAGTCATATTTTTAAATTATTTTGATATATTATCCTTTAGTTTTATCCATATTTAACCAATTTTATCCTTTGTTTTAGTGATAAAGTTCACCTAAGTCACTATTCATTATTACTAAAAATGAAATGGACCATATTACATAATTTGAAAATCCTAATTTGAAATAAAAAAAATTTAAACCTATAATTTTTAGAAGGGGAATAAATTATATATAATATACATTCCCAAAATGCAATGAAAAATCATTTTCATAAAAGTAGCTATTTTAAGCATAAAACTGATTTTATACCAATGTTAAGAATAATATTGATTCATATGGAATTAAATATATTATATTAACTAATATAAAATTTATGTTACTTTTAAATAAACTATACTCCAAAATTAAATATGAAATCACATTGATTGATGGAAATGATGTTTTTTTTTGCAAAATCTGTATTTTTCAATATTCACACAAAAATAAAACTTTTTACAAAAATCCTAATAAATGTTCTCATAAATATTAATACTTGTTGATTTAAATTTTTTTGTCTATTTTATCATAAATTTTTTATAAAAATGGTAAAAATTAATCATAATATCCACACACAATATACCATAAAAACTGTTTTTTAAGAAATTATACTTTTGAATTATAAAATGAAAATATACTCATTCCATATCTTATAAACTTTGTTTGAAGAATATTAATTTATTTTTTGGAATATATGACCTATATGTTTAAAAAAAATCATTCATCAATAGTGTATAACTTGGTTTAAATTGTTAAAAATACATTGTGAACAAAAACCATTTTTCAAAAAAATATCACTATTAATATTTTATTTAATAGTTAAGTTCTTGTTTCCTAGGAATTAATTAGTAAAATTTTATTAAAGATAAATTTTATACATATAGTTCATAATATTATTTCTAATATTCATACCCACAAATCCCTTCATAAGGTTAGAACGGTCATATTTAAATAATTTTTTAATCTTATATTTACATCCATTTTATGATAGGTATTGTGTATGGTATTTGAAATCAAAAAACGTATTCATTTTATAACATAATCATAATTTTTAACACTATTTATACCTCTATTAAGCATCATTCACCCTCCCTCTCATCCATGGATGATCACCCTTCAACCCGTGGTCTAAAAGGCCTAGATGAGTCTTAGAAGCTGTCTTTAGGTTAGGTAAAGGGCATAAATTCCAAAAATATCCCTCTTTATTCTCTCACATTATAGGAACTGGTATAATTACATATCTATATAATCCTAGTTTCCTTGAACACATCAAATCTCTAAGATTCCTTTTATTGTAAATAAATTATATTCTTAGTCTTAGTTAATTGAAGATAACCTCATGCTTATTAATTTAGAATTAAACTTCATGGAATAATGATCAGATAAACCCCTATATTATAATCTAATAAGTTATTTTAGTAATATTTTTTTAATCTCTTCATGTCCATAGACCATTAATACATTTTTTAAATTATATCAATTCATAAACACCTTCATTCTACTATATTCAGTGAGGGAAAACCTAGTAACTGTATAGGTCTAAGAGAATCAAATCAAAACCATTTTTTTAAAATTAATAAATGTTTTACCATAATATTTTTATGGGTAATGTGATTTTAATTCCCTTAATGGTTTTATTTAACATGTAGTTAATCCATAATATAATTTTAGTACTCATTTTCCATTTTATACTTTTTGATAATGCAAGTTTCTTTGTTTATGAATAGTGATGCATAATGTTAGAGAATAATATAATAACATGTTCACTATAACCCACTATTTATTAGATTCATACTTGTATTGTATTTCTTTACATACATGATCATAATAAAATATGGCCTATTGTTCATTTTTTTCACTACTCAGGGTATGTTGGAATATGTTTACATTAATTGTATGTGTACTTAGTAGGTAATAACATATTTATAGAATGGTGGTTGCTTTTTGGGATTGGATCCTATGTCCTAAACATATTATACCCCTTCTCGCATTGTATATGATAGGATTCGTGATTATTCTATATTATTGTACCATAATTCATTTCCCATTGCAATGGGTCACTTGGAACCCAAATTATTTTATACTCAAACACACAAAAATACAGGCACACACATTTATATGAATATGGGTGAATATATGATCTCTTTTGAGATATTTATAGCTTTTCACATTTCCACTCATAGAATATTGTTCTAGATTTAGTATCTAAATTTTTGAAAATAGGATTGAATATTATTATAGTTGTAAGGACCCTTCCTAATTTGAGAGTTTTTAATGTCTTAGCCCGAATCATTCTAAATACTAGCTGAACTAGTATTAGAAATGACTTGAAGCATTCCCCCACTTACAGAAGAGGCTATTAAATTTATACAAGGTTATATTGAGGAATTTGGTGAGATATTACCCTCCTTATCAAGGTAAAATAATAATAAAAATAGTAATAAGTATTAACCAAATGTTAAACACACATCACAGACCAAATTAACCAAACATGGTAAGTTCTATAAAGCTAATAAAATAAACATGCCATGTCATCATCATCTCATGTTCGAAAAAGAACCCAAAATAAATACAAAAAAAAAAATCAAAAAATCCTTAAAATGGGCTAAACAACCTATCCATGTCACCTTATACTAGATCCATCCCATAATACCCAAATATTCCATCTATCATCGAACCTTTCCCTTCTCTTTACCTTATACCATAAAGTCTTCATGTGTATCAACGATGACTCAAGCATAGTGTGAGTACAAATAAGTTAGCCAACACTAATAATTTATGAGGTAATAACCACTCTAATAAAAATAGTATGAAGATGTAAAATGGAATGACATACACTGAAATAAAAGAAAAAACAATTTAAAAAATATACATTTATTAAATAATTGGCTAGAACTCAGGTTCTAAAGTGACACTCAAGATGACCAAACATTATTTGTAAAAGGCAGGTTGTATCTATCATAAATCATAGGGTGATACATACTTTAGGTAAAATAAATGTCTTTAATAAAATATTTAATCAATCATACCAAGAAGCATCAGTCTGAGGATCCCCTATAATGATTATGTATTATTTGTTCATAGAGCATCGGCCTAGCACCTAAACCATGTATAAATATCATTTTTGGATAAAGCATCATCACAAAAACTAAATCAAGTATAAATAATATTAATGAAAATAGAATCAGTTTGGCACCTAAAACATAAATATAGAGAATCATTCCAACAACCTAAACTATATAGAATACTATCGGCGCCAATATGTTCAGTCCAACACCTAAACCATCGATATATAGTGTCATTTAAACATCCTAAACCATATAGAGTACCATATGTTCCTAAAGTGTTAGTATGAAAAAAAACTAATATATCATTTATAAATTCACAAGGCTTAATATATTTTACATTTTATCCCATTAAGAAAATAGAGATGCTCCATTTCAAAATTCATTATCAACCAAGGACTGTCAAACTCTGTTGTTCTAAACAAAATTTCACAACCAAACCATTTTATCATTTATACATATATAAAAACCATTAAGTATACATTAAAACCATTTAACCACATAAAATTTCCAATTCAACCATTAACTAATCCATCATCTCAAAAGGTCATAATTTTTTTAATTACCATGTTATTCCAAGTGGCCCTTTTTCCATACTATCGAGACAAACAACAAGCCTAACCAGGTTAAGCTTATAAACCACCAATTTCACCATTTAGAAACCAATAATACTATTGATTATGATTTGGAACACACCATATATGGACATAGGTTGTGCCTCAATATCTCCAACAGACCTGATGGGATTTGTGGAAGGTATATGACATAAAATTAATGCAAAATATAGTTTCTTAATAAAGGAACCAAATGTACATAATGTTGGTATTATCATACAAAATATATACTGTTAATGTAAAATATCAATACTATTGGAAAAATATCTTATACCCCTACCATTTTTTATAAACACATATTTTTACAACCTATTCGTTTGATTAAATAAAAAATTGTAATAGAAATAAACTTAGATCATAGAACTTTGAATTGTCACAATGAGATATAAATGAAAAGGGATAACCATGTAGTTAATCATACAAATAATAGATGTAAATAAGTTTATAGACATAATTGAGTCTTATAATAGCATGAAAAGATAATATAAATGTCCTATATTTGAATGAGATACACCCTTGGATGAGAAATAGAAGATTAAGTAACATCATGGTCTCCTAAGAGGGAAATGGGGGAGAAAATTGGTTGAGTTAGTAATAATATTGAGATAGAAAATAGGAATTTATACACTATTCATGGTTTTGATTCAAATTTTTTCAAACCATACAACAACCTTGTTAAGAAAATATCCAAGGAAAACCCCTTTTATTATGGTATCCATGGTCTCTTACATGGTTGGGTAAACCATGATGAAGCTAGGGAAATGAATCTGGATATTTGGTGTCCCAATCCAAATGGTTACCAAATAATCATCACATAGTTTGCAAAAACATTCTCCTCCATTAATTGATATGAACAATTATTTTAATGACATGACCATAAACTATCAAAATATTGAATTTTTAGAAAATATTTCAGTTTTTATCAATTCAAGGATCTTTTTAGTTATATAGTTTTAGTGAATTATTCCATAACTCTTACATTAAAAACCCAAATATTACAAAGTGTACACATGCACTAAGTATTGAAATTTCCCACTATATAAAACATTCACAATGAAACATGTTTTCATTAGGAAAAATATTTATGATTTTCAAGTATCTTTCTTTATTATTCATACCCATCATTAATCCCTATGAAAACATTTAAATGTTTTGGATGGGAATAAAAATATTAGTAAAGAACATAAAAATAAATAAATAAACCCATTAGTCCATGAATATATATGAAAAATTTCCATTCTAGAAAATAAATATTGGGTTCAAAATAAACATTTTATTACTAAACAAATCAATTTCTCTTCCCAAAGAATTTTATAGAACATTTCATAAGAAATCTTAAACCTAAAATAAGATGCATTAATTTATCATAAAAATCATGAACACTCAAGAAATATCTTTCAAATAGGTTATTCAATTCACCCATTATATATAATTTATACTTTCCTTAAAAAAACTAACTCATTTATACCTTTTTAAAATCATAATATTTCTATAACACCCCTTAAAAAGAATAGACAAATCAAATGGGTAACTTGAGACATCATTTTAATACCCCTCTTACAATCAATAATATGGATCGAATAAACTTTATGGTTATAAATGGAATAAGATTCAAGTTATATTCTAATATTATCTTTTTATAAATGTAATCAGTTAACACCAACCCATTATCCAAGGTATTGTAGTTCTCTAATAGGCTCACCCATGCTCGGTTGATAACAGAACTACCTATCACTACAAAAAATACCTAATAAACATAACATAATCATATTACATGAAATAATGAATCATAAAAAAAATAATTTTACCTATAGGAATTGGTTCTCATATATTGATATTTACCTTTCATTTGAAACAAAATTTTTAAAACTATAATTCCAAAAATAGAGAGATTAATTTTTTTCCTTGATGAAAACCTAGAAATGTATAATGGAATCCAAAAAATAAAATAATGATTGGGTGGAAGGAAAAAATAAGGATTAAAAATATGTTAATAAAAAATATTTATTTTTTAATTTAATATATAATTTAATAATTTTACATTTAAAATATGTAAAAAGATTCTTTTTGATCCCATTTGAATAAAGTAAAGAAGAGATATAAAATTTTCATTATAATTAATTTATATCCATATAAATATATATGTTACATCTTATTAATTGTTTTAAAAAACACATATACCCTTATTTTGATGATACTTTGATTGGGTCTCATCTTAGGCTATTTCAACTAAATTTTGGAGAGTTTTGGATGCAATTTGTGCTATGAACAGTTGGAACACGGTTAGGGAAAACCATGAGGGTTGTCCTCAAAACTGTGTACCCGTTGATGGTAATCTAGATGGGTCACATAGATTTTTCTAAACATGCATAAAAACCCTTAAAACCATGAATCATTATAGATTGAGGGTTTCCATGGTTGGTGCATGGTTAGAAAAATCATGCACCCACCTAGGTGAAACCATCCACCCTAGTGTAGGGGAACATTGTTAGGGAACACAGGTTGTCTAACCATGTGGACCTAGTCAGAAAATCATGCATACATGTTTATTTTATTCCCAAAACTGTGTTAAAAATTTCAGAGTTACCATTTAATAACATCAATCTCCCCACTCAACCCTAACATGAATTCCATTGCTTGGAAGGTCCTGCAAAGGTGATTTTAACTCCCCCAAACCCCTATTTTGGTGAATAAAAACACTAGTGGAAGTTGTAATCCTTATCATGTAAGTGAATCATCTCTATCTTATTTTATCCCAATATATCCTTCCAAACTACTAAGACTTTGTTGGATCATTACATTGTATATTTATTATTGGTTTTTTTTCTATATCTCCTTCAACTTAAATCTTATTTGAAATTTTATGTTGTGGGTGTTGTGCATTGTGATTCTTTATTTTAAATGTTGATGGTTCCATAATTATTTATGATATAACTAAAACCTTTAATTGGTTGATTAAATTGAATTGAGTTTTTAATTGATTTTAAAACTTGTAATTGTGATAATTTGATTCATGGTTTGAAAGAGATATAGAAATTGATAAAACCCAAATTTCCATTGAGTTGAAATTGTGGGGTGAACTTATGGGGAATGATGGATTGATTTGGAAATTATTTTGATGAAAATGATTTGATATTAATATTGAGAAAAGGTTATAAATTGAAA
Organism: Viscum album; assembly: GCA_963277665.1. Taxonomy (NCBI): domain Eukaryota; kingdom Viridiplantae; phylum Streptophyta; class Magnoliopsida; order Santalales; family Viscaceae; genus Viscum; species Viscum album. Next base: position 1,808,714,630 of record OY728160.1, read on the forward strand.
GATGTTTTAAAATTTAATGAAATTATGAAAATTGATTATTTGGTTTTGAAAAGAGAAAGGCATGTTTTAAATTGAAATTTAGAAATTATGTTTTAAAATGAATTATTGATTTTTTTTAAAATTTTCCCTTAAGTGAAAGGGGATTTAATTTTCCCTTATGTGGTATAGATGTAATTTTAGCTTAGGTTCGAGTAGATGTAATTTTATATTAATTGGGATTTTAATTTTTGAATAATTATATTCATTCAAAGTGATTTATAAAAATATTTTTATATAAAATGTACATTTAAGACTATTTGAATGTTGATTGATATATCTTCCATCAAATTAAATTGAAAGAAATTTCCAGTTTTCAATATAAAAAATGAGATTCCATGTCTTTTATAATTTATCTAGTAGAATAAGTGGTAAATTTTTAGGGTATTGAAAATAGAAAAATTGGTGAGATCCTACTATGTTTTACAGCACAATTGGCCTTCTGGTGATTGTAAATTTTCTTATTCCATTCTAACTTGTATTTTTTATCTTATACAATTTTTTGGCCAATTCATTCCCCCTTTTATCTTGTATTGTAACACCCCAAGATTTTATGAAAAATATTCTTTTAATTTCATTTATGTCTTCTATTATACACTACACCAAGTTTAGCTTGTACTATATGCAACACCGTATTAGCTTACAATATATGCAACACTATTCTTGGCTCGTGTTACACACAATTTCAAGTTCATTTTGTGGAAATTATTCTATGAAACATTAAGTATAGATTTTTTTAATGTATAAATGAAATAAGTTTTGATTATGTTATACACAACACCAAACAGATCTTTCACTACACGCAACCCTGACTTGGCTTGCATTACACGCAATCAAGACCTTCCTCGATAGCGTGTGTAGTACGCAATACCGAGTTTCACTAAACGATATATTATTATAATATTATTATAAACTAGCCATTATGAATAGAAATACCCACTTTTTTAAATTTTATAAATTTTATATTTCAAAATGGACTTCATTTTTGGATTCGGAATATCGAAATTAGCTTAGGGTGAATTTTTGGTATTTTTCTGAAAACATTCAATTTTTGATGAATAGTGAAAAAACACTGAGTCATAGTTTAAAACCAAATTTTTATTTAAATAATTATTTATTTTATTTAAATTTATTTTAGGTAAAAATTGATACATAATACCTATATAATTTCAATGTAATTCATTGGAGTCATTTTATAATAATTTTCGATATATAAAAATTTTATTGAACTTTTCACCGTCTTTTACCTACCTCCTAGGAGCTTTTTGCAAACATACATAAAACATAATTTTACCGCTTCTGTGAGTGGAATTTTGAAAATATGAGAGACACGGTTAATATCAAGGACTAAAATGTGGTTCAATGAGATGAAAATATTTTTTGGTGAATAGTAACTTTTTACTTTTATTTACCAAAGTTAAAAGTAAATAGGGTAATTGAGGGTAAAAATGATATTATTATTACCTTAACACATGTCTTAATTCTATTGGATAAGTTTAATTCGACCAAAAACAACTTTAGGAATAAAATATGACCATTTAGGTCCACTTGGATTAGATTAGGACATTTATTATTAATTTATTTAAAGAAGGGTTAAAATAGTTAAAATCAACATTTTATAAGTAAATAATTTTTAATATAGGGTAATACATAATATAAATTCGACTATAAATATTAATTAGAAATCTAAAAATATTTCATACATAATGGTATTTTATTTATAATTTTTAGACATTGAATAAGTTAATTTATTTATGACACAATGATGATGCAATAATTACCTTATTAATGAAATATTAATATAATTGATGTTATAAATACACAAATAATTGTAATTTGAGACTTTTTATGAATTCAAATAATTTTATAGGTTAATATGACATGTTATTATTGATTTAATTAACTTTTTTCGAACTACTAATGCTTTTATGATTTTCAAAAAAATCAATTACCAAATAGTGTCAAAATTGACATAAAATAGTTTTTAAAACAAATATTATATTATTAATTGTTATTATATTTCTAAAAATATAATATTCGGCCAAGATACTTATATCATGATATTTGTATCATAAATTGACCAATTGGGGGTATCTTGAATGTATATGGTAAGTTTATTAACTATATAATATAAAAATACAAAGTGACATGGTAAATGTCAATCTAATTAACTAAGAGTTAAAACTAAAAGATAAGGTTAATATAATGAACCAAACCTATCTAAAATCTATTGGTTGAGAGGATTTCGACCCATACCCACTTTATCTTCTAAATAAATCATTTTGGAGATATTATAAACCGAATATGACTTATTATAAAATAATATTTTGAGTTTTTCCAAAGGTGCCCCTCTCCTCCCTTATAAAAAGGGCACCCCTTCCCTCTTCTCTTCACACCCTTTTGAGCCTTGAAGCTCGACCAAAACCTGCCAATTTATCTTCTACACTTCCCTATAAGAATTATGGATGTTCTTTTCTTCTCAAAAGACGAACTCTACTTCCCTAAGAAGAAGTTTAAAGGTGGTGCATCGAGGAAGAGGTAATCTCTTCTACCAACTCTTTCAAGTTTCTTTCTTCTTCTACATCCTCTTCTTTAGTTGTTTAATTATAAATTAATAACAAAAGTATTAATTATATACTGATATGTTATTATAAATATGAAACAACCATATTTCACCTTCTAACCATCCTACGGAAAACGAAATTACCGCGCGTGCGTACGTACGGAATACCGTCTGCACGCCGTGGTGTAATCGGTTTTCGACCACCACCTTACTTGGATGGGTATAATGGTGTAAATAAATAACTATATATGATTATTGTAAACTGATATTGATTCTGAAATATTATTAATACACTTCAATACAATTCCACGATCATGGGAATGATATCATCGCTCGTGCGTACGTACGGACTACAGTCTCCACGACACGATGAGATTCATTCTCCATGTTATCCATTCATGAATGATTATAAAGTATATATAATGAATAATAATGAAATATATGACATAAAAATGATACTGTATTTATGTATATATATATATGTATGTCATCTACTTAATTCCATTCAATTCAATAAGGAAACGAAAACAGCATTCGTGCGTACGTACGGCCTACCGTCTCCATGAACGATGTATTTCATTTAATTTATCGATCAATCATATATATATGTATATGATGAATATATATTATATATATAAATCACTTTTTACATTATTTAATTAAGTAAATCAGGATATAAGTAATAATATCAAGAACAACAAGTCAAAACACGTACGATAAATGAAACGATTTTACCCAAAACGCTGCTTTAATATGGAATTTACAAAAGAACGGGTAATATAAAGTCATAAGTGAACCATATATGATATTATAACAATAAATATTATTTTTTAATAAGTCAATGACATTATTTAAATCATTATACAGGAGTTTCAGATACATACGAAGCATATCGGATGTAAGGTAAGGGATAATTTTTCAATCTCATTTTTATTCAAGATTTCTTATACGTAAGTATTTACTAGGGTTATATTTTTCATCCATGTCCATAAAAATATTTTTCATAAAGTGTTTAATATTCTTCCATTTATGTTTAAAGTCATTTTTACTCCTCTTTGACTTTTACTTTGTGTTATGGAAGGAATCTTTCTTTTGATTACCATACGATGAACTTTTTGACTTTTCAGGCAAAAGTACGAGGAGAATGTTTTTTTAACTTATAAGGAATTAACGTATTTTTATGGTTTTCATAACGACTTATTTTCATGAATATTAATCTACAATATTTCATGACTATTTTCAACAAAATCCTTTTCTTTTAAAATTTCAGGACATTTTGTGAAAAGAAAATGATTTTGAAGAAGAAAGGATATTTTCCTCAAGAATTCATTTCAAGTGTTATTTCAAAACCATTTTCCATCTAAGATGATATTATTTCATATGTGTATGTTTCAAGTATAAGTTCTATATGATTTAAATGTTTTCACTTTTCTTATGATGAAATTATATCCATTTGTTTTATATGGATTATCTTATGATGGGATGATGTTTGTGAAACCCATTTTATTCTTTGGGTTATGATAAATGTTTTATGTTTATTTTGTGGAAAAAGTAAGAATGATTTCATTATGAGATGGGGGGACATATATCTACCTCAAATGAATTGGGTAAATATTTATATCTCATGAGATAGACATGGCTGGAATGGTAGGTTAATCCGGTTTAGTGAAACAAGACTGAAACTAGGAGTGAACTCAGTTTAGAAATGGACTTTGTCCGCTAAGATAGTCTTGGCAATGAGTCTTGAATACTAGAAAATTATTCTCTATTATTATGTGTGTATTCCACAAAGTTTCATGTTTTATGTTATGATTAGTTGGGAATACATTTCACCTCTATGATTTATCCCATTTTATGATATTATGATATCTTTTATAGGTTAAGATATTCAAATTGTTATGTTCTTATGAATATGATATGACTGATATTTCTTTTTTTACCCTTACTAAGAATTTGAGCTCACACTTTTGTATGTTTTATTTTCTCCAAGTCTGGATGAAGGGTATTAAGTAGAATATTCCAAAAGGGACTCTAGATATGATGAAATAAATGGGAGACAACATAGATGATTTACGAACTAGTTGTTTATGTTTCCCAGTTTCTAAAGACACTATACCTATACGGTCCTTTCATGGTTTTTTTATATGTTGTAATAAGTATGATTCAATTTTTAAGTAATAACAATGTATGTAAAGTATGGGTCGTTATATGTATGCTTCCATGCTCTAGTCTCCACCCATGGGGATCGGAAACACCCTTTGGTCTTTATCAGTGTCATCTGTGGTATTAGGGTACTGGGGTGTCTAGGATTATTTATGAAAAATTTCTATAATATGTGCATGTTAAGAATATTTAGTTGATGTTAATATGAAGTTTCAATTTATTTTATAGACATATAATGTAGTTATGAGTGATTTGTTTTCTAGTTCTCATTATAACGAGCCATAAGTCACCATGGGTGGTTTGTGAAAGGTTTCTTGAAGAAAAATTTGATCCACTTCAAGTCTATTCCATTATTTTTATTTGGATAGGTTGAGATACAAATTTTGATATCTTTTCTAATGGAATTAATTATCCTTTATAATTTTTGTGAGTTATTGATCAAAGTATTATTTTGATTTATTAAATGTTTTTTATTGATTTTGTGTAGAATCATGCCATCGAGAACACATTTGAATAAGATCCATGAGGAATATAATGGTGAGAAACTATGATACAATAATCTAGTGGTCCGGAATCATTTTAAGACTATTGTGCATGATGTCTATTATCTAGGATAGGAAAATCCACCTATTCCTATTTTGAATCTAGTTATGGATCCTCAGTGGGTTGAGTATCAAAATTTTGATCAAGAGGTTATTTGATAGAATCCACCAGTATTCCAATGCTCTGGTGATCTTCAATATGTTGGGGATTGGTTGAAAAAAATGGATCTCCTATTTGATTTCTTAGAATCACCTGATTCTATTAATGTGAAGTGTTCCACATTCATACTATAGGGACCTAGTAGGAGATGGTTGGAATCAATGGTTATGGGTAAGAAGCATGACTGTTTAAAGTGGAAGGACTTCATAGGTATTTTCACTGACCAATTCTGAATGTATACTAGGGTGATGGCTAATGATATAGAGATTTAGAAACTCGAGCATGATGACAAGAACGTGAATGAGTATGCAAACTAATTTTTCAAGCTTTTACAATTTACATATGAGGTTATTTCATATGAGAATATAAAGACTTGATCGTTTTATATTGTTCTCGAAAATAATATATGTTTTCAAATTTTCTATATGAATCTATCTTTAAATATAGATATACTGGATAAGGAGTTGATGGTTGATCTTAATCTGGATGGTAAGTCAGGGTTGATGGGAGTTGATTTTTATCCCTATGGTAGTTCTATAAGTTCATATAAAGGTAAAAGGAATTATTATGAGTCTCATGGTGGATCCTGATATCATTCCCATTCTAGTAATCCTTTATTTCCTTTCATAGGCCCTTTGACATTCTTCTAGTGTGGAAATATTAGTCATTTGAGATGTGTTTTCACTGAAGTGCCAAAAATATTTAGTTGTTGAGGTTTCTTAGAAAATATATAGAAATTCTTAAATTTAATTTCAACTCGTCACAGTGGCATGGGACCATAATCAACTAAAATAACTTCTTTGTAATAAGATGAATAAAAATATAATGGATTCCATCTATATACATTTTTAATGAATCTTTTTCACACATTAGATGAGTCTCTAGAGGAAACTGATATAGGTCCAATGACTGTTTGAGATGACATTTCAATATCTTAATATTTAGTGACCACTTTATTTGATACTGGTGCATATAATTCATTTATATTGACTCATATTGTGAACATGATAAATATTCCTAGGTTTATTTTTTCTTATGTGATTGACTTTATTAATCCCCTCAAAACAAATATTGAGAAGGGTCTTCATTGTTCTTCGGGTGACTTCTCTTTATCAGATATTGAATTTTTCAGGGATTTTCTAGTTTTTGATGTGAAACCTCTTGATTTTATCTTCATGAAGTATTAGTTCCAAATAATAAGGCTCTAATCTATCAATATCTTTGTCAGGTCTCCTTTACTATTCTCTATGGGGTGTACTATACCTTTTAAGGATAATGGGACTAGATTTCAAGTAGAACAACACCTTCTTATCTGGATTTGGGAAAGTAAAATCAGTTTTATTTTTTTTTTGTCCTGGAGTTGGAATATTTGAGTGATGGTATCCCTATAATTTTTTATCAGGTTTCATGGTGCATTTCTTTCATATTTCTTAGTTTTTCCAGTAGTAATAATCGTATAGTTTTTATTTATTTGGTACTTGGTTATCAACTAGTTTCTATTATTTATTACTACCTAGAATCGGCTAAAATAAAAGTGTTGTATAATTAGTTGGATCCTTTTTTAGAGAAAACGATATATACCTGAGTGTATCACCATGGGTAGTGCCTGTTCTCCATTTTATAAAAGCTGATGGAATACATTTCCTTTGTGCAGATTACTAGAAACAGACTGATTTATGATGAAGAACACATATCTATTTCTATGGATTGATGATCTCGTTGACTAGTTGAAAGGAGAGAAGTTGTTGTTTAATATTGATATTCGATCTATTTATAATTATTTAAGAATAAAAGAATCTAAAATTAAAAAAACCACCCTTTGAAGTAGGCATGGACATTATGAGTATCTTTTTATTCCATTTTTTCTAAACAATTATGCTTAAATCTTTTTGGATTTGATTAATAGGATCTTCTGTGAGTACCTTTAAATGACCATGATGGTATTTGTGGATGACATTATGGATTACTCTATTTCTTAGAAGGATCATATGTTTCATCTGAGATTAGTTTTGGTAGTACTGAGAAATCACCTAATTTATACCAAGCTATCAAAATGTGATTTTTGGATTCATGAAGTGATGTTCTTGGGACACATGGTCTCAGAACATGGTATTATAATGGATCCGAAGAATGTGAAAGATACTAAAAAATGTTAGAAATCACATAATGTTCTGGTAATAAAAAGAAACCTAGGTCCATCATGGTATTATCAATAGTTTCTAAAATATTTATTGAAGTTTACCTCTCTAAAGAAATCCCTCACTTAGAAGGGGTTTATATTCATTTGGGATGAAAAATTTCAGAGTTCTTTTGTTGAGAAAAAGTCTGTTTCAATTTTATGCTAGTGTTGACTCTTCTAGAGGCTGAGCAAGGATATGTGGTATTTTTGGTTTATAAGGTTTATTTTTAGGTTGGGTTATTCTAAAGGGTAATAAAAAGGTAGGCTATAGTTCTTGATGGATTATTCCTTAGGAGAAGAATAATGTGACCCATGACCATGAACATATAGCCACAATGCATGCACTTATGAGTTGGAAGCATTACCTTTTTAGAGAATTGTTTACTATGTATTCTAAACACAAGAATATGATTTATATATTCTCTCAAGAATATTTGAATGTTCACAAGAGGCATTAGGTGGAGTACCTTCAATCATTTTATTTTTACATTTCTTATAGCTAAGGAAATGATAATACTATGGCCGATGTATTAAACATGAATCTTTTCACCTAGGCTATGATATGTTACATATAAGAGTGGAACATGATGGATCTTTTTACATAGTTGTATTTAATATTCTAGGAGGAGGAGACAAAGGTTTTATTGAAATGTGTTCAGTTGAACTCTACTCTTCATGAGATGATTTTTTGGGAGCAATAACTCGATGGCTAATTTCGTAGAACTAGGAACTCTCTTCATGGTTGGGAGACCATTTCTTAGTGGTAATTCTCCATAGAGGTTATTATTTGTTTTTAGAAATGTTTTTCTTCCTTTACCATAGAGGAAGTTTATAATGGTGGATTTCCACAATTCCCAATGGGATATTAACCCAGTGACCAAAAATATGTTCAATGAAAAGTAGTGATGATTCTAGTGGGAAAGTATGAGATGAGGCATTGCTAATTTTTTTTTCACATTTTTATACATTCTAATATGCCAAGGAAAAGAACAAGAGAACTTATAGTTTTCATTATCCACATTCAGTGTCGATTGGAAGTGGGATAGAATTTCTGTAGCCTTTTTGGTTAGGTTTCTGCATACTCCCGGAAAGAAGAAAAAGATGTGGTTTGTGATCAATCAGTATACCAAATATTATAACATTATAACTATTCATGATAAAACTAATATTGAAGAGTTTCATAGTCTCAAAGTGAAAGATATTTTTCATTTTTAGGGAGTTCCATATGATATAGTCTTGGATTGAGATCCCTATTTTACTTCTCATTTTTTAAAGAATTTAGAAGGTGATGAGATATTATGTTAATTTAAGCATAAAATACCATCTGAAAATGGTAAAATTGAATGATTGGTCTATTAATATTCTTGAGGACATGCTTTGTACTTATGTCAAATTTTTTTGGAGCTTGGGATGACCATTTGGGACTGGTTGAGTTCACTTATAACAATAGTTACTAGTCTATTTTCAGAATGGATCATTTTGACCCCTTATATGGTGGCCTATGTAAAAATCTGTTATATTGGTTAGCTATAGGAGAAGCATCATTTGTTAGATCGACTTTGGTAAAATATAAAATGATTGTGATTAAGTTAATATTTCATAGAATTTTAATGACATAGAGTCATTACAAATTCAATGTTGATCATCATTATAGACCGTTGGAGTTTATTGTTGGTGATTGGGTGTTCTAGAGAGTTTCGACTTGGTTAGGCCACCAATGACGTGGGAGGTAAGGGAAGCATGCACATAATTTTATTGGATCTTTATGGTTTGTTTGAGTAGGTGAGTATAGTGGCTTACCATTTAGCACTTAAATCATATTTTACTTTGACATAAAATGTGTTCCATGTATCATAACTTTGGAATTATGTTTAAAACCTTTCTCATGTCTCGATTTGGGAGGATCTTGATGTTGAGAATGACTTATCCATGACTGAGCATCCATTCATGGTTATTGATTATGAGATAAAGGTACTTCATGGGAGGATGATACCTTTGGTCCATGCTTTATAGAAACATGGTTCTGATTCTTATGAGAATTGGGAGAGTGAGGCATAAATGAGAGAGCGATGCCCCATATCTTCAATATGGGAAAATAATGATAGGATTTCTAGGTAATTTTTTATGATGGGGAGGTTGAAACATCCCATTACATTATATCAGGTACAACTAGAACCTTATTTTGATCATGTATTGAATTGGACATGTCCTGGGTTGTTTTAGGTGAAATTTGGATAAATATGGAAGCCCTCTAGTTTGTTCACGGTGGGAACATAGTTGGGGAAAACCATGTAGTTTATCCCAACAAACCATACACCATTTAATGGTTCCCTAGAGTGGGTGAATGGTTTGTCAAAACCATACAACCTGAACCACAAAGTCATGAAACATGATACAGTGAGGGTTTTCATGGTTGTAACATGGTTTGAAAAATTTTCTACCCACATTAGAGATATTGTGCACCCTAGTATAGGGGAAGATTATTTTGGAACATGTTTTTTCTTAATATGTGGGTCTTTAATGAAAACCATGCACCATTGTTTATATTATTCCAAAAAATTATTTTAAAAATTCACGACCCCCCATCTAAGTTCCAAAATCTCCATTTGTGACTCTAACATGAATTCCATGGGTATGAAGGATCTCTAGAGGTGATTTTTTCTACCCTAAACCCCTAATTTGGGGAATAAATGTGTTAGTGGGAGATCTGATCTATCCCCAGTAAGTGGATTTTCTATCATTCAGTTTCTCTAGATAAATCTTTCCTTACTCCAAAGTGTTTTATGGATTATAAAATATTTGATGGATCTAAAATCAGTTTAATTAGATATTGATTATAGGTTTGTTTTCTAGATCTCTTAAACCTTCGATCTTCTTTGGTGTTCCCTATTGTGAGTGTTGTGTATTATGATTCCTAAATTTAAAGGTAAGTAGATCCATATTTCATTGACCTATATTTGAAACCTTGAATTTAAATATTAAATTTAATTTCATTTTTAATTGATTTATAAACATTGAATTGTGTTGAATTATGTATTGAGATTAATGGGATTTGGACATTTAAAAAAAATTCCATTTCAATTTAATTACAATTTCAGGGTCAATTTATGGAAAATAATTTCTTGATTTGGAAATCATTTTTGATGAAAATGGTTTAATGTATATCTTGAAAAAAAGAAAATTGAAATATTTTTTGAAAAGGCATCAAATGATGAAAACTGATGATTTGGATTTGAAAAGAGAATAGAATACTATAAATTTAAATTGGGATATTATGTAATAAAATGTTTTAAAATGATTTATTTCCAATTTTCTTAGTGAAATTTTCCCTTAAGTGGAAGTGGATATAATTTCCCCTCAAGTGGGGGTGGATGTAATTTTACCTTATATGGGAGTGGATGTAATTTTCCCTTAAGTGGGAGTGAATATAATTTTCCCTTAAGTGGGAGTGGATGGAATTTTATTTGATATACATTCATTTTAATTTTATACTATTTTATTCATTATAGGTGATCAATTATAATTGTTTTATATAAAATGTAAATTTAATACTGTTTGAAAGTTGTTTAATATATTTACCATCTATTTTAATTGAATGTTTGTTTTGTTTTTAAATATGTAAAATGAAAATACATTACTTTCCTTATTTTATATGATAGAATAAATGGTAAATTTTTATGGTATTGACTATAGAATACATGGTGAAACCCTACTAGGCTTTGTAGCTCATACCCTACCATGTACTTTGGGAGTTTGTAGATGATCTTATTCCAAGACCGAGGAAGTGGAAAACGCCTTCTAGATTAGGTGCAGGTTCCTGATCCTCTATACTATAGAGTGGAGGATTATGACTTACTTGGGATGTTTTAGTTTTATATTTCCAATTTTTGAGTACATTGTCGATGTACTATTTTGGGTTTTTTACCAGTTTGGTTTTTGGTATGTTCTCCTTTTGGAGTGTTGATAATACTCACTTTTATGTTTTATCTTCTATTATTTTATGGAAAATTCATAATTTTTTTTATCTTGTATGATTCCAAGTGCTAGTCACCAACCCATGGGGATTGGGAATGCCCTTCGGGCTATGTAAGAGGTGGACCGAGTATCAGGGTACCATGATATCTAGGACGGTTCATGAAAATATCCATAAAATCATATTTAAAATATAAACAGGGAAGAAAAAATTGAGAAAATAATTCTTTTAAATATTTAAATTGATGTTTTAAATGTAAATTTACCCTTACCATATCCCTGACTCATCACGTGCATTATTTATCTTCCTTTTCATTAGACAACATATTCTTTTTATAATAAAATATTCATTAAAATAGTTTTATAAATAAATCAAAGAATCATGGAAATAATGTGGGTTGTTTTGAAGGGATTTGAGTAGGGTTTTTTTGAACCAAAAATATTTTTATGTATGTATAACATAGGATAGGAGTCTCCCTTTTATAATAGAAGTGTGGGGAACTCTTTGAATTTTATAGTGTATTTAATCAATGTAAATTAATTTTCATGTTCAAATGGTTCCAAATTGATTTTATTTGAATAAATGATGAGTTTGAGTATAAATCCCCTCATTAAATAAAAATTCTATATTTTTAGGTGATGTTTCACCCTTATCTTTTTTGTTTTAACCTACCATTAACCCTCTTGATGATTACTAGGAGAATAAATATTTTTACTCTTTAGAGGAAAATAAAGTTATTATAATGGAAAAATTAACCCATAAATAGACTATGGATTTTATTTTAAACCATAATTCAATAAATCTTATGATACCAATATTTTTAAGAATTTAAAATCATTTATTAAAATATAATTTATTATCAAATATCATTAATTTCATTTTTGGAAATGTTTATTTAATTTGAATTTGAAAAAATATGAAAATAAATAAATTAAAATAAAAACATATAATAAATATCTAGGATGTTATATTTATCTAAAATAAATAGAATACTATAATTACTTAAAATTATATGACTTTTTATATTTCGAAAACAATTAATTTTATTTTTCTATCAATTGAATAAATATTGTGTCGGTGTGGCATAAGTGTTTATGTTAGTTATTTATTCACTGAAAATTATAAATAAATTTCCATAAAAAAAGTCATTCAAATATCAAGTAATTATTTATAAACAAATGTGACCTCTTTTTATACCTATGTAAAATACTTATAGATAATAAAACAATGAGAAAAATATTTTTTACTTTTCTTTACAAAAATAGTTTAAATATAAAAATCAATGATGAATAACCACAAAAGGTTAAATTATTTGTGTTTGTGCGATAATGGATGATATAGACTCACAAAATAAAATATTGGAAATTTTTGGGATGATGTTTAAGCTTTATCACATTATTTTTAAACCTAATTAACCTATTTTACCTTTATAGTGGTAACAAAAATTAACTACAATTACTATTAATAATGAAAAAAAATAAAAGGGTCCTATTTAAAAAATTTGGACTTCATGATTAAAAATATGGAATAAAATTTTTGTGATTCAATTTATAGAAGTGCTAGAATATAATTTAATGTTATATATTCAAAACATGACAAAAAATGATTTTTCATAACAAATACTTTTTAAAGTTTTAAAAAGTTTTTATACCAAATTTATTTATAAAAATCATTGAAAAGTTAGAAATTGTATTTTTTTTCTAATAAATAGGATGTAATGAAGATTTTAAAATAATATATAGTGGAATTTGAATTTTTAAATATATGATATGAATATATGGTTTATAATAAAATTTAGTATTTTCACAATTCATTGAAAATTAATCTTTTGAGTGAAATATGAAAAGTTCACTCTATGATAATTTTGACAAGATTATTTAAAAGTTGAGATCCTTTTTATCAAATAAAAAGTTTAAAATTATAATAAATTATTTATAATATTCTCACACAAAATATAACAAAACCCTTTTTTTAAGAAAAAATATCCCTAAAGAATAAAATGGCCCTAACAAGAATTGGGTTGTAATTTCCTATAAATTAATGAGTAAATTTATATTATTTATAACCTATATATATATATTTCATAATTCATTTAATACTATTAATATCCACCAAATCAATTTATATTCTATAAAAGTCAAATTTTAATTATATTATTTCACGGTGCATTTAATCTTGGTGTTGTGTATCTTATACACTATCAAGTATAATATTTATTTTAAAATATAGGGATATTACAATATCCAAACTATTAAATTATGTCCTGTAAATATGAAATTGTGCTTGGTAATCATAGTCTCAACATTTTAAAACACCTTTTTTTAAGTCCCATATCATTAAATGGGTTAATAAAAATTATACATGAAAAGAGAGAATGAGAATTATGAATGTTATCCAGAATAGCATAGACCAGTTTTCCAAATAAGACAACATTATAGGGAAATGAAAAAAATTTAATTTCTTTATAATGATGGATACTGATAGAGATCATTGATCACAAGAAATTGAATGATCATGAGAAAGCTAATGACCTGAAAACCATAAACCAATGAGACATTAAAAAGGCCATAGATTTAATAGAAATGAAGATAATATGATATATTTTTTATTTCAAAATAATTGTCACGACCCGTCCTCGGGACCCGTGCCGTGACTACCCCAAGCCCACCTTCCATAGGCCAGGAGCCGGCGACTAGCACCAAAGGCATAAATCCCAAAAACAGGGGAAGGTATTGCCTTTATAAAATAAACAAACACCACAGAGTACGCAAGCTGAGTAAACACTAAGTAAACTGAATACAAAATCAAGTGATGGAAAGTAAATGGGCTAGAATACAAACCCAACTGAAAGTAAAGTACAACTGAAAAGAGAGTACAACGACAGAAAAGTAAAGTAGCAACACCAAGCCGTCCTCTGGAAATCCCACCTGAAGGGAGGGTACAAATGGTCTCCTCTGCTCCTCGGCTTCAGCCGTCTGCTTTGTGTACGTCCCGTCCAGTGATCTACCTCCAGGTAACATCCATCTTCATGAGCTCCTACCTCGGTCAGCGCTTTCCATTGTCTACATCCAACACAACGTAGTGCAGGCATTGCCCGTGCGGGGGTGAGTATACGCTACTCAGTAGGGACCCCGAGACCCCCGAAGGTCTCCCAGAATCCACGAAGGATAAACCACAAATGAGAGATTATAAACACGAAGTAACAACTAACCCTACTTAGGTATATTCCCATACATATACCTAAGTCATCAATTCCAGTTCGGCTCCAACATCCAATCCCAAGTTCGATCTAGTCCACACAGGATAGTACAATCCAATCCACACAGGATAACACAACCCAATCCACACAGGATAGAAAAACAATAATTTCGAAGATAATGATTGAAAGTCAAGACTCAGCTCACACAGGTATACTTCTTCGTAAGACGATAGAGATGTTCAGATGTAGCCATTGATTCATCTAAGCTATCAGAACCACGTAGGATACAAGACTAGCTAAGCTGTCGGACCCACAAAGGATACAAGACCAGCTACTCTGCCGGACCCACGTAGGATACAAGTACAGAGTCAAATACTGCCAGACCCACGTAGGATACAAGAACAATAGTCACGTACTGCCAGACCCACATAGGATACAAGAACAGTAGTCATCACCGTCGAACCCACGGAGGATTTCAGTACGGTCGTCGTCGCTGCCGAACCCGCGGAGGATCCTAGTACAGTCGTCGTCGCTTCCGAACCCACGAAGGATCCCAGTACAGTCGTCATCATCATCGCAGTCGTAGCCAGCTCTAGGATTCCCGTACACAGCATGCTCGATTCTGGGAGGGTCCGCTCCATGAGCCAAGGGGGTCGATACATCAACTGACAGGAAGTCCAGAGTTGATGTATCCCAAAGTTCCGTCTCATCAAAAGAAACTCAACGCGACTGACACCGCGTCAATCGGACGCCCGATCTGAGAGTTATTGGCTTTTTCGTCCCTGGGGCCCGGTTGGTTTTTAAGTCAAAACCAACCCGACCGTACTCCAACTGCATCCAAACCTCGAGCAGAGTAAGACAAAAGAACCGTCTCACTAAGAGGAATCCAACAAAGTCGACGACATGTCAATCGGACATCCGGAGCTCAAGTTATAAGCATTTCCGCTCCGAAGGCCTGGTTGGTTTCGTGTTCGAACCAACCCGGATGTACCCAAAGTTCTTCTAAACTATAATTGTAATATACTGAAATGACTGTCCCGATCCAAGGATCTCATCGCAGCTGACGGTGCGTCGATCGGAGGTCCGTATCCCAAGTTACGGGCGTTTGAACGAATCTATCCGATTTTAGGGGGGGTTTGGGCCCGGACCGACCCGGCCCAAAACCCCCCGGGTCGGCCGGGTCCGGGTCCGGCCCAGTTGGGCGCGGTGTAGCCCGGTCTAGCTGGTGCGGCCCGGGTCCGGCCCGGCGCGACTGGTCCGGCCTGGGCGCCGCGCGCTGAGCGGACGTGGGGGGGGGGGGGGGGGGGCGCTGCCCCCCTTGCTTTGAAACGGAGGACCCGAGGGTCCGCCCTGCTGAGCTGGCCGGGGGTTCAACCCCCATTTTTCTCGGAATCGGCCGGCCGTAACGGCCGGCCAGTTGCGCCGTGCGGGACCCGTTGGTCCCGCCTCCTGAGCGCCGACGACAGGCGGTTCCAGCTGCCCTTCCATGCACCGCAGTGGCCCTTGTCCAACCGGCGCGGCATGACGACACCACTCCCCTCCGCCATGGCCCGACTCCGGCCACGGCTTCATTCGGCCTCATTAGCACGGCGCGACGGTGCAACGCTCCTTCGTCACGTGATATTGCTCGTCCCTGCGCGGTGCCGTTACACTGCGCCACCTTTGTTCCAAACCACAACAGTGAACATCAACAAAGGGGGAGGAGGATCGACCGTGTTTGTGCGGTCCGACCTCCTCCCATTAATTTGATAACAGGTGGCTAAGAGAATTTACAATAAACACCGAAATAAGCCATGAACATAAAACAATCCCCTACCTCGAAGTAGTTGTCGAAAGAAGATTGTCGCGGGAAATGACGTCGCGAGGTAAAGCCTCGTATGAGTTTGATGGAGAACATCCGACGTGGAGTGACATCTCACACCGGCTGTAGAGAGGAGAAGAAAGGTACGATGATCGCTCCTTGCGGTGACAGCGTTCTTCATCGAGGTCTTGACGTTCTTCTCATTCTTCAAGAATTAGCGTAAACTCTCCCAAAATCTCCACACAATGAAAACAACCCAAAATAAAATACGGTAGGTCCTTATTTTATTAACTCATGTCAAGAATTTAAGAATTCAAAATTAAAACTCTAATTATATAAATTTATTAGCTTTAATCAATCTAATTAATGTGAGAGTTGACATGCCATTAAAGTGGGGGAGTGGGTGAGTTACAAATTAAATTGCAAGAGGGAGGTTTAATGGAATTGAAGGGGTGGGGTTCGTGTGGGACCCACTTCACTAATATCCTACCAAGTGGATTTAGGATGTAGTGGATCCCACTCCAACTTCTATGAATAGGTTATAACTACATAGAATAGAAATAAAAATTGTAGCACAAATTTTTATTTCACTCTTCAGTTAACCCATTTATTTAACAACATCACCCGAGAAAAAGAAACTCCAAAAAAGGTCTTCCTAAGAAATTACCGGCACTGTGGTTTCATCAGTGTCCTCGGATTTAGATTCCGAGTACCGGTTCAAAAGTTAGGAAAACCCGCTCGTTCGTTCACTAAACATACCCGAGCTAAACTTCGGAAAATGATTCCAGGCACACCGGGCCTTAGAATCAGGTGCCGTCAGAAACTGCGTACACATAAAATATCAAAGAAATTAAGAAAAAAATTTCATTGAAATTTACAGGTCTTTATATTAATCCCACC
Source organism: Viscum album (assembly GCA_963277665.1). Lineage (NCBI taxonomy): Eukaryota > Viridiplantae > Streptophyta > Magnoliopsida > Santalales > Viscaceae > Viscum > Viscum album. The sequence goes on from OY728160.1 coordinate 1,808,732,146, forward strand.
TTAGGGATTTATGTCCCCGTAAAGATACATCACAAACTAGGGAAACAAATGAGGGTACTGAGCACGCATCTGAGCCTCCCGCTCCCAAGTGATCTCTTGGAGGTTCCCGTGCTGCCACCTAATGTGAACTAGATGAATCGACCACCCATGTAGGAACCGCTCTTGTCGATCCTTGATCTCCACCGGGACCTCCGAAAAATTCACCCCGTCATCAATGTCCAGCTCCCCATGGTCGATGATGTGCGTCGGGTCGTGCACGTATCTCCTCAGCTGAGATACGTGGAAGACGTCGTGCACCCGGTGCAATTGAGGTGGTAGAGCCAGGCGATAATCCATCTCACCTATCCTTCTGAGAACCTAGAATGGTCCGATGAAACGCGAAGATAACTTTCCGCCCCGACCAAATCTCCGTAATCCACGTCGAGTTGAGACCCGCAAGAAAACATGGTTGCCATCCTCGAACTCTAGTGGTCTCTGCCTCTTGTCAGCATAAGGATTATGTTGGATTTGATCTATCCTCATCTACTCCTGGATGACCTAGACCTTCTCTGTCATCACCTAGACCATCTCTGGTCCCACAAGTGCTGACTCCCCAGGGTCTGTCCAGCACAGAGGTGATCTGCAAGGTCGGCCGTACAATTCCTCGTATAGTTCCATCCCGATGGTGGAGTGGTCGCTGTTGTTGTATGAAAACTCCACCAAGGGTAGGTGATCCTCCCAGATGCGACCAAAGTCAAGGACACATGCACGGAGCATGTCCTCGAGAGTCTGAATGGTACTCTCTGTCTGACCATCTGTTTGAGGGTGAAAGGCGGTGCTCAGATGTAGCTGTCTCCCGAATGCCAAATGCAACCCCTTCCAAAGCCGAGAAGTAAAGCGAGCATCTCGATCGGAGAGGATAGATGATGGCATACCATGAAGCTGTATAATATCCTGAACGTAGAGGCATCCCAAGATCTCCACTGAGCCCTGCTCTATGAGGGGTAAAAAGTGGGCCAACCTGGTGAGTCGGTCAACAATCACCCAAATGGAGTCGTGAAATCTGGAAGTACGTGGAAGTCTAGTCACAGAATCCATAGATATACCGTACCACTTTCACTCTGAGACCTCCAAGGGCTGTACCAAGCCTGCCGCTACCTGGTGCTCCACCTTCACCTGCTGGCAGGTGAGGCATCGAGAAACGAACTCTGCCACAACCTTCTTCATCCCCAGCCACCAGTGCTGTCGTCTGAGATCCTGGTACATCTTTGCTACTCTTGGATGTACCGCCAAAGGGGAAGTGTGAATCTCTCCCAGCACCTCCTCCTACAAAGTAGATGGTACCTTGGTACATCATCTAAAAATGATGACGTGCTCTCCTCCTATAGGGAAACCATCAGGTGCCTGTCCTGTGGAAATCTGTGCACGCCACGTCTCACAGTCAACATCCCCATGCTGTGCCTCTTTGACTAGCTGAAGAAGTGGAGGAGTCACTGTGAGTGACTGAAGAAAGGCTTCTCCATCTCTATCCACGAAGGATATCTACAAAGTAGCTAACTGCTCTGTCGCCTCTCCATGTAGTTGAATTCCCGTCCTCCTACTGAGAGCATCAGCTACTACGTTCCCCTTTCCAGGAGTATAGACTATATCAAAGTCATAGTCCTAGAGGAACTCGATCCATCGCCACTGTCTCAGGTTCAGGTCCTTCTGTGAGAAGATGTACCTGAGACTCTGGTGGTCAGAATAGACTGTAAAGTGCTCGCCCATCAGATAGTGTTGCCACATCTTCAGAGCGAAGACCACTGCTGATAACTCCAGGTCATGGGTAGCATAGTTCTACTCGTGCTACCTCAATTGTCATGATCCATAGGCGATCACTGCCTGTTCCTACATCCCGACACACCCGAGTCCGATCCCTGATGCATCTCAGTAGACTACGTACCCTACTCCCTCCTCCGGTATCCTCAAGATGGGTGTGCTGGTCAATATCATTCTCAGCTCCTGGAAGCTCTGCTGACATCTATCTAACCACACAAAGGTTTTACCCTTCTTCGTCAAAGATATAAGAGGTGATGAAACTATGGAGAAGTCTAGCACAAATCTCCGGTAGTACCCATCCAAACCTAGGAAACTCTGCACTTCTGTCACGCTCCTAGGTAGCTCCCAAGCTAGCACTGCCTCGATATTCACATGATCCAACGCAACTCCCATCTTAGAGATGACGTGCCCTAAGAAGTGGACCTCACGTATCCAAAACTGACACTTCGAGATCTTACCATAAAGATGGTGCTCTTGGAGTGTGTCCAGTACAACCCGAAAGTGGTAGGCATGCTCCTCCTTAGTAGTCGAGTATACCAATATGTCGTTGATGAAGACCACGACAAATCGATCGAGGTAATGCTAGAAGATCCTGTTCATGAGACTCATCAACACTGCTGGAGCATTGGTTATGTCAAAAGGCATAACCAAGAACTCATAGTGGCCATACCGACATCTGAAGGCCGTCTTCTACACATCCTCGTCTCGAACTCTAAGCTGATGATAGCTTTACCTGAGGTCTATCTTCGAGAACCACCGTGATCCCTTGAGCTGATCGAAGAGGTTGTCAATCCTCGGTAGCGGATACGTTTTCCTCACGATCACCTGGTTCAGGTGACGGTAATCGACACACAGTCGCAAGCTCCCATCCACCTTCTTGGTGAACAAAATCGGGGAAGCCCAGGGTGAAACACTGGTTCAGATGAATCCCTTGCCCTGTAAGTCCTCCAGCTGTACCCGTAGCTCTCGAAGCTCAGTGGGATCCATCCGATATGCTGGAGTGGATATCGGGGCTGTCTCGGGGTAAAGGTCAATGTAGAAGTCTACCTCTCTGTAAGGAGGTAGTCCTGGAACGTCATTAGGGAAAACATCCTCATACTGATCCACCACTACAGGAAAACTAGGACTCCGCACTTCAACTGCTCCTAGGATGAGGCTAGCCAACTGATGAGTGATCGACTATCCTCTCCTCTGTGTGAGTCCATCCTGCGATGAAAAGGCTCCCTTCTCACCGGTGAAGGTGAACCTGCTCCCATCGGTGCGGACACACCGCACCTTGCACCTAATACAGTCGATCTGAGCATGGACTGTAGATAACCAATCCATGCCCAAGATGACGTCATAAGGCCTCGACACCGCTACAAGAAGATCCCAGCTGAAGCTCTCACCTCCTAGAGTAAGCTCACACTACTGGCACCAGTGCGTAATCGTCGAGTCTGCTCCCGTAGGAGTCTCTATCCATAGGGATCGAGCCAATGGCTCCGTCGGAATCTCCGAGCTCTGAACAAGGGCAGTGAAAATGAAAGAATAACTCGCTCCTATGTCTATAAGAACTGAAGCAAGGGTAGAGTAGACACGGATAGTACCTCGAATCATCTCTGGTGCACCGTGGTCATAGGCCTCCGCTGCCTGAAGCTGATCCTGACTCTGCCCGCCAGCTCCCTGTGGTCGGGGTGGACCTCTTGGTGGTGGTGGTGGTAAAGCCTAAAAGCGTCGCCCACCACCTGCTACTCGGCCAGCTCCTCTACCTCGTACGCCTGCTCCCTGTAGACCGCCACGATCGACCCTCTGCCTCTACCTGGGTGGTCCCTCAACCATCTAATGCTCCTCTGCATGGCAGGTCAGGTAGTCACGAGCCATGTGGCCCTGCCCGCCGTATGCATAGAACTGTCTACTCCTCAAAAGGCTGGATCTACTGCGTGCGCCCCGCACCTCTGGGCCAGTATCCTGGGGTTGTCTACCTGATGGTCTGGTCCACCTGGACCCCTGTGACATCCGTCGAGTTCCAGCTGCAGAAGAATCTACTATGTGCCGCCCTGTAGTAGGTCTCGCTGCTGGTGTAGGCTCAGCAAGAAATCTCTCTACAAGAAGGGCCCACTCCAGTACTCCTGCCTACATCGGAATGCTGCGAGAGATCATCGATGCCCTGATCTCACGTCTCAGCCCCTGCTCGAAGGTCCGGGGTCGGAAGAATGGGTCCCATACCATGTTCGTGGAATATCACGAGAGATCAATAAATGTCGACGAGTACTGGGCTACCGTCATGCTTCCCTTCCACAGCTGTAGTAACTCCTGAATGCGCACCGCACGGAGGGTGGCTGGAACGAACTCCGAGCGAAAGAGGCTCTCGAAGTCCGACCAAAGGAGATATGCCTCGTCGTGCACCTAGAGCATAATGCTCCACCATCTGCCTGCTGCCGTGTGTAGGAGACTTGCTGCAAGGATCACCATGTGGTTAGCTAGTGTCCCTACTAACATGAAAACCCATACAACAGCCTCCATCCAATCATCGGCTGCCTGAGAGTCCGTCTCCCCACGGAACCTGGGTGGTCTCTGATGATGAAACTCGTGCAGTGCACTAAGGTGACGTGCACTCTCAGCGGCTAGGGCTGGTGGCATCAGTGGCTCAACGGGTAGAGGTACCGCCGGTGCCTCCACTGTAACAGGGCCTTGTACCGAGGCCTCATCGCTCGGTGGGATTTTTCCTTGCACAAAGCTTTGAACCCTAGGTGGCTACCGTTGTGGGGCCTTCCTGAAAAGAAACAGGTGCGCCACGGTCAATACAGTATACCTGGTGAGATGACACAAATTAATCACAAAGAAAACTTTTGAAACACACATGCAATCAATGTTTTCGTGCACTGAGTCAGAAATCAGAAGTCAGGGTCCTGGTGTATGGATACGTCGGCCGCCGCACCAACACTGGATTCCTTGGACTGATAACCACACTCAATACCCTTAACACTATTGCTTCACATAGAAGAAATATCAAAGCCCTGAGTTCTGTGGTAGAACCAAACTCCTCTAATACCAATTTGTCACGACCCGTCCTCGGGACCCGTGTCATGACTACCCCAAGCCCTCCTTCCATAGGCCAGGGGCTGGCGACTAGCACGAAAGGTGTAAATCCCGACAATAGGGGAAGGAATTTCCTTTATAAAATAAACAAACACCACAGAGTACGCAAGCTGAGTAAACACTAAGTAAACTGAATACAAAAGTAAGTGCTCGAAAGTAAATGGGCCAGAATACAAACCCAACTGAAAGTAAAGTACAACTAAAAAGAGAGTACAACGGTAGAAAAGTAAAGCAGCAACACCAAGACATCCTTTGGAAATCCCACATGAAGGGTGGGTACAGATGGTCTCCTCTACTCCTCAGCTCCAGCCGTCCGCTCCCTGTACGTCCCGTCCAGTGATCTACCTCCAGGTATCGTCCAGCTCCAAAAGATCCTACCTCGGTCAGCGCTGTACGTCTTCTATATCCAACACAACGTAGTGCGGGCATCGCCCATGAAGGGGTGAGTATACGATACTCAGTAGGGACCCCAAGACCCTCGAAGGTCTCCCAGAATCCACGAAAGATAAACCACAAAGGAGATATTACAAACACAAAGTAACAACCAACCTTACTTAGGTATATGCCCATACATATACCTAAGTCATCAATTCCAGTTCGGCTCCAACAACTAAGCCCAAGTTCGATGTAGTCCACACAGGATAGTACAATCCAATCCACACAGGATATCACAACCCCATCCACATAGGATAGAAAAACAATCATGTCGAAGATAATGATTGAAAGTCAAGACTCATCTCACACAGGTATACTTCTTCGTAAGATGATAGAGATGTTCATATGTAGCCACTGATTCATCTAAGATGTCGGACCCACGTAGGATACAAGACCAGCTAAGCTATCAGACCCACAAAGGATACAAGACCAGCTACTCTGTCAGACCCATGTAGGATACAAGTACAGAGTCAAATACTTCCGGACCCACGTAGGATACAAGAACAGTAGTCACGTACTGCCGGACCCACATAGAATAGAAGAACAATATTCATCGCTGTCGAACCCACAGAGGATTTCAGTATGGTTGTCGTTGCTGTCGAACCCACGGAGGATCCCAGTACAGTCGTCGTCGCTGCTGAACCCACGGAGGATCCCAGTACAGTCGTCATCGTCGTCGCAGTCGTAGCCAGCTCTAGGGTTCCCGCACACAGCATGCCTGATTCCTGGAGGGTTAGATCCACGAGCCACGGGGGTCGATACATGAACTGACAAAAAGTCCAGAGTGGATGTATCCCAAAGTTCTGTTTCGTCAAAAGGAACTCAACGCGACTGACGGCGCATCAATCGGACGCCCGGTCTGAGAGTTATTGGCTTTTTCGTCCCAAGGGCCCAATTGGTTTTTAAGTCAAAACCAACCTGACCATACTCCAACTATGTCCAAACCTCTAGAGGAGTAACCAAAAGAACCGTCTCACTAAGAGGAATCCAAAAAAGTCGACGGCATGTGAATCGGACGTCCGGAGCCCAAGTTATAAGCGTTTCCGTTCAGAAGGCCCGGTTGGTTTCGTCTTCGAACCGACCTGGCCGTACACAAAGTTCTCATAAACCTTGAGTTTAATATACCGAAACGACCGTCTCGATCCAAGGATCAAATCACAACTAAAGGGGAGTCGATCAGAGGTCCGAAGCCCATGTTACGTGCGTTTGAACGAATCTGTCCGATTTTAGGGGGGGTTTGGGCCCGGACCGACCCGGCCCAAAACCCCCTGGGTCGGCCCGAACTGGGTCGACCCGACCCAGGTCCGGCCCATTTGGGCGCGATACGGCCCGGCCTGGCGTGGGGGTCCGGCTTGGCGCGGGCGGCCCGGCACGACGCGGCCGATCCGGCCTATGCGCCGCACGCTGAGCGGATGCAGGGGGGGTGCCCCCTTGCTTTGAAACGGAGGACCCGAGGGTCCGCCCTGCTGAGCTATCCAGGGGTTCAACCCCCAGTTTTCTCAGATTCGGCCGACCGTAACGGCCTGCCGGTTGTACCGCGCAGGACCGGTTGGACCCGCCTCCTGAGCACTAGCGGCTGGCGGTTCCGACCGCCCTTCCCTGCACCACCGCAGGCCTTGTCCAACTGGCGCGGCGTGACGGAGCCACACCCCTCCACCGCGGCCCGACTCCGGACATGGCTTCTTTCGGCCTCATCGGCGTGGCGCGACGGCGCCGCGCTCCTTCGCCTCTTGATATTCCTCGTCCCCGCGCGGTGCCGTTGCACCACACCGCCTTCGTTCCAAACCACAACGGTGAACATCAGCAAAGGGGGAGGAGGATCGACATTGTTTTTTCGGTCCGAACTCCTTCCGTTTATTTGATAACATGCATCTAATAGAATTAACAATAAATGCCGAAATAAGCCACGAACATAAAACAATCCCCTACCTCGAAGTTGTTGTCGAAAGAAGATTGTCGCGGGAAACGACATCGCGAGGTAAATCCCCGTATGAGTTTGACGGAGAACATCTGAGGTGGAGCGATGTCTCACACTGGCTTCAGAGAGGAGAAGAAAGGCACGACGATTACTCCTTGCGGTGACGACGTTCTTCGTTGAGGCATTGACATTCTTCACGTTCATCAAGACTTAGCGTAAACTCTCCCAAAATCTCCACACAACGAAAACCACCCAAAATAAAATAAGGTAGGTCCTTATTTTATTAACTCATTTCAAGAATTTAAGAATTCAAAATTCATACTCTAATTAAATAAATTGATTAGATTTAATCAATCTATTTAATGTGAGAGTTGACATGCCATTAAAGTGGGGGAGTGGGTGAGTTACAAATTAAATTTCAAGATGGAGGTTTAATGGAATTGAAGGGGTGGGGATCGTGTGGGACCCACTTCAATAATATCCTACCAAGTGAAGTTAGGATGTAGTGGGTCCCACTCCAACTTCCATGCATAGGTTATAACTACTTAGAATAGAAATAAAAATTGTAGCACAAATTTTTATTTCACTCTTCAGTTAACCCATTTATTTAACAACATCTCCCGAGCAAACGTGTAACACCCCGAGCTTCCACGATACGCCTCTCTTTCAATAATGCAATAGCTTGCATTGTACGCAAGTTCGAGTTCTAAAACACCGTGACTAATCAAAGAAGCCGTTATGAATAGTAATAACCACTTTTTAAAATTATAGAAATTTTATATTTCAAAATGGACTTCATTTTTGTATTCGTAATATCTAAATTAGCCTATGTTGAATTTTTGGTATTTTTCTGAGAACTTCTAATTTTTTATGAATAGTGAAAATTACATAAAAACAACTTTTTTAATCAAAAAAATTTATACTGATAAATTATACTATTTAGTGGTTTTAAAGTATAATTAGAATATATTTTTACCATTTTATCCAATGGTGGTCATTAGAATTAATTTAACATTGAAATTGGACAAAAACAATTGCCAATCTTTTGATATAAATTGTTTCTTAAAAACACGCTATTTGTTGTAACAGCGGGAATTAATTATAAAATTAATTAATGCAACTTATATGTTTGGAATTTTGTAAAATAGACATCATTTTTTAATTCTGAATATCAATTATAGCTTAGGGTGAAATTTTGGCTTTGTTCTGAAAAACTTCAATTTTTGATGAATAGTGAAACCACTAAGTGGTAGTTAAATAACTGATTTTTCATTTAAATGAAATATTACCACTTCTGTGATTTGATTTTCAGAAATCCGACATACATGGTTGTCATTAAGAAGTAAAATGTTGTTCAATGAGATTAAAAGAATTTTTGGTGAATAGTAACTTTTAAGTTCTTAATCGCGATTAGAGGTAATTAGTGTAGTTTAAGGTACAAATAATGTTTTAATAATATGAGATGAGCATGACACTTGTCCTACTCCTATTGGATGAATCATGGCCGACCAAGAAAACCCATGGGTCAACTTGGGGACCCCATGGAGCCACTTTAGTTGGAAAATGACATTAATATATATTTATTTAATGTTAAAATTAAATTGACACAAACATGAGTTGTTTTACTAAAACAGTTTTTAAGTGGGGTTACACAAGTCCAAATTTTGATTATAAATATTCATTAGAAAGATAAAACGATTTTATACATCATAGATTTTTTTTTTAATTTTTATACATTAAATAAAATAAATTATTTATGACATCATTATGATGCGGCGATGACCTCATTATTTAACGATTTAAATAAAATGAGACGATAATGCAAAATCCAAGGCTTACACTTGTCCAAAGCCTATTGTATGAAGAGATTTCGAACCCTTATCACCTTAGACACGAATTATATAAGTGTGGGACCTTTAGAATCCGAAAAGCATTGTATAATAATGTAACATTTCAATCTTTCCAAAAGAGCCCCTCCTCTCCACTTATAAAAGGCCCCCACCTCTCCCACCTTATTCACACCTTCAAGCCATTTGGCTCGGCCAAACTCTGCCCAAATACTCTCCCAACATCCCCCTCTTACTCCTAGAAGCCTCACTTTGGGCAGAACTCTTCTCAAGGAAGCCTTTGGCTCAAATCAAAAAGAGTTACCCGATTTTTGAGGTAATGTCTTCTCTAATGTTGTTTTGTTTTGATTTTCTTCTCCAACCCCCTAAACTCTTTTTATTAATTTCTTTTGTAACAACACCAGTATCCTCAATATAATAGGATGTTTTTATAAGATGGATTCGAGCTACACTTACACACACCTACATCTAATGGTTAAAGAACATACGGTTTCTGTGGATGGCGAATTTCTGCCTCACGAAATGATGATTGTTCAACACTCATATAACACCTTCAAAGGTGGCCATTAAGATGTCACTATTTTTATATATGATATATAATATGTTTATGTTTTACTTATGCTTCTGTATTTCTCATTTATGGCATACTTTATGATTTTCATTATGGGTAAAATGCGATAATTTCATTTTAGGAAGTGCGGACTACCGCCCCCTCAAAGTGATTTGAATCGTTAATGCCATATCTGGGATTTATAAAGGATGGAGTAAATGGTATTATACACTATATTATACTGGAAGTATATTATACATTTATATCATTATGATTTCGTTCCATTAAATATGAAATTGAAATGAAAGTAGCGTTCATGCGTACGTACGGCTTACCGTCTCCATGAACGGTGCATTTCATTTCTTACCTCTAAATGTTACGTAATATTATAAATGAATGTATATACTGGATATATAAGATATATATGAAATCTAAATCATGAATATAATTCTGGAGATAATGGATATTCTACCACATAAACAACTTGTAATTATAAGAAGTTTATTGTTGACTCAAGTACCAAAGATCAACAAAACGACCGTTATTAACTTAAATAATTACATAATGTTCATAACATTGTAATAAGTGATATAAAAAGGATAATGAAATTGAAAATGGTTCTTAATAAGGTATATATTAACTCTAGTTTATTATTCAGGAGGTTAAAGAACGGTTGAGTCAAGTCAGACACGAGGTAAGAGAACTTCTTAACCCAATTTCCATTCTTTGGGTTAATCTCCTACTTTCAAATTATGTCATGATATTATTATGTCCTATCTTGTATTTTTACATTATTTATGTGTACTTATAGTGAATACACATTATAGATGTACTTTATTTTAAAAAATGACCTTTTTAAGGACTTCGTCTCAATCCCCTTTCATTGAGGCATATTTGGATTTATAAACAACTTTATTTTATACGGTGTATAAACCCCTTTGACTTTTACATTTATTCAAAAGGAATCTTTTTTATATGAAGTGTTTTACTAAATGACAAAAAGGGAATGTTTTTCTTTCCGTACATATGAGGCGACAACGACTTCTCCGCCGCTGTGACCACTATTTGAGTTTCAGCTTCCTCTACAAGCCATACCCTTTTTTTTAATGAAAAATAAATACCATGTTATACTTTTCTTTTATTTTGGTATTGAAAATGGTTTTGAAAGCGTTTTTATTATATCAATGTGTTGTACTGATATCTTGTGATTGAAATGTGGAAATGTTATGTTTCCATTATTCATGTTTTATGTGATACGATTATGTTATGGTTTATGATATGTTTAAACCTATTCATATGAGGAATGTATTGGACTTAATAAGTGACGGGTGGAGCCCGCTATAGCTCATCGATGCATCGGTAGGTCTCATGAGACAACTAGACGTGGAATTGGCCGAGGCCCTTTCCCAATTTGATTTATGGTTTTGGCCGAGGCCTTAATCATTTTAGACGTCTTGGCCGAGGCCTTGACAAAGTGTTTCAGAATGTCTGGTATTATACATTCCCTCATTATGAAAGTGGTTATTGATATTTCATGTGATTATTTGTCTAGTAGAATATCCATGAGAGTAAGTAATGGCATTATTTTATTTTACTTTTGCCATATTAAGCTGAAGTTCAAGTTCAATAAGGCTTTTGTTTTAGTTATACATTGCCTTAAATGCATATGTTTTCTTATAAAAGCTTCCGCAATATTGTTATCCTTACTGAGAATCTGAGCTCACCCCTTTAAATGTTTTAATATTTTCCAGGATGTGAAGAAGTGTATTATGACTGACTTGCAAGAATAGTCAGTGAGGATATGAGTGTGGACTATGAAGACCATGTTATTGTAGTTTGTTTACTTTTTGATGTAATGTAAGATTTATGAATGTATCTAGTGTTTTCCAAGGCTACTAAACTAATCGGTCTTTCGAGACTTGATCTTTTGTGATCATGCCAATGTTACGAAGTAATGCACCGACTCTGGGTAGCTGGGGTCGGGGCGTTACAGTTGGTATCAGAGGCAGTTTAGTACTAACCTTGGAAGCTAGATTTAGACAAACTCTGATTAGAGCACGTAGACCTAAGATGAACTTTGAGGATTAGTATAGAAGAACTTCCTAAAAATTTTGGTATTGTAGAGATTTTGTGAGTTTTCCGAGCAATACATCCCTGTCTGGATACAAGAAGGTAGAGGTGGCTCTGGCACAGATGTACCTAGGGGTAAAACCCGAAAACACCGCTTTGAGCTAGACTCGAACGGGAACTGGTGCACGAAAACGGGCCTTGCTGCACTCTTGGTTACGACACTCCTGGGGGATATGCTTAGGATAATTCTCATTTTCTTTACAAACCACTATGAAGGGTTATGAGTATATACTTTATCAAAGAAAACATTTCTTTTTATGATTATGGATTATATCCATAAATAGTTCAATTTATGTAAAGTGTTTTACAAATATGGAATTATGTATTTTAATTCATAAACTAATCTAGTTTATGCCATTGTTTAGAAATGGCACCTAGTGGAAGGAATGGAAACCGTATCAATGCACGCACTCCGTGTAGGGATTTCCCTCCTGCTCAAGATAATTATTGTGGATCTGGAGATACAACTGGTGCTGATCAACTTATTACCATACTGGGACAACTCACTCAGGTTATGAATAATAACCTTACTCGTATGGAGCACCCTGATCCGCAACGTGGAGGATCAATGCTAGATCGTTTCATGAGGCAACAACCACCAACCTTCAATGGGAGTACAAATCCTATAGTAGCTGAGCAATGGATAAATTCCTTAAAGAAAATATTCCATGCCTTGGGGAGTAGTGAAAGGGAGAAGGTTGTCATGGCAGTTTACCGCCTCACTGGAGATGCCGATCAGTGGTGGTCGCTGATTCAAAACACAAAGGAAAATGATGACGTATCGAATATGGAATGGAGGGAGTTCAAAGAGATTTTCTTAGAAAAATACTTTCCTTGTGACCATTGAGCAGATATGGAAAGGCAATTTTTGAGTCTGAGACAAAAGGAGGATGAGAATGTCGCAAAGTATGAGGCCAACTTTACAAGGTTAGCGAGGAATGCTTCTGATTATATACGTAACCCAAGAAGTAAGATTGATCGTTTCTTTGATGGGTTAAAACCATTTCTCCGTCGAGCTTTAGTATCACAAACCTTCTCATCGTACGAAGATATTGTCTCATGTGCTATCAAGACAGAAAAGGAATCCTCTAAGTCTTATGACAACAAAGTAAAGCAAGAGAAGAAGAGAATGGTGGAACAAGAAACGGATAAAGGGAAAAAGGGAAAGAAGGATTTTCCATTATGTGATAGTTGTGGGAAGAATCACCCCGGTGCTTGCCTAAAAGGAATGGGAGTTTGTTATAAATGTGGAGAAAAAGGTCACCAGGCGCGTGATTGCAAGGGAAAGAAAGAGGCTATCAATGTTGAATGCTACAATTGTAGAGAAATGGGTCATTATGCAAATGAATGTCCTAAGAGTCAAGGAAACATACCTCAGAAAAGGCCAAGGGATCAAGGCCAATCTTATGCTGTGACTACAGTTGAAGAAGATTAATTATTGTATTTGTGTTTTTGGACTCAAGAACTAGATTATGGTTATAAGAATAATGTGATATATATAAGGATTGTACTGCAGTACATGTTGTTTTCATTAAGGATTTAATATGATGAAGGTAATCATATTTTTAGTATGTGACAATAAGAGAAACTTTACTTTGTTTGGGGAATCTGATGTTACAATTGATTTTGGAATTTAACGACCCTTTAGAGAAAGTCTGGACGGAGGTATTTTGGATAACTATAAAGGTTGGAATGGATTAAGTTGATCTTTGGATAGTATTGTTTAAGGTTAAAACATTTATGAGGATTATTTTTGGAATATTATAGTACTATATTTTTAGGAAAAGGACAACCTGCAGGGTGGGGCATAACCCGCCGCGTCGGACAAAGCTGCAGGAATCGAACCCACAACCATAGTGCGACAGGCCTTTATTTCCTACCACTAGCCTATAGGAAGTCCCTGGTTATTACAAAATAATTTTACTAATCTAAATTGTATGTGTTAAGATTTGGAACCTTATACAATTAAGAAAAGTATAATATTTTTGGGTTATATTATCTTTTTGAGTGAAAGGTGAGTTGAAGGTTGAAACTCTAATTGTCAGGCATAAATATATATATACCTATCTGTTATTCAATGAATAAATTAATTCTTAAACTTTAGTAATGGTATATTAAAACAAAAAAATGCGTTATCCTAATACCTTATGTCTTGTTGAACTGATGATATTTTAAATCAACATAGATTGAAGGCTTTGAGGCCCTCAATTTGACAGTTGATTGTGATTGATGACCTCAATCACTCCCTACGAATATTTACGTTTTTCCTCCAATTATATGTCTCTAATTGCCACCAATGTTCTCCTAATCGAGATCATAATTGGGTGGTGACTTTTTCATTTCCCTTTCCCTCTTATTAAGTATAAATTTTATTAACCTTATTTCCAATGTGGGTTTTCCACAAAGGTATTTTCTATTTTCAACCTCTTATTTTCAAAGAAAAATATCAAATTGCGAGGACGCAATTTATTGAAGGAGGGGAGAATGTAACACCCCGAGCTTCCACGATACGCCTCTCTTTCAATAATGCAATAGCTTGCATTGTACGCAAGTTCGAGTTCTAAAACACCGTGACTAATCAAAGTAGCCGTTATGAATAGTAATAACCACTTTTTAAAATTATAGAAATTTTATATTTCAAAATGGACTTCATTTTTGTATTCGTAATATCTAAATTAGCCTATGTTGAATTTTTGGTATTTTTCTGAGAACTTCTAATTTTTTATGGATAGTGAAAATTACATAAAAACAACTTTTTTAATCAAAATAATTTATACTGATAAATTATACTATTTAGTGGTTTTAAAGTATAATTAGAATATATTTTTACCATTTTATCCAATGGTGGTCATTAGAATTAATTTAACATTGAAATTGGACATAAACAATTGCCAATCTTTTGATATAAATTGTTTCTTAAAAACACGCTATTTGTTGTAACAGCGGGAATTAATTATAAAATTAATTAATGCAACTTATATTTTTGGAATTTTGTAAAATAGACATCATTTTTGAATTCGGAATATCAATTATAGCTTAGGGTGAAATTTTGGCTTTGTTCTGAAAAACTTCAATTTTTGATGAATAGTGAAACCACTAAGTGGTAGTTAAATAACAGATTTTTCATTTAAATGAAATATTACCACTTCTGTGATTTTATTTTCAGAAATCCGACATACATGGTTGTCATTAAGAAGTAAAATGTTGTTCAATGAGATTAAAATAATTTTTGGTGAATAGTAACTTTTAAGTTCTTAATCGCGATTAGAGGTAATTAGTGTAGTTTAAGGTACAAATAATGTTTTAATAATATGAGATGAGCATGACACTTGTCCTACTCCTATTGGATGAATCATGGCCGACCAAGAAAACCCATGGGTCAACTTGGGGACCCCATGGAGCCACTTTAGTTGGAAAATGACATTAATATATATTTATTTAATGTTAAAATTAAATTGACACAAACATGAGTTGTTTTACTAAAACAGTTTTTAAGTGGGGTTACACAAGTCCAAATTTTGATTATAAATATTCATTAGAAAGATAAAACGATTTTATACATCATAGATTTTTTTTTTTAATTTTTATACATTAAATAAAATAAATTATTTATGACATCATTATGATGCGGCGATGACCTCATTATTTAACGATTTAAATAAAATGAGACGATAATGCAAAATCCAAGGCTTACACTTGTCCAAAGCCTATTGTATGAATAGATTTCGAACCCTTATCACCTTAGACACGAATTATATAAGTGTGGGACCTTTAGAATCCGAAAAGCATTGTATAATAATGTAACATTTCAATCTTTCCAAAAGAGCCCCTCCTCTCCACTTATAAAAGGCCCCCACCTCTCCCACATTATTCACACCATCAAGCCATTTGGCTCGGCCAAACTCTGCCCAAATACTCTCCCAACATCCCCCTCTTACTCCTAGAAGCCTCACTTTGGGAAGAACTCTTCTCAAGGAAGCCTTTGGCTCAAATCAAAAAGAGTTACCCGATTTTTGAGGTAATGTCTTCTCTAATGTTGTTTTGTTTTGATTTTCTTCTCCAACCCCCTAAACTCTTTTTATTCATTTCTTTTGTAAAAACACCAGTATCCTCAATATAATAGGATGTTTTTATAAGATGTATTCGATCTACACTTACACACACCTACATCTAATGGTTAAAGAACATACGGTTTCTGTGGATGGCGAATTTCTGCCTCACGAAATGATGATTGTTCAACACTCATATAACACCTTCAAAGGTGGCCATTAAGATGTCACTATTTTTATATATGATATATAATATGTTTATGTTTTACTTATGCTTCTGTATTTCTCATTTATGGCATACTTTATGATTTTCATTATGGGTAAAACGCGATAATTTCATTTTAGGAAGTGCGGACTACCGCCCCTTCAAAGTGATTTGAATCGTTAATGCCATATCTGGGATGTATAAAGGATGGAGTAAATGGTATTATACACTATATTATACTGGAATTATATTATACATTTATATCATTATGATTTCGTTCCATTAAATATGAAATTGAAATGAAAGTAGCGTTCATGCGTACGTACGGCTTACCGTCTCCATGAACGGTGCATTTCATTTCTTACCTCTAAATGTTAGGTAATATTATAAATGAATGTATATACTGGATATATAAGATATATATGAAATCTAAATCATGAATATAATTCTGGAGATAATGGATATTCTACCACATAAACAACTTGTAATTATATGAAGTTTATTGTTGACTCAAGTACCAAAGATCAACAAAACGACCGTTATTAACTTAAATAATTACATAATGTTCATAACATTGTAATAAGTGATATAAAAAGGATAATGAAATTGAAAATGGTTCTTAATAAGGTATATATTAACTCTAGTTTATTATTCAGGAGGTTAAAGAATGGTTGAGTCAAGTCAGACACGAGGTAAGGGAACTTCTTACCCGAATTTCCATTCTTTGGGTTAGTCTCCTACTTTCAAATTATGTCATGATATTATTATGTCCTATCTTGTATTTTTACATTATTTATGTGTACTTATAGTGAATACACATTATAGATGTACTTTATTTAAAAAAATGATCTTTTTAAGGACTTCGTCTCAATCCCCTTTCATTGAGGCATATTTGGATTTATACACAACTTTATTTTATACGGTGTATAAACCCCTTTGACTTTTACGTTTATTCAAAAGGAATCTTTTTTATACGAAGCGTTTTACTAAACGACAAAAAGGGAATGTTTTTATTTCCGTACATATGCGGCGACAACGACTTCTCCACCGCCGTGACCACTATTTGAGTTTCGGCTTCCTCTACAAGCCATACCTTTTTTTTAATGAAAAATAAATACCATGTTATACTTTTCTTTTATTTTGGTATTGAAAATGGTTTTGAAAGCGTTTTTATTATATCAATGTGTTGTACTGATATCTTGTGATTGAAATGTGGAAATGTTATGTTTCCTTTATTCATGTTTTATGTGATACGATTATGTTATGGTTTATGATATGTTTAAACCTATTCATATGAGGAATGTATTGGACTTAATAAGTGACGGGTGGAGCCCGCTATAGCTCCTCGATGCATCGGTAGGTCTCATGAGACAACTAGACGTGGAATTGGCCGAGGCCCTTTCCCAATTTGATTTATGGTTTTGGCCGAGGCCTTAATCATTTTTGACGTCTTGGCCGAGGCCTTGACAAAGTGTTTCAGAATGTCTGGCATTATACATTCCCTCATTATGAAAGTGGTTATTGATATTTCATGTGATTATTCGTCTAGTAGAATATCCATAAGAGTAAGTAATGGCATTATTTTATTTTACTTTTTCCATATTATGCTGAAGTTCAAGTTCAATAAGGCTTTTGTTTTAGTTATACATTGCCTTAAATGCATATGTTTTCTTATAAAAGCTTCCGCAATATTGTTATCCTTACTGAGCATCTGAGCTCATCCCTTTAAATGTTTTAATATTTTCCAGGATGTGAAGAAGTGTATTATGACTGACTTGCAAGAATAGTCAGTGAGGATATGAGTGTGGACTATGAAGACCATGTTATTGTAGTTTGTTTACTTTTTGATGTAATGTAAGATTTATGAATGTATCTAGTGTTTTCCAAGGCTACTAAACTAATCGGTCTTTCGAGACTTGATCTTTTGTGATCATGCCAATGTTACGAAGTAATGCACCGACTCTGGGTAGCTGGGGTCTGGGCGTTACAAAACGCAACTCTAGAAAAGATCTTCCTAAGCAATTATAGGTGCTGCAGTTTAATCAGTGTCCTCAGATTTCGATTCCGAGCACCAGTTCAAAAGTTAGGAAAACCCACTTGTTCGTTCACTGAACGTACCCGAGCTAAACTTCAGAAAATGATTCCGGGCACACCGGGCCTCAGAATCAGGTGCCGTCAGAAACTGCGTACTTGTAAAATCTCAATGAAATTATGAAAAAACATTTACTTCAAATTTATGGGTCTTTACAATAATTTTCTTATAAATAAATATAATATGATTGATTTAATAAATAATATTTTTATTTAAGGATAATTTTAATGTAGACTTTCCTTTTTTAATCAATTTCCACCATAATCTCATATTTTTCTCTAAACGATGTGTATTAAAGAAGAATTTTTACTGTCTAAAGTACTAAAATAAACTTTTAAATGATAAAATAATTTTAAAAAAGGATAAAAAGTTATAATTACTATCTTTAGACATTAACCAAAACCATAATGGTTAGTAAAATGTCATATAATTTGGCTAATACATAATCCTTCATAAGAAAAAATGACGCATTAATCACCAAAATTAAACAGTAATAACCAAAATTTCAGGCTAAATTATTCTATAATTAATTGAACCTAATATGTTTGACTAAAATTGAAATAAAAATATTGGAATTATTTTATAACATTACACTTAATGATAAATTTAACACTTATCTCCAAATAACATCAATCACTCTTAATGTACCATATAAAAATGTATATTGCATAGTTATATATCCTCAATGATATTATAATCATTCTAATAAATGAACCGAATCAACTTAAAGCTTTAATAAAATCATATATTCTTCTAAAATATATTTGGACATTTAATAATCAAATAAAATCCATAAAATTTAGTTTACCTTAATCATATAAGTATCCCTAAAAATGTAGTGATATTGTTCTAAAATAACATTAATCACTTAATCAACAAACCAATTTTCTATCACTTGGATATGTATATGATAAAATATATATTCCCAACATCAAAATAATCTTTATTTTTAAATTTTGATACATAATATCACACTAACTAGGACATAAAAAATGCTAATGGTAGGGATTGTACCCTTTTCACCCTTCGGTTGTGGGTTTTGACCACATGACCTTGCCAGATGTGACATTTTTTTTCCTAGAATGGGGTTGCATTTATTATAAATATATATTAATAATATTCTTATAAAATTCTCATAAATATTATGAATATCCTAAAAAACATCATTAATGATAAGAGATCATACAAACCCTAAATCATATCAATAATTTTAAACTAAGGTATACAAAATAGAAAGAGATTTATCTTTCAAATAAAATTTTCAAGTGTTAAACATAAGGTTTACATCTACCTCAAACATTTATAAAGACTAAATAATTTTATCCCAAAGTACCCCATTCATATAAAACATGGAAATTGTTTTAATTATTTCAAACTTCTGATTATCCTTAATTATACCACTATATTTTTCATCTTATTCCTTATTACATGCTTACTAAAAACAAAAAATATGAATCATGTCCTAATATTCATAAATTTAAACACATAATCTAACATATATTCCATAACTTTCATATGTCATTTTTATTTTTCTCATATTCAACTGAAATGAAATTATGAATTGATACTGATTTTTCCGAATAGTTTTATCGATCCCATTATAGAGATTTTTTCCAAGGATGTCAATTATCATAATTCCCATATATCCACCATTTAAAACATAATACCATTCTATTAAAACTTTTTCCTAGGATCATCTTCCCATATTATTGACAAAGAGGTCATTAAATATTTCTACCTCTATAAATATAATCACCAGAACATCTACATAGCTTTATTTATCTCTTATTTTATGTATTATAAATAGCACCTATTTTTAAGTCATTAATATTTACTCATGATACATGGTTAAGAATAATTATATGATTTTCCACTACAAATCCCATTCTATTCGGTTTCTAACTCATACAACCAGTTTATTTCCCATCACATCCATTTTTAATTTGTTTCCTATTAGATCTAACCATTTACTAAAATAAAAAATATTGGTGTGAGAATATAAATAAAATAATAAAAAAATTTCTTATGTGGTGGATAAATACTAATATAACCTTTACCATGTTATCCCCAAAACATTTCATATTTCCAATAAAACAATAGATCTCCATAATAAGCTAACCATTATAAAAATAGAGTACTTATAAGGTATGGAAAATCAATATCATATCATATAATTTTATCTAATACATTTTATCGATAAAAAATATATTTAAATGACCTTAAATAATCCAAATATTAAATATTAATAAAATATTTCACTTTCATTCAATCTGATGATATTTTTAGGTTTATAGTTTTAGAGAATTAGGGATTAACTCATATATAACAAACTGAAATATTATAATTTGGAAACTTCCATAATGTGTTTATTTTCCTCAAAATACAAAAAATTATATTCAATAAAAATTCTTTCATGGAAAATTATTATGATTTTCAATTTGACTTCTTCTCTATTCCCACTCATCTATAATCTTGGTGGAAAAAATTTAGATATATTAGATGATTCGAAACAACTCAGTAAGGGAAATAAAAATAAAGAATAAAATCCATTATTCCATGAATAATTATACAATTTATCATTTTAATAATACATATTTGGTTCAACATAGAAATTTTCTTCCCAAAAAGAAAACTTATCTACTGAATTCTTTTAATAGAAAATTTCATAAAAAAATATTTAATGAAAAAAACACATAATGTATTCTTCGAAATCATAAAAAATCATGATAAAATTTTCAAAATTGATATAAATTTTACCCTTAATAAGTATAATATTCTTTCCTTAAAAATAGTATATTTTATAGATTTTTGAAATCATAATATTTCTATAAAACCCCATAGAATGAACATATAAATCACATGCGTATGTTGAGGAATGTATTTAATATTAATCTTAAAACAAATAATATTAATATAATATCCTTAATGTTTATAATTTTAAATAAATAATTCCTTTTTTCCTTTTGAAGACAAATTCAAAATATCCATATAAAATATGTAAAAAATATTTATTTATATAAACATTGAAATAGAGTAGAAATAGACATGAAATGTAATTTATAATTCATTTATGTCTATAAAAATACATCCATATTTTTTTAAAATATGTAAATAGATATAAAATATGTATAAAATAAATATTTTAAATATTTTAAATGATTTTTTTATGTAAATTTATTATTACCTGGAGTCTGACTTGTTAGGTGCATTCATTATATTTGTCTTCTTCAGATCACCCCTTATGGTTTACACGTAAATATTATTGAGGATGGTTTTCTGATTAAATGAGGTCCTCCAAGACATGGAGAGGGATGTTATAAATTTTATTGGGAAGGGATTGGAGTTACTAAAATTCTTATGATGTGTGAAGAATAGAAGAGTGGAGGTGGCATTTTTAAGAGAGGTGAGATACAATCTTGGAATTACACAATGTATTAAATTAATAAAAATTAATTTTCATGATATAATGGAACCAAATTGATATTATTTAAAAAAATATATGAGTTTTAGTCTAGATCCTCTCATATAATAAAAAAATTACAAGTTTAGGTAATGGTTTTACACTTATATTTCTGTTTTATTCCTCCCTTAACCCTTGGGATGATTATTATGATAATAATGTTTTCTACACTTTAGGAGTCAAGATAGTTACTATAAATGAAAAATTGTCCATAAATGGAACATGGATAATATTATCACCCATTTAATATTATCTTGGGAAACTATAGGTTTTTCTGTAATTTTAAATAATGTAATAAAATACTATTTTCTATAACATATCATTATTTTCATTTTTGGAACTATTCATTTAATTTGACATTGAAAAAACATAACAATAAGGGAAACAAAATAAAATATATTTAAAAATATACAAAATGTTATATTTATATAATAAATTATTTAACACACTAATTCCATCAGATTATATTTTTTAAAGTTGTTAATCTCATTATTTTAGATTTTATTAATGAATAAATACTCTATCCGTGCTGCATAGGCATTTAAAGAAAATATATAATCACTAAAAATTGTAAATAAATTACCATGGTTTTTTTATTTAGAACAAAACATATCATATGTTTAACCCTATTTAAAAAATTTAGAGGTAACTAAACAAAGAGAATGAAAATTTTGATTATTATTTTTAAAAAACAATATATAGGTGAAAATGAAAGGTAAATGAAAAAGGTTCCAATTTAGAATCTTGGATGATTATAGATAAAATAGAATCCCATAATTAACTTTAGGGATGTTTTTAATGAATTTTAATTCATATCACATTATTTCTAACCATAATTAACCCATTTTACCATTACCACGGTACCAAATATTTATATGGTTACTATTCATAATGTCTGAAAATAAAAGGGTCCTATTTACAAAAATTTGAATTAATGATTAGAAATAGGGAATTAATATCTCATAATAAAATTTATAGAAGTGGATTAATTTAATTTAAAATTAAACCCACGATACCTGATAGAAAATTATTTTCTAGAAAAAATACATTTTAAGCATGAAAATGTTCTTATACCAATTTCATGTTTAAAACTCATTTAAAAGGAATCAATTAGATTTTATTTAATAAAAATGAAAAAACATAAATTTTGACACTAATATAAAATAGAATTTAAGTTTTTCAATAATTAATTATTCATTGAAAAATTATTATTTTTATAAAAATATCAAAAACTCACCCAAAGATAAATATAAAATGTTTATTTTAAATATGATATCATTTTTTCATTTCAAATTTAGGTAATTTCTAGGAATTGATTATAATATTCTATAAAAAAACGTAATACAAATCATTTCTTATGATTTTTTTTAAATAATGACATTACTTTACTAATAACTGAGTTCATATTACCTAAGAACTAATCAAAATATTTGCATTGATTATAAACAGAATATATATTTCATAATGGTGTTAATCCTATTCATAACTTCCAATTCAACTACTTTTTAATAAAGAGAATATTTAAATAATAATATTTTTGATGAATTTAAGCTTGGTGTTGTGTATCTTATATGCTATCAAATATATTCTCTCTTTTAAAATTTTAAGATATTGGATTTATAGTTCTAGATTTTCTCTAACATTGTGTTAACTATTCAAAAAGTATTGTAAGCCTTGCTTTCCAAATTTCCATGTCCTGGGACACCAAAACACCCCCAAGACTGTCCCTACCATTGAGAAAAGTATTCCATAAATTATTTTAAGTAGAATTTTGATTTTTTCATAATGCACCACTATAAGATTATAGATATTAGAAAATCCCCACTATATAAAAAATAATCCTCAAGATATACTTCCCAACATCACTAATCCACCAATATAAAATGATCAGGCCACCAAGCCAATATATCAGCTCCCCTCTTGCTTGTTTCCTCATGAACATGGACACACTATAAAAAAAATAGAACTAAAGTCATGATCATACCCCCAAAGAGTGTTCGTACTATGATCTACAATACAAAATTAATGATCCTTGATGATGTATTGGCATAAAGACCATCATCATAAACAATAATCCCATGAGAAGGGTTGGAGTGATATTGTCGAAGTTATAAAATATTAAACTTATTAAATGTAATATTATAGTGTGGTGGAGGATAAAATATATAAATTACATGATTGATCCTATCAATAATCATGAATGACTCAATATACCTAGGCACCAACTTACCCAAATTCTAAATCTGATGATGGAACAGTATTCATGATACATGAAGGAATACATGACCACCCACTAAAATATCAATAGGTATATGGAACTAATAAAAATATTACTTCTATCTACATTGGGTAGTACAATTTATTTTGGATCAACTACCCATGATCTAACATTTTCTATACAAGGCTTAACACCAACAATTTTAATTCCCACAATTCCATCTAGCACAATGGGGATCTACATGTCGTATAATACAGTACCTCATATGGTGCTATCACAATAGTTATCTGATAACTTTATTTATAGGTGATATCAATAATTACTAAATTATTCTCCAATATTAGTGAAAACTCATGTACAAAATCTCTCAACCATTTATCTATCATATGGAATATTCACTTTGATTTTCCATCTGACTATGTGTTGTAGGAAGTACTCAAGAACACCAGAGTACCAGGAGCCCTATAAAATCTATACAAGAAGCATGATATAAAACAAGGATCATGATATGAAATTATAATCAAATTTACACTGGTTAAAAATATTATATTCCTAACATAATTGTTACCTTACAAATTGATGGTAAAAGTATCATAAATTAGTAAGAAATGATATACCATAGTTAACTGATCTGCAATCATGCTATTGCATCACTCATCTAAGGAGTCCTAGGTAAACATACCACAAAATCCATGGTAATATCATCACACTTACATTCCTGATTTGGAAAGGCCTACAATAGACTGATGGACTGCTAATTCATGGCCTTCACTTGTTGATAGGTGAAGAATTATTTCATAAAACATGTGATCACATTCTACATTAATGACCTACTATATTATCTATGAAGAAAATGGAACATTATAGTTAGACCAGGGTTTATTTCCCATTTTAAATCATGAAACACATGAATTAGCACCTATCACATACCAATAAAAACATAAACATCTCTATAAATATATTTAACTTCATAACTATCAACGGTTGAGTCCAGAGGTAGCTCCAAACAATCAATGTTTTTCCTCATCACCAAACACTATTGATCAACACACTTCCTCCTATTGACTCAATTGATAATATTGAGCACAATAAATAAATACATGAGTGTAAATTGTTCTCACTCCCCTAGAACACACATATTCAACACACTAAATAAGGCCAACATCTTCCAATTGAAACTAAAATCTTGAACCACCTTTTATTGTTTATTCGAACTCTAATAAGAAACAACAATGTTACCATTACATGATGTATATGTTATCTCAAAATTGAAATATTTCATCTATTCAACCCATAACCACTACTATTATTTATATAAAACTATGTAATGATATATTTAAGCCTCTTAAAAGTACTATAAACAAAAAAACCGGTCACCCATGATACAATGTAGAATACATTTTCAAGAATGAACCATAAATTCCAACATGAGATCATGTGCAGGATAATTTCATTTATCTAACATTAAATATTGTGATCCATATTCCATGACATGGTATCCTTGCATTAATATTAACCTAATCATGATCCTAGACACATCACAATATATAGTATATTCCTGGCCCAATTTGGGTAAGACGAATGTAAGTGTTGATGTTAACATGATATTTAATTCAAGATAGGCCTCCTTAAAATCCCGATAATAAATAAACATCTATATTTTCTTTCCCATATAAAAAATTGGAACTTCTATGAAGGATAAGTACTAGATGAAACATTAATAATATCCTACCAAACCCATAAATCTCTAAATTTAGAAGACATTTTTGCATTGCTTCCAATATTCCATGAGTACTACCTTATCTTGGTTGACTAACACTCCACACTTTGAGATAATATGTCACAATAAGTTTTCCTTATCAATATAGAAATACAATTTTGAAATCATAGAATATATCAGATTTACCTTTTATATTTTTAGGATTATGTCAATATTTTGGGCCTAATCGTCTCTATACTAGTGGTAGACAATGATATATTTAACAATAACACCACAAACTGATCCAAATACTGGTGCCAGATTGGTTCATAAATTCCATGAACATAGAATGATAAATATCTTACCTAAATGACATCATAAAAAACTCATAAAACCTATACAATCTTATAAAATATTTATGTGGTATATTAGATGGTCCGACCTTTAACTATTGGTATGTCAATCTTAAACTAATAGTGCAAAATACAAAAGAACCACTTAGTTGGAAAAAGAGATCATCAATATGTGGAAGGGGATACCAGTTCTTAATTGTCATATGGTTATTTATCTACTAATCAACCCATAGGAACAATATTCATTAGATAATATAAGGCCATTAATGATTCAATAATATGCGTTTTCAGTGGAAAATGATCTAACAATCGAAGCATGATTAAAATCTATATTCCTTTATCAATGCACGAAAGGTGATGATAAAGGGACATTTTATCAGGCCTAATATAATCCATAATAAAGGAAACTTTTTTCAGAAATTATTTTAGAAGTAAAAAAGGACCCAATTTATCATCACTTTTATTGTGTGCTGATAAAGGGATCCGTTAACAGATCTAAAAATAACAGTAAAAAAATGTTTTCCATTATCGGTTCTAGTTTTTATTTCACAATGAATCCATTTATCTGAAATTTTTTTATTGCTAGTAAAGGGTCCCTTTATCGGTGATATTACTAGTGGTAACAAATTGTCATACTTCTATAGTGTAATGTTAAAATTAATGCACACTAGAACATAAAAAATAAAAAATTAAAGAAGAAAATATAGGACAAAATATAGAATTGAATTAAAATGAAATATACAAAACATGTTAAAAAGACTATTTTATACATTTCAAACATCAGATTGTATAATTACATGAGTAAGTAAAAATTTTCAAAAAAATTCAAAAACATAAATTTTCATTTGTCTTTGGTCCCAAACCCATGATCAAGAAGTTCCATTCCAAACGAACAACCCCTGCCTGAGAAAAATAATGCACCTATATATAAAAACAATTCTTATGATATAAATACTATAAAATATTTATTAAACAAAAAATTTTAATTTTAAACTAAAAACCTATACATTGAGTCAAATCAAGAACACCATGTATCAAATTGAGTTATAGTACATTATTATACTTCAAACCATTTTATTTTGTCCTAAAAAGTAGGTCCTCTTATGTTTCATCTCATATGTGGTGATAAAAAACACACTTCGAATGGGAGAAAATTCAAGAGGACTTTATTTTTGAGAAAAAGACCCCAAATATCACACTATTTATAATTTGTCTTCTAGAATTATCTATATAAAATTTAATTAAATAAGTATCAGATAACAATGATAAGGATATTAATTAAATAATAGAAAATAAAATGATGAGAAAACAATATGATCTCATTTGATCAGTTGTGGGGATGTGATGCATATTTTAATCTAAAATAGAACATATATATTGAAAACACACACATCGAGTCATACCAACTACATTTTGTGTTGGATTTATGTGTGGTTAGTTTCTATATGTCGCATATTACTTATAGACAATTTTCCTAAAGATTGAACATTATACAAGCTATTTTTATTAGTTTTTTCTAGTAAAAATCCTTTTAAACTAAAATAAAAACAATATTTTGAATACAAACAATTTGAGTCATATTGGTCACATTGTGTGTCAAATTTATTTGGGGTCAATTATTACACATCAAAAATTAATTATGAACCATTTTACTAATGTTTAAAAATAATATGAGCTAGTTTTATCAGCTTAGGATATTTTTAGTGTGTTTAAAAAAAATACACTATTGTGTTGGAAACACTCAATTTGAGTCATATAGACCACATTGTGTGTTAGATTTAGTGTAATTCAATTTTTACACATGTTAATTGAATTATAGATAATTTTACCAATTTTTTAAAACAATATGATATTTTTTCTTAGTTTCTTTTGATGTAATATTAATTTTAAACAAAAAATGAACATTCCTATTGAAAACACAGACTATGAGTCATATTAGTACATCGTATGTAGGATTTATGTGAAATTGATTCCTATAAGTCAAAAATTTTCTATAGACTATTTTTAATGTTTTATTGAAAACAATCCAATCATGTTTTCTTGGTTTTGGAAATTTAATGCGTGTTTTAGACTAAAATGAATCTTTTATATTAAAAACATTCACTTTGAGTCATACTTACTATATCAGGTGTCAAATTGATGTGTGTTCAATTCATGTAGGTCAAAAATGAATTATGAACCATTGTATAAATTTTTAAAAGCAATCTAAGCTCATTTTATTAGTTTTGGCTATGTAATTCATTTTTTACTAAAATAGAAGTTTTATATTTAAAACATATGCTTTGAGTCATATCAATCACATCATATGTTGGATTGGTGCATGATTAATTCCTACACATAAAAAATGAGTTAAGGATCATTTAACAAATTGTTGGAAACAATCCGATATCTCTTTCTTGATTTTGATGATGTGACATGCATTTTAAACTAAAATGGAACATTTCTATTTAAAACATGCACTTTGATTCATATCGGTGAAATCATGTGTCAGATTGATTTTTGGTCTATTTTTTCAAGTCTCAAATGAATTATGGAAAATTTTACAAATGTTTGGAAACCATTAGAGATAATCTTCTCAGTTTTGGCTATTTGATCCAGGTTTTAAACTAAAATGAAACTTTTTTATTGAAAAATTCACTTCGAGTCATACCGAACACATTATTTATAGAATTACTATGAAGTTAAGTATTACACAATAAAAATATTATAGACTATATTCCTAATGTTTGAAATAAATTTAAACTCATTTTCATGTTTTTGGTAATGTGAAAAATGTTTTAAACTAAAATGACAATTTTATATTAGAAACATTCACTCCAAGTCATATTGAACTCATCATGTGTTGGATTTATTTCTATATTTGAAAAAGGAAATATGGATTTTTTTACTAATCATTGAAAACTAGTAAAGATCATTTTATTTTTTGGTGATGTGACATTCATTTTAAATGGAAATATATTGTTTATACTAAAAACATTCACTTAGATTCATACTGACCACATCAGGTGTTGGACTGAATTGAGGTCGATTCACACACACAATGTATTAATTTTCAATATTTTTACTAAACTCTAAAAATAATTCAATATCTTTTGATTATTTTTTACTATGTGACACACATTTTAAACCAAAATGGAGATTTTATATTAGAAACATGAACTTCAGGTCATAATTACCAAATCATGTCTTAGATTTCAGTTCAATCAATTACAACATGTCAAAAATGAACTATGAATTATTTTTATAATTTTTGCAAATAATATGATATTTTTTCCTCAATTTTGGAAATATGACCATCGTTTTAAATTAAAATTACACATATTTTTAAAATAAGTACTTCAAGACATAATAACCAATTCATGTGTCATGTTGGTGTGAGGTCAATTCATGCACATGAAAAATAAACAATGTATTGTTTTCGCAATGTTTTAAAAAAATATGAGCTAAATAGATCATTATACATTATGTTACATGTTTTTTAAACTAAAATGAAACATATATATTGAAAATATTTACTTAGAGTCATACTGACCACATCCGGTGACAAAATGACATGATGTCAATTCATACATTAAAAATGAATTATGGATCATCTCTCTAATGTTTGAAATTTGTTTGATCCCATTTACTTGTTTTTGGAGATGTGACATGTATTTTAAACTGAAATGACACTTATATATAAAAAACATACTTCGATTCATACAAACCACATCATGCATCAGATTTACATATGATCAATTCGTACATGTGAAAAATAAAATATTTATTATTTTCCTATTGTTTGAAAATTATTTGAGAACCACTGATTATTTTTAGGAAAGTGATGTGTATTTTAAACTAAAATGACACTTTTATATTGAAAACATACACATCGTGTTATTCCAACCACATAAAGTGTCATATTAACATGTGGTTGGTTTATAATCATAAAAAATAAATATGGATCATTTTTATAGTGTTTGAAAAAAATACCAGACCATTTTATGGGTTATTGTGATGTGACTTGTGTTTTAAACTAAAATAACACCTTTACATTGAAATCATGCACTTTAATTCATTACAAAAACTTTGAGTGTTAGATTTATTTGCGTTCAATTATTAAATTTACATAATAACAATTTTATTTCTTTCCTAAAATTTAAAAACAATAATATTTTTTCTCTGGTTTCGTTCATGTGATGTGTGTTTGGAAAAATTATATAAAATTTTCAAAATAAGAATCAGATAAAAATTATAAGGAAATTAACTAAAAAAGAAGATAAAATGATGAGATAACTAACTAGATAAGTAGAAGGAATTCACATGTTAATAATGTTTTTATATATTCTAAAACTATATATTATGCCCATTCATTTCTAAAAAACTGATTTCCTCTATTATTCTTCACCTTGAGGAATATATAAAAAATAATATATAATCATTCTGATACTAATTATTCACATACAAAGTGTATCTGCAAGGTCTTATCCCATACTAGATCACAATCATAATAGGTAATCACCTAAATTTTCTTTTGGGAAATAATCCAACACCATATCTTCTTCCCAGTAATCTATAAAAAAATTTACTTCTTCTTTTATGCATGTAGACTATTAGAAATCAGAGTAGTATTAAAAAAATATAGAAAAAAATTAATAAATATTTTTAATGAAATTTAAATTACCTTAAAAGAATGAACTATTATAAGATTTTAGTTTTTTAATTGTATATGAGATCATTCATAATTTTTTGCACATAATACCCAAAAAAGTTGTTTTTATCTTTCTTTAGAAACAATAGAAGCATTGACCAATAAAATGTAAATTATTTTGAAATATGTTTTTATAGTTAATTATTTTAACATATTAATTTTATATTTATTAATTACATCATTATAAACATTAATGTTAAGTAGCGATGAAAAATGGAAGTCATATTTTTCTATAGGTGGTATTAAACACATATTCCTAAGTGATGTTTTTTCCCATATGATATAATGGAGGTGGATAATGGTTTTGAAATTATCATGATAAAACGTTAGTATATTGAATATTCTCAATTGATAATTTTATAATGTATAATATAGATTAATAATAGGTTGAAGTAGAAATAAATTTTAAAGAATTGTGTTAAGAGTTATAACTCTTCGTTAAGAAACCACTTTTGGAATACTCTTTATGTATTGAAAGGATGTTCTTTAGGAAAAAAAAATAAGTTTTAGGATGTGAGGAAGGAAGAAATGAATGTATTAATATAGGAAATTATTGAGCTAAAATGAAAAAAATGTGTTAGGAATAGGGGAGAAGAAGTTCCCATTTATTAGCGAGGGGAGAGATAATATCAGAATTACTTAAATTATTAAATTAATAAAAAATATTTTTCTAGGGAAAAGAAAAAAATTAAATATTTTAAAGATATGATTATTTAGACTTGGAATAATCTCATATAACAAAATTTGTACTAGTTTTGGTCATGTTTTCACCCTTATCACTTTGTTTTAAACCCCCAATTAACCCTTCTGACAATTACCACAATATTAATAATTTTTTTATCTTTATGGGTCAAATTTGTTAACATAAAAACAAAATTTATAGTTTCCAAGAATTTTATTTTATTCAGTTTTATTATTTAAGATTGTTTTTCTTAGGTATAGAAGTAATAATATTGCATTTTTAAAGGTTTTTCTGAACCTGGGTCTGGAATTTCTTTCTGGACACTTTTACATCCTATGTTCAAAATTTTAGTGTTATAAAATCAATGTGACCCAATCATGAAAAAAAATTTGGGTGAAAAAATATTATAGTACATAAGTCCATTTTAATCCTTAACAACCTTTTATTTTTGAGGACAAATTTTACATATTAAAATCATCCCTTGTGATCTACTAACCCAAGGCAGCTTATTTTTCAGCATATGTGGATTATGTGGATTTTATGTTCAATATACCTTTTTTAGTATGTAAAAACCTTTATCCCAGTATGATTTTTATGATGGTCATTTTAAAATCCTCATGTTTCACTGCACAACCATAAGTCTCAAACCCCAGACACTTAAAGGTAGATTTTGGGTGTCTCCTACTCCTCTAGGCCGCTTTATTTGACACTTGATCTCTAGCTAGTTTTCTTTCTTCTCTCTAGAAACTGACCTTTATTCTACTTTGTTTCTCTATTTTAGCAGTGGAGTTGTTCTATATTTATTTATTTATTGAAGTTTTGGTGGAGTTTTTTATCCATTCAAGATCCATTGAGTGATTACATCCCATAATCCAACCCTCCTGTTGGTTGTGGTGCGGTAGGGGTGTTTATTGAGGTATGTGTGATATATCATCTATGTTGTACCTTATTTATTATATAATGTCATTTTTAGATATGTTAATCATTATTAGGGCCTCTGTTATTTTCTTTGATATCCTTCCAATGTTGGTAGATCCCATTGTGTATAGTGTTTCACCTAAATTTGAGGTAGGTGGTTTCATATATAACTAAGGATGGATGGACCATATTTCCATGGTTTTGGAAAATTTTATAATTATATTAGAATGATTGATTTGTGGTCATAAATGAACTGTTGAAAAATGATGTGTTTTTCTTGTTTTGGTAAAATAAAAACTGTTTTCAATGAATTTTGAAATGAATTGAGATATAGGTTTCAAGTAATGTTATTGATAGAATAAATGTTTATTTGGATTTTTTTCAATTTTTAAACCCTTTGAAATTATTTTATAAATTCATCACATGGGATTATTTAGGTATTTCTGTTGAAGGTACGTCTTAGTTCCATATTATATTTTATTGTTGGGGGTTCACTAGTGGGATTTTATTCTTCTCCATTGGCTTGGGATTATAGGGACAAAAAGTTGAAATTGTTGAGGGGTTCAATCATGGATTTTTTCTTTACTACTTATTCCTAGGTTCCATTGTCTTGGGATCACATTAGTCTTTGATCATGGTAGAAGGAGTATGCTAGACTACCCTATTTTTATCCTTGGACAATTTACCATTATG
This sequence comes from Viscum album, assembly GCA_963277665.1. Classification (NCBI taxonomy): domain Eukaryota; kingdom Viridiplantae; phylum Streptophyta; class Magnoliopsida; order Santalales; family Viscaceae; genus Viscum; species Viscum album. The sequence goes on from OY728160.1 coordinate 1,808,764,960, forward strand.
ATTTTCTTGTAAAGTTTTGGATTTGATATACATGATTTGTATTTTCATAAGTTGTTGTTGAAATTATTATTTGATAATGTTTTACCTGGGTTGTTTTAGAACTGAGTAAGAAGTGAAATATTTTCTACGTTCTCGATACAAAACAATTTAACTTCTTATCTGGCTAAATTTTCCTTAAAATGACCATACTATGATTAATTGTATAGATAATTGATTTGAAAATCTAGCATGAGATCCTACTAATCCTGTATAGATCACACCTTACACACCCCTTTGGTGGTGTGTATAATTGGTTATGTCTTTTGATGTAGGAAAAATAAATGTGATGTAGGGAGATGATGAGGTTTCTATCAGTTGTTCTCGGGTAGATTTTGTGATGAGGTGTAAGATTTCCCACATATCAAAAGAGTATTTGTTTTTAGTTTTGTTGGTCCTTTGGTTTTTTGGACCTATACCTTTTTGTTTTAGTTTGGTTTTATATTTTTATCACTACCAATGTTTTTTTAGTTAAGGAATATATTTGTCCTATTTTATCTTTCATTTTTATTTCATATTTGTGTATATATATTCCATGTATGTTATTAAGGTTTGATGAAATAATTCCCTCTAGTTGTTGTTTTATACCTGGGTTCCAGTCTTTAGCCCATGAGGGTCGAGAAAGAACTTCATGTTTACAGAGGATCAGATCAGTACTAGTTTCTAAGGTTGGCTCGGGATGGTTCATTAAAAATTGGTATTAGAGGCAAATTTTCCCTCTAGAGTCCTTATTTTAGGAAACATGGTCAAATTGATATAATAATTTTGAAAATTGATGGGTAGGTTTTTGTGAGTGCCTAGAATTCTCTTATCATGATAGGACTCATGCTACCATGGGATGTTGGGATGTGTGTCTTTTGTATTGTTATTTGACCATGATCCTAGTTTATATTTTTTATCTAGTTTGGATAAATATTATACTATTTGTGGATATTTTTATTCTATTTTTGGTTTGAAATAGTATTCCTCTATGAAATATCCCACAGATAATACATGTGGTTGTAGAGGATTCTCCTCAAGGGTATCTTCCTTTGGTTTAGATTTTTATAGAGGATAACACGTGAGAAGATCATACCCTGGAATAAAATTTATTATAAGGAAAGAACACAGTTTTTGAGGTATATCTTGGAATTGGAAGATATTGACATCGATCTTTAGAGTTCATACCTTATATGACCTCATCCTTTATGTTTATGAATTATTTCCAAGTGGTGGAGGACTGAAAATACAAGAACAACCATATTCTCAAATTCATAGACACATAAGAGTCCATCTAGTTGAAGTGTGGATTATTTAGGAAGGAGGGTACTAGCAAGATATGGTTGGATTATGTTGTATAACTAAATATGAATGTGGTCTTGAAATTTAAGTTTTTTAAGACACTCTTATATCAGTATATTTTCTAAGAGTCTTTAGTTATGTATAAGTCCCTTGAGTTCTTCTCATTATAACATGGAAAGCATTCGGTGTTGGTGTACACTAATTGGTTTGCAGTGATGGATATTTTTTCACTAGAGGTGGAAAATAATGATCAGTTCAAATCCTAGATGTACCTATAGTTATTTCCATCATAAATCAAATCATAGGTATTTATGATGATTATTTCTATATATACAGAGATATTATAATTATTTATGGTGGTAGAAATGTAAATAACATGTTAGATAGGTTATTATACCCCTTCCCCTAAATTTAGTGGGTTCTTCAGTGGTGCACATGGAAAGAAGAGGAAGTGTTATTGTCATCACAATAGTGGTGGAGGTGGTTTTCTACAACATGCCTTCTCTACCCAATAAGTTGAATCCAATATTGTTCCCCTAACTAGATACCTGTGTGGCATGGCTAGACACACATGAATTTATTATTCCAACCCCAAGAAAATGTGAAATGGTTGTGGATTATATGAACAAATATATAGTTTCAAATAGGCTATATTTATTCCTCATTATGGACATGGATCATACGCTCCAAAGTACACTACAGTGCAGTCAGAAACCTAAAAATTATTAGGGATCCAACCACATTCCTTGAGAATGATGCACCTTTACACAGTGGATGATTATTAATAAGAGGTTTATTTAGGTCTGGACATAGTGAGAGGTACCACATTTTTTTCATATTTTGAAGTGAATAATTTATTTGATATATGTTCCTCCCATTTATTTATCTTATCACATCATGTTCACCTATTGAAAATTATAATTGAGACCATGTACTTTCTCATGGAGTAAGTGACATCTATTAGAAATAGGAATGACCATGGTTTTAATATACTTCTTTTTATCCATTTATAGATGGAACAAAGTTAGTGTGAGATTTCTTTATTCTCAATTTAGATATATTTGATATCATCATAAAGAAGTAATGTTTTTTCTTTCATCCTATTGAGATTCAATTTTATCATTAGCTTGTCTCATTTATTTTTGATGATGGGATATTTTATATATTTAATGGAGAGTGGGTTATGAGGTCGATTCATGAAGGTTATTAAAATGTAGATCATAGAATATTACTTTATATTGTTATGTTTTAACCTGATGTGATTTCTTATCTTGTTGATATTCCCTTGGTTTTTTGGGAATTTTTGGGAATTTTCCTATATGACTTCTAAAGTCTTCCACTAGAGATGGAGGTAGTATTAATGATTTATCTTTTGATGGTTATTCATCCAATTTATAAACCATAATATTTCATGGAACCTATTAACCTAAAATATCTCAATATCTAGTTGGATGATTTTCTGGTGAAGGAATTTGGTCACCCATGTGTTTCAACATGGTCAGCCCCAGTTCTCATTACTAAGAAGGTTAATGGTTCACTTATATTAGTGGAAGACTATAGGATATTGAATCAGGTTATAGATAAGAATATGTATCCATTTCCCCATGTAGATGATTTTAATGAGAAGTTATTGGGGGAAAGGTGGCTTTCACATATGAATCTCAATCGGGTTAAGATCAGATCAATGTTCAAGAGTTTTATATATCATTGATGGAGATCAGAACTGGGTATGTCCATTATGGATATATTATGATGCCTTTTTGTCTGAATAATTCTTCTATAATTTCTATGGTTGTGATGAATCAAATATTCAATCAGTGTCATAATAACTTATTTCTTTTGTTTTGGAGTGATAAAATGGTTTTTTCGAGTTCCAAGGGTTAGCACAATCACCTTCAAAATATAGATTTATAAATCTTGAGAAACCACCCAACTTTATGAAAATATTTTAAAATGAGGTTTCGGGATCCATGAATTGATGTTCACGGGGATGTTGTTTTTGAGAATTGCATTTGATTCAACCATGAGAAGGTAATTGTTTTCTTGTCATAAGTGGAGACACATAATGTCTTTTTGATATGAATAATTCTTGGTCTAACTCGATACTATTGATGGTTCATGAAGGATTTATCGATGTTGGAATCACCTTACTCTATTATTACCATGAAAGAGATAATGTTCACATTGGATGAAAAGTTTCATAATTCATTCAATGTGTCAAAATGGATTCAGACAATGAAAACTATTCTGATATTATTTGATCCTGGTATGGTTTTTGTGGTGTACTCTAATGCTTCTAGTTATAGTCTGGGTTTTGTGCATATACATGATGATCATATTGTGGAAAATGGTTCTTGTTAGATTTATCATTGTGATAATAATTACCATACTGATTATTTTGAGGTTTTCATAGTTATGAATTCTTTTAATTGTAATCGACATTACATACTTGGGGATATCACCATAGTCTTTTGGGCCCATAAAAATTAGAGTTATATATATTATCATAAGAACTTTAATCTCAAATAGGGGTGGCTGGTGGTGTATATTTAGACATATGATTTAGAAATCACCTACACCATAAGGAAGGGGAGATTTATCGTAGAGGCCCTTAGTAGTAAAGTTCCATAATAACTTTTCTTGGAATCAAAGGTGGGGTGGGAAATTATTTAGTTCCTTTCTTAAATGAATGAAAGAACTCAAGATGATGATTTGGGAATAGTTATAAATAGTTTTAAATTATCGCCATCCATTCTTTAGTAAATTCTGTAGTGTCATCAATTAGATGATGTGTTCATAGGAATCATAAAAACCAATTATGGTGGGGAGATAATTTATGTTTGGTCTCTCAATTATGATGGAAATAATTACCTCTACAATCAGTTCAACATCCCATTATCTATGAGGAGTTCAGTATTGCATGATTTTCATAGTTTTCATTAGGATTTCCATCTTGGTATAATGAAAATTTATTGTGACAAGGGACAAAATTTCTGGTGACTAGGTATAAAGTGTGTAATTTTAGATCTTTTCGCACTGTTACACCTTCAAATAGAAAAAGGCCTAATAGTGAAATGCTTATGGTCTACTCCATACTCTTCTATTGGTAGTTAGGAAATTGGATAGGGTTTCCATGGAATTTAATTTCAGATTCCCATGGACTCCCTACGGAAATACTGACTCCTAGAAAATTATTTATTGGTTAACACAATCATCTCATTTCATATTGATTGAGAACACCGCACAAGTTTTTTTGTAGCATACACATGCAGGATATCCTACAGTTGTATGGGGTTCTCTCTCCCACTATTTCAAACTAGGATCCTAGGTTCACCAATATATTTTCAAAATGTATCCAAGAGGTGGTGATTACCAAAGTTTGGTTGATTAAATCTTACCATCGATAGATAGATGGTCAGATAGGGAAAGCTATTCAAATTCTAGATCACATGCTTCATGCTTGAGTCATGTATTTCAGTGGATCTTGGGAAACCAATATAGGAATTCTTGAGTTTTTCTACAATAATAGCTATCATTAATTGAGCTTAATGTTTCCCCTTGATGATTTTTATAGTTTCCCATGTATGTAACCTCTTTGTTAGGAAGAGGTGGGTGATGCATATCTTATGGGATAAAGTCTCTTTTAGAAGATGTTAGAAAATATTGTGAAAATATGGTGATTCCTTATTATTATAAGGCTTATAAAAATTCATATTCATATCATTGATTTCATCTTTAATATTCTCTCTTATGTTGGTTCACTATCATATTGGAAAATAGGGAAAGATAGAATCGAAATGCATGGAGCCATTTATGCTCACTAGGAGGATTGGGATGGTTGGTTATCAGCTAGAGTTTCTATATCAATTGAAGGGTAAACATGATATATTCCACATATTAGATCATATGAGGTACCATCCTAATCCATGTCACATTATGAGTTGGGTGGAGATAGGTTAGGTCTTGAATGCATTAGTTGTGGTGAAACTAGTGAAGATCAATGATTCTCTTGTGAATTTTTAGTGTGGGATGTCTATCCCACAAGAGTGTTATGTAACCACATATTATATTCCCATGAATAATGGGAGCATTAATCGTCAGTGAGGGTATAATGGCTTCATCTCTTTCTAGATCACCCTTATTCAGTATGACTTCCTAGGGATGGAATGTCACATGGAAGAGAGATTGTAACATCCTAGATTTTTAAGGTATTTTATTTTCTTATTGATGAGAGTTTTTTGTGTTCAAACTGCATAAGATTGGTTTTTTTGTAATTTATACTTATCTTAGGGTTTGGAAGAACTTACTAGAAACTGTTAAATCACATTTTCTAGATTACATCATAAGTCCATCAATGGGAACCAACTTTGATAATACTTAGGGTGTAAAAATGTAACCAATCGTAAATTTTTTTTATTCTAAAATGTCTATTTATACAGTAATACCTCTTTTATTCTATAAAATCATCTTTAGGAATATTTTATCTGAATGCAACATATTATTTATCATACGTGGATTATGGGTATTGTATACTAAAAATACCTAATTTATTATGTAATCACTTCATCCAAATAGGTTATATGTAACTCTCAAGTGTAATTATCCTCTATCACTATTCATACATTGTACTCAAACCCTAGGATCTTCTAGGTCAATTTTGGGAGTCTCTTTATCATTTAGACCACTTTGTTTAGTGCTCGATATCTATCTAGTTAGCATCACTACTTTTATGTAAGCATCCATTTGGATTATTTTTTTGTTTGTTTTTGATGAAGAGTTACACTATGTTTATGGATTCTTCAACCTTGTAGGGATGTTTTTTTGATCCCTTCTAGAACAAATGTGATATAATATCTTGAAGGTTAACACTTGTACTGGTTATGGCATGGAGGGTGTGTTTATCAAGGTATGTATGGCCAAACCTCTCCGATTGATCATGTTTTTTATAGAATGTGATTATGAGATTTGGGAATCATTGTTAGGGTCTTCGTTATTTTCTATGTTTCATTTTAATGTTGCTGGATCGCATTGTGGGTAGTTTTCAACTTGAGTTTGAGGTAGGTGGTTTTGTGAGTAACATACATTAGATAATCCATATTTATTAGGTTATATAAATTTATTTATAATTAGTTTTTCATGATTTATTAATGTACATAAATAAATTGGTGATAAAATATGGGTTTTCCCTTAGTTTGGTAAAACAGAAGGGTTTTAAAATATTTCTAAAATATATTTTGAAATGGGTTTTCAAGGAACATTTTTGATAGAATAAAGGTTTGTTTATAAGTATTTGTGAAATGTGAAACCATTTTAAATTATTTTTGAAATGAAACACATGGTAAGCCTAGGGAACTTAGGTAGAAGGTTCATATTTGGGCCATAATCCATTTTATTGTTGGTAGGTTCACCCATGGAGTCTACCTATAATCTATAATCATTTTTTTTCTAGGGAGTTGTTTTTGAAATTGTATAGTGGTCCACTATTGGGGTGTTCCTCTACTCCTTAGTATTGTGTTGTAAGGGCTTTGGGGCACACTAGTCCTTGATTTTGTTATGTGTAGTCATCTAACTGAAACTATCACAAACCTTTTCCTATTTACTATTATGCATAGCTCATTTTTTTATCTTTGGTATATATGGTTTGAATTTTTATAATTTTTATGGATTTTTTTTATTAAAACTAATTGAACTAGATTTTTTAGAACTATGAAAAAATGGGAAATGTTGACCATGATTTTTATATACAAATATTTTAATTATTACCATCTGATTATTTATCTAAAATGATAATAATAGTATTATTTGTTGATAAACTTGATATAGAATACTTGAGTGAGATCCCACTAAGCCTCATTAGCTGAAACCTTGCACACCCTTTCGGTGGTGTGAAAACCCAGTTATGTCTTTTGATGTAGGATAAGGGAAAAGTGTCTGAGTGAGATGGTGAGGTTTCTTTAAGTTTTTTTGGGTTGGTTTGGGGAGATGGTGGGGACAGTACCCATATTATAGGATTATTTGTATTCTTTTTTGGTTGTCCTTTAGTTTTTTAGACATATCAATTTTCATTTTATTCTTGTTTTTTAGTTATATTGCTACTGTTGCTTTTATTTAGTTACAAAATATATTTCTCATGGGGTTTATTTTTATGAACATTCTTCTATGTAAATCTATTACATGTATGTTTTTCTGGCTAGGTGAAATCATTCCTCCTAGTTGTTTTTTTCTCGATGCTAGGAACCAACCCATGGGGATCGAGAACTCCCTTATGGTATATGGAAGATTGGCTCAACTACCAGTTTTTTGAGGTAGACCTAGGTTTGATTATTATAAAGTGTCCTATAAATGACCCATGTATTGTATTTTCAACCACATACCATTCACTTGGATGAGGATAATATTTCTATGAATTTTAAGTAATTTAATAAATTATTATTTAACAATCGATAAAATTAATTTTATTACCGATATTATTCAAAATGTTTGTCTTTAATGGAAATATGACTTAAACATAATCAAAATATAAAATTTTAAAATGACACTATTATATAGTATTTATCTAAAAAAATTTATGTAACACTATAATTCACTTAAATAATATTTATTTTAATATTTTTAAAAATATTTAATTTTTTGTTCATTTAAATGAATAAATACTGTGTCGATGTTGGGTATTCATTTATGCTAATTATTCAATTACTAAAAAATAAAAATAAATTACTATGATTAAAATAATAATAATTTATGATTCAAATAAAAAAATTATAACTCAATGTTACAACCTTTTCTCTATATAAAAAAATAGTAGATATATCAATATCAAGAGTGTGACATTCTGTATTTATCTTGTTATTAAAAAAATATAAATGTCTTGATAAATGAAAAAACGACATCTTGTGGCTATAATTTGTAAACATGAATAAGAATTTTAGAATTAAACTCATAAAATAAGTCAATTTCAAGGGTTTTTAAATCCTCATCCCAGTTTTGGCTTTGTTTTACTTGTTTTTACCTATCCGAGATGAAAAATATTTTACACAATTACTATTCATAATGAAAAAAAATAACAGGGGACTATTTATCAAATTTGATACTTATAATTTGAAAATATGGAATCTAATTTTCAGGAATAAATTTTTAGAAGTTTTATAAACAAATTTTCATATAATTGTGTAAAACATAATACAAAACTAATTTTTGAAATATGTGTTTTTAAGAACTATAATTAGCATATATCTTAATAATTAATATTACTTCTTCAAATGGAATTAATTTGATTAATCTATGTCAAAATTTTCTTATGTTTCTTTTAGACCATATAAAATACATAAAATCATTTTTAAATTACAATATATAATGAAAATAAATAACAATATTTGAAAAATTGATATTTTCCATTATTAAATAAAAATAAATTCTTTCAAATAAATCTGAAAATTTCATCGTATCACACATTATATACATATTTTTCAAACTTTATCTCCTTTTTGTGAAATTAATTTTTTAAAAGGGGTATAAGTTAATTATTATATTCTCTTACTAAATATAATAAATATTTTTAAATGGAATCATATTTTTTAAGCATAAAATGACTTTACCTAAAATTGAGTACGTATATATTATGAATTTAAAAATACATTTTAAACAAGTAAAACATATAAATATATTTTAAAATTTCATAAATCCTATTTAGAACCGTATATTTAATGGCTATGTTATCATATATCGTGGTTCATTTTAAGCACGATGTTGTGTTTCAAGCAAGCTATCAAGAAAATAACATTTTATTTGAAGATAAATAAATTCTATAATATCAAGGAATTATTGTGTAAGTATACATAAAATTATTATAATTGCTAAAAAACAAAAACAAAAGAAAAAAACAACCTATAATCTTGAAACCCCCAATCTAATTAGATACTAAAAAATGAAAGAAATAAGGATATACTATGTATATTTTAAAGAAAATTATCCCAAGAATATAAAAAACTTTCCAATCATAATTAATTATCCCTATGAATAATTATATCCTACATGTATCCAAGTTAATTTTTGTCAAAAAAATAATTTGTGTGTCTAAATTCCAAAACCCAAATGGACTTCACACCACAATGATGATCAAAGGTAATGAAGACAATCCACACACCATCAAATTTCTACACAATATATATTATGTAAAATGGATTATTTGAACCTCATTGAATCCATTTATTTTGAACAAAACATCACCACAAAATCCTCATGTCTCCACTATAGAGATAAGAAGTTGGATTTCCCATATTCAAATTAGTGTACTTCAATCACAATAACTTAGATCTATAGATTCTGAACACAAAAAATATTTTTATAGTACCAAAAACAATATAGAAAATAGTGTACCCAAACTATCTCACACATATCACTTATACGTTATCCCTTAGTATCAATAGTAATGGGGGACTCATGCCTCAAAAAATAAACCTTTTTTGATAGAGCATTGACCCCTATAGATGACATGTTCCTCATTGTGATTAATACACATCATCCAAGGAGATTATCTGGTACAAAAATTCAATACCCACACCCTATCACAATCAGGGGTTACCTATTCTACTAAATATATGGGTAACCCATGCTTTAGTGGCATACCATGATAAGGGATAATGTTCTCTATATATAGAGTTGTGTGAGTAACCCCCTACAGAGACAATGTATTTGTCATCAATTTATGGAGTTATTATACACCTTCATCAATGTGAATACACATAATGAGGAATGGGTCCTCTATAGTAGTTGGTACTCCCATTACATAAGTGTCTTCCAGTGAGGCATACATCCCTAATTAGTAATATTATCATGTGGTCATGTTGAAGTTAATAGTGTTTGATAATATGTATACACTAAGTAAATTAGTTCTCTAGGTAATTCTGAATTCATTCTAGCATTAAACATATTTAGAATTATGTTATCATAATATATGTAAAATTCTATTATGAGGACTAGTCCCACTTCTTATTCATAGAGTCGAAACATGAAACTTTTTTGGTGATGGATTAATCAAATGAATTTGATTCTATGATGTCCTTGGGTTCTACTATAAAATTATATATAAGGTGTTTAGATATGGTGTTTTTAGGGTTCTCTCTATTACTCTTGATAAAAAATAAGGTGTGACATGAAGTGGGGACATAGACCTCAAACACACTAAGTATTTCCTAGACCTATGTGAATCTAGATACTTATATGGTATGATTCATCTGAGTGATAAGCTACGTTGATATAAAAAATTAAAATTCTCTATTATTACTTTAAGATAATGAAAATATATTTATTCCTTACATAATTCTTTTCTAGTTACTCATTATTATAACGGATTAAATTAGAAAAGGTTTTTTTTGTATTTCAATATTTATTTCATGGAATATTATTGGTTTTATTTATACTCACCCATAAGCAGGAATAATCTCACACATTGTTTGTCAATTAATTTTATTAATACATCTAATATAAAATGAGAAAATGTTTAGCTTAAGTAGTTTTTATAAAGAATGTTATTAGTGAAACATGGTGGAATTTGATAGTGGAAATTTTTATTATTGGACACTTACCTAGATTACTTAGTGCACAATGGATAGTGGTTCCTCTTCTTAGGTTTCCCCATAAGAGGATATGGTGTTCCATCTATACATGTCTATTAAAAAGGCTGTGTTATCATGTTTATTTTTCATATTTCATGGTTTTCTCATAGAGCATAGTATTGTGTAGTTTCACGTACATCTAATGTAATATAGTTAAATTTTTATTTTTGATTTATGTGATTTAATTATTATATTTTTCATATTAAATTATATATATTTTATTTTATCATAACCTAAGGCCTTCCATATAAGATTTATATTTTTTTACAACTCACCCGCTCTTAGCATACTGAAGGCATTCTTGGGGTGGCACACTCATCTCATAGCTGGAATATGAGGGGTTATAGTGAGTGGAGTCATGTAATATTAGATAAATATGGTTTGAATACTAATCACATTAGGATGTAAACGTTTTTATATACCAGTAATTGTCAATTTATTTTATTTTAAAATAAATTATGGAATTTAAATATTTCAAAAAGATTTCATGATCATGTGAAACTATTTTGAAATAGTTTATAAAGGGTCATTTTTTTTGAAAATTATTTTGGTAAATGAATTCTATGGAGAAAGGAATTATTTTTTAGACAATGAACAAATTGTAATTAAATCCTTTGGGGTGATCTATTTTGGGAAGAATATATTGAAATAAATATCAAAATATTTATTGAATATTCCACCTAGAAGACCACCAATGGTTGTGTTAGAAGAGGTAAGTGAGAATGTGCTAGTAACTCAACCTAATTTTGAACCTTGGGTCATAGAATATCATGAATATATTCTCAAAAAAATATAGTCAATAGGAACCATGAAAATATTATATTTCCACTAATGTTATGAGTGATTTTTAGCTCCACCAACAACTAACTTTTCAGGGAAATGTACTTATATGGGAAGATATAGAGGGTATTGATTTCTAATATAATATTTTCAAAATCATAAAAACTATTGGAAAAAAATCAATTTATTTATTATGATCCTAGAAAGGGTGCCTTATTGGAGGTGGGATGTGATTCTCAAGGAAAATATTGACTATGTTCTCACTTGAGTAAAGTTTCAAGAGATCTCTATTGGGTAATTTTATCGAGATACTGTTTAGTGTGTAATGGTAATGAAGAAAATTATCCTTTAGAAATGATCTATATATGTTATGGAATAAAACACTAAATTTATATATTTTTATTTCATCACTCAATATTTTATTATAAATGATGAATCTATAGAATTTTTTTTGAATTGGTTTTTATAGAAATTGGATCCAAAAGAGGTTTGAGGTCCACTAGAAGGTTAAAAATCATATGATCGATCTTATAAAAGTCATAAGAGATGATTAGAAGAGAGAAGACATTGATATCACTAGGGGAAAAAGGTGTTTGTGTGCCTTCATTAACAAATAAAAGAGTATCCATCATTCAATTTCATTAGTGTAGACAATTAAAAAACATCAAAACTAATTATACCTATTGAGCGAAACCTTTTCATTTATTAATGATTTGAAAATTACTCTATCCCACACACATGGATTTTTATTTTTTTACTTATCCCCTAATTTTAATTTTTTCATGGATGTTATTCACCGCTACCTAATATTTTTATATTCCATACACAATTATATTTACAATTCACTTTTATAATTCATTTTTCAAAATTTATATATCATATATCTGTTTATCATTATTATAATATTATTTATTAATACCCTGTATTTTTTTTGTATTTATAACATTCTATCATAGTGAAATATTATATAGAATAGAGTTTTTAGAATGGAGAAAAAATATTGAAACTAAAAATTATTTTAGAGATAAGATATTTCAGATTTCTTAAAGTATCAATATTTTATTATTTATTTATGGGATTAATATTATGTATGTTGTTTTCTAGAAAAATAAATATGTGATGGTTATAGGGGAAGTAAAAAATTAATAGTTTTATTTAGATTTTTTCTATTTTAATGACTCTCATGAAATTTAGAATTCACTCTTAAGTTCTATGATTCTATATTTACATATTGAAGGAATTTCAGAAGAATCAATTGATTAAATTATTAAATCTACATTATTTTACTTTTATATATGTTTTGAGAAGTGTATTTTAATTTTACGTATCTATAATAATTTAGGAAAAATTATATATTTGGAAAATTATTGAATGAATATTAAAGGAAGTTATTATTAAATTCTAAGAGTATTACATATACATATTATAGAAAATTTTAGGTAGTTAGAAAACATTTAAAATTGTTTTAAGACTAAAAGAAGATTACTTTTGTGGTGGTTACTTTATTATTTTATTTGATGTTTTAGTCATGACTGTAAATATGTTTTTATATAATAGAGAGATTGTGGTGGAGTTAATTGACTATATTGATTTAGAGATGTTTGCACCAATATGGTATTGTTATACTGTGATCATGAAATCCTATTTTAGAAAAAAATAATAGGTACACCGTGATGATATTTTCATGCCATGAAGACTTGAGGAATTCAGAGTTTATGTATGAATGTGATGTATAATATCAATCACCATATGTTATATGTAACGCCCCGACCCCAGTTACCTAGAGTCGGTGCATTATTACATAACATTGACATGATCACAAGAAAGATCAAATCTCAAAAGACCGATTGGTTTAGTAGCCTTGGAAACACTAGATATATTCATAAGTTTTACATTACATCATAAAATGAAAAACTATTACAACAACATAATATCTCCACAGTCCACACTATTATCCCCTCATAATATCCCTACAGGTCATTCATAACTTACTTCTTCACATCCTGGGGAAAATAAACATAGAAAAGGGGTGAGCTCAAATGCCCAGTAAGGATAACAATATAGCAGAACATTCAAAATAAGCATAAACATTTAAGGCAATGAATTACTAAAACAAAAGCCTTTTAAACTTGAACTTCAACATAGTATGGCAAAAGTAAAATGAAATAATGCCATTTACTTATTCACATGGATATTCTACTAATCGAATAATCACATGCAAAATCAATAACCACTTTCATAATGATGGAATGCATAATGCTAAACTTTAATTTCTTTTCAAGGCCTCTTCCTAAGACCTTGGGGCTAACTGTAACCGGAACCCAACCCGGAGTGCCTCTAATAACCGGACACCAACCCGGAGTGCCTCTAATAACCAGACACCAACCCGGAGTGCCTCTAATAACCGGAGACCAAACCGGAGGGCTTACTTTTACCAGTCCCTAACCTGGAGGGCTTACTTCAACTAGTCCCCAACCTGGAACATACTTGTCCAACACATTCATATTAAGTAATGGTTGAAATATAACATAGACATTCTTATTGGAACTAGCATATGAAATGTCAATACTTTACTCATAAACCATGAATGACACATCTACAGTCAAACATATCACAAAAATTCATTACAATATGGAAGTTTTATATCATAATAGATCATCTTCAAATAATCTTAAAATCCATCAAAGGATGTTGACATAGATGAAAATGTTTTTTTAAAAATTATTGAGAGAAATATCCCTTTTTCATGAAAACATTTTAATGTTACACAATTTATAAAGTAAGGCATTTAAATACATTTTTGGATCAAAGTGTCCCATACCACTTTGAAACTTTTGAATGTAATTAACACTTTTTAAAACATTCATTTTCATATAAATAAATCCTTACAAACCATTTTGAAAACTTGGAAATAAATGAGGATGATTTAGAAGAATAAATATTTAAAACATTTAAGATGATGTTTTAGTAAAAGTTCCCTTAGAAATAATCCCTTTGAAAACTCTTTTATGAAATATGGTCATGGATAGTAAATATGTCCCTGTAGATACTTACGTAAAGACAACCTCAGATATTAAAGAGATTGTGAAGTAAACCCTTATCAATTTGGTAACTTATGAAACATACAACCCATGAAAGAGGTATCATTCAATGAAAATGTAAATACACATAAGGTAAAGTGTATTACACAAATAATACAATTATGGGCAGTACATACACCACACAAAAGATAATAGTGGAAATATGGCATGAATCTCACGGAAATAAAGAGTGAGATGAAAACACCTTACCACGTTAATCAACTGAGTCGTATGGCAAAAAGTTAATAACCACCAAATTATTTACATAATAACATGAATATAAAGATAATCATGATAATATATATCAAATTCCAGTACACAATACACCACTTTCAATAATTTAGTGGCGAATAATGGAAATCTCACGGAATTGAATGTGAGATAAGAAAATCCCTTACCTTGTACTTTTCCTTGGTTGGGGTAGGTTAACCTCCTGAATAATGGTGAAATAATTGTTATTAAATTATACAAGAATCATATACATTAATATGATATCATATATGGTCTTTTAATATTGATTTGAAAATAATATCTTAGTATTATCGTTGTTTCGGGTGTTAACTTACTTGTTTTCTTTCATATGTTTTGTTACGTAAGACATGTTTGTAAAGGATAGGTTGTATATTATTCATATCCAGAATGATATCAAGTCCGTAAAAATCATTTTTAAATCATCAAATTATAATTATACTTGAATGGATACGATGGAGAATGAATCTCATCGCGTTCGTGGGGACGGTAGTCCGTACGTACGCACGAACGCTACTTCCATTTAATTTTTATTTTAAAAGAATCGAATCCAAATGATACATAGGTATATTACTATTCTAGTATAATATAATATTTTATATATGTTACTTAAGTTCATTAACACCATCCTTTATACGTTCCATGTGTGGTATGAACGAGTCATATCATTTTAATGGGGCGGTAGTCCGCACTTCCTCAAATGAAATTATCGTATGTATATACAACATTAAACGAATAATGGTATGAAATAAAATGGAATTACAGAAGCTTATATATAAAATATATATCATTAATATCATATTTAATTACAGTTCCATCATAATGGCCACCATGAGAGGCGGTAAGATGTATTTGAACAATCATCGTTTCGTGAGGCGTTAGTTTTCCATCCACAGAAACATTATGTTCATCATCCATTAGATGGAGTTGTGTGTATGTGTAGTTTGAATCATTCTTATAACAACATCCTA
Organism: Viscum album; assembly: GCA_963277665.1. Classification (NCBI taxonomy): domain Eukaryota; kingdom Viridiplantae; phylum Streptophyta; class Magnoliopsida; order Santalales; family Viscaceae; genus Viscum; species Viscum album. The sequence continues at coordinate 1,808,780,971 of OY728160.1, forward strand.
GTATATTGTGGATACTGGTGTTGTTACAAAAGAAAGGAAATAAAAAGATTTTGGGGGTTGGAGAAGCAAAATAAATGAAAATAATTTAAGAGAAATCGTTACCTTTAATTTAGGTAACTCACTTTGGTTGGAACCAAAGGACCTCTTGAAATGCTTTCTGCCTAAGGTGAAGCTTCAAGGAGGAGGAGAGGGATGTGGGGAGCTTATTTGGGCAGGGTTTGGACGAGCCAAGTGGCTTGAGAGGTGTGAGGAATGAGTAGAAGTGGTTTCCTTTTATAAGGGAGAGGAGGGGCTCTTTAGGAAAGAGTGAAAGTATTACTTTATAATATAATTATATTCGGTTTATAATGGTCCCAAAATAATTGAGGTCTAAGATAAGATGACTCATATTCTAAATAACATCAACCAATAAGAATTGGACAAGTTTTAGATAATATTTTAATCATTATAATCTTATTTATTTAAATGATTTATTAATGAGGTAAACATTGCATCATTATTGTGTCATTAATAATTTAACTTATTTGATGTCTAAAAATTATAAATAAAATATCATTATGTAGGAAATCTTTTTATATTTTTAATGGATATTTATAATCGAAAATCCAACATGTATAACCCTATGTAAAAATTGTTCTTCTAAAAGATGTAAGCTTATGCCATTTTTATTTTTATTTTAACTTTATTAATATAATGTGTCCCTACCACATACAAGTGGCTCCAAGGGGTCCCCAAATCGACCCAAGGATGCCCATGGCTGGGTATGTGTCCACCAATAAGGTTAGGACACGTTTTAGGGTAATTTTGTATTATTATAATATTATTTTTTAACCCTTATTTACCAGATTTACCTTTAACCATGGTAAATAAAATATTTACCACAGTAATTATTCAAAATGTCTAAAAATAAAAGTTACCTATTTACACAATTTGGACATCCTGATTCCAAATATGGAATCCATTTTTATAAATTCAAAACACAGAAGTGTCAGAAATTAATTTAAAATTAATTCCCGCTGTTAAAACAAAAAGCGTGTTTTTAAGAGATAATAACTATCAAAAGATTGACACTTGTTTATGTTCGGTTTAATTGTAAAATTATGTCCAAAGACCAACATTATATTAAATGGTAAAAATATATTCTAAATATACTTTAAAACCACTCAAATTCATAATTTATCACTATTAATTATTTTGATTAAAAAAGTTGTTTTTAATTAAAATTTAGTAATTTTCACTATTCATCAAAATATGAAAGTTATCCGAAAAGTACAAAAAATTTCACCTTAGGATAAATTCGATATTCCGAATCCAAAAATTAAGTCTATTTTAAAATATAAAATATATATAATTTCAAAAAGTAGTTATTACTATTCATAACGACTGGTTTAATTGGTTGTTAGAACTCGGTGTTGCGTACAACACACGCTATCACATTATTCAAAGAGAAGCGTACCGTAGAAGCTTGGGATGTTTCATTTTAAATTTTTGATGTCCCCATTTAGTCAAAAAGTTTAAAATATAGTATTTAAAAATGGTTCACTATTAAAATTTGATAAAAGTGCAATACTGAAAATGAATTTGTTCTTGCATTATATCTAAGAAACTCATAATATGGATTCTAAAATTATAAGGATTACATAAACTTTAAAATTTATCTAATACTATTCATAACCTCTTTTGAATGGCTTGTTTGGTAAGTCATGGTGTAATTGAAATCGGTGTTGCGTGTAATTAAAGTTATTGAATTATTTTGAAGAAATAACACACTATAAAATCTTGGGGTGTTACATTCTCCCCTCCTTCAATAAATTGTGTCCTCGCAATTTGAAATTGTTCTTCGAAAATAAAAGGTTGAAAATAGAAAATATCTTTGTGGGAAAACCCACATCGGAAACTGGGTTACTAAAATTTAGTCTTAATATGAGGAAAAGAGAAATGAAAGGGTCACCACCAAATTATGATCTCGATTAGGAGAACATTGGTGGCAATTAGAGACATATAATTGGAGGAAAAATGTAAATATTTATAGGTAGTGATTGAGGTCATCAATCACAAACAAGTATAAAATTGAGGTCCTTAAACTCATCAATCTATGATGATTTGAAGTACCATCTGTTCAACAAAATATAGGGTATTGGGATAACAAATTTTTGACGTTTCAAAATATCTTAGTTGAAATCCCACATCGAAAAATGAATTAATGAGGCCTCTATTTAAAATAAAGAGTGGAAAGTATGAAGATTACCGAAAATAACACATACTAGGGTTCCATGTAGGGAAATATGGATATGGAGGAGAAATATAACCATCAATTATATGATGGAGAGTGGTAGAGAACATGGCTATGAAAAGGCCAACAATCCCAAAGCCATAAATTAGTGATGATTTAAGGTACCATCTAGGACAACATTTTTGTTCTAAGTTCCTTTTCTTAATTTTGTGGAATTTATTTATGAGATTGGATAAGATCATAAGGAGATATACTTACTTTATAATTAGAGTTTTATCCATTAATAAATTTCTACCACAAACTCATCTTTCACTCTAAAAGATAATAGAATGTAAAAAAATTCTATTTACACTATTCGTATAGGGTTCCAAAATAAACGAATTTATAATTCATCTACAAGATCTTTTAATAAAAACTACATTATTTAATCCAGGACATCTCGTGGGCCAGTGGTAGGTGATACACCCTTGTCGCCTTTCGGTTGCGGGTTCAAGTCTCGCAGCCTTGCCGGACGCGACGGGTTGCCGCCTGACCTCCGGGTTGTCCTTTTATGGCAATCCAAAATAATCCAAAATAGAACTATCCAAAATACTTCTGTCCAAACTCACAGTCCAACATTTATAAGGAAGGTAAACATAATATAGATCCTTTTTACCCCGTAATAGCATATGAATACCTTCATCATGTATTACCATATTCCTTATTGATTACATTCATGCTCCCTTATTCCATATAGAATGATGGATATACTTCATTAATACAAATTTTTTTTAAACCCCAACAATGATGGAATATAAAAATCATTAATCAGTTCCAAGGTAGTCAAGAATATCCAATATAATTTATCCAAAACAATCACATATTATTCCAAAATCACTACCTCAGTATCAGAACTATATTATGATTTATCATTCTCTCAACCATATATTTTCCAAAAATTTATCCTGCTGTTGAGTCACTTTTCTTTGTTCCACACAATCTCAAGTCCTTAATGAAATAGTACTACAGTACAATCCTTATATACTCCATAATTATTATAACAAGTACATTTTTGATACAACACTCAATTGACATAATCAACATAAGAACTCTAATCATTCCTCTTCATCTGTGGTAGTATCATAACTTGATTATTATCCAATAACATCATTTGCGGCATAGTCTGATAACTGGGACATAGGTTCACGTAGTGTCCAAAATCCTTGCAAATGAAGCATTGTACATTTAAAACCATTTTCTTACCCTTGCAGTCACGTACATTGTTCCCTTTTTCTCCACACTTATAACAAACTCCCATTCCTTTCAGGCAAGTTCAGGGTGTTTCTTTCCACAGTTACCACATATGGGAAAATTCTTCTTTTCCCTCTTCCCTTTATCCATCTTTCTCTCTTCCATCCTTTTCTTCTCTTGCTTCCCTTCAAAGCCATAGGACTCAGTAAACTCTTTACCTATCTTATCAACACATGATATTATTTCTTCATATGATGATAATACATGGGAGACTATTTATCTTATAAATTCTAGCTTAAGGCCATGAAAGATATGATCCTTCCTTCTCTTTGGATCATGTGCATTTCTGGAGTTCTCATTCCTTCTACTGGGCGCCATTTCTAAACAATGGAATACACTAGATCAGTTTATGAATCAAAATACATAATCCCATACTTATAAAACACTTAACATAAATTTAACTATTTATGGATATAATCTATAATCATAAGAATGTTTTCATTGAGGAAGTATATACTCATAATCCCTTCAAAATGATTTGTAAAGAAAAATTAGAGTTATCCTAAGCATATCCCCCGGGAGTGTCGTAACCAAGAGTGCAGCAAGGCCCGTTGTCGTGCACCAGTTCCCGTTCGAGTCTAGCTCAAAGCAGTGTTTTCGGGTTTTACCCCTAGGTACATCTGTGCCAGAGCCGCCTCTACCTGCTCGTATCCAGACAGGGATGTATTGCTCAGAAAACTCATAAAATCTCTACAATACCAAAATTCTAGGAAGTTCTTCTATACTAATCCTCAAAGTTCATCTTAGGTCTACGTGCTCTAATCAGAGTTTATCTAAATCTAGCTTCCAAGGTTTATACTAAACTTCCTCTGATACCAACTGTAACGCCCCGACCCCAGTTACCTAGAGTCGATGCATTATTACATAACATTGACATGATCACAAGAAAGATCAAATCTCAAAAGACCGATTGGTTTAGTAGCCTTGGAAACACTAGATATATTCATAAGTTTTACATTACATCATAAAATGAAAAACTACTACAACAACATAATATCTCCACAGTCCACACTATTATCCCCTCATAATATCCCTACAGGTCATTCATAACTTACTTCTTCACATCCTGGGGAAAATAAACATAGAAAAGGGGTGAGCTCAAATGCCCAGTAAGGATAACAATATAGCGGAACATTCAAAATAAGCATAAACATTTAAGGCAATGCATTACTAAAACAAAAGCCTTTTAAACTTGAACTTCAACATAGTATGGCAAAAGTAAAATGAAATAATGCCATTTACTTATTCACATGGATATTCTACTAATCGAATAATCACATGCAAAATCAATAACAACTTTCATAATGATGGAATTCATAATGCTAAACTTTAATTTCTTTTCAAGGCCTCTTCCCAAGACCTTGGGGCTAACTGTAACCGGAACCCAACCCGGAGTGCCTCTAATAACCGGAAACCAACCCAGAGTGCCTCTAATAACCGGACACCAACCCGGAGTGCCTCTAATAACTGGAGAACAAACCGGAGGGCTTACTTTTACCAGTCCCTAACCTGGAGGGCTTACTTAAACTAGTCCCCAACCTGGAACATACTTGTCCAACACATTCATATGAAGTAAAGGTTGAAATATAACATAGACATTCTTATTGGAACTAGCATACGAAATGTCAATAATTTACTCATAAACCATGAATGACACATCTACAGTCAAACATATCACAAAAATTCATTACAATATGGAAGTTTTATATCATAATAGATCAACTTCAAATAATCTTAAAATCCATCAAAGGATGTTGACATAGATGAAAATGTTTTTTTAAAAATTATTGAGAGAAATATCCATTTTTCATGAAAACATTTTAATGTTACACAATTTAGAAAGTAAGGCATTTAAATACATTTTTGGATCAAAGTGTCCCATAGCACTTTGAAACTTTTGAATGGAATTAACACTTTTTAAAACATTCATTTTCATATAAATAAATCCTTACAAACCATTTTGAAAATGTGGACATAAATGAGGATGATTTAGAAGAATAAATATTTAAAACATTTAAGATGATGTTTTAGTAAAAGTTCCCTTAGAAATAATCCCTTTGAAAAATATTTTATGAAATATGGACATGGATAGTAAATATGTCCCTGTAGATACTTACGTAAAGACAACCTCAGATATTAAAGAGATCGTGAAGTAAACCCTTATCAATTTGGTAACTTATGAAACATACAACCCATGAAAGAGGTATCATACAATGAAAATGTAAATACACATAAGGTAAAGTGTATTACACAAAGAATACAATTATGGGCAGTACATACACCACACAAAAGATAATAGTGGAAATATGGCATGAATCTCACGGAAATAAAGAGTGAGATGAAAACCCCTTACCACATTAATCAACTGAGTCGTATGGCCAAAAGTTAAAAACCACCAAATTATTTACATAATAACATGAATATAAAGATAATCATGATAATATATATCAAATTCCAGTACACAATACACCACTTTCAATAATTTAGTGGCGAATAATGGAAATCTCACGGAATTGAATGTGAGATAAGAAAATCCCTTACCTTGTACTTTTCCTTGGTTGGGGTAGGTTAACCTCCTGAATAATAGTGAAATAATTGTTATTAAATTATACAAGAATCATATACATTAATATGATATCATATATGATCTTTTAATATTGATTTGATAATAATATCTTAGTATTATCGTTGTTTCGGGTGTTAACTTACTTGTTTTCTTTCATATGTTTTGTTACGTAAGACATGTTTGTAAAGGATAGGTTGTATATTATTCATATCCAGAATGATATCAAGTCCTTAAAAATCATTTTTAAATCATCAAATGATAATTATACTTGAATGGATATGATGGAGAATGAATCTCATCGCGTTCGTGGAGACGGTAGTCCGTACGTACGCACGAACGCTACTTCCATTTAATTTTTATTTTAAAAGAATCGAATCCAAATGATACATAGGTATATTACTATTCCAGTATAATATAATATTTTATATATGTTACTTAAGTTCATTAACACCATCCTTTATACGTTCCATGTGTGGTATGAATGAGTCATATCATTTTAAGGGGGCGGTAGTCCGCACTTCCTCAAATGAAATTATCGTATGTATATACAACATGAAACGAATAATGGTATTAAAATAAAATGGAATTACAGAAGCTTATATATAAAATATATATCATCAATATCATATTTAATTACAGTACCATCATAATGGCCACCATGAGAGGCAGTAAGATGTATTTGAACAATCATCATTTCGTGAGGCGTTAGTTTTCCATCCACAGAAACATTATGTTCATCATCCATTAGATGGAGTTGTGTGTATGTGTAGTTTGAATCCTTCTTATAACAACATCATAGTATATTTTGGATACTGGTGTTGTTACAAAATAAAGGAAATAAAAAGATTTTGGAGGTTGGAGAAGCAAAATAAATGAAAATAATTTAAGAGAAATCGTTACCTTTAATTTAGGTAACTCACTTTGGTTGGAACCAAAGGACCTCTTGAAATGCTTTCTGCCTAAGGGGAAGCTTCAAGGAGGAGGAGAGGGATGTGGGGAGCTTATTTGGTCAGGGTTTGGACGAGCCAAGTGGCTTGAGAGGTGTGAGGAATGAGTAGAAGTGGTCTCCTTTTATAAGGGAGAGGAGGGGCTCTTTAGGAAAGAGTGAAAGTATTACTTTATAATATAATTATATTCGGTTTATAATGGTCCAAAAATCATCGAGGTCGAAGATAAGATGACTCATATTCTAAATAACATCAACCAATAAGAATTGGACAGGTTTTAGATAATATTTTAATCATTATAATCTTATTTATTTAAATGATTTTTTAATGAGGTAAACATTGCATCATTATTGTGTCATTAATAATTTAAATTATTTGATGTCTAAAATTTATAAATAAAATATCATTATGTGGGAAATCGTTTTAGATTTATAATGGATATTTATAATCGAAAATCCAACATGTATAACCCTATGTAAAAATTGTTCTTCTAAAAGATGTAAGCTTATGCCATTTTTATTTTTATTTTAACTTTATTAATATAATGTGTCCCTACCACATACAAGTGGCTCCAAGGGGTCCCCAAATCGACCCAAGGATGCCCATGGTCGGGTATGTGTCCACCAATAAGGTTAGGACACGTTTTAGGGTAATTTTGTATTATTATAATATTATTTTTTAACCCTTATTTACCAGATTTACCCTTAACCATGGTAAATAAAATATTTACCACAGTAATTATTCAAAATGTCTAAAAATAAAAGTTACCTATTTACACAATTTGGAAATACTGATTCCAAATATGGAATCCATTTTTCTAAATTCAAAACACAGAAGTGGCAGAAATTAATTTAAAATTAATTCCCGCTGTTAAAACAAAAAGCGTGTTTTTAAGAGATAATAACTATCAAAAGATTGACACTTGTTTATGTTCGGTTTAATTGTAAAATTATGTCCAAAGACCAACATTATATTAAATGGTAAAAATATATTCTAAATATACTTTAAAACCACTCAAATTCATAATTTATCACTATTAATTATTTTGATTAAAAAAGTTGTTTTTAATTAAAATTTAGTAATTTTCACTATTCATCAAAATATGAAAGTTATCCGAAAAGTACCAAAATTTCACCTTAGGATAAATTCGATATTCCGAATCCAAAAATGAAGTCCATTTTAAAATATAAAATATATATAATTTCAAAAAGTAATTATTACTATTCATAATGACTAGTTTAATTGGTTGTTAGAACTCGGTGTTGCGTACAACACACGCTGTCACATTATTCAAAGAGAAGCGTACCGTTGAAGCTTGGGATGTTTCATTTTAAATTTTTGATGTCCCCATTTAGTCAAAAAGTTTAAAATATAGTATTTAAAAATGGTTCACTATTAAAAGTTGATAAAAGTGCAATACTGAAAATGAATTTGTTCTTGCATTATATCTAAGAAACTCATAATATGGATTCTAAAATTATAAGGATTACATAAACTTTAAAATTTATCTAATACTATTCATAACCTCTTTTGAATGGCTTGTTTGGTAAGTCATGGTGTAATTGAAATCGGTGTTGTGTGTAATTAAAGTTATTGAATTATTTTGAAGAAATAACACACTATAAAATCTTGGGGTGTTACATTATAACTTATTAATGCGGTTAAATTTTTAGTAAAATGGATATTGCATTAGATGTTTACATGTTTTCACAATAGGATCCCCATGTTGAGAATAAAATTATTATTTTGAAGATTCCAAAATGTTTGAGAGTATAATATTTAGAATACAAAATTAGTGTAAGGAAATACTTGATTTTATCATTAGTTTAAAATTTTTTATCTACTAAATTTTATTCCAATTTTCCTCTCAAACTCATATTTTCATTTTAATTATTTTTATCCAAAAAATATAAAATTAAAATAATGTTTTTCATTTAATTTTGAAAGTTATTATTTAATGATTTATTATTTTATTGTATGGTAATCATTACTATCATTGTTAAAATGTTGACACTATGTTACTGATAATGTATTGAGTAGAATTTATCCAATGGATATTATCTCATAGAAATGGATTATATAGATCAGTCACCAGACTATGTTTAATGTAAGGATATATTATTATGTTATAACACATGGATATGTTAATGCTGACATATTTTCAAAATTGTTCATAGATTTTGAAAGATGATTTTTATAGGAGATTTTAAATAAAGTAATTAGTGATAATTGACATGGAGTGAATATCAAGGATACACAAATGAAGATTTTAAATATTTTTATAGTAATAATTATTAGGAATATTTTTATTGTGTCCGTTCAAATTGATTAACCGATTTAATATTTATAGAAGGAAGTTCAAGAAATTTATGTACAAAAATCATGGACGAAATTTTCGAGTTTATTAACTATATATACGTTGAATTATCATAGGAATGAAGACCTATTATAGATGTGTAATTCTACTTTCTATATAATATTTCTATAAGGATCAAAGATATTTATATAAAAACATATGATAAGTGATGACAATTAGAAGTTATATAAAAACTAAATGTTGAAACCAGAATAAATGAAGTATTATATATATATATTATTATTTTAATATTATCATGATGTATTATTATTATATGAGGATATGAAGATAAATATAGGAAGAAAAAGGTGAAATAATAACTTATTATATTGAGTAACATCCTGTTACTGCTATTTCATTCATTAAAGATCATTTAAAGTGAGGATCTATTCATATTTTCTAGTTGTACGCAACTGTGGAGTGATGTGTTGATATCTTATAAAAAGTTATGAGGTCCTAAATAAAAGGATATTAAGGTATAAAAAATTATTAAAATAATTTTCACCTACTTACACTCAGTTTTTGAGATCTATAGGAATCAATTTGTAAAAAATATGAATCATTCAATGGGAGTTAGTGGAGTTTACTAGGGTATGTTATTGTATCACTGAAAAACTATTAAAACCATATGCGTCCAACTCTATAAATTATATTATTTTTAATATATAAACTGTATTATGATAATAGAATATCCAAGCACATTATTATGGAATATTTAATTTTAGTGCAATTATTTAATGGACTGGATTCACACCCCTTTAAAGGCTCTGTCAACATCACTTAACTGGGAAAATAAGTAGATTTAGAGAAAGGTACACAGATTATCTATATTGGATATAATAATCTCTTTGAATATATAATACCTTAAATATTAACAACTGTTATAGAAATATCCAACTAGTCAAATACATATTATAATGGATGATCCTAGAGAGGGTATGTCTAAGATTCGATATACCTATTTTAATTTCGATTTTTTTCTATAAATAATGAATTATTATCTATTTAAATAATTTCAAATTGAATATTGACATAAAGATGATGAAACCTTATAATATTATAATTGATGAACATGATATGTGAAATGCTAATTGAGAAGATGATTATAACTAAAATTCCAATGAACTGAATTCTACAATTTTGGGATTATGACTAAATGAATTAATTAGAGTTTGTTAATGTACCAATACCTATAAAATTTGTATAATATATACATTTCTTATAGTGGAAATGAAAATTTAATAAAATTAAGTTATAATAATCAAAAAGTGAGGTTTGGTACTTTCAATATGTTTGATGATGATAGTGTAACACATATGAATAGAAGATTCACTGATATATTAAATTATGTTTCTTCTTTAGGAACAACTATACCAGAACATGATCAAACATTAGAAATTTTTATAGTTTTACCAAATAAATGATTTGGAATCTATACTTCTATTAGAAAATATATAAATGGTATAGATAAAATCATGATGAATTTTAATGGAACAATAATGATTTATGAAGCTAAAATGAAATTAGAGAATATTTATCAATAGTATATCAATAAAAACATTTTTATCTAAAGATTTATATTAAATGAATAAAATAAGTCTAAAGGATTCATATTTTTAATCATTTTAATTAGATTATAATTGTTTGGGTTCTTTAAAAAACACATGTAAATTTATAAAATATTCAACAAGAAACAAAAAATGAAAAAGGGATTCTCTAAAAACATTAATATGGAGGATGAAAATAAAAATGAGGTCATATGTGATGAATATAATAAAAAAGAAAAATTTTAGACCTGAAATCCCCCAATGAAAATTAGAAATAATATTAGTAAAATTTTATTACCAAAGGAATGGGGAAAATTATTTAAATGTTACTTGGATTGATTCTATGGATTATAGTGGTGAATCTCAATATAATACAAAAGTTTATCATTTAAATTATATAAAACATATGTGCCTTATATCTCATACTAAAGTGGTACAATAATTTTTTCTCCAAATTCTAAATATGAATGTTATGTTTTTGATAAACATAATGATTCTTTTTGTATAATTAAATAAAAATATTATCTATTCCAAAAAAATTTCAAATCTCTAAATAAATCAGATGATTATGTTCTTATTAAAATAGATAATGTTACTAAAAAAATTATAACTAAAATCTAAATTTTATTAATATAAATCCTCTTGTTGTATGAATAATAATATAATTGATAACATAAAAACAAATGTTGAAACATTGAAATGTTATATTAAAATAGAGGATTACCGTAGTAAAATCCATTTTAATATCAAATTAAATGAAAGAAAAATTTGAATTCGAAGTAATAGTGAAAATATGAATATGTATAGAATTTTTTTTGTTCCTTGTATAATTATCGAAATTATAAATATTATTAATTTTTGTTATTACATAATTACAATAAATCAATAAAATATTTTTTTATTTAAATTTACACAATTATATTGTATTAATAATTGTTATATTTAAATATATTTATCTAATTTTAAGTCTAGTATTCATATTCTAAATTTGTAGTTTTGGTTACCTGAATCTCTTAACATTAACACTATTAGACAAAAAGGTATAGTACCAAAATGAAAACAAGTTTTATTTTTTATAAAAAATTATCAACATAAGACACAATATTATATGTTTTATGGAAGTTGGTTTCTCAAATATATTAATAAATACTTCTTAAATTTCAACATCTTATTAAATTATTGAAATTCATTAAAATAATTCTTGAGGAAAGTTCACTAAAATTAGATTTAATGGAGGTCATTAATCAGTCTAATCCAGTTATGTAATTTATAATGATATTTTTATACCATTTTTATAGTTTTGAATCGAAATATAGTTATTTTGACTTATACTTGTAACTATAGAGGGAGTATTTCTTATACTTTAATCATAGTGTTAGTGAATTATATTTGTGTTCAAGCTATTTCATATAGGTGTTAAATTTTGACAAATATTTTATCTTCTATTCTTCTATATTATATATTCCTATTTTAGTAATTTAATATTTCATATCATAATGTGATATATTTATTTTAATATATTTTATGCATAATGAATGTGTCTAATTGTTAATATTTTTCACTGGTTACTCATTTTTTTAAATGAAAAAAGGATTAATTATATTATTCTATAAATTAAAACCAGTAAGAATAATATTTTTTTTCTTATTTATTATTATGTTTAAATATACAGTTCTTATGTTAATATTTTTAACACCCTGAGATTTTGGAATATATTACTCTCTAGAAAAATATTATGTTTGATAACCTATCTAACATGAAACACTAATATAATAAAAAACTATTATACATTAACAAAGTCAAAATTTCAAATAAAAAAAAAATATTATATCCATCAAATTAGAAGGTCTCAATATATATAACCATATCATGGATACTGTCTAAAAAGGTATGTTAATTGAAGATTAATTTATTTTTCATAAAAATACTTTTGTTCTACATTTAATTATTTTAATAGTAAAATTAATTATTATATAATTTAAAACATTAATTTGATAAAATGAACTTATTTTGTGAATTCCACATATCAAAATTATCCTAAGAATAGATTTTTAGATTTTTTTTAATAATTTATTTTTTAGGGGAATATTTAAAAACACAATTTTTACCATAATATAACATTTTTGATATTATTATTATATAAGAAAGATCAAAATGTTTATAAAACATTTTAATTAATAAATTATGTATTTAAAAAGTAAAATTTTATTTTTTAATATAACATAACCTATGTTTTACATTTTAGAACTTCAGTAATTTTTTTAATCCAATACAAACTATGTTTTGTCTTTTATTTAAATTAAGTTTACTTTGTTTGAAATTAGGATTCTTTTTTGAAATAAAAAAATTTATATTTTTTAAAATAAAAAATTTACATAATTAAATCAAATTACAATGATAATTTTACGCTACATAATAATTTTTGAATTAAAAACACACTTTTTCAAACAACAGTTTTTATGTTTTATGTGCACTGAACTCAAAATATTGGGTTTTATCCATTATAAATTTCAGTTGATAAAATAATTCCCATATAAAAATTAGTTATGTTAAAATTAGGTAATATTATCATTTTAAATATTAATTATTAATATTTATTACCATGGTTTAAAAATTAGTCACTATAGTAGAAGAAAAAAATATGGTAAATAGTGTTTTACTATGTATAAATGAATTAAAACATTTCAAAACCATGACATAAAATACATGTATAATATTTTTCTCAATAAATACTCTTATAATCCATTATTTTTTTTTCACTTTTTAATCTTATACCCATTAATAATGACATACCAATATTGAAATATAATGGGTTCTCCAAAAATACCAATCACTTCACTTATGAAAGGGAATCACTTCCGCTAATTCATGCTATGATTACAAAAAAAAATTTCATCATGAATGGCTTATAATTTTTTGATATTAGATTTGTATCCACATTCAAAATACTATTTTCTAAATTAGTAATCATGATACATCTATTCCCATGGTTATTTCAAAGATAAATCCCAAGTTATTGATGAGATTCAAGGAATGTCATTGAAGTTTGGAATTAATGTAATGGTTATTTTTCCCAGTTTTATATTTAATGGGACATTATTGAAATTTTGAACAATAATGTACTTTATATGGTTAGTCCACAACCCTATTTCTTTAATTTATTTTTAATATCTTTCATTTCATGATATTTTAATGTCCATTATATGGTATTCCTCTGATGTTATTTTCATTTTTTCATTACCACCACCATAAAGGTTCTTTATTGACATAATGGATTTCCTTGAGTCACTATGATTCCATTTGAACAATTTTTTTACTTTATTTTTACCCCTTTTCTATGATGATTATAGATTTCAATTTCTATTTGGAGAAAAAGAATTAATTTAAGGCACATTCTATAATGAAACTCTTCTCAATTAAAACATAACATTATTAATAACAATTACCATTAAATTTAATTATTATTTTTGTTCAATGACCACATTTTTTATTTTACCCAATATCCTCCTTGATATTGAAAAAAATAAAAAAATTTATCTAATTTGACCAATTTATTCCCCTTCTCCTATTTTCAAATGAAACTTTTATTAACCATTCTATAATATGGGTATTCATTAAATTTATTTCAAAATATTAAAATGGTTTTTAGTGATTTGAAAATAAAAAAATTTATATCCCAATCCACATTCAATATAAAAACCAATTTATAATTTTCAATTCCCTATTATTGAATATAATTTTTAAATGTAAAATTTTCATATGCTTTTAATTCACCTTTTAATGTGACATGAAACATCATATTTTATGAGTATTGTGAAATATTTTTCTAAATATTATTTCCATATTTCTATCAACATATATGAATTATCCATTATGAATCTTCATTTCTATATTTCAAATGTTTATAAGTGACATTAATTCTTTATGATTTTCAAATTAAAAGGAATTTTTTTTTTCAAAACTAACAGTTTGATTTTTAATGGAATTTGAAATTTTTAAAATTGATTTTAATGGATTGTGTTATTAATAATAAATTATTCAATGTTATTAAAATATCATTTATTTTATAAAATTATTCATTGTGAGACCATTTTTAATATTTAATGGTTATTATATAAAATATTTTATCTATCTCGATGTTTTTCATTTTGAATAAAAATATTTGAGGTGTTATCATGAATTTCAAAAATGGTTGTGTATTTTTTATTTTTCAAAGTGATTTATCCAATACCATTAAGAAAATGTTTTGATCTATTTCATCATATGTTACAAATTAATTTTTTTCTTCCACCATCCATTTTTTTATTTAGGTGGCTTATGAATTATTGTTGGATTTCTTTTCATGAGATTCATATATTTTACGGTGAGTTAATTAATTGATTTTTATAGTTTGAATGTTCATACAACATAATGTGTCACATATGTATGTATTATTATTATTATCAAGGTTAAGGTCCTATATATGCCTTCAATGCATCGGTAAAGTTTATATCTTATTACCTCCAAAGGGTAAATTGGAGAATTATCCCAAACTGAACGGTACATGTGAGTTTTATCCCAGGAAAAAGGGTATAAAATAGTGATATTATAGGCCCAATAGAACACAATAGGATTATCCCAAGCCTAATTAGTGTAAGAATGTTTTAATACAAAGACTAATATGGGTAAAAAAGTGGAAATCCCTAGAAGAATAAGGGTACACGAGTAGTAACCCAAGCCTAGGAAGGTACATAAGTGGTTAGCCCAAGCATACTATGTGATGAATATAACTACCCTAGAATTTAATTCAAAAATATTTCATCTTATTAAATGAATATTCATTACAAATCATTACAATCCATGATATAACCATAAAGGTTTAGTGTCTTTAGAGACATGGGTATATAAGCAACTAGTTCAAATAAATATTTAAGTTATCCCCAATGAAGTTATCCATAACTAAAACACTCCGTACACATATCATTCTTAAAACCATTATTCATGTCATAAAAAAATTTAATACACAAGAAAAGGGTAACCTCAAATACCTAGTAAGAGTAAACATGAAAGACATCAATCAATGATCATATATAAGAACTTCCTAAGAATAAGGATATGATAACATGAAACTATCAATATAAAATAATAAAAAATAATTCATATATCATAATAATGAGACATGGAATAATAAATTAGTATTTCACATGATTTTGGAATTTTCAAAAAACCACTCATTATTCACTAGTTAAAATCATAAGAATATTAATCTATCATAAGAGTGTGGAACCATAATTTTCCTAGAAACTATACCATATTCCAGGTTTAAGTATTAAGACCATCATATCATAGAGGAATAGGAATGAACCCCTATTTCTCATATCATAGTAAATCATGAATCACTACCCATTTCCCATATCATTGTGGATGAAACATCCCTACACATTTCCCATAGTATATCACACACATCAACTCTTTGCCATTAATTTTCTAATGAGATATAAGGCTTTACCCAAGAAATTATAGTGCCATAAAGGACCCACCTAATGCTTAAAGAAAAATAGATGGATGTGTTCCACTAGATAGAAAAAACATTCATCAATTCATTATATCATAAAATATATTTTAAAAAATGTTTTCATAAACACTCAATAATTTCATCTATGTGTAACCCATGGGAACGAAATGGGTCTTATAAAGATTTATTTATAAATTAGTTATCCTATAATAATAAAACATGTTAAATAGAATAATCCATAAATAAATTTCATTATAATATATCCATTGAAATAAATTGGAAGGGATAATATGTAAAAAATTAAACTCATCACTTCATTGAGGTGGGAGTCCACACGTATTCATGATAAATGTTTTTGATCCCTAGATGATTGATAAGACATGTATAAGAGTTTTTCCATTATAATAATAAGAATTTTATGTATTGAGGATACTTATTTCATTATTTTAGATTGGAAACCATATATTTTGAGTATCTAGAAGATGAAATTAAATTGAAATTACACATTTAAGAGTTACACCTTTTCATTGAGAAAGATCCTTTGGAAAAAATTATAAGACCTAAAAATTGATTTTTTGAAAGACTAGAGGCATTAGGTTGTGGAAAAAGAAAGATATAATTTTATTTAGGTAGTGATTTTCCATTCTAGTTGGCTCAAGTTTTTTAATTAGGGAGAAGATGTGGTACCCTTTAATAAGTGAGTGTCGGGACACCCTTAGATTTCTCAAAATATTTAAATATATTATATTTCATGTGCTATTGGGGAAATGGAAATATAATTCAATGATAGGATGAGTATGATCTAGAATCCCCTTATATAAAAAAATAGACATGTTTAGGTGATTCTTTAACCCTTATCACTTATTTTTAACCCACTGTTAACCCTTTTGTTTATTACCACGATATCAATGATTTTTAATATTTATTTGTCATGAATGTTACTATAAATTGAAAATTGACCTGTAAGTGAGTAATGGGTGATATTCTACACCATATATCATTTAATTTAAAAAGTTAATATTTTTATGAATTAACAATAATTTAATACAATATTTTTTGACATATGATACCATTAACATCATTTTCATATCTATTCACAGACAATGATAATAAAAGCAAGAATAATAAAATATAAATCATGTAAAAATTTTAACACTTAAAAAATATGATATATTTGAGTACAAAATTAGCTAAAAACCATAATACATCCAAATTTTATTACTTATAATATATTTTAATTTTTTTATATTACATGAATTAGTACCATTCCAAAATTGTATAATAATTTAAGGTAACAATTCCATATCAAAAAATTAATAATAAATTATAATGATAAATAAACTACATTAATATTAAAAAAACAATTTACAGTAGAACAAATATATTTTTATCCTTATAAAGAAAATATTAAAAATATTAAAACAAACATAATGACATTTTTTATTAATTTTTAACTTAAAATAATATCATGGCCATTTTAAAAGGTATGTGTTCAGTACATTTATCAGCCTAATATCATAGTATTAATCATGTATTTGGAATTTTACACTTACAAAGGTGAAACATATTTACCTTGTTAAATATTGATAATGGAAAAAATAAGTGAACTATTAATGCAAATTTTTTCTCCTGATTCCAAATATGGAATAAATTATTCTAAATTAAATTTCTAATTGTGGAGAAAATAATTTTTAGAATAAGCACAAATTGTGACATCTAGATTTTTGTTTTCATCCTTTTTTTGGTTCATCTTTTGAATATTGTTTTTTTCTCTTGAGTTCCGGGTATGATGGGTTTTAAATTTTCAGTTAATCCTTTCTTTATTTTTGGCCCTGTGTTTATTCATTAGTTTATCCTATAGTTTTTGGTGAAAATTAGGTATTTTGAGTTCAGTATAAGGCAGTGCATAGATGTAACATAGTTGGGGGAAACTATGTGTCCAAGCCTTATTTAATGTACAACTTAAGGGTTGGTGTATAAGGCTTAGTGCATAGATTTCACACAGTTTATCAAATTTTGTGGTAAGCATGCGAGGAGCCTACATCTCTTGATAGAACCATTTTTCACAGTTGGAACATGGTTTTCTAAAATGAGTGGATAAACCCTGAGAGTGCCCAGTGTGTCTATTAAGGGTCATACAGTTAGTGCACAACTTGGGAAATTGTAAGGCCAAACAATGTATAATGTCGAGATCTTAAAAAAAATGTGAAATTTCTATTCTAAACTCTTAAGATTTTTAACCCAAATCACCCATTTACTCACCCTAGTTTTTGTAACCCAAATAAGTATTCTCACTCATTATTCATGTTTCTTCCTCCCTCCCATGTGTAGACATAAAGGATCTCTTCAAGGTTATTTGGCTATATCTTCATGGTAATCCTTTCTTTTCTTCTCCCTCTTCCCCTTTCATATTTTTTTTCTTAAGTTCCTATTCTCCCTTGGTCACATGGATCTAGGTTTTATGTTTCCCTTTTTATATTTTTGAGTTATTTCTTGGTTAGGTGCTTTCTTGGTTGTTCTTAGCTCCCAGGACCCGTGCGAGATTGTTTCAGATGTGCGTTGTTGAAGCATCATGAGTTTGAAGAAGGTTTCCCTTTTCACTTGTCCTTTTAAATTTAAAAATCATTGGTTTAATTATTTTTAATTCTTAATTATATGTTAAATATTCATTTTATATCTTTGAAATAATTTTTTGGTGTCAAACATGTTGATTTCTTCCTTTCTTTTTGATAAATGGATTTTTTTTGAAATGTTTCACCTAAAGTGTTTAATAAAATTCCTAGTTAGACTTGGAATGTGATTTGTGATATTTAAATAATGGTCTGTCTTGTAAATAAATTTTTATCATTTTAAAACGTGTTTTGTGTATCTTAAATGTATTTCTTAAATGGTTTGGATTAGAATGTATTGGATGTTTCATGGTTTGGAATTTTAAATAATGTTTTTTTGGTTTGAAAACTTGGCATGAGAGAATAAATGAGATTTTTAAAAATGATTTTGAAAAGAAAAATGTTATATTTTCACCTTTTTGGAAGGATGGTTTTTATTCTATTTAAAATGGATTCTTACAGCCCATTTGGATGTTTTGTAAAATTAGTGAAAATAACTAACATGAAATCCCTTTGTGGATAATATTCTTGTATTTTTTATATGTAATGAATGGGACATCATATATATGGAATTAATATGATCCATTCTATTGAATGGGTGGGACGTTCTGACTATGGACACCTCATGGCCCATTTACGTTGAGTGTAATAGGAGATCCTCTGTGTGGAATACTTTGAGATCTATGTGTTATTTGGTAAGAGATTGATCATTAGGGCGACTCAGGGTGATTCATTCTATGTGAAATACTTATAAATGATAAATTTTCATGTGATCAGATGCTCAGTTAGAATCATTTGACTCAAACCCTTTTTATACTCTTGAAATGGGAACCTGGCATAGCTATAGAATTTTATGAGAATAATTCTTGCACTGGTTAGGATTAAACCCTAACTAGTGGACCATAACAGGGAATTGGATATGATTTGTTTATTGTTGATATGGTATAGCCCCAATACGTCAAACCATTTAGGGCGTGATCAAGTGTGTGGGAGAAATTTGATGTCATCGAGTGAGGAATTCTTTCCAGGATGAGTCAAGATGTATTGTTTGGTCTATATTATTTCCTGAGATCCTAGGTTATCACATGTCTATTGTCACATAGTTATATTTAGCTGATGATTAAAATATATGTCTGTGGTTATCCTTGGGTGGTTATGTCCATTTCCCTTATTATGTGATCATTGTTATATCTTACATGCATGGTGTACTTCTTAGATAAATTTTGTGTGTTGTATTTCAAGGGTTTATGGAAAATGTCATGAGAAATGTTTTACACACTATTTATTCCTTATTAAAATGAAAAAACTTATTTTCTCTTAGAAATACTAATGATTACCTTTTAGGGAAGAATGTGGGTATAAATGAAAAAAGGTAAATGGGCCATGTTTTGTTTTAAAGTGAAAAAATGTGTGAAAAACCATACTTTTATATATTGTACTTCAAACCTAAAGGTGTCCTTTATTTTATTTCAAAGGAAGTGATTGGGGAATAGATTTTTTCAGGTATGCCTATAGAGTTTTAATACTAAAAACTATAGTTATTTCTTGTTTTTAGACTTTGGTGTAGGTTCTTATCATGGTCTTAATTTACATGGGTGATGGTTGGTTTTGGTATCAAAGAGTGACTCTTGGGGTCACATTGATATATTGTGGTCATCAGGATCAGTTTAGGATTGATTGTATTGTTTTTTGGATTTCATTAATTTTCTAAAATGATGTTCTGTTTGGTTATTTATTTATATTTGGTTGTTTTATTTTGATTCCATTGTTTTATTTATCTATATTGGGAGAAATAATTCCCCTGGTTTCTCTGTCGATTCTTGACACTACTTTCTAGCCAATGGGGATTAAGAACACCCTTCAGGCCTTGCCACAAATCGACTTGTGTGGCCGGTTCGGGGTTTACCTGGGTTGGTTTGTGATAAAATGGTATCAGAGAAGGATGTTTAGTTTGAGGACCTTGCTTACATAGTGTCATTTGTTATTTGGGATTTCAATGTATATGGAGTAAAACTTTCAGAACATGGGGTGCAAGTTTGGGGGAGGGTCTGGCCAACACTTCTTGGACCAAACCTTGGGTTTCTATGGGAATCTGGGTTTTTTTTGATTTATCTAGTTCTTGTTGGTTGTTTTGTGTTTGGGATATGAAAAGGGAGTTGATCCAATGGTCTTAGTGAGCTCAAAAGTCCTAGAAATCCATGTGGAGCTGGAGACAAGGTTCTAGAATACTATCCATGATAGTGGTGAGTATGACATATAGCTTCAAACCATATGTACAAGTCACCCATAGACACTAGTTTCATCCTTTTGAGTGTTTTGGATATTTATTTATTATGAATTTTTTTAGTTTTTTTTGGAATTGTGAAAATAGGATTTGTAGTAGTAATTTTTGGGTTTTTGAAGAATGGGAAATAGATTTTCAGAAATAATTTCCAATATGGTTTTAGAAAAATAGATTTTTATAAAAAAAATTTGGGGTAAAATGGGAATGGTTTAATGAGTATGGATTTAAAAAAATCTGTGGAAAATTGAAATTGTTTGTTTGGAAAATATAATTTTGTTTTAAAGAGGGTTATTGAAGTTTTATCTAAATAAGAAGAAATGAGTTTTTGATCAAATGATTTTTGATGAAATGAGATTTGTTGAGCTACTAAAAATGTTTGGAATATTGTGAATTGGATTTTGGACGGAGTTCATGGGAGTTTATTTTGATCATGATAAAATGGATTAAAGTGTAGATTCTGAAAATGTTTTTCGATTAAAGGATAATGATATTTTTAATGAGTTTAGTGACTTTTGAAATTAGAAGTGGGTAGAGAATGTGAAAAAATGGGTTGAATTTTTTGTTTTGAAAAGTGGAAATGTTTTGTTTTAACCTTTGGTATTCCCATGAGTGAACACATGCATGTATATGCGAGGTAATGTAGATGGTTGATGGCATGGGTGGACGAGTTATCAAATTCGCATGAGTAGATGGGTGCCTGGGTTGGGACAAAAATGTGCATGCGAGTAAGGATATAAGAGATACTATTGGGGATTGTAAAACCCACCATGTTTCTTTCATTTAAATTTTTTATGAGGGAAATTGTGATGATTCATAAACCAATGGTTTTTTAGATTGTTTCCTTTGATTTGGGAATGATGTTTGTGCGATGTTTTGAGTCTGATAACTCTTGTTAATGATTTTATCTTGATTGAGACATCAATTTTATTATTTTATTTTATCTACCCCCTTAAATATTTTATAGATATTCGAGGTGTGGCTGCGGGTAGTTTACTATTGTCAATCCTTCTAATTGATCAACCTAAGGATTTCATTCTTGAGTTTTTAAGATGAAACATCATCTATTTTATGTGAAAAAAATTCTCTCAATGAGGAAGAGTGGATATAGAAAATTGAAAGGATATTTAGTGTTTTTCAGTTTCCACAGTTATTAAAGGTAATATTTTCTACCTTTATTCTTGATGGTCTGACCTAAAAGTGGTGGAAGTAGGTCTCTTGAACCAATCCTCGAGAAGATCTTACCTAGTAATTGTTCAAGGAATCATTCATCCATTAATATTTTTTTTGATGTAGTACAGGTAAGGAAGGGGATGGGGATGTTTTTCCACTAGTAAGGTGATGAATCCATTTTTCAATTCTTTTTTCATTTTGTGGTTCTAGTCCCTTATCTTCTGGAGTTGGATACTGAAGATTCCGAGAAGGCTCAATGTTTTGAGAGTGGAATTCTTCCTAATCTATAGTTGAGGGTGTTAGAGTTCGGTTCGACCTATTTTTCCAATGTGGTAAGGCATGCTCTTAATTTTGAGGCTATGTTTATGGGAGTGCATAAGGATGATAGTCTTACTCTGATATCTGAATATATTGAAGTGAATTCCAATAAGAAAACATAGATTTGACATGAAGTTGTTGGTGATGGTCATGGTATTAAAAGGGCTCTTGATCTTTTTTCGTCATCTTCTAAGAGCATGATCATTGTGTTTTATCAGTGTGTAAAGTAAGATTATAAGAAGATATCATTTCTAATTACTTTGAATAACTTTTTTGACTATTCATGCCTATGTAACTTGCAATGCTTTTATTAGAGTGTTTCTAGGAAGCGATGTGGAGGCAGTTTACAGGAGTAGAGTGCTGTTTGAGGATTAGTTTAAAGTCCCTTTCTATGTGTGATTCTTTTTTTGTAATGGTTGTGTCTTATTTGAATTGTTTAAGTTGTTTTTTGGAACTCTTGGAGCTTTCATTTAAATGTAAGCACATTGATCTTTTAGAAGTTCATAATTCTTTCCATTTTGGGTGAAGGTGTGCGTCATTTAGTGTCTTATTTGTTGTATTTCTCATTTTATGTTAAAAATATGTGCATGTGTGTATATATCTTCGGAATCCTATTTATGTTTAAAGAATAAGTCCTAGTTGGGGATCAATGGATCCAAAATGTGAGGAAATGGATACTTAAAACATTAGGGCACTAGCCATTGGCCCCAGAATAAAGCTGGTTCATAGTTAGGAATCACATATATGTGAGGGAGCTTGGTATATATTTTATATTCAGTGCGATAATGGATATATTTTAAGTTTTCATGTTGTATATTATTCATCTTGAAGGTCATGTTTTTTGGAAATAAGTGTAGGTACCTTGTTTCATTTTTACGATACTTGTGTGTTGAAGTTTACACTTTGGTAATAAAAGGGCATGGTGGTCTAATTTTATATTGAAATTTTAGTGATGGTACCATCTATAATGCGAGACTCTGAATTGGTGGTCCTTATGGGAGTTTTTTTTCTACAAGAAATGTTCCTAGGGTGTCCTGCGGAAGGTTATGTTGATTGGGAAACCAAATAAAATTTTAAAATGGTGGGGAGACCCACCAAGGGTCTTTTTATGTTTCCTCCTAGAATTAAGTATAGATAGTTTATTTTTTAATAGCGGGGAGTCTATTCAAGAATCATGTGTTGATAATTCAGTTTGTCTACAAGCATTGGTCCGATAAGAGGTGGTTCATTTCAAAAGTTATTAATTTTTGAGTTCCTCTCTATTTGTGGAAAACATTGGTCTTTTGGAGCACACTCAATGGGTTTTTTGTATTTATAGGTTATGAAGGTTGTATTTTTAGTTTTATATTGTCACTAAAGAAGTAGTTTGCGTTTTTTGGTTCATTTTAAATAAGAGGTATGAGTTTTGTTGGGTTGTGGTTGAGGTGTTCTTATCTTGAGAGGTTAGAACATGTGGTTATTGAATTCATGTTTCATTGATCCATGAACTGGAAATTTTTTTGTGGATTTCTTGGGGAAGAAAGAGTTAATAGTTCAGAGAATTGTGACACCCAATTTTTTGTTTTCATCCTTTGTTCTGGTTTATATTCTGAATATTTGTTTTTTCACTTGAGTTCTGGGTGGGATGGTTTTTAAATATTTAGGTAATCTACTTTTTATTTTTGGCCCTGCATTCATTCCTTAGTTTATTTGAGAGTTATTAGTGAAAATTGGGGTTTTAGGCATGGAAGTATGTAGTGAACAGTTGGAACATGGTTAGGGAAAACCATGGTGTCTAGCCTAGGTAATCATGCAACATAAGGGTTGGTTTCTGAGGTTTGGTACATGGATTATGAACAGTTTATAAAACCATTCAGTAACTGTTAGATGAGGCTCTATCTCTTGGAAGAATAATTTTGCACATTTGTCACATGATTTACCAAATTATATAGCCAAAATGTGAGGATGTCCATTTTGTGTCTAGTAAGGGTCCCACAGTTAGTGCACAATTTAGAAAATCATGTCTCTTTACCATATGTAGTGTGTGGATCTTAAAAAATTATGAAATTTATATTCTACCCTAATAGTAATTTTAACCAAAATCACCCATTTCCTTCTCCCCTGGTTCGTTCAACAAAAAAGAGGCTTCTCCCTCGTTCCTTAAGATTGCACCTCTCTCTAAAGTGTAGACCTAAGGGATTTATTCACGGTTTTGGGGTATATATTAAAGGTAATTCTT
Organism: Viscum album; assembly: GCA_963277665.1. Classification (NCBI taxonomy): domain Eukaryota; kingdom Viridiplantae; phylum Streptophyta; class Magnoliopsida; order Santalales; family Viscaceae; genus Viscum; species Viscum album. The sequence goes on from OY728160.1 coordinate 1,808,806,003, forward strand.
TATTTTATTCCCCTATTACTCTTTCATCCTTTCTCTATTTATTTCATTTTCTCTATTGGTCTTGTGGATATAGGGTTTATGTTTCCCTTTGCTTATATTGGGGGTATTTATTTTTTAGGGTTTGTATTGGTTGCTCTTGGCTCTTGGAACCTTGGCGAGGTTGTTTCAGATATGTGTTGTTGAAGAAATGCAATTTTGAGGTCGATTTCACTTTTCAGATGTCTACAAAATTTATGAATCATTGGTTTCATGATTTTCACACCTTCCCTATATGTTAAATATTCATGTGTGATCTTTGAAATACTGGTTTGGTGTGAAAGTGTTGATTTATTCCTTTTTTTGTAATAAATGGAATTGCTTTGTTAAATGTTGCACGCAATGTTTTTAATAAAATTTTCACTTGTTCTTTGTGAGTGATTTGTGATATTTTAATCATGAATTTTCTTATAAATTAATTTATATCATTTTAAAAGGAGGTTTTGGTTCCTTAAATGGGTTTTCTAGATTTTTTCAATTAGAAATTGGTGGATGTTTCATATTTAATAAAATGGTTTGGCATTTTAATGAAAGTGTTTTTGTTTTGAACATGTGGTGTGAGAACTAAAATTTGAATTTTATAAATGATTTTGAAATGGAACATGGTGTATTTTCACCATTTTGGAAATTTAGTTTTGATTCTATTTAAAAATGATTCTTGGGGCCCATTTGGAACTTTTTTGAAATTGTTGAAAATGACTATCCTTAAAACCCTTCTTGGATAATCTTATTTCTTTATTTATATTTAATCAATTGGATGTCCTTACCATGGAATCATCATGATCCATTATTTTGAATGGGTGGGATGTCCTTGCTATGGAATCCTCATGACCCATTTACCTTGAGCATAATAGGATATCCTTAGTATAGACTCATTTGAGATCTATGAGTTGTAAGGAAAACAATTGATCCTTGGTGTGACTCAGAGTGATTCCTATTGTTTTAAATAGTTATATATGACAAATTTTCATGTTATTGGATAATCGATTGGAATTGTTTGGCTAACTCCCTTATTGTACACCTGATATGGAAACTAGGCTTAGCTAGCGAATTTTATGAGAACAATTTCTGCACTAGTTTGGATTATGCTCTAACTAATGTCCAACAGAAGTGGATTAGATATGTTTGGTTTATTTTTTCTATGACATTGTTCTCCTTGGTTAGTCTATTTAGGGTGATATCGATCATGTGGGACAAATTTGATGTCATAAAATGAGGCGTGCTTTCCAGGATGATTTAAGATGTATAGTATGTTCTTGACTATTTCACGACCACCTAGGTTCTCCCATGTATATTGGAACATAGTTATATGAAGTGTATTATTGAAATGAATTATTGGTTGGTTATACTTGTATTCTATTCTCCATTTAACTTATTATGTGATCATTTTTGTTGCTTATTTACATTGTTAATTTTTTGGATAAAAATTGTGCTGGGAATTTAAAGGGGTTTGTAAAAAAAATTCGAAGCATTTTTCACACTTTTTTATTCCTTTTTAAAATAAAAAAATCTTCCTTTATCTTTGAAATGATAATTGTTCCCTCTTAGGGAAGAATTTGGTATTAAATGGAAAAGGGGAAATGGAACATGTTTTATTTAATGTGGAACAATGTGCATAAAAGATTATATTTATATATTGTAATTCAAACATGATGTTGATGTTTCTTTTATTTTAAAGGAAGTGAATTTGGAATAGATTTTCTTAGTATGCTTGTGAAGTTTTAATACTCATGACTATAGTTAATTTTGGTTTTTATCCTTTGGTGTAGGTTATCATCTTGGTCGCAATTACCATGGGTGATGGTTGGTTTTGGTATTAGAGAGTGACCCGTGGGGTCACATGGAGATGTTGTGTTCATTAGGTTTATTTTGGGATAAGTGGTATAGGTTTTTGTATTTTATGCTTCTATCAAATGATTTTTATCATTGATATTAATTTATATTGGATTTTTCTATTTGGTTATTCTGTTTTATTTATTTATTTATTTTTATTTAGAGAAATTATTCCCTTGGTTTATCTGTTTATGCCTTGCAATAGTTTCTATCCTGTGGGTATGGGGAATTCCAATCAGTCCTTTCCACAGATTGGATTGGGTGACTGGTTCTAGGTCAACTTAGGTTGGTTCATGACATGGAAAATTAAATTAAAACTATTTTTTTTAGAAAAAATAATTTTAAGAATAAAATTTAATTTACTTTATCGCATAAATAGTAATAACATTTACATTAATTTTATATAATTTTATTCAATATATGATCAATAATTTTCATTAAAATCATTTATTCGTAGTGATTAATTTCATTTATTAAGATAATAACACATTACATGCATAAGAATAGTTTTTTAGAAATAAAATGCTTTTACATTCAAATTATTTTGTTTTCATTTATAATAAAATTTAAACCATTAAATTAATTTTATTGATGTGTTAAAAATAATTTTCAGAAATTTATTTAGTCATATTCAAAATCTCCAATCCAACAATTTGGAAATAAAAATAACATTTAAAAACCTTATTTTACTACTATACCATGATCCGTTAAAACCCAGTCTTATGAGAAAAGAATTTTATTGAGAAAAAAATTTAATTAAAGAGAAATATGTAACAAAAAATGATGATGTTACATTATGATCCCCAAATAAATTTCCCCCTATAATTTATTTCTTGACAATAAATGGTTTATTATTTTCAAATACCTTTTATGAAAACCAACATTGTACATGGGTATAATGAATATTCCTTTGAAAAGGGGAATCAGGTAACATAATGGTTAAATTAAATAACAAATAATTAGGTTCATGCATAATTATAACATTTGGAAAAGTGAAAAAATATACATAGAGTATAAAAATATTTTTATAGATATAATATCAAATGATAGAGAACATGATCATTAGAGTCTTAATGTCCACAAAACCATAAATCAGAAAGGGATAAAGAAGTCCATCAATTCATCAGATGAATAAGTAAGTAAAAAAATTTATATTTAATGATCATTTTCCAAGAGTTTAAGGACTATTTTATTATAATTATTAAGTACATGAGAAAATATAGTTACAAGATTGATTTCCATTTCATAAGAATTATTTTAATAATTTTTTTAGATTCAATAAATTTCCACTTCTATCTCATCTATCACTCCCTGAAATGAATATTCATTGTGAAGTTTTTATACACGAAGTACAAAAATAATCTTCAAATAGATCATAGGATCAAAAAAATATCATTTCATTTGTTAAATATTTAAATACTTACTAAAATTGAAATGGTTAACACATGTCATCCAACACGAGTAAATCTTCATACACCATTTTTCAAATTATCAATAATAACACCGAATATTAATATAAGGTCATTATATAAATATATAACTATAAAACTCATCAAAAAATGAAATTTAAAATTTGAATCTCAATTATTACAATTAATTGACTACATATTCTTCTATGAGAAACTTAACAATATTCACCAAAGAATATCAATCGCTCATAAGTTCATATACCAGATATTTATATACACTAATCATATAGTCCCCAAAATATTATAATCATTTCAGTAAATTTAATAAATCCCAATAATACCAAATTAAAATCATATATGCATCAAAAATTTAAATTTATATAAACTATAAAATATAAATTATCAATATAAATCATCTCAATATCCCAAATAAAAATTATTATCTTAACAGAAAAACATATTAGGAGTTACCTATCACCAAATAATGTGGTTTCAAAAAACATCACATTACCACTAAATCCCTTTTCTAGGTTATACATACCATTAAACATATTCATGAAAATACTCAATAAAAAAACTATAGAACAATACTTAGTTGTTTAATGATTCTGATAACAAAAATATCATTGATAAAACACTTATAACACATAATTCATGAACTGAAACACATAATCACATCAATTATCCCACTTAAATGATTGGAATATTAAATTTCATTTATTATTATATGAGTTATCCATTATAATTGGGAATTGAGTTATATAATGACCATGTTCCCTACACATATCACATTGAACTATTAATGGTACCATATGTTGAACAACATTTTTCCTCTATTAAAATCATTATTTTTCATCAAAATTTACTTTATTTATGTCTTAGTTTTCCACACCCAAAATATTTTCCTATTCCTTTGAGATAATTACCTTGGAGGTTCTTTCCAATTTATCATAATATAAGAAGTTGAATCTTATTTCCTCTATCTCCTTCATAGAACACCATTTTTATTAAATGTGACCCATTTAGAAACTCTCCAATATTCAAGTTGTTAATAATATATTGAGATATCCTATTAGGATTAATAAAAATATTTTTACTTCCGTCTACCATATCATTTAGTATCATATTAGGAAAATCACCACATCGTTTATTATATTAATTTTTAACATAATTTATCTTGGTTCATTAAATTACCTAAATAATAATAATATTATGGGGAACAATAAGCAAAATGAGAAATCCTTTAATCATAAAAAATTATTCATAGGTTATCTAAACAATTAAGTATTAATTTAAATCTATATCACCAAAGGTATAACCCAATTCTTTCATTTTATTCATCTTTTGAAATTCTTCATAATGAGTCATAAATAAAATTTGAATTCACTCAACCATATCCTAAATAAGTTTCAAACAAGGTGAACTATAAGAGATCATTCATCATCAACCAAAATAATATATGAGATATACTTGATCAAATCATTCAGAGGGTTTTACCACATGATAAATATATGAAAAATACAATCTCCACCTATAGTATATATACATGAATTTATTTCTAGGAAAACCATGCAATCTTTATATTATAATAATAATAGGATGATATCCTATACATTGTCTTATCTCTATAGTTTTTCACTATATATCTCAAATCCAAATATAGAAGAAGAAAAATAAAAAAAATACTCTCATACTAATTATAACAACCCATGAATTACCTAAATTATTATTACATCTTATTGGATGAATATTATTTATATTTCATTACGATACATGCCAAAATCATAACGGTTTAGGGTATTTATAAGCGTTGATATATAAAAAACTGGTTCATAAAAGATCCAAATAATATATCACAATTTTATTAACTACTAGATCAATTTTAAGCCAATTCATACTTAAATCCATTGTTTATAACCAAGGGGAAAAATTAAAATATAAGACAGGGTGAGCTCAAATTCTTAGTAAGGGAAAACATGAGAGAAATTAATCAACGATCATATATAAGCATATTATGAGTACAAGAGTATTATAACATGTGATTTTCATTACAAATTCATACCGAATAGTTAATATACCATAATCAAAAGTCCTAGAATAAAACATTAATATGTTACAATACTGATTAATTATCAAAAAACACTCATGATCGATGAGTTCAAATAATAAGAATATCAGCATGTCATATGAGTGTGGCACCATCATAGTCATGAAAACCATAAAATATGAAATGGATGACTACTGAGACTATTATATCATAGATAATTATGAATTTTTTTTCCCCTATATCATAGTAGATCATTCATCACCACCCATCTCCTATATTATAGTGGGTCAGATATCCAAAAATATTTATCAAACTGGATCAAGCACATCAACTCATTTCCTATAATTATCACACGGGTCATAAGATTTTAACCAATGTAATGGAGGGATATAATAGAACCACCTTTGATATATTGAAATTCATATGTATGTGTTCCAAAATATCATTAATCATTAATCAATTAATTTTATAATATCCTTTCTATTGAAAATGGTGTTCATTAACATGTCATCATTTCATAATAGCATTAAACTTGTAAAATAAATGTATTTCATAAATAGTTCAGCATATGTTAATTTACTTATGTTAAAAAAACATTTTTATTGAATAATCCTTAAATAATTAAAATCATTATCCATCTATAGATAGAAATTGGATGGTATCACTAGATCATTTCCCAAGAGATGGGGAAATATACTTAACATATATTGATATAGATGAAAAAATTCACTTAAAATATTATCCAAAAAATATCATTGAAAACATGAGAATACATCATATATATTGATACAATTTTATCAAACAAATAATATTATATAGAGAAAATACATGTATTTGAAAATAAAAATTAATCATACAATGGAGTCTTCAAATAAAAGTAATGTTCATGATGATACGAAAATTTGTTCACATGATATACATTAAGGGAAGACATTCTTTTTAACACCATTTTAAATAGTATAAAATGACTTTTTCAGAAATTTTTTTGAAAAAATTTATTTTTAAAAAAGAATAAAAAAATTCAAAGGTTGGGAAAATGAAAATTTTAAAACATTTAATTGATAGGAATGAATATTTATATATCAATTTTAAAGAGTATAGATATAGATTAAGATGTTTATCATCCATTTCGAAAATATGATTTGATTTTCATTAGAAATATTTTATCAATCATTTTTTTTACCAAAGAGAGAAAAATGGTACTAATATATGAAAATTATTAGAATACCAATATGAGAAGAGAATTTATGTGTTTTAAATGATATGATTCATAAAGTTTCACTCAATTGAGATTTATCTTAGAAAATCCTAAAAAGAAATGACATTTGAACATAAAAATGCACTACCATAGTATTATCTTAAAAAACATCAAGAAAGAGAGAAAATTAAATATAGTTCTAAATTCATATAATTTTCATGATTATTGTAATAAAATAAATAAGGCATAATATATAAACCACAAAAAGGTACATGTGTGGAAAATGAAAAATTACTCACATAAATATAAGTATGTTGAGAAACCCTTACAAATATCATAATTGTGGAGTGTGAAAAAATATTTGAAGTGATTATTTTTAATGATGTAAATCCACATGAAAATTTGGAATTAATATATGAAATAATAATTGGTCAATACAAAGTTAATCATGTTATAATGTAGACAATGAAGGGATAACATAACCCAATGAAAAGAAATTGGGTTATGAAACACTTTACCTAAAGTCTCATCTTTATTGGTATGCATTAAAAACATCTATATAATAAATATATATTTATAATACATATATTTAAAATATATACTTATAAATATAATTAAATATATGATTTAAGTATAAATTTTCATTACGCATTTATTAATAATTATTTATTTAAACTACTATTATGGGTGTTAACTGCTGCACATTTCATGCATGGTTTGGTTTAGATGTTCTGATCCTTGTACTTTTATAATTAATCCACAATATAGAAAATAATAATATTTTCATGATTATAATGTGATAAAACTGTATATAATTATATAACTATTCATATAAAGCTATGAGAAAAAATGAATTACACAACTTCAAGGAGAATCTAATTCACAAGTTCACACAAGTGATGTTTCAAATTTTCAGTGGATGGAATGAAGAAAAATAAAATAGCAATTCATCTTTAAAGAAAAAATATAATATAATAAAAATCATATATATTCAATAAATTCAACATTATATCTATTAACATGAACTAGTATTTAATGAAAAAACACATTACTTCTTGGAGGCAGTAGTCAACATGTACACATGAGTAATGTTATCTATTCTCATAAGATGAAAATTAAGTTGATGATTTTTTTAAATATTAAAAAATTAAATTTACTATGTTTAATATAATGAATTAATTATTTTATAATTGATACTATATATTTAGTGGATGTAGAATAAGAAATTTAATTAAAAGTACCCTTTAAGAGTTATAAATCTTCCTTGAAAACCCAACTTTGGTATATACCTTAATATATGAAAGGATGATATTTTGAAAATCAAAAAATCTCTAGGAATTAGGAAAGTAATATTTAATTAGTTTATTATAGATATTGTTTGATCTATATGGCTCAAGCATTGTGAATAAAGTAGAAGTTTAGGAAGACTTTTATATGCGAGGGGAGGAGTACCCTTAGAATTACTTAAATATTTTAGATATAATAAATCTTGTTTATTTTTAATATGGAACCATGTTTATATATTTAAAATATAGTATAATTATGAGTTGAAATCATCAGTTTAAATATAATGTATACTTGTTCATGTGATTTTTTAACTCTTATCTATTTGTTTTAACCCCCCGTTAAACCATTTTCTTATTACAATGATATAAATGTTTTTTACTCTTTAGGGGTTAAGAAAGTTCTAATAAAAGGAAAATTGAGACATAAATAGAAAATGGATGATATGGTACACCATATCCCATTTAATTGACCAAGGATAATATTTTTAGAAATTTTAATTCTTTTAATAAAATATTATTTAACAAATTCATTTTCAGTACTATTCACATTTTTTGGCATTATTGAGAATATATAGAAATTAAATTTGAATAAAAACATTTAAAAAATAAATATTAAGTTATATTTATGTAAAAAAACCATGGAACATAATAATCTATCAGGATTTGTTATTTTTAATAAGTTTAAATTTATTTATTTGATTTCTATTTTACTTAATCAATTACTATGTCAATGTTGCATAATAATTTTACGTAATTATTCCATAAATAAAAATGAGAAATAAATTACCAGGTTAAAAATTAATTCATATTTAAGATAATAATTTATAAACTAAAATAACTCCATTATCTATATTAAAAAATATTCTAGATATTAAAATAACAAAATTGGTACTCTATATTTTTTAACTACTTATAAAAACTCTATAGTCATTATCATATGTAAGTTGAAGAAATTTACAAACTTTATAGTGTAAGGTTAATAAGGCATATGTTAACCTATACAATGAATTAAAGGAAAGTATTTTTGATAATACACGACTCATCCAATAGTTTTAACCATGTTTTTCCCATTTTTGTATTACTAAGGGAACTATTATTTACAATGGTCACTATTTGTAAAGGAAAAAAATAGAAGAGTACTATTTACCATATTTAATCCTTCAGATTATAAATATATAATCCATTTTCATTATTAAATTTAATTAAGTATAAAAAGAACTTTTAAAATAGTTCACAAAATTCAAGGAAAACTATATTTTAGAAAAATTTTCTTTTTATGCATAGAACATGATTTATTATTATGCCATGCCTTGTAAAAACCATTAGATGAATGTGTAAAAATATTAATGAATGTAAAATATAAATATTTCAATAAAATTTTTCTTAATTGTTTTTAATTTAACTTTTTATGATAAAAACTATTTTCAAAAAAAACTGTACTAAAAAAACATCTCTTTTATATTCAAATGCATTTAATTAAATTTCAAATCCATAGATAACTAATAAATTAATTTTATACATTTGTAAAGATAAATTTTTCAAAATTTAGTTATCCCTATCAATACCCTCCAATCCAATGGTTAGGTGATAACTTTCAGATTAAATAATAACATTTCAATATTATATTATTTTTCTTCTTAGCTCGGTGCAGCATGTTAAGAAATATATCGAACACTTACAATTTATTTATAGATAAATATAATCTAAAATCTGAAGGTGTTATAATTATTTCTTTGGGTATAGACTTCAAATATGATTTATAATATTATGATTATATTGTATTCTTACACATAATATTATATCTATGGTATTCTTCATAGATTATTTTTATTATAACATGATTCTTCAATCATAATAAATTATATAGGTTTTTTCATTTGAGATTATATTTTCATCTATAATGAATTATTGAAAAAATATTACCATTATAATTTATATTTAATAATTTAATTCTCTCTTGCTAATGTTTTAGCATTTTCTTATGATATAACCCTTGATGAAATGTTGTTGACTTTCTCCCTTACTAATCTTTTGATATCACCCCTTTATTAGGTTTATATTACCCCAGTTATGAGGATTATTATAACTTCTAAGAAGTCTTTAAGGTAGTATATAATGGTTTAATGTTTGTTTAATTTTCACTGGTACTGTAAATTATATTTATTTTGTAACCCATTCTTGAAGAAACTACACACATTGTTCACATATTTACGTGAATATTATGAAGTTTAATATCTAACATAAGGTAATGTTGTAAAATAATGATATTTTTATTTCACATTGAATCAATCTTAGTTTTTAGAGAATGTATTTTTTTCACTAGAACTAGGATTGAGTATTAGGGGTGCCTCAATTGGTATCATTGAAGGTTTTAGTTATTTTTGAGAATTAGTTTTGTTATTTTTTGGAATTATGATGATATATATTTATTGGAAACCCCAATGATATGTCTAAGTACATGAAACAATCATATTTTTTCTGTAAATTATATATTATATAGTTTCCTAGAAATTTAATCTATATATCAATAAATGATAGTGGATGTATATGTGGATCAAATACACCTTAGGGTAATCACCCTTAAAAGGTATTATTGTGTATGAACTAAAAACTCACTCTTATTCATGCTGAGTGCACCTAAGACAAGACACCTATCTGGACACTACTATGGGATATTATTTAGTCAATCACAATCTCTTTAATAACCATTATAAAGTATTTTATCACTTCTTTATGTAATTTTTAGAGAACCTAATAAGAGGTAAAAAATAAAAAACCTAGATTGAAATAAGGAAATCAAGAAGTTATATGACATATTTAATTCATGATTTAATCCTTTTAAGTTCATAGTTTATTAATTTTAAAAGGATAATAAATTAATTATTCTTATCTTTATTTAATAAATTGATGAATAATGGATAAACCAAGTTAATAATGGTTACAATTAACAATGTTATAATATTCCTAATGGGATATAAAATTGGATTGACGTTGGTATTGAAAATATAATGGCTATTCTCATATAACTATGTCAGGTTATGATTGAAAAAATGAATCTTTTAAAACAACCAAACACACCATTGTAGAAATGTATGGATTTTCTTAGGATTATAGGCGGTGAAGATGATGAAATGAAAATTCAATTTCCTATGAATAAATAATATAGGAATGGGAATATAAGGGAATATATCAAATGAATAAGAAAATATTTCAATAGATGAAGGATTGGTCATTGATCTCATGACTTTTGAACTAATACAATATCATTAGAGAACATAAAAGAAGGTACTATAATAACAACTAATACTCCATCAATCCTTTAATGATTCAAAAATATATTATTTGATATTTATTAAATAAATTCCCCAATAAACGATATAGTAAGGATTATATGTAAAAATAAAATCCTAAAGCAAGGAAACAATAGAATGAATATCGAGCCACAATTAAAAAAGTGGTTTTTAATAATTAGGGAACACTTAAACTCCACTCTATATTTTTGGATGAATTTTTTGAATTTTTTGGAGTGTATTTTCGATGTTTTATATGATAATTAAATCACTAATATGATGATTTAATTATATAATAAACAAATTGATGTATTATATCTCATAATAATGTTAATGGGAACATAACATGTGAAAATAATATTATAAATCCTTTTTTGGAATTTAAAAATATTTTTCGAAATTGATTTTCTCTCTATAAATAGTGGAAACATTATTTAATGCCTATGGAAATCATTTTTCAATTGAAACTATGATAGTCTACTAATGAAAGTAGAATTATGAAGAAACTTTGGAAGAAAATTATATAATTTTGTTCTTGAAAATGAATAAAAATATAATATAAAAAATGGTTGGAATAAAATAATAAAACTAAATGTTGTTTATAATCCTATTATATGAAAAAATATATAATTCATGAGTTAGAAATTATTTCTCAAGTCATGTTTGTCGTTAATATATCCTTGGTCATTTTCATTAGTATGGGAAAATTGAAATTGTGAGGAATCAATTAATTTATGTGGAGAGTATGTAAATCCCTAAGATATTTGAATATATTTCTCTCTAAATAAATATTATTCCTAGAATATTGTCTTATATGAAACACAAAACAACGAAAAAACTATGTTACCCTAATAGAATATAATTATTAAAATTTTCCAATATATTCTAGCTATTAAATTATCATATATCAATAGAATTAGACACTATGAAAACATTTTAAAATTGTACATCAATAAAAGAGTCATTTCATTTTGTAATAAATACTTTTATTTTCCACATTATAGTTTTAATATTAAAATTAGTTCCTATAGAATTTAAAAATGAGACATTATAAAACTAACATAATTTTTGAAATCTATATATTAAAATTAACAGAATAAAATTTTTTGGGATTTTTATGTAATAATATTTTTATGTGAATAGTATGAAATATAGTTTTTACCAATACTACATCTTTTATGACATTATATGTATGGAATTAAATCCTATAATTTTAGAAAATAAATTAAACAGTATAAAATTTATATAATGAGTAAATTTATGTATTTTAAAAAAATATTTTAATTAATGAAATCATATTTATGAAATTTTAGAACATAAGTAATATTTTTAATCTATTAATTTTTTTTCATCTATTCTTTTAATTATGTACTATCATTGTGAAATTTGGTTTTTTCAGTTAATAGTTGAAAAACACTTATTTGTTACACAATTATCCTAGTTAACTAATTAATGTCAATATCATTGATAATTTTATGCTACACATTAATTTTAATCTTGAAAAAAAATTTATAGAAAAAGATATTTTACATGATATTTCTGCTAATCATAAAATTAATATTTATGACCATTAGAAATGTTATTTTTGAAAGTTATTTAGTTAATTGAAATCAGAATTACCAAAATTATAAATAATATCAGTTATAATATTAGTTTTTCATATTAATTACTAACATTATAAAATTAATTTCCCTGTTAAAAGTAACAATAATGATAAAAAGTGTTTTAATATGTATAATGTTATAAAATATTTATAAAACATTCCATAAAAGGTGTCAATGAGAGGTGGATTCCCCAAAACCCATCTCATAAATTATTTTACACTTTTATATCCTTTAATCCTTGAATAGTGAAATACTATTATTTAAATTTAATGAGTAATCAAAAAAATTTCCCTTCTATTCACTTATGACAGAGGATAACTTCAGCCACGTCATGATAGAACTATCCCTTAAAATTATGTCCAAAAAATATTCCATTTTGATCCTAATAGAAGCATATTTCAAGTTAATTTTCATAAGATATCAATTAGTTATCATTTGGACTCCATTTACAAGGAATCTTCCAATAAAATTACCATGCTCATAATGAGATTCATGCACTATCATGAATGTAGGGAATTAAGGTAATGATTATTTTCCTCTATTTTAAATTATATGAGATATGTTTGATATTATTCACCATAATCAATTTCATACGTTCAATCCACTTCCCTATTTCCTTATGTAGTGGGGAATATATTTCATTTCTAGATATTTATATTTCTATTTGATAGTAACCATATGATCTTATTTTGATTCATATGTTACCACCGCCATTAGAGTTTGTTCTTGGACAATATTTTTTTGTTCTTAAGTCATTATGATTCATTTATTTCTATGTTTACATAGGAATATATCCTTTTGTTAAATAGAGATAATATAATTTCTTCTCTATCCATATAAAGATTATTTTTTAATTCAAATCAACTTCCATTATGAATTTCTTCACCATAAAAGTACAACATTGGTAAGAATAATTCAAAAAATATTTAATCATTATTTATACTATATGTGTATATTTTCCCTTCCAATCTTTTCCTCAATATATGGAATCCTAATTTTATGTTATCTCATTTCCCCATTATCATTCCCTTCTCCCCTTTTCAAAAATATTTTTTATAAACCATTTTTATGATGTTAATTTTTGAAAATGGTATTAAAAAAAATTAAAATGTTTTCCATCATTTTAAAATAAAAAATTATATATTAAACTAAAAAATTCCTCCAAAAAAATATGATTCATGTATCACTTACAAAATTTATTTGATAAAATTAAATTATTTAAAAACCCTTCAATTAATCATTGAATATGACCCATAATCCCATAATTTATGAGTATGGTAAATATTATTTTATGAATTATATGAATATATGTGCATTATTATTTAAAAAGCATAAATTCCATGTTTTTAAATCATTTTCCAAGTGATATTAGCTATTTATTAATTTTAAATATAAATAAATATTTTTATATATTTTTCGAAAAGGAAAGTTTACTTTTAAAATATATTATATATTTAAAAAAAGGACATTAAAGGATCGTGTTTTTGAGATATAATTCATCTTTACTTTTAAAATTATATATGTTTTATAAAATTATCAGTTTGAAAAAACTTTTTGGCGGTTAAATGTTAATATTTTATGTTTTCACAAGATTAATGTATTTTATAAATAAATTATTTTCAAGTGTTTTAAATAATTTCAAAAAAGGATTGATCTATCAATAACCACAAAAGGTGTATATCAATTATGTTAATATCCTTTGAAATTTCTTATGTCAAAATATTGAGAAATTATTACGCAAATAGTTATCTTAATTATAGGTATTGATTACAGAATATTATAAGAATTTTTTTATGAAACCCATATCTTTTCCACACATTAATTATGTTACCTTTTATGTAAGAATTTTTTCATGTTTAGATGGAACACTTTTTCTAGGCTAATTATTATTATTATGGATGGGGTCCTATTTATTTATCTAACGAAATGATAAAATATATATCTCCAAAGATTCAAATGGTATATGAGAGGTATATCAAAAGAAAAAGGGTAAAAAAAAGCTTTATCTAGAGACAAAACATATAGATGATTATTATCCCATCCTAAAGGGTATATAGGATGATTATACGAAGAAAAATACAGGTTCATAGATGGTAAGTGAAAGCCTATTATTTTACATGGGTGATAATCCAATGCCTGAGAATGGTACACATGTGGTAATCCTAGGACCATAAAGGAACAAGAGTGTTTAGGCCAAGACTACTATGCGATGAATGGTTTAGTGGGTAGCCTTAACATATGATTTCTAGGATAATGTTAATACCAAAATCTTATGTTATAATATTAGGCCTATGTTTTACACCATGAATCGTGATTATTATCTCATTATTCCACTCAGTTTTTACATGATATGCTTATTCCTTTAAGATTACATGTACTTCTGTAATAAATAAATGAAAAATATTATTATTTAATATTCATTTTAATTTGATATTTTGCTCATTATAATGTTTTCTCATATCATTACTAGCATACCATTAATGAAATTTTATCTATTTTCTATATTATAAAGTGTTTTAGAACACATGATTTCTTATGTTACTATTACCGAGGTATAAAAATGAGTATATTATATGATAAGTCTAGAAGATATTATAATGATGTTTTATTATATAGAAATGTTCACATGTATTATAAACTAAGTTTGTTATATAACTTATCCACAATGAAGCTAAGCCTTTCATTCATGGGATTTTGTGATTATTATGAGATGTAATTTTTATTTTATATTAATGCCATAAAATAAATATAGATTTTTCTGATATTATTTCATAGCATTTTTTTATTTAAATTGTTTTTGAACACTGGACCAAGGTATGTGCATTTAAGGACCCTTATATTTTCCTTAATAAGATTATTTTACAAAATTCTTATTTGGTTTACTAACATGTGTTATCATTATTTTTTAGTTAATGTGTTAAATTGGTTATTTGATGTATCGTATTCAATTTTGGTCTTGTGTTATGTATTATTGTTTAAATTTATAATATATTAAATGTACCGAAACTATTTTACATTATTCCATAAATATCTTTTTGGTAGTCTTATTCTAAAATCATAGGTTAATTATATATAATATAATTACCTATTTTATTATCTTGTGATTAACTATGGTTTGTACTTAATTCATTGAATATTTTTACCTCATTTCATGAATCCTTGTTTTAAAAATTTCTTATTTAGGAAAAATACACATAATGAATATTCAACAACCTATTTTTTATAAAAATAATCATTCATTGATATATTCGTTTTAATGAGAAATTAACTTGTATTAAGTGGGTTATTTTATTTCATCAACATTAATTTATTTCTTTATGAGGAATTATATATTTAACTATCTTCATTTTCATTCATAAAAATAGTTTTTATCATGATTATTATTTCAAACATTTCTTCTTATTCTAAATTTTTTATTTCCATAGCTTAATCATGATGTCCATATTTGTTATTTTTTCACTTTTAAAGAATACTAGATATATATATATATATATATATTAACTATTATTTATTAGAAAAATTTTATTTTACTAGATATATTAGTTTTTTGGATGATTGATAGCCAAATTTGGAAAACACAATTTTTTTTGATATCATGGTTTTACTTTTATATACTTTTTTATTTTAATGTGCATGTTTATTATGATTATTATTTTTAATTGAAATAATTCTAGTTCTATTACTGATAATTTTCTAAATCATGTGTTTGATCTATATTATAATTTATTGAAAATTAGATAATGTAACCACATAAACCCATTTCATATAATTTATTTTTTTGGGAGAATATTTGTTTCTTATATTATGTTATTTATTTTTTATTGATCTACTCTTTACCGTCATACCATCTTTAATCCTTACAAAATGTTGAGACTGTTTTTTTTATGATTGGGGTTTTAAATTATAAAAGGGGAGAATTTTAAGTGGATTATTATCCTCTATTCATGTTTTTATAAATTATTTATACCTTATACTTATATGTTTTACATATTTCCTCACCTTATTTTACTCACTACTGTCATTCTCTACAATTTTTTGCAATTATATTCCATTCTCTATAATTTCTATTATTCATTATAATTGCTAATTATTCATGGTTTATATTTCCCACATCTCTTTCTCATTACTTTTCAATTTTTTTTCACTATAGATATTATTTATATAATTACACACATATTATATTGGAGGAATGATACATAAAATATTATTTCAAAATTGGGAAAGAGTCACAAAAATAGACATTATTTTAAATATTGGATATTTTGACTTAATGTTATATTAATTCTTAATTTTATTTTATAATTACTCTTAATTTCTCCGTCTATAGGAAATTTAAGAGATTGTTTTTTATAAAGGATGACTAGAATTTCCACTTATATTCAGAATTTTTCTAATTAAATTAATCAAAAGAAAATAATAATATACTATCATGGTTTGAGATCTTAATTTTCCATATTAAGGGATTTCTAGAAAATATAATTTCCAAAATATGTTGAACCTATATGTTTTTACTTTTAAATATGTTTTGAGAAGTGAAATTTACTTAAACATATCAATTGGATCTTAAAATGAACTCTATATTTGGAAAATTATTGTTTAGAATTTAATGATGTACCTTTTACATTCTAAGAAAATTACTTATACATATTATAGTTAAATTATTAGAAATTATAGAATTTGAAGAAGTGTTTGAAGACTCCATGAAGAATAATTTTATGCATGTCTAAATTATTATGTGAGATTATGTTTTAGTCATGACCATAAAGATATATATCATGTCTTGGTGAGACCTTGATGAATTTTAATGACTCTGTTGATAAAGAGATTCTAATTTCAAGAAGATATTATCATATTGTAGTCATGAAAACCAATTTGAGGTGAGAATAAGAGTCACACCATGATAAAAGTTTCATCCCATGATTACTTAATGAATTAAAAAGTAAGGTATTAATATTTATCATGATACCAACCATAAGAATTTATGACTTATGATTGAGTTTATATTTTTAGTAAAAGAGATGTTACATAATATTTAAACATATTGTAACCAAAAGGACTCCATGTTGATACTAAATATAA
Source organism: Viscum album (assembly GCA_963277665.1). Lineage (NCBI taxonomy): Eukaryota > Viridiplantae > Streptophyta > Magnoliopsida > Santalales > Viscaceae > Viscum > Viscum album. Next base: position 1,808,823,785 of record OY728160.1, read on the forward strand.
TATTTTGTGGAAGAAAACATATTATAGAGTATTATCATGAGAATATGAAGTCAGTGTAACACAAAAAACACCACGATACACATTTTTTTATCTTTTAAATACTTTTTGTCAATTAAAGCTTGTTATAGTTATCTATAGCATGATTATTAGTTCATAAATTATTTTTTAAATTATAAAAAATCTATTCAATATGTTTCTATAGTGATTGATGAAACATCGATTGATTTATTTATTATAATTAATATTTTTTAATTAGGATAAGGTTAATACTATGTTTCTATCAATGTACTACTCATAATTATACTGAGGATTGGATATCTTAGAAATGGTGTATTAGGATGAACCATGAGGATATGCTGTATGGTTATATTTTTATTTTCTAACACATCATTATATTCATTCCAGTGTATCAATAGAAGTGTTATGAGATATTAAAAGCATATTTTAATAGGTTATATTTATTGAAATATTTAATGTCAATTTTTTTGTGAGATTTTACTAAATATATAAATAAACTAAATTAATATTCTAAAATCAGGGAGGAATTTCAGTGATATTTTATAACACAACACAAGTATAATGACTGGAATAATTAATAAAGTAATATATATAATAGATCTAATATCTCAACACTTAAATAAAAATAACTACAATATATTAATAAGATAAAATTATATGTACAAAATATCTACATTCTTTTATAGTAGTTGAGTTTCTTGTGAAACAAAATAAGTAGACATGACCCATCCCCCAGCCTAGATGATGAAAATGCCAAAAAGGTGTTCTAAATTCCCACAGGAAGAAAAAATTACTTAGACATCATCAAAATATTAACCTAATAAATTTCAATTTAACTAAGAGATATCAATTGGAAAATCCAGCACAAATCGTCCAAATATTGGATATCTATGTTCTAAATTAAGAGTGAAAATTAAGACAATACAATTAGAAAAATCATAATAAAAAATTAATTTGTATCACAGAACCACAAATTAATAATAAATTTAAAATAAATTATTTAATATTTTTAAATAAATAAACCAAATAGATATAAGAGTGATATAGGTTTATGAAGCATTAAAATACATATCCCCAAATAAAAACCAAAAACCAAATCACATTAAATAACCTTCTTGTGACCCATAATAACTAAAAATATCCACAAAAAACAACCTATGAAATAGAGTCATAACCAAATATACTAGATCAATGGTGTTGGGAAGGAAAAAAGATAACTGCATAAAATGAATAGTGTATGTAAGGCATGGCCAACCCATGCATAGTTGGATTTGACAAATGATTTTGTATAATTCCTATAAAAAGGAATTTCACTTGACCAAGTTTAATATATAATATATATATATATATATATTTGTTTTTCTTATGTTTATACATAAGGAAAAACCTAAATCACTTATATTACCCCACCTATTTTTTGAATGAATAAATCACTACAAACAAATACATTCAAATACCAAAATTCCATAGAGAATTACTACTAATTATTATGGAACATACTCATTGAACCATTTTAAAAAACCATTATAAATTACCACTCACAAAACATATATAAAATGTTAAAGAGAAGGCATCGTTGTAGGTTCTGAGCATAGTTGAAATGTGTGATGGGTGATTCCCAACATTTCCTTTTTTTCATGATCGATTATCAATCCATGAACTATAAGGCATTTAATCACTATAATCAATGGAATTGAATCAAATATAGACATTATTAATCACAAAAAAACCATAGAGATGGGTTCATAAAATATTATTTATAATCAATTTAATTAAATAATAATTACCTAAAAGAAATTATTTCTTCGTTGATGAATTAGTGATAGATCTTTAGTGAACCATCATTTCATTAGAGAAAACAAGTGTATATTTCCTCTAGAGGTGATCCAAACATGTTATGAAAATGTCTAGACACAGCTGAAAGAGTCTATGGGTGCTAGAACCAAAGATCATTGCACCTGCATCATCCAAATTTAATCGCTACGAGAACCGCTTCCAAAGCGTTCTCCTTAATCCGGTGGAGGATGATTGCTCACCATTCATAGGAGATTTATCGGAGAAGGAATATCTATAGTCTTGAGAGGATTATCCATATTCGTTGGGAACAGACCGAGACAAATTAATTGGCTTATTGAGAAAATAATATAATTGGGTATTTATATTTCTAGGGTTAAAACAAAATAATTTCATAATTTCCCTTATTTATTTATTTAATCCGAGAAAAATCCCATGTTAAATAATAATGATATTATTATTTCTCGACATGCACTTAACATGATAATTATAATTAAATATTATTTAATTAAATAATATTTATTATTAATTATTTCTCACTGGACCTTTAAAATCTGTCCTCCATTCACCCATAATATTTATCAGGCCTTCAATAATGTCTATTTATTTATTAAATAAATATCTCTGCATTATTCACCAATAAATAAATAAATATTATATTCACTAAATAGAAAATAAATATTTATTAAATATTATACTCACAATATATTCTCTTAAATAATTAGTGATGTAATAAATGTGATCAAGTATACATGAATAATTATTAAACCATATATGAGAATAATATTTATTCAACTTGTTAAATAATAAGTAATAATAAACTATTTAAGTGAGATTTTGGATACACTTAGTGTGTGTCCCTCTTAACCTCTTTATTAGTGGCATTAGGTGAAGTAGTATAAAGTCTAAGGTTTGAATCTATTAACATGCCAAGGAACCCATAGAGAAATAAGTTAATGCTGTAATGAAATTTTACCTCATACGAATTCTTACCGTGTAATATAATCCCTCTATTAAAATATCTCCAATCAAGAAATTTGTCTTCTAGTGCCATTAACCTATGTGCCCGATTATCTCTTTCATTGAATTTTCAGAAATATAACTTGCTTATAGAACACCATGGCTATGGATTTATTTCATTTATATCATTTCCATCAAAGGGCCTAATACATTAACATCTGTTAAAGAATAGAAGGGATAAATCCTTTATCACATTATTTATTAATGCAATATTACTTGTGATGCACCTAATATATCCTACCTCGCTGTAAACATCTGTGATAACAATTTTTGTCAATACATCTAAGTATGAGACTAATAATACTCATTAATAATAATCTTAAAGTATAAGGACCAATAAAAATGTCTGTAGTGTAACACTTATAAATTCTAAAATAAGAACCTTGTATCTGATAGCGTGTATGACACACGACACCAAGCACATAAGGGAATATAATATCCAAATACTTTATAATATATTTACTATTTAAAAAAGATTCTATATATTCAACACTGAGATATATTTTTTTACACATAAGAGTGACCTTCCTCGATATCTTGTGTTACACACATGAGCGACCTTCTTTGAAAGCTTGTGTTACATGCAATACTAAGTTTCACCACATAATAATGTATTATTAAAATATTATTATTTAATATAGTATGATAAATCCTAGATGTTATGTTAGAGGTTATGAATATTGTTAAATAAATTATGAAAATTTATGGTGTATATAAATATAAAATGAATTCATGGGTTATCAATTAATGATAAATGAAAATAAGATCCAATTCGATATAAAAATAAATGTTATTATTTTTATACTTCCAAAGGAATTTTTTATTAATAAGCATAATTAATTATAATTATTTAATGATATTAATGATATATATATATTTTTTATATACATAATAATATTTATTTTATATTAATACAATTTATTTGATAAGCATAAGATAAGAACAAACTCTAGTTCACACATAAAAACCTATATTTTTATTACGACATTTTTATCGCCTTTTAAAGACCCCTATTATAAATATGAAATTTTACAAATTTATGAATTTAATTTGATAAAATAAACTTCACTTTTTAATTCATAATATCAAAATTATCTTAGGGTGAATTTTTGGTATTTTTCTGAGAAACATCATTTTCTAATGAATAATGAAAAATACTGCTTTTTAGTTAAAAACAACCTTTTCGTATAAATAATTATTAATGTTAAATGGTATTTTAATTTTTTTAAAGTAAAATTAGTTCAATTATAAATCTATTAATATAATTTAGTTCATTATAATCAATTTTACTTTTAAATACAATATAAAAACACAACAATCTTTTGAACTGTTTTCTACTAAAACCAGTTAATTCATACGTATGTGAGATTAGCATTAATTTTAATTTTCCCACTTCTATGAATTTAATTTTGAAAATATGAAATACTCCATAATAATAATAATAATATTATATTATAATATTAACATGTTAATTTTTTTACCAAAAATATTAGTAAAAGCGATTAAATTTAATCACATTGATTAAACTCAAATTAATCTTATTTAAGGACTAAACCTTAATCTTAGGGGCCCAAATGACCTAGCCACTTGTCCAAAACAAATTGGATGGACATATTTCTACCATAAAACATCCATTATATATTTTTTATCATTTTTTAGGAATTTGTATTAGGTAATAACATGTGTATATCTAACTTGTTTTCAAAAAATCTAAGTGAGTCCTTTTCCTTCCCTATAAAAGGCCACCACCTCTCCCACTTCTTTACAACTCTCAAACCTCTTAGGATCAGCCAATAACTGAAACTATATTCTCCCAAAATACATCCAATAGATCTAGAAGCATCACTTTTTTTAGAAATCATTCCTTGGAATCCTTTTGGTATAAACAAAAAGAAGTTACCCGATTAAGAGGTAACGTCTTCTGTCAAGCTTTTTAGTTTCATTCACATTATCCACTTCTTATAATATTATTATTATATTATTAAATAAAAAATATTATCCATAATATAATAGGATGTTTTTATTCTAAGTGTTATAATTAAACTTACACACACTTCCATCTAATGGTTAACATATATATTCTTTCTCCGTATAGCGAACTACTGCCTCACGAAACAATGATTGTTCATTTTTCCATTACCACCTCCAATGGTTGAAATTATTATGGAAACTATGTTTATATATGATATATATGTTGTTTATAATGTATTTATTATTCTTAAATTTTTATTTAGAATATACATTTTTGATTTCTAAGTTGTGTGAATACGATAATATGGTTTGAGGAAGTGCGGACTACACCCCCTCAAAGCGATATAACTCATTCATGCCATATATGGAACGTATAAAGCATGATTTTAGTAAGAATATGTAACATATATAAAATATATATTACACTAGAATGATAATATACATATTTATCATTTATTTATCATTCATTTAATACAACAATGAAATGAAAGTAGCGTTCATGCGTATGTACAACACATTGTCTCCATGAATGGTGCACTTCATTTATAGTCTAAAAATATTATGGACTATTATATATATATATTGGATATATATGATTTTAAGATCATTTTGTATATTTTTTAGATAATTAAACCATGATAAATTTGATAATAACAACAAATAATAAGTTAAAACAAACTCAACAAACTCAAAAAACTAGGCAATTAACGCCCGAAACAGTCAAAAATAATGAATGAATGTTAACAAAAAGGTAATAAAATATTGTAATAAGTTAATATATGATATTATTAACTTGATTATTGTTCTGGTATAAGTTTGAAACATATTTTTAACCACTATACGGGAGAATAAATACCACACAACAAAAGAAAGGTTAAGTGTAACATCCCATGTATTTATAGAATAATACATTTTCATATCTATTAATATTTTTGAATTTAATATTAATTTTAGTTTAAATGCGAAACTATGTAAAATAGTGTACCTGATAAGAAACAATGGGTTTGTTTGAAATCTTAATTTGCGTACAACATTGAGTTATCCCCAAAAATAAAACAATAATAATATTATTATTTTAAATGGTAGTAAACACCTAGCGGTTGTATTGGAGGGAATGAACAAAACTAAATAAAATAGGATTAAACATGTTTTTTAAGGTTTCTACAATAATACAATAAATTTTAGATGCATAAAATGATAATGAATCCAATTTTAAGCATAAAATACTTTAATATTTTTAAAATATCATTTTACCACCTTTTACTGGAGAACCATTTTTAAGTCTAGTTTTTTTTCACTTTTATATCTTATATTTGATAAAATAATCATAAATTTATAATCAAGAAATAAAAATTTAATTTTATTGAAGTTGTGGTATTATTCTGATAAAATTCATATTTTTATGAATAGTGAAAAATACTGCATTTTAATTCAAAACTACGTTTTTATCTAATTTATTTAAATAGTTATATTGTACTTTTAATTTGGATTAAAGTGTAATTGGATAATTTTTTATCATTTAATACTATTTTTATCATTGAAATTAATTTCACATTTAAATTGGACATAAACACATTTCAATCATTTGATTGTTTTTTACTTCTTAAAAACTGACTTTCTGGTTTTGACAATAGAAATTAATTTTAAATTAATTAATACAATTTTTATTATTTGAATTTAGAAAAATACATTCCATATTTGGAATTAGAAGTTCAATATTGTTTAAATAGGTTACTTTTATTTTTGGACATTATGAATTGTAACTTCAGTAATTATTTTTATTTACCACGGTTAAAGGGTAAATTATTTAAATAACGCTAAAAATAATATTATAACAATATAAAACTACCATAACACATGTCCTAATCTTATTTTATGTGTAATGATCTACCAATAAAATCCTTAGACTGAACGTTTTGGCATTTGGGAGCCACTTGGGTGTGAAAATAACATCTTATAATATTTAATTTAAAGTAAAGAGAAATATAACACAAACATGTATCTTAAAAAAAATTCATGTGGGTTATATAATTGATATATTTTACTATAAATAGTCATTTTAAATATAATTTTTTTATACATCATGGTATTTTATTTATAATTTATATACATTAAATAGAAAATTTATTAAAGACATAATGATGATGCATTGATTACCTTATTAATGAAAGATTCAAATAAATGGTATTATAAACATTAAAATAAATGTAGTTTAAACATTTTTATTCCATAAAAGATTTTTTTTATGATATTTACATGTCAGAGATTATTTAATACCTTTGGTTAGAAGGAATCAAGTTTTTATGACTTAAACAAATCAATTACTAAATAGTGTCAAAATTGTCATAAATGAGTTTAAAAAAAATACTATTTCATTAAATGATATAGTATTCCTAAAAATATAAGATTCTAAAAAATGACATATATAATGTTAAAAATGTCATTAATGATCCAATTGTGGTTCTATTGTAAATTTATAGTAACTATAGTAACTATATATTGTGAAAATACACGAAGACATGGTATGAGTCAATGTTTTTAACTAAGGGTTAAATCTAAAAGATAAGGTTAATTTTGGGACCTAAACTTTTCTAAAACCCATTGTTTGAGAGGATATATAACCTTAATAATCTTATAATCTAAATATATCACTGTTTATCCTTTATAATTCGAAAATAAATTTATAATAAAATAATATTTCAAGACATTCCTAAAGTGCCCCTCCTCCCTCTATTAAAAGGTTACCACATCTACCCACTTAATCACACCTATAAATCCCATTGGATCATAAAAATTATGCTAAAATAATCTCCCAACATTCCTCCCTTCCTCTTGGAAGCCTTAACTTGGGTAGAAGGCAATTCAAAAAGGCCTTTTGGCTCAAATCAAAAGGAGTTACCTGATTTGGAGGCAGCGTCTTCTCTTAATCTCCATTGTTTTATTTTCCTTCTCCAATACCTATGATATTATTATTATATTATTTAATAAAAAAAATATTATCCAAAATATACTAGTATTTTTTTGATAAGTATTCAAACTACACTTACACACACCTCCATCTAATGGATACAAACGTACTATTTTTGTGTATGGTGAACTACTGCCTCATGAAACGATGATTATTCAATTTTCTCCTAGAACCTATCATGGTGGACATTATGATGGAAATTTATTTATATATGTTATATATTACATTTATATTTACTCTAAGATTCTATATTTTTTATTTATAATATACCTTTATGCTTTCCATAACGTGTAAATACAATAATTTCATTTGAGGAAGTGTTAACTACCACCCCCTCAAAGTGATATAAATCGGTCGTGCCATACATAAAATGTATAAAGGATGATTTTAATGAAATTATGTAACATATATAACATATATATTATACTTGAATTATAATATACCTATTTATCATTTAGTTTTCATTCATTTGACATGACAGAGTAATAAAAGTAGCGTTCATGTGTACATATGGACTACCATCTCCATGAACAGTACGTTTCATTTAGTATATCTAAATATTATGGATAATATAAATAAATATATATTTTATATATATGATATTTAAATCATGAATAATATTCTGTATATAATGAAATTATGACCATGTGGACAATTTACATCAAAACTAGTCCATTTTTGACTCAAGTGCTGAATATTGACAAAACATCTGATATGAACTCAAATAATTAACAAATTGTTATAACATTATGATAAGTGATATAAAATAAATAATAAAATTTAAAAAAAGTTCTTAAGTAATTATAAATTGATCTAATTTTATTATTCTGTAAATTAAAGAATGAATGAGACAAGTCAGACTCAAGGTAAGGGAAATCTTAACTCAATCTCCATTCGTTGAGTTAAATATCAATGTAATTTGATTTTTTTCTAAGAATATATTTCAATGAACTATGATTAGTTTAAATTGAATATCCACTTATATTTTGTGTATTTATATTTTTCACACATAATTATTCCATTGATTATCCTTAATTTAATGATATGATCTTTGTAAGATATTTCATCTGAATGTCCTTTTATTGAGGAATATCTTGATGTTATGATACATTTTTATCCTATAAGGTGTAAATAAAACCTTTTTGACACGTTATATCATGAATTATTATATTTTCATGATATTTAATTTTTTTAATGTTATTACTTAATTATTTTTATTCAAGTGTTTCTCAAGTGGCAAGGGAATCTTTAACTAAATCATCATTTTAATTTATTTAAAAATTTATTATTCAAGAACTGTATATTTGATTACCATGTTTTAAAAATGGGTTTTATGAATTTATTTATGTAGATATTAATGTTTTAAAATATAAATTTATTTCAATTGTTTCAAAGTGGTATGTGACACTTGATTTAAAAGTCTTTTTTTATTAATTGTTTTAAATGGTTTTTGAAATGGATTGAATATTTCAATATCATGAAATAATTTCTTATAATTCAAAATGAAATGTTTTGATAGAAATGTTGATAATTGAAATATTTCATGTGTGATGATTATATAATGGTACTTAGACATTTTACGAGTGGTTACAAGATAAACCAAAGATGGGTGGTTACGTGATAAACCTATGATGGGTGGTTCCATTATAAACCAAATTTGGGTGGTTATGTTATAACCTCCAATACATTGGGTATGGAATTAAGCCATATGGTTATTCTATTTAGTGATATGTGTGGAATTCAACCATATGGTTATTGTATTTAAGTATTTTTATGTCCCAAGTTACCTTTATATGTTATATGTTTCTTTCCATGGGTTTATGGTAATCTTTTGGTTACAAAAAGGGTAGGAAATGAGCTTATATTTAGTAAAGTATATTTATTACTTCTTAAGGGAGAAAATTATTACTTTATTTTAAAGTATTCTGGATTTTCATGTTATCCCAAGAGTAATAGTTTTTCTTCCTGGTGTATTCCTTACTGTGATTTTTTATTCTCATCCCTTTTTTTGAAATGTTTTGTACAGGATATGTTGACGAATAGAGTCAAGGATAGGATCAAGGAAAAGTAATTCCATTTAAACATGAAACAATATCATGTTTCTTTTTAAAGAGTTTTTGTTTCAAGAAAAAATGTATAGTTAGTAAAAGTTTCTACATGTAATATTTAAGTTACTATGTATGAGTTATGGACTAATTCTCTAAAACTATAAACCTGAAAAGATACTTGAAGTGAATTAAAGTAAATTGTTGAATTATCTGTAGATTAAGTAACATCTATGGTCGAGGCCTTATAGTTGGTATCATAGGATTGTTTAGAAGACTTTGGAGATTAGGATGGTTTCTTAAGGGTTAGGGATATTATCATGGGTTTATAATTTTAAGGTAGATCATAAGTTCAATGTATTAAAAAACCCATTTTGAGGATTTATTATTTAAAATATTAATGTAAATAATGGTATTTTTGGAGACATTCACCATTGAGGAAATAATGGTTTATTAATTTTTGGGATGAAAAATGTGGGGTATGAGATAATATTTGAGGTTAAAATATGTTATGATTATTTTTGAGGATTTTATCTCATTTTTGGAAATGTTATAAAATTATATAGTTTTTGAAAAAAGACAACATGAAGACTGTGTGACAACCAGTCATGTCGGAAAAAACTGCATGAATCAGAACCACAACCGAAGTGCGATTGAGATTTATTACCAACCACTAGCCTATGAGAAGTCCATGGTTAGTATGACTTATTTTTTTTGTAAAATTATTTTATAGAATAAGAATAATTTGATTTTGGGAACTTATGTTTTATCAAATGGATATTCATGTAACAAGTTAATGATTTTGTGATTAAGTGATAAATGTTATTTTGGAAGACGTTCACTCTTTTGGGAACACTATATGCCAAAGGAAAATAGAATACTATGGGATTTCATTTTAGGAGAAATGTTTTAATTTTATTTTGGAAGAATCTATGTTTTTATTGTGAAAAAATGGAGATTTTTTTTATTTTTGGAAATGATTAACCAATCATGGAGAAAATGTGTACAGTCCCATGTTTTTTAGCCGGGTTAAAATACGAAGGTTTTCATTTTTTTTCAGTTTATCAACGAGCCATTTTTTTTATTTTTATTTTTTAAAAACCGAGTTCTAGAATTTTATTCCAAGTGTTGGAACACATAAAGGTGTCATATTTGGACTTGGGTAATTTTCCTATAATATTAGCGGGTGTCCCGATGAGTTTTGGCAGCACCAGATCCAGAAAAGTCTACTTAAATGGATTTGTACAGGCAATGCACAGTTGTGGTCCAACCCATGCAATTTACCCTGTTTAATAAATTATTTAAATTATTTAAATAAGATTCTATGAGAAATTGTGATTAATTAAAATAAAGTTTTAATAAAAATAATGATGAAGTTATTATTATTATTATTATTGTGGTTATTTAATTAAATAAATGATCAAGAATTAATTAAATGAATATTGAAGAATTTAATGTGGATTTTGGGTTTATTGAAGAATCATTTTAATTAAATGAAGAGTTTTATAATTATTAAAGGATCATTTATTATTAAATAGAGGTTATGGGTTGGATTTTTTATCATTAATATCATATTAATGATATTGTAATAAATTGGGGGGTTTTGGTTTTAATTAAATGAAAGTTGAAATAATAATAATAATTATGTTATTATTTTTATTATTATTGTGTTTATTTAATTAAATAAATTTTAAAATAATTTAATGTGGATTTTGTGCTTTTCAAAAAAAAAAACATTTCCTTTAAGAAGGGTTAATTGGGAGTTATGGTCTTAATAAATGAAGATTGATGGAAATAATAATAATTATATTATTATTATTATTATTATGCATATTATTATGGATATATTTATTATTATTATTAACTTACTAATTTTTTTTATAATTATTAATAATAATAATATATTTTGGGGGTTCGATTTTTAAATAAATGAAAGTTGAAATAATAATAATTATGATGTTATTATTATCATTATTTTAACTTAATTAAATAAATGTTAAAATAATTTAATTCAATGATTAATAGGGAGTTGCATAATTTATTATGAAACATTTATTTAAAGAATAATAAATGAAGATGTGTTTTTAATAAAATGGAGAGTTTTTCACTTACTAGATAAGTGTTAAATATGTATTATAATAATCATAAAATAAATATTATTATAATAATAATTACACTCAATTAATTAATATTAATTTAGGGTTTTATTTTTAGGTTTTAAAAGGGTAAAACCTATGGAAGGAGATCTCTCCCCCTTCCTCTACGCACAGGAGGCACGACCCCTCCCAGGTGCAATGCACCAACAGGAAGCCCCCTTTTACACCAATCCTCCTCCTTTGAATTTACTTCTCCCTTACTCCTCTATGGTCAAATCTACGTTTGCCGAAAGAACTCCTCTCTATGGTGCGACCCACAGCAGCGCATGGCTCCCGTGGTGCGACCTAATAGTGCGCGACCCTCCCCAGACGACCCCCGACAACAGTGCATGACTCCCATGGTGTGACCCCTTATTCGTTCACAATGTTTTTCTTCTAATTATTCAATGGGGTTGGTCTGATTATTCAAGTTAATACCTTACCACATGGTCTCCTTCATCGCTTCGGTGATTCGCTGATATTTCGGTGCCGTTTTGGTGTTGGCTGAAATCTTAAGGTTTGGTTTTATCCAGTTGTTACGTTCTTCTAATTTTAGGATATGAGAATGTTGTTTAGGGACCCATAGGTCCATGTTTTGGAATAATATTCCAAGATAGAGGAGGGTGAGATTGATTTTATTTGGAGCCATTGTTTCAGGTAATCTTTTAAACCCACTTTTTGGTTTTTCATCGGTTAAATTAAGGTCTGTTAATTTTTTTATGAGTCCCTAGTACCAAGTTAGAGGTGTGTTGTTCATTACTACTTTGATTATGGGTACCGGTTTAATATATTGAATTTTTTTGATCATTTTATACAATGCACACACACAAAAACACACTCATATATGAAGGTGTGCACACATGCGATTGCAGACCAGTTGTGGGATGGTTGCCACCAAGTACATTAAGGCATTGAGAAATAAAAATGGTGCCACCATGAGAATGTGTACCAAATCTCTTTCAATTTATTTATGGATTAGTTTCTTATTTAAATAATTTGATAATAGGAGTTTCCTTGATTATGTAACTGCTATATTTTCTTTAAATGACGATTAAAGATAAACAGTTGGATAGTGGTAATGGAATTTACTAAATATTGTGAATATTGAATATTTTGACATGTCGAGAATATAAATTGGAAATTATTAATAATTAATGGATGGATTAATTATTACATGATAAATGGTAAATGGTTAATGAATGGATGATCTGGTTAAAGAGATATGATTTAGTTAATTAATTTTCAAATTAATTAATTTGCATGCATTAAATTAAGATTGTGAATTATTGTTTGTTATGACTATTGGCCCAGAGTACCTTTTGATACATGTTTGATTTCCATGCCTAAATTTGTTTTGGATGGAGTTATTTAAAATATGATATGTTGTTTGAGATGGTTGCTAAATATCTGGGCCTTGTTCAGTATGTTTGACTTGAGATGTTTATGACGTGCATGTAAATTGATAATGTCTTGGACGAATCACTGCTTGAGTGGGTGAGTGGAGACTTGTTAAATAATTGGGATAATTAAATATTGAGTTAATTATTTAGTTGTCTTGCTAAGAATAATTAATTTTTAATTAATAATTTAATATTGATATATTTAATGGTTAATTAATTATTGACTTATTTGACAGGTGATTTATGTTGTTAATTAGTTGTTGAATTAATTAATGGATTAGGTTAATTAACTTACAAATTAATTAATGGATGGTTTTGGGGTGTTATAAATGGAATTCTACACCAATGATATATATATATATAATTGATAAATGGTTTTTGAGACATGGATAGATGCTCCAAATACTAATGGGGGGCTGGACATGGCGTTCTATACCCAACTTTCATACAAATATTTTTTATGGGACATAGACTGATGCTCCAAATACCTTTGGGTTGTGAGACAAGGACTGACGCTCCAAATACTCACTAGGATTCTATACATGATGTTCTACACCAATTAGTTGACATTGGACTGTCAGTCCAACTATTCATACATGAAATGAATTAATGGTTAATGAAAAATATTGTGACATAATGATTTGTGAATTGAATATGAGAAAGGGTTTAGACTTATTAATGAATTGGGTGAATCACTTTTAATAGATGGACCCAGGAGAGAATAACTATTTTTAGTGGATGGGATTAGACATAGTATATAAAAGATTAAATTGAATATCTTATGACATGTTATTCAAGCCAAAGAACAATCTTGGATTCGGTCTTTACCTTCATTACATAGTTGGTCTTTAGAGACACATGTGGTGAGTGACTTATACAGGGGATGTCGGGCTTAGGCTGCATCATGAGAATTATCTAATTTATTGAGGTTTGAATAAATGATAAATGAAAATGAATATCTGATGAATGTTTTGTATACATGAAAAATGTATAATGTATGTTCAGACACCAGTTGGGAGCTGAAGCAGGAACTTGGGTATATAGTTTCACTATATTGCTTACTTTAATTATGCATGACTTCACAATGTTTAAATTATTTATTGAATGTATGGATTTTGGGTAGACATCGGTGGTCCCGACCTACTATTATTTATATCTCATACCCTACTCGGGCTACCATTGCCCTGGGGTACCTGAGTACATTCTATAGGGTTGTAGGATTGTGCTGTTAGAAAATACTTGGGAGATTGGAGAGCAGGACTGAGTTGGAGCTCAGGATGCTCGAGTTGAAAGCCCGTAGGGATTAATTATCTTTTATTTGTATTGTCAATGATGTTTAAAGCATACTGTGTTGTGTTTTTCTTTCAATTATGTATCCATAACAAGTCATGTATTCATCAACTATATAATAGGAAGGAGCCTCTTTTATAAAAGGAGTACTATTTGTTTTCCTCTATTTTTCCAATTATATATTACTACTCCTGATATTGTTTGTTATTACTCTGATATACTACTATACGACTCTGATAAGAGGGTATAGTCTTCCCACTGACTATCCTCAGACCCTATCTACATGTTGGCTACCTTTGGCATATGGGGATACATGATTGAGGTCATGTGGTGACCTTTCCGAAAATAGTTCAAGGATGAGCCGGGTCGGGATGTTACAAAGTGGTATCGGGGGTTTTTTTCCTTTTGTCTTTCTGTTTTGGGTTGATAGACAGGAGATTAGAAAAGTGTCGGTGCATGGGTTAATAGCCGTGCTTGGGACTGATCACCCCATGTATGGGAAATGACTATGTAGCCAGGGATGGGAATTGATGTTTGTACTATTAGAGGTTATAATTGATATGATTTCACCTTGAGTGACTGGTGTATTTTCCACTACTTATTGATTTTGAGAATTTTTAAAAAATAATTGTCTTGGCCTGATATATCAAGGAAGTTTCATGCATGAATCATCTTAGGCACTTAGACAATCTCATGTCATGCATATAACATTCCATGTAGTTCCATTAGTAGGATGCTTGCTAATTTGGATTGTGTTCCTTGTGTGTAATTCCATGTTTTGATCTGTTTTAGCATGCCTCTATAGATAACAAGTTTCAGTGATAGATTTAACTTTCTTGAGTAATTATATTCCATACTGCCTCAGTTATTAGCATGTTTTGTTGTTGTGCCATGATTTTATGTTATATTATGCTGTTGTGTTACTGATTATGCTAACATGCAAGAGCTGTTTTGATGTATGAAAGGGATGTTAATGTTTAAATATTAAATGAATGTTTCTATGATAAATGGGAACCAAATTCTAGTAATAAATTGTATGATAACCTTATCGATTGGTTAATGTCCACCCATGTGTTTGAACCTTATATAACCATAATATTATTTAAAATGGTTATAAATGTAAAACTGCTAAGTTTTGATTGAAATAAAGTGTTGCTGGGTTGCTTTTTGAAGAACCCAAATTAAATAAATGGGACCCTCAGAGGTCTCCTTCTTAGTAAAAGTAATTTATATGCTAAATTGCCTATTCATATTTGAATAACATTGAATGTTAAATTATTAAATAATATGTTTGTGATAGCATGCCTATTTTGTTCCATAGGGAGTTATTTTGAAAACCAAGTGACTTGTTATGAAAAAGTAATCATTTGTTTATTGAAATTCATTCAAATGATTAATGGTTTAAATGAATAAATTAAAATGGCTAAAATGAAAAAGGGGCATTGGAACCTTATGATTTCGGTTTTTTCATGACCAAGAGAGAGGGTTGACATTTATGTTTCGTAAGGGGATAACCTATGGTAGGTAGTACCCATAGAATGTTCTAGGACATTAAAGTAAGTTCGTACCAATTCTTGGGAGGACTTCTTGGCACTCAGCATTAATGGCGCACCGATATGTTTAAGTTATGGCTTTTACGATCAATGTTTGACGTGGTGATCTTGGTTGGAGGAACGTCACATGTATGCGTTAATGTGTTCTAAAATAGCATGCTGGTGTGTAGATGATCTTTTCTTGGGAAGTCATGGATAATCCTAATGTGGGTAGTGTCTCATCATTTTCGGTAAATGTGTCGGTAGAAGATGATGAGATTTTAGAAGAGAGTTTTCCGGTAGTAGTTAGACTGATCATCTTAATGACCTAGATTTTTATCTTAGTGCGCTCTTCTAAATACAACGAGCAAGTCACCTATCTTGGCCTCATCCAGAAGACACTAAGATAGCATTGGTCTTACACCGCACTATAGTTTAAATGTTATTGGGATTTATGAGTGGTTGTTTTCTGGGTAGTACATGGGATGTGTGGTTTTTTTGGGTTAATCCACTATTCATGTTGGGGAAAATTTGTTTTTAAAACAGCCTTGCGATGCCTTGACTTGGAAATTTCACCAGAGGTTGGGTAAGGACTTCATTATACATGCGGGTGGTTTTGTAATAGTTTTAAAGGCATGTCATTAGATAAAGTGAGAATGTGGGTTTTGGGTCTCAAACATCTTTCAAGGGAAGCATGCACAACCTGTTCTGTTGGTTGATCTAGTATCAACCATTTTTATTGACGAGGTCCCTGTAATGGCCTCATATATAATCTCCATTTCGATGTTTAATCTATGAAGTAATCTTTGGCACTAGTTTTAAAGCCGTATCCATTAGGCTTGTGAAGGGTTAAAGATGTGTTTGGCATTGGGAACACAACACGTCAGTTCTAACAAGATTAAATGACATTGGTAGGTCTGTTGTTTTAGTAGTGGTTTCTGATGGATTCTCTAGGATAAGAAGTTTTTAAGGTGGGTATATTGTAAAGTCCTGTGTTTTTGAACTAGGTTAAAATACGGAGGTTTTTTGAATTTTTTCAGTTTATCAAAGGGAAGGTTTTTTTAGAACCAAGCTCCAGAATATTATTCTGAGTGTTGGAACACCTAAAGGTGTCACTTTTGGACTTTCGTAATTACCCTATAATTTTAGTGGGAGTTCGGATGAGTCTAGATAGCACTGGATCTGGAAACATCCACTTAAATGGATATGCACGGGCAGCGCACAGTTGCGGTCCAACCCATGTAGTTTACCCTATTTAATAAATTATTTAATTTAATTAAATAAGATTATATAAGAGATTGTGATTAATTAATATAATGTTTTAATAATAATAATAATGAAGTTATTATTATTATTGTGGTTGTTTAATTAAATGAATGACAATGAATTAATTAAACGATAGTTGAAGAATTTAATGTGGCTTTTGGGTTTATCGAAGAACCATTTTAATTAAATGAAGAGTTTCAGAATTATTAAAGGATCATTTATTATTAAATGGTTGTTATGGGTTGGAGTTTTTATCATTAATATCATATTAATGATATTGTAAAAAATTTGGGGTTTTTGGTTTTAATTAAATGAAAGTTGGAAAAATAATAATAATGATGTTGTTATTATTAGTATTGTGTTTAATTAATTAAATAAATATTAAAAGAATTTAATGTGGATTTTGTGATTTTCAAAGAAACATTTCCTTTAAGAAGGGTTAATTGGGAGTTATGGACTTAGTAAATAAAGACTCATGGAAATAATAATAATGATATTATGATTATTATTATTATGCATATTATTATGGTTATATTTATTATTATTATTAAATTATTACGATTGTTTTATAATTAATAATAATAATATATTTTGGGGGTTTGGGTTTTAAATAAATGAATGTTGGAATAATAATAATGATGATTTTACTATTATTATTGTGTTTATTTAATTAAATAAATGTTAAAAGAATTTAATTAAATGATTAGTAGGGAGTTTCACAATTTTTTTATGAAATGTTTATTAAAAGAATAATAAATGAAGATGCATTTTTAATTAAATGGGGAGTTTTCACTTATTAGATAAGTGTTAAATATGCATTATAATAATATTAAAATGAGTACTATTATTATAATAATTACATTCAATTAGTTAAAGTTAATTTAGGGATTTATTTTTAGGTTTTAAAAGGGTAAAACCAATGGAAGGAGATCTCTTCCCCTTTCTCTATGCACAGGAGGCGCGACCCCTCACAAGTGGGACGCACCAGCAGGAAACCCCCTTGTGCACCAAGCCTCCTCCTCTGCACTGCCTTCTCCCTTCCTCCTCCATTGTTGGATCTACCTTGGACTAACCACCTACTCCCCGTGGCATTACTTACAACAGCGCGTGACTCTCATGGTGCGACATAGCAGCGCATGACCAACCCTAGACGACCCACGACAGCAGTGCATGTCACGACCAGACCCAACGGGGCTCGATCCGTGACTCCCCAAGCCCACCTCCAATAGGCCATAGGCTGGCGACTAGCGCCGAGTAGGCTATCACACACATGGGAGGCATTAGCCTAAGGTACCTATACACACGCACCCACATACACCTCTATGAAACAGTGCAAAGATATATAAAACTGAAAAGGAAATGCATGTATACAAACTATCCCAAACCAGAGTGCAACAACAAAAGTATAAAAGGGAAAAACACGGACCACCAAAAGAAAACTACAAGCGCATCCAACCAGCTCTGAAGAAGGGGAACGCTGCCACAAACACCCACCAGAAAGCTCCTCGGCACAACTCCGGTAAACACCACAGTCAAACATGCTCACTAAGCTCCGCCTGCTCCGGGTCCTCCGGGGACTCCATCGAAAGGCCCGTGGTCTGCACAAGACACAAACATGTGCGGGCAAAGCCCGTGCATGGGTGAGTATAAACATACTCAGTAGGCACCCCAAAAATCCAAAACCAAAGAGAGAAATTGAAAGGAAACAGTCCTCTCATCCCAGCCAGAGGGAACCCAGACGAGAGAGAAAATCCATATCGTGACCGTCCTCGACTAAACACAACTAGTCATCTCAGCTCAGGTGTATTCCCATACATACACCTTGAACAATCCAGATATAATCAGCTCACGCAACAAGCCACATGAGGTACCGACCTCAACACCAGCAACTGCCCACAACAAGGAGTGTACACCACACGATCACTGTCATCCCCGATGATACTCGTCCGAGAGATACACTCCATCGGGTTTCTCACGAACCTCTCAGACGCTAACCTGAGAGATCACGCTCGTCGGTTGGCATCACTGAGGATAACTCACTGAAACAACATAACTACCAAACTCCTCAGATAGGGGATCCCCGCTAGGGTCCTCTAGGGGATACCAAAACCCACTCTGGTATACATAGCACACAGATAGGGGATCACTCCCAGGGTCTATTGGGGGATACCATGACCCGATCTGGCATACGTAGTTCTCAGAGATAGGGGATCACACCAGGATCCGCAGGGGGATACCACAACCCGATCTGGTGCTCGATTGAAGCACATCACTTAGATAGAGGACCATCACCCATATAAAGGTGGTCACGACGATACCAGAACCCTATCTGGTATAACTCGCAATGTAGGGGATCGAACCGATGATGCCGCAACCCTACCGAAACCACGCGCTGAGTAGGGGATCACATAACCAACGATACCACAACCCTACCGACACCAAGCGCTGAGTAGGGGATCTTATAACCAATGATACCACAACCCTACTGTAAACCTCATGCTGAGTAGGGGATCGTATACCCGACGATACCGCAACCCTACTATAAACCTGATGTTGAGCAGGGGATCATATACTCGACGATGCCACAACCCTACTGAGCACGACCCACTATGTAGGGGATCATATTCCCGATGATGCCACAAACCCTACAAGGTTAACCTTCTAGATAGGGGATCACCGCCGGTGAATAAGTGGTCACAACGATACCAAGAACCCGATCTAGGGAACCGATGCTAGAGGATACCGCTCCAAGCCCACCAAAGGGATGCCACAACTCTAAGTTTAAACATCCCATCGAGAGGATCACAAACCTATATGAAGGTTGTGATGCCACACGAACCCTCGTGGGAACGAACCAAGGGAGTACCCTCAACCACTGCTGGTCCAAAACGTCGCTAACCCGAGTGACCCGCAACAATGTCACACTGCGCATCTCCAAGACTAAAACCGAGGCCACCATCGTGATCTACGCAGAAAAACACGCAGGATAGGCTGCTTACTCACCCGAAACGGAGCAACAGTGAAAAAGGCACTATTCACCGTAGCTAGCTCATGCGGGGCCCACACAACGATCCCGAAACCCATCGAGCGGATCATACCATGACGATCACCTCGGAAAAAATGCTGAATCGGCTACTCGCTCGTCCAAAACGGACACCCGGTGAAAAAAGTACTATTCCCCAAAGCCAGCTTGGGCAGGGCCCATGCCTCGATTCCGAATCTCACCGAACGGATCGCACCATTGCGATCCTCTCGGAAAAACACACAAGATCGACTAATCATCCCCCAAAATCGGACTCCTGGTGCAAAAGCTGCGTTTCTCTGCAAACGCCAAAACCCGGCCTCATGGGGCCCGCACCCCGTTCTTAGTCCCAACACCCGGAAATCATCTCAAAATGTTCGTCGTACCATCAGGGTCTCAACGCCACTGACGACACGTCAATCGGACGCTCTGGGTAGAAGTTACAACAGCCCGAAGTCGTAAAATAATAAAATATTATTATTTTATTCGACATTTCAAGCCCCCGGGCCAAACTCTCGACTCACAAAATTCTCAAAGTGAGTTCAAAAGGTCCGTCTCGACGCAAGGAAGACGTCGCCGCAAACGGCTCGCAAATCGGAGTTAGGGTTTGCGAGTTACAGGGGTTTAAAGAACCCCCAGAACAATCTGGCCGGACCACCGCAGGGTCGCCAGAAACCACCGCGCCGCCGCTAGACTCCGCCGTGCCGGAGCCGGAAACCACCGCGCCACCGTGGAACTCCCGGATTCTGCCATGGCCGCCGCGGGTCTCACCGGAAAACCGGGTTTTTGCCGGAAAACTTCCAGGAGCCACTGGGAGCACCCCGGTGCTCCAAATTCAGATCCGAAAAAAGATTCGGAAAGCTCGAGACCTGAACTACACAAACCTTATGAAAATTTGAAGAAAAAAAATTCATAAACAGGGTATGGGATTTTAAAACTCAATCCGCCTATCTTGCGGGAAAAACGCCGAAGCTTCGGGTGCATAACGACGCCTGCGACGCGCTGGAGCTCGATCTGCTGACAATCGGCACTGAAAACGGACGCCCGGAGCTCGATCTGACGAAGAAACGGAGGAGGGGGAGGGTTTCGTTCGGTGCCTGCATGTACAAGGTGAGGGAGGGGGAGTGATTTATTTCTTTTATTTTTTTAATTAAAAGTACTTCATTTTAACTCCCCCGCCAACTCGCCTCCTACCCGGCACTCGGCGCCGACTAAAATTATGCCGCGCCTAGGGTAGACACGGTGTTTTGAATGCAACGACGGACTCGAAATTGCGATCCGAGACACCTTTCCGAAGTTATTCGAGCCGAATCTCGTAAATAAACTTTTCCATTTATTTACGAAAATTCCCCTGGGGGCGCTATCCACCACAGGCCCGTGCCCACAAAGTTTACACCCCGCCTAGGGTAAACGGCATGTTTCGGACGCAACTGTGCCCTCAGATTCCCGTTCTGAGCTACCGTTTAGGAGATATCACACCCCCTCCATGTGCATAGTATAAAAATACTTAATATTTTTATAAAATCAATTCCGAGCACACCGATCCTCAGAATCGCACGCCCTCTTCGCGCCTAGCTCTGGAATTCTTCGTAGAAATATTCCAAATTCTGACAGGGCCAAAAACCCAAGTCGTTACATCCCCCCCCTTAGAAATTTTCGTCCCTGAAAATCCCTAAGCACAAGGATAGCGACTGGAATCTCAACTGGGTCTCGTACACCAATGAGTTCACCAACAAACACCCCTACCTGAACGTATAAGTCAGAGGGACTCATCCACCACAACTCGATACTATCCGCTTTGGGCGGCACTGACTCGCCCGCACAATTTTAGTCGCGTCACAAAAATGCGTCTTGGTGGGGGAAGGATCCCTCTTCCTCACGCATTCGAAGCATGCCAAACAACATCCACACAGGGTCTTACCAACACCCTGAACAAAACTCAAGCAAGCAACAAAAAGTAAAGAGTACCGCGAAACAGTGTCTAACAAACTACTGTAGTAAGTAGAAAGGACACAAGGCATACCTCTATCCATTCGCGGTGCCTCTGGATCAACTTCCTCCAGGGCATGCAGCTGGCCTCTCCCTCAGACACCAGCTCCCTGAGCTTGGCGTTGACCACCTGGGGGTGGGGGTGGTGGCAAATGGTACCGCCTACCACCTCCTCCCGCTGCCCCTGCTCCGCCACCACGTCCGCCGCCCTGCGGACCTCCTTGCTCGAGACACTGCCTCTGCCAAGGCGGTCCATCGACCGACTCCCTATTAGCAGCACGACAAGTCGGAAAATCTCTAGCAAGATGTCCCCGACCATCGCAAGCGTAACACCGCCTCTCCTGTGGCTCACCAAAACTGGCATGCGATCCTTGTGAGCCCTGAGCCTCAGATCCTCCATCCTGGGGTCGCCTCCTAAAACGGCGGCCACGTCCAAACCCCTGAGTCTGTCGTTGGCTACCAGATGCCGACGTCTCCGCTCTCGCATGCCCAACACTAACAGGGGGAATCTACTCATCGAGAAAACTCTCCACCACCAACGCTCGCTCCAGCACTCCAGCATATGTGGGAAGGCACAAGGAAACCACACCTGCTCGGATGTCCCTACGCAAGCCCTGCTCGAAGGTCTGAGCCCTAAAGAATGAGTCTCAAACCATATCCATGGAGTAGCACGATAGGTCTATAAACCTCGCTGAGTACTCCGACACGGTCAGGCCCTCCTGCTGAAGCTGTAGAAGCTCCTTAATCCGCACTGACCTCAGCGTCCGGGATAGAACTCCTCTCTGAAGAGCCTCTCAAACTCTGCCAACGTGAGCGTCTCCTTGTCATGGGACTGTGTCACCAAACTCCACCATCGCCCAGCCAAACCATGCAGAAGGCTCGCTGCTAGGACCACCATTTGATCTGGGGGTGTCCTCACCAGGCGGAAAACTCGAGTGACTGCCTCAAGCCAGTCATCAGCTGCCTGGGGGTCTGGATCACCCCGAAACCTCAGACGTCGCTGCCTTTGGAACTCGTGCAGCGCACTCATCCTAAGCGCAACCTCGTCCTGCACTGCCGGAACAACCAACTGCTCGATAGGTGGTGGCTCAACTGGCGGACCACCTGGAGGTCCAGCCTCAGAACCGGCGCCCTGGTCCACTGCCTCTGCACAGGGAGAATCATCACCATAGTCCCGCTGTGGAACCCTCGCTGGCTGTCATCATGGAGGCATCCTGGAATACATTCAAGATGCACCATAGTAAAAGAGTATATCTGGAGAGCTGACTCAAGAAGGACAAGGAAAAACCCAAAACTCAGTCCTATATGATGCATGTACCGTTATGTCCCTACGACCAGTGTACGAATGTATCGAGTTTAAAGACAGGTTATCAGAGTCCGGGTGTATGGATACGTCGACCGCCGGACTAAAAATGGAGTCCATGGACTGAAATATGAACTCAAAACATCCTAACACTGCCTCTATGCAACCCAAACCAAACTCACAGCTAGAACGACTACACTCTGAGATCCCAAATGTGGAACCTCCTCTGATACCACTCTGTCACGACCCGACCCAACGGTGCTCGAGCCGCGACTCCCCAAGCCCACCTCCAATAGGCCAGGGGATGAACACTAGCGCCGAGTAGGCTATCACACACATGGGAGGAATTAGCCTAAGGTACCTGTACACACGCACCCACATACTCCTCCATGCACCAGTGCAGAGATATATAAATCTGAAAAGGAAATGCATGCATACAAACTATCCCAAACCAGAGTGAAACAGCAAAAGTACAAAAGGGAAAAATAGGGCCCACCAAAAGAAAACTACATGAGCGTCCAACCAGCTCTGAAGAAGGGGAACGCTTCCACAAACACCCTCCGGAAAGCTCCTCGGCACAACTCCGGTAAACACCCCGGTCAAACACGCTCACTAAGCTCCTCCTGCTCCGGGTCCTCCTGGGACTCCGTCGAAAGGCCTTCGGTCTGCACAAGACACAAATATGTGCGGGCAAAGCCCGTTCAGGGGTGAGTATAAACATTCTCAGTAGGCACCCCAAAAACCCAAACCCAAAGAGAGCAACTGAAAGGCAACAATCCGCTCATCCCAGCCAGAGGGAACCCAGAAGAGAGAGAAACTCCATCTCGTGACCATCCCCGGCTAAACACAACTAGTTAGCTCAGCTCAGGTGTATTCCCATACATACACCTTGAACAATCCAGATATAATCAGCTCACGCAACAAGCCACATGAGGTACCGACCTCAACACCAGCAACTGCCCACAACTAGGAGTGTACACCACACGATCAGTGTCATCCCCGATGACACTCGTCTGAGAGATACACTCCACCGGGTTTCTCACGAACCTCTCAGACGCTCACTCGAGAGATCACGCTCGTCAGTTGGCATCACTGAGGATAACTCACCGAAACAACATAACTACCAAACTCCTCGGATAGGGGATCCCCACTAGGGTCCATTAGGGGATACCAAAACCCACTCCGATATACGTACCTCATAGATAGGGGATCACTCCCAGGGTCTGTTGGGGGATACCACGACCCAATCTGGCATACGTAGTTCTCACATATAGGGGATCACACCCAGGATCCGCTGGGGGATACCACAACCCGATCTGCCACTCGAAAGAAGCACATCACTCAGATAGAGGATCATCGCCCATATAAAGGTGGTCACAATGATACCGGAACCCTATCTGGTATAACTCACGATGTAGGGGATCGAACTGACGATGCCGCAACCCTACCGAAACCACGCGTTGAGTATGGGATCGCATAACCAATGATACCGCTACCATACTGACACCATGTGCTGAGTAGGGGATCGTATAACCAACGATACCACAACCCTACTATAAACCTCATGCTGAGGAGGGGATCGTATAACCGACGATACCACAACCCTACTATAAACCTGATGCTGAGCAGGGGATCGTATACCCGACGATGCCACAACCCTACTGAGCAGGACCCACTACGTTGGGGATCATATTCCCGATGATTCCACAAACCCTATGGGGTTAACATGCTAGATAGGGGATCGCCTCCTGTGAATAAGTGGTCACAGCGATACCAAGAACCCAATCTAGGGAACAAATGCTAGAGGATCCCACTCCGGGCCCACCGGAGGGATGCCACAACTCTACGTTTAAACATCCCATCGAGTGGATCAAAAACCTATATGAAGGTTGTGATGCCACACGAACCCTCGTGGGAATGAACCAAGGGAGTACCCTCAACCACTGCTGGTCCAAAACATTGCTAACCTGAGCGACCCACAACAATGCCACACTGCGCATCTCTAAGACCAAAACCAAGGCCACCATCGCGATCTACGCGAAAAAACATACAGGATAGGCTGCTTACTTGCCCGAAACGGAGCACCGGTAAAAAAGGAACTATTCACCATAGCTAGCTCATGCGGGGCCCACACAACGATCCCAAAACCCATCGAGCAGATCATACCACGACGATCCCCTCAGAAAAACAAGCGGAATCGATTACTCGCTCGTCCGAAACGGACACCCGGTGAAAAAGGTACTATTCACAGAAGCCATCTCAGGTTGGGCCCACGCCTCGATTCCCAATCTCACCGAACGGATCACACTATTGTGATCCTCTCGGAAAAAAATACAGGATCGACTAATCATCCGCTAAAATCGGACTCCTGGTGCAAAAGTTGCGTTTCTCTACAAACACCAAAACCCGGTCTCGTGGGTCCCGCACCTTGTTCTCAGTCCCAACACCCAGAAACTATCTCAAAAATTCTGTCGTACCATCAGGGTCTCAACGCCACTGACGACACGTCAATCGGACGCTCCGAGTAGAAGTTACAATGGCCCGAAGTTGTAAAATAATAAAATATAATTATTTTATTCGACATTTCAAGACCCCAGGCCAAAATCCCGACTCACAAAATTCTCAAAGTGAGTTCAAAAGGTCCGTCTCGAAGCTAGGAACACGTCGCCGCAAACGGCTCGCAAATCGGAGTTACGGTTTGCGAGTTATGGGGGTTTAAAGAACCCCCAGAACAATCTGGCCGGACCACCGCAGGGTCGCCGGAAACCACTGCACCACCGCCGGACTCCGCCGTGCCAGAGCCGGAAACCACCATGCCACCTCCGTGCCACTGTAAAATTGCCAGATTCCGCCATGGCAGCCGCGGGTCTTGCCCGAAAACTGGGTTTTCACCGGAAAACCTCCGGGAGCCACCGGGAGCACCCCGG
Source organism: Viscum album (assembly GCA_963277665.1). Lineage (NCBI taxonomy): Eukaryota > Viridiplantae > Streptophyta > Magnoliopsida > Santalales > Viscaceae > Viscum > Viscum album. The sequence continues at coordinate 1,808,850,465 of OY728160.1, forward strand.
TGCTCCAAATTCAGATCCGAAAAATATTTCAGAAAGCTCAGGACCCGAAATACACAACCCTTATGATTATTTGAAGAAAAAAAAACACATAAATGGGGTCCGGGATTTTAAAACTCAAACTGCATACCTTGCGGGCGAAACACCGAAGCTTCGGGTGCAGAACGACGCCTGCGACGCGCTGGAGCTCGATCTATTGATGATCGGTGCTGAAAACGGATGCCTTGAGCTCGATCTGATGAAGAAAAGGAGGAGGGGGAGGCTTTCCTCCGTCACCTGCATGTACAAGGTGAGGGAGGGGGAGTGATTGATTTCTTTTATTTTTTTTAATTAAAGGAACTTCATTTTAACTCCCCCGCCAACTCACCTCCGACCCGATACTCGGCGCCGACTAAAATTATGTCACACCTAAGGTAAACATGGTGTTTTGAACGCAACAACAGACTCAGAATTGCGATCCGAGACTCCATTCAGAAGTTATTTGAGCCGATTCTCATAAATAAACTTTTCCATTTATTAACGAAAACGCCCCTGGTGGCGTTATCCACTGCAGACCTGTGCCCGCAAAGTTTAAACCCTGCCTAGGGTAAACGACACGTTACGGACGCAACTGTACCCTCATATTCCTGTTCTGAGCTACAGTTTAGGAGATATCACACCCCTTCCATGTGCATAGTATAAAAATACTTAATATTTTTATAAAATTAATTCCGGGCACACTGGGCCTCAGAATCGCACACCGTCTTCGCAACTAGCTCTCGAATTCTTCGTAAAAATATTCCAAAGTCTAACCTGGCCAAAAACCTGAGTCACTTCAGTGCACAACCCCCGCGGTGTGACCCCTTTTTCATCTGCGGTGTTTTTATTCCGATTATTCCATGGGTTTGGTCCGATTATTCAAGGTAAGAGCTTACTTTATGGTCTCCTCCATCGCTTCGGCAATTTGCTGATATTTTGGTGCGGTTTTGGTGTTGGACGAAATCTTAAGGTTCAGTTTTATCCAGTTGTTTCATTCTTCTAATTTTAGGATATGCGAATGTTGTTTGGGGAACCTTAAGGCCATTCTCTAGTATCCACCACCAAGGGAGATGTTCATGGGATTGATTTTATTTGGATCTATTGATTCAAGTAAGCTTTGAAACTCATTGTTTGGTTTTTCACCAGATAAATTAAGGTCTGCTAATTTTGTTTATGATTTCCTGGTACCAAGTTAGAGGTGAGTTGTTCATTACTATGATTCTGGGTACCAGTTTAATATATTGAATTTTTGTTGATCAATGTAGACAAAAAAAACATATAAATAAAAAAATAAATAAATAAATAGTATATATATATATATATGAAGGTGTACGTGCATGTGACTACGAACCAGTTGTGGACTGGTTGCCTCCAAGTACATTAAAGTGTTGAGGAATAAAAATAGTGCCACCAGGAGATAGGGTCCCAAATCTCTTTCACTTTATTTAAGGATTAGTTTCTTTTTCAAATAATTTGAGAATACGAGTTTACTTGTTTATAAAATAACTACATTTTATTTAAAAGGTGATTAAAGATAAACTGTTGGATGGTTGTAATGGAATTTGCTGAATATTGCGAATATTGAATATTTTGACATGTTCAGAATATAAATTTGAAACTGGTAATAATTAATGGATGGATTACTTATTACATGATAAATGGTAAATGGTTAATCAATTGATGATATGGTTAAAGAGATATAATTTAATTAATTAATTGTCGAATTAATTAATTTGTGTGCATTAAATTAAGATTGTGAATTGATTTTTTGTTATGACTGTTGTCCAATAGTACCTTTTGATGCATGTTTGTTTTTCATGCCTAATGTTGTTTTGGATGGAGTTTTTTATAATATGATATTCTGTTTGAGATGGTTGAAAAATATCTGGGCCTTGTTCAACATGTTTGACTAGAGATGTTTATGATGTGCATGTAAATTGTTAAATTCTTGGATGAATCACTACTTGAGTGGATGGGTTTAGACTTGCTAAACAATTGGGATAATTAAATGTTAAGTTAATTATTTAGTTGTTCTGCTAAGAATAATTAATTGATAATTAATTATTAACTATTGAGATATTGAATGGTTAATTAATTATTGACTTATTTGATAGGTGATTTATGTTGTTAATTAGTTGTTGAAATAATTAATAGATTGGGTTAATTAATTTATGAATTAATTAATGGATGGTTTTGGGGTCTTAGACATGGATTTCTACACCAATGATAAATATATATGTATAATTGATAAACAGATTGTGATACAGGGACTAATGCTCCAAATACTCTTGGGGTGCTAGACATGGCGTTGACACCCAACTTGAATGCAAATATTATTTTATGGGGGATGATGCTCCAAATACCCATGGGTTGTGAGATAAGGACTAAGGCTCCAAATACTCACAAAGGTTCTAGATGTGATGTTCTACACCCATTAGTTGACATTGGACTATGGTTCCGATTGGTCGTACATGAAATGAATTAATGGTTAATGAAAACTGTTTCGACATAAGGATTTGTGAATTGAATATGAGAAAGGGTTCAGACTTATTAATGAATTGGGTGAATCACTCTTAGTGGATGGACCCATGAGTGAATCACTATTTATAGTGGACGGGATCAGACATAGTATATTAAAGATTAAATTGAATATCTTATGACACGTTATCAAAGCCAAAGCACAAGCTTGGATTTTGTCTTTACCTTGATAACATAGTTGGTCTTTAGAAACATCTGTGGTGAGTGACTTATATGGGGGATGTCGAGCATAGGTCAGATCATGAGAATTATGTAATTTATCGAGGTTTGTATAAATGATAAATGAAAATGAATATGTGATAACTGTTGAGTCTACATGAAAAATGTATAATACAGGTTCAGACACCAGTTGAGAGATGTAGTAGGTACTTGGGTATATAATTACATTGTACTGCTTACTTTAATTATGCATGCTTTCACACTATTTAAATTATTTATTGAATGTCTGGATTTCGGGTATACACCGGTTGTCCCAGCCTACTGAGATTTATATCTCAGACCCTACTTGGGCCACTATTGCACTGTGGTACGTGTGTAGATTCTATTTGGTTGTAGGATTGTGCTGTTATCAAATACTTGGGAGATTGGAGTAAAGGTCCGAGTAGGAGCTCATGATTCTCTAGTTGAAATCTTGTAGGGCTTGGTTTTCTTTTATTTGTATTATACAAGATTTTTAAAGCATGTTGTATTGTTTATTGATTTTAATTATTTATCCATAACTTTTCATGCATTCATATGCTATATAATTGGTGCTGTCTACTTTTATAAAATGAGTACTATTTGTCTTCCGTTGTTTTGTCAATTATGTAATACTACTTCCGCTATTTTTTGTTATTTACTCTGATATACCACTATGAAACTCTTATAAGAGGGTATAGTCTTTCCACTGACTATCCTTAGACCCACACTGCTAGTCGGTATCCTTTGGCGTATGGGGAGACGCACTTGAGATAATGAAGCGACTGGTCCGGCCACTGGTTTAGGGGTGAGCCAGGTCGAGACTTTACCAAATGTGACTAGGTTAATTACTTTTTGTTATGAGGCATTAAGAGTGGTTTATGTTATTTGGATATAAATGTTAAAATTTATCTAGGAAAACTATGTGATCAAATCCTTCCATGTTTTAGGTTTCAATATTAGTGGGATTATTTTGAGGAATTTGAAGGAATTTTGTTTGTTGAATGGTCTATTTAGAACTTGGGTATTACTATTAAATTTTGGATATTAAAAGTAGTCCTTCTCCTTATAAAGTATAATTATTTTTGGGGGATTATCTGATCTTGAACTAAATATTTTTGTTTTTTTAATGTCTAAAAATGGGGTAAATATATAGTTCATCTTTTACAGATTATGTGATTATTTAGAAGTTGATTCTAGTACTTCAAGTTTGACCATGTCATCTTAAATACTCATTATTTGGAGAAAACATGAGTGTGTGGTAGAGATTTATTAAAGGATAAAACTCTACTTGTCAAGTAAGTATATTTCCTTATGTTCTTATTCTAAGTAGTAAAATAATTCATCAACTTTATGAAAATGATCTTTAAACAAAAACATTTTCCATTTACTTTTCCTACTATGAAATCAATGACTGTTTAGCCCATCATATGTTTGCGATTTTCTAGTTTTTAACTTTCTCCTGATCATGTTTTCTATCACTCTCCATCATAACAAGATGTTTAGTTTTTCTTCCATATCCATATTTTCCAACATGGAATAATAATATGTGTTATATCAGGTAACCTTTTTACTTCTCTTTCATTATTTTAAAGTGGTAGTTTTATTGAATCTTTTTCCTATGTAGGACTTTCAATGAAGTTACCAAGACAAATTTTAAAATTACAAGGACACAATTTCCCAAAGGGGGAATGATGTAACACCCCATGTATTTATAGAATAATAAATTTTCATATCTATTAATGTTATTGAATTTAATAGTAATTTAAGTTTAAAAGGGACACTTTCTACGATAGTGTACCTGGCACGCAAAAATGGGTTTCTTCGAAATCTTACTTTTCACACAACATTGAGTTATATCAAAAAATAATACAACTATAATATTATTATATTAAACGGTAGTTAACACCTAGAGGTTGTATTGGAATGAATGAAAAGATATAACTATAATATTATTACACATGTTTGTTAAATTTCTTTATATTTATTCAAAAAAATTTAGTTTCTTAAAATGAGAATGAATCCAATTTTAAGCATAAAATACTCTAAAATTTTCAAAGATCGTTTTACCACCTTTTAATGGTTAAACCTGTTTAAATCTAGTTTTCGTCACATTTATATATTCTATTTAAAAAAATAAACATCTTATTTAGAAGTGGGACAACATTGTAGAGACCCGAAGCTTGACGTACATGGACATTACATTACTTTTGTGGAATACTTAATACATAACAAAAATAGACACACAAGGACCGTAATAGTTTAGTGTCTTTGGAAACTCGGAATAAAATCTTCTAATCATGGTGAAAGATCTTCAACATCTCCCATAAAGATCTTCCCTTTTTTTTCTTAACTAAAACCTTTCTTTATATCCTGGGGAAAAGAAAACATAAAAAGGGGGATCTCAAATGCTCAGTAAGGGTAAGCATGGATAAAATAAAACATACTATATACATTTGAACTTAAAAACATGAACATACTGTTTAAACATCAAAAGCTTGAGAAATGACATAAAATATGGAAGTACGTAAGGCATAGATCATAAAGAAACATTATGAATGATAAAATAGCATGGGAATAAAACATGTAATTGTGGCATCCATTAAACACATGTAATGATTTCCATAGTAGCCAATGCATTACTGCCAAGACCATCTTAGTGGACAAAGTCCCATTCTGAATCTAGTTCACTCCTCGTTTCAGTCCTGTAACACTGAACCGGATTAACTTACCGTTCCAGCCAGGTCTATCTCATGAGATATAAAATCTTTACCCAATGCATTTGAGGGATATATAGGTCCCACCCATCTCATAATGATACCATTCTTATGTGTGCCACAAAATCATAAACCATACATCATAACCCATGTAATAAAAATGGGTTTCTTAAACATCATGACATCATAAAACAATTCATATAAGATAAAGGAATTCATAAAAATAATTCCATCACAACATAATCAAATCAATGTAATAATAGGGATAGAAACAGAACCCTTTATTATCTTAGATGGAAAATAATTTTTATAAAACACTTGAACTCCATTCTTGAGGAAAATATCTTTTCTACTTCAAAAACAATTCTCCTTTCTTAACATGTCATACAATTCTAAACTAAAAGAAGTTGATTAAAAATAAACTTGAAAACTTGTAAAGGAAGCTTCTTGGAAATAATGTTTTAAAAATCCATTCATTCTTTATAAGTTAGAAAAAACATTCTTCTTGTACTTTTGTCAGAAAAGTCAAAAAGTACCTCGTACGAAAGACGACAAAATATTCCTTTCATATCTTTTACTAAAAACTCAACGAAGGGTAAAATTGGATTTAAATAATTGTAGGTGGATGGAAATAATATTACATATTGAGGAAACATGTTTGTGGATGATAAAATACACCCCAGTAATTTCAAAGTATAAACAATCTTGGATAAAAATGAGATTGTGATATTTCCCTTACCTTAGGTCCGATTTGCTTCGTAAGTGTCCAAAACACCTGTATAATGATTTAAATAATGTCATTGACTTATTCCAGAATCATAATCATTATTATGATATCATATATGGTTCAATTATGACTTTATATTACACGTTCTTTTGTAAATTCCATGTTAAAGAGCGTTTTGGGTAAAATCGTTTCATTTGTCGTCCGTGTTTTGACTTGTAATTATCCATATTATTACTTAAATCATGATTAATTAATTCTATAATATAAAAAAATGATTTATATATAATATATATTCAGAATATATATATATATATATATAACAGATCAGCAAATAGAAGAAATACACCGTTCATGGAGACGGTAGACCATACGTACGCATGAACGCTATTTTTGTTTCCTTATTGAATTGAAAGGAATTAGGTAGATGACATACATATATATACACATAAATAAAGTATGATTATTATTTCATATATTTCATGATTACTTATTATATATACTTTATAATCAATCATGAATGGTTAATGTGGAGAATGAATCTCATCGCGTCGTGGAGACGATAGTCCGTACGTACGCACGAGCGATGATATCGTTCTCATGATCTTGGAATTGTATTGGAGTGTATGTATACTATTTCAGAATCAATATCACTTTAAAATAATCATATATAGTTATTATATACGCCATTATACCCATCCAAGTAAGGTGGTGGTGGAAAATAGATTACACCACGGCGTGGAGACGGTATCCCGTACGTACGCACGCGCGGTGATTTCATTTTCCGTAGGATGGATAAGAGGTGAAATAGGGTTGTTTCATATTTATAATAACATATAAGTATATGAGGGATACTTATGTTATTACCTCATAATGAAACAACCTAATAAGAAGAAGTGGAATAAGAAATAAAGTTGAAAGAATCGGTAACAGACATTACCTCTTCTTTGAAGCGCCTCTTTGAGTCCTCCTCTTAGGGCACTAAAATTTGTCTTTGAAGAAGACCATGGCCTCTAGGATGTTTCTAGGGAAGTGGAGAAGATAATGTGGCAGGGTTTGTCCGAGCTTGAATGCTCAAAGTGGTGTGAGGAAGAGAGGGAGGAGGTGTCCTTTTATAAGGGAGGAGAGGGGCTCGTTTGGAAAAACTAAAAATATTATTTTATTATAAAGTCAAGTTCGGTTTTAAATAGCTCCAAATTGATTTATTTCGAAGCTAAGTTGGGTATGGGTCGAAATATTTTCATCCAAAAGAATTTATACAAGTTTAGGTTCCTATTTTAACCTTATCATTTATATTTAACTTTAAGTTAGATAATTTTACTTTTACCGTGTCTTTTTGTGTTCTTACACTATAAGGTTAATAAACATACTATAACAAGCCAAAAGAACCCCAAGTTGTCTATTATTAATATATATAACCTTATCTAAGTCATTTAGATGAAACTTAGATTTTTATGAATAAAATAACAATTTATAATATAATATTTGTTTAAAAAACTATTTTATGTCAATTTTGACACTATTTAGTAATTGATTTTTTTGAAAATCATAACAGAATGATTAGTTCTAAAAAAGTTAATTAAATCAATAATAACATGTCATATTAACCTAGAGAGTTAGTTTGATTCATAAAAAGTCTCAAATTACATTTATTTGGGTATTTATAACATCAATTATGTCAATATTTCATTAATAAGATAATTACTGCATCATCGTTGTGTCATAAATAAATTAAATTATTTAATGTCTAAAAATTACAAATAAAATACCATTATGTTGGAAATATTTGTAGATTTCTAATTAATATTTATATTCGAATTTATCTTATGTATAACCCTATATTAAAAAAGATTTACTTATTAAACTTTTATTTTAACTATTTTTACCCTTCTTTGAATAAATTAATAATAAATGTCCTAATCTAATCCAAGTGGGCCTAAATAGTCATATTTTATTCCTAAGGCTGTTTTTGGTCGAATTAAACTTATCCAATAGAATTAGGACTTCTGTTAGGGTAATAATAATATCATTTTTACCCTTAATTACCCTATTTACTTTTAACCGTGTTAAAAAGTAAAAAGTTACTATTCACCAAAAATTATTTTTATCTCATTGAACCACATTTTACTTACTGACATCAACCGTGTCTCTCGGATTTTTTGAAATTCCACTCACAGAAGTGGTAAAATTACATTTTAGGAAAAATTCAGTTTTTTTAACTACCACTTAGTGGTTTCACTATTCATCAAAAAATGAAAGTTTCCAAAAAAATACCAAAAATTTGGCCTAAGCTATATTTGATATTATGAATTAAAAAATGATGTATATTTTATCAAATTCAAAACATATCAGCTACATTAACTAATTTAAAAATTAATTCCCGTCGTCAAAAAAAATAGCGTGTTTTTAAGAGATAATAACTATCAAAAGATTGACACTTGTTTATAACTGTTTTAAATGTGAAATTACATCCAATGACCAACATTGTATTAAATTGTAAAAATATATTCTAAATATACATTAAATCCACTCAAATTAATAATTTATCACTATTAATTATTTTGATTAAAAAAGTTGTTTTAATTAAAATTTAGTAATTTTCACTATTCATCAGAATATGAAAGTTATCTGAAAAGTACCAAAATTTCACCATAAGCTAATTTCGATATTCCGAATCCAAAAATGAAGTCGATTTTGAAAAATAAAATTTACAAAATTTTAAAAAGTGGTTATTACTATTCATAACGGCTAGTTTTAATAATATTCTAATAGCATATCGTTGTTTAGTGAAACTCGGTATTGCGTACTACACACGCTATCGAGGAAGGTCGCGATTGCATGTAATGAAATCCAAGTAAGGGCTGCGTGTTGTGAAAGAATCCTTCATTGTTTCGTATAACATAATCCAACCATATTTCATTTATACATTGAATATATATATACACACACACGCTCAACGTTGCATAGAATGAATATTATAAAACGAACATCAAATTGTGTGTAACACGATCCAAGAATAGCGTTGCGTATACTGCAAGCTAATACGGTGTTGCGTATAGTACAAGCTAAACTTAGTGAGCTGTATAATAGAAGACATCAATGAAAGTAAAATAATATTTTTCATAAAATCTCGGGGTGTTACATTCTACCCCCCCTTAAAATGAATTTCACCCTCGAAATTCGTTAGGGTTATAAATCATTTACTATTCATAGAAACCCACATCGTAAAAAGGAATACCAAAACTTAATTTTAAAAACTAAAGTATTAAATGCAATGATTACCCAAAGTAACTCATCATTGGGTTTCCATATAGGAGAACATAGGTGAAAATATGGATATGGAAGAAAAATCTAACCATCAAGTTCTGATGGAGAGTGGTAGAGGACATGGCTATGAAAAATACAACAATCAAAAAGCCATAAATTTGTGATGATCTAGGGTACCATCTGATTCATCGGATATAAGGGCACTAGGACAACATTTTTTGTTATCAAGATCATTTCCCTAAAGTTGAAGAATTTGAATTAGAATAAATACTTACTTTATTTTGCTATAATCTCACTGTTGTTCATGCCTTGAACAATTTCCACTTCATCTCTTAAATAAATGAAGTTGCATTTTTTATTCGTGAAGTGTTATCAGATCATGTGATAAAATGACGGGTCATTCCATCTGTCTCAAACAAAAGGTTAGTAAAAGTTATTAAATATACATAAGTCGATCTATAGTGAGATTAATCATATATGTTTCCTAAAATGGACTTATACTTCATATATCATACTGCTTAATATAATAAAACTAGTTTATACTAACCATGGACTTCCTGTAGGCCAGTGGTATGCGATAAAGGCCAGTCGCACTTCGGTTGTGGGTGCGATTCCCACAGCCTTGTCCGACGCGATGGGCTGTCGCCCGTCCTGCAGGTTGTCCTTTTTCTAAAAATACACTACTATAACATCTCGTCAATAATATCGAAAAATGTTCTATCCTTAAACAATAATAACTTATGTCCAACATAATCCATTCCAATCTTTAGGTTTATCTAAAATACTTCGGTCCAAGTTCATAGTATAAAGAAAATGATTACTTGAAATGTCACATAACAATCATGTGAATTCCATCATTTATCCCCCATATATCATAAGATATATCTTGTTGGTCAAATTACAAACATGTGAATAACTTAATCATGTATTCTCTTGAAAAATGAATACCCATTTAACCTTAGTGAAAACAATGAATACTGTCAAAAGTTAATTCTTTCCACATACCAAAATCCCAATATTTCTATATAATCAAACCATAATATCACTTAGTCCTTATATCAGTCATGAGCTCATGAATACAATCTCATTATCTTCTTATCCCTTCATTATGCGCAAATCATCTACTTTCCAAAAATACTGGTACCATTCATCACACACTTTCAAAACTTAAGGAAAGAAAACAGTGTAAAAATCCTTAGAAGTCTCTTAATTCCATAGTACCATGAGATTACTTATACAACATTACACTTAATAAACATGTAATCATTCCACTACCTTCTTAAACCATTGATCGACCTTCAACAATTCTTTCATCTCACATATCATTTGTAGTCTTTTCATCCTCATCAACATAAATACTACCCATACGGCCGTACTGATTCTCTTCATGAGACTTTCCCTTAGGGAATTGGTTTGCATAATGCCCATACATTCCACATTTAAAATATTTAACTATTGTTGATGTCGTAGAAATACCATTATCCTCATCCCTGGTGTTAACTGAACCTTTTCCTTTGCACTTATTGGCTTTGTGTCCTTCTTTTCCACACCCAAAGCATCTTCCAGTTCCTTTGAAATATTCTCCTTGATGCCTCTTCCCACATGATTTACATAGGCGGAATTGAACTTTCATTCCTCTAGGATCATCATGAAACTCCATCTTTCTCTTATTATCCGAGTCAAGAAACTTACCAAATTTTACTTTATTGATCATATTATGAGATTTCTGATTCGGCATAATAATGATGTTTGGACTTCCAAATCCCATTTCATTTGGTTTCTCATGAAAAATATCATTCCATTGTCCATCATATCCTCCATTATCATGAATCATCTTGTTTCCAACCATTTTCTAAAACCCAAAAAGAATAGCGTGAGAGGCAAAAATCATGCTAGGGAAAGCAACATAGTAAAGGGGGATTACCCTCAATATCTAACATCTTAGGTTAAATTCTAATATCGTTACTGTAGTTATAGGACCATATCCTATATGTATACTTATCCTTAGGGACATCCCTAGACATACCTTAGAAATATCTCTAAGGATCTCACTTACGTTTTCACATCCTAGTTTCCAAAGGTTGACTAAACTTTTCCTCTGATACCAACTGTAGAGACCCGAAGCTTGACGTACATGGACATTACATTACTTTCGCGGAATACTTAATACATAACAAAAATAGACACACAAGGACCGTAATAGTTTAGTGTCTTTGGAAACTCGGAATAAAATCTTCTAATCGTGGTGAAAGATCTTCAACATCTCCCATAAAGATCTTCCCTTTTTTTTCTTACCTAAAACCTTTCTTTATATCCTGGGGAAAAGAAAACATAAAAAGGGTGAGCTCAAATGCTCAGTAAGGGTAAGCATGGATAAAATAAAACATACTATATACATTTGAACTTAAAAACATGAACATAATGTTTAAACATCAAAATCTTGAGAAATGACATAAAACATGGAAGTACGTAAGGCATAGATCATAAAAAACATTAAGAATAATAAAATATCATGGGAATAAAACATGTAATTGTGGCATCCATTAAACACATTTAATGATTTTCATAGTAGCCAAGGCATTGCTGCCAAGACCATCTTAGTGGACAAAGTCCCATTCTGAATCTAGTTCACTCCTCGTTTCAGTCCTGTAACACTAAACTGGATTAACTTACCGTTCCATCCATGTCTATCTCATGAGATATAAAATCTTTAACCAATGCATTGGAGGGAGATATAGGTCCCACCCATCTCATAACGATACCATTCTTATGTGTGCCACAAAATCATAAACCATACATCATAACCCATGTAATAAAAATGGGAATCTTAAACATCATAACATCATAAAAAAATTCTTATAAGATAAAGGAATTCATAAAAATAATTCCATCACAACATAATCAAATCAATGTAATAATAGGGATAGAAACAGAACCCTTTATTATCTTAGATGGAAAATAATTTTTATAAAACACTTGAACTCCATTCTTGAGGAAAATATCCTTTCTACTTCAAAAACACTTCTCATTTCTTAGCATGTCATACAATTCTAAACTAAAAGAAGTTGATTAAAAATAAACTTGAAAACTTGTAAATGAAGCTTCTTGGAAATAATGTTTTAAAAATCCATTCATTCCGTATAAGTTAAAAAAAACATTCTTCTTGTACTTTTGTCGGAAAAGTCAAAAAATACCTCATACAAAAGACGGCAAAAGATTCCTTTCATATCTTTTACTAAAAACTCACCGAAGGGTAAAATTGGATTTAAATAATTGTAGGTGGATGGAAATAATATTACATATTGAGGAAACATGGTTGTGGATGATAAAATACACCCCAGTAATTTCAAAGTATAAACAATCTCGAATAAAAATGAGATTGTGATATTTCCCTTACATTAGGTCTGATTTGCTTCATAAGTGTCCGAACCTCCGGTATAATGATTTAAATAATGTCATTGACTTATTCCAGAATCATACTCATTATTATGATATCATATATTGTTCTCTTATTACTTTATATTACCCGTTCATTTGTAAATTCCATGTTAAAGAGCGTTTTGGGTAAAATAGTTTAATTTGTCGTCCGTGTTTTGACTTGTAATTATTCATATGATCACTTAGATCATGATTACTTAATTCCAGAATATAAAACATTATTTATATATAATATATATTCAGAATATATATATATATATATATATTTAATAGATTAGTAAATGGAAAGAAATACACCGTTCATAGAGACGGTAGACCGTACCTACGCATGAACGCTGTTTTCGTTTCCTTATTGAATTGAAAGGAATTAAGTAGATGACATACATATATATACACATAAATACAGTATCATTATTATGTCATATATTTCATGATTACTTATTATATATACTTTATAATCAATCATGAATGGTTAATGTGGAGAATGAATCTCATCGCGTCGTGGAGACGGTAGTCCGTACGTACGCACGAGCGATGATATCGTTCTCATGATCATGGAATTGTATTGGAGTGTATGTATACTATTTCAGAATAAATATCACTTTATAATAATCATATATAGTTATTATGTACACCATTATACCCATCCAAGTAAGGTGGTGGTGGAAAATAGATAACACCACGGCATGGAGACGATATTCCGTATGTACGCACGCGCGGTGATTTCGTTTTCCATAGGATGGATAAGAGGTGAAATAGGGTTGTTTCATATTTATAATAACATATAAGTATATGATGGATACTGATGTTATTACCTCATAATGAAACAATCTAAGAAGAAGAAGTGGAAGAAGAAATAAAGTTGAAAGAATCGGTAACAGACATTACCTCTTCTTTGAAGCGCCTCTTTGAGTCCTCCTCTCAGGGCACTAAAATTGGTCTTTGAAGAATACCAGGGCCTCTAGGATGTTTCTAGGGAAGTGGAGAAGAGAATTTGGAAGTGGATGTCCGAGATTGAAGGCTCAAAGTGGTGTGAGGAAGAGAGGGAGGAGGTGTCCTTTTATAAGGGAGGTGAGGGGCTCCTTTGGAAAAACTAAAAATATTATTTTATTATAAAGTCAAGTTTGGTTTTAAATAGCTCCAAATTGATTTATTTCTAAGATAAGGTGGGGATGGGTCGAAAGACTCTCATAAAATAGAATTTAGACAAGTTTAGGTTCCTATTTTAACCATATCGTTTATATTTAACTTTAAGTTAGATAATTTTACTTTTACAGTGCCTTTTTGTGTTCTTACATTATAAGTTTAATAAACTTACTATAACAAGAAACACGAACCCCAAGTTGTCTATTATTAATATATATAACCTTATCTAGGTCATTTGGCCTATCCTTAGATTTTTATGAATAAAATAACGATTTATAATATAATATTTGTTTAAAAAACTATTTCATGTCAATTTTGACACTATTTAGTAATTGATTTTTGTGAAAATCATAACAGAATGATTAGTTCGAAAAAAGTTAATTAAATCAATAATAACATGTCATATTAACCTATAAAATTAGTGTAATTCATAAAAAGTCTCAAATTACATTTATTTGGGTATTTATAACATCAATTATATCAATATTTCATTAATAAGATAATTATTGCATCATCGTTGTGTCATAAATAAATTAAATTATTTAACGTCTAAAAATTAAAAATAAAATACCATTATGTAGAAAATATTTTTAGATTTCTAATTAATATTTATAGTCGAATTTATCTAATGTATAACCATATATTAAAAATGATTTACTTACTAAACATTGATTTTAACTATTTTAACCCTTCTTTGAATAAATTAATAATAAATGTCCTAATCTAATCCAAGTGGGCCTAAATGGTCATATTTAATTCCTAAGGTTGTTTTTGGTCGAATTAAACTTATCCAATAGAATTATGACATGTGTTAGGGTAATAGTAATATCATTTTTACCTTTAATAACCCTATTTACTTTTAACCGTGGTAAAAAAAGTAAAAAGTTACTATTCACAAAAATTATTTTCATTTCATTGAACCACATTTTACTTAATAAAATCAACCATTTATCTTGGAATTTTTTGAAATTCCACTCACAGAAGTGGTAAAATTATGTTTTATGAACAATTCAGTTTTTTTAACTACCACTTAGTGGTTTCACTATTCATCAGAAAATGAAAGTTTCCAGAAAAATACAAAAAATTAGGCCTAATCTATATTTGATATTATGAATTAAAAAAAGATGTCTATTTTATCAAATTCAAAACATATTAGCTACATTAACGAATTTAAAAATTAATTCCCATCATCAAAACAAATAGCGTGTTTTTAAGAGATAATAACTATCAAAAGATTGACACTTGTTTATAAATGGTTTAAATGTGAAATTACATCCAATGACCAAAATTGTATTAAATTGTAAAAATATATTCTAAATATACATTAATACCACTCAAATTAATAATTTATCACTATTAATTATTTCGATTTAAAAAGTTGTTTTTAATTAAAATTTAGTAATTTTCACTATTCATCAGAATATGAAAGTTATCCGAAAAGTACCAAAATTTCACCCTAAGCTAATTTCGATATTACAAATCCAAAAATGAAGTCCATTTTGAAAAATAAAATTTACAAAATTTCAAAAAGTGGTTATTACTATTCATAACGACTAGTTTTAATAATATTTTAATAGCATATCGTTGTTTAGTGAAACTCGGTATTGCGTACTACACACGCTATCGAGGAAGGTCGCGATTGCATGTAATGCAAGCCAAGTCAGGGTTGCATGTTGTGAAAGAATCCTGCATTGTTTCGTATAACAGAATCCAACCATATTTCATTTATACATTGAATATATATATATATAGACACACACACACACACACACACACTCAATGTTGCGTAGAATGAATATTATAAAACGAACATTAAATTGTGTGTAACACGATCCAAGAATAGCATTGCGTATACTGCAAGATAATACGGTGTTGCGTATAGTACAAGCTAAACTTAATGTGCTGTATAATAGAAGACATCAATGAAAGTAAAATAATATTTTTCATAAAATCTCGGGGTGTTACAAATATAATTTACTTTGGTTGAAATTTTGGTATTTTTCTAATAAAATCCATATTTAATGAATAGTGAAAAATACCGCATTTTAATTCAAAACTACCTTTTAATATAATTTATTTATATAGTTAGATTTACATTTTAATTAATTTTAATGTGTAATTGGATTAATTTTTTATAATTAAATCCAATTTTAGTCATTATAAGTAATTTCACATTTAAATTGGAAATAAAGACATGATAATCTTTTGACTGTTTTTACTTATTAAAAACTTGCTTTCTAGTTTGGACAACGAGAATTAATTTTAAATTAATTAATAAAATTTATGTTATCTGAATATGGAAAAATTGATTTCATATTTTGAATCAGAAGGTCCAAATTTTTTTAATAGGTACCTTTTATTTTCAGACATTATAAATAGTAACTTCAGTAATTATTTTTATTTACCACGGTTAAACGGTAAATTAGGTAAATAAGGGTAAAAACAATATTATAATAATATAAAACTATCCTAAAATGTGTCCTAATCATATTTTATGAGTCATAGTCAACTTAAAAAATCCTTAGGATGAACTTTTAGCATTTGGGAGCCACTTGGGTGTGAAAATGACTTGTTATAATAATTAATTTAAAGTAAAGAGAAATATAACACAAACAAGTATATTTTTACTATTTTTTAAGGTGGTGTTTTGTAATTGATCTCTTTTGATAAAAATATTCATCAAAAATCTAAAAATATTTTCCAAATCATGGTATTTTATTTATAATTTTTTTAAATTAAATAAATAAATTTATTTATGACACAATAATGATGCAACAATTACCATATTAATGAAAGATTCAAATACATGATATTATAAACATTAAAATAAATGTAATTTGAAAATTTTTATTCCATCCAATAATTTTCTAGAAAACATTGACATGTGAGGGATGATTTAACACTTTTGGTTTGAAGGAATCAAGTTGTTATGACTTTAACAAAAGTCAATTACAAAATAGTGTCAAAATTGAAATAAATGAGTTCTTAAAAGAAATACTATTTTATTAAATGATATTATAGTACTAAAAAGATAATATTCATCCAAATGACTTATATAAAGTAAAAAATGTAATTAGTGATCCATTTTTGTTCTATTGGAATTTTATAGTAACTATAACAACCATATATTGTGAAAATACAAGAAGACATGGTAAGAGTTAATGTTTTTAATTAAGGGTTAAAGCTAAAAGATAAGGTTAATTTTGTGACCTAAACTTATATAAAACATATTGGTTGAGAGTATTTAGACCCATAATAATCTTATACTATAAATATATCACTATTCATCCATTATAATTCTAAAATCAATATATAATAAAATAATATTTCAAGACTTTCTTAAAGTGCCCCCTCTCCCTCTTATAAAAGGCCACCCAATATAGCCACATAAAAACACCTATAAATCCCCTAATATCATTAAAATTTTGACAAAATAATATCCCAACATACCTAAATTACTCCTAGAATCATTAACTTGGGAATAATGCAATTCAAGAAACCCTTTTGGCTCAAATCAAAATGAGTTACCTGATTTATAGGCAACGTCTTCCCTCAATCTCTTTTCCTTTATTTTCATTCTCCACTCCTTATTATATTATTATTATATTATTAGATAAAAAACCAGTATCCTCAATATAATAATATGTTTTTATGATTATTATTAAAAATACTCTTACAAACACCTCTATCTAATGGATATGAACATACTGTTTCCATGTACGCCGAACTAATCCCTCACGAAATGATGAATGTTCAATTTTCTCCTACCACATATCATGGTTTCCATTATGATGGAACTATATTTATATATGATATTTATTATTTTTATATTAAATATATTATTCTATAATTTTTATTTTTAACATACCTTTAAGCGTTCCATAATGTGTAAATACGATATTTTCATTTGAGGAAATGTGGACTACTGCCCCCTCAAAGTGATATGACTCATTCATGATATACATGGAACATATAAGGATGAATTTAATTAAATTATGTAACATATATAACATAGATATTATAATTTAATTATAATATACCCATGTATCATTTTGTTTTCATTCATTTAGTATGACAGATAAATAAAAATAGCGTTCATGCGTACGTATGGCCCACCGTCTCCCTGAATGGGGAATTTCATTTATCATATCCAAATATAATGGATATTATAAATAAATATATACTAGATATATATGTTATTTAAATCATGAATAATATTTTTGAGATAATGGACTTATGAACATGTGGAAAATTTACATCAAAACAAGTTCATTTTTGACTCAAGTGCCGAACATCGACAAAACATATTATATGAACTGAAATAATTAACTAATTGTTATAACATGATGATAAGTGATATAAAATATAAAGTAAAATTTAATAAAATTTATTATGTAATTTGAAATTGACCTAAGTTTATTATTCAGTAAATTAAATAATGAACTAGACAAGTCGGAACCAAGGTAAAGGAAATCTTAACTCAATCCCCATTCTTTGAGTTAAATATCAATGTCATTGGTTTTGTTTTTCTAAGAATATATGTGAATGAAATATGATTAGTTTAAATTTAATATCCACTTATATTGGATGTATTTATATTTTCCATACATTATTATGTCATTGATTTATCCTTAATCTAATGATACGATATTTTTAATGGATTCCATCTCAATCTTATTTCATTGAGGCATATCTTGATGTTATTCACCTTTATTATCGTATAAGGTGTATATAAAACCCTTTTGAGAAGTCACATAATGAATTAATATATTTTCATGATATTTAAAGTTCTTTATTATTATTCTATAATTATTTTTATTCTAGTAGTTCTCAAGTGGAAAGGGACTATTTAACTAAAACATCATTTTAAATGATTTAAAAATTTATTCTTATAAAAAATTATATTTCATTATCATGTTTTCAAAATGTTTTTAAGAATTTATTTATATAGACATGATTTTTTTTAAAATATTATTATTTCAAAATATTCAAAGTGGTATGGGAATCTTTGATGCAAAAGTGTTTTTTATTATATTTTTTAAATGGATTTTGAAATGAATTTAATATTTAAATATCATGAAATTAATTCTTGTGATTACAAATGAAATGTTATTATTGAAATGTTGATAATCACAATATTTTATATGTGATTAATATATAACAGTACTTGGAAATTTGAAGGGTGGTTACGTGATAAACCAAGGATGAGTGGTTATGTGATAAACCAATGACGGGTGATTCTGAGGGAAACCAAGGATGAGTGGTTACGTTATAACATCCAATGCATTGGGTATGGAAGTCTATCATATTGATATTCCATTTAGTGATATGTGAGAAAGTAGACCATATGGTTATTCCATTTATGTATGTTTATGTACCAAGTTACATTTATATGTTATATGTTTCTTTATATGGGTTTATGATATTCTTTTGGTTAAAAAAGGGTAATAAATGAGATTATATTCAATGATGTATATTTAATACTTCTTAAAGGTGAAAATTATTACATTATGAAAAATTATTAATGGTTTTCATGTTATCCCAAGACTAATAATTTTCCTCACTTTTGTATCCATTACTGAGATTTTTATGATCATCCCATGTATTGAAATGTTTTTCAGAGGACTTAAAGAAGAATAGATTCAAGGATGTGATCAGGGAAAAGTCATGCTGTTTAAACATGAAAAGATACAATGTTTATTTTTAAAGAGTTTTTGTTTTATAAAAAAATGTATAGTGATTAGAAGTGTCTACGTGTAATATTTAAGTTATTATGTATGAGTTATAGACTAATTATCTAAAACTCTAAACCTGAAAAGATCCTCAAAGTGAAATAAATTCAATTGTTGTCTTATCTCTAGATTAAGTAATGTTTATGGCTGGGGCATTATATTAAGGCAAGGGATTCTTGTCTTACTATTATTTTTTTTAGGTATACACAATATAAACCACATAATTATTTTTTTATTGTATCTACTACCCCTTTTAGAAATTATATAGTGAATCCTTTTCCTTCATGGTATGGAAAAATTTCCTTCCAGTGGATGATGAATTAAATGTTTCAAGTAGTATGGGACACATTGGGATGTTTAATGATTAATTTCCCAAAACAAATTCTTAATGATTGTCTTTTAAATCTCACTTAATTTTGTGATTGTTAACATTATCTTGAAACAATAACTTCATTGTGAACATTTTTCATTATAAATTTACTTGAATATCCATATTCTCATACAATGGATATTAGCATTGCCTAAAATGTATACCATTTTACACACAATATTTACTTTAACATTTATTTGATTATTTGGGAAATTATTGATAAAACCATATTATTTATTCAATATGGATATTTGATAAGGCAAATTATTCATTTGATTATTTAATATAAGGAATACTTTGGATTGGTATTCATAGTTGGGACTAGAATTTTTTTATCCCCTCAATCCATCGAAAGGTTATCATGAGATAAATTAGTTGGCCAAATTAAAAAGTTTTCACTCTGTAGTTTTAAATCGTCTTTTGAAAGGTCTTGATGGTAATAGGTTTTCATGTGCATTAGAAACTACATCCATAAAGATATAATTTCCCTCATTTAGATTCAGTTATTATTCATCCATTAGATTTTATGTCGACATATCTATGGATACATTTCATCTTAGTTTATTGAGTTAGATGTCATGAGTTTTAGTTTCTTACCATACCAAATTGATATTGTCTTATATAGTTTTTTAATGGCATGTGTTATCAGTTACTTACCTTTCCATGTTAATTTATTCCTATGGATTAATTATTACTTCCGCTTTACTTACCCTTACTGAAAATTCGAGCTCACCCTTATTATGTTTCTTTCCCTAGGTTATAAAGAAGAAATATTTGAATAAGCATCCATGTATTATGTTCATTTTAGTTTATTGTGTAGCATGTTTTATTTTGTTTTCCCAATGTTTGATGGGTATCATGTATGTAATTTGTATTTTCAATACTGCTAAAATGAATGGTCCTTTGGGATTTGATTCCTTGTAATTATTCCAATGTAATAAAATAATGCACTGGCTCTTAGATTCTGGGGTTGAGGTGTTACAATTGGTATCAGAGGAAGTTTAACAACAACCTTAGAAACTAGATTTAGAAAACATAGATTTTAGAGAAAAACCTTAAGATCGATTTTGAGGATGAGTATAGAATAACGTCCTAAAATTCTAGGTAAGGTAGATATTATATAAGTATTCCTATAAATACACCCCTATCTTGATAATACAAGTGGAAGTGGTTCTAGAACAGATGTATCTAGGAGTAGTAACTCTAACAAGGTATTCCAGGCCGGACTCAGGGTAACTTGGTACATGACAATCGACCTTAATACACAACTAGTTTGAAACTACAATGTTATATTCTTAGGTTAGTATAAATCTTATTTACCTACCATTATGAAGGATTTAGAAGTAATGATATCCCAAAAGAATCCATATTTATGATTATGAAATTAGCTATACAAAAATTTATTAATTAATGTTACGCCATAATTCGTGTTATTGAAAGTCCATATTATTATGAGATAATCTAGTATATATAATTTTTTATAAATGGCTCCTAGTAGGAAGAAGTGTGTCAAAACTCATGGAAAATTTATATATTTACCTACAGAGGAAGTCAATATAGATGGTATTTGAACCAATCAATGTATGGATATGTTAGGGAAAATTAGTAAGGTTTTGATGAATAACATTTTTTAAATGGGGAAACCTAATCCATAGAGAAAATATCTTATGTTGGATCACTTATGCGGAAAAATCCCCCATCATTTATTGAGACTACTAATATAATTATATCTGAAAAATGGATTATGTACCTAGAGAAGATATTTGTGGCCTTGAAATGAAGTGAAAATGAAAATTTACACTTACAATCTATTATTTCCAAGGAGATTTTGATCAATTGTGGAGCTTGATCTAGAATACTAGGGAGGATGAAAAAATAGAAATTAGGGAATGGATAGAATTTAAGGATACATTATTTGAAAAATACTTCCCTCATGATCAACGAATTAAGATAAAGAGAATGTTTCTTAGCTTAAAGAAAAAGAAAAAAAAGAGTGTTTTAGATTATGAATCTACCTTTACATGGTTATACAGGTATGATACAGATTATATATGAAAAATAGAGTGAAATATCAACACGTATTTTGATGTTATTAAGACTAATATTCTAAGGTTACTACTTTATTAGAATTTTTCATCTTATGAAGAGATAGTTTTATGTGACATCAAAATAGAAAAATAATTCTTTAGATCTTATGTATTCAAGGGAAACCAAGAGAAGAATAGGACTTCTGAACACCATGAAAATGGAATGAGTCAAAGAATATAAAGAGAAAGAAGGATTTTACAACTTGTGAAAAATGTCAAATGAATCACCTAGGTAAATAATTTAAAGGCTTGGGAGTTTATTTTAATTGTGGAGAAAAGGGTTACTAGGAAAAAGAATCCATTGGGAAGAAACTGATCAATGATGTTCACTGCTACAACTATATGGAGAAGGGGAACTATGAAAACAAATTCCCCAAGTGTCAAGGTAATATAACACAAAATAAGACAAGGTATCAAGTTTAATCATATGTCATTGACATAACTGAAGTGGAATGATTTATGTACTTATATATTTGGATAAAATAAATAAGTTGTAAAAGTATTTTATTTATGTTTTTCTAATCTTTTGAGGTATGAAAAATTTATCGATTGTACTAAAGTACATTTTCATTAAGAATTTGAGACCATATGTTGAATGGTACTAAGAAAATTTTTTCATTAGAAAGTTAAAATTTTCAGAAAACACATGATTAAGCGAAATAAAATCCTTAATATATTCTTGATGTTGAGATAATTATAAAGAAATGATTTATTTGGATAAGTTTTGAATACCTTGGAAATTATTAATGACTTATCAAAAAGTGGTATATGCTATCATTGGTAGAGTTCACACCACTTTTTTATTTAAGTACTATATCGAATACCATGGGTCTTACATAAAGGATAAGGAATAATGCATGTTTCTAATAAGGTTTATTGCTATTTGAGTTATTACCATATTTCAAGAAGATACATGATGAAGTTATTCACATTTTTGGAATTTGAAAATATAGAGTTTCTTCATGTTAATTAAAGGATAATTATATGTTCATTTTAGAAATTTAGTGACCTTACTTACAATGTACTGGATCAAAATATTTTTGGAAAATTTAACAATTTATTAATTGGTTTAATTTGAACTTTGGATATGGTTTTAGAGATTGATATATTACGTCACTATATAATGAATCTTGTTCTATGAGATGAAGTAAAAATAATTCAAGGAAAGACCAATGGATAAGATTGTACTTATTGAAATTTACCAATACGTATATTTAGTTATATTATTAGAGAGTGAAATAATTCCTCAACTCTAAGAAAAATCCTCATGAAAAAAATGTTGTCATATTATCATCAATTTTTACGATATAGATGGCCTTTATTAACACCTCTAGATTATGGTTTTGTAGTCTATAACTTTCATCTGAAGATATTCTCTATCCCTCTCCATCATAACTTTATTATTATATTTTTCTTCTGTATCCATGAATCTATTTTCCAACTATATTCTTCTAACAGGGAACCTAGATACGTTACCATTGTACTTTCCTTTCACTGTTATTAATAATATGTGTTATTAAACCTATTTATAATGTTGGTTTTCATCAATAATTTATTTTAAATACATAGATTACTGAGATCAATTTTAAATTTCATGGATGCAATTTAATTAATGTGGGGAGAATGTAACACCCTAAAATTATAAAGTAAGAAACTTGTATTTGATAACGTGTATGACACACAACACCAAGAGCATAAAAGAATATAATATCTAGATACTTTATAAGATATTTAATATTAAAAAAAGATTATATATATGAAACACCAAGATATATTATATTATATGCAAGATCCACCTTCCTTGAAAGATTGTGTAATACACTAGGTGGGCTTCCTCAATAACTTTCATTACATGCAGGTCTGAGTCACACCAAATAAAAATGTATTATTAAAATATTATTATTTAATATAATATGATATAAAATAGTCATTATGTTAGTGGTTATGAATATTATTAACTAACTTATAAAAATTAATGGTTTAAATAAATATAAAATTAATTCATGGGTTATCAATTAATGAGAAATGAAAATAAGAGCCAATTGGTTATAAAAATAAATATTATTATTTTTATGCTTCCAAACAAGTTTTGTCTTAATAAAAATAATTAATTACAATTATTTACTGATTTTAATGAATTATATATTTTATAATGTTTTTTATATTCATTCAATTGATTTGATAATCATAAGATAAGAACAAACCCAAGTTCACACATAAGAACCTATATTTTTATTAAGGCAGTTTTACCACCTTTTAAAGGCACACCAATTTTAAATATGAAATATGAAATATTTATGAATTTAATTTGATAAAATAAAATTAATTTTTAAATTTATAATTTCAAAATTATCTAAGGGTGAATTTTTGGTATTTTTATGAGAAACTTCATTTTTTGATGAATAATGAAAAATACTGCATTTTAGTTAAAAACTGCCTTTTTGTCTGAATAATTATTATTTATATATTGAATTTTAATTTTTTTAAAGTAAAATTAGATAAATTATTCATCTATTAATATAATTTAGTTCATTATAATCAATTTTACTATGAAATTTAATATAAAAACTTAACAATCTTTGGACTTTGTCTACTAAAACCAGTAAATTCATCCATCTGCAAGATTAACATTAATCTTAATTTTTACACTTCTATGAATATAATTTCTAAAATATTACATAAAATTTTTTAATTAGTATAAAATTTATATTATAATAATACAATTTTAATTTTGGAAGTAAAAGTGATTATAAATAATCATAGTTATTAAGGTTAAAATAAGCATAATTAGGGACTAAACCTTAATCTTAGGGGACCAAATGAACTAGAAACTTGTCCAAAACCCATTTTATGGAAATATTTAGGTCATAAACCTCCCATTATTGAGTTTTATGGTTTTTATGACTTTTTATTATGTAAGAACATGTGCACACCTAGCTTGTTTCAAAACATTCCATGTGAGTCCTTTTCCTTCCCTTTAAAAGGCCACCACCACTCCCACTTCTTCACACATCTAAATCCACTTAGTTTCGTCCAATAAATTCCAAAATAGGCTTCCACCATCCCTAAATATGACCTAGAATAATCCATTTTTGAATAAATATTTCCAAGTATTCCTTTTGGTATAAACCAAAAGTAGTTACCCGATTAAGAGGTAACATCATATCTCAAGATTTTTAATTTCATTTCCATTATCCACTACCAATAATATTCTTATTATATTATTACATAAAAATACCAGTATCCTCTATATAATATTATTTATTTATTATAAGGTTTATACTTATACGTACACACACATCCATTTAATGGATAACAAACATACTGTTTATGTGTACGATGAACTACTACCTCATGAAATGATGATTGTTAATTTTTCTTTTACCACCTCTCATGGTATCCATTATGGTGGAAACTATATTTATATATATGATATATATGATATTTTTAATTAATTTATTCTTCTGAAATTTTTATTTAGTCCACACCTTTATGCTTTCCATGTTTTGTAAATACAGTAATTTCATTTGAGGAAGTGTGGACTACCACCCCCTCAAAGTGATATGACTTGTAAAATCCATACAAGGAACGTATAAAGGATAGTGTTAATAAACCTATGCAACATATATAACATAGATATTATACTATAATTAATATATATATATATATATCATTTAGTTTTCATTATTTGAATACAACAATTAAATGAAAGTAGCATTTGTACGTACGTACGACTGACCGTCTCCATGAATGATGCACTTCATTTATAGTCTCCAAATATTATGGAATATTACAGATACATATATATTGGATATATATGAAATTAAAATCATTTTTACATTCTATAGATTATGAAACCCTGATAAATTTTATAATAACCACAATTAACAAGTTCAAACAAACTCAACGTAGTAGGGAATTAACATGCAAAATAGTAAAAATAATGATAGTGTTAACAAATAGTTAATAAAATATTGTATGAATTTAATATATGATATTTTAAATAGGAGTTATATTTTGGTATAAGTTTGTAACATATTTTAAACCACTATACAAGAGGATAAATAACACACTACAAAAGGAAGGTTAAGTTAAGGGATTCTTGTCTTACTTTTCCTTTCATAAGGCATATACCATATAAACCAATTAATTATTTTGTTTAGTGTATATAATTCCCATTTTAGACATTATACCATGAACCCTTTCACTTCATGGTATCAAAAACTTTCCATCATGGGGATTATGAATTAAATGTTTCATGTGGTATGGGACACACTGGGATGTTTAATGATTAATATCCTAAAACATGTTCTTAATTATTATATTTGAAATCTCACTTACTTTTGTAATTTTTAACCTTTCTGGAAACAATCTCTTTACTTTAAAAAATAATTTTAAATTTAATTGAATATAAAATTCTCATACAATGGATATTAATATTTCCTACACCGTTTACCATTTTACAAACGGTATCTACTTTGACAGTTATTTGATTATTTGGGAAATTATTGATAAAACCTTATTCTTCATTAAATAAGAATATTTGATAAGGAATATTATTGATTTTATTATTTGATATGAATAATTATTTGGATTGGTATTAATAGGAGGGTCCCGAACATTATATATCCCCTCGATGCATCGACAGGTTCTCATGATACAAATTATTTGGCCAAATTAAATAGGTTTCTATTCATATTTTTAAACCATATTGTGAAAGGCCTTGAAGATAATAGGTTTTAATGTGCCTAAAACATGACATTTATAAAGAGTGAATTTCTATTATTTATATTTAGTTATTATTCATCCATGAGATTTTGTGTTTACATATCTATAGATACATTTAATTCTAAGTTTATTAAGTTAGATGACATGAGTTTCTATTTCTTACCTTTCCAAATTGATATTTACATATCTAATTTTTTAATTTCATATATTATCATTTACATACATTTACATGTTAATTTATTCATATGGATTCATTAATTATCCCAATTTACTTACCCTTACTGAGCATTTGATCTCACCCTTATTATGTTTATTTCCACTAGTTATGAAGAATAAATCTTTGAATAAACATTCATGGATGAAGTTCATTTCTGTTAATTGTATAACATGTTTTATTTTGTTTTCCTAATGTATGATGGGTATCATGTATGTACTCTAGCATTACAAGTTTGCTAAACTGAATGGTCCTTCAGAATTTGATTCCTTGTAATCATTTCATCATAATAAAATAATTCTCCAACTCTTGGATTCTGTGGTAAGGGTGTTACACATTTATAGGATCATCAAATGACACATATAAATGTGGATTTTCTACTAGAATGTCTCATTATCATAATATCCTTCTTGATATTACCAGGGGTGTACACCATTATATGGTGCCTCAAAGTCCTATGAGCCTCCACCCCTAATATAATGTATTATTTGTGTCCCTTAAATGACATCATCTAGCTATAGAACATTTATTAAAGAATACTGTCATAACACTTCAGGGTTCTCATCAAAGAAGGTAATTGCAATGACCTTTTAGTGAAATAGCTACTCTTAGGACATTGTCACATTCTATGTCATGTAGAAGAACAAGCATGATGTGATAATTAGTTTATTAATATTCCAAACATGAATACATTTTTATCATAAAGTAAAAAGAAGCTGGTTCTCAGGAACTAACTCCAATGGACTCCCACTTACAATAGATACAACTGATAATAACCTTCATTCTACTAGCTCTCACATGAAACTCATGCTTTTACCGAGATAAGCCTTTAGTCAGGGGTTCTGCCAGGTTCTCTTATGTGGGTACTCTTCTCACTATAACTACACCCCTCTAATAGAAATACCTCAAGAGGTAATACTTAAAGTGTATATGCTTTGTCTTTTGGTGTGACCTTGGATATTTTTCAAGATCCACCACTATATTATTATAAAAAAACAATATGATATGATATTTACTTCTATGTACCACATCAAGCTACTATAAAAAGATACGAATGAAAACTGCTTCCTTGGATGCATAAAAATCTGCTATATACTTGGAATCCACCGTAGATTCAACAACAAATAGCTGCATTGAACTGTTCCAGCTCACAACTTCTCTGTTGACATAGAAAAAATTTCGAGATTGTGAATTTAGATCATTCTAATCTATTTGAAAACTATCATAAGTATAACCTCTAATGACTATCTCCTAGTCTCTTCCATACACCTAGAACATATCCTTAGTTCATCTCAGATACTTAAGGATAACCTTAAAAGATGTCCAATTCAATTATCCTAGACCTTCTTGATATCTTCATACCATGATCTGGGCATAGGCAACATCAAGTCTAGTACAGAACATGGAATACACGATTTCTCATATCATTGAAGCATATGAGATCTTACTCATTATCTCATTATCTTGTTGTGTCTGGGGACACATTCTCATAGAAATATGTAAACCATGTGACATTAGAACCAATCCTTTGGATTGTTCCATAATAAATCTCTTTATTGTAACACCCCAAGCTTCCTCGGTATGTTTCCTTTCGAATAATGCAATGACGTGCATTGTACGCAACTTCGAGATTTTAACACACCACAACCAATCAAACTAGCCGTTATGAATAGTAATACCTACTTTTTGAAATTATATATATTTTATATTTCAAAATGGACTTCATTTTTGGATTCGGAATATCGAATTTATCCTAAGGTGAAATTTTGGTACTTTTCAGATAACTTTCATATTTTGAGGAATAGTGAAAATTACTAAATTTTAATTAAAAACAACTTTTTTAATCAAAATAATTAATAGTGATAAATTGTGAATTTGAGTGGTTTTAAAGTATATTTAGAATATATTTTTACCATTTAATATAATTTTGGTCATTGGACATAATTTTACAATTAAACCGAACATAAACAAGTGTCAATCTTTTGATAGTTATTATCTCTTAAAAACACGCTTTTTGTTTTGACAGCGGGAATTAATTTTAAATTAATTTCTGCCACTTCTGTGTTTTGAATTTAGAAAAATGGATTCCATATTTGGAATCAGGATGTCCAAATTGTGTGAATAGGTAACTTTTATTTTTAGACATTTTGAATAATTACTGCGGTAAATATTTTATTTACCATGGTTAAGGGTAAATCCGGTAAATAAGGGTTAAAAAAAATAATATTATAATAATACTAAATTACCCTAAAATGTGTCTTAACCCTATTGGTTGATACATGGTCGACCATGGGCATCTTTGGGTCAATTTTGGGACCCCATGGATCCACTTGTAAGTGATAATGACACTTTATATTAATTAAGTTAAAATGAATACAAAATGACACAAGCATATATCTTTTAGCAAAACAATTGTTACATAGGGTTATATATGCTGGATTTTAGATTATAAATATTCATTAGAAAGCTAAAAAGATTTCCTACATAATTATATTTTATTTATAATTTTTTGACATTAAATAAGTTATTTTATTTATGACACAATGATGATGCAGTAATTACTAAAATAGTAAAAAATTAACATAATTGATATTATAAATACCCAAATAATTATAATATGAAACTTTTAATGAATTAAACAAATTTTATAGGATAATATGATATATTAGGATTGATTTATTTGACTTTTTTAGAAGTAATCAATCTGTTATGAGTTTCACAAAAATCAACTAGTGAATAGTGTCAAAATTGACATAAAAGAGTTCTTAAAACAAATATAATATTATTAATTGATATTAAATTCCTAAAAATCTAAGGTTCGGCCAAGAGACTTATATTATGATAAGTTAATCATTAATGGACCACTTGGGGGTCTTTTGGATGTATATAGTAAGTTTATTAATCATATTATATAAAAATACAAAGAGACATTGTAAAAGTGAAACTAATTAACTTAGAGTTAATACTTAAAGATAAGGTTAATATAAGTACCCAAACCTGTCTAAATTCTATTGGATGAGTTGTTTTCGACCTATCCCCACCTCAACCTTTGAATAGTCAACTTTGGAGCCATTGGAAACCGAATATGAATTTATTATAAATTAATATTTCTAGCTTTTCCAAAGGTTCCCCTCACCCCTCTTATAAAAGGGCACTCCTCCTTCTCATTTCCTCACACCTCTAAAGCAACTTGGCTCGTCCAAACTCTTCCCAACTAAGCTCCCCACATCCCTCTCCTCCTCCTTGAAGCTTCCCCTTAGGAAGAAAGCATTTCAAAAAGTCCTTTGGTTCCAACCAAAGTGAGTTACCTAAATTAAAGGTAACGATTTCTCTTAAATTATTTTCATTTATTTTGCTTCTTCAACCCCCAAACTCTTTTTATTTCCCTTCTTTTGTAACAACACCAGTATCCTCAATATACTAGGATGTTGTTATAAGAAGTATTCAAACTACACATACACACAACTCCATCTAATGGATGATGAACATAATGTTTCTGTGGATGGCAAACTAACGCCTCACGAAACGATGATTGTTCAAAAACATCTTACCGCCTCTCATGGTGGCCATTATGATGGCACTGTAATTAAATATGATATTAATGATATATATTTTATATATAAGCTTCTGTAATTCCATTTTATTTCATACCATTATTCGTTTCATGTCGTATATACATACGATAATTTCATTTGAGGAAGTGCGGACTACCGCCCCCTTAAAATGATATGACTCGTTCATACCACACATGGAACGTATAAAGGATGGTGTTAATGAACTTAAGTAACATATATAAAATATTATATTATACTGGAATAGTAATATACCTATGTATCATTTGGATTCGATTCTTTTAAAATAAAAAATTAAAAAATTAAATGGAAGTAGCGTTCGTGCGTACGTACGGACTACCGTCTCCACGAACGCGATGAGATTCATTATCCATCGTATCCATTAAAGTATAATTATAATTTAATGATTTAAAAATGATGTTTAAGGACTTGATATCATTCTGGATATTAATAAGATACAACAAACATGACTTATGTAACAAAACATATAAAAGAAAATGAGTAAGTTAACACCCGAAACGGCGTTAATACTAAGATATTATTAACAAATCAATGTTAAAAGATCATATATGATATCATATTAAAGTAAATGATTCTTGTATTATTCAATAACAATTATTTCACCATTATACAGGAGGTAAACCTACCATCGACCAAGGAAAAAGTACAAAGTAAGGTATTTTTCTTATCTCACATTCAATTCCGTGAGATTTCCATTATTCGCCACTAAATTATTGAAAGTGGTGTATTGTGTACTGGCATTTGATATATATTATCATATTCATGTTATTCTGTAAATAATTTGGTGGTTATTAACTTTTGGCCATACGACTCAGTTGATTAACGTGGTAAGGGGTTTTCATCTCACTCCTTATTCCCGTGAGATTAATGCCATATTGCCACCATTACCTTTTGTGTGGTGTATGTACTGCCCATAATTATATACTTTGTGTAATACACTCTAATTTATGTGTACTTACATATTCATTGTATGATACCTCTTTCATGGGTTGTATGTTTCATAAGTTACCAAACTGGTAAGGGTTATTTCACAATCTCTTCATTATCCGAGGTTGTTTATACGTAATAATCTACTGGGATCTCTTTATCATCCACATCCATGTTTTCTTAAAAATGTTTTTCAAAACATTTTTACTATTTACAAGAATATGGGTTAAAGTCATTTATACCTTTTTTTGACTTTTTATAAGAGGTTTATAAAGGAATCTTTCCGTCGTTTTCAAAACAATGTCCTTTTTAACCTTTTCGACATAATTGAGGTAAGAATGTTTTTTTTAACTTATACGGCGGGTGCGGTTATTTTCCGCCGTTATAAAATCGTCGAAGCTTTCCATACAAGCTTATAAGAATATTTTCAAAGAAAATGTTTTATTTTATATGGATCTTAAATGATTTCAAAATAAAAGGAGATACTTCTTTAAAAAGAATTTTGATTTCATCTATGTCAACATCCTTTGATGGATTTTAAGATTATTTGAAGTTGATTTATTATGATACAAAACTTCTATATTGTATTGAAGGTTTTGTGATATGTTTGACTGTGGATGTGCTATTTTTATACCATTCATAGTTTATTGTGAAAGTATTGACATTTCGTATGCTAGTTTTAATACGAATGTTTATGTTATGTTTAAACCTTTTCATATGGGAATGCATTGGACTTAATAAGTGACGGGTGGAGCCCGCTATAGCTCCTCGATGCATCGGTAGGTCTCATGAGACAAACTAGTGTCTTGGCACAAGGCCTTGACAAAATCTTATTTGTAGTCTTGGCACGAGGCCTTGGCTATGTGGTTATGATAGTCTGGCATTATGCATTCCAACATTATGAAAGTGGTTATTGATATTGCATGTGATTATTCGATTAGTAGAATATCCATGTAAACAAGTAAATGGCATTATTTCATTTTACTTTTGCCATACCATGTTGAAGTTCAATTTTAAAAGGCTTTTGTTTTAGTAATTCATTGCCTTAAATGTTTATGCTTATTTTGAATGTTCCGCTATATTGTTATCCTTACTGGGCATTTGAGCTCACCCCTTTTCTATGTTTTATTTTTCCCAGGTAGTGAAGAAGTAAATTATGATTGACTTGCAGGGATATTATGAGGGGTTTATAGTGTGGACGTTGGAAACATTATGTTGTTGTAGTAGTTTTTCATTTTATGATGTAATGTAAAACTTATGAATATATCTAGTGTTTCCAAGGCTACTAAACTAATCGATCTTTCGAGATTTGATCTTTCTTGTGATCATGCCAATGTTATGTAATTAATGCACCGACTCTGGGCAGCTGGGGTCGGGGCGTTACATTTATAATCTGGTCAACATATATACTATGAATTAGTCCAATAAGCCTCTTTAATCTATCATGAATGATCTTGATCCCGAGAATATAGACTGCTACACCTAATTCCTTCATGGAGAAACACTTGTTTAACTAGACGTTAAAATATTATAAGGTTAGAATTTCATTTCCAATAAGTAATATGTCATCAACATATACTACTATGATAATGACCGTATTCTCATTAACCCTTTTATAAACACACAGTTCACATTCATTTTTAATGAAACCAAATTATTTTATGAATTAATAAAATCAAATGATCTATGACCTAGATACTTTCTTCAATCCATAAATGGGTCTCTTCAACATGAAAATCCATTGGGAATCACTTGTAGTCACAAACCATATTGGTTTTGTCATATAGACATCTTCTTCAAGGTTACCGTTAAGGAATGCAGTTTTGAACTCCATCTACCAAATTTCATAATCATGGTAAGCTGCTATAGAAGGTATGATTCTAATGGATTCATACATGGAAATTTCTGAAAATATTTCATTGTAGTTAATTCTGTGATGCAATTTAAAATATTTAGTCACTATACTTGCTTTACAGTTACTTACTTTACCTTTCATTTTCAGTTCCTATTGATCACCCATTAGCATACAACAAACATTACATTAACTAGAACATTGAATAGAACTCAAACTGTGTTATGATACATGGAATCTCTCTAAAAATTCATAGATTATATCCATCTTGTGGCTTATGATCTATCTATATTCACCTTGTAGGAGATAGGTTCATCATTTTTAACGAATAAGAAGTCACCATCCTCGGTGACCAGAAAACCATATCTTTCTGGTTTTCTTACCTATATTATACTCCTATGTAGTACATGTGTTTTAGGAACTGCTTCTTCCATGGGGACCTATGGAATCTATTCATATACCAAATCTTGTGTATCTTGATAATTAACTTCATCGAAGTCAATCTTGCTCCAACTATCCTTTTTGAGGATGTTCTCCCTCTCAAGAAAAATGTATTTTCTAGAAACCATCACTTTCTTATCTGAGGTGTTGTATAAATATTAACCATTTATTTATTTGAGATACCATAAAAATATAAACTTCATGCCCCAGGTTGCATGTTTTTTTTCCGGAGAAGTCCTTAACAAACACCTCACATCTCTATACATGCATATGTGATGAAATGTGTTTCTTTCATCTCTATAACTTGAAGGGAGTTCCATTTTTTTTCTTTTTTTAGTAATTAGTTTAATATTTATTCTATAGTTTGTAATGCATATCCCCAAAAGGATAATGGAATATCCGCATGAATCATCATCGAACTTACCATGTCTCACAAGGTACAATTCCTCCTTTCACTAACACCATTCCACTATGGTGTCTAAGGTGGAGTGAGTTGAGATTGAATCCAAAACACCAATAGAAATTCGATGAACTCTTGGTTACAATATTAACCACCATGATCCGATCAAAGATTCATTATTTTCTTACCTAGTTGATTCTCTACTTCATTATTAAATTAATTGAATTTCCCAAAGGACTCAAACAAATAAATAATTAAGTATACATATCTATATCTACTCAAGTCATCAGTAAAAGATATAAAATAAGAATATCCACCTCTAGATTCTACTGGAAATGGCCTAAAAATATTAGTGTGTACCAATCCTAGAAGCTTTGTGGTCCTCTCAACCTATCCACCAAATGATGGTCTGGTCATTTTATCTTGTAAAAAAGAATAACATAAATAAAGTGGTTTTATCTAAGAATATTCTAAGTAACCATATTGATAGAGCTTTGTCAAACACTTCTCATTTACATGACCATGATGGTGATGCCAAAATTGGGTGTTATATGAGTCATGTGAACATGATTCATTATGAATTTACAACACTTTCTTTTAATAATTTAATACATAAAGACTATTATATAAATTTTCCATACCATAACATATGTTGTCCTTATAAAAGAAACAATTTTTTTCTCCAAATTTGTAAATAAAACCTTCTTTATCTAAACATGACAAAGAAATTATGTTCTTGGTAACTGTAGGTACATAATAACAATCTCTTAAAACCAAAATCATTCCCATTGGAGATGAATGGTGGTCGTCACCAATGGCTAGGTAAGCCAACCTCACACCATTGGCAACTCACAAATCCACCTCTCCTTTGGAAATCATTCAGAATATACTTGGTTTCTGAATTTGGATACAGATGTGAGCACCATAGGCTGTATATAATACCAAATGTGTATAAATGAAAAACTGGCAGTTGATAACGAATTCTCCTTTAGGTTCCCCTTTCATATTAGTGCAGTTACTCTTCTATTGGCCTGGCTTAACACATGAAAAACACACTACTTCCTTTTCCATAACCTTCCTCTGGATCTTGTTCTTATTGAAGGGACAATGCACATGCGATTTAGATTGTTTTTATGTCTTGGGACCCTTTCCCTTGTTCTTACTTTTATTATTCACCATAAGTACCATGGGTTTATCACACCCCATGTCCTTATCCACTTGGAGAATCGTGGTTAGTAGTTCTGGAAGACTCTTCTCATTATTTATCATATTACAATTCAAAATAAAGATGGATATGGTCTTGGGTAGTGATGAAAGTATAGAATGTATATGAAAATCATCTGGGAATTTAATCCCTAATATGACTAAGTGTTAAATGGAGCTAACAATATTGACTACCTAAGGATCATCTGACAAAAACTCTGAAATCATAGTTATGAAAAAAGAATTAGAGATATCATACCTCTCTTGTCTCTCCTTCTCTTGATATAGATCCCAAAGGTGAGACAACATGCTATAGGCATCCATACCCTCATGTTTCCTTAAAATATCATTGGAAATGTATGATATAATGAGACACAGAACATATAATATTTCTCATAGAGATAAATCTCTTCATAACTTTCCTCATTGCTAGGAACAACTGGTAAAGGCTCTTCCAGCATATACAATTTCCTTTCATTGCATAGGATGACTCGTAGGAAATAATTATATTACATTATATCATAAAATTTAGACAAATAAATAAATATTTTATTTATTAGTCTTCCACTATTTTATCGAAACCCAACATCCCTCACCATTGTCTTTGAAATATCCTATATGTTGGATATTCTATTGGCGAGGATCCATATTCTCATTCTCATTACCCCAACTTTTGTTGGTAAAGAAACTTGAATGGTTTTAGGTAGGCATTCCAAATTCCAACTACATTAAATCAAATTTCATTGATCTGCTGGTGGACTCCACAATCCTAAAACCATTAATTTATATTTCCTCAACCTTAACATCATAGTTACACAATTTCCTACTTTGACAACCAACCCTTAACGTGAACCAAGTTATGTCAACCCAAAATATCATTTTAGAATTCCCCTATAATTAAAAGCACCCAAACTTTGACAGGTCAAGCACTTTGAACTATGGTTCGATTCTAACAAAAGTAATGGAAGACTATACCGCCATATTATTTTATAGATGTATTTAATCCTTTTATGTGTAAATTTCAAATTATTATCGTTATCACATGCTTGTTATTATAAAGTGGTATTAAATTAGTGATTAACCATGTCTTAGATAATATTTAAACATAATCCAATTTATTTTAGTTCCATATTTTATTATTGTTAATTTATTAATTATGTGATCATGAAAACCCATCCATAATGACATAACAATAAAAATAATAGAAATAAAAT
Source organism: Viscum album (assembly GCA_963277665.1). Classification (NCBI taxonomy): domain Eukaryota; kingdom Viridiplantae; phylum Streptophyta; class Magnoliopsida; order Santalales; family Viscaceae; genus Viscum; species Viscum album. The sequence continues at coordinate 1,808,887,248 of OY728160.1, forward strand.
AAAGGGTATGATCATGAAATTATACTAATGGTTAGTTTATCTAGCGGTTGATAAACTAACCGTTGACCTAGGGGAGAAACACCTTGAACCCATTGAGGGTCATGTTTACAGCTTTCCACCTTTCCACCTTTATATCTCCTTGGATTGGTTTCATCTCGGCTCCAAACTTGATCTACCACCACTATATTGGGAGATTCATCTATTAAATATACCTTTTACTCATGCTCATGTGAGGGAAAAAAGGGTTTACATAAAAGAAACCATTGTTGCACAGGTACTACATAATAATGAGGAGAGAAGGTACGCATGCCAATAATTTAATTTAATAATAAATTAAATGAAACCAATAAAATACAAAAGGTCTTGTCTAGATCATGATCATCCACATGAATTCAATGACTTACACATTTAATAATACTATTATTTAATTATTAATCATTATTTTTAATATAAATCACACTCGAATTGATTAATTATTTTCTTTAATTAATCAACCCTTTTATCTTAATTTTTATTTGAATTTCCTTGAGATTCTCATCCTTTATAATTTTAAACATATTAAATAAATTCATTTAAAATTAACCATTTATAATAATGTACCATGGAGGTAACATGTTGAATAACTATCCAAATCTACCCAACATATATTATACTCATATACTATTTTACTCTAGTGACATATGGCATACACAGATTATCATGTACTTTCATGATGTATACTTCAAAGATGATTATATGAATTACATGATTTTTTTGGTCATGAGTAATGCATTAATTAATGTAGAATAAAAACTTGTAATACAACTCATACATGATATAAAGATCCGAACATTACACAGATATTAATTAAACACACAAACACACACACACACACATATTAAAACCTATCACATGGCATGTCCCATATTTATGACAAAATGAAAGTATATGTATCAAGAAATAAATTCTATAATAAATAAATTTTAAATCTTTATAATTTGTAAAAATATATGGTGTGTTTAACTGATATACATGGAATTCACATCTCTCTCCGTCTATCTAATGTACATGCCTAGGGACTCAGTGTGTGAATCACACCTTAAAATTTTTGGAGTAGAGGACATGTAAAATGGGCCAAACAATGTGTTTACTTCGTGTTACATGATCACCAGTTAGGTAGGATGTGTATGAAATACATGGATCGTCTCTGACCCAAAGGGACTACATGCTGTGAACATGGGCTACACAGTATGTATTCCAGCTGAATGTACACCAGTTTGTCCCAGTAAACACAAGGTGTTAGAATTAACTTCACTGTGTGTCATCAATGAAAATGGTTTAAGTAATTTCTAAATTAACTCTTGGTGCATTAACAATGAGTACATGGCGTATACTTCTGTGTTATCCGGTTATAATCCTTAGCACCTCTAGATAAGTTCCTTGATTTTATTTTAGTCATAAAATATGTCGTTTCCTTTAGATCTTTGAGAAATAGAGAATGATGAAGAAAATATTTCAATTTAGATTAGACTTGAATTGAAGAACTAAATAAAAAATGTGTAAATCAACAATAATTCTAAATAATTATGTGACCACTCTAACACCATATGTAATTTCTAGGCGTAGTGGAAGCATGTAATGGGAAATTCCCAACATTGTTTTTTTATCACGATCGATGATCAATCCAAGATTTATACGATGTTTAATCACCATGATTAGTGCAATTAAATCAAAGATAGAAAAATTAATCACATCAGAACCGGATAGAGGGGAACATCACATATAATTTATAATCAATTTAAATAAATAAGAATTACCTCAAAGGAATTCTTTCTTCATTGATGAATCAGTGACATATCTGCGGTGAACTGTTTCGGTATTGTATAAATCAAGAATAGATTTCCTCTAGAGGTGACCGACATGTGTTCTAGGGATCTATATATTTCTCTAAAGGAGTCTTGGGTTTCTAGCACGGAATATCCTTGTGCTTTCGTCATCCACCTTTGATTGCTCTGAGAAATTCTCCCAAAGTGTTCTCCTTGATCCGATGGAGGATGATTTCTCTCTTTTCTTGGGAGTGTTCTTGGATAAGGGAGATCCCTAGTTGTGATAGGATTCAATAAATCCATTTTGGACAACCAAGATAAAAGAATCAGATTATTGAGAAAATAATATAATTGGGTATTTATATTTCAAGGGTTAAAATAACATAATTGCACAAGTGCACTTATTTTCTTATCTAATCCTAGAAAAACCCCATGTCAAATAATAATGATATTATTATTTCCTGACATGAACTTAATTTTCGAATTATAATTAAATTTTATTTAATTAAATAATATTCAATATTTATTATTTCTCACCGGACCATTAAAATTTGTTCGTCATTCCTCCCCAATATTAATTGGGCCCCGAATAATGTCTTTTTATTTATTAAATAAATATCACTATATTATTCACTATTAAATAAATAAATATTATATTCACTAAATAATGAATAAATATTTATTAAATATTCCACTCACAATATATTCTCTCAAATAATTAGTGATGGAATAAATGTGGTCAAATATATATAAATAATTATTAAACCATGAATGAGAATAATATTTATTAATCCTAATAAATAATAAATAATAATATATTATTTTACTAAGATTTTTATGTACTTAGTGTGTGAACCTATAGGCCTCTTTTCCAGTTGAATTAGGCGAAGCAACATAAAGACCAAGTTTAGTGTCTAGTAACACACCAAGGCACCCATTGAGAAAAAAGTTAATGCCACAATTAAATGTCACATCATAAAATTTTTTACCATGTAATATAATCCCTTTATTACAGTATCTCAAATTGATTAGGTTGCATGCTAGTTCCATCAACCTATGTGCTCGATTATCTCTTTATTTGACTTTCTAGAAATATAAATTTCCTATAGAACACCATTCCCATGGATTTATTTAGGCCATATCATTTCCATCAATGGGCTTAAGATATTAACTTCCATCAAAGAAAAGAAGGAATAATTCCTTTCTCACATTATTCATTAATGCAATATTACTCATGACACACCCACCATATCCTACCTCATCGCAAACATCTATCATCAAGGTTTTATCAATACATCTAAGTGTGTGACTCATAATACTCATTAATAAAAATCTTAATGTCTAAGGACCAATACACATGTCTACTGATAAGAACATCTAATGACACATATAAATTTGGATTTCCTACTGGTGGGTCTCGTTCTCATAATATCATACTTTATATTACCAAGGGAGTACACCATGAGAAGGTGGATTAAAGTCCTATGAGTATCCACCCCTGATTACCAATATCATTTGTACCCCTCAAATGATATAATCCAGATATATAATATTTATTCAAGAATGGTGTTATAGGACTTCTGGGTTCTCATCATAGTGGGGAACTTCTATGAACTTTTAGTGAAACATCTACTCTTAGGACATTATCACATACAATGTCATACATAAGAACAATCATTATGTGATAAGTAGTTTATTAATATTTATAACAATGAATACATGTTTCCTATAATGTACAAAGAAGTTGGTTCTAGGGAACCAACTCCAACAATCATATAATAAATAATCTAAATGATAAAATCCATGTAAATAATCATTGGCACCACATACAATTTAAATAGAGAATAAAAAAGGAAATCAAGGTTTTCCCATACATCAATCCAAGAACCATGGAATTTGTTTCATAGTATTTACCATAGGCACTACTGTTAGAGAATCATAGACCCTACCAAAAGGACCAGAACAACTACTATCCTATGCTTTATCCAAAATTACACATGTTTCGTGACTAACACACACTATAATTATAAGGGATCACTCCCCACTTTCCCTATATTACAAAATATCTAGGGGATAATAAAAGTTTGTATACTAGCTTTTATAGAATAAATTCCCACCAAATTACCTATTAAATTATTACTAAAAGTTAGTGAATAAAGGAAAATACAATAATTAATTCAATCATCATCATGTATAAATTATAACTAACCCTCACCTCCAACACCCACACAAGAAATAACCCCCTTTTGTTCATTATCTGACCACTATGTACATCAATAACCATCCATAATAAGGGAACCAATATTAGTGGTAATAAATATGGTTCCCCACACCCATGATTTTTTTCACTACTAAATGAATCCAAATAGGTTTTCTTGAATTCCAAATAGGAATACCACACCCTTTTAAAAATAATTTGAAACTCATTTGAAGAGATTCTTATAAGTAAATAACCAATACCACTTTATTAAATAATATAAAGAAACATATCCTAATTATAAAAAACATTTTAATGGTAAAAAAACATTTAATAACATTTAATAACCCAAAAAGAGTTACTGCTTGTTAAAATTCAAACTATATTTTTAAATAAACCTTTTTAATAACCCAAAATCATTTGTATTTTAAAAACTCATTTAAAAACTAGAGAACACCATTAAATACCCTCGAACCAAAGTGATAAATAACTTTAAAAACATTTTTAAAACCTAAGAAAACTATTAAAAATAATACTAATTTAAGAAATAAAACATTTAAAATTCTCAATAACATAATGAAATTACATTTAAAAAAAAATACTACCTCGAATTAGTGAGAATTGGTTTAATGAAATTCTATAATCCATTGCATTAAAATGAGAATGAATAAACAGTGATTAAGATAACCTACTCAATCCCTATACCAAAAATGACTATGTTATACCCACCATATATCATCATATAGATATGAAGTCCCATATAGTTTCATCTTGGAGAAGAAATTGAGAGAAAATGGATAAAAATTGGATAAATAATGATGTAGAAGAGGAACATTGTTGTTTTAATCAATACATTTGTGTAGATTTGATGAATAGAAATCTAAAAAATAATAGTATAGGAAGTGAAAACACCTTAGTTTTCCTAAGCCTCATAGTCAAATAAAAAATAAGGAAAAATAAGGGTAGAACCCATAAAATAGACATTCATTATTGGGTTTTTTATCATTTAAAAGAATTGGTTTGGTAGGTTTTTCTATTTAGACATGAACAAAATTTTTAAAAATTACTTGGGGAGTGTTTGTTACAGCATGGTCTCAGGATTATGGAATAGCTAGTCTGAAGAGATAGCTGACCCTCAATCCATCACCCCAGATCTCTACATTTTGGCCTTTCAGTCACATCAAAACCCAATTCCTTACAGAGAGAAACATTCCTGTACTCCATGAAAATTCAAAAAACCATTAAACAAAACCCAACACCCTTACATTATAATATCAGGTAAAAACATCCAAAACAAATCCTATAACATATGAATAGATTATTCCCCTGACCAGTAGCATAAATTTCTACATAAGGGTATACCATTGTGAAACACCTATATTCTGCAGATCCCTTAGTTGTAGTGTGGTCCTATCCCCATACAGAAACACCACACCACTATATATATGGTTGTGACATCGTATGTAGTATGAATCCTGCTGTCAAAAATACAACCAAGGTCACCCTGGAACCCTGTCGACCACCTAAAAAGATGGAAAGTCTAAAATAAATCATAAATTATATAATAACCCAAACAATATCACAAGGGTATTATAGATATGGATGGAAGAAATATAATTAACTATATTATGAAATATATTTTGAAGAAAAAAAATGAAATCATGAAATTAGAGTCTTTCTTATGAGGATCCATTTATCAAGCTTGGAAAGGAAGCATCATCAATGGTATTTTCCATAGTCTATTCGCAAGACGAGATTTAACAAGTACATCTTAAGTAAAATCATCTACGATATGACATCAAGATCATATATATAACTGCAATATATAATCTATCTAAATCCCCACCTATGATGGTGAACATAGTTTAGCATATCCATTGATATTAAGAATAGGTCTTGACAGATTTTTTATGTAGATATTAGGATAATATAGGAATGTAACTATTAATTTTTTATATTTTCCCATTACCTAGAATTTTAATAATTTTTTTAAATAAATTTTAAATATATTATCTAATACGAATGTGTTTATAAATACCTAGGAAATATGTAATAAATTTTAAAAATTTGGAGTAAAGTCATTATATGTTTCAAAGTACTATTGATTAATGATTTTTGTTTTTTGTAATACTATATAATTTTATCTTAAAAAAAATTAATAACTTTTGAACAACCTGTTTAATTATATTTAATAATTATGAATTTGTTCATGACTTCCCCACCCATCACATTTCCACTTTTATGGTGAGAATGTTCTTGAAAGAGATCATGGAGGGTCTTAAGAGTTGGATTTGTAGTTTTTTAGTTATAGGTAGTTTATGAAAAAAATTGGGTTTACACCATCATTATTTGTTTTATGTTTTGTAATGATAAATGGTTTATGGCTTTTATGGGGATGAGAAGTGGCTGTGATATTTTTTTACACCATCAAATAAGAATTTATAGCATATGTTTGATCTTGAATAATGATCCATGTTCTTTGACATAATATGAGGATTAGAATGTTTTACTGCATGAAATGAGAGTTTATGTGGTACGTATATATATTCAGGAAATTTATGACCTGAATGTGGGATTTAATTTGTAAATAATTCCATTTATAGATTGTATATAATTTTTTTTCAACCATTTCTCTTCTCATTTGGTCATTCCCCATCTCATTTTTTGGGTAACCTCAGGTTCATTTGGTAGTATCTTCTATCCCCTTCCTCATGTCCCAACCCATGGGTACCAATGATTGAATTTGGGAAATCTGTGGTTTGTTCTTCTCACGCCTATTTTTTTCCTTCTATCATTATTCTTTGGATCCACTAAAAAGATTATGTTTTGATTATGGTATGCGTTGGGATTCATTTTTTATAACCATATGATGTGGTGTTGTTTGATCTGTTGTTTCTTTATGAGGTTGTATTTTACATGATATTTCTTCTTCACCCCTTAGTGTGCATTGAGAACGTAAAACATTCATTAAGGAAAGGGATCCTCATTCTCACTAATTTTATGTGATTTATGTGAGATCATCAAGGATTTTCATCCTTTCATTGGATATTATGCTATGGTGAAGTATGATAATAAATTGTAATAAATTTAATTGATGGGTATAGGGGACATTTTTTATGACTTACTTCATCAATATATTTTGTTTAATATATTGTGTATTATTATTATCAATAATAAAAAAAATAGTTTTTGATAAACAAGTTTGTATAGTAGATGATATTCCATAAGACCCTTAATATTTTTTGTCTGATTACACCCTGAATTAAATGTTAAACAACACATATATGGATATTAAAAATTTTCCAATGGAAATATAGTTTGTCTGATAATACCAATGCTAAATTAATAAATAATGAAATGAAATCCCCTGAATAATTTTTAGTATCAAGAATGTGTTGTTGTTATGAGTGGTTTCTTTGTTGTGTTTCCTTATGTATTTCTACCTATTGTGTGATTGTGTATATGATTGGATAGGATGTGTGAATCACGGGGATTTAGTAATGTGGGGATTAATGTGATGTGGCATTCATTTCTTGTGGTTCCCAATGATTATGGTGTGTAGTGGGTGTGGTGTGATGTGGTTGTGGAGTGTGGTGGTGATGATGTGTGGTGGTGACATGTATTAGTGATGTGTAGTCATTATATATGGAGGTTTTGTTATTATATTTCATTGGGATGTGAAATGTGTGGTTCCTTTGGTGACATATCATTGATGGTATGCCACGACGATGATGGTGGATGCATGGTGTTGTGGTAATTGTTGTGTGAGTTTGGATAGTTGTGACGTGGTTTGGTTTTGTTATAATCCTATTGAGAAATGGAATTTATGATGATTCTGAATGAAATAAATAAATTAATGAGTTATTAATTGAATATAATGGGTTATAAATTAATATGTAGTTATTTAACAAATGAAATGATGTGTAAATGTGAAATTTGATGGCTAAGTAAATGAAATATAATGAATATTTTTTAATATGAAAAGTGATGAAACCTCTAATTGATAGTGGGATTATGTGTTGCTTGTATTTTTGTGTGTGGTGTGTTTAATATTGTGGTAGAAGTAGTTTTAACAGATGATGTGTGGTACGGTGGTGGTGATGTAGTGGTATGATCTATTGCATTCGTTGTGAACCCATACGTCTTTTATTGTTTTATATCTATATACATTATAGGTTTATGTTATTTGTATATGCACTCCACCTAATTTGGATAACCATACCAATGATCATGTGATTTGGGGGTTTTCCTCGATATAAATGGTGATGGTGATACGAATGGAAGGCTAATCCCTAATCCCAATTCTTTATTCAAATATGATGGCCAATATGTCTTTGAACATGACGAGAAGATATGACCTAAGTTTTTTCAGGTGAGATTTGATTTAGTGAGTCTGATATGAGGTGAGATATGGGATGATGGTCATGCATGGTAGGAGGATAGTATGGGATTGACTACCTTCATTTTCATGGCACCATTATTCCATGGTAATATACTGAGATATGATAGCCCATGTTTCATTGGGAAAGATGCATTATGTTGATGAATGATTCTAGAATAGAATTCAAGACCATAAGTCGTTTAGGTAGGTTGGAATTCATCCTCACCCACTATAGAGATGTATCAAGTGTTTTCTAGAGATATTTTATGTGATGTTATTTGATATGCATGGAAGGAATGAGAGCATAAAATGTTTGACATTGTTCATGAGAGTAGAAAATTAACATGGAATCTACAGTAAGGCTCTATTAATTGATATGATCTCAATGCTATATTAATATTTTGGATGCTTGATTTTATAAGAGAGTTGAAGTGAGGGAGGGATTATTTAGTTGACCTTTTTAGGTGCTTGTTGGTTATATTGTTTTTTCACTAGCACATTATCATGCTCTTTTCACATGTACACTTGAGACCTGGTTCATAATCCCTTTAAGTATATATTTATACTCACCGTACATATATAAAATATTTTTCATATTTCAAGGGGTAAATTTTAGTCTAATATGGAAATTATTGTCTTGGGTTAGATATTTTGTTTATTAACTTCTATAGGAATTCTCTTTTTGTACTTTACCTTGTATACATATACCTTTATTGGTCTACATTACTCATGCATTATGAGATGGTCTTGTGTTTACTTTTAAATTATGTAGTGGTATTTTTTGGTGTTTTCTTATCATATATCCCAATCCTATTATATTATACAGGGCAATTCCTCATATTTGGGATATTTATGTACACTCAATTCTAGAAATCAACATGGGGATATTGGAGGAGGGAATCAGGAGTAATTATATATCTTGAATCACTATGGTATTGTTAGTGGTAGGGGGTTATGATAGAGTTGTATCAGTTTTTTTGTTGAGTTATATGATAAAATTTAGACTTAGGAACTATATAGTTTTCATGGGTTGTTAGAGAAATGATACCATTTGAACTTGGTATGTGATATTGTCTTGGGAGACCGGCAACATCATTTATCATTCTCGCGACTGATGATAGAATATTGTGAAAGGTTAATTGAATAAAATGAATTAATTATATAAGTTTTATGAAATTACATGAATTAGGGATTAGGATGTTCACTTTTATATTTATAAATGTCTCATGTTCATTTTTCATGAGTGGATTATGAAGTTAAGGTTCAGTATCTTGATCTAGTTGATCATAAGAGGATTGATCTGATTGAGGAGTATAATGCATGGAAGATGGATTTGGGTGCCTTTCAATGGAAGAATTTGGGAAAGTTTGATGGGATCATTGTATATCTTGACACAAAGAACTATTGGGAGGAGATCAAGATCGAATTAGGATATATCTGAGTAAGGGATATGATCTGGGATCCATTGGTAGTTAGTCATTTGTTGGGAGATACACGATAGTGGTGAGAGAGGTATCTGAGTTACTAAAAGGGGCAAATGTTTTGTGGCCTGAATTTCAATAGGACATCTGTTCATAGTTCTTGTCATCGACAAAAAGGGAAGCTAATAGGAAGGAGCTTATCTCACTTTTTTAGTGGAGCCTGAGTGTGTGGGAGTTTGGGAATAGGTTTAAGGACCTCTAGAACATTCCTCAAAATGTTTTTCTATATGAGAAGTCCATAATGTGATTTCTGAAGGGGGATTTTTTTCCAAGTGATCAAGTACGTAGTCACTTCGTTTACACTACCTTTGTATTTGTAGGTGAAAAACAAGGTAGAGGTTATCAATAAGATGAATTATGTGAGTTTTGATCCTTGATATAGTGGATAGAAAGGTGTATCATGGAGATTGTTCCACGTAGTGTGCCTTGGGTGTTCAGGTAGCTAGGGTTCTCATTAGTGGGGAACCAACCACAGTAGATCCCTTTTAGTTCATTAGGGGAAGTTGGGTCCCAAAATACTTATAGAGGTTTAAAGTTGTTATTCCATTTAAATGGAAAAAATAATAATTACTACAATCAAAGACCAAATAGTTATTGAGGACAACATCAGATCGACGTTAAGTTTCCATTTTAGTAGTATCAACAAGTTATTTCAAGATTTTTTAGAGGTAGGGACTAAAGATTCAGGTTGAACAACTAATGAGAGATAATTTTTGTATAGTTTATCCTTGTGATGGTTCTATTTCATATGGACACAGTCTATATCATAGATGTATAGGCAGATAGAAGAAACATATAGGAACTTGGCATGGTCAGATGCACAAAATAGAGGAAGAATTTCTAGAAGTGTTGTGACTTGTTCAAGGCATGAATGGGTTTTCAACTTCATCTATGTGTTCTTTATTTGATTCAGGATCCTAGAACTCCAATGAATATAAATCCTAGGTGCATTCTTTTAGATGGGAATTTGGAGAGACATCTATTTCCTGTAGTGTTATCTATATTGGTTGGAGTTCAGGCCTCTTTGTTTGTTGTGTGTTGGGGATGTTGAATAGTATTGGGGAAGCCCAAGTTAGTGGGAGGTTTAGTAATATTTCAAATAAAACCATATAACATTATTCATGGCATGAATTTTCTATATTCAATGTGGGATTTCATCAAAAATTTATAGAGGTGAGTTTTGTTCTCTTATGTGGATGATCGAGGAGTGGAATTATTTAGATATCGAGGTTATCATATGGGTGGAAGTAAATTTTTGTCTCTTTTGTCTTAGTAAGAAATTTTTTTAGTGTAATATGAAGTGGCTGATGCTCCCTTGTTTGTGGAGGAGTTATTTGATGTTTTTCCAGAGGAATAAATAACTATACCCCATCGACACGATGTCATGTTTTAGAAGGATTTTTAGTTAGGCATGACTAGGATTTCAATGGATCCCTATCCGATGAAACCTATATATTTGCAAGAGATAATGATGAAGATGGATGATCTGATGAAAATGGATTTCATCATACCATGTTTTTAATTATGGGGTGATCTAGTGTTGTCCGCTAAGAGTCCATACAATAGATTAAGGTTATGTATGGACTACCAGAGGATTTATTTGGTGACCTCAAAGAACTGTTACTATTTTTGAAGGATATATGATCCTATAAACCAGCTAAGAGTGTATATTTTGTTCTCAAAGAATAATCTATGTTCCTGATATCACCATTTGAGGGAGAAAAATGGGTATATCTCGAGAAATGTTTTCAGGTTCAGGTATGGGAAATTCAAGTGTCTAGTCAGGTTGTTCGAAGATATGAAGGCACTAGCCATGCTCATGTGGATCATAAACTCTATATTTTCTGAGTTCTTGAACCAGTTCATTTTCATGTTCATTGAGGGTATATTGATCTACTATAGGTCAAAGGAGGATAAAATTGGACATCTTTAAACTATTTTTTAGGTTATTCAACACCATCATCTTTTTGGAAAATTATCCATGTATGAGTTATAGAGGCGATATGTTCATTTTAATGGGAATTTGGTGTCATAACAGGGTTTTTATAGGTTTAAATAAAGGGTTAGGAAATTGATTCTTTATAAAATGAAAGAATGTGGTAGATGATCACTATTTTCATGGACTCATAGGTGATTATTGGAGAATTGTTCCTAATTTCTCTCAATTTGTATGTCTAAAAATACTTTTGACAATGAAGGACTGGGATTTTGTGTTGAATGATAAGCTCTAATAATTTTTTAGTTACCTAAAGGAGAATTATTTTAGTTATCTAGTGATTTAGTTTTCTAAGGAGGGTGTATTGTTTATGGATTTTCATGAAGGGGCCCATCTGGGTTTGGAATGTGTGCTCATACAGTTGAGGTAAATGATCTATTTTAAGTCTAGGTAGTAACTTTACCATGAGAATATCTATGAAACTGATAATTTGTAGTGTGAAATAGTTTTTTTCATTAATGGTTTGGCAACATTACCACATCATTGAGTGATTTGTGGATTTCAAAGACCATAAGGTCTTGAAGTATGTTTTATATCAGTGGTACCAGGTTCTATGCTAGTTGAGGTAGATAGAGTTTCTTTATGATTTTAATTTTGGGATATATTAATCCATAGTAAATTGGATTTTTATTACTAATTTGTTGAGTCAAAAGTCCTAAGGAGATGAGGATCAGGAGAATATAGATATTTTGAAAGTGATGAAAGATATTATAATGATTTTTATTGATATTAGGGAGCGAATTAGAAATGGTTGTGTTTATTAGTTGATTATGGAGTCAACCATGATATAGTAGGTAGATGATTCTTAGTGGGGAAAATTGAAGAGTGAGGTGATGGTTGATCATGTTGGCTATAGTGATTCCCCTATGGAATTATTTAAGGATGTCCAAAACTAGGTGTCATTCATGGGGAGTTTTTTTATAATAAATTTGAGATGGATTCCTCCATGAGTTTCCTAACTAATATTTAGTGGTTTATCACAGATTGAAAATGATGTATCATGATATTAAGAGTTATCTTTAGTGGTTGTGGATGAAACAGTTTGTGGTGGTGTTTGTGTTAAGGTGTCTGGTTCATTAGTATATAAATGAAGAGAACCACACTCCTAAATGTTTTTTGTAGTCCCTATTTGTACCTGTCTTGAAAAAAGGATATATAAAAGTATTTCATCACTTTAATACCCTGGGATCAGAAAATATGTGATGTGGTTTGGGTGATAGTTGAACAACTGATGAAGTCATCTCATTTTCAGGTTATCCATGAGTTTAGTACCATGATTTTTTTGGTGATGCAATATGTGGAAGATGTGGTTAATCTTAATGAGTTATGGTTGACATAATATCTAATTAGGACCCTCATTTTACCTCATAATTCCATAGGGGATTTGAACGTTTTCTTACCTCCAGGTTGTTCCTTAACACTTCTTTCCAACCTCAGATAGATGCGTTGATTGATCAGACCATTCACACACTAGAGGATATGTAGTATGATTTAATATTGGACATTAGTGGATTGTGGGTAAGGAAATTTACTTTGGTGGAGTTTTCGTACAATAAAATCTATCTCTCATCTATTTTCATGAATCCATATGAGGAATTTTATGTGATACTTTTTCATTCTCTTGTATGCTAGATAGAGGATATGGAGTTAGAATTTCATGGTGTTGATGTGGTTTAGAGGGAAATCAATAAGATCTAGTTGGTTTGAGAGAGATGATGTTGACATAGGATAGTTAGAAATCCAATGATGATCATCGGTGGATTCCTATGGAGTTCAAGGTTGGAGACCATGTTTTCTTTAGTGTCTACCTTTAATAATGAAGCAAAGGTTTGGCAGGGGTAAGAGTTCCCCATAATTTTTTAGGACTTATGAGTTATTAGGGAATTTTTTCAATGATGAATATTGGTTGGTGTTTTCATCATGGTCAGATAGGATCCAAAATATATTCCTTATGTCCTTGCATTTTTTGGTATCCTAATGATGACTCCACATTCTTGATTGGGGAGAATTGGATATCGGGGATGAAATGAAATTTGTGGAGTATCATTTAGAGATCTTGGATCATCAATAGAAGGTTATAAGAAGACAAATCATTTCCTTGGTTCATGTGTTGTGGAGGAATGGTTTCCCTAATAGAGTAATTTGAAGAGAGAGACATATAAGAATTCCCAATACCTAGATTTATTATGAGTTTTTCTCTATTTTTTAATTGTGGAGTGATGTTTCGATATTTTTATTTTATGAGATTTGTTGTTTCCTTGTTCTCCTGATGTATGAAAAATACTCATACACATGAAAAGGGGATGACATGAATCCAAATGTAGATGCATTATACTACTATTCAACTAAGAATCATGTGGTCGTGTCAGTTCTACTAAGAGAAGATAATATCTTTATATAGAGGATGACATTAACTAATTCTCATGCTTGGGGTAGTGTTGTGTGTCAGTTTTGGTAGTCATTAGTTGGGGTTATGTGGTGGTTAATTTTTTTTGTGGTGATGTGGCTATGTTAAAAGGAGGAGGTTTTGGAAGGTACCTCTTGTATAGTATTGTGCATGGGGAGAGGTGATGATGTGGTTGTGCAGTGATTCAGTTGTGTGGGGTATGTTTTTTGCACATTTCAGTTTTGCATTTTTCAATGGTGTTTGTTTTGAGGTGTAATGAGATCCTTGAGAGGTATGTCATGGGGTGGTTTTTTGGGAAATTTTTTTATCGACCAGCTCTGGTTTTTATTCTTGAGGGTATGACTCTTTTTATAGGAATATAATATAATGGTTTCTGCCTTCTCACCCTATTAAATTTCTAAATTTTAGGTTATAATGTTCTTAGAGGATGTATTGAAGGGTCTGACGGAGTTAGAGCTACAGTTGTGAAACAGTTGGTAGTTTAAGATGTAAAGTGGGGTTTTTTCATAATTTTGTATAACATCCCAAAAAATTATATATTTAATTTTTTTTTAAAATTTTATTAAATTAATTAATTTATAATTGAAAACAATTATTAATATAAGTTTTAATATTTTTGAAAATAAAAATAAGTGTTTATTAAAATAGATTATTTTATATTTTAAATGAAAAATTATTTATTTTTAGATAATATTGAATATTTAAAATTTTAAGATATTACATGAAATTATCCCATAATTTTTCTATTATGAAAGTTGTAATTTTAAAATCAAATTTCCTAATATTTTCAAAATACACTATTATATTCATGAAATAAAACATTTATATCTTAAAAAAGTATATATTATTTAAATAAATGTAATTTTCTTAAAATAAGTGAAAATGTTAAGTATCTTTTCATATTTGAAAGTATTTAATATATTTTATCTTTTTCAGCGAAAATATTTCCATATAAATTATAAGTAAATATATATTTAAATTTTCTCTTCAAAATTATAATTAAAAGAATATAATGAAAGTACTTAATATTATATTTAAATAAATTATATTAATATATTTGTTAATTTGTTTTGAAAGAAATGAAAGTGCATAAAATTTATAGATACCATAATAAAAAAATATTTTGTTTTAATAAATTATAATCTAAAAAAGACTAAATAGCCCAAAGGCCTTAATTTTTTATTCATTTTTGACAATCCTCCTTTTAAGGGTTGAAGGGGAACCCATACATGGCCCATAGGCTTCATGACATTACAAGACCTGGAGGTTTTAAAGGAATTCATCCTAGACTATGACTACTTGAAACTGACCCTCCTTAGTGTCTGCATCATGATCAGCACTCCATCTTCATATGGTTGGTCGGCTAGCTGTCCTGTGTAGGGATGCACAAACCTGATACTGGTGGAAAATCCATACCCTCTCATTCTTCTAAGTCTGATTAGGTCTTCTTTGGTGAAGGATCCTACTCTAAATACTCATATAGAGCCTTGTACCTTATTATTTAGTCTGGTACATCTATAATTAGTGTAGCCTGAAGGCCTTGAGGTGGTCCGAAGGACTTGAGGTTGCCTAAAATACTTACTATCCTAAAGGCCCTGGGGTGCTCGAAGTCCTTGAAGGAACCGAGGACCAAACTAGTGGCCTGTAGTGCCAAACAGGTGAATAGTTATAATTAATACAGTACTAAAAAATACCTGATACAATAACAACTACAATACCTTCTATAGGACCCAGGAAAATGCCTCCACATGGATTTGATCTCGAGTCTCTTGGATGCACTTAAAGAGTCCTCACCAACCTGAGTGAGGCTCATGCACAAATTATAATCTAAAACATTAAATAAAAATAGAGAGATTTATATATATATAAATAAACAAAAATCCATTTAAATTAATTTTAATAATAAATCATGTGAAAATTTATATTTAACATTTCATATTTTAAATAATGTTTTTATATTTTATAATAAGTTACATGAAATGATAAATATATAATATAATATTTATAAACTAAATAAATGATTATAATAAGAATAATAAGAATACAAACTAGTGAATCGAGGAATTATTAATATTTCTAGGATATGAAAGCTTTGGTCGAGCCCATAAGGTTCGAACATAAAGGAGAGATCGGGTGGGTTATATAGCAGATGAATCACTATAACATGGATCAAACATAATATTGAATGGCGTGACCTTGGAATAGGAGATTCAACCTCAAAAGAGTCTCGAATGTAGAAGAAGGCATCAATTTTAGGAAGCTAGAAATGGAAAAGAGGATCAAAGTAAGCTTCGACCACTAGAAATAATTTGATATATTGGGGGTTTGAATACGGAAGATAGTCCAAAAAAGGATGATGGGTTGAAAGCATAGATATCTAGTAATCCCTTCCTAATGTTCTTCTATTTTACATATCATCATAGGGTGGTTTCTATTTTGTTATTAGTTTTCTATGTGTGTGTCTTTTACAATATATCAAATTTTCATCATTAATTTTTATTTTACTTCCACTTGATGTTTCTGTGATATTTTTAATTACTGGTATTGATTGAGAAAATGATTTGGGCATCATTTGTCAAAATTTTGGTTGGGAGTTATATATTTTCAATTTCTTCTTCACCATTCTTGTTTCCAACTTCTTTCTCTAACCTTGGTCCCATGATATAAATGCCTAACCGAAATAAAATCATGATCTTTGTGTGGGGTAGTGAAAAAAATTATCCCAAATAGGATTCATTATTTAATTGTGGCTACTTTTATTATGTGTAACCAGGAAGTGATGATGTGAATTGATATATATATATATATATTCATTTTCATTACCATATTTTGTGGATATCTCTTGATTAAAAATCATAAAATAATAATAATTGGCTTGTTTATTTTGATATATAATTTCTTTTATTTAAAGGATGTAGTAGGGTATTGATATATATATATATATATATTCTATATCACATTAAAATCACAGATTTGTTAGATATTCAAAAAGATGTTATAAAATGTGAGTAAACTCTCATATTTACACACACAAAAAATGAAGGCTTGACATACACCCCCATTCATATTCAGGGAAACCAATCCATAGACCCCTCTTTCATTATTGTCAATTATTTAAAGTAAGGGAATACATTTCAATTCAAATATTTATTTCTTATTACAATAGATATATTTATTTTTCAAATGAATATATGGGTACATTAATATTATCAAGATAATGAAATTTTAAAATAAATTATGTTTTCAAATTTAGTTCTAAATATATGTAATAATTTTATTTTTATTCAAAATTTATATTAATGGAATTTTGATCTTTTTTTATAGAATCAATTTTATAGTTTTTAAAATTAAAATTATATATATTTAGGTATTAATTAACTCAAGGAAACCTGATTTTTGTTCCTTTTTAAATGTTATTATCTTCAGATTATGATAATATGATGTCATGCCAGTGTTTTCAAATTATTCTTTAAATCAATGTGATGAAATTTTCCAAAATAAATTAATAATATATGTTTGGATATAATTTTATAAATTGTTAATTATGTTATATGAAAAATAATTATCTTATATAAGAAACTATTTTATTAATGTTTACTTCAAAATTTACTATTTTTAATCTATGATAAAAACAATTAAAAATATTTTATTATTTTTTGCTGTTAACTATTTCATTCATTCAATTCCCTCATAATATATGTAACTAATAATTTAGGTTTATTTTTTATTTATATTAAGTTTTATGTAATAAAATATATCATTTAATGTGCGAAATGTTCTTATACATTTATGAATGGAATAATTCATAAAATATATGGCCATTATCAATAAAATATTGAAATTTTATGTATTTAATGGTTCAATTTTTAATTAGAATACATTTTATGTCTATGTATTTGATATGTTACTACATAAAATAATTGAATATTTAACAAAGAATTAAAAAGAATTTTTTATGTGTGAATGTATTTCGGAATTTGTTTTAGGTAATTCTGAATTTTTTTCCATGTTACACTTTTTGTAATATATTTATTTCACCTAAAAAATTTATGAAAAAGTTATTTATCAAAGATAATAGATATAAAATTATTTTCTTATGTGAAAACAATTTATGTATGTTTTCAAATGTATTAATGGATTGATATTGAGAAAGGTGGATCCTCAAAATGTTTTCTTAAAAATTTTATATGGCACTTGGGTATCATGTGGGAGAATGAGGAATGGGGAGTGAACCCATGAAATTACAAGAATTAGTCCAACTAGTGATATTTATTATGACCATATAGTTTTCATAAGATCCAACAAGTATCAAAATAATCCATTAAATAATTTTTATTTTCAAAATTATTTCAATAAAAAAATCTAAGTGTTTTCAATGAAGTATTTTTTTATATGAATTTTAAAAAGTATAAGTATTTGTAAATCTTTTAAAGGTATTATAAATAAAAATAGTTATTATTGATATAAGGTATTTTTAAAATATTTTTTAATGGAGTTTTATAAAATCATTTTCCATTTGATTTAAAACCCCTTAATGGGAATCTTTTATGTCCATCCCATGTTTTTAAAATGTTTTTCGAAGGTATCTCATAATATTTAAAATGGATGACTTCATTTAGGATTTATCACATGTGAATTGAAATAGTTATTTTAATTTTTTTATATTTTTTCTTATCTGTTAAATTCTATAGTGTGTCTAGTTCTTCATAACCTAGTCTGAAAAAGTTCCTCCAATGTAAAATTTATAGTTAATTATTTCAATTATCTTTTATAAAAAATACATAGCATTTTTTACTGAATCTGGAAAACCAGTTTTGATGCGTTACATTTTTTGTTTTACATCTTGTAAGGTCAGTTAGATTTTTGATTTTACATGGTAGGGGGTGACTATGAGATGGGTTTGTACCCTAAAATAGGTATTTATGGTTTTGTCTTAACTCATATTGAGGAACTAATTTTTTTTGGAAGTTGAGTTTCTAAATGTTCTATGGATTTAAATGATTGTTTATGATATAAATCTACAGACCCGTGGAATTTTAATCTTAAATTTTGGATTTATACCCAAAATAAGGTGATTTATAGCTTGTATATAAGTTTTTTTGGATGATTCTCTTCTCATTTGTCCATTACCCCTCTCGTTTTGTTGATAAACCTTGGAGATTTTCGTAAAATTTCCTAAATTCGTTTTCTTATCCTTATATATGGGTTATGGTGATCATGTTTTAGTGATTAATGGTAATTTGTAATCCCATCCCCTTTATTTTCCTTTTACCCTTCTTTGAAGGATCTACTACAACGATGTTGTTTTGATCTAAGTGTGTGTGGGGATGAATTTTTTATAACCCCTTGATGTGGTGAAGGATGTACCATTATTTCCCTATACCATAAAAGTTTTTATGCTGTTTATTATCCCCCCTATAGTTTGTAGCGAGATCATAAATATTTCATTGTGGCAAGGGATCCTTGTTCTCACTCCTATTACATGAAATGTGAACAACATGGGTTTTCTTTACTCTGGGTGGATAGTAAGGGTATGAATAATAAAATAATAAATTTGTATGAATTAAATTGATTGGTTTGGGGGAGATATCACATTCCTCCCATCATTGATATATACTGATGATAATATTAGGCACACTTGTTTCCAATATTGAAAATAATGGTTGTTGGGATCCTTGTTTCACTACTAGAATATTGGGCTTTGAAGCCCCCTAACACTAGCGACCGCCAAAGGTGGTCGTTACCCTTTGTAAAAAAAAATTAAGGGCTTCGACACCCCCCATTGCCCTCGACCATGACCGCGCCCTCCCCACCCCCCATCGCCCTCGATCGCCCCCCCCCCCCCCCCATTGCCGCCCTCCCCGCGCGTCGTCCCCCACCGCCCTGCCTCACCCTCCGGGCGCCGTGCCCCGCTGCCCTGCCTCACCCTCCGGGCACCGTCCCCCGCCATCCCCGTTTCCTCCCTCCACCATCTGCCCGCATCGGCCTCCACCCTCCACGCGCCCTCCGCCCTCATCCCTCCAACTCCGGCCGCCCTCCGCCCTCCATCAATCCTCCGCTCCCCTCTGGCGTCCCTCTGCCCTCTGGCCACTACCCTCCAGCCTCCGCCCTCCACCCTCCAGCCTCCGCCCCCTCCATCTCCTACCCCTCGGTGCTCCAGCCTCCGCCTCTGCCCTCCACCCCCTCGGCCATCCCCCCCACCCCGGATAACCCCTGCACCCCGGATAGCCCCCCCTGCACCCCAGACAACCCCCACACCTCGGACAGCCTCCTCGCACCCCGAACACCCCCACACCCCCCACACCCCGGACAGCCCCCTCGCACCCCAGACAGCCCCCCCCCCCCGCACCCCGGATAGCCCCCCTGCACCCTAGACACCCCTCCCCGCACCCCGGACAACCCCCCCACCCCGGACAGCCCCCCCCCCCCCTCACTACCTGTCCCCCGTCCCCTCACCGCCTCCTCTCCCCCGGCTGCCCGCCGCCACCGCCACCCATCCCCTCCCTCACCGCACTACCTTTGGCTCCAGCTCCCCTTCGCTGCCTCTCCTCTCCCTCACCGCACTGCCTTTGGCTCCGGCTCCCCTTCATCCTAAGATATCATAAATTATCTAAACATTTTATAAATCCTTGTAAGTTTTAAGCCTCACTTTTGGAAGTTTATTCAGTTATAAATATTTAGGATTATTTAACTCATGTTATATTGATGTTATTGTCGGTGTATCCTCCTATTGAGGTATTCTTCATTTGGTTCATGTGCTGCTTGAATTTGTATTACTTCAATTTGAAATTTGGCTTTGCATTGATTGGTTTTGTACATAATTTGTATATCTATTTTGTGAACTTTTTGATTTTTTAAAATTCATTCACAACTAATTATTCAATCCATTTTTGTTTGATTAACTACTGTACAAGTTTGATTTTTTTTAAAAAAAATCGAATATATCATTTGGAAACTTTGGATAATCCCTTTATTGATGTTTTCCATGACTACAGGCATGTCAGGGGAAGAGGCAAAAGATCCATATCATCCATCTGTGGCATCTACGTCTCAGGGTCGAGGTATGTTGGAATGTCATTGTCTCAATTTTTTATGTAATTAATAAACATATATATATATATATATAACATCTGTCAATTTGTATATAAAATTGTTTTCAACAGGATCAGGCTGGACTGCTTCTTCCTCTCGCCGGAGAGGCCCTAGTCATGGCATATTATCATGGAATTCCGACACGACTTTTGATGTTTCATTTGATGAGGTATTTCATACTATGGGACGGAATACCCCTACATTTATTCGTCAGATGGGTCATATCATACATGATCCACATCGATTTCCATTGACCACGTGTGACTGGGCTTCTATCCCTCAGGACACATTAGGTCATCTTTGGAGGGAGGTTCAGGTAAGAAGACCATTTTACTTTATTCCCTATGTATAACCAACAATAACATATGTGATTTTTTTAATAGAAAAATTGGAAAGTATGTCCCGATGAGTTTCGGCCAGTGTTTATGAGAAAATTCCATAAGATGTGGAAAGACTATAAAGGCAAAGTCAAGAGGTACCACTGGGTACCAAATGTGGGTGCCCCAGACATTCTGGAAAATGTCCCGAGAGGTGTCCTCCTAGCTCAGTGGCGTGATTTAGTTGTGTATTGGTCTACTGAGGGTGTTGCGGTTCGTATATTTATTTTGGTATATATATTTTCAAGAATGTGTGATTTGTTTGAAATTTGAATGAATTGAATGTAGGAGGTGTGAACATGCCATTCTAAGAATCGAGCGTTGCAGGGACCACCTCACAGGCTCGGGACTCGTCATGTGTATCAGCTCTGACATGAGGTATTTATTATTAATTTTTTAATTCTTTTAATTAATACGGTTTTGTGTTTATATTCTATTCATATACAGTTGCGGGAGCAAGGTGCACCAACTGATAAAATGTCGGTGTGGATGAGGACTCGTGATTGCAATGATCCAGAGGTTGTAGTATTGATAGTAAGTGCTTGTACTCATTACCAATACTTACATAAAATCTGTATATTAATATATGTATATATATTTAAATATTTCACATGCTCAATTTGAAGCTGAATTAGAACATCTTCCAGAGGACCAGCGACAGCTTCCCATGCGAAGGGATGAGATCTTTCATCGCATTATTAGTCGGGACTGGCATGGATATAGTTTGACCTATGGAACAGGGATTCCTCGTTCTGTAGTGTCACGCACTGTGGTTATCGGTCCTGCTATTGCTCAGATGACACAATGATTGTCTGATTTCGAGGCACGGATGCACACTTCCGAGGAGGTAAATGTGCAACTGATCGCTGATGTTAGAGCACTGTGGCAATATGTGCATCCAAGTGATGGGGCAGGGGATCAGATGACGCAAGTTTATACTGTATTTATTTATTTAATTTATATTATTTTTGTTATGAAAATATTCATAATGTTTTTTTGTTGTAGGCCCCTGACCCACCGGATGGAGGTAGTAGTCATGACCACGCATGATGCATCATATTCACGAGGTGTGTTTCTGCTTTTAATGGTGGGGTTGTTATTGATATTTATGTTGGGTTTCTAGTGAGTTTTTTTGTGATTTGGGGGTATCATGTGTGTTTTGGCCTCATACAATGTTTGTGTGAACGAATTGAGAAGTAACCATGAAACTGATTAATGATTTGGATATTTTTTGTTTAATTAATTTTCAATGTTTAGAATTGCATGTTCTGTAATATTTTTGAAAAACATGTGATTCCTAATATAAACCATTAAACTTGTTTTTGATGAATGAGCTGAGTTCACTATTTGTAGTCCCCGGCCTACCCCAGACAGCCCTCCCCACACTCCGGACAGCCCTCCCCACACCCCGGACAACCCCCCCCCCCCCCCCACACCCTAGACAGCCCTCCCCGCACTCCAGACAGCCCCCCGCACCCCGTACATGCCCCCCCACCTCGGACATCCCCCCCCGCACCCCGGATAGCCCTCCCTGCATCCCGGACAACCCTCCCCGCACCCCGGACATCCCCCCACCCCAGACATACCTCCCCGCACCTCGGACAGCCCCCCACACCCCGGACAGCCGTTGTGTGATTTGTGAAATGGTCGGGTAGACGACACGTCAATCAGAGGTGTCGTTTGACCGCGGTGACCGGAAACGCGTTTCCGGTGTCATAAAACACCAGAAACGGCATGAGATGGTCGAATTCGAATAAAACGTTATCCAAATGACCTGAAACCACATTAAAACATTAGGAATAATATTCGTGATGTGTAGGAGGAGCCGGCAGGCCCATCGGATGTGCGGTGCGCGCGGTACGGCCGATTCTGTCATTTTCATCAGCTCGGCGCGCGCTAAAATGGCGCATTGGGGGGGTCAAAACAACCCGAACAACCTTGGAATGCCCTGAAACTATATGACAACAGCCGTTGTGTGATTTTTGAAATGGTTGGGCAGACGACACGTCAATCAGAGGAGTCGTTTGACCGCGGTGACCGGAAACGCGTTTCTGGTGTCATAAAACACCAAAAACGGCGTGAGATGGTTGAATTCAGAGAAAACGTGCTCCGAATGACCTAAAACAACAGGAAAAAATTAGGAATATTATTCGTGACGTGTAGGAGGAGACGACATGCCCATCAGACATGCAGTGCGTGCGGTACGACTGATTGTATCATTTTCAGCAGCTCGACGCGCGCTAAAATGGAACATTGGGGGGGTAAAAATCACCCTAACAAGCTCGGAATGCCATGAAACCGTACAACAACAGCCGTTGTATGAATTTTGAAATGGTTGGGTATACAACATGCCAATCGGAGGTGTCGTTTGACCGCGGTGACCAGTAATGCGTTTCTGGTGTCATAAAACACCAGAAACAGCGTGAGATGGTCGAATTCAAAGAAAACATGCTCTGAATGACCTAAAACCACACAAAAACATTAGGAATATTATTCGTGACATGTAAGAGGGGACAACACACCCATTGAACGTGCGGTGTGCATGGTACGGCCGATTGTGTCGTTTTCAGCAGCTCGACGCGCGCTAAAATGGCACGTTGGGGGGTCAAAACCACCTGAACGACCTCAGAATGCCATGAAACCGTACGAAAACAGCTATTGTGTGATTTTTGAAATGGTCAGGCAGACGACACGTCAATCGGAGGTGTCGTTTGACCGCGGTGACCAGAAACCCGTTTCAGGTGTCATAAAAGACCAGAAACGGCGTGAGACGGTTGAATTCAATGCAAACGTGTTCCGAATGACCAGAAACCACACGAAAACATTAGTAATATTATTCGTGATGTTTAGGAGTATATGACATGCCCATCAGACATGCGGTATGTGTGGTACGACCGATTGTGTTGTTTTCAGCAGCTCAGCACGCGCTAAAATGGCGCGTTGGGGGGGTCAAAACCACCCAAACGACCTCGGAATGCCATGAAACTGTAAAAAAATAGCCGTTGTGTGAGTTGTGAAATGGTCGTGTAGACGGAACATCAATCAGATGTGTCGTTTGACCGGGGTGACAGAAACGCGTTTCTGGTGTCATAAAACACCAGAAACGGCGTGAGACGGTCGAATTCAGAGCAAACGTGCTCCGAATGACCTAAAACCACACGAAAACATTAGGAATATTACTCGGGATGTGTAGGATGAGACTTCAGGCCCATCAGATGTGCGGTGCGTGTGGTACGGCTGATTGTGTCGTTTTCAGCAGCTCAGCGCGCGCTAAAATGGCGCGTTGGGGGGTTAAAACCACCAAACGACCTCGGAATGCCATGAAACCGTACGACAACATTCTTTGTGTGATTTGTGAAATGGTCGGGTAGACGGCATGTCAATCGGAGGTGTCGTTTGACCGCAGTGACCGGAAACGCATTTTCGGTGTCATAAAACACCAAAAACGGCGTGAGACGGTTGAATTCATAGAAAACAAGCTCCGAATGACCTGAAACCACACAAAAACATTATAAATATTATTCGTGACATGTAGGTTGAGACAGAATGCCCATCGGATGTGCGGTAAATGCGGTACGACCGATTGTGTCGTTTTCAGTAGCTCGATGCGCGCTAAAATGGCGCGTTGGGAGGTCAAAACCACCCGAACGACCTCGGAATGCCATGAAACCGTTTGACAACAGCCGTTGTGTGAATTTTTAAATGGTCGTGCAGACGACATGTCAATCGGAGGTGTCGTTTGACCGCGGTGACCGAAAATGCGTTTCTGGTGTCATAGAACACCCGAAACGGCGTGAGATGGTAGAATTCGGAGAAATCGTGCTCTGAATGACTTGAAACCACACTAAAACATTAGGAAAATTATTCATGATGTGTAGGAGCAGACGGCAGGCCCATCAGACGTGTGGTGTGCGCGGTACGGCCGATTGTGTCATTTTCAGCAGCTCGACGTGCGTTAAAATGACGCGTTTGGGGGTCAAAACCACCTGAACGACCTCTAAATGCCATGAAACCGTACGACAACAGTCGTTGTGTGATTTTTAAAATGGCCGGGTAGACGACACGTCAATCGGAGTTATTGTTCGACAGTGGTGACCGGAAACGCGTTTTCGGTGTCATAAAACACCAAAAACGGCGTGAGACGGTCGAATTCGGAGAAAACATGCTCTGAATGACCTGAAACCACACAAAAACATTAGTAATAATATTCGTGACGTGTAGGAGGAGACGACAGGCCCATCGGACGTGCGGTGCATGCGGTACGGCCGATTGTGTCGTTTTCAGCAGCTCGGCGGGCGCTAAAATGGCGTGTTGGGAGGTCAAAACCACCCAAACGGCCTTTGAATGCCATGAAACCGTACGACAACAGCCGTTGTGTGAATTTTGAAATGTGCGTGTAGACGGAATGTCAATCGGAGGTGTCGTTTGACCGCGGTGACCGGAAACACGTTTCCGGTGTCATAAAACACCAAAAACGGCGTGAGACGGTCATATTCGGAGAAAACGTGCTCCGAATGACCTGAAACCACACGAAAGCATTTGGAATATTATTCGCGATGTGTAGGAGGAGACGGAACGCCCATCGGACATGCGGTATGCGTGGTATGGCCGATTGTGTCGTTTTCAGCAGCTCGGAGCGTGCTAAAATGGCGTGTTGGGGTGTCAAAACAACCCGAATGACCTCATAATTCCATGAAACCATACGAAAACAATCGTTGTGTTAATTATACAATGGTCGTGCAGACGACACGTCAATCAGAGGTGTCCTTTGACCACGGTGACCAAAAACGCATTTCTGGTGTCATAAAACACCAGAAACGGCGTGAGACGGTCAAATTTGAAGAAAACGTGCTCCGAATGACCTAAAACCACAAGAAAACATTAGGAATATTATTCTTGATGTATAGGAGGAGACGACAGGCCCATCGGACATGCGGTACGTTTGGTACGACCTATTGTGTCGTTTTCAGCAGCTCAGCGCGTGCTAAAATGGCGCGTTGGGGGGTCAAAACCACCCGAACGACCTCAGAATGCCATGAAACCGTACGACAACAGCCGTTGTGTGATTTGTGAAATGGTCGGGCAGACGGAAAATCAATCGGAGGTGTCGTTTGACCGCGGTGCCCAGAAACACGTTTCCGGTGTCATAAAACACCAAAAATGGCGTGAGACGGTGGAATTCAGAGAAAACGTGATCCGAATGACCTAAAACCACACGAAAACATTAGGAATATTATTCATGATGTGTAGGAGGAGACGGTAGGCCCATCGGACGTGCGGTGTGTGCGGTACGGCCGATTGTGTCGTTTTCAGCATCTCATCGCGCGCTAAAATGACTCGTTGGGGGGTCAAAACAACCCGAACGGCCTCAGAATGCCATGAAACCGTACGAAAACATCCGTTGTGTGATTTGTGAAATATTTGGGTAAACGGCATGTCAATCGGAGGTTTCGTTTGACCGCGGTGACCGGAAACGCGTTTCCAGTGTCATAAAACACCAGAAACGGCGTGAGATGGTAGAATTTGGAGAAACGTGCTCTGAATGACCTGAAACCACATGAAAACAATAGTAACATTATTCGTGGCGTGTAGGAGGAGACGAAAGTCCCATCCGACGTGCGGTACATGCGGTACGACCGATTGTGTCGTTTTCAGCAGCTCGGCGCGCACTAAAATGGCGCGTTTGGGGGTCAAAACCACCCAAACTACCTCGAAATGCCCTGAAACCATATGACAATAGCTGTTGTGTGATTTTTGAAATGGTCGGGCAGACGACACGTCAATTGGAGGTGTTGTTTGACCGCGGTGACCGGAAACGCGTTTCCGGTGTCACAAAACACCAAAAACGGCGTGAGACAGTCGAATTCAGAGAAAACGTGCTCTGAATGACCTAAAACCACGCGAAAACATTATGAATAATATTCTTGACGTGTAGGAGGAGACAGAAGGCTCATCAGACATGCGGTGCGTGCGGTACCGCCGATTGTGTCGTTTTCAGCAGCTCAGCGAGCGCTAAAATGGCGCGTTGGGGGGTCAAAACCACCTGAACGACCTCAGAATGCCATGAAACCGTACGACAATAGCCGTTG
Organism: Viscum album; assembly: GCA_963277665.1. Lineage (NCBI taxonomy): Eukaryota > Viridiplantae > Streptophyta > Magnoliopsida > Santalales > Viscaceae > Viscum > Viscum album. Next base: position 1,808,915,073 of record OY728160.1, read on the forward strand.
TGTGAATTGTGAAATGTTCGTGTAGACATCACGTCAATCAGAGGTGTTGTTTGACCGCGGTGACCGAAAATGTGTTTTCGGTGTCATAAAACACCAAAAACGGCGTGAGACGGTCGAATTCAGAGAAAACGTGCTCCTAATGACGTAAAACCACACAGAAACATTAGGAATATTATTCGTGACATGTAGGAGGAGACAACGGGCCCATACGACGTGTGGTGCGTGCGGTACGGCCGATTGTGTCGTTTTTAGTAGCTCGGCGCGCGCTAAAATGGTGCGTTGGGGGGTCAAAACCACCCGAACGACCTCAGAATGCCATGAAACCATACGAAAACAGCCGTTTTGTGATTTGTGAAATGGTCGGGCAGACGTCACGTCAATCGGAGGTGTCGTTTGACCGCGGTGACCAGAAACGTGTTTTCGGTGTCATAAAACACCAAAATGGCGTGAGATGGTCGAATTCGGAGCAAACGTGCTCCGAATGACCTGAAATGATAGCATTTCTTAAATTGGTGGTTTTAAATTATTATATCACCATGATTTGATGTCAAATTTAATTTTATTATATGTATATAATAACTGAATAATTTTGTCCAATTTACGTTTGTTTTGTTTTGTTGTTTTTTTGTCTTATTGTAGGTTTATTGAAGCAGAAGATTGAAATGGATGGACTTGCTCGGATCGTTGAAGCACGTTTATTATTTATTGTTTATGATGATCCTGATGTTTATGCTGTTTGAATTTTTTTCCATTTTTTATGATTTTTACCTTGTTTTATCTATGATTTTGCACCGTGAAGAAAAAAAAACACAATTCGTACATTTCATTAAAAAAATGAAAAATATTTTATTTAATATTATATATATAGATTTATTTAATATATATATATATATTAAAATATTCAAAACATATTTTATATATATATTTAAAATATTTTATTTAATAATATATATATAAATATTTTATTTAATATATATATATATATTTTATTTAATAAATATATATATATATATATATATATTTTTCAGTAGGAATTTTTTTAAATTTTTTTCCCAAGGTAGCGACCGCCAGTGGAGGTCGCTATAGGCCACCTACAGCGACCGCCAATGGCGGTCGCTGATGGTGCCCGACAGGCAGCCTATAGCGACCGCCAAGCAGTCGCTTAAGGCCGGATTTTCGGCCACCTATAGCGACTGCCATTGGCGGTCGCTATTGGCCTACAACGACGAAGCTGAAGCGACCGCCAATGGCGGTTGCTGGGCGGTCTCTATAGGCCTATAGCGACTGCCAATGGCAGTCGCTAATGCCGGATTTTTTATTAGTGTTTTCACAGTAGATGATATTCTTTGAGTCCCTATTTGTGTTATCGTGTGATCAAAACCTGAATAAAGGATAATGAAATTATATAGTGATAATAAATTGGATTCCTATGGACATTCTATTAGTTTGATAACAATAATTTTAAATAAATATATAATGAAATGAAATCCACTGAATAATTTATGGAAGTTTGAATGTGTGGTTGTTGTGTGCTTTTTTTAGTTACGTTTCCTTTTGTGTTATAGGATATTGTGAAATCATTAAGATGACAAGCTAGGTTGTGTGATGTGTGTGGTTATATTATTTTTTGGTAATAATTTTAACAACCTTGAAATTTTAAATGTTATTTTTTTGATAAATAAATGTGCCTTATAATATATTATATAAATATTATACAGATAGAGAACGTAGAGAAACCAAAAAAATGTAAATTCATTAATGAAAACAATTAACTTATTTGATAACTAAACCAACTAAAATCCCAAAATAATATAAGGAGACCAAAAATATATCATACAAAAACTATAATAATTTTTTTAGATAATCTTGATTATTTAGAATCATACCTTATATGAACAACACTATATAAATTAAAAAATATTATTAAACCAATCGACATTATAAAAAATAGAAATTTATAACCATGAGAGGCATTGATGTTAGTAATGAATTTTTTAATTAAGAGGTATTTGTAGTAGGTAATGTGATTGTTTTAATAGTAATGTGAATGTTGGAATAGTAACATGACTATTAGGAATAGGAACCTAACTGTTTGGAATGATAACATGATGGTTATAATAGTAGTTTTACAACAAAATAAAAAAAATAATCTAAATTATATTTACCTAGAGTAATTTAAGTGAAATATAAATATTATAATTCCAAAAAATAATTAAAATGATTAAATAAGCACGATGAAATTAGAAGCACAATTTTTAAATGATATTTTAAATTATTTTGTAAACATTGTATTCTTTTTATATTTAAATTAAAATTACATATTTTATACATTTATTTTTATAAAAAATATATCATTTTTGAAGTCATCACATTTAAATTGTCAATGTGTTATTTTTAATAATTTTATGAAATTCATCAATTTTTAGGTTAATAGTAAAAATACAATTTTTTTCATAATGAGTGTGTATTGAATTTCATCATTCTTGTTTACTAATGAAATAATCATTTATATAACTTTGGGATCAAACAAAACATATTAAAGTTGATAATTGTTTTTATTAAAATACAATAAAGATTATTTGCAAACCTTAAAAGAACTTTCAGATGTTTAAAATCTAAATTATTACATTAGAATAATATTTTCTTATTTTGCCAAAAAAAATTTAATTTAAAATTTGAATTCATAATATAATGTGTTAATATGTCTTAAAATCAAGTATTTAACTGAAATATTCTTTATAATGTCAAAACTATCATTATTACAAGGCTTTCCTTAGATACAATATTTTTTCATTATTTTAACTCAAAATTACACCTCTCCAAATGTATAAATAACCACTATCCATCCCATGGAAAATTAATCCTACCTAAATTTTAAAATAAAAATATATACCCAAATAATATCAATTAATGACTGGTTAACCGCACATGAGAAGAAGCAACACTGAGAAGAGGGTATGTTCTCATCAATTCATCCTCTCATTCTCCTCTACTCTTTCTCTTTTTTTACACCCTTTTAATCCCAAATATTGTAATTATAAATTTTTTAGTAAATTAAAATTATATTAGTTATTTCAAAATATTGAACATATTATTTTTATGAAATGTTATTTTTTTATACTTCCCTTCCCACTGTTTCCACAATGACTCATTAATGGTCTGTCAGCTGCAAATGAGGACATTGCCGACTATTCTCTTCTATCCAAACATATGGATATTTATTATGAATTATTTAGGGTATATAAATTTATAAATATATTTATTTAATACTTATGGAATTAATTCTTATAATTTATAAATTAAATTGTTTTTTTTGAAAATGATGAAAAACAAGAAATGTTTAAGGAAAACATGAAATAAAAAGTATTCCATGTAATCAAGAAAATAATTAGATATAAAAAAATGATTATAATTAATAAATGAATGTAAATATTAAAATATTTCACTTATTATTTTTTAATAATCCTATATTTATTATTCAGCTGGTGGAAAAGTGATGAAATAAGGAGGGATTTAATATAAGGGGATTCTCAAACCGATCTCCTTTTCATTACGTTATCCATCATTCATGAAATATTTGGTATGTATATTTCACTAATTTTCCTTAAATATGATTTCATTTTTATTCCCTTTTCTTTTAGGTTATATACAAGTTTTAACCTTGATTTTTTTTCCAAATTCGATGATTTCATAAAAATTCTTTTTTTAGAATCAAATATTTGACTCCTCTTGATTTGTTCCTTATTCTCTCCATAATGATGATGTTTATACAATATATTATTTCCCTAATAAATTTTTATACAACAATATTTCATTCAAGAATGTATTATTTGTTAAATAATTTTAAAACCCAATCCATTCCATGGGTTATTTTATTGACTATGATTATTATTAATTTTATGTGGCATGATTGATTATGTAAATATTATGATATGATGGGTGGGAACATAAATATATGTCCCACTAATTCATTTTTTAATTTCTTGTATCTTATTATATTATGTGTATTAAATGTGAACATGATGATATATTTTTTCATAATGATGATGTAATTATTTGTGAACATATGTTATGTATAGACAAGATGCTAGATTTTTTCAAAACTATGTGCGGTATTTGAAAACTATAACATGATGTTTCATTTTTATTCACCCCATATTTCTATGATTTTATAATTTTTTTTCTAATTATTGTGATCATTATCCAATTCTAATGATATTATGATGATGATGATGATCACCCATGTACTATTGATTAGTCCCTCTTATTTCTGCTATGTTATTCTTCTCCTTAATTTTATTTTATCTCACCCCTTTATTTTATGTATATTCATAGGTGAATAAATGTACTAAGGATAATGTGATCGATTTTACATGGTTAAGGAAGGATTATTTTAATAATGTTTATGTTTTATTATTTATAAGTGATGTATGATCCTAATTTTCACAAGATACTAAACATTTCTATCCTTGAATGTATAAAAAATATGTTGTTTATCTTTAAAATTATATAATTTCCATGTAATAAATGGTGGGGTATTAATAGTTGGTAATATAGTTATGGTTTAGTAAATTGGGTAATTAGTACTGGATAACATTGGTGAAAATTCAAAGGATAAGTCTATGTATAGGTAAACATCCTAGAAACTTTTTTTAGATGAAGTATAAAAAAAGGAATCATTTAAAATACTACTTTGGACATGCATTTCACATAAAAATAAATTAGTTATTCATTATTTGTTAAATTATGTTTTTTAAAATCTTTTCAAATTTATAAAATTTTGGGAACCCTGATAAACTAGGCTAGCAACCCATATGAGTGACAATGAAATAATTATCTAAAATAACATCCCCAATTCCATGGGAGGTGGAGTTCAAATCATTTTGGTGATGATTAACAAGATGTATTATGATAAGAATAGTAACATGAACTATGTGGTATTTCACACTTCACCCAAGAAGGGGAAACTATCCATTGAATACATTATGAGACAATGAGCCTTGATGTTTAGTGGATATTATGATCCACTTATTGTGGAATATTGGGTTAACTAAATGGAGAAGATATTTTCTATGTTCCACTGTTATAAGAAAAAAATGCGACTCTCGCCATTTATCCATTACACAGAGACACCGATCATTATTGGGAATGGATAAAGATCACCATTATAAAGGATAAAATGGATGAGATGGAGTGTGAAGACTTTAAGAAAATCTTTAATAACAAGTATTTACATCACACACTTTATATAAAGACGGGGAAAGAATTATTAGATACAAAGAAAAAGGAAGGTGAATATGTCATGACCTTCAAAGAAATAATAAAAAGGATATCAAGTTACACCTTAGGTCTTTTATCAATAACAATTGAAAAAAAATATATATTCTTTAGTGTATTAAAACCAAACCATTGAAAGGTTCTAGCTATTCATGAATTTGGGAGTTATGAAGAAGTAATTAAATGTTTCCTAAATGTAGAGATGGAGTTTGGAGAATGGTTCCATGGTTGTGGATATAAGAATAAAAGAATATAGTTTCATGATGGTGGGTGAAATGAAAATGGATGAAAAAGGATATAACCACCCACATGTCAAAAATATGGGAAGAAGCATCATGGGAATTTTCTAAAAGGGATTTGGAAATTCTTTATGTTCATGAGAGAAGGCCATTAAGCACATGAATTATGAAGATACATGAAAAATATGGGAAACATGATGGGGGGAGAAGAAGTAACCTATTCATGCACCCCATATGGTTCAATCTTTCAACTCTAGGGAGGAAGGGAACTATAAAATCTAGTGAACTATTCCACAGGTCCATGAGGGTAATCAGAGTAATCAACCACCAATGTTGAAGATGATATAGAAATATTTTTCCATTATTAATTCTAAAGTGGATCCTAAAAGTGAATCCATACATGTTAAACATATTATTCACTCAAGAATGGAAAAAAATACTTAATTGATTCTTGTTCTAGGAATTTCTTTGTATCACTCATGTTTTATAGAATAATTGTGGTGAATCATCAAAACCTTGATGTTATGATATTTATAAAAACAACTAGTGGCATGATCATTGAAACTGAAGTGTCGAACTCTTTCTCATGTTAGTGTATTCTATCAAATATCATAATCTCCCCCTTTGTGGAATTTTAAACTATAAGGTTTACGAATTTTCTCTAATCATATAGAGAACACATCACTGGCTAGGAAAAGGAAATCTATTTTACTATTCAAATATATCCTATTCTCCTCTAAAAATGCATGGATTTTCATGAAGTTCATTTAGAAAATCATTCAATGGTGTGAGTATTGATACACTGTGAAGAATATTACCATTTGTAAATGTTTGATTCAATGGAACATATTAACCTAGAAGAAATGATCATTGTGAAGGGGTAAACTCATGTTTTTCCAGAAGAGTTACTAGAAAATACGTCAGATCATGAAATAGAGTTCTCAATTGCATTGATGCGTATAGTCAATCATATATCTAAATGACCCTATATGATATCCCCAATCAAACTAGAGAATTTAATGAAGAATCTATAAAATTATTTTGAAAAAGAGTTCGTAACCCTAGTAAATCACCTTGGGATGAGAAGGTGGTATTTGTAAAAGAAAAGGGTGGATTAATGAGGATGGATATAGATTATAGGGAGCTCAACAAGATAACCGTAAATAATCGGTATACACTACCAATGATTGATTAATTTTTTGATCAACTATAATGATTTCAAAACCTCCCAAAAGTGGAACTGTCTCTTATATTTCATCAGTTGTAGGTGAAGAAGGCCTCACATATATGGTATTGAAACTATGATTTCAGAGTGATTACCATTGGACATAATTATTCCTCTATAATATTCATGTATTTGATTAATATATTCTTTAGAGAATACATAAAAAAATTCAATAGCCTTAATTGATGATATTATTATATTCTCTAAGAGAAATGATGAATATAAAGAGAATATAAGGATTTTATTAGTAATGTTAATGAAGGAGAAAATTTATTCTATGTTCATAATGTTTGAATTTTGGATATGTAATATCACATTCTCCGGGAAAATTATCACATGTAATATAATTTCTATGGAACCTTCAATAAAAAAGGAAATTGATCAATGGAAAAGGCTCACTAGTGTAACAGAAATCCATATTTCTTATGGATTATCTTGGTACTACAGATGTTTTATGAGATGTTTCTCATGATTATGTATCAATATAACTATGTTAATATAGAAAGGGTTAATGAATGTCTGCATATAAGAATGTATGGAATGGTTTGAGGACATTAAGGAGAGGCTAATCACTATGCATTCCTTCACACTACAAATAAATAGAGAAGGTTTGGGGAAATACCCTGATGCTTTGGAGAAATGAATGGGTTGTGTACTTATGTAGAATGATAAATTTAAATCCTACGCCTCACGAAAGTTGAATATCTATGAGAAGAACAACCTGACACGTGATCTAGATCTAGAAATTGTGATAGTTGCCTTGAATTTTGGGAGGCAGTAACTCTATCATGAGAATTGCGACATATATATTGATGACAAAAGTCTAAAGCATATATTAAAACATAATTAGATCAACATGATTCTATGAATATAGTTAGATATAGTCATGTATTGTGAATTATCTATTAAATACCATACAGAAAAGGAGAAAAAAACCGGTTCCCTTAGTAAAAAAGGACTTTCTACTTTATCTGTGATGCAGTTTGAGAAATACCAAATCATTATAGATATACGATGGATGGATATGGAAATTATAATGGAAGAGAATACATTACACCTTTACCAAATTATTACCCAACTAATAATGAAATATAAGATGAAAGAGACATAAAGAAATTACTTTTAGAATCAAAATAAGGTGAAATAAAAATTGGATGGGAAGCTACACGATTCCCACATTGAAGAGGATGGTGTCATTCAATTTAAAACTAGACCTTGTGTGTTTGCATCACCTATGATAAAAATAGATCTTGTTGATAATTATATTATCCCATATTTATTCATCCATCATGGAATCACAAATATAGGTATCATAATCATCAAGAAAACTTTAGGTGGGACAATATGAAGAATGATATTGCTGAGTATATCTCTGTATTCTTATTAGGTAATTAAGTTTAATAATAGAGATATAATTCCAAGGAAATAATGTAAAAACTTACCATACCTATATAAAAATGTGAGAATATCACCATGGTATATGTCACTGGTATCTTGAATACATCTAATAGAAATAATTCGATATGGGTTGACATGGATAGAGTCACCAAGACTTCCCACTTCATATATATTTGGAAATATATCACTATTTAAAATTTTCAATTATAAATGTAAAGGATGTGGCGGGGGTGTATGGGGTACCAATTTTGAAAATATTTTATTGTGATCCAAGGTTGACCTCATAATTCTAGAGAAGTATTCAAAAATATTTAAATACTGAATTGAATTTTAGTATGACCAATCACCACCAAATGGATGGACAATATGAAAGGACTGTTCAAATGATCAAGTATGTGATAAAGTATTATCAATGGAATTTAAATGTATATGGGATAAACATATCTCATTAGTGTATTTATCCTAAAATAAGAGCTTCCAATAAATTATTCAAATGGCTCGATATGAATACCTATTTGGAAAGTGATATTGAACTCTGATTTATTTTAATATAGTTAGAGAATGGAATCTTCCTGAAATGGAACTTGTGTATGTGATGACATAGAAATATTAATCCATCCAAAAACATATAAAATATCTTAAATTTTATCAAAAGACTCATGATAAAAACTATCTAAGGGATTTTTAGTTTGATGTATGAGAAAATATTTTCCTTTGAATATCACGAGATGAGTGTCAGGTTGTTTGGAAATAAAGTGAATCATTTCCCTATGTACATTATCCCCTTTCAGATCCTTCATCTCATAAGAGAAATGTCATATTATCCTATACATTCCCCAAATATGGCCCAATATCATGATTTTTTCCATGTATTTATCTTGTTGAAGTACATAACCGACCAGTCACATCAACAAAATCCAAAATTGGTACAACTTGAGAATGACCTATTGTATGAGGTGTAACCATTTAATATCTTGAACCAGGAGGAAAAATTTATATAAAACAATAGAAATAAACCTTTTCAAGTGTTTCGGAGGAACCATATGTATAAATAAAAAACATGGGATCCATAGGAAACATATAAACATAAGTTCCCTCATATATTCTCTATGGAGAATTTGAGTTGAAATATTGGGTATGAAATTTCTAAATTAAGAAGGAATGTATTGGCCAAAATTTTACTTGATAATTGTTCCCTAAATAGATGAGTGTCATATTATATTATATAAGTATTATAAACATAGAGAATAGAGAGAAAAAACCAGATTAATTAATTAGTTAAAATAATTAAATTATTCAAGGACTAAACCCATTTAAATGCCAAACATCCCAATGGAGAAAAACAATAGTGACCCAAGTTTTTTATACATGGAAATTACATATTTTTATGTTAATATTTAAAAAATTACACAATCACATACATAATAACTATAATAGTTTTTTTCCATTTTAAACATGGAACAAAATCTTGTTAATTTGGTAAAATATCATAAATGTATCCTATAATTATCTTACACTTTAGTAATCATCCAAAACATACTATATATAAACCTTTCTCCATAACCTAGGGAAAGGAAACATAAGAAAAGGTGATCTCAGATGATCATTGAGGAAAAAAGGGAGATATATAAGCATAGAGTAATCATTAGGGTATGAGAATATGTGCATGACATATGAAAAACATATGCTAAATTTCAATTATCAGAATCTTAAATCATTAAATTAACACTGGAAGATCATAAGATGAATAATAAGGGAATCAAAGAATATTATCGATGAGAGTATAATATTTAAATATGAAATTAAATTGTGGAATAAAAATAGGCATAAAAAATAAATTTTATAGTAGTAAAGAATCATTGTAAAAAATTATAATGGAAATCCATGGGAGGATACACCTCTTAGGTAGGACACCCCACCATCCCCAGTGGCATACCTTTCCTTATAGTGGAACATGTTCACTCCCCAAACCATCATAGTAGTCAAGGTTCACTTATAAGGCCATAATAATGGAAAAAGTCCCTTAATAAAATGATTTCACTCCAGTTACAGTCCAATACAAACCATTAGATATAAATATTTACCCAGTATATTTGGAGGGAGATATAGGTCACACCCATATTTAGTTATAACATAACAAATGTACTTGGTTATAATATACCCACTATCATTGGTTATAACAAAACATGTACCACACAATAAAAATCTTACATATGTATTCCAAAATATAATAAAACATTCATATTATCATAACCCATGAAATGAAATTGGTTTCAAAAACATTTCAACATATCATAATATAAGTAAAAGATATAGTTTCCATAATCATTTCATTATTTCATCATAGCATAACCCATGAAAAAGAAGATGGTTTTATAAGAATTCAGTCATAGTATACACCATGTAACTTAAATGGGTTTCATAAACATTGGTTCATAATGAACCATTTATAAAATAATAAGAATTGTATCATTGATTCATATCATTAATAAATCATAGGTAACATCAACAGATCTCATCTTAGATAGACCAAAAGTTTGAAAAACAATTTAAAACATTTCATGAGGAAGATATTATTTCCACTTAAAAAAAACTTTTTAAGGCAAAAAAAATTTGTAATTTTTTTATTTGGAAATAACCTCAAATACATACGATGTAAGCTTAAAATAAAATAATATTCATGATGGAGATATGTTTTCTCCGAGAAGACTCATAAAAAATGATTACTTTTACATTTTTGGTAAAATCCAAACAATGATTATCTTTAAAAATGACATGATTATTCAATTTAAAACAAGTTTTCAAATGTCAAACATGAATAAAAAGGGATTTAATAAATCCTTTTTTTAAAATTTATAAAAAGTTTTAGAAAACATGGTTTTGGATGAAAAGGTTTTTCGACCAAAAAGTTGATATTTATTAATTTTTTTTATATTTATTATAAAGAGAGGAAAATGACGGGAAAACATGTATTCTAATGAAATATATAGATATGAATAAAATTCATTCAATTCTTGATTTATATATCATAATATTTCATCATTGGAAGAATAATAATAAACCATCCTGATAAATTATGAGATTGAAACATTAAAATCTTACCACTTTTGTAACATTGAATTGTAAGACCCATTAAAGAATAACATAAAATTAAACTTAGAATACCATGAAAATATTGATATTCAATATATAACATGTCAAAGTTTCTTTATATACACCTCATAGAGGATGATATATGCATAACATTGCTTTTGTCCCACATATGGAAAATTAAGACCAAAATACCTTATCAATTTATTAACTATTGAATCGTAATGCCCATGAAATATAGTTATAAAAATGGATATTTAAATAATTATAATATCAAGTAAAATAATCATAACATACATTCATTTTTAGTATAAAGACCACATAAAATAAATAGGTGGTGAATATGTCATACATCTCGATGAAGTAAAAGTGAGATGGAAATATTGTAACTTAGGGTTTGAATTATTTCGTACAAGTTAAAACATCCCAAATAATAAATATATGTTTATTATAAATCTATTAAATAACCATAATAATATATATCATACCATATATGGTTTTCTTATGACCTTTTATTACTTGTTTACTAATATTTTCCTAACAAAGTTACATTCCTGTCAATGATTACATTGTTTTTTGTGTATGTTTTGAATTTTTATTTATGGTCATGTTACTTCAATCATGGTTTTATAATATCAACAATTATAATCATTCTATAATTATCGTAAATATTTAGTATATATGTTTTTAGATTAATCCATAAAATTTTGTGATGGAAGATGAAATACTCCATTCATGGAGATTGTAGGCCATACGTATGCATGAAAAATGTTTCCTTTTTTTAGATAGAGATAAAGAAATTAAAATGATATATATAAATATAAAATATTTCTATTAATATCATCCTTAATCCATTTAATGTAATGTGACAGTGAATCTCAACGCTTTGCGAGGAGGTAGTCCGTTGTACACACGATCGATGTTATTATATTCCCAAAAAATGGATCATATGAAGGTGTGTGTGATATAATAATTACAAAAAAATAATAAATAAATAAATTTAATATATTAATAATAAATAAATAATTATGAACAACCATTATTAGTGGTAATAGAAGTATAAATTAAATCAGTCCACAAGGCGGTAGTCCGCCGTACACAAGAATAATGATTTCGTAACACATTTAATGGATGTGGATATGGATAATTATATTTCCATCAATAAAATGACATATCAGTGTATGAAACATATAGGTTTTATTATATTTTCAGTGTTAATAAAAATATTATGGTTGAAAATTAATAAATATAATGAAATATATTTTTAAGATAATTTCCTTCTCTAAGAGAAAACTCATTTGGATCCCCTCTTAAGGACCCTAGTAGTGATCTTTTGGGAGGTCCAGAATCTATATAATTTTACTATGGATGTTAGGAAGATAATTTTTAGGGTATTTTTGAGTCAAAGGTTCTATTGGGGTGTAACATATTTAGGCTGGTGGTAGACTTTTATAAGTGGGGTAAAGGGAACCAATTGTAAACTACTTGGAAATTTCCAAAATGACTCCAAAATAATAATGTCATTACCAAGAAAGAAGAATTAAAATTACATTAATTATTATATATAGAAGTATAATTTGGATATATGGCCACTAAATAATATTTTTACAAGTTACTAAGCCAATTTCACCCTTAATTTTCCATTTAAACGCCATGGTAAACAATTTTTTACCTTAACCGCGATAATAATTTTTTTTTTATATTTTCACTTTTAGCTTTTTGTTAAAAATAAATCTGGCCTTATTAAATAATAAAAATTATTCTTATTAAACATATTGAATCCATTTTTCTAAATTATTTTCAATTTATTGGAAACATTTAATTTAAAATTAATCATGCGGACACGATAATAAAGCCTATTTTTAAAAAGATAATGTTCAAAAGTTTACAAATTTATTATATGAATGTTCAATGTGAAATTTATTACAATGAACGAAATTGGATTAAAAGATATATCATTTAACTATTATTAATTTGAAACCAATTTATATTATAATTTAACATCATAAATAATTTAAATTAAAATGGGAGTTTTCAATTAGAATTTACTATTTTTCCTTATTCATCAAAAAATGAAAAATTTTAGAAAAATAAAAAACATTAGCCCAATGTAAATTTTGATATTAATATTCCTAAATAAATGTTTATTTTTTCAACAAAATTAACTAAATTTGTTAAAAATTAATTTCTAATTAATTACACCAATAATGAAAAAACTTCTTTTTAGAGAAAAAAATTTATGTGCAAAATTGGATTTATTCTTATCTCTTGTCTAGAAAACACCTAAGATGAATTTATACCATTTGAATGAATAATATATATATATATATATATTATTAAATTCATTCAAAAAAAATCTTTTTTTGATTTATTGACATAAAAACCAATTATGTTCATAAAATTATTTTTTCAGAATATGAATGCCTTTATATTGAAAATGTTTTTATTTTCATTTCTAATTAGTTGGTCACCAAAATAATTCATTATATATACATGTTAAAATCATATTTTCATAATTTTGTTAATCCTATTAATATCCAGCATTCCAGAAACTAGGATATTACTATTATATTAAGTAATAGTATTTTAATAGTATGTCATGTTTCCTTCAAGCTCGGTGTTGCGTGCAACATAAACTAAACTAAATATTTTGTGTAACATAAGGCTAACATATAGGTTAATGTATCATAATATAAACTCAATATTTTGTGCAACATAAGAAATGATCATTGTTTCATGTCATGATAAATTTCTAAAATATTAAATATACCGACTTAAGGTTTTTACACATATTATTACATGATTTTAGGCATAATTATAAATTAAATAAAAACCAATGATTGAAAATTCAAGTGTCTTTGGAAGACTAGGTACCTAATCAGAAAACATGGAACTAAAATAAAGCATCATTTTATTAATATCCATAATAACCTCATAACTCTCTTTGATATTATGCATCTACCAAAGATAACCTAGTGAATACATAAAAAAAGGCATGAGATAAAAATCTTAAGAAGGGAATAAAATTCGGAAATAAAACCTAACACATGAGTTTTATGGCATAACATGATAACATAAAAGGCATGAAAGTTGAATAAAAAAATGGGAGAATAATATAAAGAACAAGGAATCATATGATCATGGAAATATTGGAATGCGGAAGCAACATATTGCATTACGTAAACATGAGTAAAGGCTAACTGCCAAGACTATATCACATGGTGGACAATGTCCCATAAAATATAAGGTTTACTCACTAATTCCATACATGATGTCTTAAGAGACTAAAAATTACCCAATGCATTGGAGAACTATATAGGAATACCAATCATAACATGTTCATGGAGATGTGTGCCACATAAATAATTAAACATTACACTACTACAAAATAGAACTTTCATAGCACTGACCTTTATCAATACTAGAAAAAAATAATTGATTAAGGTAATATTTATGAGTGATAAAAAGAGATATGATAATGGATAACCATTATCTAAGCTTTAATTTAGCGCTGATAAAAGGAACCCTTTATCAGTGCATTATTTTTATCACTAATAAAGGGTAAACTTTATCAACGATTTTTTATCACATATAAAGGTCCATAATAAAATAAAATAATTAAACAAATAAAAATTTAAAAAATATTAACAATTTTATGAATTAAATATTTATAGACAAAACTGAATAAATTGAGTATAAACATATATATAAATTATGAAAATTATATTATAATAAAAATTAAATATATAAATATGTAAAATTAATAAAATAAAATAAATAAATATAAATTTAAAAAAAATAAATTAAGAAAGATATCAATAAAATTACTAATAAAATTATTATTGATAAAAATGAATAAATTTAATATACCTATATAAGTATTATAAATATTAATAAATCATATTATATATATATATAAATATATAATGAATAAATTTTAATAATTAAACAAAAAAATAGAATTGAATAAATTGTAACGATGAAACAAAAAAAATTAAAAATACATACAATACTAAATTATTTAAAAATTTATTAGTGAAAAATTTATTAAAAAAATGAATAATTATAATATATATGTTAATTATAAATACTAATAAATAATATTTATTAAATTAAAATATATATAAAATAGATGAAATGTAATAATTAAAAACATATTAATGTATTATTCATTTTTAATGTTGTTTCCCTTTTAAATTTAAGATATATTAAATGTTTGTTACATTGATTTCACATACATATACTTAATGAATGAATTTTTATATACAACACAAACAAACATATATTTACGTAATTAATGAAACCTTATATAGAAACACATACACCTAATATTTATGTAATTTATTCAAATTTGAGTATATTTTAGAATTTTCATTATAATATGATACATATAATATATTAGCGTTTTAATATTCCAAATGTATTTATTTATTTTTAATATTATAATATACACGTTTTATTTATCAATTTTTAATAATTTTTATTTTTTTATTTTATTTATGAATATAATCATTTTCTATTAGTTATTTATATATATTTATTTACTATTTTTAGTAATTTTAATATCTATATTCCATACTTAA
Source organism: Viscum album (assembly GCA_963277665.1). Taxonomy (NCBI): domain Eukaryota; kingdom Viridiplantae; phylum Streptophyta; class Magnoliopsida; order Santalales; family Viscaceae; genus Viscum; species Viscum album. The sequence continues at coordinate 1,808,930,885 of OY728160.1, forward strand.
ATATATATATATAAATATCCATATTTTTTTATTAATTTATATTTATTTTAAAAAACTTATTAATTTTCTCAATATTTTTAAAGTGTACTCATTTTTAGTTATTCTACTTCACTCATTTTTAAAATGCATGGATTTAAGATTATATATTAATTAATAATGTCTAAAAATATATTAGTAAATAATTATGTATAAATAATTTTTTTTATTAATGTATATTTACTATATTTATAAATTTTTATATCCAAAATTATTATAAATAAATAAATATTATGTTTTAAAAAAACTATTTATATCATTATAAATAAATAATTATAAAATTATAGTATCTTTATATAAATAATGAATATAATATATTTATATATATATTTACATTTATAAAATAAATAAGTAAATAAATATATTTAGGTCGAAGCAATAGTTTGTACTGGGAAAGGGGCTATATTATAAGGAAAAAAGACAATATACAATGCATAGATGTACTCATTGATATTTGAACTCGATACCTCACCGAGACCCAAAGGGACAACTACCATTGAGTTTTACCCTAAGGGTTATATATTTTAAAATATATAAACATTATTTTTGAAAAAATTATTTTTCATATATTTGTAAATAAATAATTATATATTTAAATATTTATTAAATTATAATAAATATATTTAGATAATGAGTATATATATATATTATTGAAAATATATATAATAATATAAATATATTCATAACTATAAAAATATAATAAATATATTTAAATATTGAATATATTTACTATATTTATATCTATATACATTTATTAAATATATATAATTATATAAATATATATAATGATATCAATATATTTATTATAATAATTAAAAATATATAATTTTTTTAAAAAATATTAATGTAATTATAAATAAATATTTATACATTCAAATAGTTATAAAATTATAATAAAAAATATTTAAGTATATAAATATATTTTTAAAAAATTATTTATAATAATAATTATAAATCCTTTATCAGTGCTAAAGTTATAACGATGAAAATGTTTCACTTTATCAATGCTTATCAATTTAGCCCTGATAAAAGGGATCTTTATCATCACTTTTTTGAAAGCACAAATAAAAGTGTCCCCCATCTATTTAAAAGAACACTAACGACAACTCATTGAGTCACAATTTTCATGTTCTAGTAGAAGTCCCCTGCTACTTCCACTACACCACTATGTTCTCTCGGATGAATCCGGGCTAGAATCCAAGGTAACTTATTTTCTTCTTTTCCTCTCTCATTTCATGATTTTTTTGGGTTCCATGGTTAGAATTTTTGTGTTGTTCTTAACCATGATAAACCATACATCTCTTCTATATCTATCTCACTCACTTACCTATAACTTCAAAATGATACCCCAACTCTGTAAACTAATTCCGTCTTCAAATGAGACCATTGAGAACAATATCTTCATCCACTATTGCTATTGATGGTGATTTTATGGATGTTTAAATTATATTATTTCTGATTACCATTAATATTGTGTGGATTTTAATTGTTTTAATCATGTACCAACAATATGACATGCACATGAATATGAATTTATTTAAGAGAATAAGAATTATTATGAATATATGTGTATTTATTGAGAAAATCGTCATCATAAAATTTCAAAGAATGATAGGTGAGGATTTTTTAATAATTAATTTTGGATGATTAGTGTCACATAGTTGACATAGTATAATGAATAAATGAATTTTCCCCTTTTTTATAAAATGATATAATTTTATGGTGGTTCCTGTGTATTTTCTTTCATTTAATAATTTTTTGATGTTCATATAAAATTTGAATATAATTCTAAATATAATTTTACATGATCAATATATTACTGAATAAAGAGTTGATTTTATACTGAATAGAAGAATAATTAATGGTGTTAAGATAAATATGTTAAAAACATTATAAAATTTAGTGCTTCTAGTAATATTATTTTATATTTGTTATTCTGATGATTTTTACCCTGAATGAATTGATAAATTAAATCCAGTTAAATTGAAAAGTGTTTGTAGGGATTACATTGTGGTTATTGGTATGTTATTATGGAAAGTGAATTATATTTTTGAAATGTAATATGTTAGAAGGCATAATTAAAATTCCATTTAGGTTTTTTTGAATATGAGTGGGTTTAGTGTACGCATGGGATACATATATTTTTTAAAATTAATAACAACTAGTTTTTTTTGTTTTTTGAAACAATAGATGTAACAAATATTTTCTCATTAAATATATAAATTACTTCATGATTTCTACTAAGGATAAGTTTATCTTTATTAATTTCACTTAATTTAGACCAGGTAGGACATGTAAGAGTTTATAATGTATGTCCATTAGAGTATTTTTTTTGAAAATAATGAATTTTTTTATTAACCATTGTGATAACTAATTCATGATTTAAATAATTAAATAATGATTAAATAACTCTATTTATAGAGGGTTTAAACTGGTTTTGAACGTAATCAATGATAGTGAATGGACTTAATTATATTAGTTGTGAGAAAACAAGGGTTATATAGAATTTGGTCAATTATTTTATATTTCACATTCCATAATAGAAGTATTTAAGTGATTATGATGTTTTATTATTGAATTAAAGAATTTGATGTTTACAATACTAGATTAGTTATAGTATATATATATATTTGATATTTTGTTTTTTATATGAGATTGTTCATGATATATATGTTGATAGGATAAATATATTCATGAAATTATTTTAATGTAATCCTACAATTTTGAATCATTGTTTAGATAATGTTTTTTTGTTTACATGTCCAATAATTGGTTCTTTAGAGTAATTGTTGACACTCGCCAATTAAGCATCAGAAAAACCACAAAGGAAGAAACATATGAAGGTGGATATTATTTTCCCCACAAGAGAAAGGAAGAAGAGGATAGTTAAATACTTTCTATTGCGTGACCATTACAAGGTCACATGAACTCTCCACACAAGGTACCTAACATGTGGAAAGTCTGAAGGATATATCCTCAATGTGCACCATTTTTCTCTAATAGATTAAAAATGAAAGATGGATGAGAATTCCCTAGGACACACAGTTTGTCATTGGAAAATTCCTGAAAAACTGTCTAGAATCCTTGGAAAATTTAGGGAAGCAATATTTCAAAGAAGAGACCCCTGGTGGTCACACAGATCATGCATCAAATCATCATTGGGAAGAATAAAATCCTAATATGATATCCAATCCATCTTGCGAGACCTCCTATCCTTCATCATAAATAATGATGGAGGAAACTAGGAGGAGGTGAGTGGGTATCATGGTCACTGAAGGACACGCGACGCGCCCCTAAAGACATGTGATGCACCACAACCCGTCTGGTGTGCCTTGCGAAACCCCTTCGGCTCATTAGCCACACCCCATGAAAACCATCTTACAATTATATGACACTCTAAGGATAGACACATGGTTTTGTCCATAATACGTGCACAATCTCATACGATCCACATTGGTCATGCAAGACACCACTGGAAAATCGAGTAAAAAAATCAAATATATTACTCAAGAAAACTCACATACCTCCCAACCCGTGATACATAAATCAAATGGGATCAAAAGGGAGGAGGTGAGTGGTGTCTATAATCACTGAAGAAAACGATACATGTTCCTCGAGCGATCAACGGTAAACCACGAGACCTTGGAACCATGACCGCCTCACCTCGCAAAGTCCCTTTGGATTGTCAGCCTCGCTGCTCAGAAGCCCGCAGGTGTGTCCAGACAACTCCACAATTCTCTAAATATAGATAGACAGACTTGTCCCTTACATGCTCGCACAATTTTCATATACCCCATATTGTTCTAGTGAAACATCACCCAAAAATAAGCATAAAACCAAGACATTGATCATGAATTCCCACATCACCCTAGACCATTGTGAAATAAAAAAAAGGAGATAGAAAAATTGGAAGCGAGAGGGGTCCACAGTCGCTGAAATACATGTGACAACCCCCTGAGGACCCACACAACACCACAATCCCTCGGTGACATGCCCATTCTGCCTCACAAAACCCCTTTGTCTTGAGGATTTGTCCACAAATTTCTCATGCACCATATAATCCATACTGGTCACATGATGAGTCTATGCAAAATAGATTAAATAACCTCAATACCTTATGTACTATCTCACATGAGTCCCGACCTTCATCACATAAATTGAATGAGAGATAAAAGGAGAAGGTGAGTAGGGTTTGTGGTCGCTGAAGACCCTTTCACATGTTGACATGATGAAATTTAAGTACTTATAAGGGAAAGTCCTCAATAGTAAGAAATAACCTGATAATGGATGGATAGATTTGTGGCCATTGAAAATTATGTGGCACCGCTTTTGCAGTCCACTATAGAGACAAGCAAAAACGAGTAATGCTAGACCCCACATCAACTCCAGACCAGACTTGCGCCAGATTACCCGCATAAATAGGAGAGTATGTGGATTGATACGCCTATAAATTCCCTACTTCAACTTGGAAAAAAATATTTGGTTGGTTGGTTCGTTAGTTGGCTAATAAACTCTATAAGATTGGACCCAGAGCACGACGACACACTTTGGTGCTCGAACTTCGGGCTTCTGCACACATTTCATCATGTGACAGGTCAACTTTCAGCAAAATATTACACCGGTGGACCACCATAGTATTCATGAACCAGAAATAAAGTCCTATGCATGATCAATAAAATATCACACAGAGGACTTCTAGTGAGAAATACAAAACCCATATCACACATGCTCTAAATCACATGAGACCCAAACAAACTGACACTGAACTGAACCAAGGCACTCAAAACACAAGGAGAAAACCCAGAATTTAACGTTGAAAACTCAAGTAGAAGACATGATCGCGGACCTCCGCATGCTTTGCAAGATTCAATTGTGAATACTCAATAGTACCAAGTATTGCTTCCCTAACCTCGTGACATTCCTTAGATATGTCATCTAGGATATATAGAACACTCCAGACATGTCGGGACAAGTCTTGAACACCCTTCATAGACACCACTTGGATGTTGGGAACCCACCGGGTTCATCACCCAGCACTAGAAATGTCCTCAAGGCGCACCACCTGACTCATATAATGATGGACACTCATGTTAGAAAAGTCTCATCGACACATCAAGACATGAAAAACAAGCTCTCATAGAGTACCCTCAAGAAGTGTCAGTTTGGTCCCACAATGTCCACTCGAGGCGTCAGCTAAGACATGCGACACCCTCTGGACATGTAAGACTAGTCCCGCAATGTACTCCTGAGGTGTCATCCAAGACACATGACACCCCTCATATCATGCTACAATCACTCTGAAGACACCCTCCACATGTGTCATGCGAGGTCATGTGATGCCCACTAGGGTATGATAATAAGATCATGTGACACCTTCCAGATAAGAATGAATATTCACCAGGGAATCCTTAGTGTGTAAGACCCAAGATCTCCAATAAAACTATGAGGACTCTAATTCCCACCATAATTGTGATACGCAAGACACCTCCTTAAAGGCCCATGATCCGTATAAAACACCCCATGGAATGCCCCAATATGTATATCCCATATTTATATTCCATGAGAATGATCAGGCACTCCCCCTTGTTTTACATAATAAGGATGGCTCATGTGGTCTTAGGGGGATACAATGATCACCTCATTAAGCATGAAATACCTATGCACTAGGGAAGCCTTAGTGTGTAATCCCTAACATCTCTAAGAGAACTATGAGGACTCTAATTTCCACCATAACTAGGAGACATAGGATACCTCCTTAAAGGACCGAGCTCTATATCAAATACTCTAAGGACTACCCCAATATGTAGGTCTTAAATCCATATGCCATGATGCAGATCATGCACCCCCCTTATTTCTCATAAGGTTCATGGCTCACGTGGGCTTAGGGGGATGAAAGAAACACCTTATTTTCCATAAAATACCCATTCACTAGGGAAAACTCGGTGTGTAAGCCCCAACATAGATCAAACTATAATGACTTTGACTCCTTCCATAACTAGGATATGTAGGACATCTCTTCCAGACTCAACCTAAAAAATTTGGTGTCTCGACACCCCCCATAATATTCCTTACTACATGATGTTAAGCTAAACGAATCAACCAAACTACGTGGATTTTTATTCTTAAAATAACCAATATTCATAAGACACCTCATAATGGATAAATCCCATCCTTGAAATATCAACCACCTCTATAAAAGGGATCATGGATTGAATCAAATGGTCATATGGTTTCAGCATATAAGTGACCACTCATCATTGGAAAATGAAGAATAACCTCATACATATACAGATGGATTCACAAAAGAGATCCCAGCTCATCAAACATAAAAGAGAGTTAACCCATATACATTTTGTTAGTGTAACTAGTCCCACATCATGATTAGCAATAGATTCACAAAAATTTCTTAAATCTATAATAGAGTCTCAAAGTAGGCAAAAATTCCCCCCAAAAGTGTATGATGAGCTCGAAATTCCATCCTCTCAACCAATGCAAGTCCCCAAGAGTCACTAGTCCTGAAAACCAAGATGACTGTCGGCCATTGGAAAGAATGTCCATAACCAACTATGGATGGGGGAACCATTTGGAGTTTCAGGAAAAAGTGACAATGGTAACACAATGAGTAGAATTCATTCCATGCCATTAAATCCTGACATAACAAAAATGGTGAACCCTACGTAAAAGTATGAAATAACAAAATGATCGGGTTATAATAAATTAGACCATTCCATTTGTCCACATATGAAAAAAATGATGAATCTGAATTGAATCCCTCTAGTAACAAACAATTGGTTTATAATCTATCAAGACGTGTTTCTTTCACCTTATACATGAAACAAACTGATAAGATCGATGTGAAACTATTAGACCACTTTTCTTGGTAAACCATATAAAAAAAGCAACAAGAACATCATAAATTGGGACATCTGTAATTCTATCCTTATACTAACAATCCACTAGAGTAAAATGGATAGAAAGGGAATACATGACAATTGTGTTAACCATACATATTTGATTGAGAATTATTATGCCTATGATATAGAACTGATTGGTGGCCTTGTTCCTTGTTGTCTGTATGATTTTAGACACTTGATCTCAGATAATGTTTTCGTCTTCAATCACTCATTCCATACTACATCCATCAATGTGACCCCCATGGGTCAAAAAATAGTGTTTCATTCCAAACAACTCTAGTAGTAGGTAGAGAGCATGACGATTTGGGAGTACCAAAAATATGTTACAATCCAAACTATGGAAGCTTCTCGTGAGATTCTACCAGTGCATCAGCCGGTGAGTCCATGTCGCTCGATGAATGTTTCCACTACATAAGTGGCCTCCATCACCATGAAAAATTTATTGGGTAGATTATACCTAGAGTGTGAAAACCGTAACCTTATATACATGATGAATTTTTATCAGGGGTCCGGATTCAGGTTCCCCATAGTTTAGGCACTACCAAGGAGGGTGCCTGCTAATCTTCATTGCTAGCATCATCATAATGGTACCTATAAGCCATCTACTGAGGGTACCTATAAAAAAATATCCACCTCGGACACCCATGCATGAGATCCACTGAGGAAGAATCATTAGAGAATGAAGATGTTGGATGCCCAGGAAAGGGATAATACCCCACCCCTACTAACAGCACCCACCAATATACTCTGGTAGGGACCAACCGACAGGCTCATATCCCTGCTCACTCAGAACAAGTTCGTGGGAATATTCTTATAGTAAACATGGTAGAGGCTCATACTTCTACCCCCATACACGAAGACCATTGGAATATCCTGACGGAATATAGAGGAAACTAACAGGAACACATCCCCACTTCAGTAGAATATATTTGTTAACAGATCATGGAGGTGGAAAATGTGTGGGTATATATCCCCACATACACTTTTTTAAAATGCCAATACATTTTTGCAACAACTGAAGAAATCCTCCATCATATTTTGGAACTATTGAAAATCAAGGGACAAGCCTATACTCCTTTCTCTATAGCCAAGAAGACTCAACACTTTGATCATCATGATCTAGTGGATGCAACAGAGCAAGCACAAATTCTTTCTCCCACCCGGTAGGATTATTGGCATATCCTAATAAAGGGCGAGGCATCAGACTAGGCTCATTATCCCATTTCTACTGGTTCCAACTAGGTTAGAGTGGCACACACCTTGGGACAGGGGCACATTCATGTCGAAGAAGTCCTGCAACATAATATGGAGGCCCAGTATTGAGCCTATATCCTTATTTTGGATGCGGCTAACCAAGTGATAGTGGAACAAGCCTCGAGATAGGCTCATATTTATGTTATTGAATCTGCTCAGATACTCTAGCAGATCGCAGAAGGAATTCACATATTCCTACTTCTGCTATTGAACGACTATGCCTGCATCATTCGAAGGAAATATAGGGGGAGGGTCATATTCCATCTCCCATTCCATTGGTCTGTCAGTATATTCTGAAAGGGAATGTATATTTGAACTAGGATTCCATTCCGGATCAAACCAAGTCCAACTAGGTGAGAGAAATACATGCCTCTGGGTAGGCTCATACTTCTGCCAATAAAGAATATTGACATATCCAAAAGGCTCTAGATCTGGCCCATACCACTGTCCTGACTGAGGCTCACCATATGAGAGTGGCACATGCCTTAGGACAAGATCATATCCCAATCAAAAATGAGGCATATCATTGACATATTATGATAGCTCCTCAGTAGTGGGATCATATTCCCACAACACCAGATGGTTATATATATGTTCTGGTAACCACCGTATAACAGACCCATATCCCTGAACAACCATGAATGGTAGGCCAGAATACATTGACCATGAAGAAAAACATGACTCATATTTCTAATATGCTCAATTTCAATGTCCTTGAGGTTGTTTGAGATAAAATCTCAACCCCACCGGGGTCCGTCGACTCTTCTATCGACATGGAAGTATGAGACATTCATTACCACAATAGTCCTCATTATGGTAATGTGGAGATAGATTGCAAGGACTCTACTCCTAACATCCACCTTAGTCAACCTCCCCACATCCATATATCCCATGGGATGTTAATTCATCCCTTTTTCTAGAAACTTCTTTATAGATAGATGAACCAAATAGTGACACCTTCTTATAGATATGTGCTTGAAACACCAGGTTCAACTGTATGTTGGTCCCCATCAGCATCCAGTAGCACTCCACTCCCTTCATCAAGAGACCATCAACGTCATCTTCTATAGTTTGACCAGATGGAGGCATGTAAGTCTGATGAAGAAGAGGCCAACATTGACATATATAGAGAGAGTTATCTATAAAAAAACCTACCTATCACATTCGGGCCCCTCATTAATTCCATATATGAGATCCCTAATGAGATATAAAAGTAGTTCATTCCTTATCTATGCCGTAATATGTGGGATACTCATCAGTGAATGAAATATCAACATCTCCCTTATCTAGGTCATGATGGTCACCTTTATACCATCAGGATACCCTATTTTCAACACGACCTAGATACTACCTCCATGAATTAGTATAGAAAACCAAAAAATCACAGTTCAAATTTGGAATACACTTGCCTCCATTGCATCATGAAACTTCAAAAACCAATCTCCAAAGCTATGCCAGGAATACAAATTCAAGGATTGGGATATTATGGAATTTTACACATCTCTGCTCCCTTATAACAATAAATCCCCTTAGAAACAACATCCTGGAATGTTATAGCCTCTGAAAATGTCAGGGGAATAAGAGATGATTGGGCTCTTTAGTCACTGTAATAGAATTCCCCCACTCTAAAAATGCATAGAAATTAGAAATAGGGTGATATGATAGAAAAAATGACTTCAAAATGGGACCCTAAATATAATATAAGGACGTTCCATACACATATATTGAAGTTGCGATCACACGAACAACTACCCACAAGGAATGATCCTCATCATGGGCTTCCATCACACCCATCTCTCATACAAGAACAATTGTGCCGAATCAATGAGACTGCAGTAGTAGTTTCCATAGTGGTCATCCAGGAATGGACTCAGCCCCCTGGACTAGAAGAACATTTTCCACTATCTGCACCCCTCAGGTCATTAGTCCCCAAGAAAATTCAGGACGTGATTGTAGTAGTCCCAGATAAGCCCCATCCCAGAGGGATGAGGGAATTTATATCTCAATCTCCATATCCAAATTCATTATCCCCTAAAAGGGATGGGAGACATTATAAGTGATTCCATATCACCTCAACCCCAATGGTATGAGGACAAAAACATATTCATGTCTAATAACATCCTTAGATAATCCTCAGATCATAGGGATAGTGGAATTTTTTTTATCATCATCACCATAGAGGGAATCAATATTCTCTATCTTGGGAGGAGGAGATCAATGGTCAGCATCTCACCAGTTCCTCCCACCACAAGACAAACCTATGTTGGTTGGAACTCATTTGGAAAACCCAACCAAAAAGTCCCTCACGGTCACTATTCATTAACAAAGAGGATAGGAGCGTATGGTGAAAGCAATCAGGCCCTACCGTGGTCGCAATCCAAAATGGATGAATAAGGAAAAGGGTTCAAATAACAATCCTAATGAAAGCCTTAAAGAACTGGCTTTCCATGTGGAAAGTAATGGAATAACCACCATTTCTAAAGATGCCCCTATGAATATCATCACGGTTAATATGGAAGAAATGAATCAAGATCCGAATGTAGAGGGTCACAACATAGAAGACATACCCCAGGAGGAGGGTGATTTGGATGCACTAAATGTGGTTTCACAAACCTAGAATCGAAGAAGGATTTATAATATGGCACCACCAAATAATGAGTTTCCACCTCCTTAGTAAAACATCTCTAAATATAAAAGGAAAAAAGGTACCTCACCTATGTTTCCATACTCGGAAGAGAAAATGTCACAATATGAGAATGAAATATGATATTTCTAGCAACTTAATAATGAGATACTCTAGTGAAAAATTCCTGTTGGGTATCATCTCTAACTAGAGGAAAATATTCTCCCTCTTATGGTTGATCCTCCAACTAGAGCAGTGTCTGAATATCATATTGCCTTTGGGACTAGAAACTCATTTATATAAACAAGGAAGATGGGAACAATCAGGACTTCCCCCCACTACGGTGAGAGCCTCTTCTTGGACATGGTAACTCCTCAATCATAGTAAAAATAGAGGATCCGAGGGAGATGGAAGTGATACCACCTTATCAGACCCCACCCGCTCCCTTTGGACTTGAAGAAACTCAAAGACTAGTGCCTCGAGAATTTCTCACTACCATTTAATCCTTGTATACTCTGATGGAATCCATGGAAGATTGACATGTTCCAGTTCAGCCTAAGAAGAATCCATATCCCGAATTGGTTGGTGATACCCCACTGCCACCCAACTTCAACAATCTGACATTTTTCACATTAAACATTGCAAGTGATCTGAAGAGTCATCTCACACACTTGTGTCTCGACGCGGGCCAATGTTGGTCCCTTGAGATCAACATGAGGCAACCAAGATGAGGTATTTTATATAGACATTGATAGGGTCATCCATTGTCAGATATAGTAGTCTCTCCACATGATCTATCATGGGATGGGGAGACCTTTGTCATCAGTTACTTTACCAATTCATTTCAACACCAAGGAAGATGATGATTGTAGACCTGAAGAAGTATATGTAATGAGAGAATTAAATGGTATCTGACTTCATAACAAGGTTGAAGGTTCTCACCTATTCACTAAACAAACCTCTCTCATAGAAAAAACTATTGGAACTCTGTGCAGAAAATCTTCGGGATGAGTTATAGACACCCCTAATCCCCATGAAATATCCAGGTGGATTCAGAGAGTTCACTGAAACAACACAACATTTTGAAAAGGATATTCAATAAACCCAATCCAAGTCTTGGCCCATGCCCATAGTATAAGGAATGATGTTAGGAAGAGTAGAATCTTCCACTATGACCCTCAAGCCCATAAAAATCCAAGAACCCAAGCATGCATTGAACCACCCAACACCTCTTTCTATCTAACAATAACCATAAAATCACCCTTGACCAGAAGCACAATAAAACTAGGACCAAACTGGATATTAGGAACGAATGAACATGGTGTATTTATTTTGAAATGAGTAAGTACTGAGTTAATTATTGGTATCCATGGACAACAACCTACTCATGCATCCACATCCTAGGAAGCCCGATGAAGTCAACATCACCAATAATCCTATTTAATGCATTTTCCATAGAAGGATGGGTCATAATATCTTGTACTGTTTTGTCTTTCAGGACACTCTTCAAGTCATAGTCAACTCTGTATAGGTTTTATTAGATGGTCCTCCACAACAAGTGGATTTCATAACCATTTCTTGGTCAATGGAGGATTAAGAATGATATAAAATTCATACTAGGCAAGAATAGAAGTTTGACTATTGGATGAATCGTAAAATAGTTGATTGATCTCATGATGCCCTAAGGGAATAGTTGAAAAAACTCACATTAGTTCCTCTACCCAAAAAAAGAAGTCTATTGTACCTCCCAAGGATGAGCATGAACACCATAAGTAGGAAGAAAAATATGATGAAGAGTCATATTATTCTATAAATTAGACTATAAATATTGTATATTTCTTCCCAACAACATCTATGGAACCGGAACCACCCTGAAAAATATAATCCTCATTAGGAAAAGAGCTCATATTCAGTTTCGTTAACATAATACACTTGATTAACCCTTTCACCTGATGATGAGAATTCCCCCAAATATGGTTTTACTACATATAAAAGGGGAATAATAGGTCACATGTGATGAATATGAGGATACCGGGGATAGTGTAGATGTGCCTGAAATTAGTATCCTAGCCGTATCCTCATAGAAGACACATATACATCTTAGACCCATGGGAAATCACTATTAGGTTCAAAGGAAGCATGGAGGTGCCTCAAATCCCTCCAATAGTCACCCACACCCAATTGTCTTACATGACCACTTAACAGGGTTTCAACCTGATCAAAATAGGAAAAGGTTAAGGCTAGAAAAAAATATACCACTAGAAGCTGATATTACATCAACCTCTGTGCAAGCCTCGGGTCCATCAACATCAGTTACTCCAGCTTCTGAGCCGTACACCCCAGAGTAGCTTCATGTCAGGAAATGATGAACTTTGGAACAAAGTATGATGTTCTGGAATAGCTAGCTATGATACCAGCCATGATCTCAATCCTTTATGTACTTAAACTTTCGAGAGAACTCATAGAGGCACATTTTGAAGCCCTTTGAAGCCTAAATGAATTTGAAACAGAAGTCGATACGGATGGGGTATATCAAGTGGAGTCCATGTCTTTATTATTTAATTTTTCCCTCTAATTTACTGATCAATATTTAGAGGATCCCATCTGGGGACACATCAGACCCTTGTATGTCTCAAGAAAACTCATTAACATCAACATCCAAAGGGTGTTTGTCGAAAATGAATCTAGGATCAATCTCATACCAGTGTTACCCCTCCAACATTTGGGGTATGTCAAAGGAGACTTATCCCCTATAAAGATGACTTTCTAAGGGTATGATAAGCATGAGAAAACCCCCCTTGAAATTATTATGATAGAGAAACAATTTTGGGATCTCAGATCTATTGTCAAGTTCATGGTCATCTAATAAGACACCATATATAATGTCTTTCTTGGGAGGCCCTGGTGCCAGATCCACTCTGTAATACCATAAATATTCCATCAATGTTTGAAGTACCCCATAAATGGAAATGTTGGAATACTTCACAAAGACAACACCCCTTTGAGACATGCAGAGGCATACATGCTGAAGTAGGCTTCTACAAGAAGGGAAGCAAATAGCTGATAGAGGATGAAGTTATACCGGTTTTCACTGCCAATGGTTTAGGGACCACCCCTATAAATACTGGGATCATGCTCGTTGATGATTACATGCTCTCCATAAACATGGTCAAAATAGCAGACCTAGTCCCAGAGGTCCAGGCCTCTCCTTTCCTTAGCGACAATCATCTTCAGAATCTCTCCATCACAACTTAGATGACAAGATATGTGTCAGTAATAAAATAAGATGAGTATGATCTTATAAATTCCCATAAATCTTTTGAGGAAGGTGTTTCCACCATCATAAATGATCTCTGGTAGATAAACCTAGTGATAGAGGAAGACCCACGACTTACCTTGATTAGCTCCTACATTCCCCTTGAAGAGAAGGAGATGTATATCGCGTTTTAGAAGAAAACCCGATATGTGTTTTCTTAAAACTACATAGAAATTCCCAAATTAAATCTAGATGTGGCTACCCAATATCTTTTACTACCCAAAGAGAATTGGGGATTCTAGTAGGCAGCCCGGGGAATACACCCCTCTCTTTCTAAAAATGTGGAGGTAAAAGTCGACAAGTTGATCAAACCCAACATTTTCTGAGAAGTGCAATACCTGAAATGTCTTTCCAATACCATCCTATTCAAGAAAAAGAATTAGAATATTAGGTTCAACATTGATTTTAGAGACCTTAATCGGAATTTCCCAAAGGATGACTTCTCATTGCTGATCATAGAACTCTTGATCAATGCAACTACTAGCTTCCAAGACCTTTCCTTCATGGATGGGTACTCGGGGTAAAATCAAATCTAAATAGCCCCTAAGGATGAAGAATCCACCACCTTTAGGGAAACCTAGGGAATATTATGGTATTAGGTCACACCCTTATGATTAAAGAATGATGTCTCTACATATCAGCATTCCATACATCACATCTTTAATCCATTTTTGGGAAGAATAACTTAGTGTTTTGTCGATGACCTTGTAATAAAATCCTGACCACAATGTGATCACTTCATGGATCTATAATAAATAATTGACAAGATACGACATCATAGTACAAAGATAAATCCTATAAAGTGAGATTTTGAGGTAACATCTGGAAAATTCCTTGTTTTTTTGGTACACCACCACGATATCGAGGAAGACCTGGAGAAGACTACTGCTATCATATAAATTTCTCCCCCTAGGAATCTGGAAGAACTATGGGGGCTCCAAGGGAACCTCACCTAAATTAGGAGATTCATATCCAACCTCTCCAACAAAGCCCTCCCCTTCATAAGGTTAATGAGGAAGGGGGTCTTCCACCAATGGGATGATGAATGTTAACAAGATTTTGAAAATATCAAGCAGTATCTGCTACACCCACCAGTTTTGATGCCTCTTGTGGAAGGGAGGCCACTCATATTATATCTATCCGCCTTTGAATGCTCACTAGGCACCCTACTTGAATAGAAGAATGGGATCAGGAGAAAGAAAAATCATTACTATCTTAACCAAACTATTATGGGTGCCAAGATCAAATATTATAATGTAAAAAAGAACTTCCTTGCGCTCATCTTTATTGTGAAAAAGATGATGCATTACCTGCATCACCATGAGCTCCACTTGGTCTATCATATCAACCCTATCAAGTAAATCCTTGGCCTACCTATGTTGACCGGGTACTTAGCTCGATATGAGTTCATTCTACTTCATTATGAAATCCAGTTCAAATCCCAAAAGTCAACCAAAGGGAAAGCTCCAGATGACTTCGTGGCGGAACATCCCTCTCTATAAAATACACCGGAAGACAAAGAAATCCCAGGTGAAGAGGTATTTTATTCCCATGAAACTCCCTAGACATGGAAGATGTATTTTGATGGATTCTCTCGGATTCCTACTGGCACAAGAATGGAAAACCTGAATCTCAATCGGGTTGGACTAGGGGTTATATTTTTCTCTCCAGGAAAAGCAATTATACCCTAATTTTCTAACTGTCCGAAGGCTACATGAACAAAAAGTAAGAATAACAAGACCTCATCACTAGGTTGGAACTAGATTTACGGTGTCACATATCCTACCTGAACATAAAAGGGGATTCATAACTTGTGATAAAGAAAATCAATGGTGAATATGCCATCAAGAAGGAAGATCTAGACCCCCTAAATGGCTATGTCAGGGGACTAATGGAGGAATTCCCCTTTTATCCCACATTTCATTATATCCATCGATCATAGAATGCTTGTACTAATGCACAAAAAAATGTAGCTACCGTCTTGGATGACCCCGATCAAGAGGAGACAACCTTCCTCATAGCACATTGAATAATGTTATCATCAATCATCATATGTTATGTGAATGAGATCAATAAGGTTAGCATGAACCCAGAGTGCGAAGATCCAACAACCTTCTTTGGATGGATTTAGACCATAATTAGCTATCTTCAGGATGGAACCCTCCCAATGGATTACACGGGAAAGGAATTGATCCGGTGTCGGGAAACAAACATCACCTTTAAGGATGACCTAAATGACTAGAAAATCCTCTACAAGCATGGATTTGATGGAGTTCTCCTCAGCTTTATAGAAGAAGGAGAAATCCTCATCATCTCCATGGAAGAGGTACACGCAGGCTCTTGTGGTGCCCACCAATTTGGAATAAGGATTTCCCACCAGATCAGAAGGTTTGGGTATTACTAGAAAACCATGATACAAGATTACATAGAATTCACCTGAAAATGTCATGTGTGATAGATTCATGAAAACTTCATCCATGAACCCTCAAAATTACTATATATAGAAAAATAATCATGGCATTAACCATTTGTTGGATGGATGTTGTGGGACCATATCCCCCAACCACTATAAAGCAGTTCAAGTATATCCTTATTACCATTGAATTCTTCTCTAAATGGGATAAGGAAATACCCCTCAAGGAAGTTGAAACGAAGAATATCATCAACTTCATAATGTCCCATATCATCACCAGGTTCAGTGTCCCTTACATGAGATTGGTGGAAAACATTACCAAATTCTATTATGAGGAGTTGAAGAAGCTATAACAGGAGTATAACATTTAATCCAATCACTCATCTTGATATCAAGTGGTGGAAAATGGATAGATAGAGGCCTTAAATAAGACTCTAATGAACATACTCTAGAATATGGTGAACCAGGAAAATAAGTATTGGCTAGAAAAACTATTCTAGGATTTATGAGCCTACTGTACCACCACACATACTTCTACACAAACGATGCCATAGTCATTGTTGTATGGGACTGGGGAAGTGCTACCCATAGAGGTGAAACTACCCTCACTTCGAATATCTGTTCGCAGGAAACTATCAGATGATGAATAGGCACTAAAACAACAAGATGAGTTGGAGAAGCTAGATGAGAAGTGGTTGTAAGCATTGCACAACCATGAGATCCACCAGAACTGAATAGCACAAGCCTTCAATAAAAACGTGAACACATATTTGTTCCTACAGGTAAAACTGGTACTAGTTCTCAGTAGCCCAATTATACCAGGAAATAAGCACCTGATGTTAGAACCTAATTGGGAGGGACCTTACATCTTATATAAATTCTATCATAATGGAGCCTATTTTATGGCCACCATGGATGGGGATCATGTCACACCACTCACCAATATGATATTTCTCAAGAAATAATTTTCATAATCGCCAGCAATAGGGCATCCATGATGGTGTAAGTTCCATAATCATCCTTTCTGCATGGCGCTAAATTGTATGGAATGTCTCACAAATGACAATAAACTGTGCAAGAACATCCTCACCGCGTGACATTAAACTACAGGTCCCCCCAAACTATGTACGACTTTATTCTCACTTCCAATTGGATACATAGGGATTCTTGACCATACATATTAGATCAGCTACCAAACAACATAAAATACTCCTATCCTATCCTCTATGCCTCTGAATAGTGTAAGGGGCCCCTGTTAGTCCTTGTTTCTTGCACAGAGCATAACTCACGTGAGCATAGGAATTCTGGTAAGGGTTTCCCTACACAAAATAGGTAATAAAGGCTCAAGATGATCTCATTATCATCCTATGTTCAAGGAGGTAAAGGGTATGAAATGAATCCTTGTCGCATGATGTTAAACTACATGGTTAATGTCTCCTACATAACATGGCACTGTATGAGTGGAACACAATCACTAGTGACGGTCTCTTAACACACCATTATCCTAAGAACTATATATGGCTTGATTCCTATCATCACAGGATACATAGTGATACCCATACCCCTATTTCTGGACCCATCCATAGGATTTTCTTCCTTTCACATCGGTTGATCCAATGTCCTTAACACAAGACATTAACCTGCATGGAAAATGTCTTTATTGCATTCCATAAAACTATACGGACCCATGACATACATCTCCACTCACGTCGGGTGACCCATGTCCTTACCACATGATGTTAAAATAAATAGAAATTCATCCTTTATACATGTAATTAAACTGCACTATGATTATAGAACTACTTTAGGCTTGATTCCCACCCTTTTGGGTACATAAGAATGCCCAAGAATTTAATCCCTGGGTCCAACCCAGGGTACTAAAAAATCTACCAACATTTGGGAATCTTGGACTAATATGTTTTCATGGATGTATGGTGTGGTTTAGATCTCTTTGGTATTCATTAATGTTGGGTTTTCTTTAACACTCTATGAACATCCACTTTAGGACCTCATCCTCCCACATTCATCCTTACCATATGAAGTTAAACTGCACGAAATTCTAAGAACTATGCATAGCTTGATTTTCAATCCCATGATATTTTTATTGATGACTGGATATCCAATCCTAAGGCCAGCTTCAACTATTTACAAGGGAAAATTCCCACCCCTACTTATGGGCCAGGCCTGCGTAGAGTACCTCCTTTTCCAATAATTACATGGACTTTGATTCCCAACCAACTGGGGTATGTAAGAAACCTCCTTGGTGTTCAAGACTGATGTTTTATGGACCTTATTTGTTCCTTAATCTTCATGTTGGTTCACCTTCATACTCTCTACCTGAACATAATCTGAATTGAATATCTTCCTCCTTACCCTAGGATTTTAAACTACATAAAATTCTAAGAACTACATATAGCTTGATCCCTATCATCATAGTATACATAGTGAAGTCCAGACCCTTACTTCTGAGCCCAACCATATGATTGTCTTCCTTTCATGATGGGTGATCCTTATTCCTTATCACATGATGTTAAAATGCATTGGAATACATACTGACCACATGACGTTAAACTGCGTGAATATTTCAGAACAACGGATGGCCTGATTCTCATCCTCATGAGATGCGTAGTGACGTCCAAATAGATTTTCTTCAGCCCAGCAAGGGTACAACCTCTATTGGTCCCATTATCTTGAGTCCTCTTTGAAATATGTGTGGTTTGGATGATACCTCTTTGGTCTTCATTCACATTGGTTCACTTTAAGGAACCACATTGAGCATCTCCATTAGGGACCCCAACTTAAGGTCCGAATCACATAACCCAAAACTATCCGCATATGTCCCTGCTACATAACATTAAACTATGCCACATTGTCCTTACCACATGACATTAAAATCTATGGAAGTAAGTCCTTTCCACATGATGTTAAAATTCAAAGTCCTTCAAGAACTACTCATGACTTGATTCTCACTCCCATGAGATATGTAGTGATGCTGAAGTTCTCATCCTTGGGACCAACTAAAACATTACCTCCTTTCACATTAGTCCTCAAATCCTTACCGTATGATTTAACTACACAGAGATGAATGTCCCCATCAATTCATGATGGGTCACCTTTATGCTTACCGCATGATCTTAAACTACATGGATTATTACAAAAACTACATGATGATTGATTCTCATTTATATGTGACACATAGGGATGCCCAAGTCCACATCCTGGCCCCCAACAACAACATTACTTCCTTTCAAATTGGTTCTCACAGACTTATCACATTATATTAAACTGCACATAGATGAACATCCCCACTACCTGATGATAAACTATGTAGGTCATCATCCATCACCATTCCTTATCAAAGGACCATATGAGACTTACCCCAAATAACCAAAGAACATAACAATCCCATTATCTTTTCGAGCAACTCCATCCATGTTCCACACTTCATGGCTCAAGCATCTCGAGTCGTTAGAATCATTTCATTGCCCCTAAAAGGTAAAAGACATCTCTTTGATTGGATATTCTATTGATTTGAGGGCTCAGAACAACCTACCATATACATCTTCACCTGACATAAAAGGATTTAAGTTACTTGGGAGCTTGACGTCACCAAGGTGGAAAATAGAACCCCATTGGGTTATAGGCCATCCTCATAATTATTGTCCCATATCATCACTCATGACCTGAGAACCTTGATCTAGGATTTACAATATCTCCATCTCCCTCTTAGAAGGATGTTGGAGTACACTTGAACCTGGGTGTCCTAATGAGCCTGTTGTGTAACATCCCCATACTAGGTCCAAGTGGCATGACCTTAAACTACTCACACCATGGTAAAAGCTGTACAACCTTAGAATATAGCACATAATGGTCCAAATCACAAGTCCTTAAACTAGATACTAAAGAGACAAAAAAATAGTTAGGTCGAAAACCCACAAAGTGAAGCTTGAGAAAAAGTTGAGTAATCGCCTGTTAAACTCATCATCTATAGAGTTTAGGGAAAAAATTAGGGTACAAGTAAATAAGGAATAAATCTCATAGGGTCTACTTTATAGCCCTAGTAAAATCTAATCTATGCTCGCTAGACCCCCTCATCCAAAAAAAAATTAAAGCCATGATTTTTCACATCTCCTCACTGTGAGAATGTGTTCATTAGGTAGTGGAACCAATTTCAGGGTACTCAAACCCTCCTTGTATTTTACAATTTCCACTAACTACACTTCGTGAATTATGGTGTCTTGAATCACCATCTCTTTCCATATCCCTTGGAAATGATATTCCAAATCAAGGGACCATTTCTTTACTATGCATACATGTCCATGGCTCCTTCATATGCACCTATGGCTGTCAAACAAATGCGCCACTTTGAAAAATGAAACTATAATCCTCTTAAGAATTGGCATCATCACGCCGACACTCAACATCTCAGTACGTCACAACCACTACATGTATGAATATCCCGCATCATTATCCTAACTCAAACAACCCGGGTCGTGATTTATATTCTCTATTTCATACTATCCAAATAGATCCAAAATCATTGACGTTGCATCAACATGTGCTTGTACCCATTCTTGAAGTCAAAATGAAACCCTTCATTCCTAAACCTTTTGTTGTCCTACACCACATGATTCTAAACCACAGGGCATATGGATCGAGCTATTCAATTAGGAGCTAAGTTTCCCTAGGGTTCCAGGACCCTTCTTGAAATTCCTTCCTTCCATACCCAACTTCACCATCTTGATGTTTGATCCTTCATAAATATTTCACATCCCTTAGAAATAAAAATAGATCTCTCCACTTGGACATGCTATTGAGGAAAGGTCCTAGACCCACCGACTAGGAGCATCTTGGCTTGGTATAAAGGGTCTCCTAATCCTTTTGATCCTCAACAACACCACAACAAAATTTAACACCCCACAATGTTAAGGGATATACCCGTTATGCCTACCCCATTCTATATCACCCATCTCATAATTTTGGATTGTGACTCACATAACTCACATTCCAACTATCCAAGAAGGCCTAGATTATCTAGTATTTCAACCTTAACCATATTCACCCCATGAATCTTCCGCATCATTTTGAGAAGAGTGGAGATCAGATTTTCTTAGCCATTCCACCGACACAGAAGGGAATTAAAAAACCAGCAAAAAGTATCTCCCCCTTTATATAAAAGGAACTCCTATCCTTGTGAGACCTATTAGTACCATGGAAGAACTCAATACCTCATATTGGGAGTGATTTCTAGAATGACAGCCACAAATTCCATCAAGGTCTGAGCTAAAAGACCCTAAAACAAATCAATAGATGGTCCGAGCTAAAAGACCATAAACTAAAGAAAAAAAAGGTCTGATCTAAAAGACCCTAAACTAATGAAATATAATATTTGTTCTAAAATAACCTAAACTATAGAAATAGATGGTCTGATCTAAAATAACCTAAACTAAAGCAACATAAGTTCCAAACTAGAAGATCCTAAACTAAATCAACAGAAGATTTGAGCTAAAATAGGTTAAACTAAAGCAACAGAAGGTCCGACCAAAAAGACCCTTAAATAAAGAAATAGAAGGTACAAGCTAAAAGAACCTAAATTAACGTATGTGACAATTTTCATGGGGACCACTATATCACCCTATCATGGCCAAGCTACTCTCCATGGATATCCAAAGCACTAATCTTTCATGACATATATCCTGATCAAAATGATGTCCTCTATACCCATATAAATAGGCAGTTTTTGGAATAAAAATGGTCTCCTCGTAGACCGAATATCACCCAAGATCATAGGTTCTCATCACCACCAATGACTCTAGAGGGCATTTAGATTACTTCAATACCAAGTCCTTGTCCCCGAGGAAATCGCTCCTAAGGTGGGGGCATTTTTTGATGCCTTCCATATAAGCATTAGAAAAACAAAAAAAGAAGAGAATTCTGAATGTGGATATTATTTTCCCCATGAGAGAAAGGAAGAAGAGGACAATTAAAGACTCATGAATGCATGACCATTAAAATGTCACATGAATTCTCCACACATGGTGCCTATCCCATGACAAGTCCTGCATATCCCACCTCAATGAGAACCATTGTTCACTAAGGGCCGAATGGTGATAGATGGATGAGAATCCTATAGGATGCATGGATTGTCATTGGAAAGTACATAAACACCCTTCTAAAATCCTTGTAAAATCAGGGGAAGAAGAATTTCAAGGAAGAGATCCCCAGTGGTCACACAAATCATGCAACAAATCATCACAGGGAAGAATAAAATCCCTAGATGATATCCAAGACATCTTGAGAGACCACCAAACCTTCATTATAAAGAACGAAGGAGATAACTAGGAGTAGGTGAGAGGGGATAGTAGTCACTGAAGGGAATGTGTCACCCTATAAAGACATGTGACACACTACGACATATCCAGTGTGCCTTGTGAAACCCCTTTGAATTTTCATCCAAGCCATGTGGAATCCTTCGTAAAATTCTATGACACAATAAGAATAGTTGCATGGTTTTGTCAAAAATACTTTCACTCTCATATGATCCACATTGGTCACGCGAGATACCATTGGAAAATTGAGTAGAAAATCACAGATATTACTCGAGAAAACTCAAATACCTCCCAACCCTTGTCACATAAAACAAATGTGATCAAAAGGGTGGAGGCGAGTGGTGTTCGCGGTCACTAAAGGACATGTGATGTGTGGCTCAAGCGATCTGCGAGACACCGTGAGACCTCAACATCATGAACACCTCGCTTCATGAAGTCCCTTTGGCTTGTCATCCTCACTGCTTGGAATCCCACATGTGTGTCAAGGAAAATCCATGATGCTGTAAAGATATATAGGTAGACTTCTCTTCTATATGTTTTCATGATATCATACATCCCATATTTCCCAAGTGAAACATCACCAAAAAATAATTCATAAAATCTAGTCATTGATCATAAAATATTTTATAACCCCAAAATTTTGTGAAATAAAATAATGAAGATAGAAAAAAGGGAAGTGAGAGGGGTATGTAGTCACTAAAATACATACGACGCACCATTGACAACCCGAACAACACCAATATCTCGTGATGAGATGCCCACATCACTTTGCCGAAGCCCTTTGGCTTGAGGAATTGTCCAAAAAATGCTCTCACACTATACGACTCTTACTGGTCATGCGACGCATCTCCAAAAAATATATGAAATACCCCCAATACCATACGTACAAACCTGCGTGACTACCAAAATTCATCACATAAAATGAAGGATATATGAAAGGATAAGTATATAAGGGTTTACGGTCACCTAAGGGCATGCGATGCGCCCAACACACCCTTGGCATGGTCCTACGAGACCCCAGAAAAGCGATCCAAGGACTTGCGGATGCCTTCCAATAGTCATTTGGATCTTACGAATACCCTTGGAAATGTAGACATGATGAAATTAAAGTAATTTGAAGTGAAATTCCTCAATATTCGGCAATAATATGATAAAGAACCGATGGACTTGAGACCACTGAAAATCAGGCGGCACCCTTGCCATGATCCACCGTAGAGACTTGCGAAACCCCATAACACCGAACCCCGTGTTGAGTCTATCCTGGACTCACACAAGATTCCCCACACAAACTAGTGAGTTCTTGGATGGATATGCCTATAAATTCCCTACTCCAACTCATTAAAAGGGTTTTTTTGGTTGTTTTTTGGTTGTCTGATTAAACTCTAGAGGTTTGGACCCCGACTGATGCTACACATGTTGGTGCTCAAACTCTGGGATTCTGCATGCATCTAATAATGTGGCCGATCAAATTTTTTCTCGGTAATACACTAATGGACCTCAAGAGAAGTCATTCACCAGGAATAAATCCATCTTCATGATCAAAAAAAGATCACATGAACAACTTCTAACAAGACATGTGAAAACTATATCGCATGTCCTCTAAATCACGCAAGACCCAAAAAAAGCTGGCACTAAACCGAACCAAGGGACTCAAAACATTAGAAAAAAAACCAAGATTGAAAGTGGAAACCCAAGCAGAATATATGATCATGGACCTCCGTGTGCCTCTCATGTGTCAATCAAGAATATGTGATAGTACCAAGTCTCACCACCCAGACCTCACGACATCCCTTCAACATGTCATTTGGGATATGGAAAATGCTCCGGACATATCAGGACACATCTTGCAAACCCTTTGTGTACACCAATTGGTTCTTGTGAACCCTCCGGGTTCATCAATATGGACTATAGATGTCCTCAATATGCACCACTTAAATCATATAATGATGCCCACTCAAGTCAGCCAAGTCTTTTCGACACATCTAGACATGATGATCCAAATCTCGCGACTTGCCCTCTAGAAATGTTTGCCTCATCCCGCGATGTCCCCCTGTGGTTTCACCCAAGACACATGATACCCTTTGAGAATTTCATCATGGTCATGTGATGTCATCTCGAGGTTTCTGCCAAGACAAGAGACACCCCTTGTTTTATGCTACCATGGATATCACGATACCCTCCGCATGTGTCAAGCCTAGTCATATGGGGACCTCTAGGGTATTCCAACAGGATCATGCATCACCTACCATATAAGAAGGCATATTCACTAGGGAAACCTTTATGTGTAAGCCCAAACACCTCAAAGGGAACTTCAAGGACTTTGATTCCCTCCGTAACTTTGATACATAGGATGCCTCCATAAAGGCCTATGCTCCATATTAAACACCCCAAGTACTGCCCCAATACATAAATCCCATATCCATACTCCATGAGTCTAATCATCCACTCCCCCTTGTTTCTCACAATGAGTATGGATCATGTGGTCTTCAGGGGATGAAATGAACACCCCATTAGGCATCAAAAACTTATTCACTAGGGAATCCTTAGTGTGTAATCACTAACATCTCCAAGAGAACTATGAGGACTCTGATTCCCAATATAATTGGGATACATAGGATGCCTTTTTAAAGGCCTAAGATCCATAACAAACACTCCAAGGAATTCCTCAATACATAGTTCCCATAAATATATATATTCCATGAGGCTTATCATGCACTCCCCACTGTTTCTCACAATGATCATGGATCAGGTGGGATTACAGGATGCAAAAAACATCTCATTAGGAATAAAATACCCATTCACTAGGGTAGCCTCAGTGTGCAAGCCCAACATAGACCAAACTATGATGAATCTAGTTCCTGACACAAACAGGATATGTAGGAAGTCTCATCTAGACTCAAGATCAGATATTTTGTGTCTTGACACCCCCTATATTAGTCCTTACCACATGCTGGTAAACTACATGGATCAACTGAACTACATGGGTTTGGATTCTTGCAATAACCTGAATATGCAGGACACCTCATAATTTCTCAATACCATCACCAGAATATCAACTGCCTCCATAAAAGGGATCATGGCCCAAAACACTTTGTCATATGGTTTCATTATTTAATCAACCACTAATTACTATAAAATGATGAAGAACCTTGAATACATACATATGGATTCAAAAAAGAGATCGCATTCTGTCTCACATAAAAGAGAGTTAACCCATATCTGTTTTGATAGGGTAATCGATCCCACATCAGGGTTAGGGAGAGATTAAAAAAGATTTATTAAATTTATAAGAGAGTCATGGAGAGTAGGAAACAATTCCCCCCAAAAGGGTGAGATGAGCCTGGCCTCCCATTCTCTCGACCAATGTGAGTCCCCAAGAGTCATTGGGCCTGAAAACCCATATGACCGCCGGCCATTAGAAAGCAGGTTCATACCCAACTACAAATGGGGGAACCATTGGGAGTTTCAATGAAATGTGTCAATGGTAATGTAACAATAAAAATCCATTCCACTCCTCAAAATCCTAATGAAATAATAATTTTTCTGAAAATTATTATATTAAACATAATATAAAACTATTTTTTTGTTAAATTTTTTATAAATATTTCCTTATACTATTTTCATTGTTTAGTCACTTTATATTATTTGAAATGGGTTTTTAATATACTTATCAATGTATGATTTAAATATTTTTATACAAGAAATACTGGTATGGAATGATGAAAATAATTTTTATCATATATTACAATATGATGGGTATTATTCGAGGGATAAGTATGGTATGTTAGAACGTCAGTTACTATAGACATGTTAGTGACTCATCAAGGGATAGGGTGAGGGTGATGTGAAATTTTTGTTGTTGTTTGTTCTTATTTATGGTTTTTAGATGTTAGGCTTAAATAATATGTAGTGACCCCCACTATGTGGTTATTTCCTAAGGGAACGAATTATGTTAAGACATCCACATATTACAAATGCACTTCCAAGGAGAAATAGATATGTTATACCCATTTCATGATTTAGATACAATATTTACATGGGAAGTTTATCCCGGATGGATAGTCTTGGATACTTGGTGTCTGAGGTTGAATCTCATGGTACCTGTGATGTAGTTATTTATAGAGGGAGACAAATCAAATTTTCTCTAGTGATTAAAATATTAACATCTTATTTGTGAAATGATTTGATTATCTGAGAATAACCATGGTATAAACTTATGTTATGATTGTTATAATTCACTTGTATCAAATGACTTTGGTATATTTGATTATCATAGTGTCATGTTTAGTACACAATGAATTGGCATAAAAGGGTATTTTGAGTGTTACCACTTTGAATATATACTCAAATATATGAGTTGTATATTTTAGTGGCCCTATTAGTATTTTCATGTTTATTTTTATACTCACTCCATACAAATGAACCTCAATGGGTATAGAACAGTTAGATTAGAGAGTAAGGAGATTTGTTTAAATTCAAATACCAATTTCCTTCAAAATGGATGCACTTTAATCATTTGGAAAAAGAGTATGAATATGGAGTTAAATAGTTAATAATGTTTACATTAGTGCATTCATCAAGACCTTATGAGATACTTTCTTCGTGTTTACATTTTTTTTATTCATGAAAAATTAAATGATTTACAGCTCATGCAGACGATGTATTATACACATGTTGGTGTCACCAACCTCGAGGAAGAATAGACTATTGATGATGAAGATATAGAATTATTAGGGGATCAATATCATGTTTATAAAAATAAAAAAATTATGCTTAAAATCATTTTTGAATAAAATTTTTAGGGAAATGTGAGGGTATAACATTTGTGATTGGTTGGAATCAACTTGGCCTATCTATTGACCAAAATAAGTCAATGTTCATTACTTAGGTTGGGGTCCCAATGAGGATGGATGTGTCAATTGACATCAATTCATAGAACCACATATAACTGGTAATAAAATAAATTAATTGGAACTATACAATGGTAATGTTAAGATAATAATTCTCTATATCACTAAAAAATTATATAATAAAAATTTGATTTAATTTTCATTATTCCTTACAGAATTCATTTATTTTAGAAGCTTTCCATAATAAATTTTCATAATGGCTACTGTAAAATCCCATAGAGGCTTACAGGCTCTTCTTACAAAGTTATGTATTCATGATGAATAGGGGAATATAAATCCCCACCCACTAGTTAGTTATTCAAAAATTATAAAGCAGGAGACATATATTGCATTCATCAATTGTCTCAATGATAAATCATTTTATGTTCTTTGCAGTCGATAATATTCTGTAAGATATTATTTATTTTATCCCACATTATTAAAAATTGTTAATTTATAAAATATGAATAGAGTGATGAAATTATGAAACATGCATCAAAACAAATGTACCCCTATCATAGAGCATAGATGGGGTAAACTTAATTAGAAATTAAATTCATATGTACGTTAAATCAACAATAAAATTTTCATCATGTGATATGAAAAACCATATGTTCCTTTTTATATGGGTATATTTATGAATAAAAATATGAAGACACATCCATCCCATGCCATGTGCAATATTAAGAGGCTCATGTAAATAAAGAGGGTAAACTAGTTTATAAAAACAAAAAAATAGTATGGGGAACACGTGTATTTATGGAATAATTGTAATTCATTATTATTTATAACATTGTCACATAAAAACTTCTATTTATGTTCATATTTTTTATATGGTTTAGAAAATATAATCAACAAAGACCATACCTGATGAAAAACTACATTCAGTAGCTTTGAAGCAGTGAGAACAATATCGTCTTGTTATAGGACTAGGTTTTAGAGTATGTCATCGAACATATTTCAAGAAGAGAAAACCTCCTAAAGATATGTATAATATGGTGAGATAATTGTAAACACAAAGATACTCACTATAAGATATAATTATTTGGTCTCGTTTGGTAGACTAATGTATGAGGAAGGATCAAAGTGAATAAGGGGTTGAAAAAACACCCACACATGAACCAAATGAACCCAATATCATTGAGGCTAGTCATTCATCCAACAATACTCTTTAATCAGGGTAATAAATTTTTTCATTACCATTTCTCCTAAATGTGAATCAAAAAACTTCTCATAACATTATACTGAAAAAACTCTATAGGGTACAGTTGTATGTGATATGTATCCTTTAACACCCAGGAACCACCTTGTTATGATGGGTACAATGTATAGTATCACAGGAGACAAGCTACACCCTAAAGGACTCCCAAAATATCACATGAGAGTGGGGATTAAGGTAGTTAATGAGGAAAATGACGAGTTTCTAGTTCCACTTTATTATCCAGATATTACAAAGCTCAATATTTATATTGTATCCTTCATATCATGGAATTATAATATTATAAATATTAATGAGGTATGTATTTTAAAAAATCATATGAAAAACCAGTAACAATTGGGGAAAAAGGTCTAAGATGATATTTTATATTATATATGGATAAATCAGTGGGGAAATGGAAGGTGAGATCATGAAAATATAGTGAATCGACCTATAAATCAAAACAACCATCCTAGAGTACATTCTCCCCACCAGTTCAAGAGAGAAATTTATTATCATAACAACTTTATGTAGATTCTAGATTTAAAGATGAAAATATGTCTTACATCTCATATGAAAAATAAATATATCTAACTTCCATGATAGAACTAGTCAGCCTCGATTCCATAAGTGAGATTATCATGCATGAATGGCTTGGAATCTTAGTTGTGAATACATATTTAAAGTAAATTTTTATAACAAGAATGTCCAAATAGTGATCTAATATGTTTATTAAAGATAATAACTATTCATATTTTCTACAGGTATTTATATTACCACTATTTAAAGTGAAAACCATGTAATGAATGATTTGGATTCATTAATTCCTATATTATTTCTATAGAAAAACATACTTTGGAAAATGATGAATTTAAGAAGATAAAATATGATCTACTCGAAGTGTTTGAGAAGAAGGATACAAACAAAATACCCTTTTTGATGCCTACAATGAAAAATTAACACTCTACAATCTAATCCATTATAATACATTTTTAATATTTTGATTACTTATTTTTTAGGCAGCACAACCTACTAATAACATTCAATATGGATACCCCAAATATCAAATTTCAAGATCGAATGCATGGATACCCAGCAAACCAACAACACATGATGTGTATTGTGAATTTGTAATACACTAGAGTCAATATTTTATATATGAAATCAAAATATATGATTTTATTTTTTAACTAAAATATTCATAGGATTAGGAGGTCACTAAATATAGGATAAATCATGTCATAATTTCGTTGTATGAAGAGAAAAAGTATATGGATAACTACAAATGGAAAAACATTAGGAATGTTTTGAAAGGATTAACTATCTAAACGTTTTTAACGAATTTACTTATTTTGGCCAATGTTTCTATAGTGTTTAAATAATGATAAGAACATCAATTGTGGATATTATGTTTTCAAATTAATTAGAGGGATCATAAGGAATGAAAAGACCAGTATCACCCCATATGTAATTATCAAAGGTAATTAAAAATTTAAAAACATTATTTCATAATAATTTTTTTTCTATAAATTTTCACTACTATCAAGGTTTCAAAAAATCTTCATACTCAAAAGAATAAGTAATTTTTTTAGAGATGAGGAGGCAGTGTACATGTTTTCAGAATGTATACCGAAAAAATATAGGTGATTACCTATTATGTGTTCATCTCATATGATTTATGACATTATAAATATATTTTGGGTGTGAAGAATTAGTGTTAAAAATATTACATACTATATTTTATCTATTTACCAAGGATAATTTTAAGGGAAGAAATTAACTTGTATAGAAGCATTGAACTGCAAGCAATAAAATTGTTAAGAAATGGAAGAGGCAGAGGTGGAGGCGAAGTCATAGTCATATGTAGAGACTGATTTATAGGAGGAGATGATGTGATGACTTGAAAAAAAATTACTGGGAAATTAAGTATAATGAGGATCATAATATGATTGTGTTTGAGAAAATTTTTTCAAAAGTGCACATAAATTTTTTTACTTAAGATAAGATCCATTTGGAAAGTGTTTCATGTGGCTTATTAATTTTTTTTCACCACTTGTTTATGTCATTCTATATATTAATTTAAGAGGATGAATTTATTTTATGAAAAAAAACCACTTATTTTTTCAAAATGGTAATTAAAGGATAAGATTTCTATTTTCACATTCCATGTACTATCAAATATTTCTAATGTGTGAAAGAAACCCCTCACTAAGAACAAACTGAATAACTGAAAAAATGATTATGTATATTTCCCATGACATATCTATATTATAAATAAAGGGTCTTAGTAGTGGATATAATAGTTACTTAAGAGTCATACAACACTGATACAATCAACAAACACAAATATAAAGAAATAAAAATTTTCATTAGAAAAATCATGAATTTTCATAAAAGAGCTGTGTAATGGTTTCACGATGGTGGTTGGTGGAATTATTAGGGATATTTTATCATCAATTAAATGTATGATATAATATTATAAATTCTTTTGAAATCCATATAAATAAAATTAATTATGAATGTAGACATTCATTATATAAAATTATCAATGTTCAAAAGATCATTAATGAAAAATTTGTCATCATCCTCAATAAATGATACACGAGAATAGGGATATTTCCATTTTTAGGGGAAAATAATTATGATGGTTTATTAGAGATTATCATTGCCATAAAAATAAAATTAAATTGTTTTGAAATTGAGATTAATTTTAGTAAAGAGGAATCTGAGAAACTCAAGCCCAACCAGACACATTCATATTGTTTTGATACTTTAGGAAAATGATCCACAAGTAATTTATGATGTGTAGGAATCATCCCAACCTAAAAATGATAAATGATTTCACTAGAATGAATCAAAGTGTCCATTATCATTTAAAAATTAATATTTTAATATAAAAATTATCACTCACTAAAAATTGAGAAAACATGCTTGGATTGTCATGATAATCATGGAAAACGATTCAAAATTCATTAATGTTGTTTATGAATTAAACTCACATCAATCTGATAGATGATGTGACTGGTATGAATCAAAGTGCATGTTTCCAGTTTAAAATGATATTTTAGTAAAAAAATGAAATGTGCCATTCTAAAAACTAAGGAAAAAAATTCATATTTTTTTGATACATTATGAAAATGATCCATATGTAATTTGAAATGTATAGGAATAATCCGCACCTCAATAGGAAGCACAGTGTGACCAGTATGACTTGAGGTGGATCTTTTTATTTAAAATTGATATTAATTTTACTAAAAAAGTCAACTAGCATATTCAAAACCAAGAAAATTATTTAATATTATTTGGGAAATTTATTAAAACTATCCATATGTAATTTGGGACATGTAGGAATAAAAAAACCTTAATTCGATAAATGGTATGATAGGTATGGCTCCATGTACATCTTTTTTATTTAAAATTAACCTTAATTATATTAATAAAAGGAAACTAGCATACTCAAAACTGATAAATCACATTTTTATTGAATTTTTTACTTTAGGAAAATTATTCGTAAATCATCTTTAACATGTGTGGAACATATATACCACAATATTATACTTGATATTACTAGTGTGGATCAAATTGTCCCATATTAGTTTAAAACTGATATTTTAGTTCAAAATGTTCTAGTCACCCAAAACCATGAAAACATTCTTATATTGTCTTGATAATTTATGAAAATGATTCATAATTCATTTCTTAAATGTAGGAATATGTCCATTGTCAAACCCCAAGAATATGTGATTGGTATGAATCAAAGTCTTTGTTTTCATTTTTTAATGAAACTTTAGTAAAAAACACATGTGGCATTCTAAAAATAGAGGAATAAAATTCAATTTTTTTTACTTTATTAAAAAAAATATAAGTTATTTGGGATGTGTAGGAATCATCCAAACCTCAATACGATACACAGTCTGACTGATATGACTCTAAGTCTATCTTTTTTTATTTAAAATTGACATTAAATTTTTTAAAAAAGAAATTGACATACAAAAAACTAATAAAATACATTCATATTGTTTTGATAATTTATGAAAATGATACATACGTCATTTTTGACATGTTAGAATCACCCCCACCTCTATCAGATACACAATGTGCCTGATATGACTCAAAGTGTCTGTTATTAGTTTAAAAATAATATTTTAATATTAAAAATATCACTCACTGAAAACCAAGAAAACACACTCAAATTGTCTTAATAATTTTGGAAAATAATTCATAATTAATTTGGGTAATAAAAAAATAGTCTGAAATCAAACCCATACACAATGTGATCGTTATGACTTAAAATACACGTTTCTAGCTTAAAATGACATTTTATTTAAAATCATAGATGGAATACTAAAAAAACAAACACATTCATATTGCTTTTATTCTTTCTTAAAATTATTCAAAAGTCATCAGTGAAATGTAGAATTTAGCTGCACCTCAAGTTGATGCATGGTATGACTGATATAACTCAAAGTGTTTGTTTTTATTTAAAATTATTATTACTTTTAGTAAAAAAGAAAACTGACATACTTAGAATATAGAAAATGCATTCATATTGTTTTTTTCAATTTACGGAAATAATCCATTAGTCATTTGTGAAGTGTTTTAATTATCCACACCTCAATTTGATCACGGTGTGACAAGTATGACTCAAAGTGCATCACTTTATTTAAAATTTCCATTAATCGTAGTAAAAAAGACAACTGACATACAAAAAATTGAGAAAATTCATTCATATTGTTTTGTTACATTTTGACATTGATCCATAAGTCATTTTTATGTTGTATGAATTAGCCACACCTCAATATGATACATGATGTTCCCTAAATGACTCAAAGTGTCCAATATCAGTTTAAAATTGAATTTTTCGATAAAAAAGTGTCACTAACTAAAAGACAAGAGAACTCACTTTCTTTTTTTATAATTTAGAAGAATGATTAATAATTAATTTTGGACATGTAGTAATTAGTCTCACTTCAATTTCAAAAATGACATCACCGGTATGACTCTATGTGTAACACCATGAGATTTTATGAAAAATATTCTTTTAATTTCATTGATGTCTTCTATTATACACTACAACAAGTTTATCTTGTACTATACGCAACACCGTATTTGTTTACAGTATATGCAACACTATTCTTGGCTCGTGTTACACACAATTTGAAGTTTGTTTTGTGGAAATTATTCTACGCAACATTAAGTATAGATTTTGTTTAATGTATAAATGAAATAAGATTTGATTATGTTATATGAAACACTAAACAGAGATTTCACTACACGCAACCCTGACTTGGCTTGCATTACACGCAATCAAGACCTTCCTCGATAGCGTGTGTAGTACGCAATACCGAGTTTCACTAAACGAGATATTATTATAATATTATTATGAACTAGCCGTTATTAATAGTAATACCCACTTTTTGAAATTTTATAAATTTTATATTTCAAAATGGACTTCATTTTTGGATTTGGAATATCAAAATTATCTTAGGGTTAATTTTTGGTATTTTTCTAAAAACATTCTATTTTTGATGAATAGTGAAAAAACACTAAGTCATAGTTTAAAACCAAATTTTTATTTAAATAATTATTTATTTTATTTAAATTTATTTTAGGTCAAAATTGATACGTAATACCTATATAAGTTCAATATAATTCATTGGATTCATTTTATAATAATTTTCTATATATAAAAATTTTATTAAACTTTTCACCGTCTTTTACCTACCTCCTAGGAGCTTTTTGAAAACTTACATAAAACTTAATTTTACCGATTATGTGAGTGGAATTTCGAAAATTCGAGAGACACTATTAATATCAAAGACTAAAATGTGGTTCAATGAGATGAAAATATTTTTTGGTGAATAGTAACATTTTACTTTTATTTACCATGGTTAAAAGTAAATAGGGTAATTAAGGTTAAAAATGATATTTTTATTACCCTAAAACATGAAATAATTCTATTGGATTAGTTTAATTCGACAAAAAACAACCTTAGGAATAAAATATGACCATTTAGATCCACTTGTATTAGATTAGGACATTTATTATTAATTAATTTAAAGAAGGGTTAAAATAGTTATAATCAAAGTTTAATAACTAAATCATTTTTAATATAGGGTTATACATAAGATAAATTCGACTATAAATATTAATTATAAATCTAAAAAGATTTCCTACATGTTGGTATTTTATTTATAATTTTTAGACCTTAAATAAGTTAATTTATTTTTGACACAATGATGATGTAGTAATTACCTTATTAATGAAATATTAACATAATTGATGTTATAAATACAAAAATAAATGTAATTTGAGACTTTTTATGAATTAAACTAATTTTTGAGGTTAATATGACAAGTTAGTATTGATTTAATTAACTTTATTCTAACTAATCATGCTGTTATGATTCTCACAAAAATTAATTACCAAATATTGTCAAAATTGACATAAAATAGTCTTTAAAACAAATATTATATTATTAATTGTTATTATATTCCTAAAAATCTATGGTTCGGCTAATATACTTATATCAGGATAGGTGTATCATTAATGTACCTCTTGGGGGTCTCTTGGATATATATGGTATGTTTATTAACTATATAATATAAAAATACAAAGTGACATGGTAAATGTCAATCTAATTAACTAAGAGTTAAAACTAAAAGATAAGGTTAATATAATGACCCAAACCGGTTTAAAATCTATTGGTTGAGAGGATTTCGACCCATCCCAACTTTATATTAGAAATAAATCATTTTCAGCTATTAAAAATCGAATATTACTTTGTTATAAAATAATATTTTGAGTTTTTCCAAAGGTGCCCCTCTCCTCCCTTATAAAAAGGTCACCCTTCCCTCTGCTCTTCACACCCTTTTGAGCCTTGAAGCTCAGACAACCCCTGCCCATTTCTCTTCTCCACATCCCTAGCAACATTATGAAGGTTCTGGTCTTCTCTGAAGACCAACTCTACTTCCCTAAGGAGAAGTTTAAAGGAGGTGCGTCGAGGAAGAGGTAATCTATTCTACCAACTCTTTCAAGTTTCTTTCTTCTTCTACTTCCTCTTCTTTAGTTGTTTCATTATAAAATAATAACACAAGTATTACTTATATAATAATATGTTATTATAAATATTAAACAACCATATTTCACCTTATATCCATCCTATGGAAAATGAAATCACCCCGCGTGCGTATGTACGGAATACCGTCTCCACGCCGTAGTGTAATCAGTTTTCGACCACCACCTTACTTGGATGGGTATAATGGTGTAAATAAATAACTATATATGATTATTGTAAATTTATATTGATTCTGAAATATTATACATACACTTTATTACAATTCCATGATCATGGGAATGATATCATCGCTCGTGTGTACGTACGCACTACCGTCTCCACGACGCGATAAGATTCATTCTCCATGTTAACCATTCATGAATGATTATAAAGTATATATAATTAATAATAATAAAATATATGACATAATAATTATACTGGATTTATGTATATATATATGTATGTCATCTACTTAATTCCATTCAATTCAATAAGGAAACAAAAACAGCGTTCATGCGTACGTACGACCTACCCTCTTCTTGAACGGTGTATTTCATTCAATTTATCGATCTATCATATATATATATATGTGTGTATGATGAATATATATTATATATATAAATAATGTTTTACATTCTTTAATTAAGTAAATCAGGATATATGTAATAATATCAAGAACAACAAGTCGAAACACGCACGATAAATGAAACGATTTTACCCAAAACGCTGCTTTTAAATGGATTTTACAAAAGAACGGTTAATATAAAGTCATAAGTGAACCATATGTGATATCATAACAATTAATATGATTCGGTAATAAGTCAATGACATTATTTATATCATTATACAGGATGTTTGGATACATATGAAGCATATCAGACATAAGGTAAGGGATAATCTTTCAATCTCATTTTTATTAGAGATTGCATATACGTAAGTATTTACTGGGGTTATATTAGTCATCAATGTACTTAAAAATGTTTTTCATAAAGTGTTTAATATTCTTAAATGTATGTTTAAAGTCATTTTTACCCCTCTTTGACTTTTACTTTGTGTTATGGAAGGAATCTTTCTTTTGTTTACCGTACGGTGAACTTTTGACTTTTCCGGCAAAAGTATGAGGAGAATGTTTTTTTTAACTTATATGGAATGAATGTATTTTTAAGGTTTTCATAACAACTTATTTTCATGAATCTTACTCTAAAATGTTTCATGACTATATTCAACAAAATCAGTTTCTTTTAAAATTTCATGACATTTTGTGAAAAGAAAATGATTTTGAAGAAGAAAGGATATTTTCCTCAAGAATTTATTTCAAATGTTTTATCAAAACCATTTTCCATCTAAGATGACATTATTTCATATGTGTTTGTTTAAAGTATAAGTTATCTATGATTTAAATGGTTTCACTTTTCTTATGATTAAATTATATCCATTTTTTATATGGATTATCTTATGATGGGATGATGTTTATGAAACCAAATTTATTCTTTGGGTTATGATGAATGTTTTAAGTTTATTTTTTGGAACAAGTAAGAATGATTTCATTATGAGATGGGTGGGACCTATATCTCCCTCCAATTCATTAGGGAAATATTTATTTCTCATGAGATAGACATGGATGGAATGGTATGTTAATCCGGTTCAGTGTTACAGGACTGGAATGAGGAGTAGACTCGATTTAGAAAGGGACTTTGTCCAATAATATGGTCTTGGCAGAAATGCCTTGGCTACTATGGAAATCATAACATGGGCTTAATGGTTGCGACAATTACATGTTTTATTACCATGCTCTTTTATCATGATTAATGTTTCTTTATGATCTATGCCTTATGTACTACCATGTTTTATGTCATTGATCAATATTTTTATGTTTAAACATTATGTTCATGTTTTTAAGTTCAAATGTATATGATTTGTTTTATTTTATCCATGATTACCCTTAATAATCATTTGAGCTCACCCTTTATATGTTTTCTTTTCCCCA
The DNA here is from genome assembly GCA_963277665.1 of Viscum album. Taxonomy (NCBI): domain Eukaryota; kingdom Viridiplantae; phylum Streptophyta; class Magnoliopsida; order Santalales; family Viscaceae; genus Viscum; species Viscum album. The sequence continues at coordinate 1,808,968,901 of OY728160.1, forward strand.
GGATTTAAAGATAGGTTTTAGGTAAGAAAACAAACGGGGAAGATCTTTTTGGGAGATGTTGAAGATCTTTCACCACGATTAGAAGATTATGTTCCGAGTTTACAATGACACTAAACTATTACAATCCTTGAGTGTTTGCTCTTATTATGTATTAAGTATTCCGCAAAAGTAATGTAATGTCCAAGTATGCCAAGCCTTGGCTCTCTACAATTGGTATTAGAGGAAAGGTTTAGTTAACCTTTGGAAACTAGTATGTGAAAACTTTAGTGATATCCCTAGATATTTTTCTAAGGTATGTCTAAGGATGTCCCTACGGTTTAGTATAACTATAGGTTACAGTCCTAGAATTATTTTTACAACCTAGGGTGCACCTAAGATGTCATGGATTAAAGAATGTGTGATAAGTTAGACATCCCATAAGTTACTTTTTATGATTATGTGGTTCCTCATTATCTTAACTGTTTCTTACAAAGTGGTTTTTGGTTTTAGTCAATGGAGGGAACCAGAAGGAATTGGGTCAGCATTGAATCCAATGGACAAATTGGTGACTATGAGAAACGAAATTGCATAATGCCTAAAAATAAAGATTTTTTGATTATACCGAATCAGTAATCGCGATATATGATTAACAAGGTGAACTTTAGTTGTATTCCTAATTCATCAAATAAGAGGAATATGGACTTTTATTCATGTTCGAATGTTGAGGATCATAGAGAAAGGAATATTGATATTTCTAAACAAGGGAAGAAGAACCTTGATGAATACATCAAATTGAGGGGAAGATGTTATCTGTGTGGAGAGAAGGGTCATAGAGTGATAGACTGTTATGGAGTTCAATGTCTTATTTGTGGAGATCATGGGAATTACCCAACTCAATGCCCTGACCTGAGAGGTTACATCTAAATCAAGGATGGAATTCTTCAATGATAATCATTGAAGAGGATGAATTGAAGTGTTAATGTATTGGTATTCAATAATAATGTTGTTGAGGTACTTTTATGGTATATTGGAATATCTATGTATTGGTCCATTGTGGTTTTCCATAAGAATATGGTACCGATAACCATGAAAAGTGATTGAAATATTTTTGGAAAGAAGATGATATGCGTATAATGAATGGATAAAGAAAAAATGAAATAAGATCATGACTGATATAAGGACAAAGTTATATCGTGGTTTGAGTATATAGAAATTTTGGGATTTTGGTATGTGGAAAGTGTTAAATTTTGACAGCATTCATGTTTTCACTAAGGTTCAATGGGTATTCATTTTTCAAGAGAATACATGATTAAGGTATTCACATGTTTGGAATATGACCAACAAGATATATCATATAATATATGGGGGATAAATGATGGTATTCACGTGCTTGTTATGTGACCTTTCAAGCAATCGTTTTCTTTATACTATGAGATTGGACATATGTATTTTGGATAAACCTAAATATTGGAATGGATTATGTTGGACACAATTTAGTATTATTTAAGGCTAGAACTTTTTTTCAATATTATTGATGGAATGTCATAATGATGTAATTTTAGAAAAAGGACAACCTACAGGACGGGCGACAACCCGTCGCGTCGGACAAAGATGCAGGAATCGAACCCACAACTGAAGTGCGACATGCCTTTATCGCCTACCACTGGCCTACAAAAAGTCCCTGGTTAGTATAAACTAGTTTTATTTTATTAAGCGGTATGATAGATGAAGTATAAGTTCATTTTTGGAATCGTATACGATTAACCTCACCCTAGATGGACTTATGTATATTTGATAACTTTTGATAACCTTTTGTTTGAAACAGATGGAATGACCCATCATTATATCACATGATCTTTTAACACTTCATGAATAAAAAATTCAACTTCATTTTTTTAAGAGATGAAGTGGAAATTGTTCAAGGCACGAACAATAGTGAGATTGTACCAAAATAATGTAAGTATTTCTTCTAATTCAAAATCTTCAACTTTAGGAAAATGATATTGAAAACCAAAAATTTTGTCATAGTGCTATTATATCTGATGAATCAGTTGGTACCTTAGATCATCAAAAATTTATGGCTTAGTGATTGATGACTTTTTCATAGCCATGTTCTCTACCACTATCCATTAGAACTTGATGGTTCTATTTTTCTTCCATATCCATATTTTCACCTATGTTCTCCTATATGGAAACCCAGTGATGAGTTACTTTGGGTAATCATTAAGTTTCATACTTTAGTTTTTAAAATTAAGTTTTAGTATTCGTTTTTATGATGTGGGTTTCTATGAATAGTAAATGATTTATAACCTCGACGAATTTCGGGGGCGAAATTCATTTTAAGGGGGGTAAAATGTAACACCCCGAGATTTTAGGAAAAATATTCTTTTAATTTCAATGATGTCTTCTATTATACACTACACCAAGTTTAGCTTGTACTATACGCAACACCGTATTAGCTTACAGTATACGAAACACTATTCTTGGCTCCTGTTACACACAATTTCATGTTCGTTTTGTGGAAATTATTCTACACAACATTAAGTATAGATTTTGTTTAATGTATAAATGAAATAAGTTTTGATTATGTTATATGCAACACCAAATAGAGCTTTCACTACACGCAACCCTGACTTGGCTTGCATTACATGCAATCAAGACCTTCCTCGATAGCGTGTGTTGTACGCAATACTGAGTTTCACTAAACAGGATATTATTATAATATTATTATGAACTAGCCATTATAAATAGTAATACCCACTTTTTTAAATTTTATAAATTTTATATTTCAAAATGGAATTCATTTTTGGATTCAGAATATCGAAATTAGATTTGGGTGAATTTTTGGTATTTTTCTGAAAACATTCAATTTTTGACGAATAGTGAAAAAACACGGAGTCATAGATTGAAACCAAATTTTTATTTAAATAATTATTTATTTTATTTAAATTTATTTTAGGTAAAAATTGATACATAATACCTATATAAGTTCAATGTAATTCATTGGAGTCATTTTATAATAATTTTTGATATATAAAATTTTTATTGAACTTTCCACCCTCTTTTACCTACCTCTTAGGAGCTTTTTTCAAAATTACATAAAACATAATTTTATAGTTTCTATGAGTGGAATTTTGAAAATCTGAGAGACATGGTTAATATCAAGGACTAAAATGTGGTTCAATGAGATGAAAATAATATTTGGTGAATAGTAACTTTTTACTTTTATTTACCACGGTTAAAAGTAAATAGGGTAATTAAGGGTAAAAATGATATTATTATTACCCTAAAACATGTCCTAATTATATTGGATAAGTGTAATTCGACCAAAAAGAACCTTAGGAATAAAATATGACCATTTAGGTCCACTTGGATTAGATTAGGACATTTATTATTAATTTATTTAAAGAAGGGTTAAAATATTTAAAATCAAAGTTTAATAACTAAATCATATTTAATATAGGACTATACATAAGATAAATTCCACTATAAATATTAATTAGAAATATAAAAAGATTTCATACATAATTTTATTTTATTTATAAATTTTGGACATTAAATAAGTTAATTTATTTTTGACACAATGATGATGCAGTAATTACCTTAATAATGAAATATTAACATAATTGATGTTATAAATACACAAATAAATGTAATTTGAGACTTTTTATGAATTAAACTAATTTTCTAGGTTAATATGACATGTTAGTATTGATTTAATTAACTTTTTTTGAACTAATCATGCTGTTATGATTTTCAAAATAATCAATTACCAAATAGTGTCAAAATTGACATAAAATAGTCTTTAAAACAAATATTATATTAGTAATTGTTATTATATTCTTAAAAATATAAGGCTCATCCAAGATACTTATATCATGTTAGGTGTATCATTAATTGTCCACTTGGGGGTCTCTTGGATGTATATGGTTAGTTTATTAACTATATAATATAAAAATAAAAAGTGACATGGTAAATGTAAATCTAATTAACTAAGAGTTAAAACTAAAAGACAAGGTTAATATAATGACTCAAACCTATCTAAAATCTATTGTTTGAGAGTATTTCTACCCATAACCACTTTAACTTCTAAATAAATAATTTTTGATCTATTATAAACCGAATATGACTTTATTATAAAATAATAGTTCGAGTTTTTCCAAAGGTGCCCCTCTCCTCCCATATAAAAAGGGCACCCCTTCCCTCTTCTCTTCACACCCTTTTGAGCCTTGAAGATAGGACAAACCCTACCCATTTCTCTTCTACACTTCCCTAGAAACATTCGGGAGGTTCTGGTCTTCTCAAAAGACCAACTCTACTTCCCTAATAAGAAGTTTAAAGGAGGTGTGACGAGGAAGAGGTAATCTCTTCTACCAACTCTTTCAAGTTTATTTCTTCTTCTACTTACTCTTCTTTAGTTGTTTCATTATAAAGTAATAACAACAGTATTAATTATATACTGATATGTTATTATAAGTATTAAACAACCATATTTCACATTCTATACATCCTACGGAAAATGAAATCACCACACGTGCGTACGTACTGAATACCGTCTCCACGCCGTGGTGTAATCGGTTTTTGACCACCACCTTACTTGGATGGGTATAATGGTGTGAATAAATTACTATATATGATTATTGTAAAGTGATATTGATTATTAAATATTATACAAACACTTCAATACAATTCCATAATCATGGGAATGATATCATCGCTCGTGCGTACGTACGGACTACCGTCTCCACGACGCGATGAGATTCATTCTCCATGTTAACCATTCATGAATGATTATAAAGTATATATAATTAATAATAATGAAATATATGACATAATAATGATACTAGATATATATATATATATATATTTATGTATTTCATCTACTTAATTCCATTCAATTCAATAAGGAAACGAAAACAGCGTTCATGCGTACGTACGACCTACCGTCTCCAAGAATGGTGTATTTCATTCCATTTATCGATCTATCATATATATATGTATATGATGAATGTATATTATAGATAGAAATCATGTTTTAAATTCTTTAATTATGTAAATCAGGATATAAGTAGTCATATCAAGAACAACAAGTCGAAACACGTACGATAAATGAAACGATTTTACCCAAAACACTGCTTTAACATGGAATTTACAAAAGAACGGGTAATATAGTCATAAGTGAACCATATATGATATCATAACAATGAATATGATTTTGTAATAAGTAAATGACATTATTTAAATCATTATACTGGATGTTCGGATATATACGAAGCATATCGAATGTAAGGTAAGGGATAATTTTTCAATCTCATTTTTATTCGAGATTGCTTATACGTAAGTATTTAGTGAGGGTATATTTGTCATCCATGTCCATAAAAATGTTTTTCATAATGTGTTTAATATTCTTCCATGTATTTTTAAAGTCATTTTTACCCCTCTTTGACTTTTACTTTGTGTTATGGAAGGAATATTTCTTTTGTTTACCGTACGGTGAACTTTTTGACTTTTCCGTCAAAAGTACAAGGAGAATGTTTTTTTAACTTATACGGAATGAACTGATTTTTATGGTTTTGATAAAACCTTATTTTCATGAATCTTAATATAAAAGTTTTCATGAATATTTTCAACAAAAGCCTTTTCTTTTAAAATTTCATGACATTTTGTGAAAAGAAAATGGTTTTGAAGAAGAAAGGATATTTTCCTCAAGAATTAATTTCAAGTGTTTTATCAAAACCATTTTACATCTAAGATGACATTATTTCATATGTGTATGTTTCAAGTATAAGTTATATATGATTTAAATGGTTTCACTTTTCTTATGATGAAATTATATCCATTTTTTTTATATGGATTATCTTATGATGGGATGATGTTTATGAAACCGATTGTATTCTTTGTGTTATGATGAATATTTTAAGTTTATTTTGTGGAAAAAGTAAGAATGATTTAATTATGAGATGGGTGGGACCTATATCTACCTCCAATGAATTGGGTAATGATTTATATCTCATGAGATAGACATGGATGGAATGGTAAGTTATTCCAGTTCAGTGTTACCGGACTGAAACGAGGAGTGAACTTGATTCAGAAAGGGACTTTGTACACTAAGATGGGATTGGCAGCAATGCCTTGGCTACTATAGAAATAATAACATGGGATTAATGGTTTCCACAATTACATGTTTTATTCCCATGCTATTTTATCATGATTAATGTTTCTTTATGATCTATGCCTTATGTACTTCCATGTTTTATGTTATTTCTCAAGATTTTGATGTTTAAACATTATGTTAATTTTTTTAAGTTCAAATGTATATGATTTGTTTTATTTTATCCATGATTACCATTACTGATCATTTTATCTCACCCTTTATGTGTTTTCTTTCCCCCAGGATTTAAAGAAAGGCTTTAGGTAAGAAAACAAAAGGGGAATATCTTTATGGGAGATGTTAAAGATCTTTCACCATGATTAGAAGATTATGTTCCGAGTTTCCAAAGACACTAAACTATTATGGTCCTTGAGTGTTGGTTCTTATTATGAATTAAGTATTACACAAAAGTAATGTAATGTCCATGTACATCATGCTTTGGGTCTCTACACTATGTGCACGTTTCCAGTTTAAAATAACATTTTTTGTAAAATCACAACTGGCATACTCAATGCTAAGGAAGCACATTCAGAATGTTTTGGTACATTAATAAAATGATCTATAGGTTATTTGGGACATGTAGGAATTATCCTCACCTAAATAAAACACATGGCGTGACCAGTATGACTCAAAGTGTGTCTTTTTATTCAAATTGATTTTAACTTTTGTAAAAGGGGCAACTAACATACTCGTAACTACGAAAACTCATTCAAATTGTTCTGATACTTTTTCAAAATGATCCATAGGTAATTTTTGATGTTAATTAATTATTCCCACCTTAATCTAACACACAATATAATCTATATGACTCAAATTTTCTATTATTGGTTTAAAATAGAAATTTTAATATAAAAGTGTCACTCACTGAAATCCGAGAAAACACAATCTGATTGTCTTGATAATTTAGGAAAAAGATTTGTAATTCATTTATTATTTATATGAGTTAGTCTCATTTCAAACCTACAATATATGTGACTAGTATGACTCAAATAGCATGTTTCCATTTTAAAATGCATTTTTGTTAAAAAAGACATGTGGCATACTAAAAAATGAGAAAACACCTTCAGAATGTTTTGATACTTTTATAAAATGATAAAAAAGTAATTTGTGAGGTGTTAGAACCATCCACAACTAAATTTGATTCATGGTGTGACCAGTGTGACTTCAAGTGTGTCTTTTCAATATATAAGTGTCTTTTTTAATTTAAAACTTGTGTCACATCACCAATACCGAACAAATGAACCTAGAATGTTTTATCATAATTATATATTATGTTACTTAAATAACTTCCTAATCAATTTTATCTTATACTTATTTAGTAAATTTTTTAGAGACAATGCATGAAGATGAAAAATAATTGGTGCGACATGCAAAAATAAACCACAACACAATACGTTTCACATTGTTCCTGGTTTGACTCAAAGTTTAGTTTAAAATTAACACTTCCTATTGATTTTTTATATTTATATTATCAATAACTTATTAATTGTTTTCTTATATAGTTTCCTGGTTTTTTAACGACAAGGGTTTTTTTATTTTATACAGGTGTTTTTTATTTCTCTATAAGAGTGTTTTTTCTTGTATTTGTGTTGTAAATTTTAAATCACTCAATTTTTGTATTTTTATATGATTTTTATATTTTTTGGTGTTGTTTATATGATGTAGTGTGCAATTACACTACATTGTAGTATGCCCTATTTTTGGCATTGTAGTGTGCTATAACATCACACTTTAGTATTCCCTTTTATCAGTGCTACTAAATAAAATCATAACGGAATACATTATCTGTGATTCTTTGTAAACTAATAAAAGGACCATTTATATATTCTTTGAGTAGCACTGATAAATTATTCTTTTATCAGCACTTTTATAAGATCTCATAAGGATTCCCTTTATCAGCACTAAATAAAAGCACTGATAAATGTGGTCTTTAATCAGTGTTTCTAAAAGAACTGATGAAAGTATGATTTGTCAGCACTTTATTGAGTTCTGATAAAGAGCCCCTTTATCTGTAATTTTATGATAATGATAAAATCCTATTCCTTTTAGCCATTCTATAGTAGTAAATGATTCTTTAGTGCTGATAAAGGCCTATTCTAGCACTGTTAAAGGCCTCTTTTTTAATAGTGTAAAGAATAAACATAAAGGTTACCCATTGAATGAAACGGGTACATTAGAAATGATATCTGGTACGTTAGAAATGATATTTTTCATAATAAACACTCATTTAGTCTAATTGCAGGAAAAACCCGTATCCTCATTGCAATTCAAGAAGCCGCTTCTATTCAAAAATACTATTGCAGTAACTCTATAGGTGATTTTGAAATCCTTTGACGCATCTGCGTTCTAGGTATCTTTCCGAACCCAAGCGTTCCTTTGAAGTCTTCTGGCAGGCCCCGATACCAGGTTGGATTACAGTGAATGTGGACGGTGCCTCTAAGGGAAACCCTGGCCCTGCCAACTATGGAGCTATTTTTAGAGACTCGGATGGCCAATGCAAAGTTTGATTCTACAATGGATGTGGTCTGGCCTCATCTCTAGAAGCCGAAGTGTTAGGGGTCATTCATGCTGTGGACCTTGCTCTACAGAAAGGATGGAGAAAGCTTTGGATTGAAAGCGACTCTACTACTATCATTCATGCCATCTGGAATAGTGTTATTCATCTTGCTTGCCCACTTACCAATCACTGGATGAACTTCCTGAATTCGCTTCATGGGATTGATTTTATTACCACTCACACCTTCCGTGAAACGAATGTAGTTGCTGATGCCCTCGCCAATAAAGGAGTGCAGTAGAGCTTGACTTGGCTAGATGCATTGCCAGCTGATTTACTACCTTTTTTTGATAGAGATTGTAGGAAAATTCCTTCTTTTAGACTTTTTTAATCATTTTTCTCTTTATCACATCTTTGGTGCTTTGGTCTTTGACCAAGGCATTACCTTTAAAATAAAATGGGTATTACAATCATGTCATTAGGAATAACCAAAGGGGATATAAGAGTTGTGTCCCTAAAATAAGGGTTTAAAATAATTCATGAACATTCACAAAGGAATAATAAGATCATTTCAAGAATAATGATTTCAAATTATATTGAAAACATAAAAAAGAGTGGTTAGTGAACATTAAAAATGTGCCACTTCAGTGCTGTTTTTGTGAAAAATAAAGTTTCCTTTAATATGATAATGGAATATTTTTATATATGAAATGAAAAATCTTTTCATGATATTTTTTTTGATTTTATAAAAATATTGGAGGCCTAAAAATGTTTTTGGAGTTCAAGTGAAAATGTGTAAGGAAAAGAGAAGTTCCCTTTAACTGGTTTTCTTATCGATAGAAATTGAGAAGGTATCCTTATAAAATATATATTTCCCCATTGATGAAATATGAATTGATATATATATATATTCCTGTAAAATATATACATAATATTTAAGAAGTTTATAAGAATAATGTGTTGATAAGATGTGTTAATGAGAGATAAAGTGTCACCCGAATGAAATTTGGATGTTTAAAGTCAGCCCTTACCTGATGTCTAAATGCGTACATCACTTGAACATAATGTCATGTATTATAAATATATAATAATTTATTACCTAATGTAGAACATATTATACATGTATATGATTTATTATTATGTTATTAAGTTCATTTACATTGATTTTTATGAGATATAAAGTTCAATTTCATCATTTTGGGAGCATTCATTTTCATAGTTTCATGATCAGTTTACTTGTGTATAAATATGAAATTTATTATAAAATGGAAATAATATCTATTACCACCCAAAAAATGAGCATCATAAAATTAACAAATGAAGATATACATGAATATGGGTGTTATTTTTCCATGAAAAAAATGAAAGAAGAAGGTGTCCATGATCACAGAGATTGCATGAACCATCCGAAGACACATGATCACATGAACTGTGGAAGGTTATGAGAATGATCAATTGTGGTGAATAACCTTTAAAAGATCCTGTAGATCCACTTTTACTAGTCTTTATACTCTTATGAAGGAAACCTAGAAAGTTAATTAATGTGTGGTGGTTGCAGACCAGAACCTCCAGGTTATGAGAATTGGTGGGCGGAAAGCACCTAAAGAACTATCCAATAATCCATTGAAAATTGGAGGAAAATATCCTAAAAGGAAGGAGCCTATTGCAGTGGTGAATTTAACACAATTCATCACCTATAGGTAGAGTGATTTCCTTCAACAAGATTCATAAAAACTCACTATATTCCCAACCATTATAAAATAAACAAAGGAAATAAAAAGGGGAATGGAAGGAGCCACTTGTAGTCGTGAAACTCACATGAAGTACCCATACAAATAGAAAGAAACCATAGAAGTCCTTGTGACATGTCTTCTTAGTCAAACAAGATACCATTATCATGTCACCCCCATCATGGAAAAGTCATTAGACATGTCCTGTAAGTCTTGTTCCCCCCCTTTGGCTCATTAAAGAAGAAGAATGGTTTACCCATAAAGTTCTAACACATCACCAGAAGACTCTTTTGATGGTCATGCAGTTCATCACTAATGGGCAGAATGATTTTCCTCAACAAAAAACAAGAAAACATGAAAGACCACATGACCATAAAAAATAAACATGGAGAATAAAGAGAAGAAAAATCTGGAGCCTCGTTGCGATCATAAATTATATGCTTCACACCAGTATGGTCTCACAAATCCCCTTGGAAATCCACACCTGCCTCATGGAATATCATGGAAAAGGAATCAAAGATCATGCGAAAGCCATTCAACATGAATCTTGCTAATTACAGAGTCCTTAGACATTTTTTCCCAACAATATGGATGACCATTGGAATGTACAAATTATTTAGAAAGACCCCTTTAATTGTCCATAATACAATAAATCAGGAACAAATGAGATGTTCTCGTGCTCATTGAGATTCCTAAGAGGCCTCCAAAATAAACTACAACAAATAATCATTATGAAGTGTCATGCCAAATAACTCCACCGACTACATCATAGATTCACGTGATATCTACTGCAAAAAAAGTTGGATCACTAGAGTGGAAAGGCCTATAAATCCCCCAACCCAGTATGACAAATGAATTCCAAAAAAGACAACCTTTTCCTTGGAACCTCTCACAAGTGCACCCAGGCATGAAATTTGATTTATTGGTGAAATATATATTATGACTAATAGAATTTTTCATCCTACAAGATCTTTATAATAACAGGTGAAATCAAGAAGCAAACATAGGAAAATTGTGTGATCACTCATAGAGAACATGAAGGGCTTATGAAAGGTGACACAAAGAATATCCTACACACTTGATAGATCATGAGAGACTTAAAAAAATATTACACTGAACAAATATAAGGAATATTCAATAAAATTCTGGACTGAAGAGTTAAAATAATGGATACATTCTCAAAGAACATATAAACAGATCCTCATGCGCTTTGTAAGAACCACATGAGTCATCTATTAACACTGAGAAATGTTTCCCAGGTCATGCGACCCTCCTTTTATATACTATTTGGATAATGAAAAGTTCATAGGACATATTAGAGAATGTTATGTGGATCCCCATGGGCGTGCCACTCAAGTATCAAAAAGTCCTTTGGGCTAACCATCTGGGTCTCAAATGGACCTATAGACAAGACACTTAAATCATATGGAAACATAAGTATGTATCAGCTATGTCTCATGATAACAATGTGGAATGTATGGTGGCTCTTGTGATGTTCCCTAGATATGTCATCTGGCTTTGGCGATGCCACTTAAAAAAATCATCCTGGACTTATGAAACCCTTCGAGACATGTCACACTGACTCTCATGACTCCCTCTAATAATTTCAGTCAACATTTGAGATGAAAACAGGGAAAGTCATATGGATCCTGAAATGATGTCTAATCATATCATACAAGATCATACAATGGAATCCAGGATAAATAGTCAACTTTGGATATGTCCTTTGGATTATTTATCCTTGATCATGAGACAACCTTTATACATGTCATCCAGGTCATGTGACGTCCATCAGATAAGTCAACTAGATTATGTGATTGTATTTGTACATGTTAGGAAGACATCCTTAGAAATTTCAAGTATACAATAAATGAATTCTTAGCAAAAAATCAATGAATTACAGGTTGACAAGCAAACTAGGTCAAACATGCACCCTAGGGCTTGATAACCTTTTCCAGCCTCCCAAAAGGGAATCGTGAGTGTGTATGATCCGATCTATGAAATAATATGATATTTCCCATGAATAAGATAATCCTTGGTGTGTAAGGCCTGAAAAATTGAAGTACAATGACTTTTATTACTTGAATAATTAGGATACATAGGACACATTCCTAAGGTCAGAGCTCCATGTCAAAAAATTAGTAGGGAAATCCCACCACATAAGTCCCACACCTAAAAGAAATTGGACTAATTAATTTCCATCCATTATTTCTCACATTGAAAATAGATTATGTGGGGTTAGGGAGTCGTAATGATTATATCACTCATGTCATAACCCTCAATTAGGATAAGGGAAAAATCATTGTATAATCCCCAACAAATTCAACAATAAGCAATATGACTCCAAATATTACCAGGATACATATGAAACATTCCTACGGCCTGACATTGAACTCAAATTACCATGAATTTCAGTGTAAGTCCCACTATAACTCCAACATTTAAACTGTCAGGAAACAATCATTCACAAGGTTTCATCATTCCACCTAATCCATCAATGAATTGAGAATCCAAATAAATAATGATAACATTGATTTCTACTACAACAAGGATACATATAACTCCTTCTCAATAATCATGATCCTTTTTAAAATAACATTAGGGAAGTACCAACACATAAGTACCACACCTATATGTAATGAGGTAGATGACATGATATCCCTTGTTTCTCACACCAAGTATAGATCATGTTGTCTTAAGGAATTGAAACAACCATATAATTAGTATCATGAATCACCACCATCTCAAAGAACCTTAGTGTATAAGACCAAATGAATGACATGGTATATTTACCTACATATAAGATAATATACCTTGGGGCTAGTCGCAAGGGTGTGAAAGAACTAAGAAAACTATGATTCCTATTATAATCTGGATATGTAGCACTTCTCATAAAGAATCATTATTGAATACCAAGAGCCAAAGTTCCCAAATTTACATCATCTTCAAATGATGTTAAACTTCATAGGATTAATATAATATGATAAATCTAATTTATTCCATATTCTGGATACATAGAACATCTCCTCGATCCTTGATATTGAATACTAGGTGAACATATTCCCACATATGCATCCTTTCTCTATGATGAAATAATGCATAGGTTTAACAAACTATGATAACAATAATTATTTCCATAATCAGGATACATATAACATAACCTCGAGACTCTAGAATGAATACTAGGTTCCGAAGTTCCCAAATATATATCCTTTTCATATGACTTTAAACTATGTGGGTTTAATAGACTATGTGGGTTTTTATTCCTGTTATAAGTAAGATACGTAGGAAACAACGTAGTGCCTCAATCCCCTCCTCAGAATATTAACTACCTCTCTACATGGAATAAAATTATAAATTGAATGTTTATGTGGATTAGAATATAATAGGGTAGTCATTATAGAGAATTGGATGAAGAACCTTGGATACATACAGATGGACTGACTAATTAGGTCACCTTCTTTTTCACATAAAAGTGGATACCCAATGATCATTCTATTAGGGTAACCATTTCTGTATTAGAATTAGAAAGAGATTCATGAAAAAATTTTAAATTTATAAGAGAGTCTCAGATTCATAATTAAATACACCAAAAGGGTGTGATGAGTTTGATCTCTCATCATATTTACCAATATTTGTTCCTAAGAATCATTATGAGTGAAAACCCAACTGATCACAATCCATTGAAAAGAAGGTCCATACTTAGTTATAGATATATGAACTACAGGGAGTTTCTATGAAAGTTTAAATGATGTTTATCTTAATGTAGATGATTTTGAATAACATTTAACCCCCCCGAATTAGACTATTAGAAAAAGGCCACCTAAATCACTCTTTCAAATCAAAAATGTTGATCCAAATGTGGAACTGTATAACTACGTAATCTCTATCATAAGATAAAAATAATATCTTATTCCATTCTCTTGAGAAGAATTTTTCTCTCACCCCAAGTGTGATCACCATCGACATGCATCTTTCTGAGGAAGAAAAAAAGTTGAAACCAACATGAAATTATCTTATAGTGGCATCTCTTTCTCAAGATAAAAATAATTTACTGCATAGTTCTCATCAAAGAATTTTGTTCTCACCATATGGTTGATCACTATCAACATGAAAATTTCTAAGGGAAAAAATGGTGAACCCAACATCACACTCTCAAATAACTGAATGATCGGTAAATCCTGCTTCAGACCATTTTCTATTTCATATTTCACAAAAAAAACCAATGAGCCCTATGTGAAGCCCTAAAATTATAGGATTGTCAGTTTTCCGTGGGTCATACCACTTTGTTGGCATATAAAAAAATAAAAATCCTTACATAAAACAAATAGGTGATCCTCTATAATCAGGGTTCCCATTAAATATGTCCATACTTGTTTTGAAAAGTCCACACAATAATAATGGTTGGATCGAGAATAATTTTTCAACTAACCAAAAAATATAATTACCCCACTTCAATGCTTCTAAGACATCAAAAATGGTGGGAGGAGATAGCTAGAAGGTATTTTAACTAGGACCCTCGAAGCAACAAGAATGAATTTCATACATGGAAGCATAAGTTGCAACTAACAAGACAACTTTTTTTAAAGAATGATTTCTATCATGGTATTTTAATTCACCCTGATCCTACATGAGAAAAAATACACTGTATCAAATGGTCTATGGTTGCAGCTTCCAAAATAGCCATATAGGTGTGTTCCCATACAATTCGGTTTGGGGAATGTATTCTACCACCTAAACCAACAAATCATCAATTCCCAAGAGGATTTAGGATATATTTATAGAAGCTTCAACCAAACCCAATCCCATAAGTATTGGAGGATTTATTTATTAATCTCCATCACTAGGTTCATCATTCTATGAGAGGGTCCTATAAAAATCAACAAAAATTCTAGAACAACCCTATCCTATTAAGATGGGGTATTTTTTTGTCAATTTCTATACCACGAGTCATCAAATCCCTAACTAGAATTAGTAGATCCCCAACAACATGACTAATCAATCACAAATATAGCCTTAGATAACCCCTATATCGCAAGGCTAGGGTCATTTTCATCATCATCATCACCAATGTGAGAATCAACCTTCTAATGATAGGGAGGTTAATATTTATGGTTATAATACAATATGTTCCTCCTAACCGAAGAAAAACCTCTACTATTTTTGTTCCATTCATCAATCAGAACAAAAAACAACCTCAAGGTCATTACTCACAGGCTGAGACTAGAGGATTGAATAATGAAAGCAATCAGACCTCACTAAGGTTACAAACAAAATCTGCCAAATATGGACAAGGGTTTGAGTAATGAACCTAATGAATTCAGTGTAGAATCATCCATTTATTTCAAATGTATTGGAAAACCGCCATTTCCCAATATTCCTTTTTTAATTTTGTCACTATGAACACAATAGATATGGCGGATCAATAGTAAAATATTGATGGCCGAAACATAGAAAAGATACCCTGAGAGATGAGTGATTTGGATACAATAACTAGGGAAGCACTCACCTGAACCAAGGAAGTCTCCGAAGTTTATAAATTTGGAATATCAAGTTTCCACATCTCTAGTAGAACACTGTCAAAGATAAAGGGAATGGTGTGGCCACATCCCAATCACCAACCAGATGAGTTGAAGTTCCATACATAGAGGAACATTAATAACAATATGAAAATTATATAAAAAATCATGGACATATCAATGTGGATCTACTCAAGAGAAATATTCCTAACAGATATCATCTTATGCTTTAGTAAAGTATCCCACCTCACATACATCTAGAAAGACCAGTTCCACTAGTCAGAGTATTATATGAGCTTCTTACAAGATCTAGATCTTGGAAACTAGTCTATATAAATGAGGAATTCAAAACCTATCATAGATTTCCATTATTTCAGTGATAGACTCTACCTATATAGGTATATCATTTAGTCCTACTACAAATAAAGAATCATTTGGAGGATAATTTAGGGCCACCTCTTTGTCCCCCACCCACTCCCTATAAGTGGGAGGTAAATCAAACAACATTACCCTCAGATGTTAGTAACATCATCGAGTACATGGATACTTGAATACAAGCCATGTAATGGCTACGTCCACTCAGGTAGTCTGAGAGGAATTCATATCCCAAGTGAGTGGATGATACTTTACACTAACCCAATTTCATAAATCCCACCTTCTCTACCATTGATGGTGAAGAAAACCCTAGAAAACATATCACACACTTCATATCATAATGTGGTCTGATGGTGAGACCTCAAGATCTACCATATGAAACAAAGATGAAGTGTTTTTATGGAATTTGATAAGGATGGATTTTTTTGTTATAAAATTCTTCCAACAATATTTATTATATGATAGAAAGTCCTTCATTCTCAATTCCATTATCAATTTAGCTCCATGATGAGGAAATTACAATCATAAAACTGAAGAACTAAATAAATTAAAATGGAAGTGATTATCAATTTATAATTATATGTAATGTTTTAACATATTCACTTAGCATTCCTGTCTTATAGGAGCGATTTTTGGAACTATGTGATGAAAATCTCCAGGATGAGTTACAGAAGTCTCTAATCCCAAAAAAGTATCCAAGTGGTTTCTATGAATTCAAGGAAATGGTATAACAACTTGTGGACATAATCTAGTGTACTTGATTAGAATATCAATTCGTTCCCTCATAATAGGGGAAAAGGCTAGTAAAAGTAGATGTTGCTCTTCTCACCCACATTTGAGTAGAAGTGCCGATCTATGAACCTAGGAAGGTACCAAACCACCATCTCCTCTTCTCAAGAAGAAAAACCCATAAAATCACCCTCATACATATGTATAATGAAATAAGGGTCAACTGGGTCTTTAAGAATGGAAGAATAAATCATACTCTATCTAAAATGAAGAAGTCCATAGTTTTTTCTTAGTAGCAATATACAATAACTTTCTCAATTTATGATTACTCATTTATCCCAATGAGTAAAACCTCATAAAACATCCAAACTAATTATCTTTCTATATAAGTATGGGTCATTATATCCAGGATTGCATCATCTTCAAATACATCCTTGAAGGCATGGTGGATTTTGGACTGCCGGTGTTAAATAACTCCTTATAGTAGGTGGCTTGCATAACTATAACATTGTTGTTAGAAGAATGCGATTGGAATAATGTCCTATCTTGGTAGAGATGGAAGTTTGATAATTGGATGACTCAAAAAATAGTTGGCAAATCTCATGAAATCCTAAGATCACAACTGAAAAGACCCACAAAAACTATTCCCCAAGCAAGGAAATATTAGATATGCCTCCCAAAGGAGGATGCGACCATTATAAGTATGTGGAAATAGAAGAGGATGAGTCATATTCGTCACCAATGAATGATCTTAATCTATCATATTTCTTCCCTAAAACATCTCAATCATGGGTACCTCCTGAACAAATAGAACCCTCATCAGATGATCAGATCATCCTTGGTTATTTCAACATGAAACATTTGAAAAACCCCTTCAATGATGATGAATATGTTTTATAATATCAGTTCCCACACATACATGGGGAACAAGAGGTTGTATGGATAGGAACTGTGGATATAGGGGACACCACCAATGTGGTTGGACCCAATATTCTAGTCAAACCCTCATAAAGGACATACGTGCAGATGAAACCATTGGGAAAGTGCTTCATCAAGCCCATGATAGAAATAGAGGCATCTCATAAACCTCTAGCTGTCATCTTCACATAGATGTCTTGCATGAATTAGTATATGTGGTTTGATTATCCAATCAGAATATGCAATGGGTAAGGTTAGAATAACCCAAACCACTAGTAGCAAATACTCCCATGATATCTAGATAAGAACCAAGCTCATCAGCCCCATATTCATTGATTCATGATCCTCATATCTAGGATTATCCCCACCCCAGGAAGCACCAGCCTCTGGAACAAAATTATGATATTCTGAAATATCTGTAGGTTATCTTAGAAAATATTTCAATCAAAAATGTGCTCCATCTTTCAAAATAACTAAGAGAGGCACTCATTATATCCCTCCTGATCCCATATTAATGCAATATAAAAGCCTCTACAGATTAGGTCTATCGAATGGAGACCATGTCTACAAAATGACGTGCCACCATCTCGTTCAAAGAGAATGATCAATAAGACATCATCTATGGAAACATCAGATCTCTATATATTTTGGGATGACTCGATAATTTCAACATCTGAAGGGTTCCGATTGAAAATTTCTCCTGGATCAATCTCATCCTGGATTTAACCCGCTAATGTTTTGGGATATAGAGAAGGGGATTTGTCTCCTATAAAGATAACCATTCAAGGGTATGATAAGACCATACAACAACCTCTCAAGATGATAAAAATCATAGATCAGTTTAGTGATATCACATCTAATGCCATGTTAACGGATATCCCTCAAGTCCCCACATACAGTGTCCTACTCAGAAGGTCCTAGATCCATACCCACATAGAAACCCCCTCATCATTCGATCAATGTCTAAAATTCCCAATTAATGGAAAAGTCGGCATACATCATATGGACAGTTCTCCCTTTGAGACATGCGAGGCTATATATCCTGAAGAAGGACTCTATAAAATGGGAGGAAAATAACAAATGGTTATTGATTATATATAGGATTAATCCCCTAAAAACTTGGGAAATGCCCCTAAAAATCCATAAAGTATGATCAACGATGACTATGTCTCCCCAAAAATCTAGTTGAGGTGATAAACCAATTTCTATAGGCTGAAACCCCTCATATTCCCCGAGATAGTGAAAAAAGACAATCAGATATGACATCTCTTTGAAATAGAAGAAAAATTTTAAGACTATAATTTATCTTCCCATGATCTCTCTCACCCATACCATGATAAGGATTCCCCATGATTACCACCTATGTCTATGAATTACTCCATGGTCTCAAAGGTGGGTGAATATGAGGATGACATCAGGAACACTCCTCCCATATTCATGTATGGAATCTCAACCACCATTAATGAGCTTAGGAAAGTGAATTTTGGAACAAAAGAAGACAAATGGACTATATTTATTACTTTATCCTTTCCCCTTGATGAGAAATAGATGTATATTTTATTTATGAAGAAACAATTCCATGTGATCACATTGAACTATACTAAAATTCTTAAAATGAATCAAGAAGTGTCTATGTAGAATATCAACTTACCTGAAGAGAATCGAGGCCTTATTCAAGAATCCAAGAGAATACAACCATCTCATGCCACCAATTTAGATGCATAAGTTGACAAATTTATCAAAGAAAACTTTTTACAAGAATTGAAATACCCAATATTTCTTTCCAATATTTTTTCCATCTAGAAAAATAATAGGAATATTTTGTTATTCATTGATTTCAGAGACCTTAATTAGCACTGAACAAAGGATGGTATCCCATTGTGATCATAGAACTATTGATTCATGAAACTACTAGATTATTATA
The DNA here is from genome assembly GCA_963277665.1 of Viscum album. Taxonomy (NCBI): domain Eukaryota; kingdom Viridiplantae; phylum Streptophyta; class Magnoliopsida; order Santalales; family Viscaceae; genus Viscum; species Viscum album. Next base: position 1,808,988,720 of record OY728160.1, read on the forward strand.
TGTTTCCTTCATCAGTGGGTATTAAGGGTATAATAAAATAAATATTCCCTCGAAGATGAGTATGAAACCACATTTAGAGCACCTCCGGGAATATTTTTCTATCAGGTCAGGCCCATTTGGTAAAAGAGTGATGATGCTACATATCATCACACCATGTATCATATATTTAATATGTTCTTGGAAATAATATATAAATGATATGTTTATGAAATGGTGGTTGAATCCCAACAGTGATGTGATCACTTCAATGAAGTTAAAAAAACATTGACAAGGTGAGATAACATAGTATAAAGATAAATCCACTCAAAATTCACCTTCGGTGTAACATTGGGGGAGTTATGTGGGTTTGAGGAACACCACTGCATCATTGAGGTTGGACCAAAGAATGCTTATTCTATTATAGAAATTTCACCACTAAAAATATCAAAGGGATAATGGCACCCCAAGTGAACGTCACCCACATTCATCATTTTATAGCGAACTTATCCCGAAAAGCTCTCCCCATCACAATTATAATGAAGAAGGAAATAACCTATCAATGGGATGATTAATTCCATGAATCCTTCATATGTATCATTAATTAGTTGATGTTACAACTAGTTATGATTACTTTTATGGAGAAGAGGCCACTCATCTCATATGTGGCCACCATAGAGTGCTCACCGGGCACCATACATGAATAGAAAAATGATGTAGGAAATATAATATTCTTTACCACCTTAGCTGAAAAATGATAGATATTGAGATCCAATACTCGAATCTTGAGAAGAACTACCTTGAAGTTATATTCATAGTGAAAAGATGAGTCATTACATGTAACACTACAAAGTCTATATGGTCTCACATATTGATCCTATCATGTAAATATTTAGATGGCCCATGCCAACTAGACTCTTGGCCTTATGGGGTGTCATTATAAAGTAATATGAAATTCCATTCGTATCATAGAAATCAGTGAAAGGAAAAGACATGGATATTTTACACACTAAAAATACTACCCCAGAGGATACACCACTGGACACTGAGCTCCTAGATGAGAGGGGTCTTCTATTCCCATGACACTCTATAGACATGGGAGATGTATTTTTATAGTTCCTCTTGAAGTCCTATCAACAAAAGCATTGAAAACCCAAATCTCAGTTGTTTTTTCAAAGGGATTGTATTTTTCCTTTGAGATAAATATTTTTTACCTACTCTTTCTCTCTATACGAAGGATTCATGAATAATTATAAAGAATACCAATTCGTCATCACTATGTTGGAACAAGACCTATAGTAATAAATAACTTACCTAAATATCAAAGCAGATTAAGAGGAAGTGATAAAGCAAACCAATGGAGAAGAATCCATAAAAAAAGGAAGAATTGGGCCCACTCTCTGGCTATGCCAGGGGAATGATGGAAGAGTTACCTTTTGAGCCCACATTACATCATGCTCCCTGATCAGGGAATGGTGATGCTAATGTGTTGGCTACTACAAACACAATCATGTCAAACCCAGATTAGGAGGAAGAAATCTTCCCTATCACACACTAAAGAATATCCTTGTTGATATTCATCTACATTATGTATCAAATCAATTAGGTCAACACCACCCTAGAGAATAATGAACTGATATCCTCCCTTAGATGGATTGATCCCATTATCTCTTAAATGGGAATCTCTTGAATAACCGAGCTTGAAGGGAAATAATTTGTCGCTGTGTAGGGAACATTACCCTGCAAGGTGGTATAAATGAGAAAAAGGCCATCCGCAATCATGTATTTGAAATAATCCTCGGCAATATTCATATTATAAATATAGATTAATGCTATCATGGAAGAATTATATGTAGGCTACTGTGGCGCTCATCATCCTGGGACTAGGATCTCCGACAAAATCAGTAGGTTTTGTTATTACTAAAAGCCCATGATACAAGAATATGTGGAATAAAACAATAAATTTCATCATTGTAGTTCCACAAAAACATAATCCATCACACACAACAACATATTTTATTTATTAAAGGAGGAAACCTTATAAAAGAAAAACAAGAGGAGAATCAAAACATGGAAAAATCATAGAGCACAAAAACATGGAATGAGAATTGGCATCAGGGGGCCTAAAGTAATGAATCCTAGGGTCGTTGTAGCGCCCCGACCCCAGCTACCCAGAGCCGGTGCATTACTTCGTAACATTGGCATGATCAAAAAAGATCAAGTCTCGAAAGACCGATTAGTTTAGTAGCCTTGGAAACACTAGATACATTCATAAGTCTTACATTACATCATAAAGTAAAAAACTAATAACAAAGTCTTCGTAGTCCACACTCATATCCTCTTCTGACTATCCATGTATGTCATTCCTAAAATACTTCTTCACATCCTGGAAAATATTAAAACATTGAAAGTGGTGAGCTCAGATGCTCAGTAAGGATAAAAATATTGCGGAATCTTTCATAAATAAACATAAAAATTTAAGGCAATGTATAACTAAAACAAAATCCTTTTAATCTTTAAAATCAACATAATATGGCAAAAGTAAAATGAGATAATTCCATTCACTTCTTCACATGGATATTCTACTGGTCGAATAATCACATGCAATATCAATAACCACTTTCATAATGAGGGAATGTATAATGCCAGACATTCTGAAACATTTTGTCAAGTCCTCGACCAAGACGTCTAAAATGATTAAGGCCTCGGCCAAAACCATAAATCAAATTGGGAAAGGGCCTCAGCCAATTCCACGTCTAGTTGTCTCATGAGACCTACCGATGCATCGAGGAGCTATAGCGGGCTCCACCCATCATTTATTAAGTCCAATACATTCCTCATATGAATAGGTTTAAACATATCATAAACCATAACATAATCGTATCACATAAAACATGCATAAAGGAAACATAACATTTCCACATTTCAATCACAAGATATCAATAAAACACATTGATATAATAAAAACTCTTTCAAAACCATTTTCAATACCAAAATAAAAGAAAGTTAAAACTTTGTATTTATTTTTCATTAAAAAAAGATGGCTTGTAGAGGAAGCCAAAACTCAAATAATGGTCACTGCGGTGGAGAAGTCGTTGTCTCCGCATAAGTACGGAAAGAAAAACATTCCCTTTTGTTGTTTAGAAAAACGCTTCGTATAAAAAGATTCCTTTTGAATAAATGTAAAAGTCAAAGGGGTTTATACACCGTATAAAAGAAAGTTGTGTATAAAACCAAATATGCCTCAATGAAAGGGGATTGAGACGAAGTCCTTAAAAAGATCATTTTATTAAATAAAGTACATCTATAATGTGTATTCACTATAAGTACACATAAATAATGTAAACATACATGATAGGACATAATAATATCATGACATAATTTGAAATTAGGAGATTGACCCAAAGAATAGAAATTGGGTTAAGAAGTTCCCTTACCTCATGTCTGACTTGACTCAACCGTTCTTTAACCTCCTGAATAATAAACTAGAGTTATTATATACCTTATTAAGAACCATTTTTAATTTCATTATCCTTTTTATATCACTTATTACAATGTTATGAACATTATGTAATTATTTAAGTTAATAACGGTCGTTTTGTCGATCTTTGGTACTTGAGTCAAAAATAAACTTCTTATAATTACAAGTTGTTCATGTGGTGATGTATCCATTATATCCAGAACTATATTCATGATATAGATATCATATATCTCTTATAAATCCAGTATATAAATGCATTTGTAATATTACATAACATTTAGAGGTAAGAAATGAAATGCACCGTTCATGGAGACGGTAAGCCGTACGTACGCATGAACGTTAATTTTGTTTATATTTTGTATTTAATGGAATGAAGTTATAATTATATAAAGGTATTATATAATTCCAGTATAATATAATGTATAATAACATTTATTCCACCCTTTATACATCCCACATATGGTATTAACGATTCAAATCACTTTGAGGGGGCGGTAGTCCGCACTTCCTAAAATGAAATTATCGCATTTACCCATAATGGAAATCATAAAGTATGACATAAATGAGAAATACAGAAGGATAAAGAAAACATAAACATAATATATATATCATATATGAAAATAGTGTCATCAAAAAGTCCACCATTATAGGTGTTAAAAGAATTTTAACAATCATCGTTTCGTGAGGCAGAAATTCTCCATCCACAACAACAATATATTATTTAACCATTAGATGTAGGTGTCTGTAAGTGTAGCTCGAATACTTCTTATAAAAACATCCTAGTATATTGAGGATACTTGTTTTGTTACAAAAGAAAATAATAAAAATAGTTTAGGGGGTTGGAGAAGCAAAATAAAACAAAAGAACATAAGAGAAAACACTACCTTTAAAACGGGTAACACTCTTTGATTTGAGGAAAAGGCTTCCTTGGGAAGCGTTCTTCCCAAAGGTAGGATTCTATGAGTAATAGGGGGACGTTGGGAGAGTATTTGGGCAGAGGTTGGACGATCCAAATGGCTTGAAAGTGTGAATGAGGTGGTAGAGGTGGGGGCCTTTTATAAGTGGAGAGGAGGGGCTCTTTTGGAAAGATTGAAATGTTACATTATTATACAATGCTTTTCGGATTATAAAGGTCCCAAACTTATATAATTAGTGTATAAGGTGATAAGGGTTCGAAATCTACCCATCCAATAGTCTTTGGACAAGTGTAAGCCTTGGATTTTACATTATCTTTTCATTTTATTAAAATCGTTAAATAATGAGGTCATCGCTGCATCATAATGATGTCATAAATAATTTAATTTATTTAATATCTAAAAATTATAAAACAAATACTATGATGTAGGAAATCTTTTTAGCTTTCTAATGATTATTTATATTCAAAATATGGACTTGTGTAACCCCACTTAAAAACTGTTTTAGTAGAACAACTCATGTTTGTGTCAATTTAATTTTAACATTAAATAAATATATATTAATGTCATTTTCCAACCGAAGTGGATCCATGGGGTCCCCAAGTTGACCCATGGGTTTTCTTGGTCGGCCATGACTCATCCAATAGGATTAGGACAAGTGTCAAGCTCATCTCATATTATTAAAACATTATTTTTACCTTAAACTACACTAATTACCTCTAATCACGATTAAGAACTTAAAAGTTACTATTCACCAAAAAATTATTTTAATCTCATTGAACCACATTTTAATTCTTAATGACAACCGTGTATGTAGGATTTTTGAAAATCAAATCACAGAAGTGGTAATATTTCATTTAAAGGAAAAATCAGTTATTTAACTACCACTTAGTGGTTTCACTATTCATCAAAAATTGAAGTTTTTCAGAACAATGCCAAAATTTCACCATAAGATATAATTGATATTCCAAATTCAAAAATGATGTCTATTTTACAAAATTCCAAACATATAATTTGCATTAATTAATTTTATAATTAATTCCCGCTGTCACAACAATAGCGTGTTTTTAAGAAACAATTTATATCAAAAGATTGACAATTGTTTATGTCCAATTTCAATGTTAAATTAATTCTAATGACCACCATTGGATAAAATGGTAAAAATATATTCTAATTATAATTTAATACCACTAAATAGTATAATTTATCACAATAAATTATTTTGATTAAAAAATTTGTTTTAAGTATTTATCACTATTCATAAAAAATTGGATGTTCTCAGAAAGTTACAAAAAATTAAACTTAGGATAATTTCAATATTACGAATACAAAAATGAAGTCCATTTTGAAATATAAAATTTCTATAATTTTAAAAATTGGTTATTAATATTCATAACGGCTACTTTGATTAGTCGCGGTGTGTTAGAACTCGAACTTGCATACCATGCAAGCTATTGCATTATTAAATGAGAAGCGTATCATGGAAGCTCGGGGTGTTACAGTCGTCACCTTGAACAATTATAGAACACTCAGTAGGAAACTATTTCACATTGGAGAAGGGAAAATATCATCACTGTTAGTGAATTGGGATTATTGGAAGTCTCCCACCTTGTTTCCCTCTCACCATGTATGGAATAATATTTTTTTTTCTATCAATTAGAAGCCTACATCACTGGACATGATATGAAATAGTCCAGAGAGTGGAGTTTTGATATTTAAGTATATCATAGATAATTTTTGAATCAGTTTAAATTTCTAAGAAAGGAATATGTTAGGAAAAATAGAACTAGATCCCTTTTAGAAGTTCCCAACCCTCTGCTTGTAGGGATTATCCTCTTCCAAAACTAGCATTGTATGCTGTGACCACTCTACCCCTTGAGTTTTGAAAAACCCCTCCACCCATCATAATTACCATAACAGAAAACCCATTAGAAATAATTTTCATCCCTTCAAAGGGGGGTCTCTAATAGATCAATTAACCCATAAAAACCATATTCTTACCTGAATGATAGATATACTTGTATTGAAGAACCTACCTCATCAAAGGGGACTCATCCAATTTTTTAGGAGAAATACTTGATTAGAAATCATCCACTTGGTTCTAGCAACAAGACCCATCCATGTACATGCTACACCTTCTATGAATGATATGTTCCTTTTCTTTTCATGTACACCAATACCAAGCTAAAAAAATTATAGATCTCTCCATCTTCTCTATGTAATTAGATCCCACAACATGAAACCACCTCTATAGGAAATAATTTCCTTGACAGACAGGTGATGTTTGGCTGGTGAAATTACCCACTGCTTCCTAGATAGCACTGGCCCAATCACTCTCAAAAAATAAATGAGAGGTAGACTCAACGAAGGGGAGATAGCAACAAGAACATTTGGTGACAATGTTAATCCACTACTGGATGATCTCCCCATTAGTAGAAATGGTTTGGTGTCATAATCTACAAGTGAGAAAATTATAGTTTGGGGAAATATCCATGTAACAAAGGAGGTGATCACATAAATTAGGATCTTGGGGATCCATGTGACTTGACATATAGGACTTTATAAAAAAGGAACCCGAAGAAGTGGCCATGAAAATGTACCTATCTAGTTTGTATGAGAGCTTGATGAGATGAAACACATTGACTTTATCTTCATTTAAGACAACTTGGATAATGTTTGTATGATCACTACCCTATTTGAAATTAATATTAGTAGCTGGAAACCAAAAAATCCAAGAATATCTGCTAAACAATTATCATTCCAATAGCTGATGTTGCTGTATCCGACGGTCCAACATGAATGATTAATAAGGTAAGGGATACGGCTCTGAATAGATCTCCAAATGTTAGAGGATTTTATGTTCATTTTATATAGGTTATTCCAATACTTATCCCTTATGAACCTTACCTATGGATTACACCCTTACAATACCTCCTAGTCCAACATTTTGTGTGGGAATTTCATCATGCTAGAGTCACTGCATAGGCCTATACCACCTTCATCAATGGGGAGGTCCATTCTTGACCAGGAGGCCCAATGGAACCGACCGTACAAATGGGAGTCCCAAATGAATGAGTTTATGAGCCTCTAAATATTTTTTAGACAAACTTTAGGACCTTTAGTACTAGGATTAAATGCATGGGGATTGAGGTAAACACAACTATTGAAAAGAATTATCCTCCCCCAAAGGAGAGGAAAATAATTTTCCAATTATTGATGTGAGAATAGATTTTACCCACCACCTTATCCAGATGCTTGATGTCGAGCCTACTAGATGTAATGGGGGAACCTAAGTAGTTCATAAAAAGGATCCTAATGATGATGAAAAAGATGGATTCAATTATACATGCTCATCTTTTTTAGAAAATCCTTGAGATGTAGATATTAATTTTATCTCTATTGATGTGTTTCCCACTCCATTTTTAGTATTCATCAAGGATGTTATTAATACCATTTATAGACATAGATCTACCATTAATAAAAAGGATGATATCATCTATGAAATTAATATGGGATATATTCTATAAATGGAATCGGAAGTGGTAAGGTTGAATGATCCCCTCATGAATATTAGATTTGATAAATCTTCTCAATGCATCTTCTATCAGGATAAACATACTTGGTGAAAGTGGGTCACCTTTTCCAAGAACAAGGACAGATTTAAAGAACCATTTCCTTATTCCCATAAAAATAATAGAAAATCATGATGAACTCAAACTTCTAAATAATTTTTTAGTTTCCCCAAAAGAAAATCCCATTCATCTTAGAACATTGATTATAAAAGCCCACTCAAGTTTGTCACATGATTTCTACATATCCAGCTTAATGTAAATATTAGAACCTTGATATTTTCTATTAATATATTTAATCATCTCTTTAGAAAGACTTATATAACCCTTGATGGTTCTACCTCTCACAAACCCGTTTGTTCTTCAGAGATCTAGAATGGAAGATGAATACCAATTCTCTTATTGAGCACACTTGTGATAATTTTATAAGCAATGTTATACATTCATATAGGACTATATTTTTTGAAATAATAAGGGTCCTTGACATTCAGAATTATAACTATAGTTTTCAAAATATCCACCTAAGGGAGGTTATCACCACAAAAGAAATACTACACTACCTCAATAATATCATCTTTCACTATGCTCCAACAAGACATATAGAAGGATTCATGAAAGCCGTATGGCCCGGGAGAGCTCTTGGGATTGAGTCCTTAAACAAAATACCCTATTTGTTTCTCATATGAAATAGTTTCTATTAAGATATTGTTTCACTTAGATACCACTCTCATAATTTTATAAAATATCAGGGATTCTCACTTGGCTACCCATCCTGTATAGTAGTGTTAGGGCCGGCTAAGAGTTATTTTAAAATGTATTTGACCATAACTCCAATGACATCAGTATTTTTTATGGAGGTACCATACTATCAAAGAATTTTTGAATTCCTAAAAATCCTCTCTTAAAATAAATCATGGTAGTAGTTCGAATTCCTATCAGCAACATGAAGCTAGAGGGCTTTAGATTGATCCCATGCTAACCGCTCCTGTAAGAGAACCAAAACCTCCAGAAGGCATCCCTTAAGAAGAAGGGAGCTAAAGAAATCATCATTCAAGCCTACCTCAATCCCTTTCTTAATCTGATCAATATCATGTTTTAATGAATCTATCCTCTGTTGATAGGGAGTAAGCCGGTAGCTCTAGGATTAAAATAACTCCTTCAAACATCACAACTTATTATGACGACCAATCCATCAGGAACAATTGACAGTTCATGACCAGGAGGAGATAACTTCTTGATGGAGGTCAGGATCCAAAGTCTAGCTATATGAGAACATTACGTGATTCATCCCCTCATCCTTTGGATCTAGGTAAATTAGAATTGGAGAGCGGTTAGAGAGAGTGTGAAAAAGGTGAGTGATTGAAGCCTTATAAAAGGTAGAAATTGTTGTCAGGTTTTCTAAGAACCAGTCTAAGAGACACTAAGTGAATCCAGGGCCCTTCTAGTTGTTGGAACTATTGAAATTTTCCCTTGTAAAGCCCATATCCATCAAACCATTACAAGTAATGAAATTGAAGAAGTCCATTCCAGACTTCCTGAAGAAGGATCCAACACTCTTCTTTTCAGAGGGATTAATAATGTGATTAAAGTCACCCCCAGAATCCATGCCAAGGTACTAGGATCAAAACAACTGAGGTTATACTAGAGATCCCCCTGTCTTGGGGACCGTATTTTACAAAAATGGAAAACACATATATTAGTTGTTTTCCTAAGGAGATATTGGATGTAAGATTTTGGTATGAGGAATCCTCCTGATCAACTGAAAGCCGATAATTATATAAAATCCATATATACTGGTTGTTGGGATGGTTGTGCATAAAATGTCAAAAATCCATTTTCTTTTCATAGTTTGAGATATTTATAATTTTTTTCCCATTCTAACATATCCAATAAAGATATCTTATTAGAGAGAACCTCACTAAAGATAAAATTGGAATTCACTTATGATCCGAATCCACATGAGTTCTGGATCCTAATATATAAAATTTAAGTTCTGGACATCTTTTTTTTGATCTTGACATTGAAGGATTATTTTGAGGGTCCATAGGGCCTTGCCCTAACTTGGTCTTATATTGAGTCTAAACAGTGGATTGAGGGGTATTTTTATGTCATAAAGAATAAACTAGGGAGATCATATTATGATCTGGAATAGAATAATTGACAAGGTTGGAGAAGATGTTATGTAGAGGAACCGAGAAGGAACCTGATGAGCTTTGGTCCATCAAATTGGTACATCAAGACGGGAATGGGTTGTACTGATTCCTTAAGGGGGCCTGAAGGATCCTTAGAGGAGAGTGTTGAAAATGAGTCCAAGTAGTATTAAAAAGGACCAGAGGGAGGTTTGAGGGATTGAGAGGCTTAGAATAAGGGGAGGGAACAATAAGCTGAGAGAATGAGGGATTCAATGGAACCAGATGAGAAAGGGAGGGTTATTTCTCCGTCAGGGGTGGGGGAGAAGAGGAGCTTTCCTAGAAGTCAACCTTAAGATTCTTAGAGGAAATGTTAGGCTTGAGGTCCATATATGGGTAGTCTATCCTATGATACTAATTACATCACAAAGAAAGAGAGTATCCATGAAGGTTTCAAGAAGAGAAAAACCACACATGATATTCATAAAATATATTTTTCCACTAGAGAGAGAATCATCGGTGTGAGAAAAATGTGATTAGTAATCTTCTTTGAGAGATCCATTTCCACAGAAAGTCAAGCTATAGAGATGTTGAGGAGTGGAGAAGTCCCGTCATCTGGACAAAGGTAGGATCTAAGTGAGTCTACAACGTACCTAAAGAAAGAATCATTGAGAAAGGTAAGTGGATCCCCAAGTAAGCTAATCTATACTATAACATAAGGGGAATCCTTCCAAAAGTGACCCCCCAGCAACCACCTGAAGAGATTAAAATTCCACTTACCACAAGAATGATAATGATGAGACCAAGCCTTCAAAAAATCCATCTCAGAGGCTATCACCACACAAAGGAATCTTTGGTTGAGCACAAAGAATCTACCTGAGAAATATATCCACAAAGTGTTCACAAATACTTATAAAACTAGGACATGGGGTCTATCACCACTGAATCAGGCCACCAACATCCACCTGTGGAAATATGATGCAACAAAGAACCCCTAATTTTATCAAATAAGAGCCGAAAATCCATCTAATATTATCGAATTGGGAGGGGTGATAGGTAAAGCTGGGATATGATACACGAAATCATATCCTTTTATAGGGACTCCTTGGAGGACACCCTTTATCAAAATATTAGAAGTAGAACCCACATTGGAGGGGTAAGGAGAGAGTGAATGCTGAGGCCTTGGAGAAGCACTGCATGGTGGGACTAGAGAAGGAGGTGGGGCTTCTTCGACCGATGAGGATCTGGGATGATCTAGTGGCATCCATGGTGGAGGGGAAAAAACAAAAAATTTTGAATTTAGAAGAGGTGTGTAGGGTTCTTTCTTGTTCGAGGAAGCATCCATACCAAAGTTTTATCATGTGAAATTAATCCATCAACCCCCATAATTTCTACATATAGCTAAACATTTTGGGTTATTTGCGGTTTGGGAATAGATTTTGTGGGGTCATATCCCCCAACCACAACTAAGATGTTAAAGTACATCCTTACTAATACTAACATCTTTTCAAAAAGGGATGAGAAAATACCCATAAAACAATTATGGATGAAGAATATAATCACCTTTATAAAATCTTGTAACATTTCTAGTTTTGGAGTCCCTCACATGATATTGACTGACAGTAGCACCAGATTATGTTATAAAAAGTTCAGGAAATTGTACAAAGAGTATAATATTGATTCCAAAAACTCATATCATGATAATTATGTGAAAAATGGATTGATAGAGGAATTAAATAATAACATATTAAATATACTCTTGAATATTATGAATAATGATAAGAAGTCCTCTCTGGAAAAAATTTACATGAATTATGGGCCTACTGTACAACCATGTGTGCTTCTACAAAAGAAAATTTCATACACATTGGTATATGTGAACGAGGCAGGATTAGCCATAAATGTCAAGCTATATTTTCTCAAAATATATATTTTTGGAAAACTCTGTAATGATGATAAATCAGAAAATTAGCTGGATGAATTAGAGCATCTAAATGAGAAAAGGGTGTGTACACTGAACAACCATGAAATCCATCAGTATTATATCACATAAGACTTTAAAATAATGTGTCACCTATGTTAATTCCACCCTGGAGAATTGGTGTTGGTTCTCAGGACCTCAATGCTACCAAGAAATAATCCTCCCTAAATCTAGAACCTGAATGGTTAGTTCCTTACATAATACAAAAGGTCTATCAAAATGAAGCATAATAACTATACATAATTTATGGGGAATATTTAATACCCCCACCAATGTGAGGTTTTTCAAGAAATACATTTCATATAGGGCATCAAGTGACCCTGAACTTCTATTTATGACATGAAATTGTACAGGATCGTCGTGGTTTGATGATGTCAAACTGCACAAGATCTTCTTTCTATCAAGATGTTAAATAACTTAGTGTCCCGATTATAAAAATAAAGAATGTAAACATCACAGAATCTCATGCCCTGACCACATGACATTAAAATGTATAGAACAATTCCTTTCCAAATGATGTTAACCTACATAGAATATTTCCTCACCAAATGATGTTAAACTACATTGAAGATTTACTCACCACATGATGTTAATATACATGGGAAGAATCACCTCACTAACAATTAGGCATACATGAGATATATCTGTGTCAAGGAAAAATGAAATTCCCAATCCCCATATGAGAGTTAGCTCCACATAGGAAATCTCTTTATCCATGAACTATGTGTTTCTTGATTCCTTAAACCATAAGATACATCGTGATTCATGAATCTATAATATTGGTCCCAACTAAAATATCACCCTTCCTTCATGTCAAGTATTCTTCATCTATATAATATGACAAAAACTACATGGAATATGTCCTTACAACCCGATGTAAAGCTACAATGATCTGCAATGTTACTTTCCTTTCACATCGGGTGACCTATGTCCTCACCGCAAGACATTAAACTGCACATCCAATGTCCTCGTTTCATGATATTAAACACCAAATATTTCTAGAACTATTTATGGATTAATTGTCATTTTCAATGGGACACGTAGAGACACCTTGATCTTATATCTTGGTCTAGACACCACATGATAAAACATTCCATTGTCCTATCCTTAGTCACCTCTTCATGGTGAGATAAACCCATTTCATCCCTTTTTTCTCAGATATATCATAGAACACATGAGATTAGGAATTTAATTAAGGGATTACATTCACAAATAAGGCATAACATATCATGATATGATCATCATGGACCTAAATTTGAGACATTAAAAGGCATACCATGAGTCCTAACCTCATGATGTTAAACATCATGGTTGATTCCCCTGCAAAACTTAATCTTTCAAAATCTAATAGACCTTTCCCAAGAGGACCACTATTATTGGTGATTGGTCTCCTACCTCACCTCATTTTAAGAAATACATGTGACCTTATTCCTAGCATAATTGGATTTTTAGTGACACCTGAATCTCCAAACGTGTGTCCATTCACAAAAAATAAACAAAAAATTCCCCATCCAGGCATATAGGTTAGACTTTTATAGTATGATTCCTATTTAGAAACTACATATCTATTTATTTATATTACTATAGGATATGTAGTGATGCTTAGATTTCAACACTTGGGTCCAGCCACAATACTCATTTTCATGTTGGTAATACAACATCTTCCCCACATCATGTTAAAAATTATGGTTCCACAATATCGATGTGTCAATTGATTCATATTATCACATGATTTGAATTGATTTCTAGATCACCAATCCTGGGCCCAAAAATAATAATGAACCGAAACAATTCCTACCTCCATGTTTTGGTCAAACCTACGTAGAGTGTTTCCCATTTATGAACTATGTGTGGAATTATTCCTATAATCAAATGATACATAGTGATGCCCAGATCTCCAATACATGTCCCATATATAACAATTGATAAAATAAATTCCCCCCCCAAGTATATAGGGGTTGATCCATACAAGGCAATTTTTCATATGTATGAGTCATATGTACATTCCTCTTTCTTGTGAAAGTAATATATCATGCACAATTTTTCATGTTGGTTCTAACATCCTTACTACACGATGATTAAACATTAAGGAAAATTTCATTACCACACAATGTTAAACTACACTGAAGAAAGAACATCTATACTATACAATAATAAGCATTTAAAACCCTAATCCATTATAATTCTTTATTAAAGAGACCCAATAGACTTACCATAGTTCTCTAGAGTTTTGGGTGCTTACAACATCTTTTAAGTACCTCGATTCGTAAATCAAATTTCTTGTATCAGTCACCTCATGATGCTTCAAACCATAAATGGACCATGGATAGGAAAATGGGATATCTCCATTCAACCATTCTATTAATGGAAAAGAACTCATACCTAAAAACTAGAGAAATAATTTCATTATAAGGATGGATTTATAATCGTTGTGAGACCGATGAAACCATGGCGAAACTCATCACTATAGGGTGTTCTAGGACATACTCTATCTGATTTTACTATACCATTTCTCATTAATTGATAAAATTAAGCCATCATTTATAACATTTTTTCCCCTACTCAGAAGGATGTAGGAGTTCACTTGAACTTGGGTATTTTAATTGGGCTCTTTTATATCAACCCCTATATTAGTTTCATGTGAATAATGACCTTAAACTACCTGAATATTTATTAATGCTATATAAATCAAAACTATGGCTATAACGGTCCAAATTTATAGGCCTTAAAATACTAGAGACGGAGAAAAAAAATTTGAGGTTAAAATCATATAAAGGGTGGCCTGAGTAAAATTCAAGTGTTCACTTGCTACACTTTTCATCTCTGCAGTTTAGGGAAAAAATTAAGGATTAATTAAATAAGGCATAAAGATCATTAGGCCTACTCTGTATCCCTATTAAAATGCATTCTATGATAACTGGACCCTTTATTTTAGGAAAATTTCTATTAATGATTTCTCACATCTCTTCATCATGAGAATATATTCTCTAAGAGATGACACACCATTTAGTGTTCTCGAACCCTTTTAGGATATTATAAATTCAACAATTCACACTTCACAATTTAAAAAAGGACCATTTTGTACCTTGAAAAAGGATACCTAGCTTCAATGGGACATTTTTTTTACCATTAATGTATGCATATGGCTCTTGTATATTCCCATATTGTAACCAACCAAATACATCACTATGAAAAATGGATTTCTAATCTTTTTAGGACCTAACATCCCCACACAAAAACTCATCACCTTGGTGTCTTATGGGCCATTCGGAGTACAATTTTCCCATACCATCCCCTTGAACCGAGCACTATGGAAAATGTTTTAAAATCACCATACCAAACTACCCATAAGGATTTATTTCTCTTAATGTTATGTCAACGTGTTTTTTACATTTTCATGATGTAGGATTCTGGAACTTCATTCCCAAACCTCTATTGGACCACACCTCATGATTAAAAAGCACGGGGAATAGGACTGGAGAATCGTAATAAAGATATTAACTACCCTAGTGTTCTATATCCCTACCCAAATAGCTTTCATCCCTTCCCAAACTCATCATATTGAAGTTTGGGTATCCAAAAATCTATCATGGCCCTTAGAGAGGAGTGGATATCATCATATAATGACCATTCTATTGACACATAAGGGCTTTGAAATGACAACCAGAGGTATCCCTTCCTAACAAGAAGGAGATTCAATCATTTTTAGCCTTGGAAACACCTCAGGGGACCTGGCACCTTTGGGTGTTATGGGTCATCCCCGACATGTCTTCCCCATCATTTATTTACTTACTTGTGCTTTTGAGTTATCAAATATATCACCCATACTCAAACTATCTATATGGACCTATAAACCCTAGTATTTTACCCAAAACCAATATTACCTCATAAATATTCTATAAACCATGGAAAATAGTAGAGACCCCATTGTTTGAAAATTCTAATGACACATAATGGTATCGAACTCCCTATCCAAGGAATATATTCCTCATAAGAAAGGAGATTTGATCCTTATGAGCCTCACTGACATTATAGAATATTTCAACACCCTAGGGTGTTTTGGGTGATTCTTAGCATATCTTCAAAATATTCTATGATCATCGATCAGGTCTTGGTTATAAGACATTACAATGTAAGGAATCCAAAGGTCTAACCTAAATGTCCTTAAAACACAATAATATAAGGTCTAAGAAAAAAATAACAAAATACAAAGAGATATATGGTCTAATATAAATGAGCATAAACTAAAACTATAGAAGGTTTTAGATAAAAGGTCCTAATATTCGACGATAAAATGTCTAAACTAAAAGACCCTAAATTAAAATGATAGATGTTCTATTCTAAAATACCATAAACTATAGCGATATAAGGTCTGAGCTAAAAGGCCCTAAAGTAAAATTATAAAGGTACATGATAAAAGATCCTAAACTATATCAATATAATGTATGAAGTAAAAGACCCTAAACTAAAGTGATAGAAATTTTAATCTAAATGACCCTCAAAAACCACAATATATGTTCTGATCTAAAAACCCTAAACTACAACCCAATATATATTTAGTCTACAATAATGGAAAATCATGTAAGGAACACCATATACCCATGGTAAAGATAAATATACTATCTCCAAGAATATCAGATTTGAAAAAATATAAAGAAATATCCATTTGAGAAATATGTTATATCCAATTTTCCACTTGTCAAATAGGTAATCTCAATATAATTGAAACATATATATTAATGAGGAACATCATGATTAGTGGGAACTAATAATCCGTTCTCAAGAATAATTTTTTATTATTTAAATAACCAAATCCAAGAATTTAGGTTTACATGATACTATTCAAATAATGGGTATCATTGGAAATTCATATAATATCAGATTAGGAAAATATCATTCACAACATGAATGAAAGAATATATAGACAGTGACATATACAGATTAGTAAATACATTCATTGATAGTATACTGAAGGAGGAATTTCCACATACCAGAGTATCTCTCATAAACATATAACCCATGCTAAATTTTTTAAATTACTACTCTATCATTGTATGTTCTCAGAATAATCGTAAAACTATATAATCCATTGCTCTAGGGATGTAATAGATTGAAATAACTGGTTAACAGACTCATTTACTTCTTCCTTAACTTATTGTACCTCTTACACCCTAGATATGGATTCAATCATCACCTTCTCTTCCACATAAATTATTCCCCATTTATCTAACAAACTTATATGATATCTAAAGTGCATGTTGAACTATGTAATCTCTTCTTAAATAAGAATGATATCATATTAATCATATCAGACCATAGACTGTAGATGGCAAGTTTCAATATTACCAACACTGACTATGTAATAATGAGCTGTCTTCCCCATCGAACATTTGAATGGTTTATCAATGGAAATTTCCCAATTCTACTTCACTAAATAAGAAGCCTAAGAAGATACAAACTTTTATTTAAGGGATGCCTTTTTCTCTCTCAAGGAAACCACCTCCTTTACCTACGTATGGAGGGTAGTATTATCAAAGACCATGTAACCAAGTGTAGGATAAAAATAGGAGGTTTCCCAACTGATATTTCAACTCTTATAAGGGGCTCTAAAAAACTAAGGCCCAAATATCCATCCACATTTATCGGGGCATCAACTAGTAGGAGAAAGTAAACCCTGGGCCAGATCAAAACCTATCTTGGGAATGGGAACATATTCTAAGACAATGTCTCTCAGAGAAAGATCCATTCTCATAGTTTTGGATGAAGTGGGATGGGAAACAGCCTCAATATTCGTACATCTAGTTGGAGAAAATCCCAAGGGAATCGTGACTAGTGCCTCCATACATTGGGTTGAATAATCTATAATAAGGGGTGATGGGTTTATAAAAAAAAGATTAATAATATTATATCACCAAACAACCAATGGATATGATCAATGCTAGAAACAAAACCATCTCTGTCAGGTTACTAGAAATATCCACTACCCCAACTCCATCATTGGGTGAAAAAGTAACAACTTCCTATGATGAATGAATTTGTGGAACATCAGGCACTTTTTCAAATGGAATTATTCTCTCACCACCCCAGAAAAATATAGGTACAAAAGATAATATTAGGTCATATAATACACAATTTAACAAAGTGTCCAGTCATGAATAAGTATTAAACCACTTGATAACCATCTTCCATCAAGGATAACAAAGTAGAAGAA
This sequence comes from Viscum album, assembly GCA_963277665.1. Classification (NCBI taxonomy): domain Eukaryota; kingdom Viridiplantae; phylum Streptophyta; class Magnoliopsida; order Santalales; family Viscaceae; genus Viscum; species Viscum album. Next base: position 1,809,006,981 of record OY728160.1, read on the forward strand.
TATATACATATGCCAGTATCCTACAAAATTATTTCCACCCACACCAGATCTAGTGGTGTGATCCATGGAACGTCTGTAGTAGGTAACATGGATGATTGAGTTAGCGCCTCAATTGTCTTCACTTATTGATGGGTCGGGATAGAAAAAAAGTGAATTCCTAAGAAAACAAACACCCACTAACATCCTAAGAAGATAATACATTCTCTTCCAACAGATCTCGATAGGGATATGCACATTTTGGGAAAAGTAGGATGTGTCTCTTGGATAATCCATAATAAAAAAGGATTTAAATTTCACACTCACATAAGGATTATAGAGGAGAAGACCCTAACAACACCGAGGGCTTCCTTTTACTATTATATTATTAGGAAGGCACTCTAGAAGGTGCTAAAGCCAAATTTTTTGTTCTAGAAATAGAATTTTACCCCTTTATTTGGTCTAGTTTCTTTGGGGTTACCCCATCATCAGACAACCAATCACTTCCAATTTTTCTCCCATAGCTTCTCTATGGGGAGAATATTCAGGGGATGGTAGAATTGGCTAATATCCAGTTGAGTCCCACTATATAAAAAAGGCTATCAGTACATTTTCAATGGAACCATAAAACTTTTAAGAATAACAATGAGTTTACCCATACTGCTGCCTCAATTACGGGATAACCAGGTTCATCCTTGGAAATTTTTAGTGTACCATAAACAACCAATTGGTGAACCAATGGGGAATAAAATTTCTAACCCTTGATTCATTCTAAAGCCTCATTAAGGTATCAGATGAAATCCTTGACCTCCTCAGGCTAGTCTTTGAATATTATACCTTAAGGGGTGGTGACATGGGTCAAACCTTTCAAGGGAAACTCAAATTATTACAGTATACCACAGATCTCAACCTTTGAGTTTTGTTTCCTCTAATCCAACCACTATTAAATTGCAACAGGAAGTGATAAATATGACACGACTTCTACCACTGGTACTACACTCATAAAAGCAATATCTATTGGTTCTCATACCAATAATGGTTAATGACTTATTTCCATGTAGGGTGATTTTGGGGATGTTAGAAATCTATAATCTAGTTTTTTTCTAGGTTGATGATTGTTCTCAACAACTTGGGATGCCACTCTTACCAATTTGGATAATTTCCCATTAGTATATGAGTAGATCAAGACCTAAGAATCATTACATGATAAAACAATTGATGCATCATAGGGGGGCAGTTTTATTTCAGCTCGAGTCTCTTACCTGGTGAATATTAGCCAAAATTGGTGAGCCAAAATTGGATTCTCCGTAGATCGAAATAAATCGAGTGAGGACATATTTATTTGACACATATGAATTTATAGCTAAACCAACATGATGTATACCATTCACGGTGGAGGACCCCATCAATATGGTTTGGAAGGATGACCTTAAGAAGTGACTTCATATAAGACCATTCCTCAATGATTGACCCACCATCATCAACCATATTTCTTGTCAGCATTGGCCCATAGGGCCTAATGGAAAAATGATAATAATGGATCATATAAGTCAGGACATGTCAATCCTTTATTTTAATAGGTCTTACCCTGGTGATACTCTGTAGGTATGGATTTAAGTGAACATTAAGGATTTCCTAGATGTTAAAAAACTCATATCCTCCAAGATGATCCCATATCCAATCCCATAATACATAAAAGGGTACCACAATATTATAAGGGGATTTTCCTATGTAAACATGGTTCCAAAGGTGATAATTTTTGGACAACATAGGTATGGATAACATGATATTACCTCCATCCATGGAGGTATCCACTACTAAATTGTATACTCTAACTCAAACAATTTTATTCATTTGAGAACAAGTACCAACTCAGGTACATGGGGAGGAAGCCGTCTTGTTGGATATTCATGTCAACAATTGTGAAAAATCCAATCCCCATTCTTTAAATTTAATTTCTTCTACCATAGGCCATTAAGTGTCCAATTCACTATGGGAGTCCCTCATAATATAGGCCTTTAGATTCTTAGATTTTGGCTCAATGTGGATCTTCATAATGAATTGTCCCACCCATGTCTTGAACAAGATATCTAATCTAGGAAGTGACACCTTTTAGATATCCTTTTTGGCCTGCCTAATAGGTTATTAGGTTAGATGAGGAGTGATTATTAAATCATTATGGGTTGATTGTGGGTAAAAAAATACATCCCACCGAATATAAGTAGAAAACATATCTGTTCAACATGCGAGAGGCTAAAACCGACCTCACCATGCATGGGGTGGAAGGTTTTCAGATTTAGAATCCAATAGCTAAACTGATTTGAAATCTTACCCTTGTTGAAAAAAAGGAAAATATATGATATATACACATTCTCCTAAATACCAATTTTCTTCAACTCCTTAGTGAATTCAAAATAAATGTATTTCACCTAGAATGGCTATCCCTAATAAATTCAATAGATACCCCATGATCTAATGTCGCAGTTGGAAATCCACCCACAAATTTTGATGGAGGAGGACTTATGCATTAATAGGTGGTACATATGAACATAAAAATTAGGTTCACGATTGTTCTCCTAAAAGTATATGGGATTGTATGTCCGTATATTCCCATCTACACGGTCTCCCTTAGAAAAAATGTATTCCACCCTGAGAGATGTTATCCTCGAAGGTGTTTTGGGTTTTCTAAACCCAAGAGGTATGTATGAATGATGACCATGGAGAATGAATGGGAGTTTCATTGGTATTTCAAAACCCATAAAGATGTAGAAAATTTAAAAGGGGATACTCTCCAACATTAACTCCCATTATCTCTATCATCCTCATATGAAGTGACCTAGTCGAACGATGACAAGTAGAATAAAAAATTTCTACAATAGGATAATGACAAGATAACTCTACCATTCCCCCCTATTTAAAGGATTACGATAAGTATACAGAGATCCAAAATCCTTGTGAAAAAAAGTAATTAGGACATGTTAGATAAAAGAAATAAAATCTTTTCATAATAAAGTCATATACTGGATACTTCATGGACATCGCATGAACTAGAATGGAATTAAAGATCACATAAAGGATTCTTGAATCACCTAAATCTGGAATATCTAGCTAATCCCATAAACCCACAATACATCACACAACTCTATAAATCCTCATAGTACTCTCGATCACATGACCTTTACATGGTCATGTGGTATGTAATACAGTTAAGGGATCATAATATCAAGCTAGCAGTTCCTACAATACCCTAAAGATGATTGTTCATTCCCATATCCTGTGCTCAAACAATTACTAATGACATGTTCATGGATTTATTTCCACAGGAATCTATGAAAAGGTAGTTTTGCAAAAAGGGTCTCACAAGATGGGATTGTGACAAGGTATCGCAATGGGTTCTTGTAGGAAGGTATTGCAATAATGTTATGTGATGGAATACGGGCGCAAGACCTTAGGAGAGTAAATTAGCTAGTAAATGGATCCCTCTCTTATCCCCTATTTATAAGGAATGTACTAGAATACCAATTGTAAATTGGAAGAATAAACATCACCCAAGACACTGACTAGAGACAATGAAAAAGCCAATATTGTAAATTTACTATCCTTAGAACCAAGACCTTACCCATGTATACATTTCTCTAAATGGGGTTATTTGTTGACAACTTCCAAATGAGCATTAAAAATTAAAAAAAGAAGAAATAACAGAATATGCGTATTATTTTCCCTATAAAAAAAATCAAGTAAAAGGTGACAATGATCATTCAGATCCATTATACTTTAGGATAAATGTGATTACATGACCTATAGAAGTACATGCATATGGTTACATGTGGGTATCCTATGGAAGATCCCATGGAGCCCCTTTGACATGTCCTTTTACTCTGGAGAAGGTGACCTAGATAGTAAGTAAACATGCAATGGTTTCTAGAAAAAAACCCCATGTCATGAGAATTCTCAAGCGGTCTGTGACTGACAAACCATCCAAAAATCCATGGAAAATAAGAGGAAAATATAAAAAATGTAAGATCCTATTGATGTTATAAATGTCATGAGATAGATATTTGATAGGTAGAGTTATTGTATTAAAAAACACTAATATAACATCATGATATTACCAACCATTGTAATGTAAAAAAATGAAATTAAAAGAGGAATGTCTAGATCCCCTTTTAGCCATTAAACTCAATAGAAACACCCATGAAACCCATGATACACAGAAAAATACTCAGTGAAATGTCTTCATAGTTGTGAAACATCCTGATTTCATGTCCATCCTATCATTGGGAAGGTTTAAAACATGTCCATGTAGTTTTTTTCTCCCCCATTGGCTCAAAAATAAGTAGAAGGATTTATCCATGATATGCCCATGCTTCACCAGAAGACCTTTTTTGGTCATGCGATGCTTCACCGATGGGGAGAATTATTTTCTTTAATGACACTCATGAAAACTCCCAATACCCTAGGACATTGTAAAATAAACTAGGATAAATGATAGTAATAAATGGGGGAGCCTTTTATGGTCATAAAACACATGAAATACTCAAAAATGGTTTGTAAAAGACCCTTGACTAGCCGTCCTTATCTTGTGGAATATCCCGAATAGGGTATCAAAGATCATGAAAAAGCCATTTAGCATGAATCACGATCCTCCAAATACATTAGAGATGTCAACATGACAATATAGAAGACCCTCTACATGAATGAATGTTTCTAAAATATCCATTTAATTATAAATAATCCAATAAATGGAGAATAGATTATATAGTCCCATAGTTAATGGAAATCCTATGATGCCTCCGAAATAACCTACAAAAAACTCCACAAAGATGCATGATGCAAAATCCCTTCATCAACTCAAATATGTATTTTCATGATATGTTCTGCTCAATGCAGTGAATAATTGGATCAGGGAGTCTTATAAATCCTACAAAACAACATGAAAAATACATCTAGGACACTAATAGAATTTTCCTTGGAACTTCACAATGGAAAACCTCAAAATTATAATGAATTTCAAGTAGTGGAATATCTAATAACCAGGAATCTTTTCATTCAATTAAGATATAGTGAACAACTAGATAAATCATGAATTATTCATTGGCCCTTCACATGATCACTCATAGATCAAGCAAAGGAATTCTAATGGGTCATGCAAAGAACATCCCACATACCTTCCAAATCTATAGAGAATTTAAAAAAATTACACTAAAAAAATCTAAATAATATATTATGAAATGATGGAATGAAGACTCAAAATATGAGAGACTTATGAGATAAACATATATATTTATCCTCATGTGCTTCACATGAACCACCCTAGTTATGTGAGTGCACCAGTAAAAATCACCCAAGTCAGGTGATGCTACTTTGGTATACTATTTGGATCATGCAAATTCCTCTGGACATTTCAGAAGAAGTCACATGGTGTCCCTCGAGCATGCCAACCAAGTCTCATGAAACCCTCATGGAATGCCATCTCAACCTCACAATGTCCACATGACATGTCACCTAGATCATATAGACACATTAGTAAATATCGTAAAAGTCTCACGATAACACTGAGGCATGTTATACGACTCTTGTTATGTCCCCAGATCATGTTAACCAGATTTCGTGATGACACCAATACAATTCAGCAATGACATACGACACCCTCCCGAACTTGTCACACTGACTCTCATGACCCCCTCCAATCATGTCAGCCAACTTTTGATAAGACACTAGGGAAATTTAGTTGTATCATAAAATTCCTTATAATCATGTCATCCAAGATCATTCAATTGATTCTAGAAAAAGACATTCAAGTCATGTGATGACCTCTAGACAAGTCATCCTTGTTCATGTGATAACAATAAGATATTCTCTATAGGTTAGATGAAGTCCCTCCAAAAATTCAAATGGATCATGCACTTGTATTTGGGGATGTAAGGATGAAATCCCCTATCATATAAAGAAGAAAATTAAGACATGTAAAGGGGAAAGTCAACGCATGACATGTAGAAAATTAGGCAAGGTCAAATGGGTGTCCCATGACTTGATAACATTTTCTGGCCTCCATAAAGGGAAAACTCATTGTGTAAGCCCTGATCAGCAGCATAATATGATATGTCCCACATCTAATAGAAATTTCATTATATAATCCCTGTCCAATTGATCTATGATTACAATGATTCCTACAATAATTAGGATACATGGGATGACTTCTTAAGGCCTGAGATCCATGTTAAAACATCAGAAGGGCATCCCTAGCACACAAGTCCTACACCTAAATGCAATGAGACTGATTATTTTCCATTTAATTTTTCTTAGACTAATTATAGCTCATGTGGGATTAGGGTATCACAATGACCATATCATTCATGTTACAATCCATTATCAAGATAAGTGAAACATCAGTGTGTAACCCCCAACTAATTGAAATATTAGGAATCTAATTCCTTCAACATCTTGGATACATAGGATGCCTTCCTATGGCTAGATCTGGAACTAAAATGGCTATCCACTTCGGTCTAAGTCCCACGATGTCTCTGAAATTTCATCTATTAGGACCAAATCATTCCCTTGGGATGATCATTCAACCTCATCCATCATTGGACTAAAAAGCCAACTGAACTATGGTAACTCTGATTCATACTATAATGAGGATTTGTAGAACTTCTACTTAAGTCTCATGATCTATGTTAAAACATCAGCACTGTAGTACCAGAACATAAGTCCATACCTTCATGCATTGATGATGATTAATTGAGATACCTTGTTTATCAGACCAAGAATAGATCATGTGGGATTAAGGAATTGAAATGGTCAAATAATTCACATCATGAATCTCCACAAGTCTAGGAAACCTCAGTGTGTAAAACCCAATGAGTGGCATGATATGATTACCTATATATAAGATCATATACCTTGGGGACAGTCCCAAGGGAGTGAATAAACCTTAATAACTCTAGTTTCTACTAAAATAAAGATACATAAGACATATCCTCAAGAATCGATCTTGAATACCATGATCCCAAGTTCACACATATATGTCCTTTCCATATGATGTTAAAATACATGGGTTTATGTAACTATGATAAGTCTGATTCCTTCTATAATCAGGATACATGGGATGTCTCTTTGAGATACAAGCTTGAATACCATGTTTCTAATGGCCCAAATATATGTCAATTTCATGCGATATTAAAATACATGGTTTTAATAAACTATGATAACTCTGATTCCTTCCATAATTGAGATATGTAGAAAATCTCCTTGATAATCAATCTTGAATTAATGGTACCCAAGTTCACACATATGTGTCCTTTATGTATGATGTTAAAATACATGGGTTTAATGATCATTATGGGATTTGATTACTGATATAAACATGATATGTATGATACCTCATAGTGTATCAATCCCCTCCTTAGAATATTAAACACCACCCTACATGCAATCAAATTATAAAGAGTTTGGTTATCAATCTTAATAATATATAAGTCTACTTATTAATGAGAAATGGATGAAGAACCTAGGATACATACATATGGACTCAATAATAAGATCCCCTTCTTCTACAAAAATAAGTGGATAACCTATTATCATTATAGAAGGCTAACATGTCCCGTATCAAGATTAGGAAGAGATTCACTTATATATATTAAATATATAAGAGAGTCCTGTTGTATAAAACAATTCCTACCAAAAGGGTGTAATGAGCCAGATATCCCATCCTCTTGACCAATGTGAGTTCTTAAGAGTCATTGGGCCTGAAACACCCACTACCTACTTCCCTTTGGAAATAATATTCATACCGGGTTATGAATGTTGGAATTTTTGGGAGTTTTTTTGAATGGTTAACTGATGGTGATCCTGATATAGATGATGGTTCACAACATCCCCCCCATAATCAAACCACTAGAAAAAGGAAACCTACAACTTTCTATCAAAACCATAATGGTGAACTTGATGTAAAAATATTTAAATGTGGTATCTCTTTTATAAGATAAAAATAATAGATAGCACAATACTCATCATGCTAATTTATTCTCATAAAATTGATGATCACCATAAAAATGAATTTTTTTAGGAAAAAAATGGTGAAACTAACATGAAATTATCTAACAATTTAATCTCTTTCATAATATGAAAAGAATAGACTATTTAGTTCTTGTCAGATCATTTTTTCCCTGCCAAATGGGTGATCACCATCAACCTAAAAATTTCCGAGGAAACACTCTCCAAATGTGATATCATATGGAAATATTGAACTTGTAGAAGTTTAAATGGTCCCATATGTAATTTTCCTAGAATGAGGTTTATTTATATGATAAAATGTTAATGATAAATGTATGGTTCATTTTGGTGATTTTTCAATCATTAGGAATTAGTTTCATTTTATTTAATATTATGTATATATATTAGCTATAGAACATTAAATTAGTTATAATATACATATTAAAATCTAGATTAACCAGAATAATGGTTTTGTGACCAGCCTTGGTAGCAGTAATGAAAAAAAACCCGTCATCCATGAAAGCGGTTAACCGACATGTCAAAGATGATGATTTCATTTTTTGAATAAAAGGGGAGGAGATAGTATTGAATTATTGATATTAAATTAACATAAAAAATTAATTTATATATTTGATAATAGAGTTATAATAAAACATTGAATAGGGAAGGAAAGGAGTGTATAAGAATAGAAAATAAATTAAAAAAGAAGTATTGAGGATTTTTCCTCTTGAATATCATCTCCTTGAGAACCTCCTTAAGACACTTGTGTTTAGTAATTTGGTATGAATAGAAACACTATGACATGGGGAATATGATTGGGAATGGAATTTTTCAAAATATTGAAATGTTACAAGGCCTATAAGTTATATGGATAAGGGGTGGTGAGGGGTGGTATTTATTGGTGGGGGAGATGAGTGTTTTTCATTAATATATCCATTAGTTTATTATTTGGCTCCAGACTATCAATAATATTTATTAATATGACAAAATAAAATAAACTTTCTAGGATAGTTTAAATTAGTTGGATATTTATTATTCCTACAACATCCATGACTAAAAAATTCATGTATTTAGCCTATCATGATAAATACTGTAAATTATCCTACTTCACTTTCCAACAAAAATTCAACTATTTTAGAAAAATAAAAAATACTCAACTTAAATATTTTTTGATCTTTATATTTCAAACATTGAATCAATTTTATAAAAATAATTTTCTAAATATGAGATGTTTAAATTTTGAATAAAATCATAATTTATTTTAAAAATACCAATTTTACTATTATAATCAATTTTATAACCCATTGAAAAATTAATTAAGGTCTCATAAAATTAAATTATAAATATAATACAACATAAAATTAATTTATGAATATATTTTCCATAAAAAATTATTCATTTAAATCATTATATTAGTTATAAAATTGAAAATAAACACTTCTATTCAAAAAATATACCAATACTTAATTTATCATTTTTAACAGATTTATTTTCTTTTATTATGATATAAAATTATTATATATTCTTTTACAATATAACAAAATTATATTTTACACATTCAAGGGTGAGGTTACTATGCTTACATTGAAATTACTATTCATAATGGTCATATTACTATTCCAGTGATCATGATACTATTCAAATAGTATAGGTTTCTTAATTTCAACAAATACACATTTTTCATTCAATATTTATTCACCTGATTATTTTTATTTTGGTTATATATGTAATTTCAACATGAAAATTAATAATTTATTTTAAACAATATTTTTTATTTCAACATTTTTTTTCGTAAGTGCATTTATTCTAGTAGATCGAGTACATCTAAATTTCCCCATTCTTGGTGTCTTATTTTCTAATTATTATATTTTTATTCTAATTGTTATATTTGTAGAATAATTTATATTTATTAATTTTTGAGATCCATATATTAATTAGGTTCTTTATGTGATGTATGTTCTTTATGAAATAATTATAATAATGAAATTCCATTGATAAAATTATGGGTCATTGCATTAAATTAATTTGAAAAATAATTTCAAAAAATATTACAGTGTTACATTCTTCTGAAACAAAAATGAATATCTCCCTAGAAATTCACCTATATCATAAAATAGTTCTCATTTGAAATTATCTTTATAGTAACCCACATTGTTCAAATGAATAATAAATATCATATTAAAATGGAATGTTTTGAACATTATAGTTACATAAAGTAACTTGTGACTACATTTACACGTATAAGAAAATAGGTGGGAAGTAAAGATATAAAAATGGAAGAAAAGTGTAAATAATTATAGAGAGTGATAGGGATCATTGATCACATGAAAGTGGATAATGAAAAGAAGGTTAAATACCACAAAACCATAAATCTAGGATGATACGAGGGAACATTTGAATCATTTAATATCAAGGTACTATGATAAAAAATTTGTATCAATATTATTTTCTTACCTTTTGGGAATTACTTTTCCATCTAGACTGAGAACATATGAAAATGTGCTTAATTTCAAACTTTATATTTCAGTCACAATTTCATCCTTTGTTTGTGCCTTGATCAATACACACTTCATCTCATACTCAATGTGATGAATTTTTCATGTCTGTAGCACTAAAAAATATTTTTAAAAATGATAATTCATTCCTTAAATAATTAGTTTTTATCAAAAAAAAAGTTTTTCACAATTTATTTGCAAATATTCATTTGTTTAAGTAATACATCAATATTTAAAACATCAAACAATATCTAACATAAACCATTTCATAAATAGATAATCATATGACCCTTAAAAAATATTAAAATCCAAAACATTATAAGTAAGGGAACTAAATTTCAAATATGATCTTATCATTAGTCATAAAACACAATAAAGTATATCTTAATTTTCATATATCAATCATGTGAATACCATCATCATGCATTCTCTTGAAACATGGTCATAACCTAAGTTACCAAAAAACCCTATTGAAGACTTAAATTCTTCCTTAATATTAAAATAAGACACTATGTTTTTGGAGATATTACATAAATCCAATAATGTTTTAAAATCCATCACTAATAACGTAAACCACATTTTCAACAAATCCTTTATCAGTTCTGAGGCCATAAATACAAACTAATTTACATTATAAAAATATTAATAATCTATTTACCCAAATTAAACACCGTTTTATCAACCTAAAGAACATAATATGGGATATGTTCCATTAATGAAAATATCAACGTTCTGTTAAATGAATTTTCTAGTCCATCAGTACTATTTATCATATTTTTTTTAAATTCTTATCAAAAAACATATACTGAACAATCATTATATATTTTATGAATCATATAACATATTACATTAATTCCAATACATAAATATTTCAATCATTATACTTTAAGGATTTGAATGAAATATGTACTTCTATGGTATAAAAGTAAATTCTTAGGTTAGGTATTTGATATGGGTAATGCACATGTTTCCTACACATAAGACATTGAACTCCATGAATTTGTTTTACTATATGATCCTTATTTCCACATAAAAAATATATTACCCTCAATTTTAGATATTCATACAAGTTATTCTTCCAACCTTATTGACATGGCAGAAGATGAATCTTCTTTCCAATTTGTTCATTACCACATAAAATTTCATAAATTTCTATCATCCTTTTACATTATGTGTTAGGAAACTTGTTAAAGACTTCATCATTACTCATATATCATGATGAATGTTTTTATATAATCATCAAATCATTATATATAGTCATTATACAATTTCTTTCTCATATATTCTAAATTTTTCATCATATTCAGTGTTAATATAATTTCTTATGGTTCCAAACATTAATAAATACTAAAAAGAAAAGCATGAACAAGACTATTTATAGTGGCAAAACAAAGAATCATGAAAATAATTTATATGATTACTAATTCATTACACTATATTTTAAATATATAAAACCATAGTTTTACCATATTTCATTCATATTCATAATATATTTAAATCCTTTATGATGGCTCATAAAGAGTTTTTGAATTTTAAAAGAATATCCTTAGGCAGTGTGAGGATGGGTGTGCACCATGACCCATTGGCATGCACCAGGTGATGATCGAGTCTAGATTAATGAATCCTTTTCATATTAACTACACTAAGGTAACTTTACTATAAATCTCCACACACTTTTAGTATATAAAAAGGGATTCAATTTCATGTAAACCACTCACTCTATCATTTAGAAAAATTTCTGGACATTTTACTATACATTGAATTATCCTTATACTTACCCTTAGACATATCCTTAGGGTTATCTCTAAGGTTTTCTCATCCAAATTTCCATTGGATAACTAATAAATACTATGATACCGACTATATATACTCAAAATTTTCATATATGGATATTATATCATTTTTAGATATATATTCACAACAATACACAAATAAACTCATGGGGACCATAATAGTTTAGTGCCTTTGAAAATGTGGAACACAGTCAACATAATTTGGTAAAAGAACTTCAATGTATCACACAATGATCATCACAGTTACTAAAAATCAAAAATATGACCCACTTAATCCATTCCTCCTAACCTGGGGAATGGTATCATTTGAAATGGTGATCTCATATGCTCAGTAAGGTTAAAAATGGAGATATATAAGAATAACTTAAAAATAATTGTATGATAATATTATTATGACATATGGAAACCATACCTTACATATAAAATATAATAATCATGATTCATGGAATAAATATTGACAATTTATTAGACAAGAATAAAAATACAATCAAATAACATGATCCATGAGATCAAAACATGGGGAAAGACATTGAATTATGGAATACAAATAAGAATAGTAAATCATTTTCCTTATAGTAAATGATCATGTACAAATCACATTAGATCAATCAAAGGGAATATACACCTATTGGGCGAGAAACACAACCATCACTAGTGGAATCACTTTCCTCATAGTAGAATCAGTTCACTCCCCAAAACCATCATAGTTTTCATGGTTCTCTCCCAATACCATCATAGTAGACAAATTCCCTTACTGAATCGATTCCAATTCTATTTTATTCCTATCTATCTCATGAGATATAAATATTTTCCCACTTAAATGGAGGTATATATAGGTCCCACCCATCTTTGGTTATTACGTAACCAATGTACTTTATTATAAAATAATAACAATATTTGGTTATAATTTATCAGACATCACATAATGAAAATCCAAAATATTTGTGAAAAAAGATTAAAAAACATCCATCAAATCACTACCCATGAAATTTAGTGTGTTTTTTAATCATTTAATCATATCATAACCTATGAAAAAGAGATATGTTTTACAGTCATTTATTATTTCATAATAGCTTAACCCCTAAAAAACTACTAGGTTTTATAGGAATTATATCATGGTATAACATGTTGAATATAAATGGGGTTAAAAAAATCCTTGTTAAAATAAAACATTTAGATAATGATTAATATTGTTATCATTTGTTCATATCCCAAATAAAACATATCTAACATCAAGAAATGACATCTTAAATGGAAAATAATTTTAAAATCATTTGATTTTTTTTGAGAAAAACATCCTTTCCGATTTCAAAAGAAATCACTTTAAAACATAAAAATATTGAAAATATTATTCTTGGAAAATAAATTTCGAATCATATAAAGGAATATTTAATAACAATAATGGTTATGACGATGAGAATTTTCATTCTTGTCATACACGTTAAAACTTTGATTCCTTTCACATTTCCAGTAAAACTAAAATGGGAATTGTATTTGAAAAATACAGGAAGATTACTTTTAATTTTTTAAGAAGTTAAAAATGAGTAAAAATTCCTTTAATAAATCATTTTTTTAAAAATGTTAATTTATATTAATTTTTTTAGAAAACATGGTTTTGTATGGAAAAAGGTTTTTAAATGAAAAAGAAAGTATTCGTAATTTGTTTTTGAAATAATTAATATAAAGAGAAGAAAATGAAGGGAAAACATGTAATATCATTTCATAACATTTTAGAATGAAAAATTATAATTTTATTAAGATATAGTACTTAATATTTCATCATTGTAAGTATAATAATAAACAATCCCTGTAAATGATGAGATTGTATCATAAAAATCTTATAAATTTTTTAATAGTGAATATTATGTCCCATGAAAGAATAAAATTAAATGAAACAGAAAAAATCATGGAAAAAATTATATTAATGTTATATATTTTCAAAGGGGAAGTATATACACCTCATAGAGGAATATATGTGCATAACAAATCTTATTCCCCAAAAGAAAAAATTGAGACAAAAATACTTTATCAATCGATTAACTAATGAACCCTAATACCCATTAAATAGGGACCCTAAAATGGATATGAAAATTCACATAATATTAATTATATTCATCAAAAAATAAATTCATGGGCATTTTACACACCACATAAATGAAATTAGTGGTGAATATGGCTGGTGTCTCACAAAAGTATAAAGTGAGGGAGAAATATCTTACCTTAAGTATTGATATCCTTCATAAATGTTAAAAACTCATATATAAAAAATAATATATTATTTTAAATATATTAAATAACTATATTCATATATATCATATCATATTTGATTTTATTATGACCTTTTATAACAATTTTATTAATAATTACAGGTTAAAGTCATGTTTAAAGAAATAACTGATTTTTTTTCCTGTTTTCTTAAAATTGTTATTCATTGTACTCTTACATATAACATGGATTCAAAATATCTATAATGTTAAAAATTACATAAATATCATATATACATATTAAATATTTTTTAGAGTAATCCATAATAATTAGTGATGGAAATTGAAATACACTATTTACGGAGATAGTATATCCTATATACAAATGAACCTTGAATCCATTTCCTTTTTGTATAGAATTTAAGAGTCAAAAAACAATATATATATTATAATTATAGAATCATTTTTATTTCATATATATCAAATATTTTTATTAAAACCTTACTTAAACAATTCAATGTATATCATGAACAAATCAAATCACTTCATGATGCGGTAGTCCACCGTACATATGAGTGATGTTATCATAATCTAAAAAATGGGAAGTATGAATGTATATGGGATATAATAATAAAAGATTAATAATATAATAATAAATATCATATATTAGTTATAAATATATTGTCAAAACCATCCTCAAGATGTGGTAACAGAAAACCTAATGACATCAGTTTGCAATGCGGTAGTCCACCACACACATGAACTGTGATTTCCTAACCCATTTAATCGAAGTGGAGATGGATAATTATAATTACCTAAATATAATAACATATTAGGATATGGGAGATATTTGTGTTATAATATTTTATGTTTTAATACATCCTTTAAGGTACAAAATGGACAATGAAAATTAAATTACTTGTTAAGATAATTGCCCTCTCTAAGAGAATCCACCATTGGATATCCTCTTAAGAAACCTAGGGATGGTATTTTGGGAGAAAAAAAGATAAATAATGTTAATAATTAATTTAGAGTGATACTTTATCTGGGTTTTGTTGATCCAAAGGGTCATCTGAGGTGCGTTGGAGTAAGGGTGGTGGGGCCCTTTTATAAGAAGGGGAAAATAAACCTTTGGAAACTACATGGAAATTTCCCAAAAGATTCCACAATAATTAATTAATTACCAACGAAAATGCATATAAATGACCTTATATAACAAATTTGGAAGAATAATATAGTTATAATGAAATAAAATATAATTTTAGCTTGTTTTTATGTCAAATTATCCCTGAAAACCTATGGTTGAACGCATGGTAAACCCATTTTACCTTACGAATGATAATTAAATTTTACCTTTTTTACTAGTCATTTTATTAAAAAATTAATTTGTACTTATTAGATAATATAAACTATTATAATTACAAATATTATATCCTTTTTTCTATATTCCATTCATTTAAGTGAAAAAATTTATTTTATAAGTAATCTCACAGATGTGACAAGAAAGAGAGTATTCAAACCGAAAAGATTATAATGTTATTATATAAAATTGAGATATAAAATTGATCATAATGACCATATTTTCTTAATATAAATATAATTTATATAATTATATTTTTAAAAAATATTAATATATATTTTATCTTTATAAATAATATAAATGAAAAGGTAGTTTTCAATTAAAATTTAGTGTTTTCCACTACTCATCGCAAATTGAATCTTTTTAGAAAAATCACAAAAAATTACCATATGATAATTATGATATTATGATTTAGAAAATTATTTTTATTTTTTAGAATAAATTTTATGAATTATGTAAAACATAATTTTAATAATAAGTGCATTAATGGTGAAAAAATTGCTTCATAGAAAAAATGGATTTGAGCATAAAATTGGATTAATTCATACCTATTATCTAGAGAAAACCAATGATGAATTTCAAACATTTGACTGAATATATAATATATAAATTTCATTTAAATCATTCAAAAAAGTTATTTTTTAACTTATTATACTACAACACATTAATAATAATAAAATTATTTTTCTAGAAACTGATATCCTTTATATTTCAATGTTTTTAGTTTTAATTTCCAATTATTTGGTCACTAAAGAATTATATATATATATATATATATTTGAACCATATTTTCATAATTTATTTAATCCTATTAATATTCCACATTCCAATGGATTGGTGATGGATATTATATGATATAATAAAATTTTAATGGTATGTCATGTTTTCTTCAAACATGGTGTTTCCTATAAAAAAATCTAAACTAAATAATGTCTGTTATAGAAGTCAAACATAGTGTTGTGTGTAAGACATGTTAAACAAAGTGTTACATGTAACAAAAGCCAATCTCAGTGTTTTGGGTAACATAAAATATCAAAAATATTTTTCTTATTTGATTTTTTTTAAAATATCATTTTTTTTACAAAAAAAAATAGAAACTCTACAATGAGAAAATTTGGATGACCTCAATTGACTAGAATCATCTATCCCACAAAATACACTATATAAACAAAAAAAAGATATTAATAACCATATAAAATTGTAGAAAATATAAATATAGAACCATTATATGAATTTATGTGAATAATGAATGAATTAATGGAGAGTTATTTACAAAGGTCATGTTTCAATTGGAATAGTAATGCGACATCTTGAATGGAAACCTAGCCGTTGGGAATTTTATCCAGACCATTGGGATTAGTAACTAGACCATTTCAATCATAATTTTACTTCAAAATAATATATTTTAATATATATAATACTCATCTTGAGTCATTTAAGTAAATATAAATATTATAATTCCAAAAAAATAAATATCATCACTAAAAATATAATTAAAATATAAGAACAATTTTTTAAAATATATTTTTATGTTATTTGAAAAATTGAATTTTTTTATATTAAAAATTAAATTTACTTAATTTATAAATTTATTTTGATAAACTAAAAATCTAATTTTAAATAATTTTGTCCAAATTTTCCAAGGGTATTTTTTTGATAATTTTATGAAATACACAAGTTTTAATATGATTAGTAAAAATACAGTTTTCTCAATACAACTGTTTCTTAAATTACATCATTTAGAATGTAAAAATGAACTAAATTTTTTCCAAAACTTGGTGATCAAAAAAATAATAATTCATTAGATAATTTTCATTAAATTACATGACAATTTATTTATAAACTTGAAAAGTACTTTCGAAAGTCTAAAATCTAAATCATTACATTAAAATAATATTTTCTCATTTCTACATTTCCTTTTAATTAAATTGTTGATTTCAAATTATAAAGTGATTTAAATTCATAAAATAGTGTTATATAATTAAAATATAGGATATAATGTAAAAAAGACCAGTATTACAAGGCATACATTAGATATCATATTTAATTAAAATTTTAATAAAAAATAGTCATCTCCCCAGGTATAAATAAGTCATCTACCTCCCATGGAAAATTACTCCTCCCTCAATTTACAAATCCAATTATGTACCAAAATTCTCTATATTATTCTTATTATCATACGTACTGATTATTTAGGGAAATAAAACTATAATCATCAATAAAATTTAGTGTCGTAGAGAAGAAGCAACACTAAGAAGGGGGTACATTCTCAATAATTCTCCCTCTAATTCTGATCACCTATTTCTCATTTTGTATATACCATTATAACTAATATTGTATAAGGATAATTAATTAATATTTTACAATTATATTAATAATGAAAAAAATGGAATTATTATATTTATAACATATTAATTTTTCAAAATTCCAATTCCTGCTATTTTTACAATGTCCAGTTACCGGTCAGGTAACTGCCAATAGTGAAGTTTCTAATTCTATTATTATCTCAAACCCAATTTCAGGTTATTATAAAATATTTATGGTATATAAATACATACATATATTTATTTCAAAATTATTGAATTAATTTAACTAATTTTTACAACATATTTAATGATGTAGTTAAAATGAAGAAAAACAGAAAATATTTAAGGAAATCATAATATCAAAATTTATTGCCTTTATCCAAGGAAATTATAAAATATAAAAAACTATTTATAATTTATAACTAGATGTAAAAATGTAAATAATTTAAATCTAGATCAATGTTTTAGTAAAAACTATTTTATCATCTAGGAGGTGGAAAAGCAATGAAATAAATCGAGATTTAAGGGAAGGGGATTCTCAAACACAACTCCTTTTCATTGGGTTATACTCATTTCAAAACATCATCAGTATGTATATTACTCAAATTTTCCTTAAATATCACTTAAATATCATACCATTTTATCTTTTATATGTACATATTTCATGATTTATTTTTTAACCCAAATACCATGATTTCCCAAAAGGAATTCTTTCCAAGGCATATCTTTGACTTTTATTGATCTATTTATTTTACTGACAAGAATTATAATGTTTATACAAATAATTTTCCCCTATATTCATTTGGGAAATCCAAAATTTTATTCATTAAAATATTCTATTTAAAATACAATGTAAACTCATACCTTTCTATGGGTAATTTCATGACTATGATTTTCATTCAATTTATTTGGAAAACAAGATTATGTGAATATTATGTTATAATGAGTGGTCCCAGAATTATATATACATTCAATGAATTGGGTAACCTTATGTATATCCTTAATTTTTTTTATTATGAATGAAAATTATGATATATTTTTTGTAACGATGATTATACGATTTATCCCCAAATGTAATGTGTGGACATGATTATAACATTTTTCCCAACTATGTGTTGTATTTCACTACTATAACTTGATGATTAATTTTTATGCATCACCAAAATCCTAGAATTTTCCAAATTTCATGCCCATTATAATAATGTCAATCCCATACTTATGAAGACATTATTAAGATTATGGTCACCCATCTACTATTGATACATTTCTTATATTTGTTCAATGTTACCCTTCCCCTTACTGGGCTTTTAACTCACCCATTTCCTTGATGTATATCCTCAAGTTACTAAATGTACTAAATATATTGTGATAGCTTTTATTTTATTGAATAATTACTTTATTAGTGTTTTTATCTTTATTTCTATGTTATGTATGATACTAATTCCCCAAATATACTAAACCATTATATCATTGAATGCATAATTATTATGCTTTTCAAAATTAAAATTATGTAATATCCTTTTAGAAAAAATTAGGTTCCTTATAGTAATAGATGAAAGGTGGTTAATTGAGTTATATGGAATATATTGGTTGTGGTGTGTAGTGTTTTTTTATAGTGGTTATTATTCATAATGACGATAAAGTGTTGTGGTAAAATGGGGTGGTTCTATTGTGAGATGTGGTTGGTATGTGAGAAGTTTTGTTTCTTTAGTGATATTTCTTGGGAAATTTGGTGTGGTAATGATGGTTTATGTCTGGTGTTTATAAATGGTTATGTGTGTTGTGCCAGTTGTGATGTGGTGTGGTTTTGTTAGTCTCTTAGTCAAAAATGGAATAAATGCAGATTTTGAATGAAATAAATAAATGAATGGATTGATAGTTGAATAAAATGGGTTTGAAATTGATATGTGGTAATTAAATAAGTGAAATTATGTTAAAATGCGAAATGTGATGGATAATTATTTAAAATAGAGTGGAACATGATTAATCATAAAAGTGGTGAAATCTGTAATGAATGTGAGTGTATCTATTTCTTGTGTTGTGGTTGTGTGGTGTATTGAATATAGTGGTAGATGAGGTTGTGATGGTTGAGGTGTGGTATAATGGTGGTATAATCTAATGAAGTTGGTGTGGACCCATAGGTTGGGTATTTTGTTCTATTAAAAAACCATGTACGTTGTTTTATTTCTATCTGGGCCCTGCCTATGTTTTATAACCATACCAACACCCATAAGTTATGGGTTTCAGGTGTTTTCCCCAATGTCCAGGGTAGTGGTGATACAAATGTAAGTCTTCCCCCTCTTCCTTTCTCTTCCATCAATAGTGATGGACTACATGTCTTCAGTAGTGATGGGTAGATTTGAACCCTATTTTTTCAAGAGAGATACGATTTGGTGAGGCTAATAAGAGAAGTGATATGTAGTGGATATCATGTGTGGTAGGGGGAGAGAATGAGGTTGTTTTTCTCTACATTAATGATTCCATAATTCACTAGTTATATGATTAGATGTCATGTCCCATATGTATTTGTTTGCGACATGGTGTGCTAATTCATGATTCTATAAAATGATGAAAGACCATGGAATGGTGTGGTATGTAAAGATGAATTCCAATGCACATTACATATGGACCAGGTGTTTTATGGTGAGATTAAATATTATGTATTTTGATGTGATTTGATATGCATGGAAGGAACAAGAGAACAATAATTTTATATTGGGGAATGAGAGTGGAAAATTAGTATGGAAGTGGAAGAAATTATCCTTTAATTATTATGATTTTTATTCTATATTATTGTATTTTATGTGTGATTTGGTAGGAGAGAATAGTGAGGCTTGGATTGGTTAGTATAGTAGCATAGGTGACTGTTGTAATGTTCTTTGTTCATCAGAACATTAGCAGGCGCTATTCACTTGGGTATGTGATACCTTTGGAATGATCCTATTATGTATACTTTTATAATTACCACAAGTATATAATATATTTTTCCTGTTTCTAGGATGAACGTTTTGACTAATTTGGACATTTCATTCTTGTTTTAGGGTTGCTATTGAGTTTCCTCTATAGAAAATATATTTTGCTACATTACATTGGATATATTTATCTATATTAGTTTACTTTACTTTTGCATTGGGTGATGATCTTGGGCTTAAATTTAAATTATCCATTGGTTTTTAGTGGTTTCTTATCCTATCCCACAATTATGTTCTTTTATTTTGGGTAATGCCCCCCCTATTTGTGATATTTGTATACCCTCAGTGCTGGTCTCAAACACTAGGCCCACTAGATCTGGGAATCAGGGATCATTATCTCTATTCCTTTTCTATAGTATCTTTGAAGGGTTGGGGATGTAAAAGATAATATATATATATATATATAATGAAAACAATTTAATGATTTTTTCTTCGAAGAAAATAAAAATACATTCACTTTATGCCTAAAAATATGTTTTCCAAAATATTATTTTCCCATGCTATGTATTACTATATAAAATATAATTTTCATTCACTATAAAAAGAATCTAATAAAATGGATTTCATATTTGGAACATTTTTTAAAAATTAAATAATAAGTTCAATTTCACTTTTCCCATAAAAGTAATCCACCATGTTTAAAATTAGTCACCTAATTAAAAGATAAAATGAGGTAAACATTTTAATATCAAGAGGTAAAATATGAATAAAATCACAAAAACTAATCCATATATGTGTATTTGAGGCATTTAATGATCCGAAATTTTATTTTACACTCTAACTTTTAATTTCAGATCCGCTTTCTTTGAATATGACTTCTATTATAATATTAAGAAATTGATATTTACAAAATGCCGCCATCCCACCTATTTATGGGCCAGTTGACCATCCCATATCTCTTTGCAACTAAATATTCCTAGTGTATATATATATATATATATTCATATATTCCTTCCCAGACATCATTCATGCGTTATAGAGGTTTTGTTTTCACCAAACCATTAATCTAAGAGGAATTATGGAGTGATCTAATTGATGATATCAAAAGAAGATGTAATTGTTTTAACAGAGTGCTTTCATTTTTAATTATTCTTCCACCACCTCCAAATATATTATAAACATACTAATATAATTAATTTAGTATCATTGGTATATAAAAATTTTATTATTTTTGTGGAATAACCATTACCCACAATCCACCCATTCATTAGCAAAATGAAAACTTCGCTTGTGTTATGATTGGATTATCACCTTTTTGAATAGTATATTCCATTTTTCATCACCACTGTACATTCATTATTCTAAAAGTGGAGTTAATAAAAAGAAATTGTATCTATCATGAATATTATATTTTATGTATAATTTAGGATGTTACTTAAGAATATTATAATTGAATTTTGATTATAAATTTAACTTCAAAAAAATGAGCAATCAAAGAATATATTCATAATTTGAATCTAATTTTGAGAACCTAGTGAAGTATAAGAAACGTTATGTACATGAATGATAAATAACACAAATATTTATAATTATAAAGATGATGAATCTATTTTATAACCCGTTTGACCATTGTCAACATACTAAAATGGTTTTTCAAGAAATAACCAAATAACCCCTACTAGATGATTCGTGAAAGAAATACAATACATAAATTTCATATAGTATTAAAATGAACTTAGAAAAATTTAAGATAAAACATGATATGATTTTATTATTTAATAAAATTTATTTGGCTAATTAAGAGGGTTTCCAAACACTCCAAGAAAGTTAGGATTTAAGGTAGGAGTTCATTGTCTCAATTTCAATTCCTAGATCAATGCTTCTTATTATGCACCAATTTACTTTTATATGTTGTAAATAATGACTTATGGAAATCCTACATCATAAATAATTATATTTTACTCTGAGTTTCACTTTCATATATTCTCTTACAATTACATTTAATTCAATTCATACATTATCTATGTCATAAAGAGTTTTGATATATTAATTTACTTCCATTGGTTTATAAGATTTATTGATAAACTTAATCCATATATGTTTTGTTTCATTAACCAAATTATTATAATATATTTTATTCCCTCATTAATTAATGGGTTTTAAAATATTTTTGGATATTTCACTTCTTTTTTACAACAATTTAACCAAATAATTTCCCATTTTAGGTCTTGACCTAATCTCATCTTTAAGTTCATGAATCTTTTTATTATATGACCACATTATTGAAATTGTTTGAAAAATTATCATGTATCTAAATTCTTGATTATTTAATGTAATTTCATTATCTATTTGACTTTATTTAGAATATAGTAAATATAATTTTTTTAATATCTTCCACATAGGTCATTTTATACTTTCATTATAAATTTTTGAAGGAATATCATTTTTATCATTTACTTCTTGCTTTCCTTTTCCTACATTTATAACCATTTTTCATATTGAATATTCATATCTAATTTTACATGGGTTATCATTGAAAATATTATATATTTTTATTTTAATGATAATGGATAATGATTTTGGATAATAAATAATGTTCATGAAATCTACATCTATATATTTCTATCTTCTACTACACATTTCCAATTATTAACTTCACATCTATTCAAGGTTTCAATATTTGGATTTCTTTTAAAAACATTCTTTTAAATATCATATTTTCACCAATTGATATTTATTTATAAATTTTACATAGAATATTTATTATATAACCATATTGAAAAAACATTATGAAAATTATTTTTCTATTTTTCACTTCCATAATACTATAAAACTATTAAAAGATCTTTTTATTTTGGAGTTATGTTTCATGTATTTCAACCTTAATATTGTTGTAATTATTTTCATATATCAACATATTCATTGGTTGTATATTATCAATCACTCTTCAACTGTCTTATGATTTTATTTTTATCCTCTGTGTTCATATTGTTTATCTTTGATAATATACTAGGCCATTTACATCTGCCACTATGAAACACAACTTAAGGAAGAAATTTGAAATTAATCACATGCTCAGGGACTTGACCCCATGACCTATCGCTCACCACACCCAAACCCTTACCACCCCACCACCAATGGTGGGACAACTTAACTTCGATAATATATTCTTCTTGTCTTCAAAACGTGACCATCTTCCGCCGTTTCCGAAAGCTGAGATAGGTCCAAAGGTGCCGGAGCTCATCGATGGCTGCCCAAATCACCAGATTTCAACCTCGGAGTTCACTGAATCCTCCATGCTTCTGAAGTTCACCCTGATTGCAAGGTTCAAACACCTAAGGCCATCGGTCTATGCCTTTGATAGATTCGTCTTTGCCACTTGGGATCTCCAGGAGCAGGCAACAGTGGGATTGCTCGATAAGCATCATATTATGATCTGATTTTCTTCAGAAGAGGACCTCATATGTGCCTGGTCGAAGGCACCCCTACATTGCAATTGAGATCAATTTTTCTTGTTTCGATGGTCGTTCGATTTCCACATTAACCGAGACTCGACGTCTGCGGCAATTTGGGTTAGTTTCCCTAACCTTCCTTTTCCATTTCAAAACCCCTCAATTATCTGTATGCTCGGAAATATCCTCAGTCGGTATCATTGCTCGGATAGCAGAACGACAATAGTCTGTCACCCGGTTTGCTCGAGGATATGTGTGGAGATGGATGCGTCTAGGGTCCTATTTGACTACGTTTGGATTACAATCGGAGAATAATACCAGTGCATGCATAGAGTTATCTACAAAAGTTGGATGGATTTCTGTTTATCTTGTAAGCAGTTGGGGCATGCTGCTGAGGTCTATCGACAAAGACCATCAGTGTTGGTGAGTAGGGGATCTGGCTTGCATTTGAGGGATGGTTGTCTTAGGGACGGGCAAGACACGACTCAAATGGTGGGAAATGGGAAAGTTCCAATGGTTTGTGATCAGTTGTGACTAGTGGAGGAGGAGCGAATAGGTAGTGAGGTAGAGGGAAGGATTATAGAGGGTGTGGAGGAGGCACGAACGGGTAGTGAGGAAGAGGGTATAATTTCAGCGGGAGTGGAGACCCTTGACGTGGTTATGGAAACTCAAAAGGTCAATCCATTGGTGGTGGATGTGTTCAGTAGGCTGAAAAGAGATTTGGCCAGTTCCTCCATCCGGGGTGCTAAATATGGAGGGGGAGATTACCAGCCAGAGGTGATGAAGGAAGAAGACCATAGGAATGGGAGTAAAACAATTCTAGAGCAGACACCTATTGAAGGGAAGGTGGACATCGCTGGTTCAGTGGCTGAGAGGGAATGGGTATGTAGTGCGAAGATAAGAGAGGGGATGTAGGGGTCTAATATAGATGATTCTATTCCAGAAATAGGTAGGAAGGAAGGAGAACCAAGTGCACTTACCATGAGAAATATATTTGAAGGCCTTTCAGAGGATTGTTCTGAGCTCATTATTACAGGTGAGGGAGATGGAGTCGATGGGATGACTATCAACAGGAGTATACACCGACACTCTATTAATGAGGCTCTAAGCCCGAAGAGCACTAGGGGTCCCAGAAGAAGGAAGGGGAGGAAGGATTACTCTTCACTACCTCCTCCTATTAAGACTCTCTCGGAGAAGAGGATGAACGACAAGAGAACTGTGATAGAGCCTTTGATTCATTTGAGACTGGGGGAACAGGATTGTCAGCCCCTAGTCTTGATTTTATGTTCTATAGAAAAAGTGATTGAACATGTCCTATTGTTCAATGCTACTGAGGAGGAGGATACTAGGATGACGAGGAGATCTCTTGAGGTTCCCCTTACTGAGGAGAAATATTCCTGGATTGTCAAACAAGACTCAATTTTGGTAGGAGGATTCAATCATGGAAATATCAGTGTTGAGGAATACATACAGAATTGGGATCAACTTGTGTCGTCCTTTGAGAAGAGGATATTGGAAGAAGCATAATTATTCCTATCATCCTTAACTTGGAAGCTCTTTAGGGAAACAGACACGGGTAATATTAAATTTTTCATTAGAGACGTTGTTTAAGCTTGTGGTTTTGGTTGGCTCATGTGTGTGTTTGGGTTGTTTGAGCCATGGTTGCTTCGGGTTCCTTGCAGTTCAGTTTTTGCTTGTTTCCAGCACACTTTTGGACCAGCTCTGGTTGAGGATTGGTGCACTAAGTCTTCATTGATGCAGGTCTCTTGGAATTTGATGCTTGAGAGGGTATGGCTTCGCCATTGGTTCCGTTCCCATGCTTCTGCACGAGACTGCTTGCCAAGGGGTCCTGTGTCGGTGAAGATTTTTTGTTGGCATACTTGATGGGTTGGGGCGGTCCGATTGTTTGTTTTGGTTGTATGTGGTTTCTCACTTTCCCATTAAAAAGTGTTTTTTAATAATAAAAAGTAAATTTTAGTCAGTCATTGTATAAAAATTACTCTACAAAATCGTAGTTTTATGGGTTCTTAGTAATAATATTATTCAATTGATTTACTAGGGACATATTAAAATATCATATTTTTTTTTTTCATTTCAATATGGTTGTTAATTAAATACTAAGGATTTTTGGTTATGTGTTGCATTGGTTATTCATTTATTCCTATAATTAATGCATTGAAATTAATTAATAATGGGTGGGGTCTGAAATTATATTGAACCTTGAGGAATTGGTAGGCCTCACAAGGTAAACACTCTTGGGTTTTTGGTGTAACCTTTACCTATGTGTGTATAGTGTCTTTCCATGAGGCCTTAATTATATTCTTATGATGAATGGAATTATGCATCCAATCATCATGAAATCAGTCATTATTTTCCATGTGTTTCTTTATATTGTTATTTATAAATGGATTTATTACATTTTCCTGATATTAGTTAATTGGAATTTATAAATTCATATTTTTCCTATTATATAAATGAATAATTTTTAATTAAATGAAAACATCTATTGTATTCTACCCCTTATTAAGCTTTTGAGCTCATTATTTTTATGTTTACATTTCCAAAGGTTAAAAAGAATATTATTTTTTATGAAATTTCATAATGAATTCCACATCTGATGATTTTTTAAGAGATACTGAAAATATAATCTTATATATAGAGTCCCACACTTAGTAGGAAAAGTAAAAATTTGATTAAAAAAATTTGGGGTCTGTCAGAAATTTTTTTACTAACTTTATAAAACTATAAGCCTAAAATGTCGTAAGTACGTATGTAACTGAATAATTTTTTATTAATATTATATTTTTTATGTTTATGACTACATCACATCAATCGATATCATATAAGTATGAAATGAATATGTTTTTATCAAAAGAACAATAAATACGAATATACACTATAAAATTTGTTATCAAATTAGGGTATTGTATCTTTATAGATTTTGATATTATCTAATGAGGAAAATTTAAGTGTTTTTGATAAAATTGTGTGTTAATAAGAAGAAGTAAATCATAAGTCTAATGTTTTAGATACCCCTTTTGAGATCATATTTTATTGTAGTTTAAGGTTATATTTTGATATTTTTTGATATTTTTTTTGGATGAATCAGGGACTGAGATATATGTAGGAATTATTGATTATATATAAGTTGATTTTATTGAAAGTAAGGTCATTTTGGGAAAATATTAATATCTTATTGAGAGTATACAATATTAATATATATATTGATTGATATGTGATTAGTATTGTTTTGGGACCATTGTTGAAATTAAAATTTGGGAGCATAGGTTTCCCAAAATTTTCGGTATAGGATACATTAAAAAATATCATGGTTCAATTATTTTTTGGAAATTAAGACTAGAATATATTAGTTTAATCATAATGGATAAATATAAACATGGAAAAAGATCCTAAAATATTAATAAAGTGGTAAGTGTGTGGTGGTTTCATATCAATGATATTATGGAATGGATACAGAAAATGGTTATAAAAATTATATTTTATTAACTTAGGGGTAATAAATCTCAAAAGGATGGTTGGGTTTTCATACAATCTTTAACTACATAAAAACTAGAGGTCCTAACTGCACACTGCGGTTGACACTCCAGGTTGACATGTTTTTGAGGATTTAAAAGATCTCTATAAACAGTTGTGAAATATTGGAATACATTATCATACAATGAGTCATGAATATATTATTATAACATTTATATACTTTTATCGTTGATGGAAATTATACTTTTTGGGAATAAATTTATTAAAGGGGTAATTATTTAACTACAATATATTTTAGTAAGTGTTATCCTAAAAAATATTATTTTAAATTTCTTGTAACACACATGACATCAAACTAATTTTAAAAAAATATAATAATATGATAAAATTTCTCATACTTAAGATTACCATTATCATATATTCATTTATATGGTAGTTATAAATGAATGTAATCACATAAGGAAATAAATGTTGGATTGAGGAGAAATGGAATTGTGAGGTAGGAGCCTTCCATATGAGGCTCATTTTTAAGATCCTGAAAATAAATATTATCACTAGTATTTTCACTTGACCAAGCCCAATATGAGGTTTAATAAGTACATATTGGGGAATAAAATCTAAAAGAGAAGTTAAAGATTGTGAAATTCCCAATGAGACCAAAACTAGATGAATCATCACCCATGATGGCCATCATTTTCTATATTACCATATTATCTCATACAAAGGTCTTGAGGTGTTTTATATTGTTTTTTGGGTGATATAAAGAAGTAATTGTTAATTTAGTATATGTTATAATTATTAGTAATATATATAAGATTTAATTTTAAAATAAAATAATTTTTTTATGAATTTTTTTATTAGTTGTAGTCAATTTTTAATGTTATTAGTAAATGTAAAACCCAAATATTTTTCAAAATATTTTTCTTTAATTAATTTAGTCTTTTTTATATTTTTCAAATCATATAACATTGGAAATATATTTTTTATACAAAAGAACTCATTTTGGAATTAATTATACTCAACACGAAGTCAATCTCGAGCTACATGCAATAAATATATTATCTTTTAGTAAATAAATCATAATGTTAGGCTTTTATTACATAGAATATCAAGTCCATTTGATAACTTGCATCATATAGAAGGACACATTTTCACGAATAACAACATAATATTGATATTATTAAGAAAATATTATTATAGTTACCACTGAGCTATTGGAATGGATGTTACGAATAAGATTAAATAAATTATGAACATCTGATCAAGAAATATATATAAAATGAATCATTTTGTTTTCAATTATTTAGAAATTAATATAATAACAATTTGAGAATAAAGAAATTCCTTTTCTAAGAAAACCATTTTTCTATGTACAAAAATAATTTTATATCACTAAATTAAAAAAATACTTTTGATTGATGTTTTAAATAAAATTTCAAAATTATATATTCAATAAATATTTTTTTTACTCATCTATTAGATTTTATTAGTATAAGATAATAATAAATCCAATTTTATGAATAAAAAGATGTATTGTTATAAAAAGTAATTTTACTACCTTTTAACAGAGAACACAATTTAAATCATATTTTGAAAATTTTATAATTTTTATTTGAAAAATTAATCATAATTTTTGGAATTAGAATGTAAAAATTTTACTTGGGTAAATTTAGGGTTTTTTCTTTGAATTTTCATTTTTTAATGAATAGTGAAAACCAGTAAATTTTAATTAAAAAATACCTTTTCATCTAATTTATTTATATAGTTAAATTATATTTTAGTTTTTTTAAAGATTAAATAGATTAATTTTTCATCAATTAATCCAATTTTTTTATTTCAATCAATTTTAAATTTAAATTGGTTATAAAGGCATTTCAATCTTATGAACATTTTTAATTTAAAAACCCACTTTATCCTCCCTTTTACGAGATTACATTTAAATTAATTTATGTATCATAAATGAGTAGAATTTTTAGAAATGGATTAAATATTTTTAATTAACCTTATTTATAATTTTTAATGATGTCATATAAATTTTTTATAAAAAATATTAGTGAAAGGGAGTAAAATTAATTATAGTGATTAAGAGAAAAATTAGTATAACAAAGGACTAAACATTAAACGCAAGGGAGAAAATGACCTAGAAACCTATACAAAATACAATTTATTGAAATAATTCTAACATATCTTATATTTTATATATTTTTTACCATTAATGTATCCACATGACTTGGGAAAAATATGGATGAAATTCCCTTATAAAAAATTTACAAGAACACCTCTCCTCCTCCACTATAAAAAGGAACTGGCCCCACCCAATTATTCACACCTCTCAAGACTTTTGTATGACCAAAAATATAATCATATAATCTAACAAAATAACCCCATCCATATTATATTCCCCTCTTTGGGAATAAATCCAACCAAAGAATCCATTTGTTTCAAACTAATGGGAGTTACTTAGAGATGAGGTAACATCTTTTCTCAAGATCCTTTATTTTATTTTCATTATCCTCCCCATAAATTATTCTTATTCCCTGATTATATAATAAACTGATTGTGCAAAATATACTTATATTTTTTAATTATATTTTTTATAACTACACTTACATTCAAATCCTTTATTGGGTAATGAACATACAGTTCTTGTGTGTGGCAAACTACCGCTTCACAAAATGATGTTGTTCATTTTTCTTTACCAACTCTCATGGATGGGAATTATGAGGGAAAATATGTTTTTATATCATATATAAGATATTTATGATTTATTTATTTTTATGTAATTATTATATAAGAACATACATTCCTGCTTTCTATTTTTTGTAAACACGTTAACTTGTTTTTTGACATGTGGACTACTACCTCTTGAAATCAATGTGATTCATTCACACACTACATGAAATGTATTAAGGATGGGTTTAGTGAAATTATATGATATATTTAAAATAATAATTCTACTATAATTGCATTATATATATATACCTATATGTCATTTCCATTTTTTCTTTAAAATCAATAATGAAATGGAAACATAATTCATGAGTATGTATGACCTTCCATCTCCATGAATGATATATTCCATTTCATATTTATATATTTTATAAATTTTTATAAATAAATATTTACTAAGTATTTATAATTGTAAGGACCCGGAACTGAACATCCACTCGAACAGTGCTAAACGGGTGAGGTGCTCCAACCTTAGGCACACCTCCCCAAATGCCAAAGGCTGTCGACTACCAACGAGGGTCTTATAGGTATAGTGAAGAGGCTATACCCTCTCGTATGTTAATAATAATGGTACTGGTCCAAGAATAACAATAAATATGCAGTAGAATAAATGACTAATCACACTTGAACCAGACCCACAAAGTAGAAGCACATTCAATATCAAAAAATTGCGGAAGTAGAGAATATAAAAAACAGCAGTAGAAATAAACACAACAACAGCAGAAATAAACACAATAGCATGATCATCACTTGTAACTACTATTGAACCACAAAACATGCATCCAGAATAGGTAATACATATCTAAATATAAAGGGTTCCAATGGCTAGCCAACTATATCTACAAACAAGCATGCTGATACAGGAAAGTACGCAAAACACAGTAAACTCTAGCTAGGAACGAACTCAAGTTCCATACCAATTCCATGAAACATATAATACAACTCAGCTCTGGAAGCTGGCCTCTTACCTGCACATAAATCCATAAAGTCTGCACGTGTCCCGAAGAGCCCGTGAGGGTTGTGATATGAATCAAAATATGATACCACCCAATGGGGCATACCTAATATATGTGTTTAAGAAGACATGCATCTATAAATAAATCAGTGAACAGAACGATGTACAAATAACACAAACTCCACAGGTGCTCTCCAGCCACCATTGAGTGACACCTGCTTCAGCCAACGTCAGAATCTCTGTCATGTAACCCGGCGCCATGTGCCCCCTGACACTACATGTCTCAAGTACCGACGTCCCGATGACACTCTCAACAGTAGTAACCCAGAGGAACAACGATGTCTATCCGCAAATAAATAATCGGAGGGACAGAGATATCTACCCTCAAACAACATAACCGGAGGGACATCGATGTATGCCCTCAAATAATGTACCTAGAGGGAAAACAATATCTTCCCTCTAATAAATTACCCAGAGGGACAGCAATGTCTAGCCTTAAATAATGGAAAGCCTCTACCCCCAACCTGATATCCTCAATGATATCCCCTGAAGGCACCTCACCTTCCATGTGGCTTCCTACAACAAGCACCCCCAAACCAAAAGTACCTAAACTGCAACTAACAGGGACCTCTACAAACACGTGTGGTCAAAACCACCTCATCACAGAGTCTCTCTTTCTGCACACTACTCAAAGTTTCCAGGTGAGCGGTAATCAACAAAATAGTACCCATGGAACAACACCTCTAACACCTCGTGTCCCTGTGACCATGCTGCTCAAGTATGATGGCCTGGCCATCCCAGTAAGCCAGGCCATGCCCAACCTGACAGTCATCCTACCTCAAACTGATGCCCAATCCCGTGGTTAGAACCACCCAACATAACCCGGGCCAAGCCCAACCTATGATCAACATCACTCAAGAATATTCGGGCCATGCCTAACACAACTAAAAAGGGTTCCAACATATTCAATTCAGCAATTACATATATAATACATATAAATAGAACACATAAACATGCAAAAAAATCTAAACAGGTTATTTGCACTAAACAAGCACTGTCCCATACAAGAACAAAGGTCTTTAAGGCCTATAACAATTTATATCAAGGTTTAATAACTAAACTCAATAGTTTAAAACAATATAATTCAATTAATACCATTTTGGCACCCCTGACCAAAATTCACCAATCTAGCAGTGACCCCTCACCCAGCCCCACTCAAGAAGAATAGGTAAAGGGCATACCCAAAGGTATTCAATCTGTTAATGAACAAGTAAATACACAATACCAGATAAAAAATGGGGCGCACTCAAAATAAATGAAAATGCGTCAAAGGAAGCGTCACCCAAATGACCATGAAAACATCAAAAAGAGGTATGCACCATCTATCTGAGACTCATAAAATGCTACTCCTCCGTTAACAACTTCCAATTAGGTCTAAAACGTGGTATATCTACAAAAGAATCAAAACCACTCAAACCCCTATAACTCATTCTTGAACAGAAATCAAACAAAAGAGCTCAAGAGGAATCAATGCCTTATAGAGGGGGTTCCAATGGATCAAATTGTGATCGAAACGGAGTTCGGACGATGATCCTGGAGGGATTTGATGTCCCGTCCAGCTTGGTTCACAATAGCCGGCAGAATATTGAGGTTCTGCCTCAATACGAGGCTACTACCCATTTCTAAACGGCATGTACTTCATGACTACATGCTGTTCATATCATTTAACTATTCATATGGTGGCTGGAATTCATTCGACTTACTTTATAGATGTTACTGAAATGAGTACTCAATGTGTACTTAGTTTTTCTTCTCTTCCTCACCGACTTACCCACATACCATGTATATCCCTCATACATGGCCAGACTACATGAAATGTCCAAGGGGGACACAACATGTACGTGGTTTAAAAGATTTCACCAGGACAACATGCCTACAAGACATGTATATTCCTCATACACGGTCAGACAACACGACGTGTCCAAGGGGGACCCGATATGTACATGGTTTAAATTATTCCACCCAACCAACAAGCCTTCATGCCATGCATAGCCTCCACATGCTCATGGGTACGTAGTGTGTCAAAAACAACAGGCCGTGTAGTAAGAAATTTCTACACGGTCATCACACGACATGTACTCGGTGAGCATACGGCTGGTCACTCGCCTAACATATACACGGCTTGTTTTCTGGAAATTTCCAGAAACTGCCCATTTTCTCCAGTTTTCTCCGGGACAAGTCAAAAATTCAAACATGGTCGGGATTTTGACCCGTTCTAAAAACCCAAGTTCTTATAATCTCCCAACCTTAATATATCTCATCCACAAGCTATTAAACGAAACCTGGAGATGACACCGAACAAAACACCCCGATCAAGGTAACCCGGTCTTCCCTGGTCTCATAGGTCTTAGATAAATTCCTCAAGGGGATCCCCACCTTAGGAATCTCCTAACTCAGTCTCAACATGACAAAACTCAAAACAAGGGTTCACTAACCTCTTTTCCAAATGCATAGTCCTTTCCCGACGCATCATCTCCCCTTCCCCTTATTAGTGCTCCTGTGTCGTTACCGACACCCAATGTATCGTGAACCGCATTGGTGTCCGCCACCACGAGGTCCTGCATCCCATGGACACTAAAAAATGAACCTAGTTCCTAGCAACTCATGTAACCCGCATCCTCGATGCCCCGATGCCCAAGTCACCTCAAGTAACATGCATCCTCGATGCCTTGATTCCCACGACACCTCATGTAATCCACATCCCTGACGCCCCTAATGCTACACATCTCATACTTTTATATAAATATATAACACACCCGATATGGTGTCAATCCCACTGACTAGCGTCTAGTCAGTCCACATAGATCCTGTGCATCACATGCACTCAAAATGGACATGCCTCTACAGTTCATGCCAAAAGTAAACATGGAAATCATGGCCACACCCATGGTGTACCTATAACCATTGTCGGTTCACTATCCTGCTTTGCCTCTGGTAGCTCCACAACATGCACCTGGCCTGAAGTACAACTGCCTAATACCTGACCTCCCTGCGGTGCTGCTCCAACCACCAGCCACTGACCCCTCAGCTAGATCCCACTATCTCTGTCACGTCCTCCACATGTAGTTGAACCTCAGATACCCTCTCCTAGTACCGAACCTAAACCAACTCCAAATGCCACTGTCTGTCCTGGTCCCTGCCGTCCTGCTGTCTGAGAAGGTTGCCTACAAAACCTCTCCAGATTCCCGACCTATTCACATGCCTAAAACTACTTTGGAGGCCTATCGTACTGATTCCGAACATGCCCTGGCTATCCACACTGAAAGAAAACCACATAAGAAATTCTACGAGGTGGTCTAGCTGAGTCCTTTGCCTAACTACCTTGCTGAAAGTCATCACGTCCTCACTTCCTACTGTCCGAACCCTCATCTAAAGCCGTCGTCCGGCCAACCTGAGGCATATCCCTCTGGTTTCCCTCCACTATGAGTGCCTAATTCACCACCTCTAAAAAAGAACCCAGCCTGAAGATATTCACCTAGTCCTGAATGGTGTGTCGTAAGACATCCTCGAAGCACCTCACCGTAGACGAATCATCGCTTACCATACTAGGTGCAAAGTGAGACATCTCAGTGAATGTAGCTACCTAGTCCATGACAGACATGTCTCCCCACTGTAGACTACAGAAATCCTGAGCTCTCTCAGCTCTCAGTGTATCTGGGTAAAAGTGCTCAAAGAACCTATCCTTGAAGTCCATCCATGCCATTCCCTCATGCCTGTGAGCCTGAACATGCACATCCCACAAACGCTCTGCCGGTTCTCACAACATGTATGTTTCCAGCTTGACCCTCCGCCCTGGAGGTGTCTCGAGTTGCTTGAAGATCATCTGGAGGCTCTCTATCCAGTTCACAACTACCTACAGACCACCCTCACCCTGAAAAAGCGGTGGGTGCTGCGACTGGAACTCCCGCGTCAGATAGGCCATAGATGACTCTATACCCTGCGTGCCTCTGTCGATCCCCTGAAAGACATGCACTAAGCTAGCTCGGATCTTCTCATCGAGCCATGGTCCGAATGCTTCCAAGCCCGGCTGCTATCCTGCCTACACTGGATCCTGAACTTGATTCTATCCCTGAGCCTGTACCTGTGGAATCCTGCTCTGCCTACACCGAATCCTGAACCAAATCCTTCACCTACGGCATTGTACCATATCCTATCTAACGCTCCATCTGAGTCACCCAAAAAGGAACCCCTTGAATACCATAAATCGTTAGATAACCCATATATATATATATAACAATATATATTCAATTCAGATAAGAAAGAAGTAAAAGGTAGCACATAACTACCACCCTTACTCTCCCCACTACAATTATTCCCCACTGCATCCCGACCTCATGGCCTCCTTTCCCGCCCCTAACAGAGCCAAGTATCAAAAATTACCTTGGGTCATGCCCATCCTGACAACCCACAATGCCTCAAACCGACTACCAAGTCCCCCAATACTGCTAATCAAAATCACCTCATCCAATAGTACCTTCTACCTCGTACAAGAGCGAGACCCAAATACCCTGTCACATGAAATTATACTAAAATATAAGCATGGAAAAAAATTGGAACAACAAGAAATTCTATCAATAATTTCACCTATTCACATTTCAAAGGATACAAAGCATGGCAATTGATTTTATTCGCATGGTATTATCACTTCACAAATCATACATGCAATTATGAAATTGAAATACCTAAAAAGCTTCCTATCAAAATCCCAGCAAACAAGCCTTGCCATTTCGGTCCAAGGCACAATTCTCCCTTACCACACTAGGTCAAGGGTTACATATGACAATCAGTAACATCACACACCAAGTGAGCCACCGAGGTGGAAATAATATAAACTATAATATGTGAAAAGAACAAACTGCAATTCCCACCCATGAAAAATTGGTCCATCCCTCGTACCTAAGGCTACAGGAACCCACACACAAGCTAGAAACCCAGTTCCAATAACAACCTATCTCCAGTCTACCATATCCCAAATAGTAAAACAAGTAGAAAATAAAATAGAAGTCTTAATCTCATTAGTATCCAACAAAATACTGCTACTAAATCCATGTCAAGAACTCTTCTCATACCACTTTGTAACGAACTGGACCTGAAAAACCACCCAAACATTGCTAAACGGGTTGGGTGCAACTACCTTAGTCGTACCTCCCCGAACTCCAAGGGCTTCCAACTAGCAGTGAGGGTCTTATATGTATAGTGGGGAGGCTATACCCTCTCAGAGAATAATAATAATGGTACTGGTCCAAGTATAACAATAAATATGCAGTGGAATAAATGACTCAACAGACTCAAACCAGACCCATAGAGTGGAAGCACATTAAATATCAATAAATAGAATAAGCAATAAATATAAACAACAACATCAGAAATAAACACAATAGAAATGGAAATAAGCACAACAACATGCTCATCACTTGTAACTACTACTGAACCAAAAAACATGCATCCAAAGAAGGTCATTCATATCAAAATATAAAGGGCACCAATGGATAACCAACTGTAGCTACAAACAAGAATGCTGATACCAGAAGGTACGTAAAACATAGTAAAATCAAGCTAGGCAAGACCTCAAGGTCCATACCAATTCCATCCAACACCTAATACAACTCAGCTCCTGAATCTGGCCTCTTACTTGGATGTAAATCCATAAAGTCTGTATGCATCCTGAAGGGCCTGTGTAGGGTGTGAGATGAATATCAATAGGATACCACCCAAGAGTGCATACCTAATATATGTGTTTAAGAAGAAATGAATTTATAAGGAAAGCAGTAAACGAGAACGATGTAAAAATAACACAAACTCCACTGGTGCTCAGCAGCCAACATGGAGTGTCACCTGCTTCAGCCAACGCTAGAATATCTATTATGTAACTCGACACCATGTGCCCCCTGATACCGCTTGTCTCAAGTATTGATGTCCCGAAGGCACACCCAATAGTAGAAACCTGGAGGAACAACGATGTCTATCCTTAAATAGGTAACCAGAGCAATAACGATGTCGGCCCTCAAATAACGTAACCGGTGGGACATAGATGTCTGCCCTCAAATAAAGTAACTTGAGGGACAATGATATCTAACCTCTAATAAAGTACCCAGAGGGACAGAGATTTCTACCCTCATATAACGTCGTTCCTCTTCCCCCTACCCGATAGCCTCGATGCTATCATTTGAAGGCTCCCCACCTTCTATGTGGCTTCCTACGACAAGAACCCCCAAACCAAAAGTACCTAAACCGCAACTAACTGGGGCCTCTACCCAAAAAAGTGGTCAAAAACACCTCATCATAGAGTATCTCTGTGTGCACAATACTCAAAGTTTTCAGGTGAGAGGTAAGAAAAAAAATAGTACCCAATCCACAACACCTATGACACCTCATGTCCCTGTGACCATTCAACTCAAGTCTGATGGCCTTGCCATCCCGGTATCCCGAGCCATGCCCATCCTGACAGTTATCCTGCCTCATACCAACACCCATGATTCCCAATTCCATGGTCAGAACCACTCAACGTAACCTAGGCCAAGCCCAACCTATAATCAGCATCACCCAAGAATAACCGGGCCATGCCCAACACAACCAAAAAAGGGTTCCAACATATGTAATTCAGAAATTACATATATAACACATATAAACAGAACACATAAACTGGAAAAGCAATATAAATAGTTTATTTTCACTAAGAAATCATTGTCCTATAACAGCACAGTGGTCTTTAAGGCCTCCTACAATTTATATCAAGGTTTAATAACTAAACTCAATAGTTTAAAATAATATAATTCAACTAATACCATTTTGGCACCCACATCCAAAATGCCCTAATCAAGCAATGACCCCTCGGCTGACCCCTCTAAAGAAAAATAGGTAAAGGGCATACCCAAAGGTATCCCATAGGTCAATGAACAAGTTAATATGCAATACTAGATAAGAAATGGGTCCTGCTCAAAATACCCGAAAACGCGCTGAAGGCCGTGTCACCCAAATGACCACGAAAACACAAAAATATGTATGCAACACCTACCTGAGACTCATACGATGCTACTCCTCAGATAACAACATCAAATTAGGTCTAAAATGTGGTAGATCAATAAAAGAATGAAAATTGATCAAACCTCTATAACTCATTCTAGAATAGAAATAAAATAAATCAGATCAAGAGGAATCAAAGCCTTGCCAAGGGGGTTCCAATAGATCAAACCGTGATTGAAACAGAGTTCAAATGAATATCTGGGATGGATTTGAATTCCTGAATGGATTGGTTTGTGAAACCTAGCGGAATATTGAGGGTCTGCCTCAATAGGAGGCTACTACCAATTTTAACAAAAATAAAAAGAAACTACACAGCCTGTACTTCATGACTACACACCGTTTATATCATTTAACTATTCATATGGCAGTTGGAATTCCGCCGAATTACTTTCCAGATCCCACCGACATGAGTACACGGCGTATAACTAGGGGTACACGGCGTGTACTTAGTTTTTCATCTCTTCCTTGCTAAATTACCCACACACCATGTATATCCCTCATACACGACTACACTACATGGTGTGTCCAAGGGGGACACAATGTGTACGTGGTTTAAAAGATTCCACATGGCCAACATTCCTGCACACCTTGTATATTCCTCATACATGGTCAGACTACACGGTGTGTCCAAGGGGGACATGGCGTGTATATGGTTTACATGATTCCACCCAGCCAACAGGCCTACATGCCATATATGGCCTCCACATGGTCAAGGGTACACGATGTGTCGAATCCTACATGCCGTGTAGTAAGAAATTTCTACACGGTCATCACACTTCATGTACTCGGCGAGCACATGGCCGGTCTCTCTCATAACATATGAATAGAATGTACTTAAAGTACATGGAATTTAGTTTGGAAATTTCCAAAAACTTCCCTTTTTCTCCACTTTTCTCCGGGATAAGTCAAAAATTCAAACAGGGACGGGATTTTGACCCGTTCTAAAAACCCGGGTTCTTTCAATAATATTTATATAACGTTTTTGAAAAATTATTTTTATATCACTATATATATTCTATAAATATGTAAATCATTATCTACATAATCTGACTAAGAATAACAATGCAAATAATATATGCAAAAGTAGATATTACCAGAAACATAACATTAACATGGAGTTATTAATAAATGGGTTTTATAAAGTCATAGAGAAATCATATATGGTACAAGATATAATAACATGGTTATTTGTTATATTTTAAATACACTTTTATTTATTATACATGAGGTTTGAACATGTACAAATAAACTCAACACTTATAGAAAGGGAATTTCATCTCATTTTATATTTTCATGAGATACGTGTCATATCCACCACTCGATTATTTTTTATGGTGTACATACTATCCTATTACATGTTATATAATTAATTTAATTTATTTACTGATATTAAAAATTGATATTATTTTTTAAGGGGGATCATGATTCTAAAATTACTCAATTAGTAAGGGTTTCCCCGTCTCACTATCATATTTGTGAGACTTATGTATTATTCACCACTCATTTAATTTGTGTGGTGTATATATAAAACATGAATGTATTATTTGATTATAATAAATAAATTTATGGTAATTTTTATATCCATTTTATTATATTTAATTCATGGGGTTTATGGTTCAAAATTTTCCAAATTAGTACAGTAATTTTGCCTCAATCTGATATCATTGAGATACATGGCATGTTATGAACATATATTATTATATAGGGTGTATATACTTCCCATTGACATTTTATATCATTAATATCCTTATTTTATTGTGATTTTAAGGTTAATGTGATTTTATTCATTCATGGGAAGTAAGATTCAATGTTACCAATGTGGTGAAAGTGTATTTCTAAAATCTCATTGTTTATCGAGATTGTTTATTATTATTATTCAAATGATAAAATCATATGAAAAATCTCTTATAAAAAACCATTAATTTTATCCTCCTCTAGTTATTAATGTTATATAAAATTAATGATATCATTTTTCTACTTTTGGTATATAAGATAATTAAAAATGTTTTTATGAAAATCCAACATTATTTCATTATTTGGTAGGAAATCAATGTTCTTTCAAAACTATGTTTTCTAAAAATATTTTAAAAAATGTTATAATTTTATCATAAAATGTTTAATGGAATTTTTACCCATGTTTTACTTTTTTTTAAACTATCTTAAAAAGGAATCTCCTTTTCATTTTCTGATCGAGGAATTTTTTAAACATTTACGGTGAAAAAGGAATGTTTCGAATGCATGTATTTATCCTCCCTCATGACCATACTTAATTCAAATATTTTTTTAAAAGTATACAAGATTTATTTTTATGAAAATTTATTTTTTGAATATTCTGTAAATTCATTATTTTTAATGTGGTTTTCAAATAAAAAGGATTTTAATTTTTTTATGATTCAGGAAGTGTTTAAATTATTTTTTTTTAAAATATTACTTTAAATTTTTTCAAAGACACATTCAAATAAAAATGGTTTGAAAGATATTTTACATTTAAAAAGAGTTTCATACGTTTTCTATCTTCCATTATATGTCTTAAAGTTAATTTTCATTGAAAATGGTTTTGAAATGACTTTATGTTTTTCAAACCATTTTTTAAAGAAGAAAGGTTATTTTCTTTAATAAATGTTTTATGTGAAATACTAAAGCATTATTTAAAAGAAAATGATTTATTGAAAATGATTTTAAATGAATTTATATTTTTATACTAAATGTTCCATATGATGTTTCAATGTACTTCTCTATATAAACTGACATACTTTGATATTGTTATGTTTTACTTGGGATATAATCCAATAATAACATTCATATTCTTCCTCGAATGGTTTATTATTAGATAAAATATTGTTTATAAAACCCATTCATCTTCCATGGGTTATATAATTTTGAAACCTGTTTATTATCATGAGATATTATTTAATTAGATGACAATGAAACCTATCTCTTTTCTATAGGTAATGATATGATAATATGTTATGATACCCATTTCATTTCATGGGTTATGATAGAATTTTTATGAAACCCATATCATTTTATGGGTCATGATATGGTGAATGTTTTATTATCTTATGACACATGTATATATGATTTTATTATGTGATTGGTTTGACCTATATACCATTTCAATTCATTGGGTAAATATTTACATCTCATGAGATAATTATGTGAAACAAGTCGATGATCTTGATCCAAAACGGGATACAGGAGTGTCTTGATCCAAAATGGGAAATAGGTATACCCTGATCCATTATGGGAAGATGTTGAAACCTGATATGTCACATATGGTTTTTTATCCCTTTATTCTTTTTTACTTTTGGATATCTTTTTCATCTCGATTTTGGGGTGTGATGGGGTTAACATTTCATGTTCATATTCAATTTATCTTTGGTCTTGAGGTTATTCACCATCTTCCTTTGGGAGTTTTTATTTAAAAATATTATGTATTGGGATTTAATGTAGGTGGCACATAGTTTGCTCATGGTTATAGGAAATAGTATGAAACACTCCAGGAAAGGGGTATGCCTTGGGATACATTAGGTTGATCGAACATGGCTCACACACTATTAGTAAAACTATATGGTAATCATGCGGGGAGGTTCTATCCTGTGAAAAAACCACGTAACATGGTTTACCCTATCTATGCAGCCAAACCATGTGATTTTCCCAAATCATAAATATTATGAAATTACAATTCTACCATTTTCAGGATTTAACCCCAAAATTACCATTTTCTTATTACCCTAGTTCGCGCAACCCAATGGATTCTCCTCCCTCCTTCTCCATTCTACCTCCTACCTCAAATGGCATGGATCTAGTTTTTCTTCATGGTTTTGGGAAATATTTCATAAGTGGTTATCCTAGTCACTTCTCCCAATTCCATATCATTAAGATTCCACATGATTTCTTCTCCTCCTATGGTTTCGTGTATCTAGGGTTTATGTTTCCATTTTTTTATATTCGGGGGTTTTCAATGTAACAGCCAAGTGTTTTTATGAAATATTTTCTTTAAATAATTTAAATTCTTTAATAGCTTGGGTTACACGTAATCTTGAGGTTAAACGAACAACAAGATGGAATTGGTATAAAATGAAAATAATAACTTAGCTGTTATGTTATAAGGAATAAATAAAACTAATTTATGAAAATTTATGGTGAATTGTTTTGGAACCAATTATTTATAAAAAAATACAAACCAATTAAATGTAAATCAAATATTTTAATTTTTCATTAATAAATTAAGTTAATTAAATTTATTAAATGAAATTAATGAAATATATATTTCATATATTTGATAAAATATTGTTTATATTCATCTAATAGATATTTTTGTAATATGATATGAATAAATCACATTTTAAATATAAAAACCTACAATTTTCAAAAGGGTAATTTTACCGCCTTTTAATAGATAACCTTTTTTAAATTAAAAAAAATTAGCACATTAATAATTTTTATATGACAAAAAAACTTATTATTTTAAATAGGGATATAAAAATTAACTTTGGATGAATTTTCAACATTTTTTTATAACATTAAAGTTTTGATGAATAATAAAAATATACTAAATTTGAATTGAAAACAACTTTTTTGCATCGAAATAATTTATATGGTTAAATTATATAATTTAATGGTTTTAAATTGTAAATAGATTATTTTTTATAAATTAATATTATGTATTTCATTGGAATTAATTTTATATTGAATCCAGATATACAAATATTTCAATCTTTTACAATGTTTTAACTCTTAAAAAACTCATTTTATCATTTCGAATATGATATTAATTTTAAATTAGTTACTGAATATTATGTGTTTTGAATTTTTAAAAATTGATTCCATATTTGTAATTAGTTGGTCCAAATTATGTTAATATTTTTTTTAATTTTTGGGCATTATGAATAGAATCTTCGGTAATTTTTATTAATACCGTAAACGGGTAAATAAAGTATTTAAGGGTAAAAATAATGTTATAAAATTACCCTAACATTTTTAGTAATATAATTGGTTATGTTTTTTATGACCTAAATCATACTTTGGTCGAAATGGTATCCTTTGGAAGCCACTTGGATTAGATTAAGACAATTAATTTATTTTATTTAAATAAAAGCAAAATATGTCTTACTTAAATTTTAATAACTATATCATTTTAATATGTAGTTATACAGATGATAAATTTTACTATTATTACTCATTTAAGATCAAATATTTTTTATTTATCAGGTAAATTTATTTTTACTTTTTAGTAAATAATTAATAACCTTAATAGATTACACATTAATGATGCAAAAATTATTTAATTGAAGAGAAATAAATAAAATGATAATTATTAAAATGATAATAACCATTAAAAGATAAGAAAACTTGAAAAATCATAATGGATGGGTATTTATCAATCATATTCATCCAATTATTGAGTTATTGAATATTTGAATCCATATAGAAGAGATTTTGACAATTATAATATTTTATATAAAGTTATGTTAAAGTTGTCACATTCATGTTTTAATAAATATAATATTTTTAATGTAGGTTTTTTTTCAGGATATATATTTTACTATAAGTATTATTATTAAATATTTAGGATTTATATTTGTTATAGTATTTTATTTTTAATTTTTTATTCAACAAATATGTATGTTATATAATTACACAAAACTGATGTAGAAATTATTTTATTAATAGAGATAATAAATAAATGTTAAAAAAATTATTAAAATAAATATAATTTTTGATAATTATTATATCCAATGAATTTTTTACCTAAACTTGACTTCTTATTAATATAATAAAATATTTGGTTTTATGTTAACTTATTATCATCATTTTTTTAATAATCAATTAATTGAATAGTATCATAATTGACACTATTGATTAATTATCAAAATAACGTATTATTACATTTTTTAAATGGAAGAAAACATTTTTTTAAAAAATATATTAATTATTAAATAGTTGAAAATACTTTTAATTATTCATTTATGTTTCAATTTACATCAAATATGTAAATATTAATATTGAAGTATTTGTTACCTCAGTTAAAAATTAAATATAATAACCAAGTGTTAATTAAAATGATTAATAATGAATTGTAATAAAATATTA
This sequence comes from Viscum album, assembly GCA_963277665.1. NCBI lineage: Eukaryota > Viridiplantae > Streptophyta > Magnoliopsida > Santalales > Viscaceae > Viscum > Viscum album. Next base: position 1,809,051,833 of record OY728160.1, read on the forward strand.
TATAAAATGTATTGTTTTATGATACTATAAACTTATCTCATCTCATATCATATTAGAAACTAATATATTTTTGATGTTTTTGGATGTGGTTTGAATTTATTACAAATTAATATTTTTGGAAATTCCAAAGGTGACCCCAACCTCAACTATAAAAGAGAACATCCTACCTCATTTATTTATAATTAATTGAGCCAAAAATTCTTCCATACCTTTCCCATTTTCCTTCTCAATATCCATAGTAAAATTCTTGAGGGTATGGTATTCTTAAAAGACCAACTTTAGTGCCTTTAAGAGAACATTTAGGGGGAGCTCACCGAAGAAGAGGTAATGTCCTTAATAAACTCTCTAAAGATCATTTATTCTTCAACTTCATCTCCCTTTGTTGTTTCCATTATTAATTAATTACTCCAGTATCACCAATATATTGAGATTTTATTATTGTTATAGAACAAACTTATTCAACCTTCTATCCATCCTACGAAAAATGTTATTGCCACGTGTGAGCACATATGGATTACCGTCTCTACACCGTGGAGTAATATTTTTTTCACCACCACTTTACATGGATGGGTATAAGGATGGAAATAAAAAATATATTTTATTATTATAAAAAAATTATTTATTCCTTAACAACATATATATCATCCTCTTGTATACCATTTAATAATTAAAGGAATTACATCATCGCTTGTGCGTACGTATGGCCTACTGTCTCCACAATGAGATGTGATTAATTCAACATGATATCCATTAATGAGTGATTATAAAAATGAATAGATTGAATAGATAATGTATATATTAAATTAATTTCATTTTGGAAATGATATAACTATAACCTATGAAGAATAATCAAAACTTATACGACAAAAAAAAGTATAAGAAAATGATGTCATTTATACCTGAATAATGAGTAATAACAAAATGTTATTAATAAATGGATGATAATATGAAAATATATGATATCATAAAAATTATCATCCCTATGTAATAAGTCAATTAAGTTATTTAAATCATTATATTGGAGGTTTAGATATATACAAATGATATCAGACCTATGGTAAGGGAAAATTTCACAATCTCATTATTATTGAATATTATTTATATGTATGTATTTACCAAGCAATATTTGTCATCCACATCCATTTTTCCTAATTATATAATATTATTTATATTCTTCTATATTTTTTTGAATCTATTTTTCCTATGGGTTAATTTTTATTAGATGGTATGAAATGATTCTTTTGTTATTTTTTGATACGAGGTACTTTTTGACTTATCTGAAAAATGTACAAGAAGAATGTTTTCTTTTTAATTTTAAGAAATGAATGGATTTACATATAAATAACAGTATATTTCCATGAATATTAAACTTAAAAAATTCTATGTTATTCTAAAATAAATTCTTTTCTTTTAAAATTGGGTGGTAGTTTGGGAAAAGAAAATGTTTCTGATGAAGAAAGGATATCTTTCTTTAGAATTAATTTCAAGTGTTGTATCAAAATTATTTTCCATTTAAGATGGAATTATTTAATTAGGTTTTGTTTCAAGTATAATATCCCTATTATTACTATGTTTCATTATGTTTATAAAGGAATGATATTTATAAAATCCATTTTTTTAAATGAACTATGTTATAATCAAATGATGTTTAAAAAACCCATTTTATTCCTTTGATTATGCCATGATGAATGGTGTATGTTTTTGTGGCACATATAAGAATTATTTCATTATTAGATGGGTAGGAACTATATATCCCTCTAATTCATTGGGTAAAGATTTATGTCTTTTGAGATAGATATTTCTGGAATGATAAATGATCTTTGTTCAGTAATAGAGGTCTGGAACGAGAAGTAAACTCAGTTTAATAATGAACATTGTCTACTATGATGGTCTTTCCAATGAGGCATGAATTATATGAAATGATTTACTATTCTCATGTGTATGCCAAAAATTCTATGTATTATGTTATGGATTTTTGAAATATGTTCATTGATTCTTTAAATTTTTTATGATTTATCCCATGACAAGATATCCGGATCTTTCATATAAAGGATAAGATTTTGAAATTTTATGTTCTTATTTATTTTGATCATGATATGATTGATATTTTTCTAGATCACCATTTATAATCACATGAGCTCACACATTCTTATGTTTCTTTTCCCCAGGTTATAATGAAGATTATTAGTAATATTTATCAAAAATGGGTTTAGATATGAATGAATAAGTGGGAGACAATGTATATGTCCTATGAACTAGTTGTCTATGTTTCTAATTTTCTAAAGACACTAAACCTATATGGTCTTGGAGTGGGTTTGTTATGTATTATAATGAATATTATTCAATTTTTATGTAATATCTATATATGTAAATTATGGGTTCTTATAATTGGTATCAAAGCAAAGGTATAGTTATGATTTGGAAACTGAGATGATAAATCCTTAGTAAGAACCATAAGGATATGTCAGAGAATAGTTTACAATACTAGTGTCTTAGAAATGATCATGAATAACCTAGGATAAAACCTAGTGTCCTAAATTTAACTTTTATTCTTGATTATGTGGTTTTTCTATTATGATTAGAGTTTATCAAACTATGATTCTTAGTTTTAGTCAGTGGATAGAACCTCAAGGATCCACATTAATGTTAAATGTGATGTGAAATGAAATTATTATCCTCCTAATAAACCAAATGTTCTAGGAGCGGGAATGAACAAATTTTTCCTATGCTCATACATATTTCTCAACCTATTTATTAAGTAGGACTTTCAAACGAAAAAGGAGGGAATTTTTTTTGTTGAGTCCTTAATGAGGAAGCGACCACCTTATTTTAGTGGGTATTCTAATCCATTAATGGTTGAACAAAGGATTAGTACCAATAAAAGGATAATTTCTATTATCCAATGTTCAGAACATGATAAATTCATCCTGATTGTATATCATTTGGATAGTGAAGTTGATCAATGGTGTAATATTATAATGAATATGAGGAAAAGAGATGAAATTGAATCCATGTAATGGGTTATGTTCAAGAACGTATTTTTCAATAATTACATTACTCGTATTATTTGAGAAAATATTGAGAATGAGTTCCTTGAATTTAAGAAAAAGGATGATTAATATTTTGGTAGCTACGAAGAAAATGTTACAAGACCTTCAAGGTAAACTTCTGTAATTATTATCCAACCTAAGAGTAAAATTGATCGATTCTTTAGTGCCCTAAAACCAAGTCTCTGAAAAGAATTACCCATAAGGGTCTTCAATAGTTATGATGAAATTGTTCGATGTGATTTCATGGTTATGATAGATATTAGAGTAACCCATCAGTCCTATGGGTTAGATAAGAAGAGAAAAATAGAATTCAATGGAAAATATAAAGACCTCACTAAAAAGAAGATGAGTTTTCACTTATGATCAATGTGTGGAAAGATACATAGAGGAAACTTCCTTAAAGGGAATATAAAATGTTTTTAGTGTTGGAGATAAGGTCATCTAGTAGTTTAATGCTGATGTAATGGGAAAAACATGTCTAATGACGTGAATAGATAAAATGATACATAGAATTCCCCTCCTACAATTCAATGATATAAGTGAAAGGAAATGGGGAATTATTCTAACTAATGATCTAGTAAAATGGTTATCGATGATTACCAACATCTACAAAATATTAAGGTCAATGAAAAAATCAAGTCACATGAGATCACCATCGATGATGTGGAGTATGATAATGAAGTGGTGAAAGGTACACCTTATATCCACTCTAAAGTAGAAATATCTTAATTTATTCTGGATTTACCCACTCTTTTATTTTTGATGATTTTTTATGGGTATCACCATATTACCTTAAAAATCAGATGATTATTTAGATGTGATAACTCCTAATGGCACAACAACCGCATCAAAATTTTATAATTTTTCTATAGTTGAAATTTGGGGAAAAGTTCATCCTGAAAATCATGTGATCCTTTCTATAGTGGAATTTTTTTTGAGATTATTAGCATGTATTGGATTTCCCCTATAGATATCATATCAATATTCAAGGAAGGGAAGTCACATTTCATATTCTAGATCAATCAATGATTATCTATCGATGAATGAAAAAATATGACCTTTTAGGGGAAATTTATTCCATCTTATAGATTTTGTTTCCTAAAAATGAAGGTTATTAATCTCAAATGGTTTGGGAGAAACTCACCATTAAGAATATACATGTTGTAAGGGAGCTTGTTGATATCTTTCCAAAATAATTACCAGCCCTTCCTCCAAATCATGAAGTTGAGTTTTCAATAGAACTCATAATAGGTGCTATACCTATTTCAAATACACCTTATTGAATGACCCCAATTGAGTTGTAGGAATTTAAGAAGGAAATCCAAGAGAATATTGACAAGGGATTAGTACACCATAGTGCATCACCTTGGAGTTCACCTATTCGGTTTGTTAACAAGAAACGTGGATCAATGAGACTCTTCATTGATTATCAAAAACTTAACAAGATCAATATCATGAACAAATATCCTCTTCCGCACATTGATGCATTATTCAAAAAACTACATGCGGCTCAATAATATTCCAAGATTTATATTTATTCATGATATCATTAATAAAGGTTAAAGAAGGGGGATACACCAAATATGACATTCCATATATGGCATGGATACTATGAATTTATAGTGATGTATTTTTGTCTTACTAATTCCCCCACTATCTTCATATATCTAATGAATGGAATCTTTAGAGACTATCTTAATCACTTTGTGGTCGTATTTATATATGATATTCTTCTATATTCAATGATCAATTTAGATCATGAAGATCATCTGATAATTGTATTAAAGACCCAAATAAATGATATGATTTATAAAAAATTTACCATGATTGCATTTTGGCGTCATGAAGTTTCATTTTTAGGTCACATAATCTCAAGAGATGGTATATCTATGGATCTAGAAAAAAAGAAGTCATTTAACATTGGAATAGACTAACAATGGTAACTATGATCTGAGGTTTTCTTGGTTTGGATGGATATTATCAAGATTTTGTGAATTATTTTTCACATTTATCTAAACCACTCACCATGTTGACTCAGAAAGGAATTATGTTCACGTGGATGGAGGAATGTGAATAGAATTTAAAATTTCTAAAAAGAAGGATATGTAGTGAACTTGTGCTTACAATACTTGGTATTGGACAATGGTTTTTCATCTATAGGGATACATCCAAGAAGGGGATAGGATGTTTTCTCATGCCAACTGATATTCTAATAGGTTTTTCCTCATGTAATTTGAAAATCCATGAGAAAAAAATACCCAACACATTATTTGGAATTAGATAAGTTAATAATAGAATTAAATATATGGATGCATTATATTTATGGTTAAAGGTGTGATATTTATACTAATTATATATTTTTAATGTATATTTTCACATAAAATTACTTTAATATGTTCCAAAGAATATGGTTGGAGTTATTTAATGATTATGACATCTCGATACAATACCACCCTAGGAAAGTGATAAAGGTGATAGATTCTTTGATTTTAAAGGATCTTTCTTTCTTATCCATGATGAGGATCAAAAAACATACAATATTTAAGGATTTGTGGAGGATGGATCGTGAAATTTGAATGTAAGGGGAGAAATCCTATCTTTTTCGAAGGAATGTTCAACTATCTATATATGTGAAGATTAAGGAGGTGAAAAATGAAGATATAGAGCTAAAAAATAATGTGTGAAATGTTCCTGAATTCAACCAATATAGTTATGGAATAATATAGTTTAAAAACATGATTTTATTCCTACTACACAAGAATTAAAGAAGGATATATTTTATGAAGCTCATAGTTCATCATTCTCTATTCATCCTAGAATCAAAAAGATGTGCAAGGACATGAAAGAGTATTTTTTGTGGGATGAAATGAAAAGAGATGTCACTAAATATTTCTCTCAGTGCTTGTCTTATCATAAATTTAAGGTTGAGAGAAAAAAGTCTAAGGGAGTGTTACAACCATTACCCATACCTGAATGGAAATGGGAAAACATCACTATGGACATTATCATTGGACTTCCCAAAACATCTAAAGTCCATAATGATATGGGTTATAGTTGATTTATTTACGAATTCAGAACACATTTTTTCTATTAGAGAGGACTTATCTCTTGTTCAGATTCCTAGGATATATGTAAAGAAAGTGTTAATATTTCATGGATTACCACCTTCCATTATATCTTATCTAGATTTGAGGTTCACCTCGATGTTCTAGCGAAGTCTTTAGCAAGCTATGGATATAGAGTTATGTTTCAACACTGCTTATCATCCTCAGATAGATGGTCAATCTAAGAGGAAAATTGAAACTCTATAAGACATGTTGAGAGCCTTTTTATGGAGCTCAAAGGTGGTTGGGATCAAAATCTACCAATGGTAAAATTTTCATACAAAAATATACTTCACTTAATTATCCAGATGGCTCCTTATGAAGCCCTCGATTCAATAGAAAATAAGAGAAGCTCAGATTCAAAAAAAAAATTATGATGAAAACCAAAGAAAAGACTTATAGTTTGATGTTTTTCATAAGGTGATTCTTCGAAAATCTACACGGAAGAGAGTAATGAGATTTGGAAAGAAGGACTAGCTAAGCCATAGTTATATTGGTCATTTTGAAATTCTGGATTGTGATGGGAATGTATCTTATAAATTGTGGATTCCACAAAATCTCTCTCAAGTTCATGATGTCTATATGTATCTCTCATGAGAATGTACATGATTGATCCTTCACATGTACTAAACTTCTATGTTATACCATTGGAGTGAGATATTTCTTATAAAGAACAATAGATGATGATTTTGGATCGTAGTGAATACAAAACAAGACAACTTTCTTGGTTAAAGTTTTATAGTGGAACCACCAATTCAAGGAAGCCATGTGGGAACTTGAGGATGTGATGATGCATAGGAACCATCATATTTTTGTATCCAAGTGATAAATATTGAGGAAAAAATTCAGTTTAATAGGGGTATAATGTAACACTTGTATGTTTTTATGAAATATTTTCTTGAAATAATTTTAATTCTTCATTAGCTTACATTGTACGCAGTCATGAGTTAAAATAAATCATGATTTTCCATTGGTATAAAATGAACAATATAATCTAACTGTTAAGTTAGTAGGAATAAATATAAGTAACTTACGAAAAATTAGGTTGAATTATTTAGATACCAAATATTTATAAAAAATAAAAACCAATTAAATGTAATGTAAATATTTGTATTTTTGTATTAATAAATTAAGTTATTTATAATTAGTAAATGAAATTAATAAAATATACATGTTATATATTTGATAAAATATTTTTTATATTCATCTAATAGAAATCTAGGACATAGCATATGAATAAACCGTATTTTATGTAAAAATACCTATATTTTTCGAAAGGGTGCTTTTACCACCTTTTAATGGAGAATCATTTTTAAATTAAAATTTTGACACATAGATAATTTTTATAGGACAACATAAAATTCTTTTTTGTAGCGGGAAATAAAAATTTACATTGGTTGAATTTTTTATATTTTTTCGATAACTTTTACATTTTGATGAATAATAAAAATTTACTAAATTTTAATGGAAAAAAGATTTTTTCATTGAAATAATTTATATGGTTAAATTATATTATTCAATGGTTTTAAAGTATAAATAGATTATATTTTTACCAGTTAATATAATGTAGGTCCTTGGCATTAATTTTACATTAAATTCAGATGTAAAAACATATCAATCTTTTTGCAATGATTTAATTCTTAAAAGACCAATTTTTATCATTTATACTATGAGATTAATTTTAAATTAACTACTGGAAATGATTTAATTTTTAAAATGGATTCTATATTTGGAATCAGTAGGTTCAAAATATGTAAATATCTTTCTTTTATTTTTGGGTATTATGAATAGTAACTTTTGTAATTTTTATTAATACCGTAAAATGGTAAATTATGTAATTAAAGGTAAAACTATTATTATAAAATTACCCAAACACTTGTTATAATATCATTTTATGAGTTTTTTCTACCTAAATCATCCTTTTATCAAAATGGTATCCTTTTTATGCCACTTAGTTGAGATTAATAAATTTTATTTATTTTATTTAATAAAAATTTAAATATATATTACTCGAATTTTAATAAATATATCATTTTGAATTTATGGTTATAAAGAAGGTAAATTAGACTATAAATTATCATTTTAAATATAAGATGTTTTTATTTGTCCTGGATATTTATTTTTGACTTTTAGTTAATAAATAATCACCTTAATAACTTATACATTAATGATGCAAGAATTATTTAATTGATGATAAAAATATAAAATATTAATTATTAAAATGATAATAACCATTAAAAGACAATAAATCTAGAAAAAATCATATTTGTTGTATATATCTCAAACATATTCATTCAAGAGTCGAGTTATTGACTATTTGGAGCTATATAGAAAAGACTATGACACTTATAATATTTTATTTAAAGTGTTGTTAATGTTTTCACATTCATGTTTTAATAAATATAACATTTTTAATGTTGGATTTTTCATAATATATATTTGAATATATGTATTATTATAAAATATATAGGACTTATCTTTATCATAGTATTTTATTTTTAATTTTTTATTCAAAAAATAAGTATGTCAAATAATTAGACAAAACTGATGTTGAAATTATTTTATTAATAGAGATAATAAATAATTATTCTTAAAATTTTTAAAATAAATATAACACGGGATAATTAAAATATCCAAAAAATTTCTACATCACCTTGACCACTTATTAATATTAAACCTTTTTTTCTAAATTAACATGTTATCTTTATATTTTTAACAATCAATTAATTGTATAGAATGAAAATTTACACTATTGATTGTTTATCAAAATAATGTATTATTAAAGTATCTAAAAATCATAAAATAGTTTTCACAAATATATAATAATTATGAAATGGTTTAACATGTTCTAAATTATTCATTTATGTTCTAATTCAATTCAAATAAGTAAATACTTCACCCCTTTAAAATTAAAATATATGTTACGTTAGTTAAAAATCAAATTCAATAACTAATTGTTAATTATATAGATAATGTCTATATTGATAGGTAAACTTATGTCAAATTTATTGGTTGATGAAATTACCACCATATCTCATATATTATTAGAAACTAAATCATTTTTTAGGTTTTTTGGATGTTGTTTGAATTTATTATAAATTAATATTTTTGGATATTCTAATGGAGCCCCCTACCTCAACAATAAAAGGGAACCTCCTACCTTATTTCTTCATAAATCATTGTGACTTAAATTTCATCCATGACTAGACCATTTCCCCTATCAACTTCCCTAGTCACATTCTAGAGGTTATGGTATTCTGAAAAGACCATCATTAGTTCTTTTAAGAGGTGATCTAGAGGGAGGTCGCCGAAGAATAGGTTATATCCTTTACCGACTCTTTGGAGATCATTTCTTACACTACTTCCTCTTCATTTATTTTTTTCATTATTAATTAATGAATATAGTATAAACTATATATTGATATGTTATTATTGTATTGTAATATCTTTATTCCACATTCTATCCATCCTATGAAAAACAAAATCACTACCCGTGCATATGTATGGCTTACCATCTCCATGCAATGGTGTAATATGTTTTTCACCACCACCTTACTTAGATGGGTATAATGATGGAAATAATAACTATATGTGATTATTATAAAAATATGTTTATTCTATAATAATAATAATATATATATAATCCAATTCTATACCATTTCATAATTAAAGGAATGATATCATCACCTGTGCATACGTACGACCTACCATCTCCACGATGTGATGGGATTTATTCTAGAGTATATCCATTAAATCATGATTATATAAATACATAAAATGAATAAATATGATATATTTATATTAATATCATTTTGAAAATGATATAAAAATAACATATGAAGAAGAATCAAAATTTATTCAATAAAACATGTATAAGAAACTGATGACATTTATACCCGAATAATGAGTAATAAAGAAATGTTGTTAATAAAAAGATGATAATATGATCATATATGATATCATAATAATGAATATGATTCTAGAATAAGTCAATTTCATTCTTTAAATAATTATACTAGAGGTTCATATACATACGAAGGATATCAGACCCAAGGTAAGGGATAATTTTGCAATCTCATTATTATCAGAGATTATTTATACTTAAGTATTTACTGTGGTATATTTATCATCCACGTCTATGTTTCTTCAATATATACTATTATTTATATTATTATACAATTTTTTTAAGTCAATTTTTCGCATTTTTGAATATTAATTAAATGGTATAAAAGGAGTCTTTTGTCATATTTCTATATGAGTTACTTTTAATCTCATCCAATAAAAGTATGAGAAAAATATTTTCTTTTAAGTTATATAACATAGAGCATTTTAAAATTTTCATAAAATTATATTTCTATTAACCTTCCGTTAAAATATTTCAAGATTATTTTCAATGAAATTATTTTCATTTAAAATTCTGTGGCATTTTTAGAAAAGAAAGGGTTTTGGTAAAAACAAGCAAATTTTCCTAATATCAAGTGTTATATCAGAATTATTTTACATATATGATGGAATTATTTAATAGGGTTATGTCTCAAGTATACTATCCCTATTATTATTATATATGATTCAATTTATAATAGAATTCTATTTATGAAATCCATTTGTTTTATATGGATTATGTTATGATGGAATGATGTTTAAGAAACCCATTATAATCTTTGGGTTATGACATGATGAATGGTTTATGTTTTGTGGAACACATAAGAATGATTTCATTATGAGATGGGTGGGAAATATATCTACCTCCAATTCATTGGGTAAATATTTATATCTGATGAGATAGACAAGTCTGGAATGGGAAATAATCTCATTTCAATAATATAGGGATGAAATATAAAGTAAACCATATTCAGTAATTGACTTTGTCCACTATGACGACCTTGGTAATTAGCCTTGACTAATATGAAATTATTTTCAATGTTTATGTATATGAGAAAATGTACTTGACTTATGTTATGACTTTTTTAAATATGTTAATTGATTCTTATGAACTTGTACGACTTATCCCATGACATGATATCCTGATCTTTCATATATAGGATAAGATTTTCAAATTTTATATTCTTATGTCATATGATTATGATATGATTGATATTTACCTTTCTTCCCCTTACTGACCATTTGAGATCACCCTTTCTTATATTTATTTTCCATAGGTTTTGAAGAATATTATTAGTAAGAAATATTAAAAATGGGTCATGATATGAGAGAATAAGAGGGAGACAATATAGATGTCTTACGAACTATTTGATAATGTTTCTTAGTTTCTAAAGACACCAAACCTATATGGTTATAGGTTGGGTTTTTATGTTTTTAATGAATATTATTCAATTTTTACGTAATATCTATATATTTTATGTATGGTTTCTTATATATAAAGTTCATTGTGGTTGTTATTTCTCCTTTGGACCTTTGTGAGGTTTATTCAGATGTGCGTTGTTGAAGTGTCATGAGTTGAGGTAGGTTTTCCTTTGTATTTTCTATTTTAATTTTACGACTAATTGGTTTCATTATTTTCAATCATTCCTTATTTTTTAAATAGTGATGTGTAATCATTGAAATAATTATTTTATATGGCAAAAAGTTGTTTTATTAATTGTTTTAAATCTTTGGAAATTATTTTTTACGTGATGCACACCTACTATTTGATAAAATGTTATGTCAGAATTTGTATGTGATATGTGGATTTTTAAAGCGTGGTTTAGACATGAAAATGTTTTTGTAATATGTTAAATGGTGGGTTGGGTTTCTCAAATAGATTTCTAAGTGGGGTTTTATGAATGAGGAGTGTGTTTTGTTATTTTAAAATGGTTTTCATGTGACGATGTTGTATGAACCATTTGGTAATTGATGAATATAGATTTGGATTATAAATGTGGTGTAAATGATTAAATGAAATTTTATAAATGATTTTAAAATAGTAAATTTTCTGTTTTCACCTCCTTGGAAGGTGGAATTGGTTTCTTCAAAAATGGAGTTTTTTAAAGGTGCTTGAGGCCAGTATTGAAATTTTTTGAAATTGGTGAAAATTATTGTTATGAAAACACTCATTGGAATTTTTTTTTTATTTTTATATATTGAATGGATGGGAAGACATCACTATGAAATCCTCTTGATCCATTTTCATTTAGAAGAATAATTATTCTTATCTATGGGATCCTTTGAGATCTATGAGTTAAAAGGAAGGATATTAATCCTTAGGGTGATGCCTATTTTGAGAATTATTTATATTTGATATTTTTTCATTTGATTGGATGCTCAGTTGGAATAAATTGCTCAAATATTTCATACTCTTGACACAGGATCCTGTAATAGATAATGAATTTTATGAGAATGGCTGCTGCACTACTTAGGATTTTACTCAGACTAGTGGTGCGTAGTATGGAATTGTATATATATTGATTAATATTGTTCTGGGATAGTGCCCCTTGGTCATGAAATTTAGGGTTCAATTGATCATGTTGGTGAAATTTTATTTCATTGAGTGAGGTATTCATTCTAGGATGAGTTAATATATATAGTATATTCTAGATTATTTCACGAGCTCCAAGGTTCTCCCATTTCTATAGAAACTTAGTTATATGTGATGCTTGATTGATATATTTTTTTTGGATACTGTTATGTGATTATCTAGATTACAATTATTATGTAATCATTATGTATGCTCTCATGCGTGCTGTAGTTAATTATTAAATGTGATGTGGTGATTGTCTTTATCTAATGATTTTTTTTTGGAAAATGTTTAAACTCCATTACTTAATATTCAATAAAAATTTAATCATTCTTCTTTAATATGAAAATGGTTAATCCTTTTAATGGAACTTGGTTTTAAAGTGTAATAAATTGAAATAGACAAAATTTTGTTTTAAAGTGGAAAATTATGGAAAATGATTAATTTTATATATTGTATTTCAAATCTGAAGTTGAGGTTTTATTTATTTAATTGAAGTGCATAGAGAATAGATTTGTTTGGGCACTCCTACTAAGTTTTAATACCCAAATATATAGTTCTTTCAGGTTTTTCACCTTCAATTTAGTTTTCATCTTGGTTTTGATCACTATGGGAGATGGATGATTTTGGTATCAGATAGTAACCCTGAATGTCACATGGAGATGTTGTTGTTGTAAAGTTTCAATTTGGGTTTTTTTGTTCGGTTTGTTTTTGTATTTTCAGATTTGAAAAGTTTTTTTAGTGAGGATATTTTATATGTACATATATTGGGTTTCATCATCCATTTCCACTATTCATATTATTAATTTTTATTGGGAGAAATTGTTCCTTCTAGTTACTCTGTTGATGCTCAGTACAGGCTTCCAGCAAGTGAGGATTGAGAACCTCCTTTAGGCCCTATATCTGGCCAAAATGAGTGAACAAATTGAGGTTGACATGGGTTGGTTCATGAAAAAATGGTATCAAAGGAGGTTACTTCTATATATGACCTCTATTTCAGATCACCCTATGTTATTTTAAATTTCATGGTAGATGGAGTAAGACAATAGGAGCTCAGGGTGAAAGTTGGGGAGTCTCTAGCCCACCCATTCTAGAATAAACCTTGAAATGCTATAAGATTATTGGGTTTTTTGGTTTCCTTAATTATTGGGGTATGTTCTATGTATGAGATATCAAAAGGGAGTTGGAAAAATAGTTTTAGTGAGAATTCAGGTCCAAGAAAGCCATGTGGATCCAATGATATGGTCCTATAATACTCTCCACAGTGGTGGTGTGATTAGAATATGGAATAAAACCACATGGCCAAGTCACCCATCAACACCAGTTTACCTATTGTGCATTTTTGGGGTGTTACTTGATTATGAAAATTGTTTTAAAAACGTTGATTTGAAATTGAAAAATAATTGGACTTTTTAGAGATAATGGTATGATTTTTTGAATATGGAAAATGGATTTTTAGAATTTTCTTTGAGGAAGGCTTTAAAAAATAGATTATTATAAAATAACCTTCTGGGGTTAAACATTTTTTTTGTTAATATTGGCTTTTTATAACAAAAATATTGAGTAATAGAAATGTATTTCTTAGAAATATAAAATATATTTTGAAAAAGGTTTTGTTAAAGTTGATATGGGAAGCGTATTGGTAGTGTGAATGTCTTGGGTGTAATGTTCTATTTTGGAAAGTAGAAATGTCTTGTTTTGACCTTTTATATTTTCATGGGTGCACACATGAATGGATATTTGTGAAATAAATTGATAGATGATGGCATGGGAGAATGAGTTCTCATATTAGCATGAGTTGTTGAGTGTTTGGGGTGGCATGAGAATGCGAATGTGTGAGACCCTATGGAATACCATTGGTGAGTGTGATTCCCACTATGTTTGTATTTTTTAAAATGTTTTTTAAGAGGGAAATTTTGATTTCATTGATAGCTAAGAGTTGTGTGGATTATTTTTCCTCTGTTTTGGGAATGTTTCTTATATAGAGTTTGAGCTTTAGAAATCCTATTGATGAGTTGAATCTGATGGAGTCCTTGGTTTTATTGTTTCCTAGTGTTTTCCACTAAAAGGATTCAATGGATATTCATAGTAAAAATACAGGTGGTTTACCATTAGTAGACCTTCTAGTTGATCAACCTATGGATTTCATTCTTCAGTTTCAGAAGTTAAATCCTCCTATATTTTATGGTCATGTAGATCCTCTCTAATGGGAATAGTGGATGTGGAAAATAGAAAGGGTCATCAGTCTCCTTGAGTTTTTGGAGTTATTTAAGGTTAATTTTGATACATTCATGCTTGATGTACTGACTTGGATGTGGTAGAAGTCGGTCTCTCAAACCATGCATTGAGAGGCTCTTTCTAGGAATTTCATTAAGGATTTATTCATCTAGAATTATTTTTATGAGATAGTAAAGGAAAGTAAGGTAATAGAGATTTTGTATTTTCTACAATGTTATAGTTTATTGTAGGATTTATTGGTTTATTTTTTGGATCTAGTTCTGTATCTTTTAGAGTTGGCTACAGATGATTCCTTATAGGCTTGACATTTTCATTGTGGGCTTCATCTGGATCTACAATCGAAGGTTTTAGAGGTTTTCTTAACCACTTTTTCCAATATGGTGAGGGAAGATATTTTTGTTGAGGTTGTTTTATTCGGATTTATTGAGGAAAATTTTCTTCATATGATCTCTATAATTGGTGAAGGTAATTCTAGGAAAGAGATAGGGAATCAATCTGATGTTGTTAGTGCTAAATATAGTATTAAAAGGCCTCTTGATATTTATTGAACTTATTCTAATTACAGGATCATAGTGTTTCATTAGTGAAATAAGATATTTCACAAAATGTAATTTTGTTTAAATGGTTTGAAGACATGATATTCTTATGGATGCTTAAGTCATATGAAACAATGTTGTTTGGGATTTTTCTGAAAGCGATTTAGAGAATGTTTTTATGAGTAAGGTGTGGTTTTAGTCTCAATTTAAAGTCCCTTTTTGTGTATTAATTTTGGTTGTAATGGTTATATACATTGATTTTTTCCATGTTGTTCCCTTTAAATTTTAAAAGATGATTTTATGGGCCTCTTGAGAGGTTCTGTTTAAATAGATGTGGGTTTTTTTCTGGGAATTTCTGAAATTTTGTATTTCAGTGAAAATAAGGATTCCCAAATATGGATTTTAGCTATATACTACAAGGAAATAGATTCTTCAAAAATTAGGGTTCCATACATAGGCCTCAGAGTGAAGCTGATGTATAGTTATAAATCCCTTGGGTGTGAGAGACCTTGGACTATGATTTTTCTTTAGTACACATATGGAGATAATTTAATTCTTCTAGTTCTGGTTTCATCATCTTAGAGGTCCTATTATATGGATATAAGAATAGATACCTCATTTCATGGTTGTGATACTTTTACATTGGAAAGTTTCTCCTTGGATATACGAAGTACATGTGGTCGTGCATTCTTTATATTTTAGTGATGTTTCCATTTTGGATGGAGGAGTTTGAATTAGGGGTCCTTGTGTATATAAATTTTTTATGATTGATTTAGGATTTCTAGAAAAGGTTGTAGTTTTTGAGAACCGGATAAATGTTTAAAATGGAGGGAAGACCCACCACATGTCTCATTGAGGTTTCTTCTGAAGTCAATTGGTGTTAGTTGTTTTCTTATAGTGGTGGGTCTGTTGGGCCCTAATTTATTTATAATAAAATGTAGCTACAATTTTATCTTGGAAAAGTGTGGTTTCATTTTAAGTTATCAAAATTTTATTTTATCTATATTTGGGAGAACATTGGACTTTTGGAGCACACCCAATGGTTTTACCTGTGTTTGGGTTGTAGTTTGAGTTTTATATTGATTTTCAAGACGTGGTATGAGTTCCATTTGGTGGGTGTTGAGGTTTTCATGATTTTAGTGGTTGTATTAAGTGGTTATAGGAATCCTTTATCTTTAATCCATCACTTGGAAAATGTGGTAGCTTTCTATGGGAAGAGAATGTTATGGTGTAGAGGATTGTCACTCCCATGTTTTTAATTTTAAACCTTTATTCCAATTTACATTTGGATCTTAGTTTTCATCTCATGTTCCAAGTGTTATGTGGTTTAAATTTTTGTTAATATACAGTTTATCATTGGAACATACGTTATTCATTAGTTTCCATGGTGATTTTTTATTTAAAATATTGATTTTTGGGCTTTAGAGTTGGTGTAGCATGATTTGAACCCAGTTAAATGATACCACATGTCATGATATAGGAAACCATGTGGGCCTTGAAATTATTTTAGTTGAGCATGTACAAATCATGAAAATTTAGTCAAACTATATGGTAAAAATACATGGAGGTTCCATCTCGTGGAAGAACCATGTTTCACTGTTAGTGAATGATTTACCAAACTATGCATCAAAACTATAGGAACTGCCCAGATCTTAAAAAGTATAAAATTAAAAATATGAATTCTTCCAGATTTAACCCCAAAACGTCAATTTTATTACTTAAACATGGTCTTGTAACCCAAATGAGTATCTTCCCCCTTCTCCAAGATTCCTCCTCCCTCCCATGGTGTGGATCACAGATTTCATTATGGTTTTTGGATAGATTTTTCAAGGTATTATCCTCTCCTCTTCTCCATATTTATTATACTTAAACTTCCTCTAGAGTTATTCTTATCTCATGGTCCCTTGTATATAGTGTTCATGTCTTCCATTTTTTATGTTTATGGTTTTGTGCGTTTAAGGTTCCTTGTGGTGGTTCTTGCTCCATCAGACCATTGTGAGGTTGTTTCCAGTGTGCGTTGTTGAAGCGATGTGAGTTGAGGTTGGGTTCCCTTTGAAATTTCCCACTAAATTTATGAATTATTGGTTTCATGAGTTTTAACCATTATATCTTTGTCAAATAGTTATGTTTTATTTTTGGAATAATTTTTAGATGTTAAATTACTTACTTTTATTTTTTTTTTTATGATTATGCCCTTGTTTTGTTATGTGATACACACAAAGTGTTTGATAAAATTCTTAGTTGTATATTGTACATGATTCCTTGAATTTAAAGCAACTTTTGGACTTCAAAATGTTTTTGAAACATGTAAATGGTGGTTTTGGTTTTCCAAATTGAATCCAATGTTATTTTTATTGAATGCGGTGTGCGTTTAGTTCATTGAAAATTTCTTTCATGTGATGATGATGTGTGGCCCATTTTGAATTTGATTAAAATATATTTGGATTGAAAATGTGGTGTAAATACATAAATTATTTTTCAATTTTTAAAAAAATGATAAATAGTGTTTTTTCACTTCCTTGGATGGTGGATTTGGTTTCTTAAGAAACTGTGGTTTTTATGAAGGGTGATTGAGGCCTGTTTGAAACTTTTATAAAATTGGTGAAAATTATTATTATGAAAACAATCCTTATATAATTATTTTTTCTTATTTATATTGAATGGATGTGATTTCCTCATAGTAGAATCGTAATGATTCATTTATGTGAATGGATGGGATGTCCCCATAGTGGAATCCTCATGATCCATTTTATTTGAGCAGAACATGAGACCCTCACTATGGGATCCTTGAGATCTATGAGTTGAATAGAAAGATATTGATCCTTGGGGTGAGTTGGGGTGATTGATATTATGTGAATTATTTATATATGATAAATTCACAAGTTATTGGATGTTGGGTTGGAATCAGTTGGGACACCTCCTTTATACTCTTGACATGAGAACCTGAAATAGAAAGTGAATTTTGTAAGAATAATTTCTACACTATTCGGGATTATTCTATGACTAGTGGACCATAGTAGGGAATTTGATTTGATTTGTTTATTATTTTTATTGTATAATTCCACTTTGTCAGGCCATTTAAGGGGAAATCGAGTGTGTGGGTGAAATTTTATTTCATCAAGTACAACAAGATTTCTGGAATGAGTTGATATGTAGAGTTTGTTTTGGATTATTTCACAACCTCCTAGTTTCTCCCATTTCTATTTACAGTTAGATGTATATGATGGGTGATTGAGATGTTTTTTGGTATGATACTCTTATTTGATTATATACATTCCCCTTACTATGTGATCATTGTTGGTTCTCTCATTTTTGGTGTATATCTTTATGAAACGTGAGGTGATGAATTTCAATGGATATGAAAATTGCATTGGAAAATGTTTTTCTCTATATTACACTCTTTTCAAATGAAATTTCATCATTAATATTTAATATTCAAATGGATTATCTTTGTAAAGGAATGTGGTTTTAATGTGGAATAAAAAGAAATCGACTATGTTTTTTAATGTCCGAAAGTGTGGAAAACATTTAAATTTATATATTGTATTTTAAACCTGAAGTTGATGTTTATTTTATTTAAAGGAAGTTCATTGGGAATAGATTTGTTCAGGCATGTCTTCTATGTTTTCATACTCATGCCTAGAGATCGTTCTTGTTTTTAGTCTATAGTGCATGTTTCATCTTGGTTTCTATTACCATGGGTGATGGTTGATCTTGGTATTAGAGAGTAACCCCCATGGTAACAGAGAGATGTTGTGGTCATCAAGTTTTAGTTTGGGATTGCTTGTTTAGTTTTTTTTATTTTATGTTTTTTAATATTATTTTCAGTCGGGATATTTTATATGTGCATATATTGGGTTTATTTGAAAATTTATATTGTTTATTTTATGTATTATTATTGGGATAAATCATTCCATTTGGTCGCTTTATTGATGTTTGGAAATAGTTTCGAGCTAGTGGGGATTGGGAATGATCTTCAGGACTTGTCTTGGAACAACTCAAGTGACTGGATCAAGGTTGACTTGGGTTGGTTCATGACATGATCTACTATGGGAAGATACGGAAACCCGATCCACTATGGGAAGAAGGGTAAATCGAAACCCTTATAAGGAAATGGATGTGATAGAGGATGGTGGTGTGATCATCCCGGTATATGTAGTCCCCATGAAGTTCCCTAATATGTTTTTGGATACAAGACTTGACTTTACGGGAATTATGTTACTTGTTTATGTTTCTTCCACAATTTTATGTCTTATTCCTATATTATGATTTCATGTCTTATTCTCTTGATTCCCTTATTATTCTTATCACATAAACTTTTAATTTGTATTAAATGATTCATGTTTATGGTCTCTGATATGTAGAGTATAATATTTTAATGTCATGATCGATTTATCATACCCCTATGCTAATGTTTATTCGTACATATCTCCCTAATTCACTCTTACTAAGAATATAAGATCACCACTTTTATGTGTTTCCATTCCCCAGGTTATGAAGATATGAATTAAGTAAGATGTTTCTAAGAAGGGTTCTAGTCATGAATAACTTAGTAAAGATAACTTTGAAGAATTATGTACCAACTTTTATGTTTCCATTTCAATAAAGGCACTAATCTAATACAGTTTTGGTCATCTGTTTGTGTAATGTATTACATATTCCACAAAAGTTATGTAATGTTACTTTTTAGAAAGTGAGGGTCGATCTAGTTTGGTTTAGATAAATGGTTTATTAAACTTTTGGAAACTAGGATGATGAATCTTTATTCATATCCCTAGGGATGTTTCAAAGTATATGTCTAGGGATGTCTCTAAGGATAATTCTAATGACGAGAAAAGGTTTTTGAAAATGACCTTTAATTTTTGTAAAGGAAAAACTAATTGGTTTTCTAGAAATACATCATTTTTTAGATACTACAAGTGGATGCGCCTCTCACACATAGGTACATAGGGGTAAAAACTCTAAAAAATTGTATTGAGATAGACTTGATTAGGAATTGGTGCACAATAATCATCCTTGATACACACCTCATTTTAAAATCCCAAGGGATATAATTTGAAAATTCACAAACTCTTTAATAATTAACATGAAGGATTAAAATAGAATATGATTATGAACAACCTAAGATAAATATTATGTTGTTTAATTATTTTATAAGTGATTCTCACCATATACATTATGGTTTTTTAGAATAGTAGGAACTAGAATTAACTAGGTTAACATTGAATGTTTAGAAGTGAGATGTACGGACATGGTGAATATAGATCTCCTAAGTTTAAATCAAAATAAGAAAATCCAGAAGTTCCATGAGTATTGGTTATAATTATAATGATAAAAAGGCAATAATGTTAAGTGAAATATATGGTATAGTCATCAAATATTCTTTACATTTAGCGTAATATGCAGGATGGGATTGAGGTTATGGAACCTTATGAAATGATTTATATTTCATATTATTGGAAATTGGTATTAGGTGATATGGTGATGGGGCCTGAGAAATGGGTTAAGAATAACATTGGATGATTGAAATGTATATGTATAGGGATTCAACAATTATATTATATGAATCATGAAGTAGATACTTTATTTTTTTAAAGGTTGGGGCCGAAGCCTCATTTTTATTAATAAAGCAAAGGAAAGACCTCTTTTTAACTGGGTAGAGGGAGACCCATTACATAGCCCGAAGGCCCAGTGGGCTTGTAGCACATTACATAGCCCGTAGGCCCAAATTTTTGACCAAATTCCAATTCTGTGAATAGTACCCCGGCTGCTACAGTGCCGCACAATACTGCCACCGCTACAGTGCCCTGCCGCCGCTAAAGTACCCGCCGATCAACAGTATCGCCGCTGCTACAGTAGTAGCTACAGTACTGCTACAGTACCCTGCGCCCAATGGGTTTTGAACCCCCATTTTTCATGTAGTATTACGGGGTGCTTACCACTAAGCCAAACCCCAACTACAAAACGTGTGTAAGGGTAACACTCGTCTCCCACTGGGGGCCCCGCCATGCCAAGCGCGCCACACATTCCCCGACTAGGGAAATGGATTTGAATCTCCCTGTGCATAATACACACAGTGTCCGAGTCTGGCGGGACTCGAGCCTGGGTCAGTTCCCACGGAGGGCGAGGGGTACAACCAGCGGTTACCACTCGACTAACGCCTCGTGGGAAAGTAGATACTTTATATTAAGGATTTTAAAAAATATATTGAACGGTGCTAATGAACTAGAAAATGTATTAAATGGAATTGTGATATTTTGACCAAGGGATAATGACCCTTAATATGTTCCTAATAATGATGTTTTGATAAAGATATATAGGTATTGAATAACTAAATTGGACAGTACTAATTACCTAAAAATTGTTAAGGTATTTTTTGACAAAGAAGTTTGTGCTATCATGGATGGAGTTTTCATCATTTTTTTATTTAAGGAATTCCTCCAATTAACTTTGGAATAAGGAAACAATAATGTTTTCAATTAAGAATTGTGTTAATTCCTAAAATTACCATGTTATAAGAAAATACATGATGATGGTATTTCCATGATTGGTATACGACAAAAGATATGCTACTTTATAATATTTGGGGGTTTAATGCTATGTACTTTTTGATAAATTTAGTGACCAATTTTCTAAGGTTATGGACTTCCATATATTAGAAGAGTTATAATGTTATCCATTTATGGAATGGATTAACTTAAAATCCAAATGAGGTATTATAGATTAACGTTATATATCTCCCAATAAGGATTTATACATATTTTAAAATTGGTGATAACATTTTTTTATAATGACAGATGGAATGACCTATCATTCTATTTTTGGATCTCATGTCATGTTAATTCTTTAAGAATGAAAAATACACCTTCATATCATGGAATAAGATATGAAGTGGTAGTTGATAAATATATAAGAAAGGGAAAGGTTGTTTTGAATTCATACAAGTATTTTTTTAATGAGAATTTATTAAACTTTTGGAAAAGGTTCTTGGAATAAAATTTTGTCATATTATCATCACTTTTGATGATATTAATTACCACTTTAATTATTCTTTACATTATGGTTTTGTGATTATTAAATTCCTCTGAATAACTCACTATTTTCTGATCAGTGATAATTATAAATCTCTATGATTATTTATTATTTGGTTACATGTCCATGTTTTCACATCCCACCTATGTTTTCTTATATGGAAACCTAGTTTTGTGTTACTTTGGGTAACAATTATGTTTCAAAATATCCATTTTTAAAGAATGTTTTAGTATTCCTTTATATAAATTCTGTTTCTATGAATAGAACTTTCAAGTATTAAACCATTGATATCCATGTTGGATTTTGGTGGATAAATTCATTTTAAGGGGGGTAATATTTGACACACTTAGATGTTTTTTGAAATATTTATTTTTTGAATTAATTTAATGTTTTTTTAATTTTTCCAACCCACACAACACTGAATATAGATTTTGTTATATTAAATCACAAAGTGTTTATTGTGATATATGCAACACAAAATCAAGATTGCAATACATGGAACACATTGATTAGGATGATTGAAATGAACCACTGTTTTTGTCTAGTGTTAAATATAATTCCAAGTCCCTTCAATATCTTTTGTTACACGTAAGGCCATCTCTTACCAAACTAATATATACTATTAATATTATTATTAAAATATTATTATAGTTACCACCTAGCCAATAGAATGGATTTTATGAATAATATTAACTAAATTATGAAAAAATTATCTTCACATATATATAAAATGAATCCTTTAGTTGTATATTAGTTATAAATTAAATTAAGAACTACTTGTGAATGAAGAAATTCCATTTTCACAGAAACTATTTTTCTTTACCCAAAAATAATTTTATCTCAAAAAAATAAATAAAAAACTTTTGAATAATATATTTAAGATAATTTATATATTATATATTCAATAAATATTTTTGATACTCATCCAATTGATTTTATACATATTCTTTAAGAATAAATCCAATTTTATGAATAAAAAGATGTATTATTCTAAAAGGCAATCTTACTGCATTTTAATGGTGAAAAAATTTTAAATATGATTTTTAGCACAATTATAATTTATATTTTAAAAAATAAAATACATTTTTGGAAGAATAATATCATAATTTACTTTGGGTGATTTTTTGGTTTTTTTCTGTGAGGTGTCAATTTTTTGATGAATAGTGAGAAACATTGAATTGTAGTTCCAAATTACTTTTTTTTATAATTTATTTATAGAATTATATTATATTTTTGTTTAGATTTAAATTATAATTAGATAAATTTAGATAAATTAATCCAAATTAGGCCATTTTAATCAATTTCATATTTAAATTGGTTATAAAATCATTTTCATTTTTGAACATTTTTTACTTTAAAAACCCACTTAGTCATCTCATCTGTGGGATTACATTTAAATTAATTTCTACCAAATATATAATTAAAATTTATAAAAATAAATTCTATATTTAGAATCATATTAATTATTAATTTCTAACTTGTTCAAATATTTTTTTACCAAATATATTAGTAAATTTTATTAAAATTAATTATGATGATTAAAAGAAAAATTAGCCTAACAAAGACCAAACCTTAACTATAAGAACCAAAAATGACCTAGAAACATGTCCAAAATCCATTTTATGGAAATATTTTTTCCTTTTACTCTATTATAATTTATTTTTACAATTATTGGATCCACAATACATTGTAAAAATGAGGTTGGAATTCCCTTTTAAAAAATTTACAAGAATGCCACTCATCCGCCACTATAAAAAGACACTCATGCCTCCAACTCATTCACACATCTCATGAAATTTGGATGAATTTTTTTTATAAAATAATCTCCCAAAAAAACTTCTTTAATTATATAATCCACCATTTTGGAATAAATCTATCCAAGAAATCTGTTTGGTGGAAACCAAAGGAAGTTACCCTGAGAAGAGGTAACATGCTTCCTCAAGATTTGTTTTTATTTTCATTATCCTCCCACTAAAAAATTATAATTACCTAATTATATAAAAATATAAGTATCCTAAATATACTAATATGTTTTTATTCTATGGTTTATACTTACAATTAAACACAAATCCATCTCACTGGTAATGAATTTACTGTTTTAGTGTACGACGAACTACCACCTCACAAAATGATGTTGTTCAGCTTTTATTTACCACGTCTCATGGTTGGACATTAGGATGGAAAATATGTTTTCATATATTATATATTATATTTATTAATAATTTATTCCATTGTGATTATTATATAGATATATACCTTTATTCTCTCCATTTTTTGTGAAAACGATAACTTTATGGCTGTATGGACTACCGCCTCCTCAAAGCAATGTGATTCATTAACACTATAAATGGAATGTATTAAGGATGGGTTTAGTTAAAATATATGATATATAATACATAATAATTATACTGTAATGATATTATATGTATATATTTCATTTTCTTTCGTTCTTTCAATACGACAATGGAAGAAAAATAGTGTTCATGCGTATGTATGGCCTACAGTCTCCATGAAAGGTGTATTCCATTTCATATTTTTTATATTTTATTGATTATTATTAATAAATATACAATGAATATTCATGATATTTATATCATGAGTTAAATTATATAAATAAATAAATCATGATTTATGTATGAACATCAAGAATAACAAGCCAACAATTATACGAAAGACAAAGCAGATATTACCGGAAACTAATCATTGAAATTGAGTTGATAATAAATAGCTAATATAATTTCATAACCAAATAATATATGGTATGAGTTATAATAATATTTTTCCATGGTTTATGTATAATAATATTTAATTTATTATATAGGGTGTTTGGATGGGTATGAAAAAAGTCAACACTTAAGGCAATGAAATTTCATCTCACTTTTTATTTCTGTGAGATACATACAATATTCACCAATCAATTATTTTGTGTGGTTTATGTAATAACATATGAAATGTTTTACAATTAATTTAAATTATTTAATGATCATAAATATTTATTTTATTCTTTCATGGGGATCATGATTCTAATGCCTCTCAAGTTGGAAGGGTATTCTCCTCTCACTTTCATTTCTGTGAGACTTATAACATACTCACCACTCATGAAATTTATGTGGTGTATATAATACCAATTAATGTATCATATGTTTATCATAATTAAACTTATAGTTATTCACGTATAAATTTTTGTATCTGTCTTCCATTCTGTTTAAGGTTCCAATGTTACCAAATAGGTAAAGTAATTTTGTACCAATTAGACTTCTTTGAGATACAAGCCATGTTATGCACCTAGATTATTATATGGGGAGTATATACTTCCCATTGACAAGTTATATTACAAATCAAATTCATTTAATGATATTTTATGATCCATTTAATATTATTCATTCATGGGTAGTACGATTCAATGTTACTAATGTGGCAACATTTTATTATTACAATCTCATCATTTATCAAGATTGTTTATGATTGTGCGGCCACATCAAAAATCATGTAACCCATCTCCAAAAAACTCCCATGAATTTTATCCTCATATTTTTATTCATGTTATATTCTAGTAATTTTATTATTTTCCAATCATTGTAACTTATGAAAATTAAGAATTGTTTTCAGAAAATATAATGTTATTTCTCCTTTTGATCGAAAATCGGTATTCCATCAAAGTTTTGTTTTCTAAAAATGATTAATAAATATTTTAAAATATTTATATAATGTTTAAGGGAAATATGTACCCATGTTTTTCTTTAAAATAAATGTTTTAAAAGGAATATTTTTTTTCATTTCCAAATGAGGAATATTTCTATAATTTTATAATGCGAAAAGGAAATTTTGAATGTACAAATTTATCTACTATCAAGACCATCCTCCCATAGAAGCTTCCTTTTCATGTTCAAATCATTTTCTTTAATGAAAAATGATTTAATTTTATAGAAAATTATTTTCCTAATATTATTGAAATTTATTGTTTTAAATTTTTCCATGAAATAATTTTTTTTCAAAAATGTTTTATTATCCAAGAAGTGTTTTAAATGATTTTTAAAGTTTCTATTAAATTTTTTAATGTTATTTTCAAATAAAAATGCTTTCAAATATTTTTTACAATTAAAAATTTTTGGAAATGTTTTCTAAATTCTTTTATATGTTTTTAAGTTTATTCTTATAGAAAATTTTATTCAAAAGTGTTTATTTTATAAAATTAAATTTTTAAAGAAGAAAGGGTATTTTCCTCAAGAAACTATTAAAACGAAATGGTAAAGATATAATTATAAGAGAAGGATTAATGAAATGGTTTTAGAAAAATTATTTTCAAATAAATGATATTTAACTTATGAAATGTTCCATGTAATCATTAAAAATTATTCTCAATCTATGATTAAATAATTTTTTATAGTTTAGGATTTACTAGGGATATAATAAAATAATTCTGTTCATATTATTTCTTAAATGGTTTATATTTAGATGGAATGATGTTTATGACACCCATTCCTCTTCCATGGGTTATATTCTTCTGAAACCAGTTTCTTTTCATAGATTATTATTTAATTAAATGAGTACGAAATATTTCTCTTTTACATTTGTAATGATATGATAAAATATTTTGAAAAACATTTCATTTAATGGGTTTTGATATGATGATTATTAAACCCATCTCTTTTAAGGGGCCATGATATGATGCATGTTTTATTATCTTATGGTACATGTATGTATGGTTGTATTATGTGACTGGTGGGGCCTATTTATCCCTATAATATATTCATTAAGGAATATATATCTCTTGAAATAAGGTTGATAAAAAAGTTGAATATCTTGATCCAAAATGGGAAATAAGTGCATCTTAATCCAAAATGGGAAATAGATGCGCCCTGATCCAAAATGGGAAGTAGTTGTGTCTTGATTCACTATAGGAGGATGGGGAATCTCTATCCACTGTGAAATAATGGGGAAACTTGACCCACTATGGGAAGATGATGAAATTCAATCCTTTATTAGCCGAGGACTATGAATGTGGATGGTGTTGTGTCCCGCAGAGTTGGTGTCATCCCCATGAAGTTACCTGATATGTTTTTGGAAAGAAGCATTGACTTATGGGGAATAATGTTAAATGTTTATGTGTATGACATAATTCAATGTATTATTCCTTTATCTTACATTCATTTATTATTCTCTAGATTACGTTAGTATTATTGTGTTATGAAATTCCATCTTTATTCCATGATTTGTGTTTATAATCTTTGATATGCAGGGTATGATCTTCTAATATTATGATCACCTTCTCATACCCTTATGATAATTTTTATGCTTACTTATTTCCCAGGTTTACCCTTATAGAGAATCCAACCTCATGGTTTTTATGTTCTCGTTACTCAAGTTATAAAGATATGTATTATGTATGATGTGTCTAATAAGGGTGCTAGTCACAAAGAACATAGTGGGAGATAATGTAACACACTTATATACCAGTGTTTATTTTTCCACTTTTCTAATGACACTAAACTAATATGGTATTTTTGAATATCTTTGGTTAATGTATTATGTATTCTAAAAAAATATGAAATTTTAATGTATGAAAAGTGAGGGTCTCTATAGTAAAAAATTTTGATGTTCAAAAGATTTATTTTATGAAAAAATTATATTTATCTCTATATAATGTATTTTTGTTTAAATAAAATAAATTAATCACTTTTTATAATTTATTCAATAAAATTTATATATTATATATATATAAATAAATTATCAATTTTTTTACTTTATAAGGAATAAGAATAAACTCCTTTTATGCATAAAAGATACAATTTCCAAAAAACAATTTCCGGATTTTTGGGTTACAATATTTATATATTTTTTTTTCTATTTTTTATTTTTAATAAAGTAAATTATATTTTTTATTTTGATAAACCTTGTTTAAATTATTTAATAATGCTAATTTCAATTTTTCCACAAAAACTTAGTTACCATGGTTAAAATAAGTCACAATGGTATGGTTAAAAAGAGGTAAAAATATTAAAATAAATAGGTAAATCCACAAAATACCAAAAACACACATCACTAAATTGATTTATGTGGAATAGTTAAACCTTAAATAAAATTCCCAAGTAATTTAATTTTTTTTATCAATTTTCCTTAAAAATGAAATCTCTATTAATATTATAAAACTAAAATTTACAAAAATTCCACCCCTCTAACATATAAAAGAAACCCATAATCAACCAAATTATCATCAGATACGAAGCATACTAGAATGAAAAAAATCTACTAAGACCCATCCAAAACATTCTTTCCCACATTATATTGGTTTTATTCTTTCTAAAATTTCAATTTAAGAATGAATAAAGAGTTTTCTAAAGGAAGATATCATAAGAATATATATTTTATTAACAATGTGTGTTCATGTTTCACTCGTCTTACTACTCATAAAGATATTTTATAACTAGGATGATTTAAAAAAATAAACTCAATTATTTTAATGAAATGATACTAGGATTATATAATAACCATCATCTACCTTCCTCCCTTTCATTAGATATTAAAAATGTCACCCATGTTATGGTTTTATTTCCACCTCCATGATCGATGAATTTTATTTTTCATTAAGTCCTCATCAGAATGGTTATAATAATTTATTTAATGAGTAAATATGATATATATGAGATGATTAATATCATAGATAGATAAATTTGGAACTATATTATTAATATTAACAATAAGGTAAATTATATATTTAACTACTAATAAATGATCATACTGTGGGAATTTTCTTAATTTGATTATATTTTTTTAAAACTAATAAAATTTAAATATTATTCTATTAATGGAATGGTAAATTAAAAATATTTATAAAATATGATATGGTGAAACTATTTTATAACTCTGAAAATGATCAATATAAAGGACTCGGAGCACCCTAAGAGGGGAGGGATGAATCAGGTTGTCAAATTTTTATTCAAAAGTGACAGATCTTGTTACCACATTAGTAGGAGACAATTAAACCTATCTGAAGGGAATGTGAATAAAATAAAAAACCATATGCAAAAAGACACTTCAATTTTACATGGTTTGCCGCTAAGGGCTAGTATAAGGAGCATATGCCGAAAATGTGTTGGTCGTACGTAAATCCACTAATCATCACTAGTTGTGTAATACAAGAGTTCAGACAAAGCAACTCTATGCCAGGAACACTACATTTACAAGATTTTTGGGAGAGCACACTATGTCTCTCAGAACACTTCCATTAACTCCAAGTATATCACTACATTGAAATAATTCTAAGTCAGTTTATCAACATGAAGGACACTTCAATAGATTTTCATTAATGTTATTGTTACTTTCTATAATAAGACTATAATTTCACTATAGACATGATTTTATGCACTCTGAAATACCTATTCACTAAAAATTAATTTTCAAAATACTCCTTTCACAAATCTCCTTCACGAAGTATAAAACATTCATGAAACTAGCTACATTCATGGAACCAACTACCTTAACGAAGCTCACTATGTCAATGTGGAATACCCCTTCATTATAATGAACTCATTTATCAAAATCATCAGAATTAGTTAAGACTCAATAATTATTTTCGTGATGCACAAGAATGAATGGAATGACATTTTTATGGATCTCCCCTGGATTTGTGAAATTATAGCAATTTTGTATTTTCTTTGGAAAACTTCATCTGAAACGAAAAGGGGTAGCCTTATATTTATAGGTTTGTCTATTCATGATGCTCTACAACATCTCTGAATATTTTACAGATCTTTGAAAACCACATTCTTGTAGCTCCTCCATTCTGAATTATCCATTATGATTTCATGTTATCATTAAGCGTTCATCCAAACCATCATTCCCTCACGATGCTCTAATGATCGTAATCGTAGTGATCCCCACCACCATTTACAATGCTCTAATTCTTCATTGTTCACGATGCTCATTACTATGGTGTAGATCAACAACAAATTTCATTGATCCTTCATGAATCCCATCTTCACAATACTCATTCCTTTTCCACATTTTCATAATTATTTATAGGAAATCCACCTTTCACGATGTAATCTATCCTCCAAATTTTGGACCCCAAAATTTTTTCAAAAAACAAAGAGACAACGCCAAATTTGATAATGTTGTATTCTTGAATAATAATATCCCTTTCCTTGAAAACTTCCCGATCTTCTATGTGGGGATTGAAAACAAACGCAAACCATACTCCATTTCTAGGAAAAAACATCATTGGTTCCAACACATTATACTAAAGTGGTTTTGGAGGAGTTGACCGAACAACCTCATGTGGAAAATGAGTAATGAAAATCTATAAGAAATAAATTAAATATGATTATAAATGGACCACAATAAATTTAATTTATATTTAAAATGTTTTTAATATATAAGAATCATAATTTTATTATTTAACATTTTATTGCCACACAATAAGTGAATTTTTATTGGAGGTATATGTTCTTGGTCTCAATTTCCATTCTTTGAAGAATGCTTGTTACTCTAGCAAAATTTACATTAATATGGTGAAAATAATATATAATTTAATTCATATATATTAAATAATTTGATTCCATTTTATTTTCACTTTTATTTTTCTGAACCCTTTACCTTGTGCTTTGATTTATATATTACATATTTTTCAAGGGTCATTATTATTTTAATTTACATTCATTGATTTATAATCCTTATTATTGAACTTCATCATTATAATATTGGGTTGTTCTTACCTATGTTTTAATTAAATTATATTCAATATTTCTTATATGGGGTTTAAAATTACTCTTGACATTTAATGTACCTTCGGAACAACATAAGATTTTATATTATGTGGACTCTACCCCATCTCTGCATTATTAATAGCTTTTTTACTAAATATTCATATTCTTTTTATTGATAAAAGTAATCACTTATCTCTACTTATATGATGTATTAACATCATTTTTATGTTTTCATTTAATTTAATTACCATGATTAAAAGTTATATATTTATTTTTTCTACTAGGATAATTTTGTACTTTCTTTACAAAACAATGAAAAGAATCCCATTGTGTCTTCTGTCGAATAACCGCAATTTCACACTTTTAAAATAAATTTTCTTAATGAAACATTATGCATAAGTTTCCTTTTTATCAATGAAAAAGTTGTTACCATTATTCTATGTCATTAGCATTTTTAAAGTAAATTTTACTGTTTTATATGAATATATAAATGTATTTCTGTCCACTTATGTAAATTAATATATTCCAATCCAAATTTCCATTTTAAGAATCCATTTCTTTTTAAGGATTCTATATTTGGTGTTCTTTTATTTTTTTTAGTATCCTATTTTCATCCATATAAAATTATTTAGGATTGTTTCTTAAATGTTTGTATAAATATATCACTAATTCTTAATGAATCTTATTTTTATTATATACTTCTATTTTCTTCTCCAACACTTAATGGATCATCTCTTTTGGAGTTATGTTTTATGTATTACCACTAAATGATTTTTTGAATTTATAGAAGATACCAAACATTTTTTGTATGGTCATTTTCGCTATCATTCATCATATCAAACATGACATTACATTTATCCTCCACATTTATATTCCTGGATTTCTTGGTTATTTTATATATCGCTTAGGACCTTATATTTTATGATATATATTATGTAATTAACTATATACTAATTAATCTATATAGTTTCAATTCAAATGTTGATTATAAATAAATTTATTCAATTAATTGACTAGGGAGATAGTGACATTATTTATATATTTTATTTTATTAATGATTTTTTTGATTAATAAGGCTTATTGTTTATATATTTTATTAATTAATTATTCCTGATTTTTCAGAATACATTATAATTAATTAGTAATTTGAGGGGACCAAAATTAATTTCCCCATAAATCATCATTTTATCTCATATGAAAAACTAGGTGGGGTATTTAGTGTAAATCTTAACTAGTTTTTGTATGTTATCTTGGCCCGAGGCCATGGTAGTATGTTTATGATGTATAAGATTCTTCATTCCATCACTTTGAAATCATCTATAATTATCCTAGTAATTATTTATATTACATTTTACCATATGGATATATTATATACTCATCTTATTAGTTATATGATATTATTTGTTATTTACTACAACTATATTATTCATTCCTTTAAAATTTCATGATAGATTCAGTTTTATACATGCACTTACTAATCATTGAGTACACAATTCTCATATTTCCATTTCTATGGGATATTTGTAAGATTATCATATATAAAACATATAGATAAGAATCATATGGGGAGTATTTTTTAAGGATATGTTAATGATTTAATATTGAATAAGGAGTCCTTAGTTTAGTAGATAAATATATATTTTTTAGGAATGAAATAGGTTTTTATCATAATGGCCTTTCCAAAATATCTAAAACTATTAATATAAAAGTTTTTTGGTATGTATTTGATTCCGTATTTTCAATTGAAATTATAATTTTGGATGGTAAAATTTTGGACACTTTATTTTTCATCAGAAAAGTATTAAAATAATATGCTTTTCTTAACTAGATCTAAGAGTACAGATCTGGTGCATAAATCATTGAATGTGTTTATTTTAAATCATCTAGTGAAGTCGTTGATGAAATGGATAATTTTTTATTAAATATATACTTTCTACTAGGATCAAATGGAGTTAAACTAATATACCTGATATGTGATACAATGTTACAATGTGATAAACACACTGAAAGATGAAACAAGAAGAGTTGAAATATTATTCACATTAATATTCCACTTCATAAAATTATAATACTTTATATTGGTATATTATAATATTATTTGGAAATTAATAATTAGAATAATTAATCCTACAATCCGTTGAATAAAACATTACTTCTTCTATTATATTCAACAAACACTATTCATAATGAAGATATCTTAAAAATTTCTACTTGTGCATTGATGTGTAGTGATATGTCAACTTCCTGTACATAGTTTTTGGATCCATGGAGAATAGATTGGAATTCTTGATTTAGGATTTGTTCTAACTATCAATAGTTTTTAGTCACTTTTGATATCCCATTAAAAATAACACCAATATGATCAATATGACTACATTGGGTGTGGGAAGAGTAGAGAAATGGATGTTACAAGAGATATGAACTATTATAAAACCATTTTGTTTCTTATTAATTTCTTTAGATTATTTCATATACAATAAATTATTAAAATATAAGCATATATGTAAGCAAATTAACATAGAGTCCATGAATTTGGTGAATTTTTCTGATGCTCTCAATTCATCCACCCTTATTATGAAAGTTTCTTGGTAATCTTAATTGAACAATAATAAATTTTAGGGAATGTAGTTCCACTATAGTGTTTTTTATGAATATCTTTGGAGGTTCTATTAATGAGGGACAATTTAATGTGTTATATAGTTCCTTCATACAGTGTCACTTTCTCAATTTTAGTAATCTATACCATCAAAAATCTAAACTCAACTACTATACAAAGACATTTAATCGAGGTAGGAGATGTGGTAGTCTAATCTAATTATCTGTCATGATAGATTTTCAGAAGGTATTTATTCCTCATGGTCAAAATGATGAATTCATAAGTTCATTTTTTATAAATAACACAGTAGTTGATACTGGATTTAGGCCTTTAGCATTAGAGTTTCTGTCAAAGTATATTATAGATTATCCTGTTATTTATTTGATATAGTGTATTCTCATTTATTTTTTACTTTTTAATTAGTTTCTCTTATTATTATTAATTTGATATATTCATCATTATGTTATTCCCTTAAAACATTATTGGTAAAAAAGTTTGAACATTCCTAAAAGCTTCTACCATTTTTTTAAAATTGAAATCCTTCGAGAATATCTTGTATTTAATGGTACTTACTATAAATTCCATACAATAAATACAATGAATGTAATGGATAAATAATTTCTGGGCATGTAACTACTATAATAACATATGAGTTCCATTTTTCTCTTAATGGTATTCAATTCAATCCTATAGGTGAGTGGTTTTTCCAATCAATTTGATATCTTCTAGATTATGAACTTGTGGGTGTGCTCACTATAGAGATTTTTCATATTTTCCATGGATTAATTGATGAAATGGATATAAATTTATTTCTCCTATAATATATTTTTATCAAATATATTCCCTAAAGACATTTTGGCATTTCACTCTAAAGAAAGAGTGGAATTCAACATTGACCATCTTTAGGTAGTTGAGCTAATTTTTAGTCCACAAAATCTAATGACATTAACTATGTTTTGGCAATAAAATACTTATTTAGAAGAGTTAAAATAAATTTTTTTAGTAGAATGGTGGCTTATCCTTGGATTTCACTAGTCATATTCTCTATGTAGCCTGAAGACTTTTTTCCTCTGTTTGTAGATTATTAGAATCTAACCCATGCCAATTTCTATAATTTTTGAACACTATTATTTAAAATAATAATTTATTTGATTGTTAAAAAATGGGAACAATGTTTCTTGACTATTTAGCAATTATTATATTAGCATTATCATTGTTTTAGGGCAAATTATATTTATTTTTTAATCTGGTTTTTTCATTTTTTTGGTTTAACACTCCAATGTAAAAATGGGTTTAATGAACGTGGTCTTTCATCGATTCTATGAATTGTTAATGGTTTCCAGTTTTTTATAACTTTTTTATTATTTTAGGTCTAATTATAGGATTTATAATCATCTTATTATTTTTTTCCTCATAACGAGAGAATCAACTATATATAATTCTATCCAAATGTTTTATATAGTTCATAGATGTTAAAATACATACACATGAGATATTAAAATGTTTAGTCATAGTATATATAGGAAAAGGTGGATAATTGAATTCTAAGAGTGTTTCATATATTTTATATGAAGTAAAGTGTTTTATTGGGAATTATTATTTCAATTTTGTTCACAATTTATCATAAATGTTTTTTCTTATGGAAACATTGACATAAAATGGATCAAAATTTGTTTTGATATACTAATGTGAAATATATTTTCATAACCTGAAGGATTGATAGACCAAAACTCATATAAATATTATACATCAACCATGTATGTAATTTAATGTGTACTGTATTGTTTCTTTACTGTTTCATGGATTTATCCTCATAAAAGATCATTGGTTTGTGTTATATGGTTATATATAGATGAATACTTGTGGAAAGGGATACCAAAGACATGATTAAGAATTGGCCTTTTTGGTTCATGCCTTAGGATGTTGTAGGAACTACCTAAATGGTGAGTACCACATGGTTTTCATGATCTAAAATATCAAAAAATATGTTTTTTATAACTGATACTTGAATCTTAGGAAATTTCATTTGGTTGAATACCATTTGACCATGAAATTTGATTCTTAATAGGATACTAGTAATTTCAATGTATTCTATAAAACTACAAGTTGTAAAGTTCTATATTAAATGGAGAAAGAGGAAAAGGGTGAATAAATTTCGATGACATTGATGGATAAAAACTATTTGGATATTTTGGAAAACTTGAATGGGATGGATCTATGACATATCTACCATGCATGTTATCCAATGGAATAGGTCATTAAATCCCAGATTTATGACCATAATTGTACCATCATTTGAGAAAAACTCAATGGTGGGATGATCCATGATGAATTGTTTATGGAATATCTATCTTTCATATATTTTCATGGGAGACTGGTTTTTCTGACTAGTACAAGAGAAATTGTGATGAATGGATATCATAATTCATTAATGGATATACACCATGGAGTCAGGAAGATGAATTATCATATTCAACAATAGTTTTTATTTCTTGAAAGGAAAATGAATATTATAGTGGTCTTGGATAAACTTGGTAACCAATCATTGGTA
Organism: Viscum album; assembly: GCA_963277665.1. Taxonomy (NCBI): domain Eukaryota; kingdom Viridiplantae; phylum Streptophyta; class Magnoliopsida; order Santalales; family Viscaceae; genus Viscum; species Viscum album. The sequence goes on from OY728160.1 coordinate 1,809,088,099, forward strand.
AAGGTTGACAATGATCAACATATTGTTACTCAAAATACTCTTCAAATACTCATGAAAAATGTGAGGAGATCATGATGGATTTTATGAAATGTATTCTGATAAAAACTAGCGTGTTGGATGTATTTTGTTTATTATGGATTATATTATAAAGAAGAATTAGTATTTATTGATCAATGAATATTCCTTAGTTGAAAAAATTAAAAATTTATAGCATAGATATTGTAAAGAATCATGTTATACCATATATCATTTTCATTGATATGTATCCTTTTTTTATACCTCAGTTTTGGCTTGGTATAAAATGATTAACAGCCTTTCAAGTGAAATTGAGTACTTCATTCCACCCATCAGCTGATTTTTAGCTTAAGTGAACCATTCATATTATAGATCATATTCTGTGAGCTTGTATCATCGATTTTTGTTGCATGGTGGAAGATCACATAACCATACTGGAATTCAATTATGAAACTACTTATTAGACATTGATTCATATGACTCTATTCATATAAATTTATAGAATTTCATTCCATTCTACTTTTTATTGGATTAATATAAGTAATTCCCTAAGGACCATGAATATAATAATTTATAATGTTATAGATATTGTTAATATGATTTATAATTATTTGATATCAACTCAGATATGGAAACTATTCATACACTGATTTATTATGGTGACCCATGGAAATATATGAGGGTGATTACATTTTTCGCTGGGTTTAATTAATGTTGGGTAAGAAACAAATTGGAAAATAGGTGAAGAGAGAATTGAAATATATTTTACCTCTTTAAATATTGTTCATGATTGGATAAATATTCTCTCAAAATTATATACCTATGAAATTAAATTCATTTCATATAACATTCCATTTTTTCCAACTAAGGAAAATCATACCTTACAAAAATCATGTGATCTAGTACGATCATTTCATGCTTGAGGTTTATGTGTCCTATATATAGAGACCTATCTGTATCTTTGATTAGATTCATAATTTAGTACAGTGTATGAAAAATATCATGATTAACTTAAATGGATATATGTGAAGCTCAATTAAAAATAATAAGAGTTTGAAGTTGAGATAATGATGTATGGGCTAGATTTATTCTCTCATAATTCTAGTAGAAACTTCTTATATATATGTATCTTGATTGATGAAATTTTGTAATGGGACCAACCCTTTAAGGCGATAGTTACCTTTAATTTTTGGAAAATCATCCTCATTTATAAATTATTTTTTAGAGGTGGGGTTAATGAAATTTATAAGATAATAGAGGAAAATAATGTTGATAAAAGTACTCAGATAATAGTGGGTACCTGGTGTACCATGACTGGGTTATAAGGGGGTTTAGGGTTATTGATTATTTGGTTTGATCAATCAAGTAATTGGTATCATTTTACTATTAAATTGGTATATATATGGGAATGAATATCTTAATAGTGGTAATTTTAGTCATTTTCAAACATTATACTTAAATTCAAATAATTTTTTCACTTCTAAAAATTTGATAATGAATATATTTATTTTATATATATATATTTTATAATTTTGTTATCCCTTTTCATAATTTCCAATCCAAGGGCTAGGTGAAAACCATCCCATTAAATAAAAATATTAAAAATGTATATATTTTTTTAAAACATAATGATGAATGTAAAAGAAGATATTAGGGAAATGACATTTATTTATTGTGAACTATATCATAAAATCTCATTGTATTACATTCTACTCACATATGAAAATTTTATATTTTAAATTATATTACCCAGGTATAAAAAATTGAGGATACTCCATCCTCATATGATACTCTATTTCCCACAAAGCTTCCTCAAATATATGGTTTCACCATAAAATATTGACCAGGTTAGTGGTCTTATTTCATAGAAATCTTTCAGAATGATTGGAAATATTCATAAGTTGTTCCTTATAAGAGAGAACATGCTTCAGAAGTATAAAAACAAAGTTTAGTACATGATATGGATCATGTATGAACTTTCTTTGGATAGATACATGGAACACATCATGATCTTGAGATATATTTAGTGGATGTTCTAAATGAAAATATACCATCTTGATAAGATCAATAATTTAAAAGGGACCATTATATCTAGGTCTTAACTTCCCCTTCATTCAAAATCTCATAACAATTTCCATGTACATATTCATAGGAATACATTGAATATAATTTCAAACTCTAGATAATACAAATAAATTTAAATATTAGCTTTTTTCAAATATTAAATGTTCCTCATCTATTATTTAATTTGTCTAACCTTATCTTATATCTACTTATCTATCTATGGTAACAATAGATTTCATTCCATAACATTGTTCATTCACATTGAAGTCCTAAAATTTCTTCCGTCAAGGTATTCATAAGGAGTCATCAGAATGATAGAGAAAAATATTTTTTTTATAAAACATGAATTGATTAAGGTGTTCATTAAAACCATGATTTCATTATGGATAAGAAGTTATAGACATATCTTCCATGACATGTACAATTATCATAGACTATCCATCTATATTAGGATGATAAGAAGTACTAAAACATATCTCATAATTTATATATTTCTGAAGACTTCACCAAAACATCATGGTAAACCATAGGTCTTAGTTAAATAAAATAAAAATCAATATACCATGAAACACGAATTTTTTTAACCTATTTTATAGAAGGAATACAAATATAGAAGTATTATATGATATAAATATAGTGTGTTGGATTCCTAAAGATACTTACTAATTCCAAATTGCATTATTTACATTAGATGTTTTTGGGAGTTTAATGAGAAAATCCATGGTGATTTTTAACATTTACATTCTATTGTGATTATGGTTGTAACAAAAACTTATACTTGTATATATCAGCCTTAATTTGTTTACATACTATGTGTCAACAAACATTATATGTAATATATAATTTAATATTGTCTCACTAGAAATATTCATTTATATCATTATACTTAATTAAAATTATAGGTTGAATTGACAATGATAAATTGTGAGATTCATCTAATAGTTTATTATTTAGTAATTATATTAAAATGACACATAATTGTTTCTAAAAACATTTCAATCCACCACAATCATGGTTGGACATAATATCACTACTAACCATATTTATTTGTTCAACATCTACCTTTGACTCCTCTTAAATGGACACTTTGATATATGGTTGAAACTTTATATGAGAAATATTGTATATGTTCCCTTTCATCCAAATTTAATTTTCAATTTTCTAAAAATATATAAGTAGTGGGTCTCTTTAAATAATAATTATATAAAATCAATAATTATCCTTCCAACATAGAAGAACATCCCCTATATTCACATCCCCTATAATTGATATGTTTTATCCAGTCGCAACAATTAATCAATTACAACCAAATCCTTTTCCACATATTCAGATATTTCAATATGAATATATAGTTCATGTTTTTTTTTGTATATATATGTCAAAAATTTTACCATTCAAATTACTTATCTGTATCATTAATTGAAAAATTACCACCGTTAAATTTAAATCATGAGTTGGGAAATTTTCTCAAGAATTTTCAATTTTTTAGGAGGAATATGCTATAACCATACCATTTTGAAAGGTTTCACAAACTAGTACAATATTAGATGCATTATTATAGATTAAAAATGATTCTATAAAATCAGGTAGCGTGAAAATAGGTTTACTGACAAAAAATATTTTCAAATCCTTGAGATTCAATTCAAATTCAAAAATCCACAAGAACGTAACCCCTTTAGATTCAACATGGCACGTGGATTATATAGTAAATAAAAATCATTCAAAAACATTGGTTTTCTATATCCATCCCAAGAAAAAATAGATTTTTTAGTATGTTATTTCTAGGAATTTATTCAACAGATTCTATATTTTAAGAATCCACTGATATACCCTCACCATAGATATTATATAACCCACATTTGAAACTGTTTGATTCCAAAATTTATATTAGGTATCTTTTTTATACATAATATCCTTTATCTAGGACATCAACACATTTCTCAAATTATATTAATTATATTCCTATATCATTGATTATATAATAATATAATCTATAAAGACTACCAAAAACTAATCAATTTAATATCTAAAGACTTGTTTTATTAAATCCAAGAAGTTGAATGGTGAATTATTTAGTCCAAATGTAATTAATAAAAAATCCTAATTCACATACCCCATATAGAAAGTTTTCATGGAAATATATACCTTAACACTAAATATTTGATATCCAGAATCGTTTTCTATCTTGGAAATGTGTTGAGTTTCTTGTAATTGATCAAATAGATCATTGATACAAGGTATATGTTACTTTTTTATTTCCAGTGATTTAGTTAAGACCCTTAAAATTAATTTGATGATGCATTGACCAAAAATTCTTATTAACAAAAAGTATATCCCCCCATGGTGATGAAATCAATCATTTGAATCCCATAACAAGATTCTATTAGATATTTCACTTTAATTAAAGAAACTAAATTGGGTCCATTATATATAGAGTTTTTAGAATATGTGTGCCACTAAGTATGAGATATAATGAAATTAAACTTACACTTTGAATGGGGGCTAGGAAAATATTCTATAAAGTTATGAAAAAATCTTATATAATAGGAATTTCCTCAATATTTATTTTATCCCAAACCATCTATGATAGATACCCAGCATGGATAGGAATAAAAACCCACAAAATATAAGTAATTTATAATGGAATTTTTTATTCATTATCACTATGATAAATGATATTAGGTTCATTCAAAATATTAAATATTAAATACCTTTCTCAATAATTGATAAGGGATCAAAATAATGAAGTCCAATCGTTACCTAGAATCATATAAATTACATCAAAAGGGAGAATTTTTAGATTTTTAAGAACATCCCCACTACCTTCAATTAGAGAAAACTATTGACTTGAGATGAGACCATATTATCATTAGGTGTTTTCATGACTAACTCAACATATAATAATTTAAGATATGAATGGAAATACCTAGTGATAGTTAATGATATAAAAAATTCATATGATTAATATCATGTAAGAAATCGCAAATTTAGTTAATTCCTTTGACAATAAGAAATTTATAATCCTATCTACATTGCAATAGTGAAATATAATTATTTATTATGAACATAAAAAATAATTATAAGAAATCACAAAATCATGAAAATCATTCATAATATATATAAATAATGAAAAATTCTTTTCAATATATGACAAAATTGGTTTAACCTAGGTTATTCATTGTCACCATCAATTCAGATCCTCCAAAATTGGCCATAAAGGAAATTTTAGTTTACCCAATATAATTATTTGGGAATGTTAATACATCATTATAGTAAGAGAATATTAATCCTTCACTATAATAATGATTAAGATATACTCATCCAACTCTTTTTGAAGTTATTAACCCTAGGTACATCTATTAGAAAACGACATCCACTAGCAGTATCCAGGAAGGGATGTATTACATAGAAAACCACATAATATCTATTTTCTCATAACATTAGTATGTTATCCTATATATCCATTATATCACATTAGTATGTTATCCTATACTTATATTGATCCCTAGGGTTTTTACTAATGTTATCAAAAAAAATTAATAAGTATTGTCTAAACCCTCCTCTAATACCAATAGACTGACCCCAATATTTTCATAAATTAATATTAAAAATTAGTATATTAATATTCATTATATAAAATTGCGATTTATGCCATAACTGTAAAGTTTTAATTTTATATGAAGCCTTGAAAGATAAAAAACTAGTACATAAATTATTTATATTATCTCTCATAATGTTCTTCTCACAATATACCGTTTTTACATGCCATACATAAATTCTTAATTCTTGAACTTGGGAAAAGAAAATAATAATGGGAGAGAATTGATTATATTTAATGGAAAACAAGGAGATATAAATCCATGATTATATGAAATAATTTTACAAGAATAAAAATATGATATTTTATTCTTAACATAAAAGTTTATACACAATATATTGTTGATTATAATCATGATTTATTTAAATATACATTATAATTTGATAGGAATGAAACACATGAGTGGGAAATCATTATTAATCATTCATGATCCATGAGATCAAATCATAATCATAAAAACACATCATACAGTTTTTCGGTGAAAATATACACAAAAATATTATTTAGATACGTTCTTTATTATCTATCATAATGTTCCTGAATTATATCCTTATCTAAAATTTCCTCCTTAAAACCATTCTCCAAAACATGTGGAATGTAACATATGAATAGTTGAGATCAGATGATGAGTAAGGGTAAACATGGGATATATCAATTGATGATCACATTAATGAATAATATAATCATAAGGGTGTTAATGTTTGATCGTAAAATACAATGTCCATACCCAATTTATATTGTATCCTAATCATGATTCTAGGAATAAAATATTACCATTCAAAATAAATGAATAATAAGATTGATAAATCATCATTAATCAATCATGAACCATGAGTTCAAATCATAGGAAAAAAATGTCTTAATTATGGAATAATACTAGAAATATAAACCATTTCATATATAATCGATAACTAATGATATGATCAAATCTTTTTTGATTAGGAATCAACTCATGTTTCCCATATCATAATAGATCAGGATTCATCTAATGTTTTCAATAGTATATCATGATTCCCAACATATTTCACATATTAGATCGATCAAATCCACTCGCTTCCCATGATTAACTCTAGAGATGAAATTTATTAACCATTTAATAAGAGGGAGATATAATTTTATGTCAAAACACCCCAAAATGAAAACCATATGTATTTGTTTTCCACAATATCATGAAACATATATCATACCATAATATCATAATCCATGGAAATGAAACATGTTTCATAAACATATCATAAATTCATCAAAGAATAAATCAATGAAAATAAACATTTCCTCATCATGACCATAAACAATACAAATATATAATTATGATGGTATCAAAGAATCATATATTGGGTGAAAAATTATCAATATATATATATTTTATCAAATATGAGATTCCCATAAAATATTAAATAAAATTTTCATGTGGAAAATACAATTTTTATTTTGAAATAACTTATTAAAAAATCATAAATTTTACAAAAAATTATATAAAATATTTTATTTGAAAATAAAAATGGAAACCTTTAAAGGATGTCTCAAATAATTGACCAGTCATATTGATAAGAAATTCCATTCATAATTTTTATGTTAAAACAAAGATGCACACAATAGGTTTTGGTAAAAATTTCAAAGTACGTAGTTCTGTAAATTATGAGAATAATATTTATAATTTTTTTTAAAAAAATTAATGATGTGTAAAAATTAATTAATAAATTCATATGACAAAATTAAAACATTTTTTCAAACTATTTAAATAAAACATATACCTAGAAATAAAATTATTCCCGACCATTGAGGATATAAATTATGTTTTTCTAAAAATAAAAATCATAGTCATTTAAAAAAATGTAGATTAAAATGGTACTTTTTAAGTTGAAATTCCATGAATAACTTTAAGAGAATCAAATTAATTGTATTTACCATATAAGGATCATAATATTTCCTCAATTTAAATTCAACAATAAATAATCCCAAAAACAAGGGATTCAAATATATATCCCTGACCTCAAGTCTCATCCTTAATCATACGCTTTAGAACCTCCTATATAAAAAATATAAATTTATTATGAATGTATTATAGGGATATATTTATATATATCATACCATATAATATTTACATATTTCTACTTAAAAAAATTCAAATTAAAAAGAAACATTAATGCCAATATTTTACATGAAAGCAACATCATTTATCATGCATATTTCAGTTCGGTAGTCCTATTCCATATACTTTTATGATGGTTCTATCATTTATATAATTTTAATCATTTAATTAGTATAATATTTCATAATTATATACTATTGTTTAAATATTCATATAAATCTTCAATGAAAAATGAAATACATCACTTCATGGATATGGTAGCCTGTACGTACACACGAGTGAGGTTCCCATATTTTGAAGGATAGAATAAATCAAACATAAATAATAATTAACCTTTAAAAAATTGTTGTATGTATAATTAATATTATAAAATCAAATAATTTCAAAAATCAACTTGATATTGTTTTGAAAAAGGAAATGCATCGCTTGGTAGAGGTGGTAGTCCACACGTACACACGAGAGTCATTTTTTCACATATGATGGAAATGAGGTCAAAAATGGATATCCAATAAAATAAAAACAATTAAAAATATATAGGATACTTAGGTAATTATATATATTACATAACCCAAATTTTAGAGGAACAAGAAAAATAAAATTTTTTACAAATACCCAGTTATGTTTTATACCATTTCATTGAGAGACCTTATTTGAATTAAACCTTATGATTTGAAAGGATGGGATTTTGGGAATAATATATGTTCTAGGCCATGGGGAAGGAATCTAATAAGGTATTATGGTAGGTATTTTCCATGATATAAATCTCAAAATGCGTTAGTCATAGAGTAGAAGTTGATTCCTTTTATATGTGAGGGGAGTGACACTCTGGGAATTACAAAAAGTATTAAATTAATTTAAATTATTTGTCTAGTTCATGTCGATAAAAAATCATAAATTTCAAATATACAAGAAATATTAGTCTAAATACACTAATTAAATAAATTTTGGACATATTTTTGTGTGGTCTTCAGCCTTATATACCAGTTTTATCCACCGCTAAGATTTTTGAAGAACAATTAAATATCAAATACTTTTACATTTAAAGGGTATTGAATATTTATATTAAAAGAAAAATGACTTGTATATGGACCACGGTTGATATTTTCAACTATATCCCATACAATTGAGAAAATATAAGTTTTATGAATTTTTAATAATTTTATATGATATTATTTATGTAAATTTCATTAATTTAATTTTTGGAAATATTCCTTTATGTTGAATTTATATTCATAAATATAGCATTTGAAATTGAACATAAAATTTCATATAATCCCAATTATGTTATATTGATCAAAATTTTTTATTGAAAACAATAATCCACCCAAATTATATTACATTCAACATTGAAAAAATAGTTTATTTTCTTTTAACGTTAATGAAATAAATAAGTCTTGGTATTTCATAAGAATTTAAGGCAATTATCCAATAATTGTAAATTTAAAATAAATAACGATGACAGAAAAATGAATTAATATTTAAAATAAAAATTTATTACCGAACTTAATCACTATTTTATCCCCATGAAAAAATAGATATAATAACTATATTATAGAGACATTTTGTATTTATCCTTTTATGAAAACAATATAAAGATCATGATAATATAAAATTTGGTGAAAGTGGTAATATTTTTTAGTTTGGTATGATAATTTTCAGGCTCCAGAAATACAATAGGATAAACTAAAGTGTAAGAGAAATTTTAAATCCTTGTCCTAGAGTTTTTACACTATTTTACCCTTATCATGGTGACACATATTTACCAAAGTTACTCTTCATAATGACAAAAATTAAAAAGGAACTATTTAACAAATTTTCACGTCTAGATTACAGATATGGAATCAAATTTATCAAATTTAATTTTTATAAGTGGTAGAAATTAATTTTTAAATATGCCCATAAATCACAATGAAAATCATTTTTGGAAAAATACATATATAATAATAAAAATGTGTTTATTCTTATTACATTGTTAAAGAACTATTTTATGGAAGTTAAAAACATTTTATCAAATATATAATCTATATATATATATTTAAAATCATTATAAAGTATATATTAGTTCAATTTATTCAAATAAAAACACATTGTGCACATAAATTTTTCTCATAAAAAAAATATTTATCTACCTTAAAAAACATTAATATATATTTATATAGATTTGATAAATAATGATTTAATTTTATACATATATAGATAATATTTTTTCATAATTTAGTTAGACATATCCATACACTCCAAATCAGTGTTCAGGTGATAACATTCACATTAAATAATAACATTTCAATAGTGTGATGTGGATCATTAAAACTTGATTCATTGTGTAAAGAAATATATCAATGAAATAAAATATATTTATAGGTAGGTATATTATTAAATATCAGGGTGTTATAGAATGGGTATTCATAGTGGTGAACCAAGCCTATAAATGATAGAGTAATTTATTAAGCTAATATTTCTATTTCTGATCCACAATTATTTATATTATATTACAGACAATATTGTTTAAGGACTTTATATAAACATTTATAATCATATGATAGAAAATAGAGTTGTTAGGTTATATGTTTTACATAGAATATCATTATTTCAACTCAAGCATGTAACATTTTGTGCCATTATTATTGATAAAGACATGTTTAAGTCCAAACCAAGTGGTAATATTAGATTTATAGAAAAATATAGTTTTCATTCCATAAACCATTATGGGGTTTTCTAGAAACCAATTTGATAAATAGTTATTGGATTTCGGGATAAACTATAATGCCCTGATCCTAGTAGCCCGGAGCTAGTGCAATATTTTAATACATTGACATGATTACAAGTAATCAAGTTCCAAAGGACTGATCAGTTTTGCAATCTTAAAAAATATATTACATACATGAACGCTACATTACACTTTATAACATAAAACACAACATAAAAAATCCTTTGAGAACCCCATTACTCCCATATATTAACCCTTAATATCAATCATACTACACTTCTTGGAATCCTAAGAAAATAAAACACAAGAAAGGTCTAAGCTCAGATGCTCAGTAAGAGTAAATAATTTAGTGGAAGCTATAAACTTTTAAGGCAGGAAGTATAATAATAATACAGCCTTTTAAACATAATAATTGAACATAATATGGTAAAAATAACTCAATCATTACCATGTAAACTTGCACATGGATATTCTACTAGTTGAATAATCACATGTAATAACTAATTTCATAATGAGGGAATTCATAATGTTGGACATAATAACCAATACCTTAAGGCCTTTTGCCAAGACCATTAATAAATATTCTATCAAAGCCTTGTGCTGAGACAGTAGTTTTTCTCATGAGACCTACTAATACATCCAGGGGAAATAGTGGGCCATGCCCGTCACTTACTAATTCCAATGCATTCCTCACATGAAAAGGGATGAAATATAACATAATCATTCATATTAAAACAAGCATAAAAAATGTCAATATGTTAACCATAAACCTTTAATGGTATAAAAATAGCACATTAACATCCAAACATATCATAACAAATTCAAAAAAATATAGAATATTGTATCATAATAAATAATCCTCAATCAAGAATAATATTCATTAAAGGATATTGACATACCTAAAAATCATCCGTAAGATTATTTGAGGGAAATATCCCTTTTTCATAAAACCATTTAAAATTCACGCAATTTATAAAGAAATTAATTTAAAATATGTTTTTGAATAAATGTTTCCTATACCACTTTGAAGCTTTGGAAATGAATTAACACATTAAATCAATCATATATATATATATATATAAATCCTTAAAATCATTTTGAAAACATGGAAATTAATTGAATATAATTAAAAACAATAAATCATTATAACATTTAAATTAATGATCTAAAAAAAGACCCTTCCATAAAACCTCAAAATATTCCTTTTGAATTTTTTTTATGAAACATGTATATGGATGATAAATATTTCTCAATAAATACTTACATATAATCAATCTTATATAATAATGGGATTGAAGAATTAAACATTACCTTAGGTATGATACTCTCCCCAGGAGTCCGAAACTCTGGTATAATGTTTTTTTATATATTATTAACTTATATCCAAATAAAAATAATATTTATGATATCTTATATGATTCGTTTATGATTTTATATTACATGTTTATTACCAATTCCAAGTTAATGTAACCCTGCAGGTAATAATTGTTTTGTTTAACGTACATGTTTTGACTTGTTATTCGTGATCATATTACTTAGATCATGATTTAATTACTTCCATAATTTATAATATGATTTATATATCATAAATATAAATATATATAATAATTATATATATGAAATTGAATCCAGCATTCATGGAGTCTGTTGGTCGTACGTACGTATGAACGGTGTTTCCATTTTCGTATCGTATGGAAGAAAGTGAATGAAATTTATGTTCATATATATATATATATATATTATAACATAATTATTATGTCATATATTTCTTAATTATTCATAATATATATCTTTATAATAATTCATGGATGGTGAACATAGAAGATGAGTTTTATCATGTTGTAGAGACGGTAAGTCGTACGAACACACGAGCGATGATATCATTTCTTAATGGTTTAATGGTATCAATTTGGATTGAATATAAATTTTAAAGGAGTAATATCAGGTTATATTCTTTATTTAAGTCATTTTTATTCATCATTATACCCATCAAAATAAAGAATATATGAAAAATAGTTTACACCACGATGTGGAGATGGTAAGCCGTACACACGCAGGCATGGTGATATTGTTTTTCATAGGATGGGTAAAAGATGAATATGGTTGTCCCATAATCATAAAAACGTATAAGCATATAGTATATTCTGGATTTATTATACTAGTTTGGTAACAACTTATTAAGAGGAATTAGAATAAGAAATAGACTTTTAAAGAAGGGATAAAATGATTTCATCTTCTTTTGGTGCATCCTTTTGATTTATACAAAAGGACTCCTTAAAAAGGCTTTGTGCCCAATGTTTTTCCTTTATGATGAAATTATGGAAGTTGGGAAGATATTTGGGTAGGTTTTTATGGATACAAATGGCTTTGGTGGTGTGAATTAAAGAGAAAGGGAGGTGACCTTTTATAAGAGAGGTGGGGGCACTTTAGGAAAAGCTTGAAATAATAATTTATTATAAAATTATTTTTAGATTATAATATCTCCAAATTGATTTATTTAGAGGATAAGATGAGGATTGGTCTAAATAACCTTGGATAAGATAAGTATTGGTCTAAATAATCTCATCCAATAGGTTTTAGAAATGTTTAGGTCATAAGTTAACCATATATTTTATATTTAACCTTTTGTAAAATAAGTTAAATCTTACCATGTCCTCTTGTATTTTTATACTAAAAGGTTAATATATTTACTATAAAATGAAAATAGAACCTAAAGTGGACCATTTATGACATTTTTATCACTATCCATGTTATTTGGCCAAACTATAGATTATTAGGATATTTATATCATTTAGTAAAAAAATATTTGTTTTAAAAACTCATTTATGTCAATTTTGACACTATTTAGTAATTGATTTTTGTTAAAGTAATAAAAACATGATTCCTTTTAACAGAAGGCATTAAATCATACCTCATATGTCAATTTCATCCATAAAATTAGTGTATGGAATCAAAACCTTGAAATTATATTTATTTTAACATTTATAATATCATTTATTTGATTCCTTCATTAATATGGAAAATACTGCATCATTATTGTGTCATAAATAAATTTAATTATTTAAGTCTTAAAAATTAAAAATCAACTTCCATTATGTAGTAAATATTTTTATATTTTTAATTAATATTTATTGTAAAATATATATTATGCATAACCCTATATTAAGAAGGGTTTAGTTATTAAAATATTAATTTAACACTTTTATCTCTTCTTTAAATAAAATATAATAAATTTCGTAATCTTACCCAAGTAGATTAAAAAAGAGAATATTTTTTTCCTAAAGTTGATTTTGGTCGAAAAGACACTTATGCAATAGAATTAGGACATGTGTTGGGGTAATTTTATATTATTATAATATTCTTTTTACATTTAATTACCCTATTTACTTATAATCGTGGTAAATAAAATTCAAAAGTTACTATTCAACAAACATTATATTCATCCTATTGAACCAAATTTTACTTAATGATTACAACCATGTCTATCATATTTTTTAAGTTCAATTCATAGAAGTGGTCAAATTACGTTTTATGTAAATTTTTAAATGTTCCTAGAAGCGGAGTAAAAGACATTTAAAAGCCCAATAAAATTTTATATATCTAAAATTATTATAAAATGACTCCAATGAATTAAATTAAACAAATATAGGTATTATTTATATAATTTTAGTTTTAAATAAATTTAAATTTAAAAAAAATATTTAAATGAAAAAGTTGGTTTTTCTATATTATGTTGTATTTTTCACTATTAATCAAGAATAAAACGTTTTCAAAAAATTCCAAATATTTTCTATAACCTAATATTGATAATCCGAATTGAAAAATGAAGTCAATTTTACCAAATTAAAATTTTAGGTTTGACTAAAAGTAATTTTTTTATTATTCACAAAAGGACATAAAAAGTAGTTCTTTTAAGAAAATAGCTTTTCTAAATATATGAAAATTTTAACATAACATATACATTTCCTTATAAATATGTTTTATTTTGTATAAAAACATTATAAATAGCATTTAAAATTTATTTTATACAATTCATATTAAAATATTTATTTGTTAAATAAATATTTCGTTTAAATAATTATAATACTAATGTGTTGTTTTTCAGAAACACAATCTTGCATATAACGCAAGAGAAGTTAGTGTTACATGCAATATGAGATATTAAACTACTTTAAAGAAAAATTGTACTATGAAATATTGGGGTGTTACATTCTCCCCTCCTTTAAAAAATTTCTTCCTCACAATTTAAAAATTTTATTCAAAAATAAATTGTTAAAAATAGAAAATACCTTTTTGGAAAACCCCCATCGGAAGTAAGGTTAATTATATTTAGTATCAATAAGAGGGAAATGGAAATGAAAAATTCACCACAAAATTATAATTTCTAATAGAAGAACATTAGTAGAAATTAGAGACACACAATTAGAGAAAAAACAAAAAAATTTATAGGGAGTGATTGAGGTCATCAATCATAAACAATTGAATAATAGATGGAAAATTAAGGGCCTCAAATCCATAAATATTCGATGATTTAAAATATCATTAGTTCAATAAACAATAAGGAATTATGATAAAAAAAATTAGATACCTTTTTTAAGAGGTGGGATTAATTTACTATTAAGATAAGAACTCATAAAAAAAATACTTGATGTCATTACCTATCATAATCATACTCTCATAATTTGGTTTTTCTTTGATCTATTTTCACTTCATCCCTTACACTAGGAAATGAATGATCAAAAATGATTTTTTACTCCTGATGTACATTTGATAAATCATAAGGTCCACTAGTATTCCCTCAATCCTCTAAATGTTTACTGAAATCCAAAATGTTAGGTCAATGCATCCAATAAATCATACTATAACCTCAAAAAAAGATCAGGTGTTCGACTTACTCAATTACATCCTTTAGACATATCCATGATACTTATGTCCAAACTCATAGTCCAAAAATTTATATGGAAGGTCAACATAACATAATAAAGATCTCTTTTTTCGCATAACAATATGTGAATACCTTCATTATGTATTCTATTAAAACATGGTAACAACATGAATTACCATAAAACCATATTTGAATATGTATGTACTTCCTTATTCCTTCAAAAAAACATAGAATACTTGATATACTCCTTAAATCCATAAATGTAGAAAAACCAAACAATGATGGAATAAAAAACAATTATTTAGTTCCAAGTTAGTCAATAATATCCAATATAATTTATCCAACTCAATTACATCTTATTCCACAATCACTACCTCAGTATCAGGACTATTTTAAGGATTAACTTTCCCTCAACCATATATTTTCCCAAAATATTAACTTGATATTGAGTCACTATTCTTAGTATCACACAGTCTAAAATAATTAATGAAATAGTACTAAAATATGATCCATATTTATTTCCATAAATCATACAACCATTATATCATTGATACAAGACTCAAATGACATAATTCTTCAACCCCAACATAAGAAAATTAATCATTCCTTTAAATTTGTTGTAGATGCATAATCATGATCGTGATTTAATAGTGGATTTTGGGGTATATTCCTTTGGTTATTGAGACATTGATTCATATAGTGTCCCATCTCTTTACAGTTGAAGAATTGTATGTTGGCACCAAAAATTGGGAAGAAGAAGAACAAGTAGGAAGCCTTAGGGGCTGCCTCGCGGAGGCTGTTCACAGAGGCCCCATGACACCGTAGCTGGCACAGATCTCCCCCATTGCGAAGCCACCATAGAGAAACGAGGTGGGATGCCTTGAGAACCCCTTTAACCATCGCGAACCCACCACCGAGCAAGGGGTGGGATGCCCCACGAACACCTTTGACGTTCGTGAACCCATTGTGGAGTAAAAAGGCAAGATTCCCCACAAACCCCTTTGATGTTCACGATCTCACCATAGAGAAAACTCTGTATTCATACCGTGTGAGATCAACTTCACAGGACCTCTTACCTATAAATACAGGGCTCCCCTTGAGCCCAAAAGACGGATCATCCGACCATTCGTTTTCTTAGCTCCCAAATCGTGAAGCACTTCCTCCTCTGCGAACCATGAGATTATCAAAGTACTTTTTTCTTCAGGAAGTGTCTCCCCTTGCTTTAATTCGACCATTATTCAAGAAGGGATGCCCTTCGCAGAGCCTATGAGCCTCTGTGAAGGAAGGGGATCCCCAAGGGGACTCGGGTCTTCACGGAGCACTTATGATTCAAGAAGAACCCTCCATGAACATGTGATACACATGCTAAGGTAGGGTCACTGTGCTTCACAAAGCACATTACTTCAAAAAACTATACTTCTCAATACACCCTTGATTCATAAGGCATTGCTCCACGAACACCTTTCCACTTAATAAAGAACCTTCCATACAAACCTATGTCCTATGCCTAGGCTAGGACACTTTACTTCTCAAATCATACCCCTTTACGAAGCCCCTCCACTACATGGAGCACTAGAGCTTCACAAAGCTTCTACCTATGAACCCCTTTGCTATGAAATTTCTTTTCCCATGCGACCCTCATGGTTTACACGAAGTAACTTCTAAGTCCCTTGGGAAGTGTTTTCCTTTTCGTTGCTTCACCTCATGCTTCTTCGCATAGGCATGCTATCAGTTGTTGATTTTTCGCATAGCCATGCTAATGTGGACCCCCAATGGGATCACCTCATGACACCCCTATTCACGTCATTGCAGGTGCCTTCCCTTCACCATTGTGTTAAGGGTGCTGGTTATGTAAGTCCTAGGGGTGCAGGGTGAACCCACCTCGTCCGAGATGCAGGAAGTTATACTTCCAAGTTCCATTGTCCTCAGTACATGACGTTAAACTATGGGCTCACCCCATGCACTCTATGTGGTGTGCTGTGGCTCGAACATTCATTACACCTGCTCATCTCCGCATGAGTGAAATATTCCTCACATGGAATAAGATCTTTTTTATTGGAGCGGTGCCTATCCACATAGAAGGGATACCATCTTGGTGTAAGCCCCTAGCCTTTCATGCAGGAGGTAGCACCCATAATCCTCCTTTTGTTTTGAATGAAAAATGCCAGCATAGGTTAGGATGGGAATCAGTACCCTCCTATCTTATTTGTAGAGACCCAAAGCCTGAAGTACATGGACATTACATTAAATTTGTGGAATACTTAGTACATAACAAAAAACACACACACAAGGATCGTAATAGTTTAGTGTCTTTGGAAACACGGAATGTAATCTTCTAATCCTGGTGAAAGATCTTCAACATCTCCCATAAAGATCTTCTTTTTTTTATACCTAAAACCTTTATTTATATCCTGGGGAAAAGAAAACATAAAAGGGTGAGCTCAAATGCTCAGTAAGGGTAAACAAAAGAAATATCAATCACATCATATACATAGGCACATAACTTTTGGAAATATTAACCTGTAAAAGAGATCATAATTTCATAACCTGAGAAACTCATGGTAGTGAAATGTAATCACAATTATCATAACATAAAACATTAAACTTTGTGGCATACACATATAATCATAGAGAATCATTTCTTGTTAGTCAAGACTTATTGCCAAGACTATCTTAGTGGACAAAATCCCTTTCTAAACCGAGTCACCCTCGTTTCAGTCCTGTTTCACTGAACCGGTATAACCAACCATTCCAGCCATGTCTATCTCATGAGATATAAAATCTTTACCCAATGCATTGGAGGGAGATATAGGTCCCACCCATCTCATAATGATACCATTATTATGTGTGCCACAAAATCATAAACCATACATCATTTCATAACCCATTTAATAAAAATGGGAATCTTAAACATCATGACATCATAAAACAATTCATATACGATAAATGAATTCATAAAAATAATTCCATCACAACATAATCAAATCAATGTAATAATAGGGATAAAAACAGAACCCTTTATTATCTTAGATGGAAAATAATTTTGATATAACAACTGAACTTCATTCTTGAGGAAAATATCGTTTCTACTTCAAAAACACTTTTCCTTTCTTAACATGTCGTAAAATTATAAACTAAAAGAAGTTGATTAAAATTAAACTTGAAAACTTGTAAAGGAAGCTTCTTGGAAATAATGTTTTAAAAATCCATTCATGCCGTATAAGTTAAAAAAAACATTCTTCTCGTACTTTTGTTGAAAAGTCAAAAAGTACCTCGTACGAAAAACGAAAAAATATTCCTTTCATATCTTTTACTAAAAACTCACCGAAGGGTAAAATTGGATTTAAACAATTTTATGTGGATGGAAATAATATTACATATTGAGGAAACATGGATGTGGATGATAAAATACACCATAGTAAATACCAAAGTATAAACAATCTCGGATAAAAATGAGATTGTGATATTCCCCTTACCTTAGGTCCGACTTTCTTTGTAAGTGTCCGAACCTCCTGTATAATGATTTAAATAATGTTAATTACTTATTCCAGAATCATACTTATTTTTATGATATCATATATGGTCATATTCTTAGCTTCTTAGTAGTAATATTTCATTTCTACTTGTTATTCGGGTGTTTATAACTTTTTGTTCTTATGCGTGTTTTGTCGAATAAATTCTTATTCTTTTCTTTAGGTTATATATACCTCATTTCCAGAATGGTATTAGTGTAATATATATCATATTAATTCATTCAATTCATTTATATAATCATTATTAAATGAAGATCATGTAGAACGAGTCGCATCACATCGTGGAGACGGTATTCCGTACGTACGCATGAGTGATGATATCGTTCCTATGATCGTGGGATTGTATTGGAGTATATGTATACTATTTCAGAATCAATATCACTTTATAATAGTCATATATAGTCATTATTTACACCATTATACCAATCCAAGTAAGGTGGTGGTGGAAAATAGATTACACCACGGCGTGGAGACGGTATTCCGTACGTACGCACGCGCAGTGATTTCTTTTTCCGTAGGATGGATAGATGGTGAAATAGGGTTGTTTCATACTTATAATAACATATCATTATATGGGTGATAATGATGTTATTACTTCATAATGAAACAACTAAAGAAGAAGAAGTGGAAGAAGAAATAAAGATGAAAGAATCGGTAACGGACAATACCTTTTCTTTGAAGTGCTTCTTTGAGACCTTCTTTTAGGGAACTAAACTTGGTCTTTGAGGAAGACCAGAACCTCTAGGATGTTTCTAGGGAAGTGGATAGGAGAATTTGGCAGGGGTTGGCCGAGCTTGAAGGCTCAAAGTTGTGTGAGGAAGAGAGGGAGGAGGTGCCCTTTTATAAGGGAGGAGAGGGGAACCTTTGGAATAACTAAAAATATTATTTTATTATAAAGTCAATTTCGGTTTTAAATAGCTCCAAATTGATTTATTTCGTGGCTAAGGTGGGGATTGGTCAAAACCCTTTCATCCAATATAATTTAGACAAGTTTAGGTTCCTATTTTAACCTTATCATTTAGATTTAACATTAAGTTAAATAATTTTACTTTTACTGTGTCTTCTAGTGTTCTTACACAATAAGGATAATAAACTTACTATAAGGAGCCAAACGAACCCCAAGTTGTTTATTATTAATATATATAACCTTATCTAAGTCATTTGGCCGAACCTTAGATTTTTAGGAATAAAATAACAATTAATAATATAATATTTGTTTTAAAAACTATTTTATGTCAATTTTGACACTATTTAGTAAATGATTTTTGTGAAAGTAATAACAGAATGATAAGTTCGAAAAAAGTTAATTAAATCAATACTAACATGTCATATTAACATAGAGAATTAGTGTAATTCATAAAAAGTCTCAAATTATATTTATTTGGGTATTTATAACATTAATTATGTCAATATTTTATTAATAAGATAATCACTCCATCATCGTTGTGTCATAAATAAATTAAATTATTTAATGTCTAAAAATTACAAATAAAATACAATTATGTATGAAATCTTTTTAACTTTCTAATTCATATTTATAGTAGAATTTATCTTATGCATAACCACATATTAAAAATGTTTTAGTAAATAAACTTTGATTTTAACTCTTTTAACCCTTCATTAAATAAATTAATAATAAATGTCCTAATCTAATCCAAGTGTGCCTAAATGGTCATATTTTATTCCTAAGTTTGTTTTTGGTCGAATTACACATTTCCAATAGAATTAGGACATGTGTTAGTGTAATAATAATATCATTTCAACCCTTAATTACCCTATTTACTTTTAACCGTGGTAGAAAAAGTAAAAAGTTACTATTCACCAAAAAATTATTTTCATCTCATTGAACCACATTTTACTTACGGAAATAAACCGTGTCTCTCGGATTTTTGAAATTCCACTCACAGAAGCGGTAAAATTATGTTTTATGAACAATTCAGTTTTTTTAACTACCACTTAGTGGTTTCACTATTCCTCAAAAATTGAAAGTTTTCAGAAAAATACCAAAAATTAGGCCTAAGCTATATTTGATATTATGAACTCAAAAATTATTTCTATTTTACCAAATTCAAAACATATTAGTTGCATTAACTAATTTAAAAATTAATTCCCGTCGTCAAAACAAATAGCGTGTTCTTAAGAAATAATAACTATCAAAAGATTGACACTTGTTTATGTCTGGTTTAAATGTGAAATTACATCCAATGACCAAAATTGTATTAAATTGTAAAAATATATTCTAAATATACTTTAAAACCACTCAAAATAATAATTTATCACTATTAATTATTTCGATTGAAAAAGTAGTTTTTAATTAAAATTTAGTAATTTTCACTATTCATCAAAATATGAAAGTTATCCAAAAATCACCAAAATTTCACCCTAAGCTAATTTCGATATTACGAATCCAAAAATGAATTCAATTTTGAAAAATAAAATTTACAAAATTTCAAAAAGTGGTTATTACTATTCATAACGGCTAGTTTTAATAATATTTTAATAGCATATTGTTGTTTAATGAAACTCGTTATTGCGTACTACACACGCTATCGATGAAGGTCGCGATTGCGTGTAATGCAAGGCAAGTCAAGGATGCGTGTTGTGCAAGCTCCTTTTGGTGTAGCGTTAAACAGAAGACATTAGTGAAATTAAAAAGAATATTTTTCAAAAAATCTTGGGCTGTTACATTCTACCCCCCTTAAAATGAATTTCGCCCTCAAAATTCGTCGGGTTTATAAATGGTTTACTATTCGAAAGTTTTTTTAATAGAAACCCACATCGTAACAAGGAATACCAAAACCAATCTTTAAAAATGAAAGTATGAAACATAACGGTTACCCAAATAAACTAATTACTGGGTTTCCACATAGGTGAAAATATGGATATGGATGAAAAATCTAACCATCATGTTCTGATGGGGAGTGGTAGAGAACATGGCTATGGAAAATCCAACAATCACAAATCCATAAATTTGTGACGATCTAAGGTACCATCTGATTAATCAGATATAAGAGCACTAGGACAAAATTTTTGTTTTTCAAGATCATTTCCCTAAAGTTGAAGAATTTGAATTAGAATAAATACTTACTTTATTTTGGTACAATCTCACTGTTGTTCGTGCCTTGAACAATTTCCACTTCATCTCTTAAATAAATGAAGTTGAATTTGTTATTCGTGAAGTGTTAGCAGATCATGTGATAGAATGACGGGTCATTCCATCTGTCTCAAACAAAAGGTTATCAAAATTTATTAAATATACCTAAGTCATTCTATAGTGAGATTAATCATATATGGTTCCTAAAATGGACTTATAATTCATATATCATACTGCTTAATATAATAAAACTAGTTTCTACTAAACAAGGACTTCCTGTAGGCCAGTGGTAGGCGATAAAGGCCAGTCGCACTTCTGTTGTGGGTTCGATTCCCACAGCCTTGTCCGACGCGATGGGCTGTCGCCCATCCTGCAGGTTGTCCTTTTTCTAAAACTATATTACTATAGCATCCCATCAATAATATCGAAAAACGTTTTATCCTAACTTATGTCCAACATAATCCATTCTAATCTTTAGGCTTATCTAAAATACTTCGGTCCAAGCTCATAGTATAAAGAAAATGATTACATGAAATGTCACAGAATAATCACGTGAATTCCATCATTTATCCCCCATATATCATAAGATATATATTGTTGGTCAAATTACAAACATGTGAATACCTTAATCATGTATTCTCTTGAAGAATGAATACCCATTGAACCTTAGTGAAAACATGAATGCAGTTAAAAGTTAACACATTCCACATACCAAAATCCTCAAAATTCTATATACTCAAACCATGATATCACTTAGTCCTTATATCAATCATGAGCTCATGAATACAATCAAACATCTAATTATCTTCTTATCCCTTCATTATGCTCATATCATCTGTTTACCAAAAATGTCTCAATCACTTTTCATGGTTACCGATACCATAAAATTATTGAAAACCACAATAGACCAAAACATAAATATTCCAATATTCCACGATACTATATACAACATTATTTTGGAATCCCATTACCTAAACACTTAATCAATCCACCACATAGTTTTCATATTCAACATCGCCAATAGTGATCGCATGTGACTTCCCTTTGTCCTTTGCCTTAAGTGGATGCTCATGTTGATCATCACTAACCCTTGGATTGTGGCATTTATTTGCATAATGCCCCATTTCCTTGCACTTGAAGCATTGAAGTGTTGGTGGTGCGTTCTCTGTAGTGTTTTCTTTATTCACATCATTAGAAACCCTTTTTCCATTACCTCGACACTCAGCTACTCGATGACCTTCTTTTCCACACTTAAAAACATTTTCTAGTCCCTTTAAGACAATCTCCACCATGCTTCTTTCCACACTTTGAGCATAAGGAAACATTCATCTTCTTTTCACCATTATTCCGAGATTTCTCCTTGAACTCCATCTTTCGTTTCTTGTCAAAACCATGAGATGGATATGTAACACCAACTTCCATTTCTACCTTGATAGCACAACGCACAATTTCTTCATTGCTACTGAAGTCTCTTATAGCTAATTCCCTTCAAAGACATCGTTTTAAGCCCATGAAAAATCGATCAACTTTACTTTCAGGTTGGATGATAATTCCAGATGCATACCTTGCAAGTCTTGTAAAATTCTCTTCGTATATACCAACAAGTTCATTATCCTTTTGCTTTAGTTCAAGAAACTCCTTCTCCAACTTTGTTCTAAGAATACGAGGGAAGTACTTATTGAAAAATAAGTTCTTGAACTCGTCCCATTCCATGGACTCAATTTCAACCCTTTGCCTTGTATTCTTAATAAGATTCCACCATTGATCAGCATCACCTTCCAAACGATACACTGCTAAGATGACTTTATCATGTTCAGAACATTGAAGAACTCAAAATATCTTTTCAGTGGTACTGATCCATTGTTCAGCAACAAGTGGATCAGAAGACCCACTGAAAGAAGGTGGACGTTGCCTCATGAAGGACTCAATAGAATATTGTACCCTTCTCTGCTCATTTGGAAGTCCCGAATGATTCATAGCTTGTGTAAGTATAGCAATAAGATTTTGCACTCCATCTCCCATAACATTTGTTTGTTTAGGAGGACAATCATTGCATTTTCCATTGCATTGATCAACACGGTTCCTTCGGGTTCCAGCCATCGTCTAAAACCCAAAAAGAATAGTGTGAGAGGCAAAAATATTGCTAGGGAAAACAACATAGTAAATAGGGAGTACCCTTAATATCTAACATCTTAGGTTAAATTCTAATATCGTTACCATAGTTCTAGGACCATATCCTATACGTATACTTATCCTTAGGGACATCCCTAGACATACCTTAGAAATATCTCTAGGGATCTCACTAACGTTATCATATCCTAGTTTCCAAAGGTTGACTAAACCTCCCTCTGATACCAACTGTAGAGACCCAAAGCCTGACGTACATGGACATTACATTACATTTGCGGAATACTTAGTACATAACAAAAAACACACACACAAGGATCGTAATAGTTTAGTGTCTTTGGAAACTCGGAATATAATCATCTAATCCTGGTGAAAGATCTTCAACATATCCCATAAAGATCTTCCATTTCTTTATACCTAAAACCTTTCGTTATATCATGGGGAAAAGAAAACATAAAAGGGTGAGATCAAATGCTCAGTAAGGGTAAACAAAAGAAATATCAATCACATCATATACATAAGCACATAACTTTTGGAAATATTAACCTGTAAAAGAGATCATAATTTAATAACCTGGGATAACTCATGACAGTGAAATGTAATCACAATAATCATAACTTAAAACATTAAACTTTGTGGCATACACACATATTCATAGAGAATCATTTCTTTTTAGTCAAGACTTATTGCCAAGACTATCTTAGTGGACAAAGTCCCTTTCTGAACCGAGTCACCCTCGTTTCAGTCCTGTTTCATTGAAACAGTATATCCTACCATTCCAGCCATGTCTATCTCATGAGATATAAAATCTTTACCCAATGCATTGGAGGGAGATATAGGTCCCACCCATCTCATAATGATACCATTCTTATGTGTGCCACAAAATCATAAACCATACATCATTGCATAACCAAGGTAATAAAAATGGGAATCTTAAACATCATGACATCATAAAACAATTCATATACGATAAAGGAATTCATAAAAATATTTCCATCACAACATAATCAAATCAATGTAATAATAGGGATAAAAACAGAACCCTTTATTATCTTAGATGGAAAATAATTTTGATATAACAATTGAACTTCATTCTTGAGGAAAATATCCTTTCTACTTCAAAAACACTTTTCCTTTCTTAACATGTCATAAAATTATAAACTAAAAGAAGTTGATTAAAAATAAACTTGAAAACTTGTAAATGGAAATATGTTTTAAAAATCCATTCATGCCGTATAAGTTAAAAAACATTCTTCTCGTACTTTTTGTCGAAAAGACAAAAAGTACCTCGTACGAAAAATGACAAAATATTCCTTTCATATCTTTTACTAAAAACTCACCGAAGGGTAAAAATGGATTTAAACAATTTTAGGTGGATGGAAATAATATTACATATTGAGGAAACATGGATGTGGATGATAAAATACACCCTAGTAAATACCAAAGTATAAACAAACTCCGATAAAAATGAGATTGTGATATTCCCCTTACCGTATGTCCGACTTGCATTGTAAGTGTCCAAACCTCCTGTATAATGATTTAAATAATGTTATTGACTTATTCCATAATCATACATATTTTTATGATATCATATATGGTCATATTCTTAGCTTCTTAGTAGTAATATTTCATTGCTACTTGTTATTCGGGTGTTTATAACTTTTGTTCTTATGCGTGTTTTGTCAAATAAATTCTTATTCTTTTCTTTAGGTTATAGATACCTCATTTCCAGAATGGTATTAGTCTAATATATATCATATTCATTCATTCAATTCATTTATATAATCATTATTAAATGAAGATCATGTAGAACGAGTCGCATCACATCGTGGAGACGGTATTCCGTACGTACGCACGAGTGATGATATCATTCCTATGATCGTGGAATTTTATTGGAGTATATGTATACTATTTCAGAATCAATATAACTTTATAATAGTAATATATAGTCATTATTTACACCATTATACCAATCTAAGTAAGGTGGTGGTGGAAAATAGATTACACCACGATGTGGAGATGGTATTCCGTACGTACGCACGCGCGGTGATTTCTTTTTCCGTAGGATGGATAGATGGTGAAATAGGGTTGTTTCATACTTATAATAACATATCAGTATATGAGTTATACTGATGTTATTACTTCATAATGAAACAACTAAAGAAGAATAAGTGGAAGAAGAAATAAAGATGAAAGAATCGGTAACATACATTACCTCTTCTTTGAAGTTCTTCTTTGAGACCTTCTTTTAGGGCACTAAAATTGGTCTTTGAGGAATACCAGAACCTCTAGGATGTTTCTAGGGAAGTGGAGAGGAGAATTTGGCAGGGGTTGGCCGAGCTTGAAGGCTCAAAGTTGTGTGAGGAAGAGAGGGAGGAGGTGCCCTTTTATAAGGGAGGAGAGGGGCACCTTCGGAATAACTAAAAATATTATTCTATTATAAAGTCAAGTTCGGTTTTAAATAGCTCCAAATTGATTTATTTCGTGGATAAGGTGGGGATGGGTCGAAACCCTTTCATCCAATAGAATTTAGTCATGTTTAGGTTCCTATTGTAACCTTATCATTTAGATTTAACATTAAGTTAAATAATTTTACTTTTACCGTGTCTTCTTGTGTTCTTACACTATAAGGCTAATAAACTTACTATAAGAAGCCAAACGAACCCCAAGTTGTTTATTATTAATATATATAACCTTATCTATGTCATTTGGCCGAACCATAGATTTTTAGGAGTAAAATAACAATTAATGATATAATATTTTTTTTAAAAACTATTTTATGTCAATTTTGACACTATTTAATAATTGATTTTTGTGTAACTCATAACAGAATGATAAGTTCGAAAGAAGTTAATTAAATCAATACTAACATGTCATGTTAAGCTAGAAAATTAGTGGAATTCATAAAAACTCTCAAATTATATTTATTTGGGTATTTATAACATCAATTATGACAATATTTCATTAATAAGATAATCACTGCATCATCGTTGTGTCATAAATAAATTAAATTATTTAATGTCTAAAAATTAAAAATAAAATAAAATTATGTAGGAAATCTTTTTGTCTTTCTAATTAATATTTATAGTCGAATTTATCTTATGCATAACCTCATATTAAAAATGTTTTAGTAAATAAACTTTGATTTTAACTCTTTTAACCCTTCTTTAAATAAATTAATAATAAATGTCCTAATCTAATCCAAGTGGGCCTAAATGATCATATTTTATTCCTAAGTTTGTTTTTGGTCGAATTACACTTTTCCAATAGAATTAGGACATGTGTTAGGGTACTAATAATATCATTTCTACCCTTAATTACCCTATTTACTTTTAACCGTGGTAAAAAAAGCAAAAAGTTACTATTCACCAAAAAATTATTTTTATATCATTGAACCACATTTTACTTACTGACATCAACCGTGTCTCTCGGATTTTTGAAATTCCACTCACAGAAGCGGTAAAATTATGTTTTATGAACAATTCAGTTTTTTTAACAACCACTTAGTGGTTTCACTATTCATCAAAAATTGAAAGTTTTCAGAAAAATACCAAAAATTAGGCCTAAGCTATATGTGATATTATGAACTAAAAAATGATTTCTATTTTACCAAATTCAAAACATATCAGTTTCATTAATTAATTTAAAAATTAATTCCCATCGTCAAAACAAATAGCGTGTTCTTAAGAAATAATAACTATCAAAAGATTGGCACTTGTTTATGTCTGGTTTAAATGTGAAATTACATCCAATGACCAACATTGTATTAAATTGTAAAAATATATTCTAAATATACTTTAAAACCACTCAAATTAATAATTTATCACTATTAATTATTTCGATTAAAAAAGTTGTTTTTAATTAAAATTTAGTAATTTTCACTATTCATCAAAATATGAAAGTTATCCAAAAATCACCAAAATTTCACCCTAAGCTAATTTCGATATTACGAATCCAAAAATGAATTCCATTTTGAAAAATAAAATTTACAAAATTTCAAAAAGTGGTTATTACTATTCACAACGGTTAGTTTTAATAATATTTTAGTAGCATATTGTTGTTTAGTGAAACTCGTTATTGCGTACTACACACGCTATCGATGAAGGTCGCGATTGCGTGTAATGCAAGGCAAGTCAAGGATGCGTGTTGTGCAAGCTCCTTTTGGTGTAGTGTACAACACAAGACATTAGTGAAATTAAAAATAATATTTTTCATAAAATCTTGGGCTGTTACATTATTCCTTTCCAAATTCCTCTCCCACTAGGCTTTGTCACCAATGGTCCTCCATCCTTGAGTAAGTCCCAATCTCCATCTCATTGGGCTTCTAACCACGCGTAAGACCCTGTTTCTTCATTGGGTCACTAATAACACATAAGACCCATTCCACTTCCCACGGACGCACCTTTCTTGACATGATTTTTAGGTCTCTGCTGCCTCTTGTTCCTCACACCGAGCATGACTCACATGGTCCTAGAGTAAGCATCGACCATGAAATACTCTCTTGGAATCCTAAAGTGTAAGACCTAAAACCCCAACTGAACTACGTGGACTTTGATCCTTGTCAAGGTGAGGTATGTTAGAGGCCTCCCGAAGTTTCATGCCCAACAACCACTGGACCCCTAGTCCTCATTCACGTTGGTTCACTGACCCCAAACAGAACTACATGGACTTTGATCCTTGTTAAGGAAAGGTACATAGCAATCCTCCCTGAGGTTCAAGCCCAACAACCATTGGACCCCAGGTCCTCATTCCAGTCGGTTTACCAACCCCCACCCAAACTACATGGACTTGGATCCTTGTCAAGGCAAGGTAGGTAGGAAGCCTCCATGAGGTTCAATCCCAACAACCATTGGACCCCAGGTCCTCATTCACATCAGTTCACCAATCCCCACCTGAACTAAATGGACTTTGATCCTTGACAAGGAAGGGTACGTAATAATCCTCCCTGAGGTTCAAGCCCATCATCCATTGGTTCCAACCATATTCACATCGGTTCTCACCATGCCCCTATCCTGAACTACGAGGACACTGATCCTTTCTAAGGAAAGGTACGTAGGAAGCCTCGTAGAGGTTCAATCTCACCATCAATCTGGATCCTAGGTCCTTGTTTATGTCCGTTCACCGACCACCATCTTGAACTATGTGTGTTTGATCCTTGTCTCATAGGAAGGGTATGTAGGATGCCTCCATGAGGTGCAATCCCAATCAGCGGTAAGCTATTGGAACCCCAATTAGTGGTAAGACATTGTTCCCCATCTGATAGAAAGTTGTTATAAATCCATATGACGGTAAGTAATTGTGTCTCTTAATTAACGGAAAGCTATTGCACCATATTAAGTGGTAAGCCATTTTAGTACCCTCTATTGGGACTCACATCTCTGGTCTTCCCCAGTGGCGTCAGACTGACCTGGGCTGCCAACCATGCATAAGAATGCAACATATTTTTGGGTTTCTTCCCTATGAGTACAACCTGATTCTATTCCCTCACTAAACATCACATACATTGACTCCCAAACACAGGGATATGTAGGAAGTATCTTTGAGACTCATACCCAACATTACCACCATTCCAATTATGGCACTATCTCATTCTCCATCTGCTTCACTCAAAAATCCACCATCTATTTTGATTCATACCCCGGCTACCACATCCCGGTGGGATCATGTCAAGTCACCTCCTAGTATCAGTGTTCCCTCTGGGGAACACACATATCCGATCCAATCTAGTCAATATTCTGATTAGTCTGATTCATCTCCGCTAGATGCTAAAATTGAGGCATAACCTGTCTTAACCATGGGAAGCTATGGAAAACCTCAAAAACAAGCCTAGGGCATACGATTCCACTCAGTCGATGTGGGATGCATCAGTCTTCCACGCCCTCGATAAGCCATATAAAAAGGGGAAAAAGATAGACACGCCGTGTTCCAGTGTCCAGACACACCAGTGATGTCCAACGTGACTACTTCCCCGACCAAAGGTTTCTTCCCTAACTTGACCGTTTAGAATATCTTGACAGAAGCAACGTAATTAACTGATATCCACAAAGACATGGAACCAAGAATGAGTTTAATGAACACTGAATTAATCTATATGGGAGACCCATACTAGGTAATGAGTTCCGCAGAGGAATCCAAAGAAGGAGAGACAAATATCCAATCATCCCATTTCAATCAAGGAGCATACATCCCAGAATAAGTGATGGATGCCACCCGCTATTGGATGGTAGGAATGCGGGGCAACACAGTCACCGCATCCTCAAGAGACCGATTCACGCCCCGACGAAAGCATCCGAAATTGAAATGGTGAACCCGATGTGAAAAATATCTCTTCAATGTGAATATTAGTATCGTTTGAGGAATCAGTGGACTAACGTGTCACTAGATCCAATTATCTGTTGCTAGGCCCTGCCAAGAAGTTGTTTGGACTGTCGTCAAACTCCCTAGAAGTTGGGGAAGTCAAAACATTGCACATCCCGATCTGCAACATTGTCAACGTGGATCCCTCTTACCAATCACGGAAGACGGAATGGTGTTGGAGAACTAATCATCAGTTCTTTTTTCTTTTAGAACAAATGGTTTAATCTCTCTACCTTTCAGGAACCAAGATGCTACTTGAATTTGATCACCGCATGCCAAACGATGCAAGGGAAAAGACAATGCGGTAGTCCTGCGTGGCTACACCGCATCTGCAATGGTCTCCACACCCATGATGGTCGGGTGCCCACGCCCTATCTACCCAAATGAATTCATCCAGTGAAGGGTGATCAATGAACTTGTCTTCCAGTATGAGGAGGAAGGGATCATCCCGATGCGGAACATGGCCCGACGGGATCTGGGGGCATATGCGCCTCATCACCGTCGCCACCCCCCTAAGGGCCACGTAGGGATCTGATGCTCCCCACAACCACGTATAATCATTTCAGGAGTCTGTTCCTAGATCTTATCGAGGTCTCCCTCCCTTACACTGATGAGGTAGGGGATGTATGGGCTAGCCTGACCAGGATCCCATTCCAGGGGCTCCCGGCGACAGCTCCCATGAGGTCGCGCCTGCGCCACCACCCATATTTACTGGATGAGGAGCAGGTAAGCCATTTACTTGCACCAACAGCTTTGGTCCATCTGACCCGACGCCAACGTCAGGCACATGTTGAAGAGGATGCCCACCAAGGGGCGTCGACGTCAACAACTACTGTGGATCTCACCACCATCGACATATATCATTATCCCCCTATGTATGATGATTTGGGACATTAATATATCTGGCCTGGATCGAGACCCCAACCACCCCAAGGGAAGGCTGGGTTGAGTATCCTAGCTGCAGGCACAGGTAGTGCCCGCCGGGGGCTAACCTGCAACAATGATGTTCAATACGGAGGTCCTCCCCGTACTACCTCCATTGAGAACGCAGGTCCTCCATGCTTCCAAAATGGGTATAGAGGTCTGACCCATGGAGCCTTCAATCTAAATGAGGGTCCTCCCCATTGTAGAGACTCTCAGTATGGGAGTCTCTCCCGTACACATTACATTGGGTATGAAGTTATTCCTCCTGTCGTGGGATGCTGGCAAGGAGATGTTACACATCCGGTTAACCTCCAGTATAGGGGCCCTCTCCATGTTCTTATAACATCTAGAGAAGGTCCTCCTCACCCTAGTGACCAGAGAAGTGAAGTCCAACCTCGCTTTATCGACACCCAACACGAAGGTCCTACCCATGTTTGGCTTGATCAGTACGATGATCTTCTTGACGCTGACACCACCCAGAGAAACAGGCATGGAGGC
This sequence comes from Viscum album, assembly GCA_963277665.1. NCBI lineage: Eukaryota > Viridiplantae > Streptophyta > Magnoliopsida > Santalales > Viscaceae > Viscum > Viscum album. The sequence continues at coordinate 1,809,119,993 of OY728160.1, forward strand.
CTTACCTCTACCCCCACCAGACCTGGTGGAGGTCCTACTCATTACAACACTCCACATGGAAATTCCCCCTCACCTCAACCATCGAACATGGAGGTCCTACCCATGTTCTATTTTATATCTATACAGGTGATCCTCACACACTGGCTTACTCAGGCGGAAGCCCTCTCCGCCCCAGTACCATTTTGCCCGAGGGTATTCTTCGTACTAGAAATCCACCCTATCTCGAAGAGACTATCCAAGGAAGGAAGGCTTGTGGTTGCCTCCATAAGAAGAATTTTTGGAAGTTCTAGATAGTGATTAAACCAGTACAAATCTCAGATTCCGAAGCGGAATATGATTTAGTGATGAAACCCTCCCCTTGGTCCTCTATGTCATGTGCTGGGGCAGGAACGAGGCACATCTACCTCTTACTCCTAGAATGTGACTTCCATCGAATCCCTACCAACCTCCGTAGATACACCTAGGAGGATGAAGTGATGGAGTATCTCCAAGGTTTGGCTATAAAATCACCACCATCATCACCAGGAGCTCACTCAAACTCAACTAGAGATTGTGGAGAATTGTTTTGGGGATCGATGGTAGATGAGCAGTAGAAGGTTCCACCACCAGCAGCTGTGGTCATTGTGCCAAAAACCCTTGTCACCATCTCGTCTTATCGTGATGTAGTAGCTAGGTCACTTCACTCTTCAGTGGATATCCCGAGGTTTGGCGGCTTGTCAGCCTGCTCGCTATATTCTCCACTGGCTAGCCTACCATCTCAGTGGTCTGCCACAGTACCGCTACCAGTTCTCATACCTCCTTTGGTTGACGAGTGAGGAAATCAAGGGCCAGACCCTGAATCCGAACTGAGGAGCTTATGGGATATCCTCGTAGTGGACCACTTCCCCGAGATATTTTGCAGGTTGCAACACCAAATTTCAGTGTGGCAGAATCCATCACTCAATATGAAGTTGAGTGTTTCCATCAAACCCTCTGGATGACACACTTCATCCTTTATCACCAGCGAGTGGCTTATCCTAAGAGCCAAGAACATTTCGAGGACGTTGTCAATCAATGCTTTCTGGTTGATTTGGCTACAGTCTCCATGACCCAGTTTCTTGAGTCACCAAACTGTCCTATTTCCCTTCAACATCAATGTGTTTAGAGTTTCATGGTACTATGCAAGATTATCAAGGAGGCTTGCACCCATGTGCAGATCCATGGTAGGGGTAGTATGTTTCCCTCCTCTTCAGCCTTATGCAGTGGCATCCTGACTCACCGGGTGATATTGAGGGCATGCCCCCAAGTAGGGTCGCATTTAACATGACCGACCAATCAGAAGGGGAGAACGAAGTGGAGATACATGATGGGGACCTACCCCCTGAGGGACTTCCACCACTATTGGACCCATTAGGAAGAGTTACTCACCAAAAAAGAAATATTCTGGGTCTCCCTGCACACACCGAGGCACTAGTTCTTAGCCGGAATCCCGGTAAGGGTAAAGAGCACCTCGAAGATTCCAATAACTCTGACTCGTCTGTCTCAGTGAAGAATATGTGGGAAGAACCAAATAAGGACACATTTTGTTAGTATATTGCTATGAAAAAGATGTTATTTGATGACCTCCTTGCTGAACGTGCTGTGGAGCGATGTCCAGATTACAGCGATCCGCGACCGGTACAGTAGGGGCAGACACAACTTCAAGGTGAGTTGCCTTTGGGTGACCCTGAACATCCTTCCCACACAGATAGGTTTGAGGCTGGGACTCATGGAAAGAGGGCGTGGTACATATCGCAAAACCCCCCTGAGCAGCATGACAACCCTCAAGACCGAGGTCAGGTTCCCCTAGCTGCTCAGTAGGCAGCCGCACCAGCTGCTCGATGAGCTGTTAGGAAAGATTATCACATTGAAGAGCCTACCAATGCACTAGTGGTTAGGGATCCCCATCAAGACAGAAATCCCCACCGAGATGATCTAATGGTGGCACTCATCACTTCCCTCAAGGAATTGGAGATGTGACAGGTGGAACTCCCACCTGATGGAAAGTTATATCTGGCGTGGGTGGATGATAAGCTTGCACCCCTGCATTTCGTAAATCCCACCTTCTCCCCCTTTAAGGGGATGGGAGAACCCCCATAGCATCTCGCCCACTTTATATCAAGATGTGGACCCATGTTGGGGACTCTAGCACAACAAGTAGCCGCCAAACTCTGGTGTTTCGTATAGACATTGGAAGGGCCTCCATTCATCTGGTACAACCATCTCCCTATTGGGTGAGTAGAGGGATGGGAGGATCTCTGCAGGAAATTTCGGTATTAGTTCAGTTCCACCACTTGGAAGATGAGTATTACAGACCTCTTCAAATGACAGCAGAGGCCTGATGAGAGCATCGTGGACTTTATTAATTGGTTGAAAGGGCTCACAAACTCCCTTGACATGCCAAAGACTCCAGATAAACTACTGAAGATGTGTGTAGGAAATGTCAAGACGGAACTGGTCCCCTCTCTTATTACCCAGAACTACCCTGGAGGATTCCGAGACTTCTCTGATAAGGCCCATCACCTGGAAAAAGCCCTGCAACAGGACAACCAGGCATGTCTGTTGCCTCCTGTAGTTCCTTCGAGGAGCACTACTAGAGCAGAGACCACCGTAGTGGCCCAGATAGAGCCCCCCAGGCAACTTGAATTACTACCAACGGAGTCACCTTCGTAGCCTTGCCACGGCCCACCACCACAGGTGAATCATCTAGCCCAGCAGCATCTGCCTCAAAATTGGCCAGCGCCCCCACACAATGCCCCACCAACACCCAGATAGGATAATCCGGATCTGTCTCCTTGACTGGATCCTCCAGATCCTCGTCAGAATCAGGATCCCAAGGCCCACTTCTCCGACAAGGGGAACCATACCTACTCGTTCAACAAGAACCAGGTTATAGACTACTTCCAAAGTTCCTTTGAACAGGGGATTCTGCATTTACCTGAGTGCAGAATTCCCATAGAGGAAAACCTCACTGATCGCCCCAACTACTGCCCTTATCACCAGATCCCAGGGAACACCCTCAAGTAGTGATATGTGTTCAAAGACAGGCTCCAAGACCAAGTCGGAAACTACATAGTCAGTTTTGGCCCAGCCCCGGCACAAGTGGCGTGTGTACTTGTGAAGCCCGAAAGAAGTGGTGATAGTGATGTTGAGTGGTAGAAGGTTCCCAACCACGAGTCCCATAAGTTCGATGACTGGATGGCCTATAAGGTGGTCGCCTATTCCCATGGTATTTTCTGTGCATGCCTAAATCAACCTGATCGTTTAAAATTCACTTTGTTATCTACAGCCACCACTTCTGCATTGTCGTCCCAGCTATCCTCTTCCCAGAAGAGCAAGCATCAGTGACGTAAGTGAAAACAACACACCCCATCAATGCCATCAGTGTCCCATACTTTCAGCGACTTCATGCCTCCAAAGATGGAGATTCCTCCCAGAATTCATCTAGTAGTGTAGGATTCTTAAAGTGATAGTCAATGGTTTTCTTTGGTTAACACTATGGAGCTAGTAAACCCCTACCTGATCCCTGATGACGGGGAGCGCCAGAAGGATCTTTCCAACATCCCCAGCCGATGCCAGCATTGGCAGAGCTGCAACTATATGGGTCATCGAGGCAACTCTTTGGCACTTCCAGCCAAGTCGTGCATGCTACTAAACCCAAGAAGCAAGCCTAGCGTAGAGCTCAGCATGTGCCTCCTTTGAATCTTGTATCATCAAGTTATCCTCCACCACTGTTTGTGCTACTAGATCAGGCAGAGCCACCCATACCTTTCCATGACCAGCCACTCTCCACTACGAGCTGGTCTCAGTCTGCTAGACCCCATTCGGTAGTCACTCCATAGGATTTGAATAGTGAATAGTGGGATATACCTAGCACCAGTCAGCCACTAGTTCAGCCGGCAGGGCCCTCCATATGTTCTGTCTTAGAGTGAACTTCTATAAGAAGAATCTTGTGCCTAACACGAAAGTATGATGTCATCAAACATCTAACCCAAATTCCGAAGAGGCTTTCTATTCTTGAGGCCCTCCGCCTGTCTCCAGATTTTCACAAAGCCCTCTCCAAGGCTTTAAGAAGCCTTTTTCAGTTTGAGATAGAGGTTGCAGCTGTAGAGGCCTTTCATTCTTAGGCAGTCGACAATGCTTAATTTCTAGCCATTAATTCCTTATTTGGAGAAGATAAAGGTTCTACCATACATGGGAACATTTGAAGACTATACATCACTATCCACTTCAATGGTGTGGAGATACATCACTACCTCATCGACACGGGCTCTGGGATTAACCTTATCTTGACACAAACACTCTGTAAGATGGGGCTATCTGAGGATGATCTGACCCCCTATGACCTGAAAATACAAGGTTATGACATGACAGAATAAACACTGGTCGACAAGATCCACCTAAAAACTCAGTTTGGTGGTCTAGTTGCCAGCACAGAATTCTTGGTCATTTCGCAGGACACTACCTACAACGTATTGATGGGCAGGCCATGGCTCCATCGGTACGTGGTGGTACCTTCGTCATATCACCAATGCCTTAACTACTCCCTTAATGGTCGAGTGGGTGTACCTCAAGGTGACACATCTCCCTTTTCTTCTTGTGAATCCTTATACTTGGATTCTGACTATTACAAGATCAAAGAAAAACAGATTCAGGCCAGTGAAGTCGAGCCCGTTGCGGTTTCGACCATCCCGTGGGTAGGCCTTAACGACACTTACGTTTTCTCGATCCATCGATTGGAGGCCCTGACCCCTGATATGGGGAAATGTTTTGTTGTCTCTGGTAAAAGGGGAACCATATTCCCAGGTCCAAGTGACGACGGGAGATCACCTCGTATTCGTATAAGAATCAAGCCTCAGTGATCCCTGAGCCCCCAACTCCAATAAGGTATTGAGATGTCCACCCCATGGCAACAATAATATGTCATAATTTCTTGTTTTTTCAGGATGTAATTAAACAGCTCAAGATGACACAGAATTATTTCTTTGATATCAACATGCATGGCCCCTTGGGATGAAGACCATATGGGATCAGATCAACAACCTTCATTGATATGGTTTAGGCAGAATTGGATTCTCTTGATGTAGTGACCACTACCGCTTAGGCTAGTAACAGTCTCTCCTTGAGATATATATTGACTCAGAGGAAGCTCATCCTGCTTTTGATCCCTCCTCCATAAGTGAAGAATAGGATCTAGAGGATACTCCCCCAACCTTTGAAGAGGGAATCTCTTCCACATTCATTGAATTTGTGTAGGTAAACCTCAATAGTGATGCGGACATGAAACCCACATTGATCATTTCCACCATGGCCCTCGAGGAGCAACACCGGTACATAGACTTCCTTAAAAAACACCATGATGTATTCGCCTGGATTTACAACAAGATGCTAGGACTAGATCCTCAGGTAGCAGTCCATCGGCTCAGTCTCCCAGAAAATCAACATGGGTTCAAGAAGCCTCCTAGAAAGATGCACCCTTCTCATGGTGCCATGGGTGAGGCCGAAGTTGAATTTATAATTAGAGATAATTTCATTATGGAGGTCCAGTACCCCAAATGGTTATCCATCATTGTGTTGGTCAGGAATAATAAAGGAAAGATCATAGTCTGCATCGACTTCCTGGATCTCAACTGTCAGTGCCTAAAGAATGATTTTCCCCTTCTAGTGACAAAATTGTTAATAGAAGCTACAAATGGGTTCCAAGTCCTTTCATTCATGGATGGGTACTTCAGATATAATCAGATCTGAATGACCCATAATGATGTTGAGTCTACAGCCTTCATGAAACGACAAGGTACTTTCTGTTTCCAAGTCATGCCCTTTGGCCTAAATAATGCAGGTTCTACCTATCAACAGGATATGCATCGCATATTTAAGCTTATTCTCGGAACATTGGAAGAATGTTAAGTGGAAGATCTAGTGGTCATATATCTCCAATGCTAGGACCATCATAAAGAACTTTAGAAAGTGTTCGGCTTCCGCCATTCTATCCACTTGAAGATGAACCCATTGAAGTGTGCCTTTAGAGTCACCTTAAGAAAATTTCACGGCTTTATTGTCAGATATAGGGGCATCAATATTAACCCAAATAAGGTCAAGGCCATCATCCATTTATCTCCCTATAGTAATATCTGGGAGCTTCTAGGTTTCTAACGCCACTTGGCCATCGATTCATTATGAATTTGGCTAGGAAGTGTAAGCACATTTCTCAGCTCTTGAAGAAAGTCACTGTTTATTAGTGAGATGGAGATTGTTAGACTGCATTTGATGAAATAAAGCAGTATCTACTTCAGCCTCCAGTATTGATGCTAAAAATTTCTATAAAATCTCTATTCCTTTATGTGACTACCCAGGAATGGCCCCTCAGGGCCCTTCTCACCCAGAAGAACAACAAGAGAACTAAGAACAACCTCTAGTACCTTAGCCACATGCTCCTCGATACAGAGACTAGATAGTCCCCTATCAAGAGAAGTTACCTTGCAATCTTATTCACAGTATGGAAATTGTGACATTACCTGTAGCACCATGAGGTACAACATGTGTCCTGAGTAGATCCACTAAAGTACATCCTGAACCACCCCATACTGACAGGTCATTTAGCTTAGAGGGAAGTAATTCTCCAATAATTTGACATCAGTTTTATTCCTTAGAAGGCTATTAAGGGGATACAATTGGTATATTTCCATGCTACCCATCCGACCCCCATGAACTAGTCTCTAGACCTAGATTTTCCCAATGAGGAAATCCTCTCACTAGATCATACCATCCCATTCTTGAAAATGCACATCGATGGTGCTTCCCAGAGCACCACAGGTAGAAGGCTCAATGATCCCAAACTCAACAGAGTAGGATTGGGTATCGTCTTCATTACCACGACACAATCCATTCTGCCATATTCAATCCTATTGTCAGAAGGATGCACCAACAATGAGGTAGAGTACCAACCTCGTATCACTAGCCTCGAGTTTTCCATCGAGATTGACGCACCCCATTTTCACGTAAAAGGGGACTCTGAACTAGTCATCAAGTAGATCAATGGTGACTATGTTGTCAGAAATCCAGAGCTTATACCATTTTTGGAATGCATTCTCAAGAAAATGGTCCAATTCCCATATCATCCGGATGTTACTCATGTCCCTCGATCACAGAATGACAGAGCTTACCCCTTGGCCATCCCGGCTGTGTCACTTGCAGAGCCCGAATAGGATGACCTGATTATCCATGCGGCGCACCAGAGAGTCAGTGCTCCCGTTACAACAGGTGATGAAGATGGTCCATAGGTAATCCACCTAACCACTAGAGACTCCATGTCAGGGGCCCCAAGTCCCTCTTCATTAGTGCTGAAATCACCTCCCGATTGAAGGATACCTTTGGGGGAATACCTCCCAAATGGTAATCTCCTAACAGATCAGGCCGAGTGCGAGTGAATCCGACACCTTGTGTTATAGTTTACCCTCCAAAGTGGTCCTAGTCTTGAGAAGATCCTCTAAAAGTGTGGGTTTGATGTTGTTCTCCTCCATTGCATTCAAGGAGTTGATATTTCTTTGGTCATGCAGGAGGTTCATGCCGATTTCAATGGATCCCATCATACTAGGCCAAAAATATCTCACCAGATCCGGAGACTGGGGTATTTTTGTCCCTCCATAATCCACAACTACATCGAGTTTTCCAAGAGGTTCCACATGTTCCAAATTCATTCCAACTTTGGGCATCAGCCATCGTAGCCTCTCCACAGTACTAAGCACTCCTGGCCTATTGCAGTTTGAGGACTAGATGTTATGGGGCCATATCCACCGGTGACAGCTCGCCAGTGCTGGTTTATCCTAACTGCTACAGATTTCTTTTCAGTGGAAAAAATCGGTTCCAATCAAGTATTCAAGGCCTATTCTATCATTGAATTTGTGAATTCCAATATCATCTATCAGTTTGGAGTCCCTCACTCCATCCTCACCGATAACGACACAAACATCTGAGTAGCTGAGCAAAAGAAATTGTACACCAAGTACAACATCTGCTCTAACGATACCTCCCACTATCATGAACAAGAAAACAGATAGATCGAGGAATTCAATAAAACCCTCTCCAATATTCTGCAGAAAATGGTTGGTCAGAATATGATGTTTTGGCCGTAAAAGCTCCCCAACGTCCTCTGGGTTTGTCGGATGACCAACCGTAATTCCACAAAAGTTACTGCGTATTCCTTGGTGTATGGAATAGAGGTCATCCTTCCCATTGAAATTCAGTTTTCATTCATTATGCACAACGTTCTATGATCAGCAGGCACTAGATAAATTAACTAAAATTCTCCTGGAAGAATTGGAAGCACTTGATGAGAATAGGCTTCATGCCATACACAGTCTAGAAAGGAATCATAACAAGATGGATAGAGATCTCAACTATAAATTTTTCCTCCTCTCCTTGAAAGAAAACTTGGTATTGTCCCTCAGGACACCAATGATACCTAGAAAGAAACCACCCAAGTTAGAGCCCAAATGGGAAGGACCTTACGTTATTCACATGGTTTAACCCAATGTTTCATAATCTCTGGACACCATGTATGGTGAGCGTATAACTCCTCCCACCAATGCCAAGTTCCTCAAATAATACTTCACCTAAGCCAATTTGGTCTTGAATGACCCTAAACTGTCGGGTCCTACATGAACCTAAACTGCTTGGTCCTGCATGACCCAAAACAGCTAGGTCCTACATGACCCTAAACTACCTGGTCCCACATGACGTTAAACTATATTTGGGTCCAACATGACCTTAAACTGGTATGTACCCCATGAAATTAAACTCTATGTCTTCCTAAATGAACTTAAACTATCCACCATCTTCACCGCATGACACTAAACTACATGGCCTCTAAGAACTACATGTGGCTTGATTCCCATCCATATGGGATATGTTGGAACACTCAGATGTTTCATCTTGAGTCCATCCCCCAAAAAATTCTTTTCTTCTATTCCCCCTTGGTATAGTTCTATTGAAGGATCCTTACATAGTGCAGTGTAGGCTCCTTCAGCCCCATTCATGGAAGGATTACGAAGGTTGAACTATGTACTCCCTCCTCATTCTTCTATCCTCCCACGCCCTTACCGCATGACGCTAAACTGCATGGACTTCAAGAACCACACATGTATTGATTCCCATCCTCAGGGGATACATAGGAACGTCCAAAAATTTTGTCTTCTGGTCCAGCCCAAACTTCAGAATCTCACCCTGGGTTATGGAACATGGCATGCTTATGGATTTTGCCCCAATTCACATTGAATCCATCTCAATCCCGCCATACGTTCCACTCCCTGGAGACTTCCACCTCTTTCACCATCCTACTTGACGTTGCAATGAATGGGCACACTTATGCTTCACTAACTCCTTTACTTGGGACTTCATTATCCTCCACATCCAAAAGGACCCCCAAATGCCATGGATGTTAGTTCCAAGGGCCCTCCTACAATTTCGGGCCGACATACTCGAGGATTTCGAACAAAAAATTGATACAAGTCCCACATTGTGAATATGGTTAGTGAACGAACCTAATTAGTTGTTCCCATTCTAGGTCACACGATATGGGATTTGTGTTTAGAATCTGGTCAATAGCTATCCTTTTTCATTATCCCCAACGTACATGTCCCAGATATTGAGTGTAGTGGTTCAGTATGCCCTTCTGTCTCTTCAAGATTTGGTCTGGCCTAGGCAGGAGGGTGATTCCAGCTATCATACCCTTGTACAATGAAGATAGCCTAGTCCCACTCATTGTTTCCCACACCGTGAATCTCTCACATGGTCATAAGAGTTATGATGAGGCAATCCCCTGAAGAGAGGACATATGGCTATAGTTGACCTGGACGCCCAGCCTCTAGTCCCTCGACCCTTTCGGCCCCTCGTCCCAAGTTTTTAGTTAGGATTTTTCAGTGTGGTATGGACTCATGTCCTTATTCATGTTAGGATATTTTACCACAACCCACACATCCCCATGAGACATTCCTCCTTCACTTATCACCCTTTATATGAGCACCGGCCCTGCCGTGCTTCGTGAGCCCCGTCATTCGGGTTCCCATTATCTTTAACATCCAAAAGTACCACCAAATGGCATGGATGCTTGGCCCACTACAACAAAATCGGTTATTACCGGCGGTTTTGTTTCATATAGCGTCGGTTTACAGAAACCATCGCTAAACTGGGTGTTGGTAATCTATTAGCGGCGGTTTTTTCCATTTCATGGCGGTTTAAGGGAAGCATCATAGATGCCTCATTTCGCGGTGGGTTTCGTGACTTTAGAGGCGGTTTGACGGGTGCCGGATATTTTTTTATTCACGGTGGTTTTAACCGCAGTGATATTCAGGCGTTTCATGCGCCTCTGTCGCAGCGGTGAAAATCGCCGCTAAATATAAACTGATTACATTTCACGGCGGTGTTAATCGCCGCTAATGGTTTACAAGTAAAGAATTAGCGGAAGTTATAACCACCCTGAAATGATGACCAATAAAGCATTATCAGCGGTTAAAACCACCGCGAAATGCTGACCAGAAAAGGAAATGTAGTTTTTCTTCTACTGCCCCACTACCATGAAAAACAAATCAAACCAGAATTTGGAACATGAGACATCATAAAAACAAATAAAATGTTATTTCTAACTTGGTTTCCCCAACATTATGAAACATGAGAAATCATACAAACACTCGACCATAATTCTACAGTGATAATAATCAATAATGGATCTGTAGGGAAGCATGAAATCCATTACAATAATTACATCATAAAGTTACATGATGGGAAAGAATGAATTCTATATAAAATCATTTTCCTATCTGATAGGGAAAATAATTCCATCAGTGAACAATCATTGATCAGATAACCAATGAGGTTTACAGATTCTTAATGACACATAAATACACTATATCAAGGACCAGAATCTCTAGAAATGTATCAAATATAACACTGTATGATGGAATTGTGTCAAATAAGGTAGAATCTATAGTAGAGGTTACTAGATTAGTACCTCAAACAATCGATGAATTTTAATTATGCTCCCTATCATATGTTGAATGTCATTTAGTATTCCCATACCATGACTCTATGCTACAACCTGACTATTCTAAGTGGGATCACATTTCATGCACATTAATTCCTGAGTCTAGTATCAACTATGTCGACTACCACTTTGGCCTCAGCAGTATGTGGTATTATAGCTACATCCCTACTAAAAATTCAGAGGAACCACATAATAATGAAGAAGATGTAAAGATATTATCCCCCTCAGAGGAACTGGTGGAAATGTTTTGAAGATGTGCAAGATATGACCCAAACTCCTATAACCTCTTCATTCAACTAGATACACCATAAATTGGGAGAAAAGATGTGTATATTATCTAAATCTCCTCATATTGTGTTAATGAGTCACCCAAATTATGGTAGAATTGTTGTGTGTCTTCCCTTTAACAATTTTTAGAATATTCTAGGTGTCTTTAGTGACCAGAACAAGCATATTTTCTTATTTTATTATTGGAGAATGTGTATGGGCCTGATCTTTTCCTCCATTTCATATTGGTATATACCGATGTTAATCAAGTCAGTGGGAAAGGATATGGGTATTCCCTATATTTTTTACTAAAATATTCTTGGTGATTTCTTTGAATAATACCAGATTATACTGACAAGATTAGTAAATGTCAGAAAAGGTGTCCTCTTGCTCATAGTTTGCCGCTATATTTAGTTAGTGAGACTCTTTGGAGGGTATAGATGTAGGGCCATGTTCATGGTTGAATGTTCACTACTCTCAGTGGGTTTTCTTGACTACCTACGTTTGGGAGACTTAGGTCAGACTCCCGAGGTAATCAAACACATCATATAGAGGTTTTATTGCTTTGTATAATTGGTGATGGTGAATTCTAGAAGGAGCCCTTTGGAGGGTCCCTTATGCGATCTAGATGAGTCCATCAATGACCTCTTGATCAACCTCCCTAGATAAGGGAAGAACATGTTATTTCCTTCCATGGATATTACCATGAAATGGTTTGAGATGGAAACTATTTACAACAAATTATGTTCCACTAGTCAATGTTGAGTAGACATATAGTAGGGATTTTTGAGATGAATGGATTTTTAGCTTCCTATGAAGATGGAAAGGTACCATTTAGGTGTGACTCCCAAACCAGTGAATTTGAGACCCAATGTCGAGGGTGAAAGGTTGATAATAGAGCCCTAGTTTTAAATGAGGACCCAACTTGTGCTCCAGTCGAAGCATATGTGTTCTTAAAGTAGTAAAATGTCATTTGGATCAAAGGGGGTTCTAGTTGAAAGTGCCAAAATACTTATGAGAAACATTTACAATAAATGCTCATGAAATAAGCATATCAATAAATAAACACATGTATAATCAATTTTATCAGAACCATGTTTTTCCAAATTTCATATTTTGAGAGAGAAAAAGGATCCTAACATGTGGGTGACACATGTATTTTGTTTAAGGTTCCATGTTAGGTTCACCACTTTTGTTTCCAACTACTTTTATTGGTGAGTATATGATTCGTATCCCATGATTATGCTAAACCACATTCCCATCAGCCTCTTATGTTTGGTCTCTATACTGCCTACTAGGTTCCAATTTATATCACTAGAACAAAATAACAAAAGGATCACTCTTTAGTCATCCAAAATCTCGACTACCAATTCAAACACAGGCCTAAATGGAATGATGTATACCACACTTGAGAAATCAAGACATAAAATGAAACATCATAAATCAAAAAATGCATAGAAGGAAACACGAGAAATAAAGAAAATTTTTGGACATGGAAATGTTTGGTGGAAACTATATTCCATACATGTTACATATACAGAATAACCGTTCTCATATTTGTTCAACACATCAACAATACTACTACTCATGGTCCGATGATGCATCGTCGCCCTCTCCACCTCTATCTCCACTACCTGCTGCCACCTGTAAGAACATTATATTGAAAATTAAATATTGTTGCATATTTATAATTAAACTTAAAACCAATAAAAGTTTGCAAACTAAATGATTTTGATTTTTTGTGATTTACCTACTCACCACTATTCGATGCACTACCACCGGGGGAATATCTGCTCATATGCTGACGTATTTAAAGAAACTCTTTCTGCAAAGAAAATAACTGATCCCCCTGCTGGTGAAATGTGTTTCGTAGAGAAGACATCTCCCTCTGAGAATCTTTAGGTATGAAATGACTATAACTAGGAGTAGATGCAGCTAAAATCCCTGGTGGCCTGCCAAAGACCTCAGATGGTACGGGTCCCAAACCCATCCCACGCACTCTACCAGGATGCTCCTTCCTAAGGTCTTTAGGAACCGGGTCATCCTAGGAGACTGAGTAGGATTGCCCCGGATTGGAACCCCATGTTTCTTTAATTTTTACCTATAAATCAAATATCAATATATACTAACACAGTAAAAACTGATAATAAGTTATTATAATAAAAAATTGACTTCATAACCCAACTTCTTTTGGAGGATATTTAACAAAACATCCATATGTTTTTTATGAACATCCAGCCATAGTTCAGTTCGGGATACTTCATGCCCCAAACTCCATGACTTCATTAACCAAAAATAAATCAACAATTTAATATGATAAATATATAATATTGTCTTGTAAATATTTAAACTAATTAAGATATTACCAATGACATTCGGCTTCTAGAAAAGATTTTGAGCCCGCACTTTACGGGATGACTTTCTTTTCCCGGTTTGATGCATTCTGTCTTGAGAGATCCTGAAATAAATAAAATTCAATTTAAAAGTAATGTATTGAATGTCATATTCTCTTTATATACATATATAAATGTAAAATGAGGATAATATAATAATATATATTTCAATACCATCTTCTTCTCATCACGATGTCTATCGACAAAAACTTTCCACTGTTCTTTCGATACCCCACTTGGTAGCTTTTCATACATTTGTTGCACGGTCAACAAAGTATCGTTGAAATCAAACCACAACCTCCATTTGAAATATTTCCATTTTTACCAAGATTTTTCAATGTCCACTTCCATGCTATCACATCAGCAATGATAAAGTGGATGAACATCTGTATACAGAAATTCATTTTGAACATATTAGTAACATGACATTCAATTAAACCATAAAGTAATAAAATTACCTTTATCTGAGAATCAAAAACTCCATTTTTCCAGTTTGGAGGCATATTCTTCCAATCATCATATGAAATAGGCAGGGAAATGGGCTCCGCTGCCAGCTGACCGATAATCTGGCCAAGTAACCCCGCAGTGTCATCCGTCGGGACCCTATAAGAATCAAATGGCATGACTATCTTCTCACCATTCATGTTCCAAAAATCTGAACTGTTTATGTTTTTTTCCACAGTTTCATTTTTTTCATCTGCAATGAGAAAAAAATTAATATAAACAAAATGCAATAAATTTATTTAATTAAAATTTGTACCTATGACTGTGACCCTCCAGAATGTTCGTGATGAACTGGAAGGGGCGTGTCGATGCCCCACTGCTGAGGAACCTGTAGGGGGAGTCGATGAATCATCCAATAATGAGACATCCACAGATGGTGTTAGAGATGGTGCAGGGGGGGATGGTGCAGGGGTGTATGCAGCTAGTGCCTCAGACATCGTGAGGACAGACGGATCGTCATCTTTCGCAGAACTAGATGATATAGTGTACCGCTTCTTCCTTGGAATTCTTGTCATTTAATCAAATAAAATTAAGTTCAGATTATATATTTCAAAAAATTTATGTAGAAAAATAAAATAAAAATGATAATAGATGCCCAGTACTAACAAACAAAATATATATAACAATGATAATGAATGACTGAAGAAATTCAACGAGTGGTCGCTGAATGAATAAATAATTGAACACACAATCATTTTCCCCTTCAATCATGTCAGTTTCCTACTCCATTGCTTCATCCACTTCATTCATCCTTGCTAGACTAATATTTTCAATATCATGATGGACAAATAATTCTACTTCCTGTTTTTGATGAAATTCAATTGAAGAGGTCAAATCTTCCAGTTCATCACCCATATCATACAAATATCTTTTTATTACGTGGTTAACTGCACTCCACCCTTCATCCACAACATCATTCACATAATATAAAATTTTTTCTTGTGATTCTAAGATATATGGATCATGTAGTTCACGATCACCAACATCCATCAAGCGAGAGAAGTTTACAGAAATAAATTGCACGGAATCTCTTTTAACACCTCTGATAATATCTACCCATTTTCATTTGAGTAAAACAATAGAAAAATTCCCGTGGTTGTTTAATTCAATAATATCATGCAGCTTTCCATAGTATCCTACTTCATAAAATCTAAATAAACCACTATATTGTGTTTTCAGACCCACTTCTCGATCAACTGTATGAAATCTAAATCCATTCACATTATAAGCGTCGAACTTTCTAACTTGTTTTATAGGACCTCTAGCAAGAAACTTCAAATCTTTTGACAGGTCTGCTCAAGTATCAGTATTCATGATTTGAAAAAAGAAATATAATTTAATATATATACAAATTGTATGTATCAAACTAATATTCGTATTTATTGCAATATTTATAAACTTACATGTCGTGCAAACCATTCTATCAGCTCTTTATTCATAGATTTTCTTATATCTTTCTCATTTCATGTTCGGCCTCTCATTCGTCTCTTTGTTTCTATCCTAAACTCTTTAACAAATGGATCTGCAATTTCACTATTCATCATCACATATCTATGTGCCTATAATAATTCCAATTCTGTCAGTGTCACATATGAGGTCCTCCCAACTGATCGGCCAATCGCAGAAAATATTTTTGATTTCTGATGCATTTGAGATTGAGTTGATGTGTCTTCAACACGTCCAACTCGATTAAGTCTTTTCTCAATATCATCCAAATATCTGGAACAAAAGGTGAGACACTCCTCGGCCAAATAGCCTTCAGCAATAGGGCCTTCTGATTGAGAATTATTTCTGACGTATTCATTCAAATGCCCAAGATATCTGTAAAATAAAATAATAATATTATGCATTTATTTAAATTCCAAAAATTGTTTACTTAACTGGAAAAATATAAATAAAATACCTCCCAATTGGATACATCCATCGATAATGAACGGGGCCTCCTAATTTAGCTTCTTCAACCAAATGCACAGTTAAATGCATCATGACAATAAAAAATGATGTAGGAAAGATCATATCCATTGAACAAAGGGTGAATACAATCCTCTCTTGGAGGTTGTCAACCTAAAATAAATGTAGAGATTTATCACATAATTTCCTGAAAAATGTGCTGAATTAGAGTACAACAGCAGTAACTTTTTCAGGTAATAATGTATGCAATGCCAATGGTAGTAACTATTGTAACAAAATATGTGAATCGTGACTTATCAATCCATATAACTTACAATTCTTCAAGTCAACACACCTTGAGATGTTACTCAAATACCCATCAGATACCTTCAAATTCTTTAAAATTCGAAGGAATTTATCTTTATCCCTATTTTTCATTGAAAAAATGGTCGGAGCATACTTTTCATTCTCATCTGGCCAGAGATCACGTTTTATGTTCATTACTTGTAAGTCTTTGCGAGAATTGAGATGATACTTTGACATTCCATGCTCATTAAGTAATGTGAAATTCAAATTATCATATACATTCTTCTCAATATGAATCAAATCAAGATTTTGGTGCAACAAATTAAATTCCCAATATGGAATTTTGAAGAATATCCTTTTTTTCTTTCATTGTTGCGTTCTGATTTCACTTGACAATGCACTTCACACTCGTTTTCCGCTATCATTCAAATGATGAACCTTCCCAAATTCTGTTTTAACATTTTCAAGCTGTGTCAATACTTCAGAACCGGTTAAAAAATTTGGAGGTGGTATACAATCAATGGAACCATTAAATTTTGATTTGTTCAGCCGAAATCTATGAGATGCATCACGAAATATTCGATGGCACAAGAAGCACCATTTTCTACTGTGAGGTAGACATTTGGGCTCAAAATCAAAGTTACAAACGGGAAAATCCAAACCCGCATAAGTGTTCCAACCATATAAATTCCCAAGCCCAGGGACGTCACTAATGGTCCACATTAAAGCAGAATGCATTTTGAATATTGTTTTAAAAGAAACATCAAATGTCTCAACACCATTGCTATATAACTCCTTCAATTCGTCAATCAAAGGCTGCAAGTATACATCAATATCATTTCCATGCATTTGTTTTCTAGGAATAATCATTGAAATGAGAAAATATGTTTGTTGCATACACATCCACGGAGGCAGATTATAAGGGATCAAAACAACTGGCCAAATGCTATAACTGGTACTCAAACTCCCAAATGGGTTGAATCCATCAGCAACCAATACCAATCGAACATTCCTAAGATCAGATGAGAAATCTGGATGGAATGAATCAAATTTCATCCACGATTGGGAATATCGTGAATGTCTCATTAACCCATCATTGTTATCATCTACAGAATTCCACTTCATGTGTTCGGCAGTTTTTGATGACATGGATAATCTTTGCAATCGAGGCTTCAAAGGAATGTAACGCAAAACTTTTGCAGGTGTGTTCCTTTCCTTCTTCTCCATGAAATTATGTCCAGTCAAACTTCCAAAATCACCCTTTGACTACCATCTAGAAGAAGAAAATTTCTTACAATTCTGTCTACTTGAATCCTCTTCCCAATAAAGCATACAATCATTGGGACACACATGTATTTTTGTATAATTCAGACCAAGCTTGTTAACAACTTTTTTCATATCATAAAATGATTCTGGGATTTTTTCTTCAGGAAATGCATCACAAATCTATTCCAATAACATGGACATTGCCTTATTGGTAATTCCACATAGACATTTGATATGGTACAACTTTAGCAGAAATGAAAGCTTTGAATATTTCAAACACCCACTATACAACTCATGATTTCCATTGTCAACTAAATCATGAAACACATTTTCCTCACTAAAGTTTTCCCTTACATTTGGCACCACAGAATCAAGAGGAGGATCCAATGATATGTTACAATATTGTTCTGCTTGTGTAATAGTCTCAAAAACATACCTTATCACGTTGCAATTTGTATCACCCTCTTCTGGTTGTTTTGATATGTTTTGATGATCATAGTGGTGTCTTGCAGTTCCGAATGCATCATTTATGAGGTTTTTCATTTCATTTTCCTTTTTTGACGAACTTGGGACCTCATTCTGTGGATTAAAATCAGTCCTCAATCATTCGGTATTGTTCGATTCTCCATGCCAAATCAAACACAAATATTGATCATGGAATTTCTTCAGTATTAAATGTTCATAAAATTCATCTCTCTTCAACCATGTTCTAAATTTACATTTAGGACATGGACATCTTATTCTACCTTCAACAGATCGATTAGAAATTTCAAAATCTAAAAACTCATTCAAAACCTTAACATATTGAGGTGTGTTCCTTGGTAATGTGATCCATCTTTTATCCATGTATATCACAATGTGCCTACACAATAATAAAAAAAATTAAAACACATAGTTACTAATAAATAGAGAAAAAGTTTCTTATATATGATAGTGTAAGATTACAGAAACATAATATAATAAAGATGACCCTTTGATCATAAAATATGCATAATATAATAAAGTTGATACATTGATCACATTTACTACTTACTTAGTATGCCCAGACAAATCAAACAAGTCAGGTCCCTAGGAGACAACGTCAAAACCTCATTGGGGAGCAGTAAGATTATCGGGTTACACACTTATCATAACACTTTCGACCACACATTTATGTTTCCTCAAACAACACCCCATTGAATGTGATGTCATTGAACACACTAAAGATGCACGATTTTCATACCATTAGTACAATGACATTACTAGAAATATTTAGCCCTTATATGAAACCCTTTGAGACTTATCATAGGCTAGCATGGGTACCCAGATTATGGGTAGCCTAGGTCAGTTCATGAAAATTGGTCTTGTTTCCTCGCTCTTTATGTTTTTCAATATTTTCACTATCTCTTTGAATTTACCTCTCTATTTGAATTTGATAGTGTTTCCTATTTCCTTGAATTTGGAGAGACCTTTTTTATTCATTATATCATTAGGCTGTGCAATTTTAATTCATCCACTTGGATTTTCATAGTGGGGTTCTCATTAAAATCTCTTTTAAAAACTAATGAATGATTTATGTTATTTTCACTTAAATATGTTTTGTGTTTAGTACTATAAAAATTTATCTTCAATATTTCAAACAACTCATATTAAAGAAAATAATGAAAACCATAAAATTTGGATTTCATATAATACAAAGGACATGTCCAATTTTTACTTCAAACATTTATGTATATTTCAAGTCCTAAGCTCAGTTAATTTGAAGTAATTATTTAGATATGAATTTACAACTTTAACACAAACTATTATACTTAATTCAGTCATAATAAATTTAAAATATTTAGTAAGGGACACTAGTTCATAACATATGAAGATCTTTGCTAACATGTTTGAGAATCCCATGGTGATAAATAAAATGTTCTTACTAAAGATATCATTCGGCATCCATGAAATCTTCTAAGGTACCAAATAGTGGCCAAAATAGGGTGAGTATAACTTAGTATTCCACCACCAATGGTGTCTGAACATGTCTAGTCTGAGCATATAGTGTATGCAATAAAACGATAAACAATGGTGTTAATTTAATAAATTAATTAAATATATAAAATAAACCAACAGACTCTTAGGCTCTAGGATGACACCCTATGTTAGCCATAGCATCATCAACTCCATTGGGGGTGTCTCTTTCATGAGGTGGATCCTACTACATCAGGACATATTTCCCTAAAATACTGGAAGATTCTGTTAAATCGGGATGAATTTCCAATATCATGATTCAAGTATCCAATCTTGGTACAGACTTTATAGAAATACTTTCTTCTTCCCATGGATTTCACCCCCAATGGAAAAAGTAGCCATCTCACCAGTCCTAGAATTGATATAACTACATACATCTTCCCATGGAACATGTTTTTAAGAGGAAATAAACCATATAACCTGGATAAGACATTCTATAACCACTTACGTCTTCCCTTGTAACGTGACACTAAGGGGAAAATTAATAATCTCATATCAAATGGTGGATTTTATTGTACTAGTACGAATCACTGATAGTATATATCAACCAGGTCTAAAATATTATTACAAGACATATTAGTTAATTCATCCCATCACTTATTAAATTTACCATTTATTCCAAATTTTCAAATCCTCTTATAAATACAAATCACTAAAATCATCTTAAACCATTTTCCATATTTCACATACAATGTAATGATCTTTAACTAAGACATGATTCTAAAGGATCTCATAAAATCATGGGGGGTTGGAACACCACAAATGTTAATGCAAGTCCTAACCATAATGCTAAGAGAGAAAAAAGGGATCCTTGGGAGGGATCAACGGGAGGATTTTAGAAAGAAGAGATAATTCCAATTATTTAGGTTGTGCATGTGGCATGTCGATGTGATCATAATTTTTCACATACAAGCATAATCAGAACAGACTAAAGGGAGTTTTCCAAGACCACCCAACTCAATGAATAAATAATAAGAATGAGTATGTAAAGGTAACACCTTTCATGGATAGTTTCCTTATCATTACTATATTCTTCAAGCCTCAACTCAAATTTATAAATATAATCCAATTCCATATTTTATGGGAAGTAGTGTTAGTACCTATAAATAACACAAACATATACATATATGAACCCAAAAATATTGGTAGATATTTTCAATGGATTTCATGGTTTTAGTGAACCACCCTAGGGGAAGGGAAATCGATATAATGAGTCAGGTGAATCTTATTTCTCATCATAGTGAAAAGTGGGAATTTGTATAATGATTTGGTGAATTTTAAGCCCATCCCGAAATCACCAACCTATCCTTAAACAAGTTTCTACTTGATAAAATCTAAATACCATAATACAAAAAATATTCTAACATAACTAATAGAGTGAAAAATAAAAAATTAATCCATATGTCATATAAAGTGAGTAAATAATGTAAAATGAGCATGGAAGGTCATTAAATAGTAAAAGATAGTAGTGGATAATGTAAATGTGTATCCATTGATGTTTCACATGATTTGAACAATGAAATAGGCACTATATGAAAATATAAAATTGAAAAAAAGGATTTGAATTATCAATATAGAAAGGTAATCACATCATTCAAATATAGGAATATAATCATTAAATAATTTTTTAAATTAGAGGCCCAGTAAAATAAATTATTATTTTTTTAACCCTAGGTTTTAATTAAGTTCACTTAGACCCAAATTTTATCCAAGGTAACTCTTTATGAGGAGGGTTGGATGAAGGGTAGCACTAACCAATTTATTTATAGAATACCCCTTTAAATTTACTTGAGTATGAGAGATACCAATATTTAATGTAAAAAACCGCCTAAGTGGATAGATTAGGGATTTAGATCCCTATCATATATGGAGATGTAATTAAAAAAGATAACCCTGAGTTTTCCTTAGATTCAACTAGAAAATGTATCTCAAATAGATATACCTGATGGAATCCAATAGATTCCAAATATTATAATATCCCTATATTTTAAGGGTAAATATTACCCCCATTACTATAACGAAAGGGGAAGAAAGGGAATATTAGAGGAGTTACCCAACATTTCCTCATTTAAAATGAACTCTAATGTCCAAATGAATTGAACTAGAAATATGTAAAAATATTGGTTCACTCAAGAGGGATATTAGATCAATAATATCACCATATAGGACCTATCACAGTGGAAATGAGAGTAAATCCCATGTTTGGGGGGATTTTTTGGAAATAATAAGGGTTTTAAAAGACCAAAAAGAACTTTTTATAATGAATTTTTCACAATTATCTATTAGGTACCATGTTTAGAGTCATTGAGTATCCTATGATTTAAAAAAACTAATTTCACCCATAGAACTCCCACTGGGAACCTAATATAGGTAAATTGGGAAATTTTTGGCCTCCTAGACCTTCGATGCATTCCATAATGCTCTGTTTCTTTTATTAAATCTTATAATTCCTCCGTTAATTCTACAAAATACTAGAAATGTGATAAATGTGTGTTTCAATTAAAAATTAATCTCACCCAAGATGGTCATGGGGTCGCCGGACGGTTGGGGGTCGTGGGTCACCGGACGGGGTCGCCGTACGGTTGGGGGTCACCGGGGCCAGGGGGTTAGGGGAAGAAGGGAGGGCGTGGGGGTCGCCGGACGGTTGGGGGTCGCCGGGGCCGGGGGTTTAGGGGAAGACAGGGTCGCGATCGAGGGTTTGTGGGAAACACGGGGTGGGGGTAGGGAAGGGTCGGGTTTTTTAAAAACAAATATGGGTTTCGTAGCGGTTTATTAAAAACCGCCACAAAACCGCTGCTAAAACTGGTTTTTATTGTAGTGGCCTAACGACCCTCCTACCACTTCGGGGAAACTTCCTCGAGGATTTCGAGCAACAAATTTATACTAGTTCTGTGTTGTGAATACGGTCAACAGATAATGCTCAATTCTTTTCCCCGACCTCTAATAACACAAGGATAGATACTGTGTTGTGAATATAGTCAATAACTCTCCTCTATCATCACTGCAGCTTTTAAACTAGGCATCTACAGTCTGAGCTCTATGAACTCAAAATGATATAACTATCATCCTCAATGCTAGACATTAAACTGTGTCGTGGATGCAAAATTCTATCTGTGGACCAATCTCTTGTCCCTCGGCCTTCTCGAGCCCCTGGCCCAAGTTCTCACTTAGGATTATATGAAGTGGTATGGGATTATGTCCTCATTCATGTTGGGTTACTCTCCGTGTTGTACACTGCCCTCATTGGGGTATCTTTCTCATTTTTGTCCTTGCTGCATGACGATAAAATGTACATTACCCTTCTCTAGAACTATGTGTGGCTTGATTTCCATCCTTATGGGATAGGTAGGACCACCCGAACGTATTATTTTTGTGTCCAGCCTCATCTCTTAGAAATATTCATATAATCTTATCCCCTTGGCCTATGTTTCTCCAAAAGAAGGGTATATGGTGTGGTATGGGCTTATGTCCTCATTCCTATTGGGTTTTTTACAACCACACCATGTACCTTTTTATCCTGGGAGTTCTCCATCCCCATGTTCTATACTCATCTTTTCAAATCATCTTATCTCAAGTTGAGCCCCTTGACCCTCTCCGATGATTCTCCAATGTTCTAAAGAGTACTTTGGTTCAACACCCAGAGTGTCGAGTTCTTCCTAGACATGCTCTCTCCACTTTCCAGGATTTTTGTTCCCCTTTATCAGGGCTTCCATCATCTTTCACATCCTAAGGGACCCCCAAATGGTCTGCATACTCGGCCTAAGGGTCCTCCTTCCATTATGGGCCAATGTCCTCCAGGATTTAAAACAAAAAATTGATACAATTCCCGCATTACGAATACAGTCCATAGTCGATGCTCATTTTCTATTCCCATTTCAGGTCACACAATATGGATACTTTGTTTCGAACACGGTCAACGGTTATCGTGCATCATCACACCAACCTCATTAAGCCCAAATATCGTTCACCTGATTCACATCATATTTCACCCCATCATGTCTAATGTGGAATTTCAACACTCTTGGTACTATCCCTCAGATAAAAATTGCACGTTATGAGATCAAAACCATGAAAAAGCAACATTTGGGACTTCACACCGATTTCCCCTTACTTAAATTCCATGTGTTGAAAAGATCTCCTTCGCCCTTGTTTCCCACACTGATTCCGACACACATGGGATTAGGGATTGGATCCAAATCTAATCCTTCTTGGAAGAGTGCCTCTTCTCCATGGTATGAACTCCATGATCATAAACTGAGATCTCTATTAGAACAATGTACAACTTGATTCCCATTCTCATGGGATACGTAGGAATGCCCCATCACTTTGCCTCTAGGTCCAGCTCAATTTCCACTAATTCATCTTTTTTGTTCTACCTTCTAGGCATCGACTCTTATAGGACCATGTGGTGTGGCACATATGGTCTTATGTCCTCATTCACTTCGGGTTTGCAGTATCTGCACCACGTACGTCTCTATCTAGAAGTTTCTCCCTCTTACATCTTGTACCACATGACGTTAAACTACATGTGGTCATTTATGAAGTTAAAAGGAACCTCCATGAACTACGTAAAACATGATTCCCATCCTCATGGGATATGTAGGAACACCAAGACATCTCATCTGTAGGTCCATCTCAACTAAGATCTATTATCTCTTGCGTCCAACCCTCTTTCCTTTTCTGGACCCTTGGCCCAAGGATTCTTTCATGGAATCACGTATGGTGTGATGTGGACCTCATCACCATTCACATCGGGTATGATTTATCACACTGTGAACATTCAATTTTAAACCTCATCTCTCCTGTATATGACTTATCCCAAATGATTTTAATCTGTTATGTCTATACTGCATGATGGTAAAAGTGCATGGTCTATCCCATCACATGAACCTAAACTGTGACATTATCATCCTAGCCACACTAAAAAAAATGACACCATATTGTGATGACCTCACTCGATAGGACATCATGTTGGGTATTGGTCATACACCACCCCATTTGTCAATGCCTGTATATGGCTTGATTCTTGCGACGATGCCTGGACATGCTATTCTTGGTCTATCATTTCCCAAAAAACCATTCACCTAAAAGGAAAAACAAGACCTCTCAAATGCCGCTTCTATTGGTGTGAGGGCCAGACCCACATGACCTTAATATCTCTGGAACTGGTACATTACTGTGACATCCCAAGAACTACGTGTTTCTTGATTCCCATCCTCATGAGATACATAGGAACACCTGTGCACTTTGCTTTGGGTCCATCCTAACAGTCGCTTTCGGTCCCTTAACCTAAACTTCTCCCCATGGAATACATGTTAATCTAGACCTCAGGTCCTCATTCACGCCAGGTTTCATAATTACCTCACCATGTGTCTCCTGTATTCCGTACAATCACTGGTCTGAGCTCTATGATCATAAACTAAGACCATCCTGTGCCCTTTTCCCAAGACGTTAAACTACATGAAATATTCTAGAACTACATACGGCTTGATTCCCATCCTCATGGTATACATAGGAATGCTCAGGCATCCGTCCTTTGGGTCCATCCCTAAGAATCATCAGTCTTGTTCCCCCTCTTTTTTAGGCCCCTTGGCCTGAACTTCTTTGGGGAACTAGGTAACTACAGCTCCAACCTAAATAAGTTTGGGATTCTCCATGACAACATTGGGACACGACATCTTCCTCACTAGAGAGGTCCTGTCTAGAAGTAAAAATGATCCCTAATCAGACCAATAAACCCACCTAATTTGTTTCCATTATGCTAGTGTAATTCCAAGAGTGTTGTATTCTACTCGAACATCCCACCACTCCACATTCCATGCTTGGTGTGCCCTCTATTCAGACCCTCTTCCTCTTTCACGCCTAAAAGTACCCCATAATAGTATAGATGCTCGGCCTATGGCTCACCTACTATTCTAGGATAATGTTTTGGAAGACTAATGGATGACATTTTGAGTGAGGACCCATGTTTCGAACAAGGTCAGTGGTCATCCTTGATCTGTTGTCCCCATATCTGGCTAACACGATAAGGATATTGTGTTTCAAACAAGGTCAGTGGTTATCCTTCATTATCATTCTACCCCCATAGTGTTCTGAATCTTGGTTATCGTGATTCACGCTTTCCACTCCCTTATGTTTGAATTGATTCCCAATGCCTATGGAGTTACCCCACTAATGCGTTAGAGCACATTGGGAAAATGGTGATTTGACTGTTCTGAGGCCTTCCTCTTCCAGTCTGGCCACTTCCCCCTCCTCCCTTAAATACGGGATGGTTGATCAAACCCCCTAATGCTTGAAGATTGGTTTTCACTATTATATTTGGGTAATGTAATAAGGTGGTCATCCCTTATTTCTCACATCCATCCCGACCCACATGATCATATGGATTGATAGCAAGATGATCAATGAATATAACAGGAATACAATAAACCAACACAAATAACAGAACTCATGCATGCAGTTGGCATAAAATCATCAAAACATGAATGTACTTTTAGAGGTTACATGTATCAAAACACCTGAGGATCGAACCCTCCCATGGATGGGTTGACCACATCAAAAGAGCGTTGTAGCTCCCCCACCCTCTGGCTTGTGGCATCCAAGATATGTTGCCACCTGTTTGTCTCTCACTCCTCCTCGGTAGTGATTGGGAAAAGCTTATCGGCCACAATCCGAGCCCGCTCCACGCCGGTCCGGATGTCAGTCATTTCATTAGAGGCTTTCTTCATGCGTTCTTTGGCCTCTTCCAACTGGGCATTCAATCACAATATTAGCTCTGATTGCACGTTGAGGGAGGCTGAGTGCTCATCCGCCCATACCTGCTACCACTGAACCTCATTTTTTGCCTCCTAGAGCCTTTTTATGTTCACCACTTTCCTCCACTGCAAGCCCACACATAGGCCAAGGTCATACTCCTGAATCTTCTCCACCATAAGATCTCGGATGAGTATGTGGGGACACTGAGAATCCTCTCCACCATCACATAGTTCACACAATTGAGAGCGATGTCTATCCATCTGATCCAGCCTTTGTGCTTGGGGGGTGTCATCAATGAAGCACTTGATCTAGTTCCATGATCGACAAATGGACTATTTTTCTATCCACTTCATTATAGTCAGTCTCATCCTAGTCAGCGCGATTGGAAGGCTCACAAGCGGGGAACACCCCCAGGAACTCGACAGTAGGGTCTGTATCTAGTGTTTGATCGAGCATGGTGGGACTGGGCTGTCTGATAGATCCTCATCGTCTAATCACTCTTCACTTATCTCAAGATCATCCCCACTAACAGTCCCACAAGTGATTCGGAGCACCGTAGCACGATCAGTCTGGATATCCATCTCCGCAATCACAAACATTCCTTTGGAAAAGGCGCCTCCAGAAGTCCCGAACAACCTCTCCAAGGCATCCCACACTATTTGAAGAACTCTGCATACCAAAAAGGGGCATGGACATCAGTTAACATCGTCAATGGGTAACAGTCATGAATTTGGTAGAGGATACTTACAAAGAAAAAATTATCAGTCTCTTTCTTGGGTTGATGCCATCAAGACCCCGAGGTGTGGACCTCCGTATACTTTCAGAAGCTTTTAAATCATTGGAAGAGCCACCTCAGGTGTCCTGGACCCATTGGATGTGGTAATTGATACAACCGCATGTGTGGATCCTAAAAGCCCTGCATCTGTATCAACTTTTGGGTATGAAGGGGTTCTGTGTATGAGACCCTCCAACATAGTTCGAGTATTATTAAGGATTCCATAATGACCTAGAAGTACACTCCAAGGGAGGGGATTGGGATTTTACCAGGGCCTCTTCATATTCTTCAATCTCTGAGTCTTGATCCCCAACTTCCCCCTCCTCCGACAGGCTCACTCTACTGGCCTCATCCCCTAGGGAGGATTTGTCCGATTTTTCCGGCATAGGGAATTGTTCCCTGAAATCATCATCCCACAACTGCAGGGGTACCGTACGATCCAGAAAAACCTTGAAACGATCTATCATTAGACGTGGAGCATGCCAGGAATGCACGAAGTCTTCCATTTTGGCCAGCTATTGCTTCCCCTCCACTTGGAAAACTGCAAAGCCAACCCTGATAGGGCCTATCCCTAGAAAATCCATCCAGAGATGGTTCAGGTGTAGCTACATCTCATAAGGGCTGATGAATTGCCTATTAACAACCTAGATGTCCCAAGCCTCCAGGAAGATGGCATTATCTGACATGCTTATATGGTGCAGCCGCTTCCCCAGATCCTGGGTGGATATTCTACGAAATCCTCTTGGTGGCTGCCCCTCAAGATAACTCTGTTCTTATGGGACCACCGGGTCCACTACTACTGCTAGATCCACTACCAAAGCCTCCGCCTCAACTAGTGTAGGCCTCGCCACCATAGCAGCCCCGCCAATATGAGATGTACTTGCTGCCTTGCATCCCTGGCTCGAGGATGGGGAGGCACACCATCACCAGCCAAGATAGTTGGCTGCTTCAACATCTCCTTCGGGTAGGCCGCCTCCCTACTTTTGGCATACTCCTTCACTAACATGAAGATGGCTGTGGGTGGAGGCAGCTCATTCCGCATCATCCCACCTTCCCATGTGAACATTATCCACATATGCCTCATCACACATGGAATTTTCTCATGACGCCCCCCTAAATAGACTTGTGGGGTCAATCGCTACATACACCGAAACTGTCTCATGAATCAGTGTAGGGTGTACGTCCTGTAGAGAGGCTCACGGTCCACTCCTGCAACTAGGACCCAACCTTGAAGGCCAAGATATTGGACCAATGCTCATCCATTCACTGGACTTAATTAGAAAAAGAACTTGTTGGCAGTGAAAATAAGTGAAAGTTGAAATCCTCTACCTTCCACACTCGGTTCAGTATAGACGACGTGGTCAGCCTGGCTGAAAAGATCCCTGTGAAATTCAGGATGGAGGGGTGGAAGTTTGATTCTAAAGTGGAGATGGGGTTTGGGTATTCATAGAGCCCCCCTAACGTGCACCTCTATCCACCCATACAAGTGGTGGAATGGAGCACATATTCTCGGTGGCCTCTTCCCCTCACTGATGTGCCACAACATCTTGTACAACTTGGCGAGCATCGGGATCTCGAGTTTTCCCCAAACTCCTTCCACGAACATGGATTCCATGATGAATGTTCTTGGTTATGCACCCATGTTCGTATCCCTCACTGCCCAGATCCAACCGCAGATGAGATCCACGAGGAATGCTGCCAACCTGACTACCAGTTACTGCTCAGTGTTGAAGCTGAATCCCCACGTCTTCCACTGGCTTCCATCTAAGAGTCACCAGTATGAGTGCTCATGGACTCATTGAGAAACATTTTGGTCACATTCGAGGCCTCACTGGAAATGACCTTTCTTCTAGGATGTTCAAGAACTGCTTGGACCACTGTCTGAAGTGCACGTCTCTTACTACTTCTTTGTCCTCTCCCGACACCAGCTCCATCAACACCATCACCAGTGGAAAATTTTGATTCGGATCCTCCCACACACCCATGATGGGGAGGAATTCATCATAAATCACCCCCAATATCGGGACCCCTGATATCTGGTACACATCCCACTAGCTGATACCAACCTCCCCGTGGTGTAAGTTGGAGGTATTGGTCCTCGATGAATACCTGCTCAACAACTCCGGCTTCAACTACATTGGTTGATAGATATAGAATTGGGAGGCTCAAGCCACCTCATACATGCCAACCCTCCTTATATCTGACCCAAACTCCTCACAAGAGGCACCTACCCAGTAGGCCCAGACTCAATCATCTGTGAAGTTTCCACCCTAGCGTAGGTCCCACTCCTCAGACCATCCCTTCCCCAGGTTCCTCAGGGATGCCTTCATGATTTTATAGTACATAGGGGGGGATTTCTCAGGCTTCAATACCTTCCCATCTACATTGTTCAAGTGATTATATAGGCAATCAACATTTAAAGGCATGAAGTCCTCTCAGGTATGGCCGTCAGCCACCCTGAACCACTGGCACTGGCACGATGTGCTCCAGAACTAGTAAGATGGTTCATACCTACTTGATTCAGGGATGAAGACGTCATTCCTCAGCCCAAAAACATACAAAGGAAGTCTCTTAAATAGTGGATAATTCTTTTGTATTTATTATAGCAGCTGCACCAACGAATCATGGTCGGAGTGGCTTCGTACGAACTCTCCAAGACCCAATATACTCTTTATCTCTTCCCATCAGGATGTGTCTATAAGGACCCCCTAGCAGCCTCCTGGTTGGCCATTTAGTTTTTGAGTTTTGGTGTTCTTTGGTTTTGGTTCGCGAATCTATTTCACAGAGCAGGTTCGCGAAGATCGTTCGCAAAGATGGTTCACAAATCCCTGCCCTTGCCTTCAAACGCAAGTCACAAAATGCTCTGACTCAAAGTCAAAGACTTGCGGAGTGTCGCAAAGAAGAAGGACTGATTCACAAAGAGAAATCCCTGAGTACGCGGTGATTCATGAATCATGAGTGCTAAAAGACAAAAACACGGAGGATAGAAATGAAAAAAGAGAGGTCAGATCCACTCTTTATAGGCAACGACCATTGGAGCTTCGCGGCACGTCAAAACAGCAAAAAGCATCACAGTGCGCTCAGCCAGCCCATTGCCTCCCCACTTCACAAGCCTCCTTCGCAAGACATCTTTGCGAATGGTAGAGGGATATTGGTGATTGACCCTCAGACATTGGACCCTGATTTCTCCTTGGCGCCAAGTCTGAGGGGAGGCATTTTTTTGGCCCAAAAAATTTGGTAGAAGATGAACAATAGTGAAGACTTGGGGATTCATCACAGTGGCCATTTGCAGATCCCCCACAACCCCACGGTCAGCACAAAGCTCCCCCTTCACAAAGTCGTCGCGGTGCAAGGAAGCAGGATGCCCCACAAACTCTATTGATGTTCACGAACCCACCACGGTGCAAGGAGACGAGATGCCCTGCAAACCTGTTTGATGTTCCTGAACCCGCCGCAAATAAAGGAGGCAGGATTCCCCCATGAACTCCTTTGATGTTCGCAAACTCGCTACAAGACAAACTCTATCTTCGCGTCGTACGATCTCTGCTTTGGGGTTCCTCTTGCCTATAAATACCAGGCTCCCCTCGAGCCCAAAATACGGATCATCTGACCTTTCGCCTTCTTATCTCCCAAATCAGGAAGCACTACATTCTCAGTGAACCACGAGCTTTTCAAGGTACTTTTTCATCATGAAGTGCCTCCCCTTACTTTATTATTTCCCCTCTTCAAGGAAGGATTCCCTTCGTAGAGCCCACAAGCCTCCGCGAAGGATGGTGATCCCCAAGGGGACTCAGGTCTTCACGAAGCACTTCTTATTCATGAATCACCCTCCATGCACATGTGACCCACATGCTAAGGCATGGTCACTATGTTTCACAAAGCACATTTCTTGAATAAACTATGTTTCGCGAGGCACCCTTGCTTCGAGAGGCATTGCTCCATGAACACCTTTCCACTTCATGAAGCACCTTCCATATGCACCTATGCCCTACGCCTAGGATAAGCCACTTCACTTTTCAAAGCATACCCCTTTATGAAGCCCCTCCACTACATGGAGCACCATAACTTCACAAGGATTCTACCTATGAACCCCTTTGCTCCACAATTCCTTTTCCCGTGCGACCCTCTAGGTTTTCACAAAGTAACTTTAAACTTCCTTGGGTGGTGATTTCCATTTTGTTGCTTCACCTCATGCTTCTTTTCATAGGCAAGATAACGGCTATTGCTTCTTCTCATATCCATGATAACATTGACCCCCAATAGGATAACCTCACGACAGCCCCTAGTCACGACATTTTTTGTGGCTTCCCTTCACTAAGGTGTAAAGGGTTCTAGTTATGTAAGTCCTAGGGGTTTGGGTTGAACCCACCTTATCCGAGCTGCATGACGTTAAACAGCCATGCGCCATTGTCCTCAGTACATGATGTTAAACTATGTCCTCAACCCATACACTCTATGTGGGGTGCCCCGGCTTGGACATTCTTTACGCCCACTCGTCTCCACGGGAGAAAAATCTTTCTCACATGGAATGATATAATCTTTTCTGGAGCAGCGCCTGTCCATGAGGAAGGGAAACCATCTTGGTGTAAGCCCATATCCTTTCTTTTAGGAGGTGTCACCCCTGCTCCTCCTTACTTATTCGGTGCCAAAGACCATCAAAGTGTGGGATGGGTATCGGTACCCTACTATCTTCTTTCTTTCCAAATCCCTCTCTCGCTGGGCTTTGTCTCCAATAGGCCTCTACACTAGAGTAAGTCCCAATATCCATATCCCTAGGCTTCTAACCGTGCATAAGCCCTTGTTTCCTCATTCGGTCACTGACCATGTGTAATCCTCATTCCACTTCCCATAGATGCACCTTTCGAGATGTGATTGTTAGGTCTCTACTGCCTTTTGTTTCTCAGACCGAGCATTACTCACATGATCTTAGAGTAAGAATCGATCATGACATCCTCTCTAGGCCACCT
Source organism: Viscum album (assembly GCA_963277665.1). Classification (NCBI taxonomy): domain Eukaryota; kingdom Viridiplantae; phylum Streptophyta; class Magnoliopsida; order Santalales; family Viscaceae; genus Viscum; species Viscum album. Next base: position 1,809,152,168 of record OY728160.1, read on the forward strand.
AGAGTGTAATCCCCACACCCCCACCTGAACTACGTGGACATTGATCCTTGTCAATGGAAGGTACGTAGGATGCCTCCCTCGTGTTGAATCCCAACAACCATTGGACCCCAGGTCCTCATTCACGTCAGTTCTCCGACCCCCACCCAAACTACACAGACTTTGATCCTTTTCATGGAAAGGTACATAAGATGAATCCCTAAGGTTCAAGACCAACAACCATTGGACCCCAGGTCCTCATTCACGTCGATTAATCGACCCCGACCCAAACTATGTGGACTTGGATCCTTTTGAATGAAAGGTATGTAGGAAGCCTCCCTGAGGTTCAGGCCCAAAAACCATTGGACCCCATGTCCTCATCCACGTCAGTTCACTGACCCCCACCTAAACTATATGGAATTTGATCCTTTATAAGGAACGAAATGTAGAAATCCTCCTTAAGGTCCAAGCCCACCATCCATTGGTTCCGACCATATTCTCGTCGGTTCTCACCAAGCCCCCATCCCAAACTACGTGGAATTTGATCCTTGCTAAGGAAAGGTATGTAGGAATCCTCCCAGAGGATTAAGCACACAATCCATCTAGACCCCATGTCCTCATTTACATCAGTTCACCGACCACCATCTCGAACTATGTGGGTCTGATCCTTGTCTCCTAGGTAGGGTACATAGGAAGCCTCCATGAGGAGAAATCCCAATCAGCGATAAGCCATTGCGAACCCAATTAGCGGTAAGCCGTTGTACCCCATATGATGGCAAGCCGTTATAAACCCATCCGATGTTAAGACATTGTGTCTCTCAATTAGTGGTACGTCATTTAACCCCATTAAGTTGTAAGCCGTTGTAGTCCTCTCTGTTGGGACCCACATATCTGGTACTCCCTTGTGGCATCTGACCGACCTGGGCTGCTAACCATGTGTAAGCCCCCAACATTTTGTTGGCTTGCTGTCCTATGAATACAACCCGATTCTATAACCTCATTGAACTATGTGGACATTGATTTCCTACCACGAGGATATGTAGGAAGTCTCTTCATGACTCAATACCAACATCACCGTCGTTCCCATTTCAGTTCCATCTCAATCTCCATCCACTTCACCCAACACCCCAGCATCCATTTTTATTCTTACCTGGGTGGACACATCTCGATGGGATCACCTCAAGTCACCTCCAAGCCTCAGTGTTCCCTTCGGGCATCACACATATCGGATCCACTCTGTTCAGTGTTCCGATAAGTATGATCCATCTCTACTAGACGCTAAACAAGTGGAATACCCTGTGTTAAACATGGGAAGCTGAAGGAAAACCTTAGAGACATGCCTAGGGAATACGATTCCTCACATTCGATGCAGGATGCCTTGAGAAGCCCTATAATAAGGGATATAAGACAGGCGCACCAGTGTTCCAGTGTCCAGGAATGCTATTGATATCAAATGTGACTACTCCCCTGACCGAAAGATGCTGCCCTGACATGACCCAATTAGAATTTCTTGACAGAATTAGCATAATTAACTGGTGTCCACAAAGATGTGGAACCAGGAATGATTTTCACAAACAACATCTTAATCTATAAGGGAGACCTGGACTAGGTAACGAGTTCTGAGGAGGAATCCGCAGAAGGAGGAACCGACATCCCATCATCCCGTTTCAATCAGGGAGCATACATCCCCGAATTAGTGATGGATGCCACCCACCTTTGGAAAGAGAGAATGCAGGGAAACACAGTCAGTGCATCCTCAAGAGATAGATGAGCATGCCCCGACGAAAGCATCCAAAAAATCGTATATTGGAATCCTTTTTCTTACCCTTACAATCATGAATTCAGTGTACTTTTTGTACACTTATAACAAACTCTCATTCCCTTCAAGAATTTATCAGGGTGATTCTTTCCATAGTAATCACATGTGGGAAAATACTTCTTCCCCTTTTTCTTTTTATACATGTTTTTCACAGTTATCCTTTTTTTCTCATGCTTCCCTATGAAGTTATAATACCTAGGATATTCTTTACATATCCTACTATCACATGACATTTTGTCTTCATATGATGAGAATTATTGGGGGATTATTTCCCTTCAAAATATTGAATTATGACCACAAAAGACATGATCCTCATAACTCTATGGATCATGTGTATTTATTGGGTTCTCATTCCTTCTGTTAGGTACCATTTCTATAAAGTAGCATATACTAGATTAAATAATTCATAATACCAAAACTATTGAAACTATTTACATAAATTGAAAATTTTAAGCATATATAATATCATAATCATAAAATGGTTCCTTTTCCGACATCTTTAATAATAAATCCTTCATAATGGTTTGTAATGAAAATGTGAATTATCCTATGCATATCTCCCGAGAGTGTCAAACCAGGTGTGAAGTAAGGACTATTTTCATGTACTAGGATACCCCAAGTCAAGACCAGAATACCTGGTCAGAGTTTTCACCCCATGGTACATCTAATTTTGAACTACGTCCACATGTAGTATCCCGATAGGGACAAACTTCTTGGAATATCCACGTAATCCATACTTTACCAAAATTCGTGGGGGCTCTTCTATTCTTATCCTTAAATTCTATATTTGGGTTACGAACCCTAATCTATGTTTTCTAAATCTATTTCCAAGGATGTTTCTGAACTTCCTTTGATACCAAATGTAACACCCCGACCCCAGTAGCCCGAAGCCATGGAATTATTTTAATACATTGGCATGATTACAAGGAATCAAGCCCAAAAGGACTGATTAGTTTAGCAGTCTTGGAAAATAGATTACATATATTAACGTTACCTTACACTTTATAACATAAAACAAAGCATAAATAATCATTTGAGAACACCATTATTCACCTACCATAATCTAGCATATCAGTCATAATACACTTCTTGGAATCCTGAGAAAATAAACATAATAAAGGGGTGAGCTCAGATGCTCAGTAAGGGTAAATAATTTAGCAGAAGCTATAAAAGTTTAAAGAAAGATGTATAATAAAATAAGGAACCTTTTAAACATAAAAAATGAACATAATATGGTAAGAATAACTAAAAAATTACCATATAAACATACACATGGATATTCTACTAGTCGAATAGTCACATGTAATAACAAATTCCATAATAAGGGAATGCATAATGCTGGACATAATAACAACTACGTCAAGGCCTTATTCCAAGACCATTCACAAATATTCTATCAAATCCTTGTGCCAAGGCATTAGTTTATGTTATGAGACCAACCTATGCATCAGCGGGTTATAGCAGGCTCCACCCTTCACCGACTAAGTCCAATGAATTCTTCATATGGAAAGGGGTGAAACATAACTTAATCATTCGTATTAAAACTGTCATATGAAATACCAAAACTTTAACCATAAAACATGAATGGTATAGAAATAACACATTAATATTCAAACATATCATAACTATTTCAACACAATATAGAATATTATATTATAATAAATCATCCCCAATAAAGAATAATATCCAATAAAGGATTTTGACATGGTTAAAAATGATCAATAAAACTCTTTGAGAGAAATATCCTTTTTTTATAAAATCATTTAAAATTCACCCAATTTATAAACGAAGTCATTTAAAATATATTTTTATATAAAATTGTCTCATACCAAATTGAAACTTTTGAAAGTAATTAAGCCTTTAAAACAATCATCTCTATATAAAAAAATCCTTAAAATCGTTTTGAAAACAAGGACATTAATTAAATAGAATTAACAAAATATATATTTAAAACATTTATAATGATGATATTGTTAAAGAGACCCTTTCATATAACCTTAAAATATTCCTTTTAAATTTTTTTATGAAACATGTACATGAATGATAAATATTTCCTAATAAATACTTATATATAAACAATCTCGTATAATAATGTGATTGAAGAATTAACCCTTACCTGGGGTCCGATACTCTTCGTACGAGTCTGAAATTCCAGTATAATATTTTTAAACATATTTTTAACTTATAAAAGAATAATAATAATATTTATGGTATCATATATTATTCTTTTATGATTTAATATTACCCATTTAATAACAATTTTATGTAAATGTAACATTTCGGGTAATAATCGCTTTGTTAATTGTACGTGTTTTGACTTGTTATTCCTGATCTTATTACTTAGATCATGATTTAAATACTTCTAGAATGTGTAATATGATTTATATATCAAAAATATAAATATATATAATAATTAGATATATGAAATGGAATACACCGTTCATGGAGACAGTTGGTCGTATGTACGCATGAATGTTGTTTCCATTTTTGTATCGTATGAATGCAAGTGAATGACATATATATACGTACGTGTATATATATATATATATATATTATTTTAGAATAATTATTATGTCATATATTTCAAAATTATTCATAATATATATCTTTATAATCATTCTTGGATGATGAATGTGGAAGATGAGTCTCATCACGGCGTGGAGACGGTAAGCCGTACGTACAAACGAGCAAAGATATCATTTCCTTAATGGTTTAATGGTATAGATTTGGATTTAATATGAATTTTAAATAAGTAATATCCAGTTATATTTCTTATTTAAGTCATTTTTATTCATTATTATACCCATCTAAATAATGTATAGATGAAAAACAGTTTACACCACGGTGTGGAGATGGTAAGCCTTACACACACACTTATTGTGATATTGCTTTACATAGGATGGGTAAAATAGGAATATGGTTGTAACATAATAATAAAAACATATAATAATGTATTAGATTATGGAGTTATTATTTTAGTGTGGTAACAACTTAGTAAGAGGAAGTAGAAGAAGAAATGGAGTTTGAAAGAAGGGATAAAATGATTACCTCTTTTTTGGGTGTCTCCTTTTGATTTGCACAAAAGGACTCCTTAAGTTGGCTTTTTTCCCAATGGTTTTCCAATAAGATGAATTGAGTGAATTTGGGAGGAGATGTTGGGTAGGGTTTGGAAGATACAAATGGATTTGGAGGTGTGAATTAAAGAGAAAGGGAGGTTCTCTTTTATAAGAGAGGTGAGGGGCACTTTAGGAAAAGATTGAAATATTAATTTATTATAAAATTATTTTCAGATTATAATAGATAAAAATTGATTTATTTAGAGTCTAGGATGGGTATGGTTCTAAATCCTCTCAAAAAATAGGTTTTATAAATTTTTAGGTCATAAATTAACCCTATCGTTAATATTTGACCATTTCTAAAATAAGTTAACTCTTACCATGTCCTCGAGTATTTTTATACTACATGGTTAATATATTTACTATAAAATGAAAAGAGACTATAAAGTGGATAATTTATGAACAATTTATCACTATAAAATCTATTTGGACAAACTATATATTTTTAGGATTATTATATCATTTTATAAAATTGTATTTGTTTTAAAAACTCATTTATTCTAACTTTGACACTATTTAGTAATTGATTTTTTAAAGTCCTAAAAAACACGATTCCTTTGAAAACAATGCATTAAATAAAACATAATATGTAAATGGAATCTAAAAAATTCATGGATGACATCAAAATTTTAAAATTATATTTATTTTAATATTTATTAGATCATTTATTTGATTCCTTCATTAATAAGGAAAATACTTCATCACTATTGTGTCCTAAATAAATTTAATTATTTATTTTCTAAAAATTAAAAATAAAATACCATTATGTATAAAATATATTTATATTTATAATTAATATTTATAGTCGAATTTATCTTATGTATAACCATATATTAAAAATAGTTTAGTTATTAAAATTTGAATTCAACACTTTTTACTCTTCCTTAAATAAAATATAATAAATGTCCTAATCTAACGCAAGTGGATTAAAAAGGATCATATTTTTATCCTAAGGTTTATTTTGGTCTAAAAAACACTTATAAGATAGAATTAGGACATGTTTTTGGGTAATTTTATATTATTATAATATTCATCATACCTTTAATTATCATATTTACTTTTAATTGTGGTAAATAAAATTAAAATGTTACTATACACCAAAAATTATTTTTATCCTATAGAACCCCATTTTACATACTGATTACAACCATGTCTATTGTATTTTATAAATTAAATTCACAGATGCGATAAAATTACGTTTTAGGAAAATTTGTAAATGTGCCTAGAAGGTGGGCAAAAGATGTTAAAAAGTTCAATAAAATTTTATATATCTAATTTTATTATAAAATTATTACAATGAATTAAATTGGAATAATATAGGTATTATTTATCTATTTTTACTTTAAAAAAATTAAATTAAAAATGTTTATTTAATTGAAAAAGTCAGTTTTTATGTATAATGTTTTGTTTTTCACTATTCATCAAAAAAATTGAATGTTTTCAGAAAAATAACTAAAATTACCCCTAACCTAATTTTGATATTCCAAATTTAAAAATGTAGTCTATTTTACTAAATTAAATTTTTAGGGGTGTCTAAAATTAATTTTATTATTGTTCACAAAAGGACATAAAAAGTTGTTCTTTTAAGAAAATAGTTTTTAAAATATATAATTATTTTAACAGAACCTATAAATTTAATTATAAATATGTTTTATTTATGTAAAAACATTATAAAATACATTTAAAATTTATTTTTTACTATTCATATTAAAATATTTAATTTATAAATAAATATATCGTTTAAATAATAATAATAATTTATTGTTTCGTAGAAACTCAATCTTTTTTATAATGCAAGCCATGTCAGTGGTGCATGCAATATAAACTGTTAAATTACATTAAAGATGTAACATACTATGAGATATTGTGGTGTTACATAAATCTAAACTACCTAACAATATATAAAGTGCAATGACCAATAACATATATTCCATAAATGAAAAAATAACAAGATCATATTGTATTGTCTAGAAACTCTTGGGGTTAATGAATGATATTATTGTGAACATGGATGTTATGAAACATCATTGTGAATTCCATTTAATGACACATAATTTTGGAAAAAAATCACCCTAGTATCCTATTTTACTGAGAGTTCTATATGCCTATATAATGTGTACCACATATGAAAACTTGGACATATTTCATAATATTGAGGATCTCATCTTTTCTAATGTAGTTGTTATGGAACCTATAAAAGAATAAATTATAAATGGATCTATTATAATTAATTATTTTAATGAGGATGAACATGGTTTCATTTCTATTAATCTCTTAATTATTATGCCATCAACATGTAACAATTCTATTTCAGAGGTATTCCATGATTGCAGACATCTAACTGATAATTGGATCATCTAGTGGAATTTACACACTTATCGATCAATTTTTTATTGATATAACAAAATTATTTATTAATTAAATTAGTCACTACAAAATTATATCGATCATAAATGATTATATCATTCCAATTTAGACAAGGAAGAGTGGTAGCAAAGTTGGCCAATGAATCTTCTTGAATATTACGCAGTCATTAGATGTTTGAAATAACTGGATCAATGGGAAATTACACCATAAAATATAATACACTATCAAGAAATGTTATTATGTAAACCTTCATTATGAAACACTTCCCATTGATATAAATAATCACCATTCATGAGTTTATTTTGATGATCAACTATGTAATTCATAATAATAAGTAGAATTCATACCCATTATAAGGGATTGGTATTATTCATCATTATTGGTAAAATAATTTCAGTGTAGGAAATATTATTGAAATATAACCACTACCAGAGAGATAAATAATACTCCCATATCAATCATATTAATATATTTTTTCTCTATCCTCTTCATATATATACTTTGAGATGTACAATTAAAAATATAATCTCCCATGTTAAGGAATATTCATTAAAAGAAGAAAATCATTAAAATGTAGATTTTGTGTCCATGGGTAATTCCCCTTGGGTTGGGTGTGCTATAAATATTCTACTCATGATTATAAATTAGACACATTCTTGGAGAATAAATTTATGTTTAACTATATGAGATTAAAAATATATTTTTCTAACCACCTCATAAATATGTGGTGATTATTCATATACATCAACAGTTCAATATAAGAAACTAGGTTGTTTATATGATTTCCTTGGATGTTATGTATATTTTTCAACATGAGGATAAATATGATTAAATTGTTTTCAATATGGACAAACTATCATTCAGTTTCCAATATATATGTTAATATTAATATAAATTATTTTCCCTACCCAAATTATTCATGAAGGAAAGGAGGGTACTAAGAGATCATTCCAAATATTTCACATTAATAGTCTGTATATTTCCCTCTATGGGTGATAATAATATAGGATAAAATGAAAAATAATTCAAATGGTTATAAAAAAAACTATGAAATTCATTATACCTCTATTACTTCACTAATATAATTATTATATTTTTGATGGTTTAATATTTATAATCTAGATTTTCAAAGAAATATTTATTATTTGAAGGTAATTAGTTTCACCAACTTAATTATTAGAAGTACCATGAAGTGTGAATGTCGCTAATGATGTTGGTTTTCTTAGGTTTAACCGTAATTACTTGCTAATGGACTTATAAGAGGAAAAATTTCCCTCAGGTCTCCCTAAACTAATAATTTAGTATCTTTATCTTTGTATTGTGAAATTGGAATTCTGAAAAATTACATTTAGGTGATATAAGTGGTTATGAAAAGAATATTTCATGATGCGAGGATTATCCAAAAAACATTCCATAGATTTAATTACAATGGGATATGATTCCTCATAAACTAATATGTGGCTATAAAATTCTTCAAACTGAAGGGAATCTCCCATTATGAATACACTCCATGAGGTACACTAAAGGTTGTGAATCATCATCATTAGAGGATATCTAGACTTTATTTTATCACAAAAAACATTCCCTAAAATATAGGAAATGAATATCATTTTCCACATTAATAAAAAGTTATACAATAAAGATAGTAATATCACCATTTTTATAGTGGTGTTTCAGGTTGCATAAATGAAAACATACTTTTACCAATATGTTATTATTCTTTATAGAGACAATATCTATTATCTATTTATGAAATTGAACATCTCAAATGAATTTTAATTTTATCAAATTATCTACATCATCATTCCCCATGTAAATATAATATAGATATGTCCTTATTTTCTTTTTTTCTATAACCACGGAGATTAATCAATAGACCCAACATATTAATTAACACATGAGTATTCAACCCTATAATTATTGCATAACTCTTACTAAGGACAACCAAGTCTTTTTTTCATGAACATCTTGAACCCCACTAATTAATCAAGATCCATAACAATTGTATCTAGTATAGACTTGGATTTTCATTAATTATAATATTATCTTTCCAGATCTCATAATTTTTTTATTGGCACCATATTGAATTGTGCAAGTGGTATCTTTATGATATTTATCATTAGTATAAATAAAAGGATAAGGATTTATTAGTTTTTTTGATCATTATATGGTTTTATAGGATTAAAGTTTTATATTTTACGTATTTTTTTTGAAACAAATATATAGAAAATAGGATATATTTAAGACCTAAAATTGGGGAATTAAGTACACAAAACAAGTGTACAATTAATTTTATGAAACCTTATTTCTTCAAAATTACTTTCATATACTAAGTCTCAATCAAACTTAAATGTAAAAAATATTCTATAATCACAATATTATGTTCATAGATAATACATAGAAACTATTTATTTCATTAAATGATGATTTTGGTTCAACATATGCTTTTCCTTGTCCATAATTGGAGAAGATTCTATTTTTTTGGGAATTTTCCCCTGATCATCAAGACGAGGTAACTTCAATTATTGAGTATTATTTCTTTATTATAATGGATAAGGAGTAATGAAATATCCCTCAAATAATTATAGGGACATTAAAGGGTTTTATTTAACCTATTTTGGTTGGAATCTATGTTGTTTTATCCATTTATGATTTCTTTCACTCCATCTTGTAATACCGAATGTTAATGTATAGACATTTTCATTAGTTAAAGGGTGAGTTGTCTCAATAAATGACTTCTATTTTCCAATAAAAAAAACTTCAATCATTAATGATATAAGGTATTTACTTTCATATGGAAATAAATTAGTCATCTTTCTAACAATACATTGATCTTGGTTTCTTGATCAACCACTATGAATTTTGTGATATATATAATGTCATTGATTAGGTTTTCAACCTGGTCCTCTAGAAGGACTTATTACTTTCTTATAATAACCCTATATTTTTAGAATTAAAGGAACAAAATCAGTTCCATTTTATCCTTTGAAGTACTGGGTTATGGAAAAAATGAGATTCATCATGAAACTAATATATATTTGGGCCCAAGGGATGTTAACTTCAATAATCTTTCAACATATATAATTGTGTCCAATATGACAATTTATTGATACTTTTTATACATTCTCTATAAAATATATTACTATTTTTAAGTTGGTCGATATAGTCATTATAATATATTATTTGTTGATGACTACATCATTCTATATGTATTTGAAAAATAATTGATGAGGGATTTATTGAGACCTTTGAAAAAATAATGGGTGAATATGATCATTTGTTATATCATAACATTGGAAAGATGTTTTCAATAAAAAATACATTTTTAGGGTTTTAAAATTCATACCATGATTATATTCAAAGTCTTCAGAAAAATAGATTGAGTTTATTGAAAATATAATACCTCAATTATTTTATTTGATTATGTGCAAATTGTTTATCTAGAGGAGGAGAAATAACATAGTATTCATGATTAATGTGTAGGTGACTATCCAATAACTAATATTCCCTCCAATTAGATGGCATATTTGTCAATTTTTGAGGGTCTTGGATGAGACAATCCCTTCTGGTGAGATTGTTCGCTTTCTTTTATAATTTGTTTCATTTCTTTTGTTATATATTCTTGTATTTATCCTTAACATCAAGTCATGAATTCTTATATCTTCCTTTAACATTGATGATTCCATTAGATTTTCTAGTAGATTATAGTTCATAAAAGAATCCTGATCACCCCACCTTTATGCTGGTTGGATGAAATTGATAGACATACACTAAGGAAACTTATTAAATAATTATTTTAATTTGCGGGTAGTGACAATTCCTCTAATTATAGTGTAATGGATTATATATGTGTATATATTGGTTTGAGTACCAATTATACTTTCAAATATTTTTATACTCCGGTGATGATGATTATGATGATTTCAAAATGGTTTGGATGTAGAGGCTACCATTCCTGGAATTATAGAGGCTTTCGAATCCATGAATGGATGATTCAATCATTCTTCAATATCTAAATATTCATGATTCAATAACTTTAAGAAATAAAATAATTGAGTTTTTATGTAATTTTTTTGACACTTCTTGTCATTAAAATATTTTTTTGAAAGGCCTATAAGATCATTGGTAACATGAACTTATAAATCCCCCACGTCCTTCTGGATTTCATGTAATATTATTTTAAGAAACATATACTATATAAAATAGTAATATATTGTGTAGAACATCATATTATTGTTAGGAAAATAATTATATTGATCATTTTGCACTATCTAATTAGGATTTGTGGTCTATAGTAGTGTGATGAATTTTTTCACTAAAGATGAATTGAAATTTCATAGAACTCTTTAAATAGAAATTAATAGGTTGTATGTTTCATTCGCCCAATGTCATTGTGATCATGTACATATACACATATTGAGGATTTAGAATATGGTGTTTATATTGATGGTCTCATGAAAATAATCCTATTAGAAAAATATAATATGTCTTCCAAAACTAATGTCATAGAAACAAATAAATTATTCAATGTTATAATGGTATAAAGATAATGATTTCCAATAAAAATAAAATACAATCACTATAATGAAACACATAAATGAGTTAAAATTCACACATATAACAATTATCAAAAGACAATGATTGATAGAATACATGAAAGAAGAATAACATAAATTTACATGGTTTGGACATGAGTCCCACTCCATGGGATGAACACTACAATTAATTTTTATTATAGGAATAAAAGTTTATTACAATGGTAAACTTGAGCCTCTAATACTATCCAGTGTGATCCATAAAACTTAATATAGTAGATTCCACCTAGAAAAACATTTTTTAAAATATTATAAAAAAAATGTGGGTATAAACATATAATATATATTTGTGGATATCTATTAATATTTTTAAAGTCTAGAAATTTTTCAAATACCCTATATAGTTAAATTTATACCCACTAAAACTCTTTTTAGTTTTCCGTTTTTTCATATATATCCATCGATCAAGTCATGGTGGTAATATCTGATATACCTAGTTATTGTAACTAATAATCATTCATAGATCATATATTCTATAAATATTTGTTAATGGGAATATGAATCATCCACTATACATTGTAATAAAAAACATTGAAAAAAAATCCACTAATTTTTTTACATCCACAAGAACAAGAACCTTGGGTGAGAAATAGTTTTCATACCCCTCATTAAAATGCAATAATCTCCCACTAGGGAATAACATTCTATGATTCACTATTGAGTACTCCATTATCCACTAATAACCTGCTTTATTCATTAATGTTCCATTTTATAATTCATGGTTCAATTAAAATTATTTTTATTAGCTTACCACAACAAAGTTTTATAATTTCTTCAGTACATATCGAGATACAACCTTTGTCAATATATTTTGATGATTTTGAATTCTTTAATTTTTTCTTAGAAAAAATACTCCATACTCTAAAAACTATAACTTGATGTGGTATTTCATATGAATGTTTTTCATCCTTAAATGAACCAAAAAATTTATAGCTAAATGAATCAAACTTTTTAATCAAATTTTTTTATCCCATTATCATATTTCATTTTGAGATCTTACATTATACACTTCAACAAGATCAATTAAATAACATATTAAATCAATGTTGCATACTTTCCTTCCAATTTCAATAGTGTAACTACTAATTTATGAATCAATATCAATCTTCTTTGCATTAAACTAAAAGTAATCAGATAACTGGTGGTTCTTTTCATAGAACCTAAGTCTCTACCAATTTGAGAACTAGGAAACCCTTAGAAAGAATCGTATATTTTGAAGAAATGTTCTATGATTCAATAACCCATTATATACCAAAAAATTTACTTCACATCCCCCAAATGTTCTCTTTCATTATTAGACAAGTACCTATTGAAAATTACAACTATATGCTCAATGTATAGTCTAATGAATAAATTAGAATGAATCATGTTACAAATTATCAATGCATATTGAGTCTTTACCTTGTATCCCACCTCATAATTCACTCATGTTTCCTTCTCAAAGATATTTTTGAATAATTTATCATTGGTTGGATACACATGACACCCCTCTTTTGACATAGTGTTGAACCAACTTCTTGATTTCTATTTATTGGAAAATGTACAATGTTCCATACTTAATAATTTCACAATCCCCATTACTAACATCAATTTTTTCATGACAGCATCCTTCAACTGTATTATTTTATATAAATCAACTTATATATCATTTGAAAATTAAATCACTTAAGAGAGAATAAATAAATTATTATAATAGGGAATAATGATGAGGAATCACACATCATTGGACACCATACAATAATGGGAATGATATTTATGCCCACAAATAACCATTTTTATTCCATAAAGTCAATGTAAATACAATTAAACTTTTATGGAACCTTATTCAATCTATAAATACTCACCAGATCATGAACACAAGTTCTTAGTTTGATGATCCTCAAAACTTGTCAGCTTATCCATCCATGTCTCTTCATATATATCCCCATGAATAAATGTTATTATTATATCCAACATCTCAAGATGAAAATTATACATGGAAGATATATAATATACCATATTGATATACATGAATCTAAATACTGGTGAAAAAATCTACATTATATCTATGCCTTCCATTTATTTGAAATCTTTCATGAAAATATATGCTACACACATATGAAAACCATATGATTCCTTTATCATCATGTAAGACCATTTTTTTGAATAAATTTATTCATCGCAGGACTCTCTATTAACTTCTATGGTTCAAAAACATGGTTTAAACTAGTTTAAACCCTATCAGAATACTGCCACAAATTTAAGCCTTTTAATCTACTAGCCTATTATAGGATATCAGTATCTCCATCATCCATTATATGAAAGTAGTCTAGATCACTCCCATTACTCTATATTTTTTTTTACTTATTATGGTATATCTTCTAAATTCCCTCAATATCTTAATTATATTTTTAATGAGTCTTCATAAGATATATCATTCAAGGCTCTCTCCTTTTAAACTCTACAGAGATATTACCTAGTCTAATATATTTATTGAAATTATATCCATGGAAGGACTATTGGAAGTTTACACTACTATGATATATATTCTAGATAATATAGTGACATATGTATTGACTAATTTTTTTTAATTATATTGAATATACATTAATTTTGGCCATCTATTAAATTGAACTTTTGATTCTAATGATTCCTTTCTCTCATATTAATTCCCTGTTTAGATTTAATCGTTCCACAAGACCCATTTTTTGAATATTAAATTTCAACTTCTAAAAACCTTCTTTGTTTTTTATCCCAAATTTTAAAAAATAAAATCTTCATTGAAAAATCCCACATTGTAGCATTCTTGGACCTTATCCTCTAAATGTAATCAATGTGGACATAAACATTTACAAGATGGTATTTTAAATGTGTTAACTAAAATATACATCTAGAACAATATATTTCTAGAAGATTTTACCCCAATGAAAAATAATGGAACCAATTGATCACATATGTTTTGTTGTGTACCACTTCCAACAAAAATTACATGAAGAATCCCACTTGAATTATGATATTCCATTATTTTTAAAATACATTCAAAATCAGACTCTCCATGAATATATTATATTCCATAGTATCTGGGATAGTCTTCTCAAATATTATTCCCTTCTCTATGTAGAAACTTATAAAAAATATTATTCTGATTTCCACACCATTGTAACTCGCCAAGCTTTTATATATATTACTTTCAAATAAACTTGATGTTTTTGATAGCTAGTATAACATGAATCCCCAATTATATGTAAACCCATGATATTGTATATCCTCATAACATCACCATTAGATTGATGGGTATGAATATGATCAACCATATTATGGAATACATATATATATATATAAATTGTTTCCTAAATTCAACTGTATTGATTATTTATTATGTAATAATTATGAGGTTTAAAAAAAATATTCAATCAATAAAAGACCGATTTTTTTATATAAATGTGTTTTTATACATGATTTACATTACTATAAAAAAATATTAATCATTTTTCAAAATTTCTGTTAATGAAATTTATTTTAAATTCATTAATAATCATCCTTGCAATATTTATGCAAAGGTATGGAATGATGATAAAAAAACAAAAAAATAGAAAGTGTTATCTTCCAAAAAACTGTTTCTATATGACCAATATTTTATGAACATATTTAATTATATTAATAATTATAGACTAATTTTTTTATAAATATTTGTATATTATAAATAAAATGAAATATTTTAACATTAATTTTATAGTTTTTACTACGTAAGGAATGAAATAAAATTACATTTAATTCATAAAAATGAATTTCTGAAAAATGCATTTTCGTTGCATATTTCATGTTAATTATGAAACTATGATCTAACACTTATAGTAATTTAATTTGTGAAATTTATTCAATGTTTTTTATTAAAATTTAAAAATTTATTTATGCATACAATTTTATTTTTTTAATAATTAATAGTAAATACAATAAATACAAGTTATTAGGGTTAATGATAAAATGGGGTTATAGGAGGATAATGAAATTTATATTACAAATATTGAAGCATAAAATTATCTAATTCATATTGGTTATAGATGTTTAGATCATATATTACCTTACCTTTTAATATTTTTTCTTATGGTTGACCCTATGAAATATAATGAAATTATATTATTTAAATATTTTATGTAATTCCATGTGTGTTCTCTCCCTCAAATAAAAAGGGAACCTCCTCTCCCACATTATTCATGAATATTCAGCCATATTAAATGGCCATTTACTACTTGAAAAATTATTATCTTTCTTCCCATCATCCTATATCCCATGCTCTTCACCTATAATAAATATTTCAATGATTAAATTGTATTACATTGGAGGACTCTCACAGAAGTAGATTTTAGTTTACATACGAAGCAAGTCGAATTTATGGTAAGGGTTTTAAATTTTAAACTCATTTTTAATATGATAGTTTTTGTTAAATTTTATAATCAGGAAGTTTTAGGATATATCTCTCAAAAATATTATCTATTTTATTCTCCTATAGTTATTTATGGACATCATATATTTTACTTTAATTATCCACTATCTTTGCACTCGAATATATGATTGAATGTTTTTAAGGAAATCCTAATTTTTTATATTGCACCATTAATTTCTTATTCCATGTAGATATTTTTCTAAAAATGATTCAAATAATTTTTTAACATTTCTCAAAACATTTATTATTTATTTTACTCATGTTTCAATTTTTATAAAAATTATTAAAAGTAATATTCATGTCAGTTCACAAACATGGTGTTTTTCCATTTATCATAAAAAGAATATTTATTTTAACATATAACACATGAAGAAACATTCCCAAAATCATGGGAACTCAATTTTTTAGCATTTCATTACAATTTTCGGGGTTGTTTTCTAATAAAATGTGTTCCATAATATTTTTAATCTTTTTAATTTAAAATAAGTGATTTTAATGTGAGAATATTTTTTTCCTCCTGAAGTAATATTGTAATCTTCTAAAGAATTTTTTATCTTTGATAAAATCCTATGATTTTAAATAGGCTTCACTAGGGGTATTATTCTATGATACCATACTTATTAATTTTTTGGATGGGTTTTGATTATAATGATGAAATATTGGTGATTAATATTTTATTTTCCCTGGGTAAATAAATGATAAAATGAAAAATATTTTCATGATCTTATCTCATACATATAAATGGATTATGATTATATAACCATTGGGTCTATTATATGCCTCTAATGTATTGGGAATGTATTAATGATTTATGTAATGAATTCATATATTAGTGGTTATCTGAAGACCAAAATAGTGTATATAACATGTAATATCAATTCCAATGTTGGTATACTAGTTTTTATCCTTGTAATAACATGTCATCAATTTCATGTTGGGTAGCCTTGACATAAGGATTATATGATTATGATTATTCGACATATAATGTGTCCCTTTTATGACATGATATTATGCCAATATTTTAATCTCCTTGATAATATTATTTTGTTAGTTTATGATTCTATTATTATGAACTATAATGTATTATGACATGACTCATGATAATCATCTATGTTTTTATGATTATGGATCTCAAAAGTAAATCTCATGTCCTCATTCACTCATTATCTTGAAATTTTAAATTTTTTGATGATATCAACATTATATATCCTTACTGAGAATTTGATATAACCCATTAATATGTTTAGTTTTCTATTATATTTGAAGAATGGTTTTATATATGATATTTCTAAGAATAGCGCTAGTTTTATTGAATATAATAGGAGATGTTTGAGATTTTCTGTTACCATTTGACTATGTATTCATATTTCCAAATACACCAAAACATTGTGGTTCTAGATTGGATAATAATGATATATAAATAATATTTTTACACCCTAATTTTTATTTTTTTTCTTTTGTTTCTTCTTGTTTATTTTTTCTTGGATTCTATCTTAGTTTTTGGTGTTCCAGATTAAAATTTTCATTTTTCCCTATTTTAATTATGTTGCAAAGTTTATGTAAAAGGAGTAAGAGTAGCTGTGTGGTAGCATAATGATGAATTTATATTTAGTTCATTTTATTCTTTCATATTTTTAGATTCTCGAGTCCATCAAGGTTGGAGTTAAATGGTGCATCTTGTTGGAGAAACTATATGAGTCCTTGGGTCTCTCTATTTGAGGGCACATGGTTAGAGAACGGTTAGAAAAACCATGCTGAAGGTGAACACATGGTCATATAATATTTAAAAGACTCGTGTTGGATGGTTTGTGGATGGTTTCCCAATATTTTCTCCCTAAGGGTGTTGATTCCCCTTGTGCCCAGAAAGGGGCGCTTGGTTGGTGCTTATTTTGGGTAATTGTGCGTTCCTAACCATGCATAGTTCCCAGGTGTCTCAAAAATACCGATTTACCTTTATAACCTCCTCATATTTTTACCCCACTGATCTAATTTTCCTCCATTTTGGATCATATGGCAACAGTGTGGTCCTCCCTTCCTCTTTAAGCCTCATCTTCTCCCCCAAGGATATATCCAAGTGATTCATAAAGTTATAGGGCTAAATCATCAAGGTAATTTCCACCTCTCTTCTTCCTCTTCCCACTTCATTAATTTTATATTGATTTATATTTTTTATTGTTCATTTATATATTGGTTTCATTTTTCATTGAGTTTAAATTAGGGGTTTTCATTATTAAGGTTCCATTTGGATGATCTAGACTTCTTTTACCCTTAAGAGGTCGTTTTGGGTTGGTGTAGTCGAAGAGCTTGTGGTTTGAGGTAGGATTCCATATGAAATTTTAATTTAAATTGATTAATAACTGATTCCTTCCTTTTTTTCACCTTTCTTATTTGTTAATTTGTTAATTTATATTTTATAATAAATGTTTTACTTTAAATGAAGTGGGTTTTTTCTTATTTAAATGTGTATGGATTTTTTTTTGTTTTGTGTTTTTAACCAAGATATTGATTGAATGAATGGTCGTATTTTCTAAGTGATCTATGACTTATAAGGCATGGTTTTGTCTTGAAAAATGTATTTTTATTCTAAAATGGTTGTGGAGGTTTCTATAATGAATTTCTATGTGATATTGTATTTGAAAATGATGTGTTGGATTCCCTTTGAAAATGGTTGGTTATTAAAATATTTCTTAAGGACCATTTAGAAATTCAATAAAATTGGTTAACAATAAAACTATCCTTGGATATTCCTATTAGCTCAGATATGATGAATAATGTGATAGGAACTTTTTGTGGGAATACCTTGTCTACCAATGGGTGAAAGGAAAGATATTGTTCGGTGAGGTGACTCGGGGGGTGAATTTGTTATGTGTGTCAATTGTGGGTATTTATAGCTCATATGATTGGTTTCTTTTTTATAATTGGTTGGCTCAACCCCCTTTAGTCTTGACATGGGAACCTAATAGAGCTAGATAATTTTAATTGAATGGTTTCTATACTAGTTTGTTTTTTCACTAGCTAGTGGCCCTATGTGTGGATATTTCTCTATTTGGGAGTGTGCCCCTCAGTTAGGCCAAGTAGGGTAAGACTGAGCATTTAAGAGAAATTGATGTCATTGGGAGAAGCAAGTATTTGGGATGAGTTAGGTTTTTAGATTGTTATAGATTATTCGACTGGATTCTGGGTTATCATGAGTTCCTCAACACTTAGTTTTCTGTGGTGGATGATTGAGATGAACTGTTTGGCTAGTTACACATACATGCTATTTTTCATTTCCATTCTTATGTGATCATTGATTATTCTCTCTTGTATGGTGTATTTACCTATTAAATGTGATATGTTAATTTTCAAACTATGGAAAATTATTTAAATTTTTTTTTCACATTATTTCCCCATTTTTATGTAAAAAAATAATCCCTCCCCTCTTAAATGTTAATGTACCCTTCTTAAAAAAATATGGTTTTTATTGAGAAAGGGAAATGGTCCATAAATTATTTTAAAGAGAAAATGTTTGAAAACTATGTTTTATATATTATATTTCATTCATGGAATTTATTTTTCTTTATTTAAAAGAAAACTCATTGGTAATATATTTTTTAGGCACTCTTAATTATTTTTAATAATCAATCCTGTAGTTTCTTTTTATTTTTATATTTTAGATTATGTTACAATTTGATTTCGATTTATATGGGTGATGTAGTGTTTTGATATTGTAGAACTACCGACAATGTCACATGGAGGCTTAGTATTCATCTGGTTTGGTTTAGTTTAACTATTCCTCTTTTATTGTATTCTCACTTTATATAAAAATATAGTTCATTTGTTCTATTTATTTATTTGTTGGACTTATCTATTCTATTAAACTATTTTTTTATTAATGATTGGGGAAATCATTCCCATGGTTTCTTGGAGACTCCTTTGGTTCCTGTCTTTATATTAGGAGGAACCGAAATAAATCTCGGGTATTGTTGTGGATCAACTCGGGAGATAGATTTTTGGTCAAACCAGGTTGGTTCATGAAAAAATGGTATTAGATCATTATTCCTTTAGAGGACCTATAATTCAGAGTGACCTTTTTTTATTTATGATATTAAGGTAGATTGAGTATGTCTTTCAGAGCTTGGGGTGTAGGTATAAGTGAGATTTTAGACAATACATTCTAGTTTGATCCTTGAGTTACCATGGGATGTTAGGTATTATTCTTGTTTATTTGGTTCATATGGATTATTTTGTTATTTATTAATTAAATGAGAGGTCAGCTAGTTGTCTCATTAGGATTACAGGGCTTGGGAAGCCATGTGGATCCAAAACATGGTCCTAAAGGAATCCTATTGTCAGTGGCATGATTGGTATATGGCCGTTAATAATATGGTCGTGTCACCAATCGAAAATAGCTACCCCATTTGTGATCTTATTTCAAATCATCATGGTTTTACTGACGCTTTTAAAACTTTTTTTTTAAATAGTGAAACATTACTTCAAGATAAAATTTCTTTGTAATTGAATGAATAAAAATTAGTTCTCAAATTTATTTTAACGAAAGGCATAGAGTAATGAACTTTTAATAAGATGACTTTTGTTAATATGTGGATTGTTTTATTTAGATTTTATTTTAATAATAAAAAACATGGTGTTTATTGAAGTTGGTGGTTTAGAAAATGAATATTTATTTTGAAATATAGTAGTTTTGGTAATTATTTTTTGAAAAATTTTAAATGATTTGTGAGATTTTAAATTATATGTAGATTGAGAATTTGAAATTTTAATCTCTTATTGAATGTTTGGTTTCAG
The DNA here is from genome assembly GCA_963277665.1 of Viscum album. Taxonomy (NCBI): domain Eukaryota; kingdom Viridiplantae; phylum Streptophyta; class Magnoliopsida; order Santalales; family Viscaceae; genus Viscum; species Viscum album. The sequence goes on from OY728160.1 coordinate 1,809,173,252, forward strand.
AAGTGGAAATGTATTGTTGGACCTTTTTTATTTTCATGTGCTCTTAGATGCATGTAAATGTTTTTGGATGTGCATGATTATTAGTTGAGTGGATGTGTTCTTGTATTGGCATAATAATATATGTGCGTGAGACTTTATGGAATATTGTTGGTGAGGGTGAAAATAAACAAGTTCATTGTCTTCTAAAAAGTATTTTTAAGAGGAAAATTATAGTGTTTTGAGAGACCATGGTTGTGCATTTATTTTTCTTATGATTTAGAAATGTTTTTTAATTGGTGTTTTTATTTTGAGTTCTTGTTGATGAATTGGTTTTTATTTAGTTCTTGGTATCATTTTACTTAGTGTACATTCCCATAAAAGAATCCATGGATGTTCGAGGTGAATCTATGGGTGGGTTTCCATTAGTGTAACCTCTAGTTGTCATCCTAAAGAATTCTTTCTTGAGTTTATAAACTGAATCCTCCTCTCTTTTATGGTTAAGAATAAGCTTTTAAAGGAGAAGAGTAGATGTAGAAAATCTAAAGGAAATTTGGTTTCCTTGAGTTTCCTAGGTCACTAAAGGTTATTTTTGATATCTTTATGCTTGAAGTTAAGACATGGAAGTGGTAGAATTAGGTTATTCATTCAAAACCATAGAATGAGATTTCCAAGGAATTATTACTGACATTATTTGTCTCAAGTTTCTTTTTTTTAGAATTTGTGAAGGAGGGGAAGGTGATGGAGACGTGTTGTGTTTAGTAGGGCGATGGATTGGGGTTAGAGTTCATTCATCATTTTGAGGATCTAGTTCCCAATATCCTAGAGTGGGCTATGGGGGATTCCATTAAGGCTCAATATTTTGATGATAGTCATTTCCCCAATTTTCATTTGAGGGTATCAAAGTTCGGTATGACCACCTTTATTAATGTGGAGAGGTAAGATGTATGGGTTGAAGATATATGAGTAGGAGTGTATGTGGTTGGTTAAATTCCTCCCTAATATATAATCTATTAATGTAATGTCCAAAAGTAGATTAGAAATTAGCCTCAAGATATTAGTCTGGGTTGTGGAATTAAGAGGCCTTTTTATCTTTCATTAGATTATCCTAGGTGTAAGACCTTGGTGTTTTATCAATGCGGAAATCCAGATCATAAGAATCTATCTAGTATATTATTGACAATGTACTATTATATCTATGGATTCTTGTTCCTCTTACAATAGTTTTGTCGGAGTGTTTCCAAGAAACACTATGTAGCCATATTTTCCGCTTAAAAAGACACCTTGTCCCGTTTAAAAGTGTAAGAAGCTGGTCCACGTCTATTTTGAATTCTCTTTTCCCTATCAGTTTTACTACAATTGTAGTATTAATTTATTATGGTGTTTTTACTTCATTATAGTGTTGAAGGATATTGTAATATATTGGGATTCTCTGTTTTAATGGAAGCAACATTTAAAAAATCCCGTGTTCTAATGTTTTAAGTGGATGCATCTCCCATTGTATGTCTTGTTAAAACTTCTTCTCATTAGGGTGTAAAAGGATGATATAAGTGATTTTCTTCTAAATCCTTTTTGGAAATTCCATATTATAGTGAAGTGTATCCCATTATGTGTCGTGTTCGTTAGGTTCTTTATGAAGTTGGTTCACGGTATTTCCATTAAAGAGTATCAGTGTTTGGTGTCTATTCTTGGTTTCACATCTAAATGGAATTTTCAAATGGTAGGAGTTGATTCTAACCTCTCATGTTGAATCTAGTGGGTCTCTATTTCCATTCATGTCATTATTTCATTCTCCTCTCCTTGGTGAAGTATAGAACCATTGTGTAGGCTAGGTGGTTTCAGTCATGGTATGTTGTTTGGAATCATTCTAAGGTTTTATGTGGTCTCATGAGGAATGTAATGTACCAAATGGATTGTTTCATGAAAGAGTTTTGAGTTCAATTTTGGATTTAGTTGAGGTGTTACTGGATTCATTAGTTGGGTAATTCAAGTGTGGGGACATTTTTCTTTGACTAATGAACTGGAGATGTTGTGGATTTATGTGAATACAATGTGTAATGTTAGGGATAATTGTGACACTATGTTTTTTATTTTCTTATTTTATCCTTTCTTATATTTTTGTTCATTTTTTCTCTCTCATTTTTGGGTTTTCTATATTTAATTTTTTCATTTTAGACTATTTTTATTTTGTTTATTGGTTTAGGTTCATGGTGAATGGGTAACCATTTAGAAACATACTACTGAGTCTCTTTTATTTCATTTTAATCTTTCATGGGTTGAGTTTCATTGATTCATCCTGGTTTGATCCAAATAGCATAAATCCTTAGATAATATTTGTGAGTCCTTAGGTGTCTTACATCAAGGGTGCATGAACCTAGCATGGTTAGACATACCATTTGGAATGTTTGCGCATGGTTCATCATTTTTTTATAGTAACATGTTTCACGATTGTCACATGGTTTCCCAAATAATCCAGTTAAACATTTATAGTGCATGATATGTCAAGTATATGGTGCACAATTTCATTAATGTTTGGGAAACCATGCCACCGAACCATGAAATGTTACCAACTATCCAAAAAATGAATATTTACCTTTATACCCTATTCAGATTTTAACACAAAAATTCCTATTTTCCCCACCCATTGGCTTATGTGACACCAGGGGAATCCCCCCTTTATATATAAGCCTCTCATTCTCTACAAAGGGTAGATCTAAGTGATTTCATAATATTTTGGGGTAAATATTCATTGTAATCTCCTCCGCTCTTCTTCCTGTTCTTTATTCTTTTATTTTTCCTTGATTTATCTTTATTCGTGGTCTTGTGGATCTAGGTTTTATGTTTTACTGTGATTAGATTAGGTATTTTTGGACTGTTAAGTTTCCTCTAGGATAATCTTGCATCTGTAGACTACTGTGAGGTTTTTTCCGGTTGGTGTTGTTGAAGTGCTTTTTAGTTATGGTGGGTTTCCCTTTGCAATTTTCCATTAAATTGAAGAATCATTCAATTGTAGATTTTCACAACGTCTTTAGATATTAATTTATGATGTTTTATTTTTTGATAAAATGTTCGATGTGAAATGAAGTGGTTTCATTCTTATTTTAAAATGTATGGATTTGTTTTGTTAATTATTTCACACAAAGTGTTTGACAAAATGTAAAAATGCATTTTATAAGTGATTTTTGAATTATAAGGCATGGATTTGGAATGAAATTTAATTAGGATTCTAAAATGGTGGTTTGGGTTTCTTAAATGAATTTATATGTGATATTGGATTCGAAAATGATGTGCTGAATTCTCTTTTGAAATGGTTTATGGTTCAAAGATGAGTTAAGGTCCATTTTCACTTTTGTAAAATTGATTTATTTTAAACACTCCTTGGATGATCCTATTTCATTTTTTATGTTTAACGATTTGGGAAGTCATTAGTGTGGGACTGCCTTGTGAATAAATTGATTAATTACAAGATATTTTTCTATGGGGTGACCCAGGGGTGACTTTGTTGTGTGTGTTAAGTGTTTTTCATGAAACTGCATATAATTGATTTCTTTTTATCATTAGTTAGATCTCCCACACTTTTTTTCTTGAAATGGTAACCTGGAATAGACAATATAATTTTCGTAAATGGATACTACACCAGTTGAGGTTATGCACTGTCTAGTGGACCTAAGTTTAGACCTTGATCTTTTTCAGGATTGTGCCCCTTAGTTAGGTCATATAGTGTAAAACTGAGCATGTGGGTGAAAATTATGCCATTGGGAAAGGCATGAAAACACAATATATATGTTGTTTACTATGTTTTATATTATTCACTGATCTCATAGGTTCTCTCAAGTTTTTAGTAACCTAGTTATATACAGTAGATGATTGAGATGCCTTGTTTGGTTGGTATAATATAAATTATATTTTCCATTTCCCTTTTAATGTGATCATTGATTCTTCAATCATATTTAGTGTACCTATATGTTTAAATTTGTGTTTTAGTTTGAAAGTTTTTATGAAAAATGATATTAAAAATATTTTAAACATTATTTCCCAATTTTAAATTGAAAGCATCATCCATCCCGTCTAAAATGTTTTTGTATCCTTGAAACAATATTTGTTTTTGAATGAGAAAGAGAAATGGACCGAGATTAGCTTTGAAGGTAAAATGTGTGAAAACTATTTTGATGAATTTTATTTCAATACGGGGTTGAATTTTATTTTCTAAAAGGAAAATTCATTGGAAATATATTACGAAAGCATTCCTTATGAGTTTTAACACTCACACCTTTAGTTTATTCATACTTTTAGCTTATAGCATAGGTTTCAGTTTGGTTTTAATAAACGTGGGTGATGTTGTGTTTTAAGATCTGATAGTGACCCTCGAGGTCACATGGAGGCTTAGTGTTCATGTGATTTGGTTTGTTTTTTTATTCCAGCTTTTTTTTTGTAATCATAGTTTATATTAAGATGTTGTTCTATTTTTTATCTATTTTTTGAATTGATCTATTTATTATTGTTGTTTTTTGTATTAATGTTTGGAAATTTGATTACCATTGGTTCTTCTTGATTCTCTTAGAACTTTTCTCTAGCCCATGATGATCATGAATGTCTCTCGGGCCTTGTAACAGATTGACTCAGGAGACCGCTTTAGGGTCAATTCATGTTGGTTTATGGTAATATTAAAATAATAAGATATTTTATTTTTGTGTGTATTTCTTGGGTAATCTCAATTGGAATTATAGGAAGGTTTATAATTATTTGTAAACTAAATTATAAACCCTTAATGGGAACCCATATGATAATGCTGTGTGTAGGAGAATAAAATATTTTATAGTAAGAAAATGGATTCTAGTTTTCATATAAAATCCATCAACATCAGGATAATTTCCAATAGAGGTGACTGCGTGACATATCAACATATGGGTAACAACTTATAGTGGGGTAGTGGCACCACCCCCATCATAAGGGGTTGGCCAAATTAAATATTTAATGATCCTTGTATTCTCTTATGGACCAACTACTAGGTAGCTAGAAGCATTCAAGGTCGATCCCATGGAAAAAATGGGGAATCAATGGTTAATAAAAGAAGGATGAATGTTGGTTGATTATCCAGAAATAAAGATGTGAAGGGAACTATAAACTAAATATAAACAATTTTCTGAAATAATTAAAAATAGAAGGAGAGGAGAAAAATAAGAAAAACACATGTGTTGGGGTTTCAATTAAATTAGGGTTTATTGAATTCATTGATCCTTAGAATTTCAACTTTAAACTATATTTAGTTACCATTGAGATTCAATTAATCTTATGTTTCATTGTCTGAAAACTATCAATTATATGTTTAAAGGTTAATTCCTTGGTCTGGTAACTAACTACTTAAAGTAGGTTTAGGTTCATAAGTCCTAAATTAGTTTGAAAGATTTCCCCTAATGATCATGGGTTCATCTACCACAACTCCTTTAGTTTTTCTCCATAAAGCTATTCTTTTTCCGATACAAAATCAATAGAATTTTTCAATGTACGTTCCTTAAAGTAATTATAAAACAAAAATTCTAACAAGGGAAACACTTCAGAATTCATAAAACATCAAAACATGATCTTATTACAACCCAGAAATGAGAGGAACTAGCCTCTTATGTCTATGGTCATAGTGTGAGGACTGAGTTAGAACTCAATCCCTAAAATGGGTACTAGAGGATAATAGGGAAAAAGAAGAATTAAATAAAAAAATAATTGAAAATTGAAAAGGAAATCTTGAAAAGGATCTGAGGGAGGCTCAAACAGTAAATCGGTATCACCTCCCCTAGATGACTAACCCCAAACATGGAGGTCTACCCTCATATCTATAAAAAATTAGACTACACATAATGTAATCCAAATTACATTCCATGTATATTCGTTAACTGATTTTTTACGTTCCTTCTCCACCTGTAGGTGGTCCACGCCACCGACCATGACATTAAAGGCATCAACGACTAGTTGATGGGGATACATGACACATAGCACCACCCCACATAGTGTGTAGTAAGAAATTCATCCACCAACCACTTTTAGAAGTGGCAACACGATGGGTAAATGGATTGTACAGGGTTTGTGTATCTTGGTTGGTAACAAGGGTGTGTACTTGGTCTGGTCAATCCGTGTCTTAGAATTAAACATGGCATGTGTTTATATATAGATGCATTGTATATTTCAATATTTGTTCTGAACATTCCCTATTTTTGTCTTTGGCTCTTAAACACATGAAAATCATCATTAACACTAAAATAAAGAATTCTATCGACAAAACAACATATACCCTATGAAAAAAATCTTTTTATACTAAATAGAATGTATGAAAACGTTTACAAAAATTGAGCACATCAAACTCCCCCACACTTAACCATTTTCTTTCCCTCAAGATACATCTCAATATAAAATTTAGAAGAATACGTACTCTAAAAATTGAAGCATTAAACTAATTATACATTTAAATGCCATATCCATAACAGTGTATTTTTAAAAGGAAGAAAACATATTTCAATTGCAAATATATTCTCATCATGAATCCTATATAATCAAATTAAATATTTTCATTCTCTTTTATCCAAATTATTTAACTTTTCATTACTAAACATGACACTTGATGACTTACCTCACTGAAAAGTTACCAAACTCAAAACTAAAGATTATTTTTTCATAGTTGTGCTCAATCATAAGTATATGAACTCTATCCAAAGGCTTTCAAGTGTTCTCATTATCCACATTAGAAGTCAAATAACAAAAATCATGAGGGATTTTAATAAGGTTCAAAAGTTTCTAAGTCTAAGGGTTGCTAGGTAATTATGTGAAAAAATAATCTCAGAGGCATGAAAAAGGAGGCTGAATTCTTAAAAAATAATGCATGATATTAAAAAAATATTACTTAAAATGATTCCCCAATAAATATCTCTCAAAGGGTATCATCATCGTGATATTCCCTTACCAACATGGGTTCATAAACCATAAAAAATGTTTAACAAATGAATGTAGTCCCTCTTTTAAAACATTCAATACTTTTTTCAAGGACCTCCAAGAATACAATGAATAGTGATTTTGGACCCCTTCTTCCCAAATGGAGAAGAGAAATTATCCCCCACACTTAATTTCATGGTGGCTCACCAAAATGTAAAATTAATAGCCTATAATCCGTCTCTAAAGTTCAAATGAAAAATAAAGCAAAATTATAAAAGAATTAGGGTAAGAAAGGAAAATAGGCTTGTAATGTGGCTTCCTATCAAGGAATTTCATGGTTTCTAAGGGTTTTACGAAGATCAGATGTAGGGTAGGCATCAAGGTTATAGGGGTTTAAAGAATAATCAATTGACTCAATCATTTTAATATGATTCAGAAAAAATCATGTTTTGAAGAGAAAGTCTAGAAAGTTCTGGTAGTTATGCATATCCCAAGAAATGCGCAAGAAAGATGGTATAAGAAAGAATATGTCAAAATGGATTACAATACCTCTTGATAATGGGAAAAGTAAAGGGTTCAATCTTTTCATGACAAGAGTAAAAATGATTATTCTAATAAATGTAAATGTGCAATACTTTAAATCCATAATTAAACTATATCATCAATAACTTAAACATAATTTTAAATTCAAAATAAGAAATTAACATTTAAAATTCTCTTTTATATATCTATTATTTATAATTAGAATTAATAAATTTTTTCCACATTTTCAAATATTTCAACTATTAATGATGTCTCCTAGATAAGTTCAAAGGAAAAGGCTACCATAGTCAAAGACTCCCCCCAGAGGTAATATCACACATGGTCCCCCAAGTGCAACACCAAGGATGGGAAGATGATGTGGGGACACATAAGTGGTCAGGAAGAGGGGAAACATTGAAATAAGTAAATCCAAATTAAAATTAAAAAATAAACTCTTAAATAATACTCCCTTCATAGTGAGTCGACAAAGATGGTACATAGTTTTAAGAAAAGTGCCATGCAATGCTCCATTGTACCTGTGGCTGGTGAGGAAAAAGAAAAATAAATATGTAGAGACATGCAACATCATATAACTTGCATAAAACAATATATATATATATATAAATGAAACAAATATTCCAAAAATGAGTCACATGGTCACCTCAAAAGAGGCATCATCTGCAATAGGGGGATCTTCTAGAGGGTCTCGTAGGCAGTAGACACTTGAGGCACCTCTTATGTGCTCTGAGTAGAAGGTGTAGTAGGAACATCCATCGCAGCAATTGGATGGACAATAGCTGGATACATAAGATTGATGCCCTACACAAGATTATCTATTGACACATCTAGATGGGAATCATTAGTAGGAGAATCTAGTCCATAAGCTGATAAGAGAACCGAATTGGTGTCCAGCTCCATCATCAAGGCTTGAGTTGCGAAAGGATGTGTAACTAAAGAAGTATTAGAGGATGGGGGTAACTGAATCCTGTGATACTAAAGAAGAAGTCAACATCCACTCAATAAGATTCAAGGACTATAGGATGGTAGTCTACAAGTGCTCAAGGATGTCTATATGGTGGTCAATCTCCCCAGATGTAGAGTGATGTGGAGACTAGCCAAGGGTGTGGGTGGAGGTGGGGATTTGGAGGGCACAAAAGAAGAGGGTATGGTGGAAGAAGAAGTAAGAGAGTAAGAATTTTGGTGGGTTGGGGATGGGGCATGCATTGGTGGATGGGGCGAGAGCTTCTCAACAATACCATTTGGAGAAGCTGGGTCATCTCTCTCCCCCACATGAGTTAGGGAGTCCTACACGAGCACATAGTTATCAACGCTATGCTCGACCATCTACATGAAGATAAACATGAAGAAGTCAAGAAATTGTGGGGAACCTAAGGGGTCACATGGGATAGAGGGATCAAAAACACCTAGGTGGTGTGCCATGTGGGTTTCATAGAATCCTCTGTTTAGGTTTTCCTAATATTCATGGGTCATGGAGTGGAAGAAATATGTGGCTAGACAAGGGATTTAAGGGTAATAATGTCAGAAAATACAAGTGAGAAGCTCCATGTCTTATCAGGACACAACACCCATATCCTCATGGTGGAGAAAAAAATGATGCTGAAGAACTGATAAGGTATATAAAAGGGAGGGGAAATTATGAGCATTCTCTTTTAGGTTGTGGGGGTGTACATGTGGCTAGGACCAGTAAGTTCTCGCTACATGGCAATAATGTTAGAGCGCACAGGGTGAGTGAGGGTGGAGAAAGAAGGTGTGGTGGCCAGTTGGGGGTAAAATTCACACACTTGGCCAAACTCAGCAATGATTAGGGAAAAGTGTCATCCGCCCAACCAAAAGTGAAATAGAGTGGGTATATCAGCAGGCATCTGGCGGTACATGGTCCCATCAATCTTGAAGGTCAGAACGAACTCCAAAAATAAATCATTGAAAGTAGGAGTGTTGACCTATTGTGTGTCCAATAAATTTGTATCCCTAAGGAGCTCCTAAATCTTCTCCAAGATTCCAAGATTCTCGGGAATATTGATGTTGAGAAAGAGGTCACTCATCTGGATAGTCCGCTGTAAAGATCAATATAAACGATCTACGATAGGGAGGCCCTCAAAAAATATCAGGCAGGGATATAGCTAAATTTGGCCAGTAGCTAGAGTAAGCTGAGGTGGGGTTATTGTTGATGGCATGGAAATTAATGAGAATGATTTAGAAAACATGGACATTAACGAGAATGATTTAGAAGGAAAAAAAGTTAAAAAATTTTAAATGATATTTTAATAAAAGAGTCCCTTAAAAAACCCTTTCAAAACACTTTCATGAAACATGAACATGGATAATAAATATCTCCCAGTAAAAACACACCCATAAACAATCTCGAATAATAATGAGATTGATGAATTAACCATTACCTTGCACTTTCCTTTGGTCAATGGTACGTTTAACATCCTGTATAATGACAATAGTATGTTATTAAATCATAAAAAAACCATATTAATATTTATTATATCATACATGATTCATTTATGACTTTATACTACCCATTTAATAATGATTTCCAGGTTAATTTAACATTTTGGGTAATAATCACTTTCATGGTCGAACGTGTTTTAACTTGTTATTCTTGATAATATCATTTAGATCATGATTTAAATACTTATAGAATATAAAACTTGATTAATATATCATATATATTTAGAATATAAATATTTATAATAGATAGATATATGAAATGGAAGGCACCATTTATGGTGATATTAGGACGTACATACGGATAATGCTGTTTCTGTTTTCTTATCATATTTAAAGGAAGTAAGTGAATAAAATATATGTAAGTAAAGACATACATACATATATATATATATATATCCAGTATTATTATTATTTCATATATCACATGCTTATTAATAATATATATTTTTATAATCATCGTTGAGTGGTGAACATGGGAATGAATCTCATCGCGCCATGGAGACAGTAATCCGTACGTATGCACAAGTGAAAATATCATTATATTTATGGTGAAATCCAATGTAATTGGATGGTATATCATATATACAGAATCATTAACATGTTATATTTATTATTTAAATCAGTTATAATCATTATTATACCCATCTGAATAAAGAAGTGTTTGAAAAACAAACGACACCACGACGAGGAGACGGTAAGCCATACGTACACACATATGGTGAATTGGTCATTTATAGGATGGATAGAATTATGAATATGGTTGTACAATATTTATAATAACATCACAGTATGTAGTAGGTATGGGGGTTATTATTTTGGTAAGGAAACTACAAACAAAGAGGATGTGGAAAAAGAAAAGAACTTGAAAGAGGTTGGTGAAATTATTACCTCTTCTTCAGGTGTTTCCTTTTGAGTTGGTCAAAAGAGATACTTAGGTAGGATTTATGATCAAATTAAGGACTCTAGGTTTATTTTAGGGATGTTGGGAGGATATTTGGGAAAGTTTTGGCTGAGACAAATGGCTTTGGAGGTGTGATTTTGAGAGAAGGTGATGTTCCATTTTATAAGAGGGGTGAGGGTCACTTTAAGAAAAAATTAAAACATTTAATTATTATACAATCATATTCAGTTTATAATGGCTCAAAATGAATTTATTTCGAGACTTAGGTGGTTATGGGTCGATATACTCTCAACCAATAGGTATTAGACAAGTTTAGGCTACCATTTTAACCATATATTTTAGATTTAACTCTTAGGTAAATATTTTAACTTTTACCGTGTCTTCTTGTATTTTTACACTATATGGTTAATAAACATACTCTAGACATCAAAGAGAACCTAAAGTGGTTCATTAATGACAAATATAATATTATTTAAGCCATTTTTCTGAAAATTAGATTTTTAGGAATATTATATCAACCAACAATATAGTATTTGTTTTAAAATTAATTTAGGTCAATTTTGACACTATTTGGTATTTTTTTTGTGAAAGTCATAACAACCTTATCACTTCGAAAAACATTTATCTAATCAACCCTAAAATCTCATATTAACCTATAAAATTAGTGGAATTCATCAGAAGTCTCAATTTACATTTATTTGGATATTTATAATATCAATTATTTTAATATTTCATCAATAAGGTAATTAGTGCATCATCATTGTGTCATAAAAAATTTAAATCATTTAATTTCTAAAATTTATAAATAAAATACCATTATGTATTAAGTGATTTTATCTTCATAATGAATTTTTAAAGTTTAATTTATCTTATGTACAACACTATACAAAAAATCGTTTAGTTAATAAACATTGAATTTTGCACTTTTAACTCGTCTTTAAATAAAATAATAATAAATTCCCTAATATAATCCATGTGGACCAAAAGGATCATATTTTATTACTAAGGTTTTTTTTGGTCGAATTAAACTTATCCAGTAGAATTAGGACATGTGTTAGGGTAATTATAATATCATTTTTACCTTTAATTACCATATTTACTTTTAACTGTGGTAAATAAAAGTAAAAAGTTAATATTCACCAAAAATTATTTTCATCTTACTAAATTATGTTTTACTTACTGATTTCAACCATGTCTCTTGAATTTTTGAAATTCAACTCATAGAAGCGGTAAAAAAAAATTTATGCAAATTTTATAACGTTCCTAGAAGGTGGGTAAAAGAGGTTTAAAAGTTCAATAAAATTTTATATATCTAATTTTATAATACAATGAATCCAAAAAATTACATTGAACTTATATAGGTATTATATATCTATTTTTACTTAAATAAAATTTAAATAAAATAAAAAATAATTTATATAAAAAACTTTTCTAAATAAAAACATGGTGTTTCTTACTATTCATAAAAAATTGAATGTTTTCATAAAAATATAAAAAATTAACCCTAAGATAATTTTGATAATATGAATTAAAAAATAAAATCTATTTTACCAAATTAAAAAAATAGAAGTTTCAGTTATTAATTTAAAATTAATTCCCGTTGTTAAAACTATAAAGAGGGTTTTTAAAAAGTTAAAACTATAAAAAGACTGGCATGAGTTTATCTCAAATTTAATTGTTAAATTACCTATAATGACCTAAATTGTATTAAATGATAAAAATAAAATATAGTTATACTTTAAAACCACTCAAATGCATTATTTAACACTATAAATTATTTCGATTGAAAAAGTTGTTTTCAATTTAAATATGTATTTTGCCCTATTCATCAAAATATGAAAGTTATCAAAAAAGTGCCAAAAATTTATACAAATGAAATTTTTATTTCCCACATCTAAAGAATAATTTAATTTCATTAAATTGAATATATAAAAGTGTCAAATATTGGTTTTAAAAAGGGTTCACCATTAAAAGGTGGTAAGATTGCATTTTTAAAAAAATATACTTTTATCAGAAAAAATGAATTTGTTCTTATATTATGTCTAAGAAACACATAATATGGATGTTAAAATTATATAGAGTATATAAGACTCAAAATGTAGTCAATAGTATTTATAACCGTTTTTTGAATGGCTAGTTTGGAAAGTTGTGGTGCGCTCGAACTTAGTGTTGCGTGTAGGAAAAACTATTAAATTACTTTAATGAGAAAATGTACAATGAAATATTTAAGTGTTACATTCTCTCCTCCTTCAATAAATTGTGTCCTCACAATTAGAAAATTTTCATTGAAAATAAAAGGTTAAAAATAGAAAATTACCTTTGTGGAAAACCCGCATCAGAAATTAGGTTAATAAAATTTAGTCTTAATAAGAGGGAATGGGAATAAAAAAGTCACCACAAAATTATGATCTTGATTAGGAGAACATTGGTGGTAACGAGAGGCATATAATTGGAGGAAAACATAAATATTTATAGGGAGTTATTGAGGTTACCGATCAAAAACAATTTTGTAATTGAGGGCATCAAATCCATCAATCTATGATGATTTAAAATATTGTTAGTTCAACAAAACATAAGCTATTAGGATAACACATTTTTGGTTTTAATATCCCTTCCCTAATGTTTAATAATTAATTTATTCATAGAATAAGAGGAAAAAAATATACTTGACAAGTAGAGTTTCATCCTTCAAATAATTCTTACCACAAAATCGTTTTTCACTCCAAAATATAATAGAATTCAAAATATTCTATTTATCCTAATCATATAGGGTTCCAAAAATAATGAATTTATAATTCATTTTTCAGACAATTTTAAAAAAACTAAATTATAAAAACAAGACATCACATATTATATTGGTAGGTGATCCACCCTTGTTGCCCTTCAATTGCAGGTTCATGTCTCGCTGCCTTGCTGGATGCGAAAGGTTGTCGCCTGACCTCCAGGTTTTCCTTTTTATAATAATCCAAAAATAATCTTAAGAAATGGTTTAACCTTAAGAATAGTATCCAATGGAAAAATTAATCCATTCCAACGTTTATACTTTTCCAAAATACTTCTATCCAGACGCATAGACCAAAATTTATAAGGAATGTAAACCCAATAAAGATATTTTTTTCCACGTAATATCATGTGAATAACTTCATCATATATTCTTTTAAAACACAGTAACACCCTGAATTACCATACAACATTCTTAATTATATTCATGCTCTCTTATTCATAATATAATACTATATATCCTCTTTATATCCAAAAATGTTGTAAACTCCAACAATGAAGGAATATACAAATCATTAATCAACTTCAAGGTAGTCAAGAATATACAATATAATTTATCCAAATCAATCCTATATTATTCAAAAATCACTACCTCAGTATCAGAACCATATTATGGTTTAACTATATCTCAACCAAATATTTTCCAAAAAAATTAACCAGTTATTGCGTCACTTTTCTTAGTTCTACACAATCTCAAGTCCTTAATGAAATAGTATTGCAGTATAATCCTTATATACATTATAATTATTATATCATGTACATAATTAATACAATACTCAAATGACACAATACATTAATAACAACATAAGAACTCTAATCATTCCACTTCATATTCGGTAGTATCATAACTTGATTATTATCCAATATCAACATTTGGGGTATACTCTGATGACTTAGACATTGATTCACGTAGTGTCGCAAATCCTTAAAAATGAAGCATTGTACATTTGGAACCTATTTCTAACCCATGAAATCACGTACTCGGTGTCCTTTTTCTCCACACTTATAACAAACTATCATTCCCTTAAAACATTTACCAAGGTGATTCTTTCCATAGTTATCACACATGGGAAAATCCTTCTTTCCCCTCTTTCCATTATCTATATTTCCCTCATCTATCCTTTTCCTTTCTTGCTTCCCTTCAAAGCCATAGGAATCAGAGAATTATTTACATATCTTATTAACACATTATACTACTTCTTCATTTGATGAGAATAAGTGGGCGATTATTTCCCTTTTAAATGTTTGATTAATACCCTGAAAGATATGATCCTTCTTAATCTATTGATCCTTTATATTGTTGTAATTCTAATTCCTTCTACTAGGAGCCATTTCTAAACAATTAAATACACTAGGTTAGTTTATGAATCACAATGCATAATTCAAAACTAGTAAAATACCTAATGTAAATTGAAAATATTATGCATATATTTTATAATCGTAATATTTTTTCTTTGAGGAAGTATTTACTCTAAAATCCTTCATAAGGGCATGTAAAGAAAATGTGAATTATTCTAAGAATATCCCCTAGGAGTGTCGTAACCAAGATTGAAGCAAGGCCCGTTTCCGTGTACCAGGATACCCCGGGTCAAGCCCGAAATTCCTTTTCAGAGTTTTTACTCATAGGTATATCTGTGCCAGAGCCACCTCTACCTGCTCGTATCCAGAAAGGGATGTATTTTTTGGAAAATACACAAAATCTATACATTACCATAATTCAAGGAAGTTTTTCTATAATAATCCTCAATGTATATCTTAGTATAGGGTTCTCTAATCAGTGTTTTTATAAATCTATTTTCCAAAGTTTTGGTTGAACTTCCTATGATACCAAGTGTAATGCCCCGACCCCAGTAGCCCAGATTAGGGGAATTATTTTAATACATTGGCATTATTACAAGGAATCATGTCCCAAAAGACCGATCAGTTTAGCAGTTTTGGAAAATATATTACATACATGAATGTTACATTACACATTAGAAAATAAAACACAAAATAAATGAATCTTTGATAATTACATTAATCATATATGTTAACCCTTATTATCAATCATAAAACACTTCTTGGAATCCTGGGAAAATAAAATATATGAAAGGGGTGAGATCAAATGCTAATTAAGGATAACAATATAGAAGAAACATTCATAAATAAGCATAAACATTTAAGGAAATGTGTAAGACTAAAAAAAGCCTTTTAAACATAAACTTCTGCATAATATGGATAATATAAATCAAATAATTACTTTTACTTATTAACATGGATATTCAACTAGTTGAATAATCATAGGTAATATCAATATCCAATTTTATAATGATGGAATACGAAATGCCAGACTTCATAACCACATAGTCAAGGCCTTGTACAAGGACTACGAATAAGATTTTGTCAAGGCCTTATGCCAAAAGACTAGTTTGTGTCATGAGACCAACTGATGCATCAAGGAGCTATAGCGGGCTCCACCCATCACTTACAAATTCCAATGCATTCCTCATATGAAAATGTTTAAATACAACATTAACATTCATATTAAAACTAGCATACGAAATGTCAATACATTATCCGTAAACCATGAATGGTATAAAAATAACACATCTACAATCAAAAATATCACAAAACCTTCAATACAATCTGAAATATTTATATAATAATAAATCAACTTCAAACAAGTTTAAAATATATCAAAGGATGTTGACATAGTTGAAAATTATTTGTAATACTATTTTAAAGAAATATCCCTTTTTCATGAAGACATTTAAAAGTCACACAATTTAGGAAGGAAGAAATTTAAAGATATTTTTTAATCAAAGTGTCCCATTCCACTTTGAAACTTTTGAATGGAATTAAATTTTTTAAAAAATTTAAAGATATTTTTGAATCAATGTGTCCCATACCACTTTGAAACTTTTGAATGGAATTAAAATTTTAAAAACATTCATGTCCATAAAAATAAATCCTTAAAAACTATTTTGGAAACATGGAGATTAATGAGAATGATTTTGAAGAATAAATATTTACATCATTTAAAATAATGTTTTAAAAAAATATTACCTTAAAAATAATCCCTTTTAAATGTCTTTTATAAAACATGGATATGGATAATAAATATTTCCCAGTTAAAACTTACCCATAAACAATCTCGAATAATAAAGAGATTGAGGAATTAACACTTACCTTGCACTTTCCTTTGGTCAAGGGTACGTTTAACCTCCTATATAATGAACATAGTATGTTATTAAATCATACTAGACCATATTCATATTTATTATATCATAAATTATTAATTTATGTCTTTATACTTACCATTTAATAATGATTTCCATGTTAAGTTAACATTTTGGGTAATAATCGCTTTCTTTGTCGTACGTGTTTTAACTATTTATTATTGATCGCATCATTTAGATCATGATTAAAATACTTTATGAATATAATCCTTGATTTATATATCATATATATTTAGAATATAAATATTTATAATAGATAGATATATGAAATTGAAGGCACCGTTTGTGGATACAGTAGGTCGTACGTACGCCTAAACGCTGTTTCCGTTTTCATATCATATTGAACGAAAGTAAGTGAGTATGATATATGTAAGTACATAAATACACACACACACACACACACACACACAGATATATATATATCTCTCCATTAAAATTATTATATCATATATGACATTAATAATATATATTTTTAAAATCATCGTTGAGTGGTGAACGTGGGAGTGAATCTCATCGTGTCGTGGAGACGGTAATCCGTATGTACACATGAGCCACAATATCATTATATTTATGGGGAAATCTTCTATAATTGGATGGTATATCATATATAAAGAATAATTAACATGTTAAATTTATTATTTACATAATATATACTCATTATTATACCCATCCAAATAATGAAGTGTTTGAATAACAAACGACACCAGGATGTGGAGACAGAAACACGTACGTACGAATGTATGGTGACTGTGTCATTTATAGGATGGATAAAATAACGAATATGGTTGTACTATATTTATAATAAAATCAAATTATGTATGAGGTACTGGAGTTATTATTTTGTTATTGAAAAAACAAAGAAAGAGGATGTGGAAGAAGAAAAGAACATGAAAGAGGGTGGTGAAATTATTAACTCTTCTTCGGGTTTTTCTTTTTGAGTTGATCAAAAGGGATCCTAAGGTTAGAGTTATGATCAATGTAAGGACTCTAGGTTTATTTTAGGGATGTTTTTAGGATATTTGGGCATGGTTTGGCCGAGCCAAATGGATTTGGAGGTGTGATTTTGAGAGAAGGAGAAGTGCCCTTTTATAAGTGGGGTGAGGGACACAATAAGAAAAGATTAAAAGATTAATTTATTATACAATCAAATTCGGTTTATAATGGTTCAAAATGAATTTATTTCTAGACTTATGTGGTAATGGATCTAAATAATCTCAACGAATAGGTTTTACACAAGTTTAGGTTACCATTTTAACCTTATATTTTAAATTTAACTCTTAGTTATATAGTTTAACTTTAACCATGTCTTCTTGTATTCTTCCACTAAATGGTTAATAAACATAATATAAACTTTCAAGAGAACCTAAATTGGTTTATTTATGACATATATAATATTATTTAATCCCTTTGGCAGAACCTCAGAATTTTTGGAATAGTATATCTACCAACAATATAGTATGTGTTTTAAAAATTAATTTATGCCAATTTTGAAACTATTTAGTATTTTGTTTTTGTGAAAGTCATAAAAACCTTATAAATTAGAACTAAATTTATCTAATAAATCCTAACACGTCATATTAACCTATAAAATTAGTTTAATTTATCATAAGTCTCGATTTATATTTATTTGGATATTTATAATATAAATTATTTTAATATTTCATTAATAAGGTAATTACTACATCATCATTGTGAAATAAATAAATTAAATTACTTAATGTATAAGAATTATTAATAAAATACAATTATTTAGGAAATATTTTTATCTTTTTAATGAATATTTATATTCTAATTTATCTTATTTACAACAATATATTAAAAATGGTTTAGTTAATAAACATTGAATTTAACAATTTTAACTCCTCTTTAAATAAAATAATAATAAATGTCCTAATCTAATCCAAGTGGACTTAAAAGATCTTATTTTATTCCTGAGGTTTCTTTTGGTTTAATTAAACTTATCCAATATAATTAGAACATGTCTTAGGGTAATTATAATATCAATTTTACCTATAATTACCCTATTTACTTTTAACTGTTTTTAATGATAGTCAAAAGTTACTATTCACTAAAAAAATATTTTCATCTTATTGAAACTAATCTTACTTAGTGACTTCAACCATGTCTCTCGGGTTTTTTAAATTCATCTCATAGAAGTGGTAAAATTATGTTTTATGAAAATTTGCTAACGTTCCTAGATGGTGGGTAAAAGAGTTTAAAAAGTTCAATAAAATTTTATACATCTAATTTTATAATAAAATGAATCCCATAAATTATATTTAACTTATATAGGTATTATATATCTATTTTGACTTAAAATATATTTAAATAAAATAAATAATTATTTAAATAAAAAACAGTTTTAAATAAAAACATAGTGTTTTTTACTATTCATAAAAAATTGAACATTTTCAAAAAAATATCAAATATTCACCCTAAGAAAATTTTGATATTCCAAATTCAAAAATGAATTATATTTTAACTAATTAAAAACATAGAAATTTCATCTATTAATTTAAAATTAATTCCCGTTGTCATAAAAAAAAGTGGGGTTTTAAAAAGTAAAAACTATCAAAATATTGACATGTATTTATGTCAAATTTAAATGTTAAATTACTTATAATGACATAAATTGTATTAAATTATAAAAATAAAATCCAATTATACTTAAAAACAATTAAAATGCATAATTTGACACTATAAAAGTTTTTGATTAAAAAAGTTGTTTTCAATTAAAACATAGTATTTTCACTATTTGTCAAAAGATGAAACTTATCAGAAATGTACCAAAAATTAATCCAAACTAAATTTATATGTACCAATTCTAGAGAAGAATTTAATTTCATTAAATTGAATATATAAAAGTGTCAGATATTGGTTTTAAAAAGGGTTTTCCATACAAATATGGTAAAATTGAATTTTTTGAAAAATACTTATTTTATCTAAAAAATGAAGTTGTTCTTATATTATGTCTATGAAACAAATAATATGGATGTTAATATTATATAGAGTATATAAGATTAGAAATTCAGTTAATACTATTCATAAACACTTTTTGAATGGCTAGTTTGGTAAGTTGTGGTGCGCTCGAACTCGGTGTTGCTTGTAGAACAAGATATTAAATTTCATTAATTAAATAATGTACTAGGAAATCTTGGGGTGTTACATTAGGAGGTTCTACTGAATTAGTTCTTGGCTTCGAAGGTATAAAGATAGAAGAGGGAGTTACGACAACTAATATCTCTATGATGGCGGATGGTGTGGTAGCAGCCACAGTAGGATCAACTATGGGAGAAGTGGGTGGCATGTAATCTACTCGACTGGTGGATGTCACTGATGGAGGAAATAGTAGAAGAGAGAAAGTGATGCTAACACTGGTGGCTGGAAAATGGGAAATCAAATGCTGGAATCTCGGAATAATGAAGGGAAATTTGATGCTGAGGGGGTCTGTCACCCTCAGTAGTGGAAGTGGGCCTCTTCCCACTCACATGATCATCACCTGTCATAGTGGAAAGAAATAATAGAAAAGATGAAAATGAAAAGGATGAATAAGAAATAAAATGTGAGAAATTAGAAAAAATATATACACTGTATGTGGAACTAGTATACAAATCATGTGTGATGATCTGAGACGGAATCCATGAACTCTAGACAGACACGCTGAGTGGGAATGTGATAGTGATTATTCTATTACACGATGTGTGATAGAGCGTACACACCATGTGCGAGAAAATGGGGTGTGGCTCCTGGGAGTTCCCGTACACAGGCACAAAAGGGACAAAGAAGAAAGTACACAATGTGTGTGAGTAAAACACAACATAAGTGAGAACCTGGAATACAAACCGTGTATTCCCTCCATAGGGAAAGCTCCTGATTAATAGGTACATGATGTGTACCGAATATATATGTTGTGTGTAATGAAATGGGAAAAGGTCGTTGTGGTTCAGTACCTGGGTAGCTCCTAAAGGCCAAACACATGCACCATATATGACTAATACCAAACATACATGACATGTAAATTTAAAATTATATTAATGTGGACATGTGTCCATCTTCAATATTTACAAGACGTGTGATCTTCATTCACCCCGTGTATTACCAGTTGAAACTGAATAGTTGGATAATCTGGAAATTGATCGAAACATGACTAAATTCATGAAATAAGTGGAAGAGAATGGCGTACATAGACCAATGATCACAATGAGGCTCAAGTCATGTGCAGAAATTATCCAAAATGAAGTATTGGAGTGTGTGTGTCTATGGGGGGGGGTGTGATGGTATATGAGAGTAGAAAATAGGGGGGGGGTGCATGACACATGCTTTTCCTGGTTAGGGCATCCCGAATTTAATGACAAACTACATGGTGTGTACAATAAGGTACACGAAATGTTCTATCTTGTTTGTTTTCTTTTTTTTACAAATATATTCTAGTAAGATATCTAATAATTATTATTTATAATTTAAAAATAAATATTAAATAATATATATATATATATATTATTTACAAAAAAACTAAAACCAAATACATAATGTATCGAATTAGTACACATTGTGTTTTCTTATATTAGAAACAGGGAACTACAACCTTTATTCTGATGCTTGTGGTGTCATTTGAACTGGCTACTGGCTGTTTTGAACGAGAACCCTCAACCATTACAGTGAAGGTTATAGTGATGAACATTTTTATTATCTTTTAATAATTAAAGTATATGTGTAAAACTACATGAGAAAAAGAAAAATGCAAGACGTGCAGTTTTAATTTTAATTATTATGATGAAGTAGGGAGATTAGCCGAGTTTGATCCTGGGTTTTTTTTAAACTCACGGCCGATACTCTACCTATCAGCCAACTTCACCCGCTTGTAATTTCTTATTTTGAAAACTATTTAAATTATGAATGAAAACATGGTACACATGACATATATTGAAATGCATGCCTCGTGGTATTATTAATATAAAAAATGATGTAATTGATCCGGTGGTTTGGATTTGAACTCGGTTCTTTTGGACTTTCGGTTTATGACCTTGGCCATCCAGCCCATCCATTCACAAGGTTTCTTTATTTTAAAAATCTTTTATTTCATTTTGAAAACACCTCACACAGTATTTAATTTTCAACATGGGTTCAAAAAGAATTACTGCTTTATCGAAGGTAGGTGTTGAGTTATTCGAACTGGCAATGGCTCGAATACACTCCATTGACCTTGCCATCAGCACATGCTTCATCCCCATTTATTAACATAATTAATAGTTCCATATAATAATAGCTATTTTTAAATATAAATTAAAAAGAAAAGTACACACCGTGTTATAAGAGATACACGGAACGTGTTGTCATTTTTTTATTATATAAACAGTAGATAGAAGAGGGAGTAGTATACAATGTGTGGAGTAAGAGTACACACTATGTGTTTATTAAAAATAGAAAATACAGTGCAGAAAGATAGAGGAAAAAATATGATTAGGTTGCCTCTGAGTAAGAGAATTTGTTTTGGCCTTTGGCCGAACCTGAATTATGGGTACATACCCATAATCCGAACGAGGACGTGGCTTTTTCAGCGTGAACCACCACATGAGTTTGGCACCCTCATCTTTGGTACATGATTATTGACCTTTATGTGGTCTAGGAGGCGACATGCAGTATCCATACTCCGTGGCCAGTAGATGTTGAATGTGGACTTGGTTCTTAGTTTGATCAGGTATTTCTACCACCTACTGAGGATCCTAATCTAAAATGCTTAAAACCTAAAAATAATGGAAATTATCCTATGAAATAGGTATATAATCAACTGAGGGTTCTGAAATATACAGGAAATTAATGTCAAAATTAATAAAATATGATGTGTACCCATATTCATATTCATATTTTGGAAGATTAATTTTTGAAATTTTTACTGTATTACATGTAGGGCCCAAACCATAACATATTTCCTATGTTTAAATGAAATTAGAACACCCATCCTCCAAATCAACCAAAGTATCCATATTAGAAATTATCTTGGAGTGCTGCTCTACCATATTTCAATTTTACCCCAACCTTTTAGTTTCGTTAAACTAGCATGTGGTAAAGGCCTCCATCCTTGAGAATAACCATTCAGTATTACCCAAATATGGTTCTATGGGGGAAGAAGAAAAGGGTGGGATGAAGTATGTACATGGATGTTCCTCATATTGAAACTAATCATCTATATATGGATAATATTCCTCTTGGTTGGGGTAAACAAATGCTGGATTATGCAGATAAAAATTGTTTCTAGGTGGATTTTACCACTCCCTAACCGGATAGTAATCCATGGGATGTGGGGTTACGGTGCCCTAGAAAATGAATGAAAAAAAAGAAAAACTAAAATCCGGGGGAAACTGACATTAACTCAGACGTGCATTGGTGTTCACCCTCGTCCTCTGCAAAGACGCCAAAATTTAGCACCACCCCCATCCCAATGGGCCAGCCAAATTAAATATTTGAAAATCCTTTTATTCCATTACAAACCGACAACTGGGTAGCTAGCGACAGTCGGGGTCGATCCCATGGAGAAAATGTGGAAAAAATCATCCATGAAACATTGGGGAATCTTGGGGGATTATACAGACACAAATAAGTAATGGGAACCGTCAACTAAATTGATACAATTTTTAAAAAATAAATAAAAATAGAAGGAAAGAAGAAAACTTATAAAAACACACACGTCCTGGTTATAATTCAATTAGTGTTTATTGAAGACATCGTTCCTTAGCATTGAAACTTCAAAATGATTTTAGATACCATGAGGATTCAATTAAACTAATTTTTCTTGGTCTGAAAACAATCAATTACATTTATAAAGGTTAATTCCTTGGTCTGGTAATTAACAGCTTAAAAAATATTTTGTTTCTTTACCCCTAAAATAATGGCACTGATTTCCCCCAATGATCATGGGTTTATCCACCAAAATTCCTTTAGTTTTTCTCTATTGAAGTCATTCTTTGTCTGATAAGACATCAATGGTGGTGTTGAAATTATGTTCCTTATTGGAATTGTACAACAAAAATCATACCATGATAAACACTTCATAATTCAAATAACATCAAAAAAGGATCTTATTACAACCCAGACACGAGACAAACTAGCCTCTTAGGAACATGGTCACTGTGTGAGGATAGAGTCAGAACTCAATATATACCATGGATATGAGAGGATAATAGGGAAAAGGATTAATTACACTAAAACAGAAATAGAAAATAGAAAAGGAAAGCATGAAATGGATCCGACGGAGGCTAGAATTGCATAGTGACATCACCTCCCCTAGATATCCAAACCTGAACATGGTGGTCTACCCTAATATTCATATAAAATGAGACAATACATCGTTTAACCCAAATTACATGCCATGTATATTGGTCAAATCTATTTTACCTTTCTTTCTCTACTAGTAGGTGATCCACAACACCACCGTTGACTTTGAAGTCATCAGTAGTCAGTTAGTGGGGATACACGATGTGTAGCACCACCCAACATGGTATGTAGTATCATCTTCATCCCAAACCACTTCTAAAAGGGGTAACATGGTGTGTAAATTGATTATGCACAACATGTGTATCTTGGCCGGAAACATGGGATGCACTTGGTTTGGTCAGTCCATGTCATGGCATTGTACATGACATGTGTTTATATGTAAACACTATGTATTTTTCATTATTTGTTTTGATTATTCCCAATTTGTGACTTTGGTTGTAAGACACATGAAAATCATCATGAACACTAAAATAAAACATTTTATCTACAAAAAAACTTATATCCAATGAAAACATGTTTTAATAGTCAATAGAATGTACGAAAATGTACACAGAAATCAGGTTCATCAGGTAGATTGGGTATTATCTCAATGATCACTTATTTATGTTTAGTGGGACTATGAATATACACCTAGATATATGCTCTCAAGTGATATACTTAGGTTAATTCATATTTTATTTATGATCCATTATGAATGACTTTAAAAGAAGATGACCATGGATAATCTAGGATAAACAAATTTTTCATATATGGAAAATAAAATTTTATGATTTAGACATCCTATCACATTTTTCCGGATAATGTTGTTTCTCACTATTATTATTATTTTAGAACACATGATTTTTAGTTATAATCAATGAATGAACTAGAAGAAAAAAACCCTAACACTAAATCTAAATGAAATCACTACAATTATTCCCCATAAGAAACATAATGTTATAGGAGTTGGAATGAAAAATATCATTTTGATTATTACATATGATTCTTTACCCCTGAATAATGATTTATTTCATGATTTTAAAGTGACGGGGAAATGCTCAATTTCATTCATCAGTGGCCAAAAACCATATTTTGGGAGGTAATTATCCATAATAGAATTCAGTAATATTAGATAAATTGGTCAATGTGATCTCAAGTTAGATTGGAGATCAGATTCACCCTTAAATCTCATGGTTTTCATAATAAATCAATGATGCAATTGAAATGAAATTATTATAATAAATACCATGGTTGGAAGTATATAATTCTTCACTAACGACAAAAAAATTTATAGAAATATAGAGGAAATTGTCAAAAGGGGAAAATAAAATGCATTTTATTTGGAAAATAATTGCATCGGAAAATTTTATGATGATGTGATGGAAAGATGTTAGAAAATTTTGTGAATGGATAAAAACCTTCACCCAATGAACCACACATATTCTAGTGTTTTAAATGTATATTGTTTGGGCATTAATCTTACCAATGATTTAATCTGAGGGTTATTGATGATGGTCAATGTCAGAAATGACTTATCCGTAGAGGAAAATGGAAATATCCTTTGATAATTATTTCCCATGCATGTTACAAAAAAAATGTGGTGAACCATACACTTACCTTCTACTCTAAAACTTTTAATGCCCTATTGTTTTCTAGATCTAGCTAGTTATTCAAACTTGTTGAATTATCGCAGGGAATCACAATATATAATATTTTTTTTGATTTATTAGTGAATAATCATAATGTAACGGTAATAATATCACAAATTTATTGTTATTCTCTAGTTGATCGTTATGGTAATGTGCTTCATAAAAATGATATTATTTCCCCTAATGTCGAATTTGATGTTATTTTGGTCTTGAATTGGATTTCATTGTGAAAATCCCAGATAAATTTTAGAATGAGGGATGTCACATTTAATAATATAAAATAAACATATGATTTCTTGTCGGTGTTAAGATATATATAGATTCTAATGGAAATTACATAAATTATATTCTTCTTGATTTCTATTCAGAGGGGGGGGGGGGTTATATAAGATTGTTGTGGTGAAAATCAATATCAATGATCTGCTTATAGTTTTGGAGTTTAGATATTCAATTCAAAAACAGTTTCCTATTATTACAAAAAATTATGCATAAATTTTTTTATAGTACACACACAGAGTTATACACATATATCATAGAATCTATATAGAATGGAACCAATAGAGTTTTATGAATTGAAAAAGTAACAGTAGGGAAATTATTTTAAGGGATTCATTTAGACAAGTGTATCTCCTTGGGGGTGAACCTATTCATTTTTTAGAATGAAATATAGATTAATGTGAATATGTATTGATTATTAATTACTTAACATGGTCATAATCAAGAATAAGCTTCCTCTGGCCCGTACTCAGGATTTTTGTCGACCAATATTATTGAGATCAATACTTATCAAAGAATGGCCTTCATTTTGGATACTATAAATTGATGGAAAACAGTGAATACATACCCAAGACACTATTACATATGAGGTATATAAATTATAATTTTTTAGCGATGCAATTTGGTATTAATAATTCCCCAACATTCCCTACTGATTTAATGAAGGAAGTCTTTATAGATTATGTTGATCAGTTTTTCATAGTCTTTATAGAATACATTTTCATATATTTCAAGTGAAAGTTATATCATTAAGATTAATTTTAGAATGAAAAAAAACTCTAAGGATATTTTGTATGTAAAATTTATCATGTGTAAATTCTGGCTACAGAAAGTTCCAAATCATGGTCATACAATCTCAAGAGAGGGTATATCAGTGGATCTAACAATGATGTAAGTTATTGAATATTGGACTAAAATATCCAAGGAGATTAGGTTTTGTAGATTTAATTCATAATATGAATATTATCAACCGAAATTTATGAATTTATTAGGACTATCCAATCATCTCTTAATGTATAACTAGTAGTGTGTCATTATATATTAGAATAAAAACATGCAGAAAATCCTTTAGAACTAATTAGAAGATTGGTTAGTGCCCATATGATCACAGTACTATATTTTGGATAATAGTTTATGATTTACATTGATACATCAAAGAAGGGCCTATGATGTGTCCTTAGACAAAATGATATGATGATAGATTATGCCTTATTTCAATAGATGTTTAATGAATAAAAATATCTGACACATTTTTGAAAGATAGTTGCAGTAAACATTACATTCATAATATGCATGAATTATCCTTATAAAGAGAGGTGTGAAATATATACTAATATTAAAATAATGATGTATATATTCATCTAAAAATAGTTTAATCTGAATGAGAGTGTATAATTTAAAATGATTAATGGGTATGGAAGCATTACCACTATAGGAAAGAAATTAGGGTGGTTTATGATTTAAGTTAAATGGATCATACTCGATTATCTATTAAAAGGTTAAAAAAGGATCTAGTAATTTTGTATTTCCATTGTATAGAACGTGAAATCATTAAATAGGGGGAGAAATAATAACATTTTCAAATGAGTGTTCAACCATATATCGATGTGATGACTAAATAAGCACATCACAACTTGAAATTGAACCATTTGAGATATAGAAATTAAGATAGCATCCGATCGTAAAAGTTCATTAGCAACGAGGTCCCGTCACAATTACCTCATCATTGAAAATGACATCGCAAATAGATTTTTCTTGATCGTCCATCGCAAATAGAGCTATTTGTGACGAGAATATGTCCCTTCACAAATAATTTAACTGTGTTTTTAAAAAAACCGCTTTCGCGATGGGCCCATCGCTATTAACCTTTTGTGACGGGCCACTCACAAATAAGTATATGTGATGAGCCTATCAAAAGAATATTAATATTAATAGTAGTTAATAATAATAATAATAATATTAATTTAATAAAAAAATAATACATGGAAAAAAAATATATATTAAAAAATAAAAATAAAATAAAAAAAAACAACAACAACAACAACAATAATAATAATAAATGAAAACTAAAAAAATTAGTAAATATATAATGAAAATAATAAAATTTTAGAAAAAATAATATTCAGAACATGATAAAAATAAAAACTAAATAATATATTAAGTAATATGACAATATAATAAAAATAATAAATAAATAAATAGTATAATAATAAAAATAATAATTTAATAATTTAATAATAAAACCAACAAAATTATAAAAAAAATAATATTCGGAATAATATAAAAAATTCCCTTTATAGAAATATAAATATATGGAATAATAAAAATATTAAAAAAAGTTTTACATTCAAATGTTTATCATAAAAAAGTAAATAATTCACTGATGGGGAGGGTCATATGGAGGATCTAGATTAGCTATAGGAGGGAACTCAATCCCTCAACCATGATTCAGAAGTCGCATGTACTCCATCGTCTACTTGTGCTGCTGTTGCTACCCTCAACACATCCCTTCTTGTTGTTGCTACTATTATTGATGGAGCTATTCCTGCTGATAATTCATACTCTCTATAATCTCGCCCTGATCTCGTAGATTCTCCTGATACTGTGTAGTAGATGATTTTGAATCTCCATGATCTCTTCTAGAGCTACATGACGACATCAAAACTGTACCATAATAACTCCTAGGTGTCAATCGAGAGTTGATGCCAACAACTCAACATTTCTCGAAGGAATACTCGTTCACCTGCATCTATGATGCCTCATCAATTCTTGATGCATTGGTTACATCATTTGTCTTATCCTGACTCTCAACCTGTGTTTAAGACAACACAACCTCATATGACTCATTCAATTGCAATTTAATATTAAAAAATTTATGACATTATTTGCAGTTAATTTTAAAACTCAAAAAGAAATTATAATCACCACAATCTGAGGCTGTTGATTACCTATAATCTTTCTCATGTCGGAATTGATGTACATCCTACTACAAATGTTAAACTCTGTAATATAAGTCTGTTCAAGTACCTATCTAAATATAAAATAAACATCTTATATTTAATTTTATATTAATTATTTAAAAAAGGTAATTACCATATGTTCCCAATGTGTACGAAATGTAAGACTACCTGATTGACGTGTCACCTCTTATCTCCCATAGTTCTAGAAACCCACTAATGATATCCTCTAAAAAATGGCCACCCATCCAACGTGAACATAATCCATCCCAAATTTGAGATGAAATGTAATTAGGTTGGAGGGTGCAGCAAGATAGATCAAACTCAATTACTCCCTATTTACTCATTGTTGTCCTCCACAAATTGTGTAATAACCAATTACAATGTTCTTTCATAAAACCCTCCCATGGATCCTAGATAGCATGACACATGATATCATTAATGGGATACAATAAATCCTATAAATTATTAGTAATATAAAGTTATTAATTTAATAAATTTCAAAATAAATATTATTTATTTATGTTCTATCCCATGATAAAACATGCAGTGATGAACATCAATGAGAATCTAATTCCATATAACCCATTCTCGAAAAAAATAATTCCATAATATAGAACTCACCTATCTAACTGCTATATGCAAAAATTTGTGAAAAAAAAGAAAACATAATCTAATAATTAGTATATAAATAAATTAATGATAATTAATGAAAACTGACTAAAATAAACATATAGACATACCTCTACATGGATGCATCAATGCCACAATGTTGATGTCGCTTGGTGATATGGTTTGGAATCATCAATCTCACAAGACCATGACCCCTTCGAGTTGTCACTGAACCCCCAACATTTTTAGGGTACGATGATCCAATATCCTGCTCATCATTAGGTAGATAATCTCCCTCAAACTCATGAAACAAACCCGAGTCCAACTAAAAAATAAAATAACTATTGTTAGAAAAAATATAATAACTGTTGTTAGACAATAGTAGGAAAAAAATATTATATATGGATATATATTATAAATTATTATAACCTGTATTTAATGGTTTCAATCTTAACATAGATCCTCATATTTTTATATTATGATGTCAATATCATTATATTTTTCTTCAATATCATCAATTTCCATAGGAGTTTTAGTATCATCATCTCTTGTCATTTCAAATTCATTAGTTACATCAATAACATCATCGTCACCATAAACCCCTAATTGTGTGATGTCATCATCAATATTATTGTCTATTTTTGGAAAATATGGATTTGGAGTAGTCTCACAAAAAATTTAAATTCATTGCGCATTAGTAGAACCACATTCACTTTGAGTAAGTTTATTTTATCAATATTTAATTTTTATTATGCTCCGCCAATCACCCAACTCTCTTAAAGTAGTGCAATAATTTTCAAAATAAAATTGATGTGCCTAATGAGGCAATAAAAATGGTTCATTTATTGTAAGAAGGATTATATATTTAATATCAATGATTCCCTAGCTCAGATGAACACTTATGACACTTTATGTATCCAACCACTGACATTTAAAATTCATTATATAATTTTGTCCTAGATAACATAGTTCAATTATTTTTTCAATCATGTCGTAAAATCCCACTTTAATTTATCTATAACGAGAACCTCACTGGGAAAAAATACTTTTCATTATTTTTTTATTCCCCATATCCATGTGTTGGAAATCAAAAAAAATTCATCACATATAAATTATAAGATTTAACCATTTTGGATGGTGGGTTACTTAATACAGAGAATCAATTATCAATCTTATCAGCATATCGAGATACCTGAAAATATGTAAATAATTTTTCAATATAATAATTAATAAATGGATTTTAAATTTTAAGCCATAAATAATTTATGTTAGATGTTTTTGAAACCTATAGGAAAAATTATTTTTCTGAAATCATTCAATAGGAGATATAATAATTTTTGGAAGCTATTTCTTGAATTGATTTTCTTATAATCTAGAAATAATATAATTTTAATTTAATGTAGAAATTATTATAGAATAAGTGATAGGAGAACTCACAATAAGAATTGTTATATTTCTCCATATTTTAGCATAATATATGTATGATCTCATTAATGTTCATCATATCAAATCCATTATTCATGAACTTTACCAAATCCATGTTAATAATGATTAAAAACTAATAATTTATTTTTCATTTCATCTACAATATTTCCCTCAATAATACCAATGAAATTTTTTGAAGGATATTTAGATAGAAAAAATGAGATCCAAAAAAAGAAAATTCCACTTAAAAATAAGCTTCTACAATTGATCCTTCAACTAATGCTTTGTTTTGTACTGTTTTCTTCAATTTATGCATCCATCTATCAAATATCTACATCCATTGATACTTTAATAGTCCTTAATTTTTTTTCAGGAGGAAAATGTAGTATTAGATGTTCTATTGAGTTAAGGAAAGTTGGTGTGAATATTTTTTCCATTTCACATAATATTAAAACAGAATCTTCTTGAAGTCTAATTAGTGCATCATAGTCTGTTGTCGCTGCATAAATGTATCAAAAAAATAGGATATGTATGTTAGTTCATCCTAAATCATTTAATTATAATAACCTCTTAATAAAATCAGTAGATGCAATTCCCTTATAACATGACAGTCACGACTTTTTAATCTAGTAATATGACCATTTCTGACACATATGGAAAAATTGGAAAAATAACCATCCGGAAGTCCCAAATCATCAATCTAGAGAACAAATAATAATATATATTATTTGAAAATTGTATATATACTTTTATAATCATTAACTTCTATGATCTAACATTTTTAAACAATTCAAGTTCTCCTCACCCAAATATTTGGGAATGATCTAATCATGACTTTACATTATATTTGGTCATACTAGTATATCCAAAATTGTATAAAATATATTATCAAAAGTGTTCTTCTCAATATTGATGACATCCAACATGTGATGGACCAACAGATCAGACCAATATGGTAGATCCCAAAAGGATCCATTTTATCTAATTATGTTCTTTCTCAAAGCCATCAATTTTCTATTGGTTTACAGTTGGTCCAAATGTAATGGGAGGTAATAAAGATTCAAATGATTTTAACTCCATAACTATGATCATTTTGGGAGGTCTAAATCTTTCAGTTGTGCATATTATGTGATGATATTTATTCCTTGGAGAAGGACGATCGGTTGGAAGAAATATTTTATGATAGTTGAAAACATGTTTTATTTCATTTAAGAGAATAAAAAATTTTCTATCCCTCATACAGTATATAAATATTTTTTTACTATGTATACTTCTTCTATGTAACATGCCATATTCTAGGAAGCCACTAATTGTACACATTAATGTAGCTTTCTCTAGGAAATTTTGTTTCCCAAAAACATCATATGTACTAAAACCATTACACCATAATAATTTTAACTCATTAATAAATGAATTTAAATAAACATCAATATTCTTTTTTTGATTTAATAGAATTAATATTCTCAAAAAAAATATGGATCCTTCATCCACATCAATAGTGGTAAATTGTACGGAGTTATAAAAAGAGGTGAACAAGAATATTGACAACCATAAGAACCAAATGGACAGATGTAAAGACCCAGGTATTTATCGAAAAATAATTTTTCATTTCTATTAATATTTATGGATAAGATGTTAATTTTAAGTTAAAGGGGTTGATTTTTCCGATAGCATACTCAACACACAAAAATATGACTCTTTGAAATGTCCCGTTGCACTTAATATTGAGTTATACCGAAAAATAATACAATAAAATTATTATAATTTTAAATAGTAGTTAATGCATAGACATTGTATTTGCAGGAATGAACAGAATTAACTAAAATTTTATTACAAAATTTTGTGAAATATTTTTTCATTTATCTAATAAATTTTAGATGCTTAAAATTAGAATCAATCCAATTTTAAGCATAAAATACTCTAATATTTTTAAATGTCTGTTTTACCACTTTTTGATGGAGAACACTTTTTTAAATAAAGTTTTTATAAAATTTAAATATTAAATTTTACAAAAAAATTATTCTTTTGAATCAGAATATTAAAATTGACTTTGGATTAAATTTTCGAATTTTTTTGATAAAATTCATATTTTTATGAATAGTGAAAAACACTTCATTTTAATTCAAAACATTCATTTCATATAATTTATTAATATTGTTAGATTATTATTTTAATTTGTTTAAAATTTTAATTAGATTAATTTTTCATAATTTCATCCAACCTTGGTCATTGTAATTAATTTCACTTTAAAATTGGAAATAAACACATGTCAACATTTTAATAGTTTTTACTTGTTAAAAACCCGCTTTTTGGTTCTGACAGTGGCAATTAATTTTAAATTAATTTCTCCCAATTATGTGTTTTGAATATGGAATCGTCAGTTCCAAATATTGTAAAAAGGTACCATTTATTTTTAGACCTCATGAATAGTAACTTTAGTAATTATTTTATTTACATTGGTTAAAGGGTAAATCTGGTAAATAAGTGTAAAACATATTATTAAAATAATATTAAACTACTCCATCACATGTCATAATCTTATTTTATGAGATATTTCTGACCATGTCTATCCATGGGTCGATTTTGGGTCCCCATAGATCCACTTTGGTGTGATAATGAAATGTTATAAGAATTAATTTAATGTAAAGAGAAATATAAAATAAACATGTATCTTTTACTAAGACAATTTTTATATGGGGTTATATAATTGATATATTTGAAAGTAAATAGTAATTAGAAAGATAAATGATTTCCTACATCATGGTACTTTGTTTATAATTTTTAAACTATAAATATATAAATTTATCTATGAAACAATGATGATGAAGTGATCGATTAATTAATAAAGGATACACTTAAATGAGATTTTAAATATTAAAATAAATTTAATTTGATAATTTTGATGCCATCCAAAAATTTTATGGATTATATTGACATATATTTTTTTTGATTTAATTGAATTGTTTTGAAGGAATCAGGTTGTTATGAATTTTTAAAAAAGTCATGTATGAATAGTGTCCAAAAATTGACATAATTCATAACATAAAACATAAAATATTTAATTAAATCATACCAAAGTCCTAAAAATATAATATTTTTTAAATGGTTAATAAAATTGAAAATATTTCATAAATGACTTTTTTGTGTGTCTTTTGACATGATATGATAATTACATTAACCCACAATGTGTAAATAACATGACATCACTCTAAGATTAAAAGGGGTAAAATTAGGGTTAAACAAATAATATAAGGATAAAAAAATATTCCAAACCTGTTTAAAAATTATTGGATGATTAGTACTCAAACAAATATTTTCTTTTCTTATAATTAAATTAGTTTCTGACAATTTTTAATCAGAATTGAATTTATAATAAATTAATTTTTCTAGACCATCCTAAAGTGCCCCTCCTCCCTCTTATAAATGGCCACTACATCTACCCCCATTAATAAAACCTCTCAAGCCCCTTGTATCAAAAAAATTCTTACAAAATAAGCTACAAACATCCCTTCCTTACTACTAAAAGCCTCAACTTGTTCATAATTAAATTTAACAAAGCCTTCTGGTTCAAATCAAAATATGTTACCCAATTTAAAGGTAATACATTCTCTCAAATTCCTTTCCTTTATTTTCATTTTTCACTCCCTATGATCTTCTTAATCTTTTATTACATAACAAAAAAGTATCCTCAATATACTAGGATTTGTTTATTATATGTTCTTAATCAAGTCTTACACAAACATCTATCTATTGGATACGAATATACTATTCCTGTGCGCGGTGAACAACTTCCCGATGAAATGATGATTGTTTAATTATCCCCTACCACCTCTCATGGTGGAAATTATGATGTCACATTATTTATATATAATATATTATATATTTTTATTGTCTATATGATTATGTATTTTTATTGACAACATATCCTTAGTCATTCTCTAATGTGTAAATATGATAAATTCATTTGATGAAGTTCGATCTACAGCCCCCTTAAAGTGATATGGCTCATTCATTCCATACATTGAACATATAAATGATGAAATTAAAGAAATTATGTAACATATATATTACAATACAATTATAATATACCTATGAATAATTTAATTTTTATTCTTTTAATATGATAAATAAATGAATTTAACGTTCATGCGTACGTACTACCTACCATCTCCAAGTATGGTGCATTTCATTTTTTATCTTCAAATGTTATGTAATATTATAAATACATATACATAATGGATATATATGACATTTAAATCATTAATAATATTATAGATATAATGGACTTGTGACCACATGGACTATCTGAAATTATTACCAGTTCATTTTTCAACTCAAGTACCGAATATCAACCAAACGACTGGTATGAACATGAATTATGATATGATTGTTATAACAAGGTAATAAGTGATATAAAAATAATAAAAAAATTTAAAAAGGTTATAAATCAAGTAGAAATCAAATTATGTTTATTATTCCGGAATATAATGAATGAAAGAGACAATTCAGACTCAAGGTAAGGGAACCTTTCACCCTCATTTTTTAGTAAAACACTTCTTTTAAGTTATGTATTTTTAATTTCTATTTTATTTTGTTGGGGTATGTTATTCTATATCATTATTTCTGTACACATTACATACAAATGATGAGATACGATTTTATCTCCCAACAATTGATTTTTTGAATTTTTAACTGACGCCGTTAGGCTACCGAAATTTCATACATGAATTTCTATATTCAATTTCCACTTATTCGGTTTTATTAATCCTTAATTAATTATATTATACCATTATTATGTGTGGAATCACTATTTATTTATTAATGTTATAATATACACCTCCCTTTGTCTGGATATACTGTTGCTACACATAATCACCCCATTTATAATTTCATACATCATTTATATGAACTTGGTAAGGGAACTCATCTCAATATCCTTTCATTGATGCATATTTTGATAATATACACCACCTTATTTTATTAATTTTACAATAAACCACTTTGAAATTTAATTTAATTCAAAGATAATATATATTTTCTACAAAGCATTTTACTAAAAGAAAAAAGGAATGTTTTTAACATATGCGGAGAAAATGAACACTCCGCCACAGTAATATTTTTTTGATATTTGGAATCCTCTATAAACCATAATGATTTTTAAAGGAAGAGAAATCCCTTATTCCAATTTTGGGTGATTTCTTATTGAAAATGGTTTTTGAAATGGATTGAGTATTTTAATATCATGAAATGATTTCCTCTGATTTCAAAGAAAATGTTATTAGTTAAATGTTGATATTTTTAATATTTTATGTTTTAATAGTTATAGAATGGTAAATGGACATTTGACGGGGGGTTATGTGATAAACCAATGATTGGTGGTTTTTGGAAAAACCAAATGACCAGTGGCTCTACGATAAACCAAGGATGGGTGGTTATGTTATAACTTCCAATGCATTGGGTATGGAATTCGTCCGTATAACTATTCCATTTAGTGATATGTGTGGAAGTTAACCATATATTTATTCCATTTAAGTATATTTATGTCCCAAGTTACCATTATATATTATATGTTTATTTCTCTGGGCTTTATGGTAATATTTTGGTTACTAAAAGGGTAAAAAATGAGATAATATTTAGTGAATTATATTTACTACTTCATAAAGGTGAAACGTATTACTTTATGATAATGTATTCATGGTTTTCATGTTATCCAAAGACTAATAGTTTTATTAATTTTTTGAATCCCTTAATGAGAATTTTATTCTCATCCCATGTTGTGAAATGTATTTTATATGACATAAAGAAGAATAGAGTCAAGGATGGGGTGAAGGAAAAGTTATGCTGTTAAAACATGAAATGTTTTCATCTTTCTTTTTAAAGAGTTTTTGTTTTATGAAAAAAATTAGATAGTGAGACAAAGTGTCTACTTTTAATATTCAAGATGTTATGTATAAGTTATGACCTAATTCTCAAAGGCACTAAACCTTAAAATATCCTTGATGAAAATTGAAATAAATTTATTAACTTATCACAAAATTATGTAATGTTTAAGGCTAGGGCCTTATAATGGTAACCATATTTTGAAAGTCCCATTCAAATATTTTGGGCTTCTAAAGAAAAGGATAGATGTACTTGGTCAAATTGTTTACATAAATCACCATCATAGAGATGATTTAAGATTTTACCAGTTAAAATATTGGTTTTTTTCCATGACATTAATGTACCTATGTTTGGAGAAATAAAAAATGATATAATTTTGGGAGTAAGTGAGAAATACCTCAAATGTTTTACATTTATTAGTTCAAAAATCCCAAGTTAAGTCTCTTTATTCCTTGATTGTCCACATGTAGGAATACTGTCCAATGACACATTTTAACTATAATATCATATGCAATCAATTAACCATGAATGAATCATCTGGTAACTAATACATAGATTACGAACTATCCACTATCTCTCATAGAAATTTATATGCAATAAATTTCCTTTTGGTAATAATTTTTTAACCAAATAGAATATATGATCAAAAAAGGTATTTGACATTCCATTATCTGAAATAATAACCATAATTTTTTCAACTAGTTTAAATTTTCTTATCTTGAGACTAGGATATATGGAAGCCTCAGTGGACCTCAACAACTCATAAAAAATAGATAGTTCCATATAAGAAGTTAAATCAATATCATCATATATTTTGGTTTGTTGAAAAGACATTCCATCCCCATCATGTAATAAATTTTGAAAAAGTGATGGATCTGGAACAAAATTATTAATATCTTCTCTAGAACTGTGATCACCATGTTGATACCAAATAAAAAAATATATTTGAAAACCAAAACAAAACTATATAACTCAAAACATTGTCAAATTTTTCAAACACTCTCAGTTCACATTTCTTACATGGAGGATTAATTTTACCTTTCGAAACAAACTCTGGTTTTGATGATGAAAACGATAAGAATGTTTTAACACCCTCAATATTTATAAGATTTTTACCCGAACTATTTGGAATCCTACGATGATTTATCCAATTATGATCATCTAATAATGAATGTTTTCAACTTCTTATTCCATATTTCCCTAAAAAAATAATATAATTTATTTTTTCTGAATAATTTGATATAAGAAAAACATTATCTGAAGAGAATATTTATTTGTTAATTATTACTATGTATTCCTAATTATTAGTATTTAATTCTAATTTTTACTAATTAATGTAATTTAATATTAATTATTACAATTTCAATCTAATTATTACAATTTGTTAGAACTTCTAAAAATTTATTTCTAATAACTAATAATTAGTATTAATTAGTAATAATTATTATTAATTATTAATAATTATTAATTATTTTTAATAATGATTACTAATGATTACTAATGATTACTAAATATTACAAAATACTACTAAATATTACTAATAATTACTAATTAGTACTAATTATTACTAATTATTTCAAACTATTACAAATTATAACAAATTATCTCTATTTATTACTATTTGCTGCTATTTATTACTATTAATTTCTAATTATTACTAACTATTACTAATTATTACTATTTATTACTAATTATTACTAATTATTACTGTTTATTACTACTTATTACTAATTATTACTAATTAGTCCTATTATTACAAACTATCACTAGTTATTACTAATTATCAGTAATTATTACTAATTATAACTAATGATTACTAATGATTACTAATTATTACTAATTATTACTTATTATTACTAATTATTACTAAATATTACTAATTACTACAAATTGATACAAATTATTATTAATTACGACTAATTAAACCATGTTATTACAAATTGTTACTATTTATTAAAAATTAATACTAATTAATACTATTTATTAACAATTATTACTATTTATTACTATGTTTTACTATTTATTACAATTTATTACAATTTATTACAATTTATTACTATTTATTACTACTTAATACTATTTATTACTAATTATTAATAATTAACTGTAATTACCGCTAATTATTAATATTAATTACTATTTTTACTATTTATTACTAATTATTACTAATTAATACTAAATAATACTAAATAATACTAATTTATACTAATTAATACTAATTACTACTAAATAAATATAATTACACATAATTATTAATATATAGTGACAATTGAACCATATTTTAACAAATTAATACTATTTAATTTTAAATAAAAACATTAATTCTTAATGAACCAAAATATTTTTACAAATAAATAATGAAAAAGAAAACTGTCTAATTATAATTTAATTTAATTAATTCTAAATAATAATAATTATTAATAATATAATTTTAAATAAATTACCAAACAAATAAAAGCATCAAATAAATACCTTAAAACTGAATCTTTCATTGGACACAAGTCCAGAAAACCGTTCCACTGAAAAATTTTAATGTTTGAAAAAGCTAGAGAGAGAAATATGATAATAGAGAAGGAGAGATGACTTGAGAGAATTGTGGAATGGAAAAACATAGATGGGGGTATATATAGGATAAATCAATTGTGATGGGAATCCCGTCGCAAGTAGTAACCCATGTTAATTTGGGTGGCAGTTAAAAATATATTTGTGATGAGACCCATCACAAATACATTCCTTATGAAACATTATTTGCAATGAGACCCATCAC
This sequence comes from Viscum album, assembly GCA_963277665.1. NCBI lineage: Eukaryota > Viridiplantae > Streptophyta > Magnoliopsida > Santalales > Viscaceae > Viscum > Viscum album. The sequence continues at coordinate 1,809,212,863 of OY728160.1, forward strand.
AAATTGTTCACGGATTATTTATTATGGTGGCGGTAAATGATATTACTTGTGAAGAGACCTATCACAAATACTATCATGGAAACAAATTATTTGAAATGGGGATCCTCCCTCCTCACAAATAACAAAAACCTTAGAAGAGTATTTGTAACGGGGGTTTAGTCCCCATTGCAAATAATCTTCCCACGTTAATTCACGTTGGGCGCACCAAAGGTATTTGTGACCATTGATTAAAAATACATATTTTTTATTGTCTATTTGTGATGGGTCAAAATTTCTGTCATGAATAGTTTCTTTCGAAGAAAAATTTGGGACGAGCGTAGGCCATTCACAAGTCATCAGTGGCAAGTCACCTATCACAATATGTCATTTTTTGTAGTGTATAAGGATGATGTAGAGCTACAAAAGATGGTGAGAAATGATCCTAAGATCAACCATGTTATTGATGGAATGATTGGTTCTATAATTGAGTATGGTTCCCAACGTTAGAATACATGAAGAAGTATTCGTCATAAGAAGCTCATGGATCATCTTGTTCTATAGAGCCAATGAGAATGAAGATGTATATATATAAAGAAGATTATTTCTGCAGAGACTAGATGAAGAGAGATATTACTGAGTATATATATAGATGCCATGTATATCAAAAAGATAAGGCTTAGAGACATAAGTCTAAGTGGATCGTACAACCAAAACCCATACTATAATGGGAATGTTAAAACATTACCATGGATTTTATCATCACACTACCAAAAAAATCTAAACAATATAATGTTATTTGGGATTTATGTGATATCCTTACAATAAAAGAACAATTTATTTCTATCATAGAATATTTCTATCCTAATCAACTATCTAGGATATATATTAAAAAAATATAATGTTACACAGATTATCATATTCAATTTTGTCTCATCATGAATAGAGGATTACTATGATTTTCAATAGAATTCATCATCATTTTATAAATATATAGAGTTTTAGTACTTGTTTTCCTCCATATATATATGGTAAGTTTGAGATAACCATTCAGACCTTGAGGATATTTTCAAATTGGTTTCTTTATATTTGAAATGTGCTTCTGATGAATATATCCTTCATTCCTAATTCTATTTTAACCATATCATTCATTCAAGAATTCAAATGGATACTTATGAATCCTTATATGAAAGGAATTTAATAACTCCATCATACATGGATGAATTTGGAGAATGAATCTTATTTTTACTTGGGGTAGCTAAGAAAATGGCAGGGAAGTTAGAGTCATTCAAAATAAAATCTAGGAAACATAGAATTGATAGAAGAGTTATGTAGAAAATCACTAGAATCATCTGGAATTCAATGTTTGTGAGAATGTAATCCAAGGATTATCTCTATGGAATAATATTATGAGATTCATAAATAAGAATAAAATGATCCCTCGATATATTTTTCATCCTGACATTCTTGATCAGATTAGGACTGTTTCTTATTGGAAGGATCTTCTATTAGACTTCTCTCTTGTTCATAATGTGTTCCATGTATATCTTTTGAATAACTATAGAACAAATCCTTAACATGTACTCACATTAGAGGTTATACTACCAGATCAATATCTTTTATATAAAAAATAGTATAAATCATGGACTATAGAGATAGATTTCTGTGGGACAAGAATACTCACCTGGTTAGTTTTCTCTATAGAAATCAAAACTTCAAGGAATCTACATGGGAGAGAATGCGACGAATATGACATATCCTCAATTACTTTTATTTGTGTGATTGTATTTATATGGTTATTTTCATTTTATAGGGCGTATAATGTGACACCAAAATATTTTATATGTATTCCTTTGGAACAAATTTGAAGTATTTGATAGAATTCTTTACACAAAACACCAAGTATACATGAACTTGTGACATTGTATACCTTTAAAATCTATCAGTTTGATTGAAAGGAATGAATATGATTTACCACATTGTGAATTATACATAAATATTTTCTTCTAAATTAAAATTTATTTATTAATTACTAATAAATAATCGTTAAATTTTTAATTAAAACATTTTATGATTAATATACATATTATTTTAAAGAAATATATTTCTCTAAATGTTAAGTGTTACTATCTAAAAAAGGTACTCAGATCATTATTAAAAATTTATTTGAAAGAAACTCATTGGTAATTTATGACTAAAATATAAAAATATTATTTATCTAAAGATTACTAATGAACATAAAATCATTTAATGGTGAAAAAAATCATTTTACATAAAAATGTTTCTATATGTAAAATGTATTTTTGTCGTAATAAATAAAATAAATCATCCTTTAAAATTTTATTTAATGAAATGTATAGACTATACATCTAACAAATTTTTTACAGTCCTTTTATAGTTCTTACATTTTCAAATATGAATGTAAATCATGATTTTTTATTACAAATTATTATTTTTTAAAATGGGGTTTCTTTGCGTCTTTATACTTATTTAAAAATTAAGTACCCCCACTTATTTAAAATTAATTTTATAAAGTGGATTCCATATGTGTAATTAGTTTGAATAAAAATTTTAATATGTGAACTTTAAATTTAGGTAATAACTAATTTTTAAAAATAGTAAATATTTTTTTACATAGTTAAGGTTAATATGGGTTTCCAGGGAGGGGGAGTGGTAAACCATGAAATATGGGAAAAATTTCCACAGATATAATTCTAATTATTGTATGTTTTGGGCATTCTAACAAGATATTTTGTCCAAATTTATTCCATATACATTAGGAGAAACTTTCATAAAAACATGACATTATAGTATTTAAATATTTTAAGTAATTCGAAGTGTATCATATATTTAACCTATAAAAGGGAACCTCCTCTCTTCTGTTATTAAAAACATTTATCCTTATAGCTCAGAAAATCCCTAAGATAGAAACATTCTCTCTTCCTTCACATCATTATAAGGGCCTTATTATCTGCATAGTTTCAATATATAATCAATTAATGTGTATGAAAAAATTGGGATCTAAATGATATGGAGGTTAGGGTGGTTATAAATCATGTAGAACTTGTGGTAAGGGCTTTATATTATAATCAAATTTCTATTGGGATTATTTATGCTTAAAATTTATGATTATGTAATTATATGATCTATCTATAAAAAATCATTTTTATTTTATCCTCCTATAGTTATTTATAGAAATAATACGTTTTCTTTCTATTTTACTCATCTTGTGTACCCAATGGTCCAAAATATTGATTTTAAGGAAAATCAACTTAAACATCACTGCCTTCAGGAACCTTTTCTTCGATGTCCATATTGTGATTCAATTTTTTCAAAAAATATTTTTTCTAATCTCCATAAATTTCTTAAATTTACATTTTACCAGGTTTCACTTTGTATAAAATGTTTTAACATGAATCTTCTTATCATTTTTTGAATAAGGTAATTTTTACAAAATGTGTAAATAAAATTATTGTTTTAACATATATATCATGAATATATTTTCCCTTCACCATGACAAATCAATGTTTTAATGCTTCAAATACAAGTATCCATGTTAATTTTCAAATAAAATTTTGTCCTTAATATTTATTATTCAATTTTATTAGAAATATGTTTTTTAAGAATGAAAATGGTATTTTCCTCAAAAAAATATTCAAGTGTTTTTAAAATAATTTTTTTATCTATGATATCATCCTTTTATGTTACTTATGATTGAATGGAGAAAGGATTCTATGACACCATCATTTTTATTTCTTAGATGGTTTATTGTTGTGATGAGGAAATATTGATGAAAACCATTTCATAATCCATTGGTTATTCTATGATGAAATGATAAATTTTATCACAATATTATGTGATAGATAAAAAGGGACTATGATTATTTGATTGGTGGTTATGCTATATCCCTCTTATTCATTGGGTAATGATTAATGTCTTATAAGCTCAGATGGAACATATGAGGTTATCCCTAGACCAAAAGAGGGTACATGGGAGGTTATCCCAAGCCTAATGAATGTTTTATAGTGGGTAGACCAAGTCAAATATGTGATGAATGTCTTGTTGGGAATCCTAGATATAAAATTTCTATGATTATGATTATGAAACACTTTATGCCAATATTTGATTACATGATCTTATGAAACTGTTATAATATCATGGTTTATATTCTCCAATTCCTTTATGATTCATGTATTATTAACTTCTAAAATTTATGTCATGACTAACAATTAGGACCTATAAATTTTTTAGTATGTTTTTAAAATGTTAAATCTTATATTAGAATACCAATATGCAAATGATATTCATAAATGAACAATTATATTTCCCCTCTTTACCATTACATAGCATCTGAGTCCAATAATTTTTTATGTTTTATTTTCCTTATGATATAAATAAATGTTTAATGTTTGATATGTTGAATAAGGTTTCTAATATTGAATTACATAGTGGGAGATAATGTAAAAAATTTATATACATATTTTTATGTATGCATGTTTCTAAATTTATGAAAACCGATATTTTATTTCCCCATAACTATTGAATTAATACATCAATATACACATAATACAACCCCATAAGAAATTATGTCCTAGTGTATTTGGTAAATTAGGTATGTATAAAATTAACAAGAAGCATGTGTACAACATCAATATTTTTACACACCAAAACATATCCCTATATATCATGGATCTTCTAAAACTGTATGGGATATTGTGGGGATGTACATTAGAAAGTGGTCATCTATAAATCTCATTTAGGGAATAAAAAAGACTAATTTAAGTTAAAAAACGTAAATTTGAATCAAGAGGCTTATCAAAGTAACATAAGTGGGGCAAGAATCTAAATATTCAACAATGATACATGATAAAACATTTTAACATATAATAAACATATGAATGTGAAAACAACATCTACCAAGTCATCTTAAACACTAGTCCAGGATATCCACTATGATATAATAACATAAAATTTTTAGGATAAACTTCCACACATTATACATAAAATATCAAGAGATAAAAATATTACCCAATTCATTAGAGGGATATACAAATCTAGGTCCACCCATCACATTCTTATCATGCACATACATAAGTGCACCACATAGTTCATTTAACATAGGGATTTATTTTATCAATTTTAACCGCATAAATAAGGAATTCAGGTTACATATATGTAACCCCATCATCAATGAATCATATATAAAATTACATAAATACCCTTGAACGGAAATAGAGATCGGTATTCACTATAGTAATTTTTGGGTCAGATAAACCATAGAATAATTTTATACATATAATGGGTTTACATAATTGTTTATAGAACGAATGGACAAGAGTGGAAATGTTATATAAATTTGTTGGAATAATAATGATAGATTTTGGGATGTGTAAAAACATATCACAACATAAACAATTGCAAATCAAATGGAATGACATAATGAAGGTGCTAGAATAAAGTATAGATGGAGAGGGTCCCTTACCTCAATATGACACTTCTAAAAACATGATAAGGGAATAATAAGTGGTTGAGGTAACCATGGGAGGAATATAGAGAGGGAAATGAAAAGTAAAATCATTATCAAAGAGTTTTTTAGAACAATAATGGGATTTTGGGTGCAGTTATATAGAAAAAAGAGAGGATAATTCATTATTAATGTTCCAACATAGGTTTTGGACTCCATATGATAAAGTTATAAAAATATCAAACCTATCCATAGTATATTCAAATGTTTTCTTGAAAATAGGATTGGTTTTAATTGTTTTATACTTCTATGAATTGAAAAAAATTATATAATTTGATTGTAGATGTATAATAGAGTCATGCTTACAAATAACTGATTTTAAAACATTTAAAAAAAATTCATTTTTTGAAGGAATTGTTAAGAGTTTTTAAAATTAATCAAATAAAATAAAACACATTTTTTAAAAGGGTATTGTATTTTTTGTAGTGGATAACTATTATGACATATATTTAATCAGTTTTGGGACATTATGGTGTTAGAATAAATATCATATATTAAAATTGTATTTAAATTTTACATGACAATTTGACTGCCTCAGAAAATAAAAAAAAATTCACTATTGGATAATTCCAATGTCTTGATTTCCTAAAAATTATTTATTTTACCAAAATAAATATCAACATAGATGAATTTACAATTTAAAAAAACATCTATTGAGAAATTCAATATTTTTGACAATAACGATTTTTCAACCCTAAGAAAAATTACATTTGACATTGTAAAATTATGTTATAATATATATTGTATAAATATTATTAATTAATAATTTTTTAAAATTATAATTTATTTAAAAAAATATTTAATTCATCAAAATGAGTTCCTTGATTGGAACTATATATTTCGCAAAAATAAAATTTCCATTACATCATATTAAAATATTATTTTTATAAAACTCAATATTTAATCTTTTAAAAATTTAAATTCAAAAGTGATAAATATAATAATTTTTTACTAAAATTAAAATAAAAGAAATCATAATCTAGTATCTATATATGTGGACCTTTATTACACTAGTGAATCCCCTAAGAGTATTGTTTATATTGATGAAATTTTTATGGGATGGTTTTAAATAAATGATTTGTGTCATGATCACGATGATATAGAAATTACATTGAAAATGGATTCATTCATGTTTTAGTTATTGAATCACATCTTGGGATTTGTTAATGGAAAATTCAAATGATGCAATGTCCCTCGATTACAATGATAAATGGATATTATAGCATATGGCCTATTGAGACCTAGAATTTTTCTTATAAAACATTAAAATAATAGTAGACATATTTTTTTTGGTGCTAGGCACCGAGACAATGTGTGATTCTATGTCCCCATGTGCTCGACATTTATTTTATAATAATATTAAATATATTTAATATCATGCACACATAGTTTTTTAGAAATAATGGAATATCTCCTAAACAGATTCACAAAATTGAAATATGAGATCATGGTTGAATCCAGAGTGTGAGATTTACCCTATGTGCAAATTAAAGATGTTAATCATGGAGATTCTAGATAATATATCCATTGGTGGGTGCATTTATTGAATTAAATAACTAATTAATTTAATTAATTCAATAAATCAAATATGAATAATTCCCTCTATAAATTGAATGTTATGGAGAATCTATCGGGTTAGCCTTATAACCCTTGAATTGTTGAGAGGATGTTCTATCACCCTTTGTTGGTGTATCAATATCGGGAGATCAAATGTACTCTATATCAAGGAAAATAAAAGATTATTTAATGAAGATGATCTTCCTCATCATCAGAGGACATGTTATTCACCATCTAACAATCTAAATCTAGGTTGAACTCATTATATGTTGTTTCTACCATATTTATTAATCTATTTAACCATGAATTATCAATATTCTTATTAATATGTGGTTAATATGATCCTTCACATGAGTCCAATGTCAAAACAATTTGACTATTTGATATGCCTCCTTGTTTTTCCATGAAATATCCCCTACTAATATCTGCTTCTATGTTCATTTAAAAATAACTCTTGTCCAAATATGGTATCACCTTTTAATGTTATTCCATTCTACCAAACATTCATTATTTACTTCATCATTGGACCATGGGGTGCCGATTTGACTATATTTGGGTATGTATGAGTGATATTGGACCACCAAATTCATGGTGGTTGTGCAGACACTAAATATCTTGGAGTTTAAAGAATGAATAGGTGTGTATTGTATGTATTAATGATGGGTTCACATATTAGAGTTTCAAATCAGCGTTGGCTATGACACGAGTTGTGCATGAGGTGGGTGTGGGATCTAAACGGACCAAAGAAAATTCCATTTTGTCCAGTAGTGGAAAAAATAGATGAATGGAGGCTTTTCCATTGATTTTAAAAGAACATAAGGTTGAATAGGTAATGAGATAAGTTGAACTATTATACACTCAAAAGATATGGAAATATACAAAAACCAAGACTAAACACTATGTAGTCTAATGAACACATGATGTATTGTGACCTAGTTGCAGAGTCTAGGGTTTTTTGGGTGAGTTAAATATCAAATTTTGTGTGGGACCCCAATATTCTATATGGTTCAGGGATAAGATCTATCATTTACTCTGGGAGTACATACACTTGGGCATGGCCAGGAACAGGTGGTTTATTAGAACATGGCCACTGTACATGGGCAGAACAAGGAGAACAAAAATCAGCCTCAGCTAGATAAGACACACCATATAGTTCCATTACATGATAAGTATGGCTACATGAATAGTGATCCATATACTATCATGGACATGAACATGAAGATGATAGGTGGAACACACTGTGTGGAATCCAAATAAGTTATGTACATCCTTTTGAGAAATATCCAACCAGTCGTATCTCCTTCATTTAGGCTCTGAATATGTCCTATGAGAAGCACATCCAAAGTATTTTCCCACGTAAAACATGTTTCTGGCCATATTAGTGTAATTATAAATATTATTTGAGATTTTCTGAACATGAAACTTATTTAGGTGATGCTCGATGATGTCAGTGATCTGACAAGAACTCCATGGTGGAACCCTCAGTTGGGACATGGAAGGGGTCATCTTTCCATATAGAAACCCACCTAATGGACTAGGTTGTGGGTCCTCTATATATCAACAGAGTGAAACCCTTCTAATGGGACATTGAATGTGTCCTCTATCTATCTATTGAGTGGATCCCTCATGCTGGGACATGACATGGGTCCTTTAACAATTGATTAGTTGCCCATAATAGACTAGGGTGTCTTGCCTCTATCTATCAACTAAATGGAACCCAACTACTGAGAGAGGGCATGGGGTCCTCTATCCCTAGATTAGAACCCACATGTTGAACTATGTAATGGGTCCTCAAACTTTATACTAAGTAAAACACTCCTATCATATGAAGACATAGATTCTCTACCTAGAGATTTTTTCCTATCAACTCTTTGGTAAAAAAGGAAAGGTGTGGCTCCACATAGAATATTCGTCAGAAAAACACATGTTATGTTATGAATAATTGATGGACTCTAGGAACTATTGGGGGAATCTTTTCCTGGGCTATATTGTGATATGGTCATTCCTGTTTTCTCTCTTTCTGGTTTCTTATATGAGTATATATATTCATCCTTGTTGTTGGATTTCATTTTTAGTTTTATATTGGTTGGGATTTATGATTATAACGAGTCTCCAAATGTTTCTATCCCCGCCACGATTATGGGAGTCATACTGGGAATGTATATGCTCACCCATGCATGGTATATTTCCACACATTTCATGTATTTTGAGGATGAAGTATAGGTTCTACATGATTACAAAGGATTATAGGGGAAATCAAAGTGATTTTGATCACATAAGGGGATAAGGTTTTTGAGATATTGAGCTAGGATCTCTCTCAACATTAATTTTCTAGTAATTGTGTAATTGGAAAGCCATTTTTGTTGGGAAATTATTTTCCCCATTCCTTTTTAGATAATTCTATCTTAATCTTGTATTCCCTATCGAATTTTACATATATGGTCTTTACTCTAGATGATACCATCTTTTATATTTACTCATAGTCGCATATACATGGATACGGTTGGGTAAAAGAATAAAAGTTGTCTAGGAAAAGGACTCCCAAATTAAATATTCCTTTTGGAACTTATTACCAGACATTATCCTAAAGTAGCTAGTTTGGGTTATTTTTAGTTCAGATGTCCACTAGAAAGGTGATCCCTAGTGGGAAAATTCATGATAGATTGGATCAATGGAGGTTCATTCCTTGGGATGGTATTTTGAGTTCTCCTATTATATGGATATGGTTGCGAGATAGGGAAATAATGTCAATGTTCCTTGAGTATGAATTTTAGACTAAAGAACCCAATGTTAGTTTATTGGACAACAAATCCATACACTAAGGCCTTCACAATCTTTTTGTAAACTCGTGATACCAAGTCATTGGTGGTCAAGAACATTGGTACTTGAATCATATGTGATTTAGCCTTTTGACTATAATTATTGAGTTAGTTTCCCATATATATATATATATCCTAACCTTACCATAGTATATCATGATTTATTTCAGGATACCTCCATAATTAAATCCAACCACATTACTAATTCATGATTGTGATTATGATCTTATGAGTGAGGATGCCTCTATTTCAGGGCCACCACATGAGATAATTACTCTAGGTGGGCATGAATAATCACCCCAAACAATTGGAAAAAATATTATAGAAGTAGAAAAGAATGACTTTGGGTGAAATATTAACTTCTTCCATGAGTTCCAATGATAGAGGTTGTTGTGGTTTTCTGGAGATCCAGATCCCCAGGTGGTGGAGGATTGGATAGAGCTAGTGATATGAGTTTTGAGGATTTTCCAAACACTAACTATTCCTATGGTAACAATGGAAGCCATTATTCTCCATGGATAATCTTGGTGATGGTTAAGTCTACTCACATAGATACATGATGTGTAGATAATCTCATAGAACGACATCTAAAAAATGTTTTGTGGGGAGTATTACCACAAATCCGACACTCAGTTGGGAATCCTGAGCTTTTGGAGTTAGAAAAGGGATATATAATGGTTTCTTTTGATATTGATAGGTTCGTTGAACTTACATGATACTCATTTGACATGATTCAATATGGATACTTCTGAGTCCGGAAGTTTGATATGGGTCTCTAAAGATACATCTGTTTGAGTGTGGTACCCATGTGCTTTCCCGCTTTTGTCGATGTGTTGGGTCAGGCATTGATGATATAGGGATACCTATCTATGGCACAAAAAGAAACTCTACTATATGAACCCAGATCTTCTTTTTAGGTATTTTTTTTCTTCAATGGTCGTTTTTGGGAATAAGGGTAAAATCTAGAAATTGTCTATGTACACGTCATGTACTTTGTAAGTACACATCGTGTACTATGATGCCGCTGGAGGCAGTGTTCCAGCCGTGTCATGGGCACACACATGACCATGTATGGGTGATGTGGATGCCGTCTAATGTGGGGTACGTAAACAACAAGTCCACGCCGTGTACTTCAAAAGTACACACAGTGTACTTTGTTTTTTTATTAAACGCACTGGGGTCGCGTCTGATGGACAGAACCGTCTTCTTCTAGGTTTTCTTCATCTGAGAGAGTCCGTACGGACGTGGATCTTCGACGAGCCACCGAGCCTCCATTCTTCCTTTAATTCTAACATTGTTGGGTGAATTGGAATCACATAGGTAAGATCTTCCTTCTCTAAGAGCTTCATTTTCCAATTCCTCCTCTTTTCTAAGTTATCTCTGATTGACCGTTTTATGCATTTTCATAGATCTACGACATTCTAAGGAGAATCAAGCTTCGAGGTTCATGTATATTGATCCCCTAATGTCAAGGTAGGTGATTTGTGCCTTTCCATTGAAAGTACTTGAATAATATGTGAAATTCCACCAATACCCTTGAATGGGGTATTGTGAGTTTACCATTTTAACCTCGTTATATGATTTCCATGCTAGTATGCCTATATAGAGTATGTTTGAATATGAATATGGTTAAACTACTATGTTTTGGAGGTTCTTCCCATGGACGTTCTGTTTCTGACCGTTGGTCCTGTTTTTCCTTGGTTGCTTTGTCTGTTTACATTCCTGTTGTAGTAGGATATAGAAATTATTTCTGACATGCCTTTATTTTAAAAAACTATCTAGCCAAGTAGTTCTGTATGTATAATTTGGTCATATTGTACTACTATGCCGTTATCCTACACAAGGCTGTGATAACCAGGTTTAGTAGACTATAAGGGGATATGCCAAGTGATCATTCTCAGAAAGTACTTGAGCTTTAGTCTATACGAGGATTGATTGAGTGAGAATCCTCAGAGAGACTAGGATTAATTTGGGCTAAAAGGGGATAGACCATGAGAGCTTCCTTAGAGAGTCCTTGACTGCTTTAGACTATACGGTGATAGACCGTGTGAGCTTCCTTAGAGAGTCCCTATTTTTTATGTTTGAATCACCTCATTACCATAGGCTATAGGAGGGAATGACTATGTGAGCTTCCTCAGAGAGTATATGAAGTACCTGGTCTATAAGGGGAATTGACCAAGTGTGATTTCTCAGAGAGTCCTTGACCATGGGGCTATAAGGGGAATTGACTGTGCGATCTTCCTCAGAGAGTTCCTGACTACCCTTGACTATAAGGGGAGATGACTGTGTGTGCCTCCTCAAAGTGTCTTTATAATTCCATATGAAAAAACCAGAGGGGTTAGGCTGAGTGCACTGCCCATAGGGTTGTTGGTACTTGTTATGAAGGACCAGAGGGAATGGATGTGAGTACTTCCAGAAGGTTACCTGTTGTGTTTTTCTGTTTGTTAGATGTTCCGTGACTTCAGAACTGTGGTTTGTTTATTGTTCAACATGTTCCTGTTTACTGTTTTCCGTACTTTTACCAGCCATATATTCACTGACTCTTAGGAATAGATCTCCAGGTGGTTTCCTACTAGGATTAGTCTCACACCCTTTTTGGGTCATGCTTTTGGGCACAAACAGACTATATTGTTGCAGGTATAGACATGTTTAAGAACCCTTCGGCTTCAGGTACTTGACTTACTATGGATCTAAAGAGCATGGGACCAAGCTTAGGCTTGTGATGCTGTGGAGCTGTTTATCTTTCTTTTGTACTTGTTTTTAGTACTGCTTGTATTTACAACATTGTGACTTGTTTGGATGCTTTCCTAGACATATGTATCATGCATCATATATATATATATATATGTGTTCTCCTGTTGTTTATCATATTTAGTCTTTCGCTTTTCACTTGTGTATGGATTATTTACTGCTTCTGCTATTGTTTATTGTTTTATATTCCACTGTGTACTCTTCCAATGATGGAATAGTTTCCCCACTATCACACCCAAGGCCCTCACTGCTAGTCAGCAGCCTCTGGTGTTTGGTTAAATGCTCTTGAGGCCATATTCCCAACCTAGTATGGGGTTCCTCTGGGTGGATTTCGGAACCGGGATGTTACAATGTGGTATCATAGGGGGTTCTTTTTTTAACTAACTGTTTGGAGACTTATTCCGGGATAGGATAGAAATTGTGGATGGTAATAAGTTGTTCCCGGGAGTAGCTAACCCATGTATAAGGAAAATATAATTTACCTCATGTTGCAATTTTACTGGTTTGAAAATTTTAAAGTAGATTTGATTTCAACTTTAGGTGATTTACATGCTTTATGTTGTTACCATTATTGATATTTTGGTTCAATTTCTATTGAAACCCTATTATATGATGGTATTCCATCTCATGCATCATATATGCACTTTTTAGAAATCACATACCATGCATTATTTCCATGTCATGTAGGATGCATTAGAAATTTCATGTTGTTGTGATAGACGTTGTGTAGATTATGCATGCTATTGTGATAGATGCTTTGATAAATCCTAGCTATTTGATAGGGAATCTATTTGTATAGGGATTTGATTAGTTGGATGCCAAAATTTGGTTCTTGTGTTGTTATGGGACCTCAGGGACCAGAATTTAGTGGATCATTTCTTGTTTACTTTGTTTATAACTAGTTTGAGATGCCAAACTTTGATTCGCGGGGAGTATGGGGCCTCACGGGTTAGAATTTGGCACCTTAATGCTTGTTTTTCTGCGTTTTCTAGGCTTCTGTGATGTTATGAGGCTACTGTCCTAAAAAACCAAAAATACACAGTGTGTAACTTAGGAATACACGCCGTATAGTTTATAGCCGTGTCACTGACTGTGTGGGAAGGGACACGGGGTTCTGGAAATTCTTATAGGAGCACACCATGTAGTATGAAATCGGTACCCCTACCATGTCACAAACAACACGGGTCATGTTATCTTTTCACATACATGCCGTGTCTGAATTTTACACACCGTGTAGTATAACTTGGGTATCCGACCATGTCATGAACAAAACGGGTCAGGGATTTCCTTCAAGTGCACGCCGTGTCCCCGTGGAACACACCGTTCATAGTTAACCATGGAGACGACCATGTAACTAACAACACAGGTCAGTGTTACCTTTATCGTACACACCGTGTCTGTCTGGAACATTCCTTGTAGTGTCAGCCATGTGTCAGGCCGTGTCACTAACAACATGGGCCAGATAAGGCATGTCTAGTACACACTGTTTCTGCCGTGAACACGCCGTGTAGTTTTGTCTTTAGAGGAGCCGTGTGGCTTAAACATGTAGAAAGACTTGGGTAGGGAAGAGGATTCAAGTACACGTCATGTGTTCAGACCAAAAACTATTTATTTTGGGTGTTACATGACCAATTTAGGCAGGAGTACACACCCATGTGAATGACTTAAGGGAACACACCGTGTAGTCAAGTTTTAAAAAACATGAATGCTTTCATTCTTCTATTCCCTTGATTCTCTTACAGTTTTCAGTTTTGATAATATTTAATCGAAGGTGTGTGTTTAACCTTGCAGAGTTATGCCATCGAGACATCCTCCGACTGACCGCCAGTTGCAGGGTCGTGATCAGACGCCCGATATAGCTAATCAGGGACTTCCTGTGGATCCTCTTGATGTGCCAGCCTTGGCACCAGCGGTTATACCAGTTGCAGGTGATGATGCGCAGTTTAGGGAGGGTTTTCTGAGGATGATTCAGACCTTCCAGGGAGTTAATCCTCCTACCCATCAATGGCCGATTTGATGCCGGTTTTCCAGCAGCAGCATCCTCCCACCTTCTTAGGGGAAGGAGGACCTCAGGCTGCAGAGTCATGTCTCGAAGCCATGCTAACAATCTTTGAGCATATCGAGGTACCACCAGAGAGGAGGGTGAATATTTTGACCTACATTCTTTGAGACTCCACCAAGAGGTGGTGGGATGTCATCTCTTAGGTGGGATGCCACCAAAATATGGCTTGGGAGGAGTTTCAATGTATCTTCTACACGTACTTCTACCCGGAGACCTTGAGGGCCATCCGAGCCCATGAGTTCATGAGCTCATAGTAGAGTACTCTTTCTGTGATGGATTATTCCTCTTGTTTCATAGAACTGTAACATTTCATACTTATCCCAACAGGTGAAGAGTTTCTCCTAGCTAGGAAGTTTGAGGACAGTCTTAGGCAAGAGATCTGTTCCCAGGTGAGCATCTTTAGGTTGACTTCAATATCATCTATAGTCAACCAGGCACTGATCACAGAGCACAATTTGAGGGATTCTGGAGTAGTGAGCCAGGGCAGTTCGACATCCATAGTTTGTATTCCAGCTGCTGATAGTAGGAAGCGCCGCAGGGAGTCTGCTCGAGGATATCAGAGTAGGAGGGGTGTACATTCTGGTAGCCATATAGTGTGCTACCAGTATGGGAGGACCGGAATACGAGGGCACGTTTCCCGAGAGACCAGATGGAGTTCCGATCTTGCAGTAGGATGGGCCATCTCCAGCGTTTCTGTCAGTCTTTCCCTCCATCAGCCGGAGACAGGGTTTCTTCTATGAATCTGCGTTCGGGAGCATCACCACCAGTTTCTCACCAGTCTAGGAACTGGAGTTCTTCCGGCCATTCAGGCCAAGGTGGAGGTCGTGGCTGGGGTGGTCAATCACTGGTCTATCAGCAACAGAAGGTCGGATCAGCTCAGAGTAGTTAGGCAGGGTCACATGGCTGTGGAGCAGGCCGAAATTTTGCGATGGAGCAGAGACAACAAGACCAGGATCCCAGAACACCCACCATTCGAGGTACGATCTTAGTATCCTAGGTTTTATCTTCTGCTCTTTGCAACATAGGGTAATCCCATAGCTTTATCTCTGTTGCTATGGTGGAGAGCCTTGGGTTATATCTCTTTTCTTCTGCCGACATGTTGACACTAGACACACCATTGGGAACGAGGACATCTAGTGTACATCAGTGTAGAGAGTTCTCTCTTGAGGTTGCGAGGTGTCACTTCTTATGGGACCTCTATGTCATAGAGATGAAGAGATATGATTTCATTCTCAGAATGGACTGGTTAGTCCCCTTCTAGGCAGTCAAAGAATGCTACCATCGAAGGGTGAGTTTTATATCACCAGATGGTGGATCTTTTCTTCATTGGGGGAACATGGGATGTCCAAGAAAGTCGAGCAGGACCGGAGAATCATGGGCTAGGAGGAGTTATAGCCCAGATTGCTAGTCTATATCTGGATGACCAAGGGACTTCATAGTTAGACATTCCTCCAGTGTGGGATCATTTCAGGGACATCATTCCAGAGGACTATTCAGGAATGCCTCCGGAGCGTGAGGTATACTTTTCTATTGATCTCATGCTAGGAGTGACACTGGTGTCCATTCCTCCTTATAGGATGGATACACCTCAGTTGAAGGAGCTCAAGTAGCATTTGGAGGAGTTTTACGCCTAGGGTTTCATCTAAACCAGTACATCTCCTTCGGGTTCACCTGTCCTATTTGTGAAGAAGGCAGACGTCACCCTCAGGCTTTGTGTGGATTATCGGAAGCTGAACCAGTTGACGATAAAAAACCGTTATCCCTTGATGAGGATTGATGATATCTTTGATCATCTTCAAGGATCCCGGTTGTTCTCAAAGGTTGAATTGAGGTCCGGTTATCATCAGTTGTGCGTTAGACTATCTGATATACCTCTCACAGCCTTTCGGAGCAGGTACGGTCTATAGGAGTATACGGTTATGCCGTTCGGTCTCACGAACGCACCTGCAGTTTTCATGGAACTAATGAACCGAGTGTTCCATCCATACTTGGATTCCTTCTTGGTGGTTTTTGTGGGAAAAATATTCATTTACTCTCACACTCGACATGACCATGAAACCCATCGTGATAACATTATGAGTACACTGAGAGAGCATCAGTTATTTGCCAAGCTCTCGAAATTCCACTTTTGGATGGATCAGATTCACTTCTCAGGTCATGTTATCTCAGAGACAGGAGTATTAGTAAACCTAGAGAAAGTGAGGGCATTAGTTTACTGGGAGTAGACGAAGAACATCTTTGAGTTATGGAGTTTCCTAGGGTTGTCTGGATACTACAGTCACATCATACAGAACTTTTCATGCTTGGAAGAACCACTGACGGGTCTGACTAAGAAGGGTGTGAAGTTCTTATGGTCAGATTAATCAGAGTCAGACATTCAAGAGCTGCAAGGGTGGTTTAATTCAGAACTGATACTAGTCTTTCCAGAGCTATCCAAGAGCTACATGGTCTACTGTGATGATTCAGGTATCGGGCTGGGAGCTGTACTGATGTAGGGTGAGGGAGTTATTGCTTACGGGTCTCGGCAGTTGAGGCCACAAGAGAGGAATTACCCAATGAATGATCTGGAGTTGGCGGCTATTGGTCATGGCTTACTCTGTTGGAGACTTTATCTTTTGGGTGATCATATTTTGGTTTTCACCTACCACAAAAGTCTCAAGTACATCTTCACTCAAGTGTGATCTATATCTGAGACATCATTGGTAGGTTGAGTATCTTCAGTCTTTTGACATTGATCTTTCCTATACACATGGGAAAGGCAATGCAGTGGCTGACTGATTGAGCAGGAGAACTCAGATACAGGTAGTTCATGAGGCCAGCAGTGAGTGGAAGCTTATGGCTATGTTCTCTGAGAAGCATTTGGAGGTTCACGACAGACAGGGGCAGACTTTTCTATCTTTTGTAGCTGTTACCTCTACTCTTCTCGATCGGGTACAGATGATACAGCTATCTGACTCAGAAGGGCTACTACTACAGGAGAGTGTGTCAGGAGGGGACCCTCTTCATAGATGGATAGTAGGCAAGGATGATATCTTGAATTTCTAGGGTCACGTATGGGTGCCAGCAGATATACGATAAGAGCTATTGTGGGATTTTCATTCCTCATTTTGGGCAGTTCATCCTGGTGTCAGCAAGATGTATCATGATCTATAATGCCAGTATTGGGGGAAAGGTATGAAGAGAGATGTTTCTATTTTTCATGAGGTGTTCCACTTTTCAGCAGGTGAAACTGGAGCATCAGCGCCCAGCAGTTCTTTTGCAGTAGTTACCCATTCTAGAGTAAAAGTGGAATGATGTCACAATGGAATTCATGACCGGTGTGCTGAGGTCAACTCAAGAGAATGATGTTGTTTGGGTTGTCATCAATAGGCTTACGAATGGTTCTCACTTCTTTCCGATAAAGTATACCTTCAATATTGATGAACTGAGACGGTTTTACATCTGAGAGATTGTACATCTACATGGATTTCCACACTCTATTGTTTCAGACTGGGATGCACGTTTTACTTCTTGGGTCTGGCTGGGGCTTCAGAAGGTTTTGGGTACACATGTACTTTTGAGTACAGCATACCATCCCAGACTGGTGGCCAGTCCGAGCAAATGATTCAGGTGCTTGAGGATATTCTTCAAGATTGCATTCTAGATTTTTGAGGTTCTCAGAAGAATCATATACCTCTTGTGGAGTTTTGCTACAATAAAAGTTTTCAAGAAACTATTCAGATGGAACCTTATGAGGCTTTGTACGGTAGGCCATGATGATCACCCATTTGTTGGCTAGAGGTAGGAGAGGAAGCTTTGCTGGGACCTAGTCTTGTCTAGGGGACTACAGAGCAAATAGAGTTGATTCAGAAGAGGATGGCTACTACACATTCTCAGCAGAAGAATCATGCTGATCAGCGGAGGTGACCTCTGGAGTTTGAGGTTGAGGATTAGGTTTTTTCTATGCGTCACACCGATGTTGGGGCATAGGATGATTAGGAGATACGGTAAGATTTCACCGAGGTACGTCAGGCCGTTTGAGGTGTTGGAGAGAGTTGGGCCGGTTGCATATTGGTTATAGTTACCTCAGAGGTATCGGGCTATGCACGACGTCTTCCACATTTCTAAGCTCCAACATTACTTTTCATACCTATCTCACACTTTCCTACCCAAGGAAGTCGAGTCGGAGGTGGATACATCTTTCAAAGAGCATCCTATCTGGATTGTCGATCACAGTACAAAGGTTCTCCATGGATGGTCTGTTCCTCTGGTACAGGTGTTATGGCAGTACAGGCGAGTGTAGGATGAGACTATGAAGAGGGAGGTTGTTGTACGAGCATAGTGGACAGAGTTGTTTGGGGATTCTTCTTCTACATCGTGTTAGGGAAATTCGAGGACAAATTTATTTAAGGGGGGAAGTTTGTAAGAACCCGGATCTTTTTTTTCAGGTTTGTTTTTCCTTTTCTGGTCATTTTTCGGAATAAGGGGAAAATCTGGAAATTCTCTATGTACATGTCGTATACTTTATAAGTACATGCTATGTACTTCGATGCCACTAGAGGCTGTGTGCTATCTGTTTCATGGGAACACACATAGCCATAATGGGTGATGTGGAGGTATCCGAATTTGGGGTACGGAAACAACAAGTACACACCATGTACTTTGTTTCTTTCATTAAACACACCGGGGTCGCGTGTGACGGACAAACCCATCTTCTTCTAGGTGTTCTTTGTCCGAGAGAGTTAGTACGACAGTGGATCTTCAAAGAGCCACCAAGCCTCTGTTCTTTCTCTGATTCTAACACTGTTGGGTTCATTGGAATCGTAGCGGTAAGCTCTTCCTTCTCCTAGAGATTATTTTTCCAATTCATCCTCTTTTCCATGTTATCATGGGTTGATACTTTTATGAATTTTTGAAGATCTACGACATTCCAAGGAGAATCAAGCTTCTTGTTTCAAGTATATCGATCTCCTAACATCAAGGTAAGTGGTTTCTGCCTTTCTGTTGAATGTCCTTGAATATTATGTGCAATTACACCAATACCCTTTAATGAGGTATTGTCTGTTTCCATGTCTGTTCTAGTAGGATGGAGAAATGTTTTCTGAAATTCTTGTATGCTGCATTACTATCTAGACAAGTAGTTCTGTAAGTCTACATTGGTCATATTGTCCTACTATGCCATTATCCTACACAGGGACGTGAGAACCAAGTGTAGTAGACTATAAGGGGATAGACCGAGTGAGCTTCCTCAGAGAGTCCTTGAGCTTTAGGCTATACGGGGATTGACTGAGTGAGCATCCTAATAAATCCTAGGATTACTTTAGGCTAAAAGGGGATAGATCATGAGAGCTTCCTCGTAGAGTCCTTGACTGCTTTAAACTATAAAGGGATAGACCATTTGAGCTTCCTCAGAGAGTCCATATTTTGTTTGTTTGAATCACCTGATTACCATAGGATATATGAGGGACTGACTATCTGAGCTTCCTCAGAGAGTCTATGAAAGACCAAAGATATAAGGGGAATTTACCGAGTGTGCTTCCTCATAGAGTCTTTGACCGTGGGGATATAAGGGGAATTGACTGTGTGAGCTTCCTCAGAGTGTTCCTGACTACCCTAGACTATAAGGGGAGTTGACTGCGTGTGCCTCCTCAAATAGTATTTATAATTATGTATGACCAATCCAGAGGGGTTAGGCTGAGTGCACTACCCAAAGGGTTGTTGGTACTTGATAGATAGGACCAGAGTGAATGGCTGTGAGTACTTCCAGAAGGTTACCTATTGTTCTTTGCTATTTGTTAGATATTTCATGACCTTAGAACAGTGGTTTGTTTATTGTTCAGCATGTTCCCGTTTACTATTATCTGTATATTTACATTCCATATATTCAATGACTTTTAGGCACAGATCAATAGGTAGTTTCCTACTGGGATTAGTCTCACACCCTGTTTGGGTCATGATTTTGGGCCCAAACAGACTATATTGTTGCATGTATAGACAAGGGAAAGCTCCCTTCAACTTCATGTACTTGACTTGCTATGGAGCTGGAGAGCATGGGACCAAGCTTAGGCTTTTGATGATGAGGAGCTATTTATCTTTATTTTGTAATTGTTTTTAGTACTGCTTGTATTTACAGCATTGTGAATTGTTTGGCTACTTTCCTATACGTATATATAATGCATCATATATATATATATATATATGTGCTCCTATTGTTTATCATATTTAGTATTTCTCTGTTCACTTGTGTATGGATTGTTTACTGCTTCCGCTCTTGTTTATTGTTTTCTCTTCCGCTGTGTACTCTGCCAATGAGGGCATAGTTTCCCCACTATCACACCCAAGGACCTCAATTCTAGTTGGCAGCCTCTGGCATTTGGGGAAATGTGCTTGAGGCCATGTGACCAACCAGGTATGGGGCGCCTCAGGGTGGCTTCCGGAACTGAGACGTTACATCTACCTAGGTGTCTATATAATTGGTATATTTCATCTTTAGTATCCAGAAGATTACAGTTGTCTAGAACATATCACATGAGATCTTATAATGATCAGACACAAACACATAGTCATGCAACACAGGGTCTTTGTAGAGGGATAAGGATACTAAGAGGGAGTATATGTTATGAATGTTTTGGTTGAGGTCACATGAAATGTGATTATCTAACACAACATGATTTGGAGGGTAGGAAGATAGTGTAGGAACTACCAAAAAAGGCAGTTCCATGATCGTTTTTCTCCCAGGCATTTCTAGGGTGGACCCAAAGGAGGTAAGCTAAAAGAGGAGCATGTGGAACTGCTAGAGGAGATGATTCTTATAGTGTGGGATGATATGAGACACATCTACCACCACTACTAGGAGGCCCATTCTAGGCTCATGTAGCCCGGCGTCAGGGCCACAGGAAGCCGTAGGTTATGGATTATTATTACTCAACAAATCAGGATATGATTAGAGGTAAGATCTATGATTATTATATCCTTGATTAAGTATTAGTATACACATGTGTGAGTCCTTCATTCATTTCTTTATTCATGTTCTTAGGCATGGAGCTCTAATTTGAGACATTATTCCAAAATATGTTCCTAGAAGTTCCTATAGTGAATTCTTATTTGATATCACTTTCCTCAAGGTAGTGTATGTTTCTGCTCAGAGGATAGAGTTTCTCATGGGGTGTTTTTGTAATAATGAAGATTCCCTAGGAAATAATCATTGGTATGGATTTGTTTTCTAAGATCCTTGCCCATATTCAATATCACCACAGATGGTTTAGATTCATTTGAACTGATGGGATGGAATTATCCCTTTCAAGAGAGTGAGAGATAAATTCTAAATGAATGAGTGGGTCTTGTGATCAGGAAGTTGCAACCCATCACGCATTAGTCTGTGAGAGTATCCTTCGGTGTAGTATGATCTATAGGCATTTTGATTCCTTTTGTAATGGATGATTATATAGATTAATTCCATAAGATCATTCGAGAACTATCTTTAAGATGGGGGTATATTTTTTCATTGAAATGCACTATGAGACTTCTATGACATATTATACGGCATATCAAATGGCCCCTACTATGATATGGGAGAAAGGGATGTAGTTAGATAACATTTAAGAGAATGGTTTTATTAGACCTAGTGTGTCTCCAAGGGAAGCCCTAGTGTTGTTCATTAATGTGGAAGATGGGGGCTTTTGGATTTTTGTAGATTATCATCACCATTACCACCTCACAATGATGAATATTTACCCCTTATCAATAATTTAATACATCTTTGACTAGTTGTGAGGAGTGAGATGGTTCTCAAAGTGTGATATTAGTTCCTGATACCATTAGTTGAAATTTTTAATGGTTTATATTCGAATGATGAAATTACATTGTGGCTATTAATTATATGAGTTCCAAGTTATTCCATTCACTATGAAAAATTCCACCACTATGTTCAAGAATCTGTAAACCAGATAATACAACTGTAGTTAATTTTGTTTACCATGATTTTAAACATACTCATATAATTTTTGTCATATGAAGAGAATTCATATCACTTGAGTATGGTCCTAACTATGAATTGGGAGCACCAAATTTATGGTATAGTCTCTATGTACCTGTTCTAGTTCCATGATGTTCACATTCCAAGGAATTGTATTTCTGAGTGCGGATTAGATTTGCATCAAAAAAATATCAATGTAGTGATTTCATGGTAGAATCTTAAGATAATGTCATAGGTGGGGAGTTTTCTTGTATTTAAAACATAATACAGTAGGATTTTGGATGAATTATATAGGATTACAACTCCTCTGAACACAGTCATACTAAAGGGAAGTTATTTACCCATATTGAGTAGTGAAAGAGATACTTCTAGGAGTTGAGGATGAGTATGATAAGTGCTTTGTCCTGAGGCTACCAGAGGAGGGCATGCAATACATTTTATATTTTGATTCCTCTAGGGATGAGGTAGGATATGTGTTGATTCATATTGTAGTAGTGTTCATTCATGGGTTAATGAATTAAAGCCCCCATGGGCATATCTATGCATAAAATGACCTAGAGCTTGTAATGGTAGTATCTTGTCTAAGTATTTAGAGGCACTATCTTTTTAGAGAGAACATTGTTGTTTATTCAAAACATCATACACTTAGGTATGTATTGACACAGAGATACACGATCTAGAGACATAGACATTGGTTAGAGTTCCTATAGGACTATGAATTTTAAATTTCATATATTACTAGGAAGGATAATTTTTTGGATGATTCCCTTACAAAAAATTCCTAGGCTCACATGGTGTAGGAGGCATATGACCAGTTAGCTTAATTTTAGCATATCCTGGTTAAGGAGGATGATTATTATTTTCTTTAGTCGATGGTTTTGACTCCTCCACTTCTCAAGAATGCGAGAGAGGCCTAGTTGGGATACATCTATTTTGAGGTCATATATGACTAGATATCCTATAAATATTAAGTGTATGGATTTTTTGAATGACTGAATAACATTAAACATTTCTCAGAATGATGGTGGTCCCCATCATGATGTGGGATTTGGTGATGAGAGTTTTCCGTAAAACCCTTTGGTCAAACATCCTTATGTAGGAAAAATATATAGAGACCCTCGGAAATAGTTTTTTTGGATGGAACAAGGAATAAAATAGATGAGTTCATACCTTGGTTCCTCACATGTTAGTTGGTGATGGCTAAGCACCATGTTCCATTTGGTTTGTTGTAGCCTATTGAGAATCTGTAGTGGAAATGGGATGAAATATCCATGAAATTAGAGACATGGATTCTGTGGACAATGAGAGGGAATGATTCTATCTGGGTGGTAGTTGAATGAATTATGAATCCAAAGCACTTCGTTACTATAAGGGAGAATGTTTATTGGTGTCTTTGGGCCAGTTGTATATGTGAGATATCTTCTACATTCATTGGGTTCCCAGGAATATTTTCTCCAATATGGATGTGTGGTTCACATAATGGTTTTGGAGAGTCCTACAGGAGGAATTAAGTTT
Source organism: Viscum album (assembly GCA_963277665.1). Classification (NCBI taxonomy): domain Eukaryota; kingdom Viridiplantae; phylum Streptophyta; class Magnoliopsida; order Santalales; family Viscaceae; genus Viscum; species Viscum album. The sequence goes on from OY728160.1 coordinate 1,809,237,021, forward strand.
CTAATTGAGGATGAGTACAACCATTCACCCATAGAAAAATGGGTACACTAAGGGAACTATTTTGGTGATGGAGGATATGATGAGGGCTAGTGTACTATACTATATAAATAGTTTGTAGGATCACCTAAACTTATTATATTTTTGATATAATAAAAGATATCTCCGTATATTCATCATGGGCCATTTTAATGACCTGTATGGGAAAGACTAATGGTTACCCTTTTGTTGGAATAATATCAATGAATCATCTCTTACTATGGAAATTATGGTTTATAAAATGATGGATATGGTCTTTTCAATCTATGAGAGGATGGAGAAATTGTAGGGAAGGGAAAAATAATATGTAGAACAACATAAAATGGCCTTGGAGTTTTATCAGTGAGGCCACATTTTATATATAGTCTCCCCAAAACATGGATTTTGGTGATTTGTCTAGTGAGGCATGATATCCCCAAGGTTCATCTAATATATTTAGATCTATAAGTGGGTTGGTGAGTTTATATACAATGTCTCCTTAACCCCAAAGATAGAGAAGCTTTATGAGATATTACATGGGTTACAATTGAAGAGATACATTTATGATCGCACTCACATTATGGACTAGGGTTATATAGACATTTGGGATAAATCCACCTTCATAGAGGGACCATTGGTGAATGAGGATCAGAAGGAGATGATCATGTGTACATAGACCTTTAATTTTGTTCTTGTGATGTGACAACATTGTAGCATGAAAGAGAGCTTCTCAGAGTGGTATATCCTATTGAAAACACAATATCCAACTTTTATATGTATATATTTTATTTATGAGGATATAATTAGCTAATAGAGGGAATAATGTAGATACACTAGTTTTACATTTTAAAACATTGAACTATATCTTTAAATATTTTTAATCTAGTATTTGAGATGAAGAAGATTCTGATGCCTAGTGTACTCAGAATTGTTTTTATAAAAATATTAATTATATCTTTTTTTTACACATGAACAATTTTTCATAAATAATGAAATATCTTATAACAAATGTCTTCAAATATAAATAATATTCCACTATTGAATATGAATAATGAGTTTTACCCTAGATTTGACCTAATTTTGGTCAGTGCATAGCATTTATATAATGCTTCCATTGGCGGGTGAGTTCCATGGATTAATTAATTAACTGACTTATTTTATTAATCCATTAAATAACCTAAAAATAATTCTCTCTATAAAGATGTTGTTATGAAGAAACACCAGGTTAGCAGCATAGCCTTGGGGTCATTGAGAGGAGGCTGATTTCCCATTGTTGATAAATTAATATCATGAAATCAAACGACAATCAAGTCAAGGAAAATTGAAGAAAACAAACACAAAAAATATTTCCATCATAAGAGAAGGCTTCAACACAAATAAAAGATCATAATTGTGGTATGACATAACATAAATTGTTTCTTACCTATTTATTATGCATTTTATTTATGGATTACCAATATTCTTAATGATGTGTGATTAATTAGAAACATATGATGAGCCAATGGTCGAATCAATTTGTTAATTCAATTTATCTTCCTATTTATCAATTAAATCTCACCTTCTAATCCGTAGATCTATGATTATTATAAATTAATGAATATAAATTGATGATATCAACATTTTTATTGTTTCTTTTCTCACCCATTCTTCACATTCTTTATCGCTGGACCTTGAGGTCACAGTTAGACTATTGAAGTGCGCTTTCGAGAGCGATCATACCCCTATATTCATATTGGATTTTCTATAAATGACTTGATTGGAATTATGAGAATGAATCAGTGTGGATTGTATGTAGTAGTGAAGTGTTGTTGGATAATAGATATGAAATAGTGTTTGAAACAAATCGAGAGGCATGTGAAGAACATGTAGGATCCAAACAGACTGATGAAAATATAATTTTGAAAACTAGATGACCATAATAAATGTACTTAAGATTTTCCCATAAATTTCAATTGACCATTTAGTGTAATCAGTAGAGGGAGCAGCGAATCTGGGATTCACAGAGGAGATCAAGAATTATATGAAAAACCTAACTATACAATATGTAGTATGAAGAACACATTGTGTGTAATGGCCCATATGATGTAGCTAGGGTTTTTGGGAGGAATAAATATAACACACTTTGTGGGAACCAACACAAAATGTGACTCATGGCTAGCGATTAGGTGTGTACTCTTGGAGTATATGGGAACGCCTAGGCCCACACCATCTATTGACATAAGACTGGTGTGCACATGCACAATAATGAGAACACATCTCAAACCTGGGGGGCTGAGACAAGTAGTGTTGTTCCCTTACACTCCATATTTTGTTGCACAAATCATGATAAATTTATTTTGGGGACCAAAAACCTATATAGGAGTGATTCCACAGTGCCTGTGGACCACTTGAAAACTGTGAATATTCTTTAGAGTAATATTTTTATTCTTATATCTCATTCATTTGGACATGGATTTTGGACAAAAAGTAGCCGATCATTTGTGTTTTTCGATGTAGAACACGATGGTGGAAATCATAGTGGATTTTGAGATTTGATTCAAGATGTTCTTTGGGTGAAACTTCATTATTAATTACATGAAAATGATAGTGATTAGATCGGATCTCAATAGTGGAACCATAACATTATGGTTGGGAATGGGTCCACTATCCATTGAGTGGATCACCCCTAACGGAATAGGGTGTGTTACTCTATCTATCCAAATAGAGGAACCCTCTTATTTCGACATGTAATGGGTTATCTATCCATCGATTGAGTGTTAACATCTGTTTTGGATAGGGCATTGTTCCTCTATCTATATAGTGGACCCCAACTCTTGACAGACTAAGGAATGGGTCATTATTTATCCCTGAAGTAGAACCCTCCTATTGGGGCTGGTCACAGGTCCTCTATTAATTAATTGGGACCTCCCTAATGGAATACTGAATGGGTCATCTATCTATCTACTAATTGAAACCCTCTTATTGTATTACATAATGGGTCCTCTACTTATATATTTTTACGCCTTGACTGTGTCGTATAGTGGTGAGGTGTTACTCCACATTGATGATTCTTTGGATAGAAATGTGATATGCTAGGGAATATTGATGAACACATGGAACTATTTGAAGGATCTTTTCATAGGCTAGGCTGGTAGATTGAGATCCTATTTCTCTATCATCCATGATTATTTTATAAGAATTTATATGTATCCATATTGTTGGAATTATTTTCTCTATTGTTGTGGGTAGATCTTTTTACTCATATCGGGTAAGCTATTATTTATCTATGTCCCCCATCATATTTGGAAGAGTCCTACATGGAATGTATATACTCACCCTACATAGGATTTCTCTACATGAGTCATGTATAATGAAGAAGAAGGATAGGTTCAAAATGATTACATAGGAGCTTAGGGGATACCCAAGTGAAGTTTTTAAGATAAGGTGATTATGTAATGGATTTTTAGAGTTGAAATATCTCTTAGTATTGCATTTATAGTTATTATCACGATGGGAAACATTTCTGGTTTGTTATGTCTTTTTCCATTTACTTTCTAGATTACGCTATCGTACTCTTTTATTACCTAGAGATTATTCCATTCATGGTTGTTACACTATATGTTACTATAGTTTATATTTATTCCTCTACAATTATTCTTAGAGATTTTTGGGTTCATGTATAAATTTACACTAGAAAAAGAGATTACATATTAGTTATGTCTTTATGTGCATGTCACCCACCACAACCGTATGGAGGAGGGCTTAGGGTAGTTACCCCTCATCTCTCTAACACCTAGGTAGGACATAGTGGGTCGGGATATGACCCAATCATACTGGTCAAGAATATCAGTTACATTTTCTATTTTAATTAGTCTATATCATATCCTTAATATATATTAATCATATAACCACTTTTTAATGTTTATACTATAGATGATTATTATTATTATTGATTATAAATTCAATAGGATATAACATATAATTATCCAAAACAGCTAAAGTAGTGCATGAGTTTTCTATAAAATCATTTCATAATTTTTTTTACTCATTTAAAATGGGAATTTCATTTTTAAAAGTTTAGGTCCCTAAAATAGACATTCAACCTTTTTGATTCCAACCTGGATCATAATTATATGTAATTAATATTTAAGTAACAAGATGAATTATTGTATTATGTAATGTGCTTGAATTCTAAACCATAATAAACAATCAACCACTTATCATTCTAATGGGTCTCCTTTTAGTCAATGGATATCAATTACAGGATGCTTTTGAATAAGTCAGCTATATTATTGGGAATAAAGACCCAAAACTTCATGTCGCATCATCAAGGCCAACTCAAAGAACAATTTCTTTTTTAGAATATATTATAGTTGGAACCCATAGATTAGAATACTCAAACATTAATTTATAGAACATTTGTTTATTATATTTAATATAGAAGGTAAACTTATATTTCATTCTAAAGATACAATATTTTTATATTCCATTCTCCTTTCAATCAATCTTCTATATACTTTATCAGGGAGTTTTTTTTCTATTTATCACTCAATTGACCAACATGGTCATGCCATAACATTATAGAAATTAATTCTCCATCATGTATCCTACCATTTCACACTATCATGTGGTATGAAATCACATCCTTCACTCATTTGTCGATGTCTATAGAATTCTATGTAATTTTCAAAGAACCATTCGGAAATTTTATATAGAAACCTTCATCATATAACTACCTATATGAGATTATTTTATTTATTTACCCAAGTATATGTTTCTAGGTTTTCTACACTAGTATACTTCCTTTCCTTGTTCAACTAGATATTTCAAACTTATCTATAATCTTGAGAGCTTGATCATCAACAATGTAAACTTTCAAAATCATATTTTAGTATAATTATTCATACCCCCAAATTAATCTACTAAATTAAATGAAGAACCAGATTCGATAATCAAATATTAATGTATGGTAGATGAATATAAAAAACTATTATCTTATAATATAAGATTCCTAGATCCACTTCCGTAGGTGTGTATTCAATATTTCACTCTTTACTCATTTAAATATTTCCATAGGTGGCATTTTTTTCAACATTCCAATACATGGGACCACCATCCACTAAGATACATATACTATTAATTCTAATTTTTTCCGAATTATATGTACTTTTAATTTTTAAGGATATTACTTCCTTCTATGTTATAAGAATTAATAAATTTTAATTGTTTCTCCTTCTAATTTTTTTACTATTCATGATTAGGGAACCATGCTTTGAATTACAACTAGAGTTTCTCACCATGAAAACCATAGTATCCAAAGTCCCAAAATAGGATAAAAGAATCAGTAGTTCCAAATATCAATTTCTAATGTTAACCTTCACTAACTCATACAGATTTATAATGATGATAAATCCATTAAAGTGATATTATCCTAGTTTACCTTTTGATTTCATCATGTTGATCAATCAGTATAAGAGGAACACCTTATTCATTAATGAATCATTTTCATATATATAAATTAATTTCAATTGAAATTTTGACATGGTTTTAAAATTTCAAATATTATATATCATGGTCTTGGATAATTACATCCGTATAATCCCCATTTGTTTATTTTTTGACCAATATAATTTTTTTTTCTTCACTAAACCAGGCTTGGTACACTTAAATGATAGATTAAGGTCATAATGTAGTAAATAGTATTTATTATCATTCTAAAAAAATTAATACTTTCAAACAAATACACATATAAAATAACATCATTTATTTACATTTAACAATATATGAATTGATTTTTAATAATTTATAGTACATATAACATGGATTTGGAACTACTCATAAAAACAATTACAAGGAATATGGTAGAATAATTCTACTGAAATGTGATCTAGAACACCATCACAATGGTTTTACCATTAAGAATTATGCATATTATTTTATAACAAATGTTAGGATCCGGACTATCATCCATTACACACATGAATGTTAACCACAAGATCATAAGATTCTGAACTATAGAACTTATAAGATGATAATGTTATATGAAAATTTAAAATTGAAGGTGAAAACCCACAATAAATTATAGCACAATGTAAAAAATAAGTTGAATGCACCCATAAAATAATTATACGAAGAAAAAGCTCAAATAATTAAATGAAGAAAATTAAAAAAAATTAAATTATTCATACATGAGTCCCACTCTGTGGAGGGAATACTGCTTTACTCCTGATATATGGAAGAAAGGATAATTATACTAGTATGCTCAGTTATCCCATGTAAAACACAAGTGAAAAAACATACTAATTATAGTAGATTATATTCATTTAATCCAGTCATCTTATCTTTTAATAAAAATGTTATTGTGATTATACATATCTCAAATTATTACGAATATATATATTTTTGGTAAAAATTACCCACTACCCTAAATCATCGACCTAGTATACTTTTATCCTACCAACATGACAATGAATTTTCCTTGTGTACAACACAATCATCAACTATGTCAAAGTGGAAGTTTTTTTTGATAATTTTGATTAAAAATAATAAGAGTTCACTCATCATTAGGTTTATAATATTATCTATACAGGATATCACCAATTCCACCATACCATCTCTATAAAAATCCAATGGAATATATTCCATCATAGTTTATCTTTACACTTCATTAAAAAATATTTTCAAAAAATATTTTTGATATTTATGTCATAAATAAATTATAAATTGTTGTTATTGGGGGTTGATAGGTGGAATGATCATGAATTTTATTATTTTGAGATCCATTGAAAGTAATAATATTTATTTAAGAGTGAAAATAGTTGTATATTCCATTTCAGAAATGATTAATAATGATAAATATTCCTATAGAGATATAATTAAATTTTAAAAAATAAGATCCTCCTTATTTTGAGATAAATTATTGAAATCTCATAATATAATATGGTATTTCTAGAGGATTATTAGTGTAGAAATATAATTTTTTATGATTTCCACTTAAACATTCATTAACTATTTATATGGGACTCTTATCTCTCTATAATATATTTGTTCATTACGTTGATGAGTGTAATGAAAAACACTCTAGTTATCCAATTTCAATTTTATAAGATGTCAGAAATTAACTATTTTATCAACATTGGGATGTATATGTGAAATAATCTATGACATATATCTTACTATTAAGTGATAGACATGAACACCGGATTATAATAAAAATAAATGTATGATCTATCATGTTTTTCAAAAACCTTAGATATTGGATACCATTATTTGTTCTAGGTTACATCACACATGTAAAAATCAGAAGACATAGATAAGGACATTTTTTCATCAGTCACCAATTTCATTAATTTACGATCAGTTTTTAATTCTATAATTCAGTGGTTGAGGTGTTAAAGTCCAGTAATTTAGGTTACGGGTTCTTTATTAGGATGCATTGTCACATATCATGCATAAATGTCTTCTAACCATGTTATAATTGTATCCAATATCACATCCAATGATTATACTCCATGTTCAATGATATATTGTCAAAAACAATTTTGTGGAGAGGATAGATAATGAATAAATAGAGGATAACCTTGAAATATAATAGTTTAGTATCCAACTAGATATGACATGATTATTTATTTTCATCTGAGATTTGCAATTATACAATTATAGACTAATAAACCTCCCCTTCCAGAGTGGGATCATTAAATAGAGGCAGAATATCAGCATAATATTAATAATAATATTTAATGGGTAAATTATCCTAGATAAAAACTTTAATAATTTACTATATGTGATTTAATATTTCATTCAATGGGATATTTTCTTATTCTCAATGGAAATTTTTTGTTACCTCAAGTGTATATTGGGTAAAATATGTTCTAATTATCTTACATTTTTTAATGATATACCGAGTCATTGGTAAGGAAAATTAGGGTGGGGATCCAAATTCAAGAGATTGAAATTAATAAAAGGCTTTCATTCATTATTAATTTTTAGGATTATGAGTTTGTATTTCTATATATACCTCATCCTCATCAATATCATTTTGAATATCACATTCTAATGAATCGAGAGAGTTATTAGTAGTGATAAATAATTATGTGATTATTTTAGGAAAAGGTTCATCATTTAAATATATAAAATATTAATCTTTATTTATTTGAAATAAATTTCTGGGTTATAATTATAGTCATCCCCTATGGATAACAATTCAATGATACACGATATGTTGAATCCAAAAAATATTTATTTACTTATTTTCATAATATACATTTAGAGTTGAGGTAGGAGGTTTTTAATTGGAAGTTATTATAATGGGGGTTCATAAATTATACCTAAATGTAAACTATTCTAAAAAATAGAATTACTAACTATCTTTGGCAGAACCCCTAACCATGTAAACACAAATATACTATAAGTGAGAATAATGGGGATTAGTAAATATTTATTATTAGATAACTAGTATAACAAATATTGGTTGGGAAGAAGAATTCAGTCATAATTATATGGTTGGGTTTCAATTTTTATTTTATTGATATACCTATAACTCATTATAATTTATGTCCTCTAATTATAATTATTGATAGATACATTGTATCTTTTTCTATAGTTGACTACAGGGTGGTAATTATTGATTGTGAATTTCTCTTAAGAAATTTGAATTCCCTACAACAATTCCCTTTATACAACTAGGAACATTTTAGACCATGGATTAAAACCCATTCCCAAGGGAAATTTATTAAAAAGAAAGTAAATATACAATGTAAGGATGAAGAAGAAATATTAAAGTTGCAAACATATACCACTAAAAAACAAAATGAAGGATTGAAAAATCATAATTCTTCTATCTACCACACCTTCCAAGTGAGCCTCCATGGTGTCTTAGATGCCCGCCTCACCTTCGTTTTTTAGGATATTTCTAATCATCACCTATATCATCCATTTCAGATGATATATCTTCACCATGAGGGTAAAATACATGACCCCCATCCTCGAAATTATAGGGCATCAAATATTGAAATTTAGGAACATCCAAAATATCTTGCTAGATTCCACATGATTCTGATGAGGTGTGGAAAATTCCACCACAACACTTCAATATTGAATAACCAAATGGGATGCCCCACCCATATGTGCATGTTTAGGGTCATGTATGGAGAAATCACCAGTAATCCTGACAATACCCTATATATGATTTCAACCAATCCCATGAACCTATAAACCCCTAAATAACCACATGGGATTTTTCTATAATAAAACCACCTACATATACCCTTTTATTTCATACAATGGGGATCTAAAAACCATCATGATATAGTTGATCAAATTCCACAACATTTATCAACTCAAGCATCAAAAAGAAATTATGATTATAGGTTCCACTAGTGTAAGAGTTCACTAACATTACATGATCATATATTCCATTATTTTACAATATAATTTCCATATTTAAAGATCATGGATCAATAACAATTGGTGAGGCCTCCATCCAGTCAGACCTAACTAACATAGTGTCATCTGGGGAATCATCATATTAGTTAGCAAAATCTTCCTACATTACATCTGATGAGTACCAACAACCACATCAACATAAGAAATATTGAACTAGAGGTTCTCTGGTTCCACTAATGTTCTTAGAAGATCCAATGTTTTTTGGAGGAAGGGAAGCATCATTAACCACCCTAACCTACACCTACTTATGAGCATTATTCTCATCCATGTTTTTAGTATTCATATCATCTGATGATTTCATCCCATTATAAAAAGGAAACTTAAGCATATGACTACCATAAACATTTACATACATCTTATAGTTTGAACATCTCAAAATACTATGGAAGTATTTTCATTGATGTGAAATGGAATAGAAATTGAAAACATAATGAAAATGTACATAAAACATGTAACTAATGAGATATAGGGACGAATATGATCCAACATGAAAAATAATTTGTATTGACATGATTCATATTTGGGGAGTCATGGGAAGGGTTGAAAATACAAAACACAATGTGTGAAAAATCTGAGGGAAAATCCATTTATGAGATCCAAAGTTCCATTGGGTGATAAAAAATAGGGGTAAAATTCATTATGTCAATTTGGGAATAGCCTTTGATTCATAAAAATGGATAATATTACCAAGTCTGTCTCATTATTTATATTGAAAGAACTCACATTTTATGGTATATTTTATCTTCAAAGCTGCTAGAATCTTAAATAGGTTAACATTATGAAATTTCTCAAAAAATATCATCAGAGGATAATAATATCCTATGTAATGTAAACAATAATACATGTGTAGGATAAGTATCACACAAAATATATGGGAAATAAATGATATTTATTTTTATTAAATGTACTTGAGACTAATAATTTATAGGTATTGTGTTCCTATTGCATAACTAGTTTATTTATACAACTATTTCTTCCAATATATCATTGGAACTATCATCATCTTCATAATAAATACTGTTATATTATTCTTCCATGATTGGTTATATTCATACTAGTTTGTGGAATATAAAATTGGAACTAACATCATCCTCACCTCCACATTTAACATTATATTTTATATGGGGATGACATCATATCATTATGTTATATCCTCAAGTTGAATAACTCTATGTAATTGAGAATGGGGTGAACCTATAATGTTTTAGTTTTATTTATCATTTGGAGGACCTCTATTTTAATTTAATATATCACTTTTTGTAATAAAACTAAAATTAATTCTAAGTGGAAGACCTCTATTTTTACTATATTATTATTAATTATACAAAGGACATCTAGGTATGTTTGAATCATCATAATGGAGTGGACCTCTGTATGGGTTGGTTATTCAATTAAGGGGATGAACTCTATGATAGTTAATATAGGTATGACATTTATTTTTTATGGAATCTTCATTTTTATAGGGAGTACCTCAATGTCAATTTTATTCGGCATTATTGATAGTTCACCCTTTTCGGTTAGATATATCATCTTCCACATAAGGGTTTATTATGTATCAGTTTTACACTTTGTTGTGTGGGGGTTTTATATATCATCGAATTATATATTCAGGAGTACCATTTTGGTGGTTACCATGGGGTGAAATTTTATTTTTTTTAGATTATATTTCAGTATATGGAGGTATATTATAATATCGATATATAAAATTGTGGGGAGGACCCTCACAACATATGATCACTGTGGTACCACTTTTATAGGTACCATGATTGATTCCTTTTACATCAAATGGAGGTACACTTTGTTAGATAAATTATTCAAAATGAGGAAGACCTCCATAGTGATTATTTCATTCTATTAAAGGGAATATACTAGATTATGGGGACTATAATATATATATGTATATCATGGTTATGGATTTAAGAATATGGTTTCCTTGAACTATCCCTCAGTCACTATTGGGATTTGTAGTTTTTCCTCAAAGGGTTTCAGAAATGGCGGGGAAATTAACCTACTTCTATATGATGACGTCAGACTACCTGTGATGAGACAAACACATTATAGATGAATCATATATGACTAGAGCTAGATCATCAAGGAAACTTTATAGGGATGTCGTGGTTGTGATATGTTGGTGAAGACCAGAACTGATTGGATATAGAAAACCTTAATTTATTTTAATTTATAGAGGGGAAACTTAATTGAATATTACATAGTTAATAATCAAATTGAATAATTTTAACTAACAGTAACTTAAAATAAATCTAAAAATAAAAACATATGTTATCACATGACGAACTACAACCCAAATATCAATGAATTAATATAATTTAATTAGAAAAAAACTATAAACTCTGTAGAAACCATATAAAAAACTCATAGAAGAGTAAAAAAACAAATTATAGGAATTTCAAAAATTAGTTCGAAAATAACCTCATCCAATAACACCATGTTAGACCAAACCTATATCACCCATAACATTAATAAATGGTTAGTGGAACCTAAGAACCATAACTTTTATGAATAATCAAAAATAAAAGTTTTCATTGCAAACATATTAAATAAAAATAATTATTTGTAAAAAATTGAATAAAAATAAATCAATAAAAAATTGAAATGAAAATTTTTACAGGAATTTAAAATTGATGAAAAATAATTTATTTATTTAATAAAAATTTCATGAAACATTTTACTAATTTTTCATTTTTTAGACCAAATAGAAAACATAAATATTTTTATTTAAATAATATTAATAATATAATGAAACAAAAAAATTTATAAAATCATAATAAAAATAAAAAAACAAACGTATAAAACTAATTTACAAACTAATATACAAATATTATTTTATATAAAATAAGAAATAGAAAAATATATATTTAAATCCAAAAAAATTACACAAAACATTTGCAAGAACAAGAATATTTAATGAATTATCAAAAAAAATGTTTACATAAAAATGATCAAAAAATATATAGAGCGTAACATTAATGAATGAATTTTGTATTGAGAATAAAAATTAAACGAAAAAGATAAAAAATATCAAATTAGTATTTCTCAGCTAAATAAAAGAACCACTTTTTTTCAAGTTATTTATCAAAAATGAAATGTTTTAGAAGGAATTTTACATATCTTACATCAAATAGAGCCTTAGAGTGTATAAGACATATATACTTGCCCATTAAAGTTTTTATAAAGGAAAAAAATAAAAATAAAAATACCCCTTCCACATTAATAATGAATGAAAAATAAAATACATAAACATATTATAGTAATATAAAAATATTTATGTAATGAAATTAGATAATGTTTTAAAAGTGAAATATATATCAGATAAAATATTTCTATTGGAATACACATAATGAAAAATTATTAAAAATATTATCACATTTCAAAATGTGTTTAAAAATAAATAACATTTATTATATTTATTAAAAGAAAAATCTTTTAAATAAAGAGTATTATACATGTACAATGAAAATATAAAACATTATAAGTATCAATTAATACTTAATAAATGCAGTGAATTCTAAATGAAACCCAAAATACCATGACCACAATTCATTAAGAAAAAAATCTTGTAAACATGAATAACGACAAGAGGTGTGGACCTTACACTGATGATTCTTTTACTACTATATTCCACCATCCTCACTGATGAATATCTCATAGAGAAAGACATTGAAGTCCGTCCACTATGGTGTACCAAATGATTGAAGATAAATCACTAAAAAATTAGAAAGAACCATGTTATCTCCCATGAAATGCTAGTATATCACAAGAAAAATGGATTAGGTTGAAGGGAGAAATGGGATAATCATTAGGAGGGTCACTAGAAATACTCATTCCATCTCATTGTGTTTACATATTTTATAAAGGAATCAGAAATTCCATTTATTTCTTAAAATTATAGACTAGAATATTTCAAAATATTAATGTAAACACTTTGGTTATGAAAAATTTATAATTATAGGGTTAATTTAACTCTAATTCATTTCTTCAAATTTTGAAATTATTTATTAATAATACCTTACATGGTATATGACTAAAATGATAACTCATTAATGTTAGATATGTTTAATAGTGATATTATATGTCATGATTTATAATAATCCCAACACCGATGCATCAAATATTCCTTTGGATCTATTCATGTCATCAATATGACATTATTAATCACAATTATTCAGATATATCATATATAATTTTTGATTTGGGTTATATATCCATTAATATCCTACATACACAATAGCCACATACCCTTCATACAATTTCAAGCTATATTGCATCACAAAAAATAAATTATAAAACCAAATATAAAAATAATTTAGATATATTCCAAAATAAATTCGGTAGTTTATAATCCACATAATAATATATAACATAATATGAAATACTATAGGAATATAAATGCAAAAATAATTTTTTAAAATCATAAAAAAAAACATTTAGTGAAGTACATTGACGGAAAGACCATCCTTATTTAGTTAATAAATAATCCTGTCCCCAAAAGGGTTTTTAGAAGTTATTGCAAAAATTATTTCCAAAATTCTTAAATATATGAAAATTTGTTCCACAAAAAATGTATCAATGTATCATAATCTAAAATGAGATATATCTAGATATCCATTTGAACACATGAATCTCTATAACTATATCCATAAGATTCGTTATGTGGTAGAATGTATTTTCATGTGATCCTTATTTCCTAGAAATCGAGTGATATTGGAATATAATGTAGGTCAATACCATACATCCTATTCACAAATTTTTTATTCTGTGAGTTTATAATAACTAGTTTCTTTACTATATAATTTTTCATTCACCTTACAAATGATCACATATGTTTATATTCACTTAATAAATAGGTACATTAATTGTAATATATATGTATATATATATGATCATACAAAACCAATGTATATCTATATAAAACAACCATATCATATAATCATTATATAAAAAGGAAAAATCTATCACGGTTAAGATCCAATCAATGATATTATCTATATTATACTCAACCACAAAGTGATTAGCTAAGATTCAATGATTACATAACACATGTATCAAATTATTATGCTTATCGTTTTTGGTATCTCATAAAAAATAGGCAATGGGAACTCAAAATATGTAACATTTTAACTTCACATTAAAAATATATACTATATGGTACTCCATATGGCATATACACAATAGGTTATATAGTTCACAAACCCCTTTTTGTACCTCATGAGAAGATTTCATATCATATTTAATGAATCCTTCTAATATTAAAGACAACATTTTATTACAACCTATACCCCTCCATGAGTTTCATAAATTTCGTATAACTCAAAGTTGTACTTGGAGAGGTTAATTTTAACTTTACTTTTGGGTAAATATATATATATTTATACAGATAATGGGAAAGAATAATAATGTTGAGATTTTATTTTTTACAGGAAGAAAAATTAATATTCACTAAATTCATTATTAATACATAAAATACCATAAGTAAACACATAAATAACATTTAATATAAAAACATTATAAGAAAATACATGTGTCTGATGCACATTCATTAATTTTTTTAGACTCATTTCATCTCTATATAATTCCGTCTAGATCATTGTGTGAATAAATAATAAAACCCTCCACAAAAATTCATTAGTGGGTGAAATTTAAATAAATCTTGTTTTAATAAATTTTTTATTTATTAATCATTTTCCTAATTTATAACTCCTTAACCCCACATTACATATGTTTATGATGGTAATGAGTTTTTTGCATACATAAAACACTTTTTGTGTTTATCATCATCATTCATGGAACCCTTTCCATCAAATTATTGCATTTAAATATTTTGGAAACTAATTTAATTCTTTAAATTAACCATATAATAAAATATTCTAAACCATTTATGAATATTTCAACATTTAAATTATCAAAGTAAAAACATATCCAGACTAGTTTATTAGACAATATATTATACTCAGTATACCATGTTATGATACAAAAACAACCTTTGAGTTAGAAAATAATAGATATTCAATTAGTGAATGTATTTTAAAAATAAACTATTTTTTATCAAAAAATATGAAATTTTATGTTTTGGACTATTTTCATGAAAACAAAATTATTATTTAAAATAGTTAATTGAATTGTTGTGTTATAATATCATACATATTATCAAATATAATTTGGATAAAAAAATTATCAAGTTTATATTTTTTTAATACTTGTATCCTTTTCCAAACATTTAAATAATTTAATGAATTAAAAATAATATTTATTAAATCCATTATCTCACATTCTTTATAATGAAAATATGGAAGTAAAAAACATCCATTATCAAATAAGGAAAAATATAAAGAGATAAAAATAATTTACATAGATATATATGATCTTTAAATGTTTATCTTTATTCATATAATTGATATAGTGATTGAATTTGGTATATCTTGAATGAAAAATACCATATTTATTAAATAATCATGTCACGAACCAGGCCCAGATGCCACCAAACTGAACACCCGACCGAGTCCGTGGCATGACCCAAAGGGAATTCCCCATCCCCATTGGCTAAAAACTAGTGTTTGGAATAGAATATTACTCTAGTGGGAATGATTTTAACCTAATAACTAGGATCAAATAAAAAACTGAAAAATTAGAAAAACTAACCAAAACTGAATCTCAAATAAACATATAAAATTGATTAAGTTATAACATCTTAACAAGAGAGAAAAAAATACAAAACTGAGATGAAAAACTAAAACTATTCCATTCCACCAAAATTTCAATGTGACTTTAAGGTCACTACCATCCACTATCCAAAAAACTCCAATAACGATCACATGAACCAAGAACCTGAACTAGAGGACCTAAAAAAAATTCAATTCTACTGACATCGAATGACATAAGTAAGGTGTGAACTTCAAATCTTAGTAGGAAAACAATAAAGATTATGTACATTTCTATTCCCATAAAATAGTCCATTAATATTAGTTTGAAAATATAGTTACCAAAATACTGGTTTAAATTTTAATATATAATCACATATCCATTTTTTTACAAATATAACACAATAATATTTTTATTTTCAAAGAGACCATCACTTTAGCAAAAAACCCCAAACCAAATTCCTAAGAAAAACCCTATCATGTTGTTCTAAAAACAGACATAATGTGCAAGCTAAAAACAAAATTCAATAAAAAGTAAACATGCAAGTACAGATAATAACCATGGGATTTCCTAAAAATCCCAAGATCAATCCATGTACTTACTTTGTTTGGAACCACTTATCAGTGTATGATGAAGCCACCTAGTCTCTAGCCCACTGGCTACCCTCAACTGACCTATATAGTGGAAAAATCCACCTAGCCTCTTAGAAAATCAAGGGGGTACCAACCCATCTAATAGGAGCCAGAATCCTACCATTACAAAATCACATAAAAGACACATAGTAACCCATGGTCAAAGTATATTGTTCAAGTAGGAGTCCCTTGCACACATGAATCATCTTACCATCTGCCACGACACATTCGTTCCCCAAACATGGAAACCACCTATATGATAACTCGTAAAGGGAAATACCTTTATAGGAGTGTCCATTATATATGTATCACTTCATCAAAGGTTCCAACTGGGATGCCATATCACAGAAGATTCTCAAATAATTTTGAAAAATATTTAAAGGATTCTAATCCGGAATTTATACTTTCAAATACATTATTCTTTTATAATGTGAAATATAGGGCCAATCGGGCCTTTAACACTATCAATCCCAACATATCACAAAAAAATTCCAAAAAACATAATACCACTTTCATGTTTACAAAACCAAATGGGCTATTAAGATTTCCAAATATAACAACATCTATAAAAGTCTTTTTAAATTTTTAGTGAAACAAACAACCTTGTAAAAATGTACCAAATCATCCTTCATATTTAACATTTACCCAAAACACATTTCAGGGCCACATAGGAAAATAATTAAAGAATATGGTTAATGTAATACTTTCAAATCACTAAAAATAACACTTTTCTCAAATTCTAAAACATGGAACTATATTATGAAATAGAGAGGAAGGAAATATTAGAAGATTTTAAGGGAAAAGTGATATAGAGTTATATATTCATTTGATTTCACATCTAATGGAACAATCTAATACCCATAAACACTCAAAAATATTTTTATAAACTCCTATTATATCCAAACCCATTCCAACACTCCACGTAGCTTTATAAGATGAAAGAAAATATTTTAAAAACCAATAACCCTTCCAAACAACATTCAAACCAGACTTCAAAAATCAATATTTTCTATGTGTAAATCTTAAGTCACAATCCAACCAATTTAATATAACATTTCTATGGTAAAATACCATATAAATCATCCAATTTTACTTTTCATGCTCATTTTAAATTCTAAAAAACATATTTGATGCTTAAACACTTAGACATATTTGATAAACCAATTCAAAACCCATTTTACAAATTTCTACGAACAAGTAAACAACATAATAACCTAACTATACACATTATAAAGGTTGGAATCATGTTTATAAATTAATTGAAATACCTAGGAGTAAATTATATTGTGTCAGAATGGAAACAGATGGAAACACCTACCTCAATAGAGTGAGAATGCGATGCATCTAATAAAGGAAGAAGAATACACCCTGAAGATCAAACCGCACACTATAGACATCAAGAAAACCAAGATACACATCAAAACAATACATTAGTGTATGGAAAAAAGGGGAACATCACAAGGAATCCCTAGAAAACAAGGAACAAGGAAGGAAAGTGGATGATAGAGGGGCCAAAACCGTAACAAACATACATTGGAAGCTTAGAGATTGAACCATAGAGGGTGGAGAGCCAAGGAGTAGAGGGTTTGGAGCCCTATCCTATGCCAAAAATTACCCATGATATGAGGTTTTTATTAAGGGATAAATGGGTGGGAGTGAAAATGGGTTTTTAAGAATTTAATGATGTGGAACGATCACACGATTTAGCTTCACAATTTACCAAACTGTGCGCCAACCGTACGGTAGCCTCTTCCCGAGTAGGAATTGACCGCATGACTAAACCTCATGGTTTGTGATACCATGCAAAAACCATGCACAAGATTCTGGTCACATATAGGCCTTACTTCATGGGTACCTGGGACAAACCGTACAATTTCCAGTAACCATGCAGTGCCCATGCATAGGCCAAAATCCTGAAAACATTCCAAAATGTAAAAAATTTAATAGGATATGAACCCTAACTTCAACAAAAATGATCCAAGTATAATAAAAGAATAAAATAATGGTTTATCCAAGGTTTGGGTGTGATAATTCTCCCCACTACAAACAAATTCTTTCACCAGAAAGTCACCCAGCTCAAAGACAATCAAATATCGAATCCATGCTCGATCAAAGCCAAGAGAAAACCATTAACTAGAGGGTGACTATTCACTCCACAAGTCATAAATGACTGATCAAGAAGAAACCACGTTATACTGATAAGGCGAGAACATGAGAGGGTTCTCCCCACCACAGGAACTCAATATCATGGGAACATTAAAACCTAAAGAACACCACCAAAAAATAAACAAGAAACCTATTATGAGGAATCCCAACAAACCTTAACTGTGGGAGAAAGGGAAACCCCCATAATAATCGAAGACCATATACATAAGGGAGAACAACAACAACACCACCAGAACAATGAATTTCATATGCTGATCTAAGACTCCCAACACAATGTGAGGGTAAACCCATGACATGATACTCCACCCAAAAAATGAACTAGAAACATCTTCCATCAGTTCCATAAAACTCAAGTATTTCCAAAAGATCACTAGAAAGACCAGAACCAATCCACATAAGGGCTAGGCACACTCAATGAAGAACAACCAATTCATAGAGACACATTCATGTTAACACCACCATTTAGATCAATAATTAACAATTTCATCAAAATTTTACAATGAAATATGAACATAAAATATTAGGGAAACAAGAACATGGAAACTTTAAATGTATACATCCAAATGAGGAGGCAAAAACTGGGCCATGGTTTCAAACACCCCCATAAACTCCTAACTGTACACGAGATTCACTTCGAGGCCTATGGATGGAGCACTGATGACTGAAGAATCTCAGGGATGGAACCAACATCCTCTGATCAAAACATCTTCTTTGGTTGGATCTTCTTGAAAAACCTCTCCAGATGACCCATACATCCACAATGATGACATGTTTTCAGAGGATTGCAACACGACGACATAGAATTCCCAAACCGGCAACATTGATGGTACATAAGAGAATAGGCTGACAAACTAGAAGCCAAAACCAATGAAGGAGGCTCCTTTAAGAGAGGTTTTTTTGGCATGCATCCCATGCTAAATGGGTAACCTTTACAAATTATAAGAGATAGTGGATTTCCAACTCCCAATGCTCCCAAAATTAATGCTTCTATGAACTCTTGATCCACCAACTTCTGGAAATGAAGGCCCTTTAAGGAAAGAACCCACTATTTCATCTCTCGATGAAGACCCTGAAGAAAAATATAAGCTCTCAAAAAATCCTATGACAACACCTATGAAGAAAAGGTAAATAGTTCCTTGAAACGGTCAACATTGGCCTTCAACATTTAATGGCCTTTTTGAGTACTCATGAGCTCTTACTATTTATTTGTATTTATCTCCATGGGTATAAACCATCAGATGAAGATGAACATGAAATATAAAATATCTGGGCGTTTCCAGTAATCTGAAGACACACTCAACATCCTGAAGGAACTCCACTTCCTCTAATAAACCTTGATCACCATGGAGGACATGAAACACTCAAGAAGAAATAGTAACTGGGAATGAATCAATAGAAACATTGGGGAAATTTCTAGGTGGAATACTCTAATAAATGTCAAAAAACAAATCCAAAAAACAAATCCAAAAAACAGAATCTAACCACAATACAATTAATGAGAACCTCTTAATCCAAAACAACTGGAAAACAAGCCAAAAAAATAAAATCACAACAAAAAATACTCTTTTAAAAATAATTTTCATTTTAATTTCTAAAAATTCATTTTTCCAAGGCCATTCCAAAAATAAAAATTCACTTCTCACCAAACAAACCCCATATTAAAAAACAAATACCAATTTATGGAATCATTTTCCTTTTTAAAAATCACATTGAAAAACCAATTCCCATCCTTTGATATAAAATACACACCCATGGAATCCTATGAACCATCAAATATTTGTTCATCCATTTTCATCTATATGTTCCAATGCAAAATTTCAACACGTATTAACAAACATGAGAACTTTAATTAGGAGTAACAAGGGTTATGCATACCATTTCATTTCGAAAACCCATAACCCACCAAATTTATAATAAAAATAATTTTCCATTAAACCCAAATTATACCATTTCAAGACCATTTAAAAAAGTAATTCGAATTCAAAAAACATTTTCACATTCAGAAACACACTTACACCAGCCATGACCAAGATGAAACACCACTTGCACCAAACCACCAGAATGAGGAACTGGTAGTCATACGTAAACTGATAACATGGTAGTGAGCCATGACTCAAGAAACAAAATAACTCAAAGATGACCTTGTTCCATTCACCTATATTCTATATTGGTCACTACTCCATGTGAGATCACAACATGACGCCAAATCACCTCTATTGATATCCCTCGATCCAAGCAAGGACAAAAGACTCAAGTCGCAGACTTTTCTTGGTATCTCAGGTCTCATCATGAGTGGTGGTGATTAGGAAAAATCCGATAACCTACCTTCGATGTCCCAATATTTCCAATATCCAATTACTAGAAATCCCATATAAGAAGCAACCCTCTCTTATACCATTTTTTCGTGAACCAGGCTAGAAATTCCATCCAAACTGACCCCGACCCCATCCGCAGTTTGGCTCAAGGGGAATTCTCAATACCCAAAAACTGGAAACTAGTGCCAGGAATAAAATATAACTTGAGTGAGAATCATTTTGGCCTAATAAACAAGATAAAAAAAATAGAAGTGAACAATTAGTACAACCAACCACAACTAAATCTAAAATAACGATTAAAAAATGATTCAGTTACAATAGCTGAACAAGACAAAAACTAAATAAAAAATTGAGAACAAAAACTAAAACTGAACCACGCTTCCATGATCTCTATGGGACCTCAAGGTCACCACCATCCACCAACTAACACGATCAATCAACAATTACCAGAACAAAGAACCAGAACCAGGAGACCTAAAAAATAGTTTGGGTCTACCAACGTTGAATGAAACTAATAGTGTGTGACTTTCACAACTTAGTAGGAAACCATCAAATAGTCCATATGTTTACATTCCAAAAAACACACCATTAAAACTAGTTTGAAGATACAATTACAAAAATAGGGGTTTCATATAATAATAAAAAATCACATTTACCCATTTTCTGAAAATATCTCACAAAACCCTTTTTATTTTTAAATAATCCATCATTCTAGAAATAAAATCCCAATCAAAACACCTAAGAAAAAAAATTATCAAGTTGTTTTAAAAATAGACAAGAAGTGAAATCTAAAATTCATAAGAAACATAATGTCAACACACAAGTATAGATAATTACCTTGGGCTTTCCTAAACATCCCTAGAGTGATCCCTAGAGGCAATAAATTTGGAACCACCTTCTGATGTATGGGGAAGCTCCCTAGTCTCTATCCAACTAGCCTCCCTAAAATCACTAATCCGGTGGCACAACCCACCCTAACTCTAAGTAAATCCCAGGGGTACCACCCCATCTAATCAAATCTAGAAAGCAACTATCACTCGATCCACTAAAAGACACCCAGGAACCCATAGTAAAAGTATACTATTTAAGTAGGAGGCCCTCACATGTATAAATCATCTTACCTATCGCCACTACAATTACCTACCCCAAAAAGGAACCCACCTATACGGTAACCCCTAAAGGGTAATCCCTCTATAAGAGTGCCCACTATATATGTATCACATCATCAAAGGTGACAACTAGATATCATATCATGAAAGCCTCTCAAATAATTTTAAAACCATTTAATGGATTCCAACTAGGCATTTATAATTTCAATGCAACATTTCATTTTTAAAGTGAAATATAAATCCAACCAGGCCTTCATCACTCTCTATCCGAAAATATCAGATAAAAGTTCTAAGAAATTTCCAAAACAACACAGTACCACTTTCATGCCTGGAAATACAAATAGGACCTAATTATTTCCAAATCCTACAACCATTAAAAAATCCTTTAAAAAATTTGAGAAAAACATGAAAAACAAAAAAAATGTCCCAAATAGGCCTTCACATTAAACATTTACCCAAAATACATTTCGAGGCCAAGCATGTCATGATTTAAAGAACATGGTTAAATTTTCACTTTTAAATCACAAGAAAAAATAATTTTCCTCTTTTGAAAAATGTGGAACCATTTTATGAAAAATGGAGGAAGGAGATATAAGAATATTTTAAATCAAAAGTACTCTAAAGTTCCATCTTCATCTTATCACACATCCATGTGTGCACCAAGTGCACCCATGGATGTTCTAAAATCTGATGGAACATTATAATACCTATGAACAGTCAAAAATATTTTTATAAATAGCACTTACTTCCAAAAAAAGTCCAACACTCCACATTGTCTACTAAGATGCCAAAAAAAAACATTTTAAAAACCAACAATCCTTCCAAAAAACATTCAAACCACCCAACAAAAATCACCTTGTTCATCATGGAAAACATACGTCACAATCAAAACAATTAAATAAAATGTTTTGAGGGGAAAACCATAAAAATCATCCAATTTTTCTTTTCAACCTCAACTAACATTTTATAAAATTAATTTGATGCTCACACACTATAGTATATATAAAGAACCAATTCAACACCAAATTTTTAACAATGTCTACCAATACATGAACCATATAAGTACCTTACCATATGAGTTATAAAGGTATGAAACATGTTTGAAAATTAATTGAAACACCTAAGAAACAATCATATTGAATTAGAAAGGAAAGATATGAAAAAACCTACCTTAATGGAATGTTAATGCAACAAAACTCAAATAGGTGGAAGAATACACTCCAAAGATCAAACCACACACCCTAGACATCATGAAAATAAATATACACATCAACCATAGCAAATAATTTTTGGAAAAAAGGGAAAACTCACAAGTAAACCATAAAAACCAAGGAAGAAGGATGTAAAGAGGAAGAATGAGGGGCCCAAACCCTAATAACCATACCTTAGAATCATTGAGATTGAACCATGGAGGGAGTATAGATAAGGAGGATAGGGTTTGAGAACCCTCTCATGTGACAAAAATGCCCCAAGAGAGGAGGGTTCAAATTGGTGATAAAATGGAGAGAGAGGCAGAAAATGGGTTTTTAATAATTTAATGATCTGTCATGATCACACGATTTGTGAGCATAGTTTTCCAAACTGTGCGCCAACTATTCGTTAGCCTCTTCCGACATAGGAACCGACTGTACATCCAACTCACATGGGTTTTCTACCATGCACAAACCATACAGTTGATTCTGGTCTCCTCCATAACATTCCACCTGGGAATCCGTGCCGAACCACACAGTTTCCAGTAACCATGTAGTTCTCATGGACATGCCAAAATCCACCCATCATTCAAAAACCCAAAACTTTTAATCGGATCGCATGCCAAACCTCAGCCAGAAATATCCAAGACCAAGAGAAGAATAAAATAAAGGAGTATCCAATGTGGGGGTGTGAGGCATACCTTTTTTTGAACAATTTCATATTTATAACACATTTAAAAAAATAGATATCATATACCCCCCAAAAATTATTTCTATTACATCAATACCTAAAATAAGAATTCTTTGGAATTATCAAAACCATTTATATATTCTATATAAAAATCCTATGAAACAGTTTTCTTCTTTAGAATCCCTAAAACCACATTTTTCTAGATGATCTTTGTTTGGGGTTTAATGTGGTGTTTAGATCTAACTCAAATGCTAGGGTTTAGCAAGTGTTCATCATCTGAATCGAGGTAAGTGGTTGAAAAGTCATATCCCATAGCATTGATGTTTTTTTATATTTTTGTGGTTTTTCTATGGTTCTTTTTTGTGTCCATTTGATTCCCTTGGTACGATTTTGTAAATTTTTTGGACAAATGATTAATCGAACCCCTCATGATACTTATAAGATACATCGATAATGATCTGACTCGGTTAAGTCTCACCCATGGTGTGTGACTCCCTGTGAGTAGGGAAGTTAATTTTTTTACAATTGAATTGTTATTATGTAGATCCTATAAAAAATATTTTGACATGTTAGCTTGTGTTATGTAATGGAACTAATGGTAATGGTGTTTAGTTGTTAATAGGGAATAATCGCTTATTTCTTATAATGTTAATGAGTCAAATGAGTAATGCATTAAAAAGGGTAATATTGTGAATTGGCTATGGAATGTGAATGAGAATGTGTAAATTAGTTAAGTCATGAGAATAATTTATTTATTAAATTAACCATGAGTTGATAATGTATTGGGTATAAAATGAGTATGGTTTGTGAATTGGTATATGCATTAAATTAGTAAAGAAGCATGTGAACTTGAATTAGTGGTATGTGTGGGCTATTGGATTTAAAGATATACACCCATGGGTTAGGTTAGACTAAGTCCCTAAACCCCACCCCATTTCATGCATGGGATAAGGAGAGGAAGGAGGCACTATGACCCGAACAGTTGCATTTTCTAAGACTCCCTAGACCTAGTATCCAAGGTATGTGTGATGTATTATTGCTAATTGTTTCCCTTAGTGAGATAAGAAACATGATTTGTCTATATATGCATAGTTTTTAATCAGAATAGACCGATGTGAAATTGATGAAAATGAATTAACCTTGAGATTAGTTATTCATATGGTTCATGTGGAATTGTTATATAATGGAACCTGGTTTACCTCTTATTTATTTCATTTTCATTTGGTACATGCATACACTATATATTTGGAATTGATATTTCGTAGACACCATTAGTGGTGGATGATTGAGTTATTCAGAAACCCTTCTCAAGCTTCCATTATGAACATTAGCAGATTTTATGGTGGTAGGTCAAGACAGGGGAAGTGCACCTATGATAGAGGATTGATTTGGAAATGGGATGTGTTGGATGTGGAATCATAATTTCTAGTCATGAATCGATTTAGGGAATCTTCTTTTTTTATTTATTTTTGGGGTTTTCTACACATTTCACAATTTGGAATGACATAGTATATTGTCACGACCCATACCCTAGGGCTCATTCTGTGACTACACTAAGCCCACCATCCAAAGGCAAGGGGTTGGTGACTAGCACCGGTAAGGCGTATCCCCAAAATAGGAAGGAATAACCTTTAAACCTTTACAAACACATGGCCAAGAACTCAAAAAGATGAAACCATGAAGAAAAAATATCGTAGAAAAAGTGTGTACTGAATGTAAGGGGCAGAAATATAAGCTCAACTAAAAGATACAACTATAAATGAAAAATAGAAATAGCTCCTACGATCATACTCCATGTATTTTACCTGAAGGGTATATACAACCCGTCTCCACAACTCTCTACGTAAGCCAGTCTACCCTGTGTACCGCCTGGTCCTCGATCACTCATGTCTTAGCCAAACAGATTGTCATCTCCCTAAGACAAAAAGAGGAGCAGGAGAAGCCCATGGAGGGGTGAGTATAAAAATTCCAAGTAGGGACCCCGAGACCCCCAAAGATCTCTTATAATTCCACAAAGAAAAACCAAAAATAATGATCTCAATCACAAAGAAAAAAGATAAAGATGTATATCAAACCAAATATACTCGACTCATCCACAAAGAAACAGAAGTCCCTATCCTCAATCCATTTTTAGGATATCCCAATAAAGCTCAAAGGGTAACTCAAGGATCAGGGGTACATGCTCCATGAACTGGCCATCCCTAATGGCACCCGTCTGAGAGATGTACTCCATCATGTACAAATCAACCATTCCTAATGAAACGTCTGAGAGGATGTGATCTATTGGGAACTTCTACTAGATTTGCATCTAGTGCCGGGTACAAGAGGTCTTGTAGTCACAGTCTTGCGCTAGAGGCAAGACCAAGGGAAACCAAGTGAAGAGGCCCACTCCTCGACACTATACCCTATAGTTGAGGGAGTTCAAACTCCCATGAATAACCCCCTCCCCATCACTACTCAGAGACAGGGGATTACTACTACAAATGTGAGGGCCGACATCCTACCCGGTAGGGGAGTAAAACTCTGGTAGTTTTTTTGATGTGGGGGACCCGTGCCCTAGTATGTCCGGGGAGTACCGACCCTAGGATTGAGGACCCTCACCTTGGTACGACAGGGGAGTACTGACTCTATGTGTGAGGAACCGCACCCTACCCGATAAGAGAGTACAATTTTGGTAGTTTGTTTTTTGAGGGGGATCTGCTCCCTAGCATGTCAGGGGAGTAACGACCCCAGTCTTTAGGACCCACACCCTGCTATGGTAGGGGAGTACCGACTCTATGTGTGAGGACCCGCACCCTACTAGGCAGAGGAGTAAAACTCTGGTGGGTTGTTCACAGAGGGGGACCCGTGCCCTTTTATATTAGGGGAGTATCGACCCCAGGCTAGAGAACCCACACCTTGTCTTGGTAGGGGAGTACCGAATATACTGTAGCACTACATAAGGAGGACCCACACCCTGGGTTGACAGGAGAGTACCTACTCCTAATATAGAGGACATGCACCCTACATGGTTGGGAGTACCTGACTCTATGTGAGTTATGTATGGAGGACCGATGCCCTAGTTCAGTAGGGGATTACTGACTCCAAAGATAGAAAAAACAATTAGATGGAAATGAACCCACACTCATGTCATAGAGAGTCCTGTCCATACCAGATAAGAGGAGTAAAGAATACTCGCACCTTGAGTCATCAATGGAGTAGCCATCCTAACTCTCACTATAAGAAACACAATAGTTTTGATCCTCCAGTTATCGGTCTTACCTCAACCTCCATGAACATCCACAAGGAAGTAACTTGATGATCCATCATGTCATAAGGGTTCAAACACAATAGACGGTGTGTCAATCAGACACCCAGTCTGCAAGCTATAGGCATTTTAGTGCCGAGGGCCCGGTTGGATTCGAGTATGATCCAACCCATCCGATATCCAAAATTCTTCAAAAGTGACGTGTATTATTTCAAATAAAACATCTCGCTCCAAGGATCCTATTGCCGCAGACGGTTCATCAAACGGACGTCCGGTTTGCAAGATACATCCATTTAAACAGAAATGGGTCGGAGAGGGGTCTGGGTCCAATGTGACCCAGTCAAACCAACCATGTTTGGGTTTGACCTGGCCCAGATGGAACTGGACTGGGTCAGCCTAGTTGGGCTGGGCGGCGACATGCTCAGCTTGCTAGGCTGCGGACCAGCCCGGCCCGCCGGCTGGGAGCGACCTGCTGGTTGGCGCGACCCACGTGGGGGTTACGCGGTCCGCCTCTTGAATGGATCAAAGTACAGTTTGGTTTATTAAAGGGTGGAACCTAGTGGCGCCACCTCATCACCTGCAGGACCCACAGGGAGTAGGTCCCCTGCATCGTCGTGGCGTGAGATGGCGGGCTGCCTCCACCTCTATGGTCTGCTGCTGCCGGCCGCCTGTCTAGCCACCACATCACCACTCTTCCACTAGGGTCGACAGTTGTCAGCTGTTTCCCTCATCCGCCATCAACAATTGCAGGTACCACGGCATCGGTGCCACGCAGATGCTTCTTTTGCGTGCCACAAAGTGATCTCTAGTTGTACGTTCTTCCTTCTGAACATTCCTACAGTCCTCCCAGGATGCCTATGTCGTTGCACGCCTCTTGGTTTTAAGGTTTCGTGAAGTTGGAACAACCCATATCTGAAGAACATAATGAAAAATATAGCAGCGGAGGGTCTGGGCCTTGTTCGTTTGGCCTGCTCCCTCCAAATTAACATCATAACAAGAGGGAGTAATTTATACATCATATTAAAATAATGATAAAACTAATTGAAATTCCCTACAACGACCACCAACACTTTCAAAAATGAGTAGAATAATTGTGTAAAATTCATGAATTAAAAGACAACCCCTACCTCGAGATTCTTTGGATATGTAGCGGTGGTGGAAGAAGATTCTGTGTTCGATGAAGATGCCGACATTCATTAATCCCGGTCCATTATTTCTCAAGCTTTCGTCTCTGTTGATGGAAGGTGTCGGTCACTTCACCAGAGGTTCCTTACTTGATGAAGCCGTTCTAAAAACATTACCCCGAGCCCCATTTAAATAGTGTGGGGGAAAGTGTGAGTAACACACCGAGGAATTAATGAGGTTTATTAATTGACATATATAATGCACCGCATTAATTGAATGAGGGTTGGTTACACAACCAAAGTGTAACCGAGCAGTTAATATCAAATATTAAATGTATGACTACCTCAGTGGTCCCCACCACCACTACTTAAGAGGTGGAAGGATTAAATAATTTTTTTTTATTTTATTAATTCTTAATATTCAAATAAACTAACATTTTTACCCAACCTAATAGGGTTGAAGTGAAGCCTCCATTAAGAAAATCCATACCCGGTGAGTTCAATGGTGTGCTCAGATTTAAATTCTGAGCAGCAGTTCAAAAGATAGAAATTGCCACACGCACGTTTACTGAACCTATCTTAAAAAAGTTCAAAAAACTATTAATAGTCACCCTCGACCCATTCCGGCCATAGTTAGGCTTATCTTATGTTAAAAACACACCTACGAGCTCAACAGTACTCTCAGATTTCTAATCCGAGTTACTTTTTAGGTGTTATAATCATTTGATAAATAAATTAAATTTTTTGAATTACTTTATTTATGGTTTTTCCATTTTCAGGTTTTCTCACTAGAGGCATCCACCGATTAAACTTAA
Source organism: Viscum album (assembly GCA_963277665.1). NCBI lineage: Eukaryota > Viridiplantae > Streptophyta > Magnoliopsida > Santalales > Viscaceae > Viscum > Viscum album. Next base: position 1,809,266,405 of record OY728160.1, read on the forward strand.
GTCATGAATAGGGTAAAACCTCTATCCAGAACACAATGGTTCCCTCATATTTCTGATCTGGGAAACCATTTAAGAGTTATTCCACATTTTCAGGAAAACTACTCATGAACGCTATTTTATACTTAACACTTTTTCGACGTATCATTACGGGCACTCTGGACCTTAGAGTCATGTGCCATTAGATTTTTCATTCTTGTAATAATCCTAAATAAATAAAAAAACTTACAAAATTTCTGGGTCATTACATTCTCCACACCATAGGGCTTTTCGCCATCAAAAACCAAAATAAAGGAAAATCAATCAAATGAGAGTACTGAGCACGAATCTGACCCTTCCGCTCCCATGTGCTCTCCTAAAGGTTCCCGTACTACCACAGAATTTGCACTAGAGGGTTAGACTATCCACAAAGGGCTCTATCCTATTGATCCAATATCTCCACTGGGAACTTCGTAAAAGTCACCCCATCATCAAAGTCCAACTCTCCCTAGTTGATAATGTGCGATGGATCATGAACGCATCTACTCAGTTGTGACACATGGAAAAAAATATGCACTCGGTTCATCTGTGTGAGAAAAGTTAGGTTGTAATCCACCTCTCCATCTTTGATGAGAATCTAGAAATGTTCGATGAACATCAGATATAGCTTTCCTCCACGACCGAATCTCTGCAATCCTCATTGGGGTGAGACCTGTTGGAAGATATGGTCTCCCTCATTGATCTCTAAGGATCCATGTGTCCTTTTGGCATAAGGCTTTTTCTAAATCTCTGAAGTATTCATCCCTAGCCACCAGTACTGATGTTAGAGGTCCCGGTACCTCTTCGCCACACCAGGATGTACCACCTATGGGAAAACATGGAACTCTCCCAAAACCTCCTCTTGTAGTGTCAATGGTACCATGGTGTGTCCTTTGAGAAGGATGATGTTCTCCCCACCTTCAGAAAATCCTTTAGGAATCTTTCTTAAGGATATCTGAGCAAGTCCGGCCTCGCAGTTTACATCCCCATGTTGTGCCTCCCGAACATGCTGAAGGTGTGGGGGTGTGACAGGTATAAAATAGAGGTAATCTACTCCTTCAATATCCACAAAGGGTTTATGTAACATGGATAATTGCTTTGTCACATTACTATGTAGCTGTAAACCAGACCTCCTGTGGAGTGCATCTGCCACCACATCCCCCTTCAAAACTCTCATCCCCCGAGGCTCTACAGGAGCCACCCAATAAGCAGTTGTAGATAGTGGTTCCGTCACCAGGTACAAGAAAATGTAGAAGTCCCTCCCCCTGTAGGGAGGTAATTCTGGAAACATCTTTTGAAAAGATGATCCCACAGTCTACCACTACTGTTGGGAACTGAAAACTGAAAACTCTTGTTTCCATGAGAGTAAGGCTGGCCGACTCAAGAGTGACCAGCTGCACCCTCCTATGCACGCGTTTATCCCATGCTGCCTAGGTTTCCTTTTCCTCCAACCAAGGAAAACCCCATTCCAATGATATAGATATAACACAACATTTTTGCCTAAAACAGTCATTCTGAGCATGAGTTGTGGATGACCAGCTCATACCCAAACTAACATTATAAGGCCTCGATGCTTCCATCAAGAGGTTCCAACTGAAACTCTCACCTCAAGGGCCAGATCACACAATGAGTTTCAGTGTGATTATAGAATCTCCTCCAAAAGGTATCACAAGACGTAAGGGTCAAGTCAACGGTTTAACTGGAAACTATAGGTCTTGAACGGGATTCTTGACAAGAAGGAAAGATTAATACCTATGTCTATTAATACAACAGCTAGTAGTAGACATGGAACGCACCTCTAATCATTCTTGGAGCCCTTGGGTCACACTCCTTGACCGCATGCAGCTAATCCCTTCCCCTTTCCTCTAGCTCCCTAAGCCTAGTGGGGACCACATTATGGTTGTGGTTGTAATATGTCAAAATGTATACCACCTCATACTACTCCCTTAGCTCCTCTTCCATGTCTGCTTCCCTATAGATTCATATATCCCTAAACACATCTTTCTTGAAGGTCCAAGCCCTAAAGCACTAGTCGTATCATATTCACTGAGTACCTAGATTGGTTGGTACACCTCGATGAATACTTTTCTACCGAAATGTCATCCTGCTGAAGTTATAGAAGCTATTGGGAACACTTATCCCTTATCTTTTATGGAAATAGACACCCTTCTATGAGGAAGCTTCTCAAGATCTATCCATGGAAAAAGTCACCTCATCGTATGATAGGGGTATTCTAAACCTTGTCTTCACCCTATAAATCCACATAGAATGCTCACTTCCAGGACCACCATCTGATATAATGGTTCCCTAGCTAGATGGAAACTCAATCACCACATCAAGCTAGTCCTTATCCACCTCTGAGTCAGGATCACCTTGTATCCTGTGGGGTATCTATCACTGAAACTCGTGTAAGGCAATGAGAATATAAGTGTCCTCTACTGGTAGTGCCGGTAGTAAATGTAGATCAGCGGGTAGTGGTATCGTTGGGACACCACCTAAAGGTACCTATCTTGGGAAACAATCCTTATACTAAAGCCTCATCACACTATGGACCTTTTCATGGTCACACATTGTAATCCTGGTCGGATATCTGCATAGAAAAATCTTGAAAGAGAATCAAGATGAACCACAATAAATAAGTTATACCTGGTGAGATGTCTCAAAAGAGATAAAAAAACAATTTCAAAACACACGCAATCAGTGTTTTCTTGCATCGAGTCAAAAATCAGAATTCAGGGTACGGGTTTATGTATACGTTGGCCGTTGCACCAAAACTGGAATCCATGAGATGAAAAAAAACACTCAATACACATTACACTACTGCTCCATTGGAAAGATCAGAGTCCTAGTTCTTCAGTAGAACTGACTCCTTTGATACAACTTTGTCATGACCCGTCCCCCGGGGCTCGACCCTGACTACCCCAAACCCACCATCCATAGATTAGGGGTTGGCGACTAGCACCAGTATGGAATGTCCAAAAAATGGGAAGGCATAACATTTAAACATGTACAAAAACATATCCAAGAATTAAACAAGATGCAACCACAATGTAAAATTGTAGTAGAACAAGTGTGTACTGAAATTAAGGGGTCGTAATAGAAGCACAATTGAACGATACAACTACAACTGAAAAACAGAAAAATATCCAGTGATCATCCACTAGGTATCCTATATAAGGGTTGGTATAGCTCATCTCCACAGCTCTCCATGTCAGACATTCTCCCCAGTTTATGGCCATGTTCTGTCTCCCTCAATTCTCATCCAAGCTGCTAGTCATCTTCATAAGACACAATGAGGTGTGGGCGAAGCCCGTGCATGGTTGAGTTTAAAAAAACACAGTAGGGACCCCGAACCCCTAAAGGTCTCACCGAATTCCACAATAAAAAAACAAAAAGCATGAACTCAATGAAAAATAAAAAAATAAAAAGACACAGCTCAAACAAGATATAATTTTCTCTTCCACAGTGAAACAAAAGGCCCTGACCTTAATCCATTTCATGGATTTCCAAAGAAAACTCAAAGCATAACTCAAGTATTAGGAGTACATGCTCCATGAACTGGCCATCCCTGATGTAACCTGTTTGAGAGATGTAGTCTATTAGGTATAACTCAACCATTCCTAATGGAAGGTCTGAGAGGACATGCTCTATTGAGAAATTCTGCTAGAACTACCTCTAGTGCCCGGTACAAGAGGTCTCACAGGCAAAGTCTTGCACTCGAGGCACAACCATGGGAAACCAAGTGAATTAGACCACTCCTCGACACTGTTTCCTATAGTTGAGGGAGCTACAACTCCCCTGAAGAACCCACTCCCCATCACCACTCGGAGATGAGGGAGTACAACTCCATATGTGAGGACCCGCACCCTACCCATTAGGGGAGTAAAACATTGGTAGTTTGTTTTCAATTGTGCACCAACACCCTAGTATGTCAATGGAGTACTGACCCCAAGCTAGAGGACCCACACACTAGCATGGTAGGGGAGTACCGACTCTATGTGTGAGGACCCGCACCGTACCCGGTAGGGGAGTACCAACTCTATGTGTGAGGACCCACACCCTACCTAGTAGCGAAGTAAAACATTGGTAGTTTTTGCGTTGTGGGGGACCCACCCCCTAGAATTTCAGGGTAGTACAAACCATAGGATAGAGGACCAACACCCTATCATGATAGGGGAGTACCGACTCTATGTGTGAGGACCCACACCCCACCTGGTAGGGGACTACTACACTAGTGGTTTGTTCATTATGGGGGACCCGCACCGTAGAATGTCAGAGGAGTACTGACACCAGGCTAGAGGACCCACAGCCTGGCATGGAAGAGGAGTACTGACTCTACTGTATCACTGTATAAAGAGGATCCACACCCTGGGTTGATAGGGGATTTCCTACTCCAAAAAAGAGGACCCACACCCTACTCGGTAGGGGAGTAATTGACTCTTAATTAGTTAAGTATAGAGGACCCGCAACCCAATCCAATAGGGGAGTACTGACTAAAATGATTGAAAAACCAATATTAGGGAAATGAACCCACACTCATGACGTGCAGAGTCTCGTCCCTACCAGAGTAGAGGAGTAAGGAATACCCGCACCTCGAGTCATAAAGGGATTATCCATCCTAACACTCAATATAAAAAACACCATGTTTCTAATCTTCTGGATATTGGTCATAGATCAACCACTACTAAGTTCCACAAGTAATTAACATGATGATCCATCATGTCATAAGGGTTTCAACGTAATATACAATGCGTCAACCGGACAACCGGTCAGTAATCTATATTCATTTTAGTACCGAGGGCCTGATTGGATTCGAGTGTGATCTAACCAAGACAAACCCCAACATTATCCGAAAGTCATATGGAATGTCTCAAAAGTATTGTATCTCTCCAAAGACCCCAACGTCATTGATAGTATGTCAAACGAATGTCTGGTTTGCAAGATATGACCTTGAAGCATAATTAGGCCCGAGAGGGGTCTGAGTGCGATTCGACCCGGTCAGACCGACCCAACCTGACCTGACCCGGCATGGGTCGACCCAACCCAGTCTGGGACTGACCGGACCCTACCTAAATCAGCTGGGGCTGTGGACCATCCTGGCCCGCCGGCTGAGCGCCGCCAACTGGGCAGTTTGGCCCGCTAACTGGAGTGACCTATGTGGGGGTCACACGGTCCACCAATCAAATGACATAATAATCCATTCGGTTTATTAAGGGTTAGAGCTAGGTGCTGCCGCCTCATCACCCATGGTACCCACATGGAGAGGGTCCCCTATATTGCCATGGATCCCTTTAGCATGACACACTGCCTCCACCTCCGCGGTCGGCTGCTTCCGGCCGCCTGTCCGACCCCTGCGTCGCCAAGAAGCGCCCCTCTTCCACCTTGGATGACGGTTTCCAGCTACCACAATCATCCTCTAGCACTGATCACCATCGTCACCACACCGATGTTTCTTTAGGGGGGCACCGGGTGATCTCCAGTGGTCCATTCTTCCTTCTAGACGCACCTACGATCCTTCCGAGATGCCGCTATCATTGTGCGCCTCTCGGTTTCAAGGTTCTGTCATATTGGGACAAACTGACTCCAAAAAATATAGCGAAAAATAAAGTGGTAGAGGGTCTGGGCTGTGGTCGTTTGGCCCGCTCCCTCCGCATTAGCATCATAACAAGACGGAGTAATTTATACACGATATTAAAATAATGATAAACCCCAATAAAATCCCCCGCAACGACCAACTGCAAATTCATGAATGCGTAGATTAATCATGGGAAATTCTTGAATTAAAAGAATACCCCTACCTAAGGATTCTTTGGAGATGTAGCGGTGGTGAAAAAAGAGTCCATGTTCAATGAAAACGCCGACATTCATCGATCATGGTTTGTTACCACCTGAGCTTCTATCTCTGTCAGAGGAATGTGACACATCACTTCACTAGAGGTTCCTTGCTTGATGGAGCCGTGCCAAAAAAATCTACCCCGAGACCCTTTTAAAAAATGGGGTAGGGGTGAGTAACGCACCAAGAAAAAAACGAGGTTAATTAATGACATAATTAATGTGCCACATTAATAGTACGAGGGGTGGTTACACAACCAAAGTGAAACCATGCATTTAATATACCATATTAAATTCTTGAATACCTCCGTGGTCCCTACCACCACCACTCAAGAGGTTTTTGGCTAAAATAAAATAAAATATTGTTATTTTATTAATTCTTACAAAAACGAAATTTTTCACTGGACCAACTGGTGTCGAAGTGAATCCTCCCTTAAGAAAATCCCATCACCGTGAGTTCAATGGTGCCCTTAGATTTCAATTCTGAGCACTAGTTGAAAAGATATAGATTTTTTCCCGCATGTTTACTCAATGTACCTTAAAAAAAGTTCAAAAAATAATTAACAGTCACCCTTGACCCATGCCGGTCGATGCTAGGCTCTTCCTAAGAGAAACAAACCCTCATAAACTCAGAGGTACTCTCATATTTCCCATCCGAGTTACCATTTAGGAGTAATAATCATTTGAAAAAAAAAAAATTTTATTTTATTTTACTTATGGTTATGAAATTTTCAGGTTTTCTCACTTGAGGACTACGCTAACTAAACTTAAGTTGCACCTAGGGTAAAACCTCCATCCTGAACATAATCATGCCCTTGTATTTCTGAATCGGGCACCCATTTAAGAGTTATTACACCTTTCTAGGAAAACTACTCACACACACTATTTTAAACAAAACACTTTTTCAACGGATCATTCTGGGAACTCCGGGACTTGGAATCATGTGCCGTTAGATTTTGTGGTCTCATAATAATCCCAAATAAATAAAACAATTTCTGGAAGTTCTGGGTTTTTACAAATATTTACACTTTGTTGAGGTTTTGTACTTATTTTTTTGAATTTTTTGGAAATTAATGCTTATTGTCTATTATTTTTTCTATTTCCATTATTTTTATTGGTATCTAATGTGAAATGATCTGATAAGGAATTTATATTTTCCTTATATGATATACTAGACCCTCGCTGCTAGTCAAATAACTCTGGAATATGGGGATGTGTTCCTAAGGTCCTGTGGTGACCTGGATTGGCGTTCATTTTTAGTGACATCCATGCTGGGGACATTAAAAAGTTGTATCAATTTCTTTATTTTCATTTTTCTAAAAATTTGGAGATGGTAGAAGGGATATATGGTCTTGTTTCACTCTTCACATTGAGCACATTCTTAGTAGTAGCTAACACATGTACATGGGAATACATAAGTAATCAGGGTGGGATTGTATTTCATAATGTGTACTGTTATAGTTTATTGTCATTTTAGAATTCTGCAATAAAATTTTTGGGTGATGTGACTTTTTTTTATGATACTTTGATCTTGTTCATAATGGAATAAGTTTGGGCACTCTTGTACCATTTTTAGGATTTAAGGGATTAAAATTCCATGCATCATAGTAGGAACACACGAGAAAGAGGTGTGGGGAAAGAGGTATACAATGATTTTCATTTCCATCAAAAATTGAATAAAATGGGGTTTTAATAAAGATGATGTGAATTGGTTAATAGAAATAGTGTAATAGAATGGTTAATGAATAGTTCCTAACCAAATGTCATAAATAATTTTAAATCTTGTTGTGACAAGTTGGAATGATAGATATGTGAAAAAAAGAGAAATATTTATTTTATGGAAGTGAATATAGAAAAATGGGTGTTAAATGAAATTAATTATAGCTGTGTAGTTAGTTTACCCCATGTTGACCGTGTCCCACAATCGGGATAACTAAGGGAAGCGATAGAGAAGTGACTATTTATCTTGGAATAGTGTATGTAGGATAAATTTCTTATGGATCATGGAGATCATTATTTATGAAAGTTGTCGATGCTTTTTGATAAGTTAGGTGAGATGTGTATTTGGAATTGTAGAGAAATCACACCATGACAACATGTTATAGTTGTGAGATTAGAGGATATTGTCTAGAATAATCCTGTAGAAGTGGTGAAGAAAACCAAAGTGAACCATGGTAATAAATGAGAGGATAATTTAAATGGGTACATTAAGAATCATATGCTAAAGATTTAATGGGACCTAGGGAGGGTTTTTCTGAGTATATTTGAGCTGACTTGGAGATTTTAGTAGAAATACCATCCAAATTTTTATAGATAGGGTGGACCTGAGGAAGCTGAGTTCTATATAAAGTATATATAGAAGAATTTTGATCACATAGAGACACCTCTAAGGAATAGAGTCAAGTAGGTGACTTGTTTAAATGAAAGAAAAGGACTAGGTGGATATTTTGGTTCAAACCTAGAATAAATAGAGTATGTTGTGGAAGGGTTCTAGGAAAATTTTAAAAAATATTTCTATCTAGAGGCCTTGAGATAGTAGAGGGAATCATAGTTTATCAGTTCGAAATAGAAGGATATGGTAGTGATGGATTATGTTTAATAATTTAAGACATTAAATTCATTGTCACCCTATTGGAAGAGGATGGCGTCGTTATGGAGAGACTCTTTCAAGGAAAACATAGAAATGAGATCATATACCTGGTGAATATATTTCATTTAATGTTGTTTAATGAGGTTATGGATCAGGCCCTTATATCATAACTGAATGTAAGGGAGAATTATAGATGTGAGAATGTGGTTACTATTGGGTGATCCAATGGTGGGACTTAAAAAGTTAGGATGTGTTTCTTTGAGTGTCTTCAACAGGGTGATAGAGTGAAGAGTAGTTAGAAATAGAACCAACCTCTCAGGGTGGTGGCCATGTGTTTTTTTATTAGTGAGGAAGGCCATGAGACATGCATGGTCAGTGAACCAGACCACATGTTGAGTGTCAAGCTTATGACATGATGGGGAATGTTTCGATGTTATATAGGAACTCATGATAGTTGGTCACTAATAGTGGCCAATGTCTAGTATAGAGAGTATACAGGGATAGAGTTCCCTGTATCAGGTAGGCAGTTGGAGCTCCACCGACCATAACAATTGGGGTAGATGATGTGGTGTTCTAGGATAATGGTGTCCTCATTCATAGGTAGTGAAAACACTAAGATCTTATAATTTATCCCATGGAATAGGGTCGTGTCAACTTCATGAAGTTCAAAAAATATAGATTGGGGTTCAGGCCAGAAATTTGATCGTTCAAGTTATGATTATTCTAGCTTCCACACATGCTAGTTCTTTATTTGAAACATGTGCCATTAATTTTTTTTATATTACCTATGTATGAGTATGTTGGAACTAGTGGTGGAACATGTGTGTGGGGGTTATCTCCATTTATAAACTATTAGGTGTGTGATTATATAATATCTGATCATGTATGAGGTGTTCTCTTGAGGTTTGGGGGTTCAATTTTCTATGGGTCTTTTTTGTGCTTGAAATGTGTCGTTTTGATATAACGTTGGGTATGGGTTGGATAGTGTTTTACTAGACCCATATAGAATGTTACTAATTTGGGGTAACATTAATGTCCCTGTAGGAGAATAAATTTGTTAAATACGGGGAATGGGAAATCTGAGTAGGCTGAGGAGGTCCACTCAGACCGAAGTTGGGTACGATCACATCCCAAGTGGTTTTTCTTATTCTTATGATGGGAAAATAGAGCCACTTTTCTTTCCTTTTATGGTGGATCAGTTTCAGCATTTGTTTCATAAATAATTCATGGGGTTTCCACCTAAGAGAAATGTTGAGTTGATGATAGTGCTACTACCACGGGAAAAATAAGTTTTTGTTACAAAACATAGAATGGAAATGGAATAACTCTAGGAACATAAAGATCTGTTAGTGGAATTAGAGAAAAAGGGGTTTATTTATCCACATATGCCACCTTAAGAATCTCCAATACTATTTTACAAAATATAAGATATGTTTTTTTGTTGTGTGTCAATTATAGAAACTTAATTTAGAGGATAGTTAAGAAATGATACCATCTTCTATGAATCAATAAACATTTTTTCCAACTTAGAGATGATTAACTATTATCCAAAATTGACTTTAGATCAGGGTATCATTAGTTAAGTTTTAGAACCTATAATATTCCATAGTATTGATTTAAGAGAAATTATGGATTTTAAGAGTATGTTGTGATGTCATTCGGGTTGAACCATTCTACAACAGTGTTTATATCCCAAATTAACCTAATCATTCACCTATAATTAGATCAGTACATAGTCATTTTTTAGATGACATCTATGTGCAATCCAACACTCATGATGACCATTCCAAACATTTATAAATCATCTTGATTACACTAAGATATAATAGGTTATACTTCATACTAATCATATTTCATTTCTGGGTTGACAAGGTACGTTTCCTGGGTAACATCATCTATGAGGATGGTGTGTTAGTTGACCCAATCTTGGGAGCATCCAAATATTTGTTTTTGATATTAATTGTTTTCTGGGTTTATAGATCTATTACTAAGGGTTAATTAAATTATTATCCCAATTTTAGACCCCATTTTTAGGATTAACAAAGAATGAAAAAAAATTTAAATGGTTTGGGGCCTTTGAGGATGCCTTGTTGGAGGTAAAGAAGAGGGTAACTACTACATAGATGTTTATTCCGGCCAAGCCAGGTATAGAGTATACCTTGTTTTGTGATGAATATTGCATTGGTTTTGGGGTACTGTTAATGAATAATGAATGTGTTGTGGCATTAGGGTCCCAAAATAAAAGTCATCATGAATGAAATTACCGTACACATGATTTTGAGATGGCTGTGGCTGTTTACACATTAAAGTGTTAGAAGAATTACTTGTTGGGAGAGGGGTTTACTATATATAATGATCATAAAATGATTATGAATATATTCTTCCAATGTGATTCTAATCCTCATCTATGATAATGGGTTGAGTATATATAGTGTTTCAATTTCAAATTGGTGTATACACTGGGAATATAGAACATGGTTGCAGATGCTTTAAACTAGAAGTCTGAAAACCAGGAAGTTTAGGAATCTAGTTCTTGGTGGATGATGATGGAATTATTTTTCAAAGAAGCATATATAAGTATTGGATGAGAAAAAGATGATAAGCCTTATATCTATAGATATCAAGTCCACCATTTTGAGTAGTATTGAGGAGAGGAAGTATGGGGATCATGAGGGTTTATCTTTTAGAGAAATTCATAAAGGTGGGGAGTCACATTATAGTTGGACTATCGGTAATGATGAGATCATCTATGTTTTTTATATTATTGTCATACCTATATATAAGTGGTAAGAGTTTATGTGTTAGTTTCAAGAATTGAAGTGGGCAGTTTACCCTACTTTGAATAAAATTTATCTGGACAATCAAAAGCAGAATTGGTGCCCAAGGATGAAGAAACAAGTTTCATGTTTTGAGACCTAATGTTATACATATTAGTAGGTGAAGGCCAAGAATTAGAGACTGATTGGTCGATTACAACCCATTCCCATTCCACAATGGAAATGGGATGACGCAATGATTGATTTTGTGGTTGGTCTTTTGAGGATGCCTCAAATGAATGATGAAATATGGTTAGTTTTGGATTGTATAACCAAGGTTTAAGATTTCTTACCAATTAGAGAGACATTAAACATTTACCAGCTGGTAGTGTTGTATGTTTAGTAGATAGTATGGTTTGAAGGAGTACTAAAGACAATTTTTTTAGATCATGATCCACGTTTTACTTCAAACATCAGGGAATGATTATATAAAGAACTTGGTACCCATGTTTTTTTGAGTATGGATTTTCATTCATAGAAGGATAGAAAATTAGAGTATACTTTTCAAGTGATAGGGGACACGCTGATGTCACATGTCTAAGAGTTTCGTGAATCTTGGGAGAAGAACATTTCATTTTTGAGTCCACTTATAAAAAGAACTCCCCAGAAATGATAGGATATCACACTATTTATAGAACTCTATGGTAGGTAATATAGTTTTCCAATGTGTTAGATGGTTCTAAGGGAATCATAGTTGTTGGGACCGAGTCTCATGCCAGATACATCTGAAAAAGTTCAGTTGATTTGGAAGCACATATATACGGCTCAGAGTTAGCAGAAGTCATATGTGGATCGACATTGTAGATATCTTGATTTTATAATGAGTGATCATGAGTTTAATCTTTTGTCTTCAAGGTAGGTCACCATCGAATCTAGAAAAATAGCATGCTCTCATCTAGGTAATTTGGGATGTTTTAGATTGTGGGGGATGATCGGGCTAGTTTCATACCAACTAGCACTTCCATAGTACTAAAGTGGTATTCATGATGTTTTCACATGTCATAACTTTAGTAGTATCACCTTGACCCTTGTCATTTTATTGATGTTGATGATGATTAGCTTGAGGTGGATGCATCTTTTGAGGTTCAACCAATTCGTATTGTGGATGATAATGAGAATGTCTTGTGAGGAATGATTGTGCCTTTGGTTTGAGTTTTTTGGAATCATGGTAATGTTTATTAAGAAACATAGGATATGAAGATAGATATGCGGGGTGAGTAGACTTATATTTTTACCTTGTAATCTTAGTGATGCTTGGGGGAGTTTCTTGGGAATAAGACATTATATGGTGGGGAGGTTTTAAGATCCAATACATCTATGGGGTGTATTTTTTATTAAATCCAAGTAAATAAATCTTTTATATGATTATTTAAATATTTCCCGAGTCTATATTGAGTCTTAGGGGTGTTCTGAGGTTTTGGGACATGAAAGAAGGGAGAATTGATTCATCCATTTCATGTTGCACCATTGCCAGACAATTTTCAGTAAACATTCACACTAATCATTTTTTCTTATTGGAGGGGTGAATAGTTTGAATAAAACCATGCATGGGTTAATAAAAAATAACTCAGGACTGGATAGAGTCATCCCTCATGGATAGTGCATGGTGTATCAAAATGAGTGAGACTCCCAGGTTATCATTTTACATGTCCCCCTCTTGGATAGAGGGTGGAAAAAACTTAATGAATAATTTATCCAACCATATAGAAAAACCATGCAGCCATTCAAAAGATGGAATTTTCATTTTTTTCCTCCCATGTATTATGTTTTATTACTCAACATTGACCTCCATTCATACTCTTTCAACCCTGATGACGATCCAAAATGCCCTTATCTTCCCAAGGATCAGTGTCCATCATTTCTATGTTGTTTTGAGAGCTGTTGGATTCAAGTTGAATCTATGGGTGACTCAAAAACTCATATATATTTATTTTTCGGTTTTCCTACACTTATCAATATATGAAATGACATAGAATATTTACTATTGGTTTTGGGTTTGTTCCCGATTTTAGGAATTTTTTGGTAATTAATTCTTATTGTCTATTTTTGATTATGTTTTTGTTATTTATAGTTGTCATATGATGTTACATTACCTAAAAAAGATGTTATAGTCTTCCCATATGATCTATTAGATCCTCACTGCTAGTTGATAGCCTCTAGTGTATGAAGAGGTTCACCTGAGGTAAACTCACGACATAGATCGGGGGCATCAGTTCAGTGGATTGCAAGATGGGGACATTACATCCATTCTTATATACGGTAGAATGTTTTACAATACTATCAAATATGACTCTTTGAATATTTAGGGTACAACTATTTTTTCAATCCTGTATATGGGTTATCCACACAAAATTACTATAATATTAGTATAGTTAGGAGTTTCTAGCCAACTATAAAAAAATAATACACCATGAATAAGGAAAATAACTATTTTGGTAGTCTGATTACTTTCATATGGAATAAAAGATAATCCAAGGGAATTTAATAGTTTTCATAACCCATAAATAACGAGGGATGTTTTAACAAGTTTCTCTTTTAAGAAAACATAGTATATAGTATTTTAAAGTGGATTTAATATTTTTATCATATTTCATGTATTCCATTTACATTTATTCATGATTATAAATGATTTAGTTTGAAATCCAATTCTTCAAAAATATCAATATGTTCAAAAATATTTTATGTATTACGCTTTATAGAGCAGATAATATGATCCTCTAACCCAAATTAGAATACAATTATATTAATAGATGTTGAAATTAATCCCATGTATTAGGTACATGAATCCTATTCAAATAATGTTTTTAAATCATTTGAAATTAATAATCCCCAAAAATATGATTCTTAGTGTGATAGATAAAAAACTCTAATTTTTAAATGTTAAGGTATAATCCTCTAGTTCAAAGATTTGTCTTACCCAAAGTCCCTCTACACAATGATACAATACTAATAATACATCTCAATTTGATAAATACTATAGAACCTAATATATATAAAATATAATTAACCTTCCAAAAGATTATCATAACCCAGTATAGAAAAAATACATGGTAAAAGAAAACTAAATTAATTCATATCCTAGGAATGTATCTACAAAAATTATAATAAATCTATTTATGAAATAATTTTTTTAACATAGACTAAATAATTTAGTTAATAATAATATAATAATTTTATATCTATTAACAAAGAATATAATAATTTAAATAAATTAACAATTCATATATTAAAACATGAGGTAGTCTGTTAAAGAAAAATTCATAAATGAGGAAATTGTATAAATATTTTAATTTATATATTTTTTTATTGATAATAACTATTTATGTAAACATAATCATTTTATATTTTCATTTAATTTGAAATCCATAATATTATCTATTATAGGGTTTATTACCAAAATAAATGATATTGAAAGAAATATAATATTTTTAAATATCACATATTTATTATTATTTAAACTACCATATTATAAATTATCAAAACATATTTTGAGGAGGTTTAAATTATTTCTAAAATGAGTCCTCCTAATTTGAACATTTTGAATTAATATATTTTGAAAAATTCATACTCAAAATATAAATCCCTTAAATTTACACATTATTTTGTAATTTATAATAATTTTCAAAATGAAAGATATAATTTTTATATAAAAACTTTATATCCAAACCTTAAGTCATTAAATATAAATATAATATTTTATTTTAATATTAAATTTTAATATTTATAGATAACTAATTAGTAAATATTTTTCTCAAATATTTTTTTATTTAATGAAAGTAATTTGTTTATTTATTAATTTATAAATTTGTTTTATTAATTTAGACATATCCTTCAATAACGTATTCCATGAAATATAAACTATTTATAAACTATTTTAAATTATCATATAATTTAAATTTTAATAAACTATGTTTGAGTGGTTATGAAATATTCATAATCAAATATGTTTCTCAAATAATTTATGATAATTCGTTAAATATTTACACAGCTCTAGGGGAATCCCCAAGGAAGATATAAAGGATGTAAAATCCATGATATTTTGAGCTATTTAGTGATCCACCTGCTAATATTACCATTTCTCAATTTTTAATTCTCACTTTTTGCAGTGAGACTTATCATCAGAGTGATTGGGTCCTATCTAAGTTTCTGGGTTATTTAGTTTCAACCCTTAAATACACATTATATGAAGGATTATAATGGGTTTCTCTTATGGATATTAAATAGGAATTTCGGTGGGAAATAACATAAGAATCATAATTGTAAGGTGTATAAATTGTTCATAATTTCCTTTTTATTCATGGTTTTATTTTTCAATCATGGTAGATCTTATATTTTTGAATTCTATTTAATTTTTTGTAATTTTATATTTGAAAAATCATTTTATTATCAACATAAAGTATAGAAGTACGTTTCTTACTATTGTTTATATTGATTCAACCATCATGCTTCATTAACATTGGACTAATTTTTTTGTGCATTTTTTATGTTCAAACCAATTTTTATAAACTCATCACACCTTTTATGTGGGATTGTGTGAAACACACAAACATGATTCTTTCCTAACATTGAATAGAGATAGATAAACAATTTTCTAAGATATAATGAGCTAACAAAGTTCACCCAATAAAAATTTGAAAAAAATTAGTTTCTTTCAGGTTTACATATGAGTGAAGTTTCATAATTTAATCATATAAAATTTAATTTTTTCAACTAATGAAAAATAATAATTCTGGGTAATGTTTTATATGAACTATTTTTTCTTGAAAAAATCAGTTGAAAACGTATAGGATCGTTGGGGCCCTATAATTTTAGATTAAAGTGGACCAAAAGATGTATATAATGTTCATAATATTGTTCATATAACGTGGAAACCTATCCAAGTGTCATCCAAAAGGTTGGGTTTAAAAAATTATAGGAAGATCAAAGTTGAATTTAAGTCATGTGAAATAATTTTCCATAATTGAAAAGTACCTTGATAAAGAGAAATAATTCATGAAATAATTCATTTGACTTTTCCATATTAATATTTTGAATGTAATGAGTTTCAAAAAGGTTTGAATAATTCATTAAAATCTTAGTTTCACTATCTTGGAACTTATAGATGGTATTTTTCATGAATATTATGGATTATGGGTGAAAATCATTGAAATTGGAAACATGTTTTTCAAGTGTGAAATGTTATGTGAAGGTTCATTCATAAGGGGAAAGTTTTATGGTGCAATGAAAACACCTATAATAGGACACTACCACCTTATTTAGTTAAAAATGTATAAAGGCCTATATAATTCATATATAAATATTATATTTTAATTGATATGTATTCAATACATTACACTACGATCCATGTGAGAACCGTACTATGTTACTATCTTTAGAAAGATGGATACAATGAAAATACATCATAAACGGTCTACAACGTATCCTACAATTTTTATTATAATTAGAATCCTTCAAAGACACATTATAGTTAAATATTTTCTTCAAATCCCAGGTAAAATAAAACATAACAAAGGGCAATCAAATATTCCCAATAACAGTATGAATGGTTGATATCAATGACCATTTACCCATAACATGAGAATAATGGGTATACGAACATGATAATAATTTTATAATATAATACACAATAATTCATAGAAATTAAATATGATTAATGGGATAAATAACGAATGGTAATAATATTCGAATCATAAAGGGATCAAAGAGAATGAACAATGAGAACATCATATTTTCAGAAGATAATTTAATTAAATAGTTCTATAATGTATAAAATAAAATAATCATATAAATATTATGTCATCACTACCTTCCAATACATTGATAACATGTTATTCTCAGGCAAACCACCCATCTACCTAAATCGATCATGGGATAACCACCCATGAACCCACTTCTGGTATTATGATATCCTGAAGTATAAAAATTTATCTCATAGAATGTTAATATTTAACCAATTAATTATAGGGAAATATAATTTTGTGCCCAACCATCACTTAATTATAAATCAATCTGTATTTGTACCCCAAGATAATAAAAAACCATCTTAAATTATCCAAGGGAAAATAAATCATTTTTCATTGACATTTCATCAACATAACCCTAAAACATCCATAAAGAAAATAAAGATGACATTATTGGATATTTTCACCAGTATGTATTAAATAACCATAATAGATGTTATAAAATAATAAATATTTATTTAAATGATCACTAGAATATTTCCTGAACGAAGTACTAATAATTTTTTTATATATTGTGTTAAAATAATTTTTTTCCAAAAATTAAGGAAAATATTTTCTTTTATAAGAAACGTAGAAACATTAATGGATTATTCAAATAACTGAGCAGTCAAGGCAGTGGGAAATTACATTCATTTCATGTTTGTTAAAACAAGGATTCTTTTAGCGTTTTTTGGTAAAAAAATTCAAAAGTTCATTTATTAGATAACAAAAAAGGGATTCCATTCAAAACATTCCATAAATAACCAATCATGGGTAAAAATGAATAGAGATAATCATAGGATAATAATAAGATATTCATTGAAAACTAATTTAGAAAATGATTTTATAGAAGGAAAGTTATTTTCAACCGAATATAGAAATATATACATTTTTCAATGAAAAAATACAATCCACATATTGAGTACAGAATGGTTGTAAAATAAAAGAAAAAAATATATTATCAGGAAATAATTATAGAATAATAAGATGGATGAGAGTTATTTGTAACTGATGATATAACTTTCCTAAATGGAAATTAAACCATAAATTATCCCTGTTAATATCAAATTTAAAAATAAATCCCTTACCTCAGGTTAGGCATTATTAAAAAGAAATTTATCCTCTTATATAATATATTTAAATTTATTATTATTGTGTATAAAACTCATTTATACAATCGTAATATCATATATTATCCACTTATAACATTTTATCTCCCATTAATTAATAATTCCTTGTTAAAATTTTCATTTCTAGGTGTTTAATGCCTTTTTTCATTAGAATTTCAAATTAGTAATACCAGTAATTATATATTGACCATGGTTCAATAATCTCCATATTTATATTCATAATATAAATATCACATATATTAATTATTTTCATATTTTTAATCTACCATAAATGGATGATATATAAAAATTAATTACACTACTGATGGAGATGGTAAGTTGTACATACACATGAACACTGCTTTTAGTTTTAGATGGTTGGAAGGAAAAAAAGGTAGAAAATAAAGAACCTTTAAAAAAATTATTATAAAAAGAAATTATATATATCGATTAAATATATACTTATTACCATATATGTACAGATGAAATAAAAAACCAACCACATCACTACATGAATGTGGTAGTCTATACGTATGTACGAGGGACATTATCATTTTCCAATAGATACGAAGGTAAGAAGGAATACATGAAATTATAATTTAAGATTAATAATTAAATCATAAATATCATTTATTATAATTAAACCCATAATAATTACCATAAATTAATAAAAGTGATGTAAAATTAATTGAATCCCTACTTGGAGGAAGTTGTCCACGCGTATACATGAGCAATACATTCACATCCCATGTGATGGTAATGGGTTTAATAATAGAGGTTATATAGTAATAATTGTTTTACAATATTTATTATATTTTTTTTGTTAATTTATTATAACTAAAATATATTTTGAGGAGTTATATGTAGAACTATAATAATAGAGGTTAGATATGATGATTACCTATTCTTTATAAGGAAACCATTAGATCTCTTCTTGTGGACCATTTCAATGGTCTATAAAGAAAAAATATATAATTAATTAAGGAAATTTGGTAATATAATTGGGGAGGGTTTATCTATGATGTATGGATTAATATGCTGTAATAAATGGAGAGAAGTGATTCACCTTCATAAGAGAGAGAATGAGAAAACATGGAATAAAAAAATATAAAATTATAATATAGTCATTATAAAAAAAAAGATTACTAATATCTTTAAATTTGATGAAAAAAGATGATATTTTTTAAATAATATAATAACATGAAATATAGACGTATTTTACTATCATTATAAACCTTATCTGTTGGTTTAACCCCTTGGTTAACTAATTGTAATCGCAAACATGGCAACATTTTTTTTATATTAACAGAAAAGAATTTTACATATAAGGTATCAATTGGATCCTAAATGATAGAGGGATGAAATTTTAGACCATTTATCATCCTAGTTTTCCACGTTTTATAATTATTTCATTTTTAAATAAATTAATACCTTTTTGAAATAAAATACTTTTAATGAACTTTTAAAAACTATTTATATAATTTGAATATGAAAAAACATTACAATAATGGAATTTGATACCAATTGTTTCATAGAAACCCAAAATGAGATATTTATATAAAATATTATTGGAAAAAACAATTCACCAAAATTATGTCACATTTTATATTTTTAAATCATTAATTATATGAATCTATTAATTTAGAACATACCGGGTTGACATTACAGATTATTTGAAGGTATTTATTCAATCAAAACTAATTATAAATAAATTATCGAGAAAAATTTAATATTTAAATTTATTTTTATAAACAAACATATCCTCTTTTATAATTATATAATATTTATAGATACATTTAATTCAAGAGAGTGAAATTTGGAAATTATTCCTACTTAAAATAATAGAAATTTCATTATCAAGTGAAAATGGAACCAAAATTTCTTAGAATATAAATCCTGAATTATATGGCCAAATTTATCCAATACAATGAAATTAATCCATAATATGAGTTTATTTTGAGACCAAATCTCATGGTTTGATCACGGTTCAACCAATTCTAACCTTACTAAGGAAACAAATATTCACCACAATTAGTATTTATAATGATAAAAATTAAATGAGACCTATTTACCAAATATTTCCTCCCTAATAAAAATATGGGATCCATTTTTCCATATTTAATTTCTTTATGTAACATTAATTCATTATATAATTAGGTCAAAATGTGATAAAAACATTTTTAAGAAAAATACACTATTGAGTATTAAATTTAAATCATTATAATCTCATGATAAGAATATAATATTAGATGAATGGTAAAAGAATTTATTAATTATATAATATACCATATTTAGTGAAATAATTCCCCAATAGTTATTCTTTCTATTTATTAATATAGAATATCATTTAGTGTATATTTGTTTTATAAAAAAATATTTAACTTTTAAATGTTTTTTATTTTCATTTGTAATATATTAATATCTTATTAATTTACATTACACAAGTGTTATCCATTAATTTTTCATAACATAGTTAGTACTATTTAAAACCTCCATTAAAATAGATAGGTGATTGTTATTAAATTGAATAATAACATTTCTATAGTATATCATTATTCATATAAACTATTGGCTTCATGTAAATAAATTTTTCATAGATATAAATTTTTATTATTGAAAAATCTATCATGAAATATCATGGATTTATATTACATACCACCCAATATTTCATTAATTAGATAAAAAATGAGGATATCAATAATTTTTCACATCCTCAAGTACCAATTTTTCTTCTTAATATTTAAGATTAATCATAATAACTATAACTAGGAGAGTAGTATTGTTTTTAGAACATTTTATCTATATTCTAGGATTTCTACTGATTATTCATTATGGGATTAAATATGATCCATTGGTATGACCTTTTAGATCAATTAATGTGATTAATCAAGTATGTACTTTTTCATGAAAGATACATGGAATACATCATGAATATGAGAGATGATGTGTGGATGAAGAAAGTAACAAGATATCATCAATACATTATGAAGAATATAAAAGCGGTAAATATATATTGGATCACTTTTCCTTTCTATTAAAATATCATTACATTAATTACTATATAAATTCATTGGAAAACAATCTAATAATCATTAAATTCTGGATTTCACTAACTATTTCCAACATAAAAATTTAAAAAAATACGAACTAGTTTGATATGAAACTGAATATTTATAACATTAATGGTCATTTAATCATATCACTTGGTCCCTAATATATATATTTCTCAATGATTACTATATAAATTTGAAATAAAAAACTTATTTCTATAAAGGGGTTCATAAGTATCCATCTAAAATCATGATTGAAATATACATCTAGAAGAATCCTTGACTAGATAACATCTTTATCCCGGAAATAATTGAAAAACAGATAATTGGATCCCATCATATCCCCTAGGGTTTTAATGGTTCTCTCAGAATGAAGATTTATTTGAGAATGAAATGTAGTAATAAAATTGAATTCTGCTTCTAGAGTGTATTAATGGCATTCCAAAAACATCAAGGTTATCCAAAAATCCTCAATAGATATAATTGATGTATTAATCCATGAATCGATACCATTTCATTAATGAAATTTTTTGATAATAGATCCTGATAAAAATCTTCTTGGATTTAAATGAAGTGTACTTATATTAGAAGGATATCAATAACTACAAAAATAACATTATAGCCTTTAGATGTTTTGGTGAGTCTGATTAAAAATTTCATAGTGCTGTTTCCTTAATTCTATTATGGTATGTGTAATTATTATAGCATCCCTATAGAATTAATTATCCCATCATTACATTATAACATTCTGATCATTGAGATACATACTCTACAACATCTCATTTAGTGATTTCCCACTAGAAATACTCTTTCAGACATCTATACATCTTCAATATTCTAGGAAAAATAAGAAATTATGAACTATCAGCATCATCCAACAATTAATTTATTAAACATGGTATAGACAGAACACATACAATGCTCACAAACCTTATTATTCTTTTATAATCAATGTTGAACATAGGAACATTTCATACCTTACCTATAATTCCCTTCCTACCTTCTAAGAGTCTTTAATTCCCACATGGATATATGGCTGAGAACTAAAATGTTCAAGAGAATATTTATCCCATTTATTTAGGGGTTTAATACACTTACTTTTTAAATTATTAAAATTTAGATCTTTTTTAATCCTCATCATAAATATGATACTATGATTATTTTTACACAACATATCAGTAACCTCGGTTTCTTTCTAAAAACGAAAATATTTTGATCAGTTATATTCATTAATCAAGTCCAAATTTTTTCTCTAGTAAATATTAATATCTTCTTGATATAATATATACATTAAACTATTATGATAAACATATAAATAAAAATATCTATATAAAGTAGGTATGTATATATATTTAATTAATAATTTAAGGCATTTAATTCCTAATCATTAGTTTTTTCATTCTTCTCATGAACATTCAATTGGTGTGAGGTATAAGCTATCACCATACCATTATGTACGATGATACATCCTAGTACATTATTTAATGATTCAATATAGGTTAAAAAACCATCTCCTATGTTAGGTAATGTAAACATAGATTCACTGAGTAACCTTCTATTCATTTCCTTTAAATTTTCTACACATTTATCTATCTGATGTATGTTGGATCCCTTATGAGTTAACATTTTGATGGTATAATATAGCTATCTATAATCTCCACAAGGATTTTATAATATTCTTCCCATGTAAGAAATCCAGGGATGTTAGTCATTATGGTTGGTCTATTCCAATTTTTAATAATGTATGTCTTTAATGGATCCACCGATATACCCATACATAAGATTATATGATGAAAAAATAAAACATTTTTTAGTAAAAATTCACACATTTTAAATTGTTCATAAAAAATCTCTATCCCTAAGGGAATCAATACAATCCTTAAGTAATGTTCACGTTCATAATTTTTTTAGTATATATAACAATATCATCTTGAAATACTGCCATAAACTGATCAAGGTAATTTCTAATAAATCTATCAATTAAATCCATGAATAGATGCAGTGAATTAGTAAGATAAAATAAAATCACTATAAATTCATAATGTTCCTATAGTTTATGGATTTTTGTCTTGGTTATATCCTCCTTATATACCCTCAATTTGTGATATCAAAAAAATGGTCATTCATTGGAATGTATTGAGCTCCATAAAATTAATCAATCAAGTATACAATTGGGAAGAGGATTGTTTTCCATGATAGTGATCTTGTTAAGTGATCAATAATTAATGAATAAACCTATTGATACATAATAATTCATAAAAAATGATTCAGTGCACCCCATGGTGACCAACATGTGAAAATGAATCATTTTTCATGATTCTATTAGAGTTTCACCTAGAAATATCTCAACTTAATTATGTCAATTTTATAGAGAGCCATTGAGATAGGTCTTTTACCATGTATGAGTTCTATTGTAAAATCAACATCAAAATTTAGTGGAAGTCTCATAAACTCTACTTCAAAAATATCAATAGACTCTTACATAATTGGTATATCTTTGATAATATTTTTTCTCCAAGCCTAAAAGATAAAAAACCATTTTGAGTAGGAACGAAGACCCATAGAATGGTTCTGATTTCCATAAAAAGATTATATTTACCCTCACAATGATAGAAAATAATTGGTTATTTAGTAATATAAAATATGACTATAATTCATATGTATTTTTTAACGATTTGAATAGATAAATCTAATATATTCAAAAAATGACTTCAAATTCAATAATAGGGAGAATACCATGATTTTTACGATGTAAATTACCAAAAACATCAACCAGATAATAAAAAAATACTTAATATGCGACCACCATAAAATAAGTGGTTTTAATTGATCAATAAACATATAATAATTGAGGTAGTATTATTAATACAATAGAAAATTAGTTAGGTATAAGTGAATGAGTATATCCAGATTAAAATAATACATTAGTTGTTCTAGATTGGATGGTAAGTGTACCTTCCACCATGGCGTTATTCTACTCTTCTAAAAAAATAGTGATACCTTATATATAACATTGTTTATAAGCTTAAGAGGTTTATGAAATCAATCATATTATTTAACCTTATTGGTTGATTATTAGTTAATATGATTCCCATATTCCATAAATTTGACACACTGGAGTGCGTGTTGTAATATGGGTACCTTTCCTCTATAATTTTCTATCTTATTCCCGTCATTTTCGAATTCCAATTTTTGATAACCTTACTTTCCACAAATAAATAATTTAATTTTCCCTTTAAGATATATTTTTACATGTATCATTCCATAGTTTGAGAATATTTCAATTCTCATCTTCTTTCTTTGGATTTTATTGTTGGATTTTTCTATGAATTCCATCATTATTTTCTTATCAAAAAAAATATTGACAGGTGAATCAAATATTCATTCCAACCATGGTGGAAAACTGATGAATTTAATTATAACTAATAATGTTCCATTTGGATAATGTCCTTCAATGACATGGTTTTAAACCATAAATTAATCAAATGACCTTACATTTAGTTTCAATAATAATACCAAAAGCTTAACTCACATACATTGTAAGTTCTTCTTTATATATACTAATGGATTCATTAATTTTCCACCATAACACAATTAACACCTTCTAAATTTTCATATAAAATATTTCAAGATGTTATTTTTTAATAATAGACTAATCTCATGCCACTTTATATCATCAATTTATTCATGTTTCATTCTATTCTTAATAAGATTCCACCATAGATACATGTCTCTTTCCAAATGATAGGCAACTAATTTTTTCTCTTCTACCAACATTGGATTTATAAAATATATTTTAAATGGTGTTGATTCATTTCTCATAAACTAGTGGATCAATAGAAAAACTTTAGTATAGTTAATGCTGTATCAATGTGGACTCAACCAAAATTTTCCCCTTCTTTACTTATTGAAATATCAAATGATTCTTGGCTTCAGAAAGTTGTGCATGCATAACAATGAGCTTTTCCAATCCAACCCTCATAACATTTAGTATAATGGGATGAAAATAAGTTAATATTAAATCATAATTTTCTAATAACATGATTATTTTTAGTTACATCCACAGACTAAAAGCAAAAGTCATTGTGTAAGAAACTTTAATTATAGTAGGAAACCAAATAAACACAAAATATAAGTTTTAGGTTGTTAAAATAATGAAACATTGTTTGAAATCTATGATAACTTATGTTTAAAATTGGTTATTAATGATTAGAATATACTCAAATACTTTATAACGGTTTATAATGCACATTTTAATAATCCAAAACAATTCGCCCAGGGGTGTCAAATCGGGTCCACAAAAATTGAACAATCACCATTCAATAAAATAATGTTTGAGACATCCTAAGTAAACTATTTATGGTCTATTGGATCTACGTGCATCTATTCTAAAATCACAAAAACTTTTTGTATTGATATAGTGATATTAACTATGAATTCTAATTTCATTTTCTTACAATAAGATAATAAGATCTACTATACATTGGACTATCCTAAATTCTCTCAATAACATTTTCTCATCATAGTTTCAAAAGGTAATTAAACCTTTCCTTGATACCAATAATAGAGAACCCTAATTTTTAGACATAAATACTACATATTAATAAAATAATATGCAAAATAGTACATTATTTTCCATACAAATTTTTGGATCACAAATATTGATTATATATTTTTTATTTTTGTTAAAGTCATTTTGAAATGGTTAGTGAAATTCCTCCTTGTATTTAGAAGGACTCAGTATATCCAAGGGTGTTCAAGACATGAGAAAGGGGAAAATTAGTCATATAGTTCATGGAGAATGGTTGGTGTATGGTAAATAGTAACCATGCACCATTAATATCCACCCCTGTGAAAGGGGATGCGTGGTATGTGAAAAATTCGGGGGAGGAGGTGGATATCATGAAATAAATGATAGAGCCAATAACATGACCAAAAAATTATTTTCTTAATTATGGAAAAACTCCTATAAACCACTTATCAAATATTTCCTTAGGATCGAGGGGACAATGTGTTTGGTGTAAAATTTAGAAAATTGCGTGACCAAAATTTGAACCTCATTAAAAGGGGTGATTTACCATTTTCCCTACCAATCATTATATGACTTAAATAAATTTTTACCCCCTTTGCTCCTAGTATAATAATATTAGAACCATAATATCCCTCCCCTTAAAGGAGTAGTTATCCAATAATTTTATGGAATTTGAGGTGCCATTTATTGGTGTTCTATGTTTTAGGTAAGATTACAAGTCATATTTTATCTATTTTTTAGAAGATGTACACAATTATTCTGTCTCTTATTCTGATGTTTGTAAGCCATATTTCCAAGGACTTCCTAGATTTTCAGTTTTGGGCTATTTGGATATGAAATAAAGGATTTGGTTGGACTAGTGTTTTTCATTAATCATTGGGTAGGTGGACTACAATATTTATCCCAGAATAATGATGTTTTCCTTATTTATATGGTTTTGAATTTTCACCTCCCTACAATTCATTTTTTTCATTGACATAGAATATTTAATTGATCATTTAAATGATGTGGTAAACCCCTTACAGACCCTGATGAGTCTGTTGATAATAACGAGGCCAGGTTTAAGGATACCGGTTGAGTACACCAATTCTTAAAAAATGATAAATAGTTTTTAAAATATGATATATATAATTTTGAATATTAACCTATTTTCACTATTAGTTTCAAAATGTAACCCTGGAAAAATGGATTGTTTGTACTAATAAAAAACTCTAGGTCTTATGAAATGCAATGGTAAATAAAGGGTCGATAATTAAAGGGTCTTGATTATGTAGTTAAATGGTTGAAAATATCATTAAATGATTGTTAATTGAATAAATGGTTATATATTTTATGTTTGAAATCTAGTTAAGTATGTTTAATAAGGAATACCTTATGAATAATGGTGAATGTAAGACTTAAACCCTTAATATAATGATTTATTGAAGTGTCCAATTGTGTTGGTCAATGAAATTGTGAATTGGTGAAATTTTTAGAGATGATAGACATGATAATTCCCACCAATGTCTATGGATTTTGTACATGAAATTACATATCCTTAGTTTATGATATATATAAATGATTCTCAATATCCTATACTTGGAATGATTTAAATGCTATTCCTTATTCTTGGATAGGGTTCTTATTTGACGAAATGGGTACTAATACCCTTGGATATGGTATGGGTATTTTGGATAATGCAACATAGTATATGAAATTTAAATTATTATGGAATCGTATTTATGGTTTAATATATCTACCCCCTTTTGATAAATGTCCAAGAATTATATTATTTCTAAAATGGGTATGGTGGGTTGGGGTTCAATGTAAAACCAAGGGACCAAATGGATAATTAATAAAATTTTGAGTTATGAAATTTGATTAATTGATTCATTTTTATTCTTTTTTCACTTCTAAATTCACTTATTTTATACATTTTATTTATTTAGACACCATGGGTGCTTTCCTACTTAGTTAAACTCAAACCCAACTAGGGAAATCATGTTTACCAGAAAATATTTTGTGGTTTTAGGTTAGGATAAGTAACAGGGTCCTATTATAGATGGTTGAGTTAGATTTTGGGATAGATAATTGATAAGGTAACTAAACATAGTTCATGCACATTTTTTTGGATTGTTAGTGTTTATATATATTGGGGTTTCCTTTGACGCATGACACTATTATGACACGACATGTTTACTTTCTTGGTTTGGTGTCATTTAATGAGTTTTTAGAATTGATTACAGGATGTGTGGTTATTGATCATTAATTATTTTGTTATTTTTATTATTATTTATATTATTATCATACTATAGTAAAGATATAAGAGACTCCCCACATCCTTCAATAGACCCACAATTCTAGTCAAAATCCTCTTGAGTATGGGGAGGTGTGCCAAAGGTCGCATAATGAATCAGATCAACACTCCAACATAATGGAACTAAATCCAAGAATCCCCATAGTTGTATCAAACACGACCATTTTATACTATATTAAAATTTGGGAAATATTGATAGGATACTAATATGTGTCATGAATTGGGAATAGACCCATTAATATAAGTTTCTAACCAATGTGTGTGGTAAAACAGGATTTCCATAGGTCAGTTTATTATTCTTTATATTTTACTATAATTGATGGATGTCATTTCACCTTGGTTGATACATATATTGTGTAACATTATTTACACTAAGATTTTACTCAAGATAGTTGATAGAATGATATTTTACAATTATGAATCAATTTTTTTTTGGAATTATGGATTTTAATAAATACAACATATTAAGAAAACATGAAAGATCATGTTATGGTTGGGTATTCAGAAACAAAATGATCATCTATTTCTTTTTTTTCTCTATAATAAATGGTTCCTAATAATGTAGAAATAATTATTTTAAATTGTGATATGTTAAATAAAATGGTTAAAATTCTATCAAAAAGAAAATCATTTTATTAAGGGAAATTTTTACACTAATTTATCCATTTATCATTATAGAGGTGGTTGAGGGTTGTTATTGGTTCATAGTTATAACAATTTAGATAATGTATGCCAAGTGATTAGTTTATAGATAATGGTGACTCATTGTATTGTGAAAATTTTAATGTTATATGTTATGTTTCCTGAGATGTGTGTTTGGAATTTTAGAGAGTTTCCTCCATGATGAAATTTTCCAAATGGGTGATAAGTGTAATTTAAAGAGAATTAAACTCTAGTAGTGGGACTAGGGAACTCATTGGCTCATGGTGATAGGGGAGAAGCACAGTTATATGAGAATTTTCCATGTTGGTGATGCTTATAGAATGTATCCCAGTTTGGGAAGTACAATGATTTCTAGACATGAATTTAGAGTTTCAAATATAAAATCCTTAGATGTTTTCTATAGAATGTTATCCTAAGGTAGTTGAGTTATAGATTTATTTAATCATGAATAATCTATATCACATAGAAAATACTGTAGAAAATTGAGTTATGTTAGAAGAATATATTTTGTACAGACTAGTGAAGGACTAGTTTGATATTCCTTTTCAAGATGGAAAGACAAAGAATATGTCTTGGAATGGCTTCCCAAAAATTATCATGGCACATTTCAACAAAAATACTCTGAGAAAGGTTAGAGTTTTAGAGTTTATGTCTCTATAAAAATGTAATATATCAATACTGGATTATACTATCTGCCTCACTAACATTATGTTCTTTGCAACAATATTTTTAGGGGATATAGAAGATGGGTGATACATTTTCAGGATGGGATTAGAAGAGAGATAAAATCCTATGTGAATATCATAGTTTGAATACTTCTATGGAGGTGTTTAATCAATTTATCATTTCTGAGGGGAAGCAGAAAAAGACATCTAGTGGAGAACTGATAGGAAATATTGAGGAATCCAATAGTACATCCTCATATAGTGTATAGAATCATTATGAGATATTTAGCCCTGGAATTTGAACAAAGAGTACCAGGGGAGAGGAATGAACTCTTGATAAGGTAGTTAAGAGGTTTTTTATTTGTGTGGAATGCTTGGTCATATGTGGGAAAAGTGAATTTAATTAGAAATGTAGAGTTGATCTTATTATTGGATTGGGATCATAAAGAGTCTTTATAAGAACCTATTTTTAATTGCTAGACATGGGAGGACTATTATGATTAAGAGTACATAAATGGGATTTAGTACCCCGTATCAATCTAATTTTTTTTTGGCTCCACTAGCTACACTAGTTGATGTTGAGGATTATGTGATTTTAAATAGGGGAAGATATATCAACAGATTATCTTAAACATTTTACTCAAAAAATAGATCAGTATAGGGAGACATTTCATTATCAGGTATTTATATTTGTACCTAGTGATATCAAGGCCATACTATGAAATGTCCATTGTATGAATCATATAAATTACGTGACTTCATGTTCTTTTTATGATATGAGAGAGTATATCTTAATGACATATGAACTATTTGGAAATGGTTCTAGGGTTAATGTTTTGAATTCTCTTGATTGATACACCATTGGGGTTGTGAAAAATGAGTATCAATCTCAGTAAAGGGTGTTTCATCGAGGTTGTTGAATAATAGTTTCATTGGAACGTTAATTTAGTTAAAAGGTTAAGTTGTGAACTAATATTGAGAGTGGAATGGTTGGTACTGTATCAAGATCACATCAATTATTATCATAGGAGAGTATCCTTCACATCAATTGAGGGAAAATACAGTACCATTCAAGGGAAATGGGATATTTAGGATGGTTTTTAGGGTTAGTTCTTCTGTAATTGAGTGAACCAAAATCATTGAAACTGAGTCTTTTATTCAAATTATGGTTGAGTGGGTAAATATATCTTCTCTTCAGTTGCAAATTTCTTTTAGGATGAGTTTCTCGAGGAGCTATCATGATATCCTTTAGAGAGGGAAATTGAGTTTACAACCGATATTACATATAAACAAGTGACAATTTCTATTCATCATTATAGAATGGGACAATTGGAGCTTCAAGAGCAGATGAATTATTTAGAGGAGTTGGAGGATAAAGGGTTCATCCCTCAAAGTACATCACTTTACAAATCACCAGCTTTTCACAAATAAGGATTAAAGAATGTTTCTTCTTTCTATTAATTACCAATTCTTAATCTGGATGACTATTAAAAATCTATATCAACTCATAATTATTAATTTTCTTTTTGATTAGTATAGAGGTGACTTTGTGATTTCCATGATTTATTTTTGATTAGGTTATCAACAAAAGTGGGCGATACACTCTAACATAACTATAATAGCTTTAATAATAATGTATGAATTTTATGAGTAAATCATGATTCCATTTGGGATGAAAATTACTCCAGCTATATTTATGGGCCTAAAGGAACAAATACATAACACATACCAGGATCAGTTTGTTGTTTAATATTTTTATAACATCTTGGTGTATTGTAAAACACATAGAAATAATGAAAGTCATCTTTACCTCATTTTGAGTACATAGAGAGAGAATAAACTAAATTAAAAGATATCTAAGAGTCATATTTTCAACGATTAATATATCATAGTTCATATTATCATGAAAAAAATGTGTGGTGCCATTCCTAGAGAAGGTTTGATTGATTAATTATTTGGAGAAGCTCTAGAATTTTTTTTATATTCGAATACTTTTTGGATTTGTTGGTTATTAAAGATTGTTTCTGAAATACTTATCTCACATGGATAAACTCTCTTGATACTTTCATATAATCATGATATTTTTTAATAGTTTGGAGAATTTTAGAATAACTTCTAGAAATTATACAAGGTTTTGACTATAACGTTAATTCTAATTTAACCTAGATATAATAACGAGTATACATTTTATTGTGATACATCTTATATCATACAATGGGTATTATTAAACTATGGAGATCAACTTTTCAAAAATGGATCATGACTGATGAGTCCACATGAATGAAAAAAATAATACACATCAATCAAGTTTTTCATATTAGTTATTGGATTAAAATTTTGGTGTTTGTGTCCTATGTGAGAAAATTAGAGTTTAGACTATGTATAATAGACTCAACTAGTTCTTATATTAATGAGAATTGAATAACTGGATGTAGTTACGGGGGTAATATATCAATTATATTGACAATGAACTAGCCTATATGTCAAAAAAGGGATATAGGTTTGTGGATGGATTTAGTAAGAAGACATTGACTCTGGAAATATGAGAGCTTAGTTTTCAGTGGAAGATGAAGACTGTGTTCACTGAGATGCATTTGAGTGTTTATGAATAGCAAGTATATATGAAAATTATGTATTTTTCTATTTTTCCATCAATTATGAACTAGCTGAAGAGGATGAAGTATAAATAAAAGGAGTTCTATTTGTCAAGGGACTAATTTGATTGGGGGGGAGATACAACCTAGCTAGATCATCAATGATAATGGGATTATAAATGTTCATGGAAGTTATGTGGTGTCGAATTGTATAAGGATAAACTGATCCATGAGTTTTATTCTTTTATGTAGGATGTACACCCTTTATTGAAAAAACTGTATCATGATCATCAACCATAAGATTGGGGGTTGTAATTAAAGAATGAACATTAATGTTTTGTGATGCAATGCTACAACTATCAGTGTGCAAAGGATGATCATAAGTGACCACCTATACTTATGAAATCATGGCCCATTACAAAATAGAATTGAGAATATGTAACTATTGATTTTTTGGTATGACTTCTATGGAATCTCTAGATGAATGAAATGATATGGGAGTTTACGAATGTGTTCATAATGTTGGAATTTCATTCTAATTTTTGATACATTTACCAATGATCAATTGGGTGTATTATATGTTTTTAAATATATCATTTTTCATGTGGTACCATGAATCATCACTTCAAATCATAATTGATGATTTATGTAGTCCATCTAAAATGATAAAAAGCACAATTTACATAAATATATTTGTGAAAATATAATCACCCATACATGAATGGTAAATCATAACATAATATCTACTGTTAAGAGGGAATGGGGAGATCTTGGATCCATGATTTTGGTGGTACATGGGAAAACCACTTAACACATATTGAGATTTATTATGAAATTATTTATCAAGAGATTATTAAGATGTAAAAAAATGAGACACACTATTTTGGACCATATTGATCACTACTATGTTGGATGGAAGTGGGGGATTCATATTTTTTGGTGACAAGTCTTTTGGATGAGGCATTAGATCATATTTAGTTTATTCAAAACCATATGAATACTACCATGATTATACCAATTACATATTTTGATCAATATCATAAGCCTACTGAGTTTTTTGTTGTCGATCATGGGTTTCATTAGGCACCCCTAAGATTGGATCACAATCAGATTTTGAAACATGGAATGTTAGAAACAAAATGTGTCACCTCATTTGAGATTATAGATAGGACCATACCGGTAGAATATCATTTGAATTTTCCATAATGGTATAGAGATATAAATACTTTTTTAATGTGTGAAAGCTTATATTGTATCTCCCAAAAACTTATCATGTTATTTTTATATTGATTTTGTGCTTCAGTATAATTCAACCTTTGAGGAGCCTCTGATTTTTATGGTGGATCATTGAGAGAAAATACATTGGTTTAATACCATTACATTAGTCACAATGTTGTGGAATCATGTTCATGTTTAGTATGAATCAAGTGATAGGGAAGCTAAAATGTGGACCCAAAGTCCCGATATTATTCCATTATAGGATTAGTGATTCTTGGGAGAGAAACCTGATGACAAGATGTTATTTGGTGTGGATGGGGTATGATCCAAAATGTTACGACATACATTTTGTATGTTAATTTTGGTTAAAATTATTTTAAAATTATTAATGATATTCATCCATGGGGTAGGTAATTTCATGATAGTTCCCAAAGGGTTCAGGACATGAAAAAAGGGACAATGGATCCTTATTGTTTATGTTTCATGGGTGGATCATAGTTAGTAATATCTATGAACCAGGTGTGTTTTCCCTAGAAAATGTGGATGAAAGTATAGTAAAACAAGCATGCGGGGGTCCGGAATCCATGAAGGAATGCATAGATCCAAACATTTTCCTCTTTATAGTTTGAAAACTGTTGATGATATTGAAAAAACGATGTGACCTGGTTTCCATTTTTATAGAGGTTACATTATGGTAGACTCGCTGTTTGAAAAACCAGGTCGCCAGAAGTTGAAATTCATCCAAGGAGTGAATCCATCATTTTCCCCTGCCCATTATTTAATTATCTAATCCAATTTTGCTCTTTTCTTCCCATGTGGCCAAGGTTTTGATAAAAAAATCTGTGTCATCATTTAAGACTGGTTCTATATGGATTCAAGGGTTTTTGTGTTTCTTTTTAATGTGATTTGATGATCTAGGTATGTCTATAGGTCATAATTCTTATATTTTCTATAATAGGAATATTTATTTATTTTTATATAATTGTTTTAATCCCATATATAATTGATTTCGTTCATTTTGAGTTGGGGGAATTTTATCTTGACTCAAGGGCCAGGGTTGGAAGGGAATTTTTCTGAATGATTAAATTGGGTAGTCTATAATCCTTATCCTATATTACTAATGATTTATATCAGTATGTGTTTTTTCCTTTTGATTTCATTATGGCCATTTGTTTCTTTGACTAATAATATTACATTTGAGCTTTAAATGTTGTTCTAGACCCATCGTTGACCCCATTGGGTCTGTTAATGATTAAGAGATATGGTTTATGGCCACCCATGGGGCGTGTAATTCACATGAAAAGTGGTAAATGACATTTAAATGATGATATGAGGGTTTAAATTACTAAAAAAGTTACGCCAACTATTTTACCATGTTATCAAGATCTAAATTGTTTCTTGGATTAATGTGGAATTATATGTGTTACGACATGGAATTTTATATTAAGGGGAAATTATTAAAGGGACCTAATCATGTTGTAAATTATTTTAATGATCATTTAATGGGTTTTAAATGAATACATTATTTAATATTTTATGTTTTGAATTATGGTAAATCTGTTTAATGGGATATCCCATGTTAATAATGGTGATGAGAAGAGATAAACCATTTTTATTGTTTAGTGTTGAAATGGACAAGTCTATAAGAGCATGGGAATTGAAAATTGATAAAATTATTATAGATAAGGGAAACTATAGTTCCCAATCATGTTTGAGGATATATCACATGGAAACCTTTATCCATGATTGTGTATTTATATACTAGATGTTCTACTTCTGTGACATGAAATTACAAACATGTAGTTACTTGTTCTTAGCTATGATGTCCACATGATGATATGAGATCTAATTCAATTTGAAATGGTATGGGAATTTGTGATAATGTATATTTGTATGTGAAATTGAAATGATTATTGAATTCCTCATAAGGTATAAAATTTCTGACAACATTTGATTTATTTCTTAGAATTCTGACTAGGATGATGTAGCTTTGGTGATTTGGGGTTGTGCTAAAACCATGGGTCCAAGTGGCTAATGATCAAAAATATTATAGTGAAATTGGTTTTATTCTTCACTTGATTATGTATTACATATTTATAATACATTAAATATTATTAAAATTAATATTTGTTTATAAACCACTGGTGGTTGTCTGCTGAGTTTTGACTATATCCTATATAAGTCACCAAGGGTTCTCGAGGAGATTTAATGGTTACATGAGTGGATAAGGGAAAATTCCCTATGATAGGAATATTTTTTTGGATTTTGGGAATGAGAATAAATGAGGGGATGCGACTTATTCCAGTCCCATTTTTGGATTTATAAGTATGTATTTATTTTGGGTTTTAAATCAAAACATGTAAGACACTGAAATTATAAAGTAAGTCATTTTATTAAATATTGTTTATTACATTCAACAACATGTGTGAAAGGGAATATATTGACCAAATACATTACAAAATTAAAAAATATAATATATTATATAATTTCAAATTAATAAATTTTTTTGTTACCTTTCATCACATGCAATAGCTACCTTCCTTGATAGCTTGCGTTAAACGGATGAGTGACCTTTTTCGATGGCTTGCATCACACACAAGACCAAATTTTACAGAAAAATAATATATTATTGAATTATTATTATTTAATTTAATAATATATAAATTTTCTATTACTAATAATATTAACTAACTTATGAAAATTTAGGGATTATATAAATAGAAAATGAATTCATAGGTTACTAATTAATGATAAATGAAAATATGATCTAATTGGATATAAAAATGGAATGTTATTATTTTTATGATTCCAAAGGAGTTTTATCATAATAAACATAATTATTAAAATTCTTGAATTATTTTAATGAGATAAGTTTTTTATATAGTCAATAAAATATTTTTTATATTCATCCATTATGGTTTACATGAATAAGTTAAAAATAAACCATATTTTCTACATGAAAACCTATATTTTTATAACGACAATTTTACCTCCTTTTAATGGGGAAGAAATTTTCAATATGAGTTTAGAAACAATAATTGCTTTAATATATAAAAATAGACTTTATATTTTAAATTGAAACAAAATAATTAGTTTATAGTGAGCTTTTTATATATTTCTAAAATATTTTAAAATTTGACAAATAGTTAAGAAAACTGAATTTTAGTTCAAAATTGTTTTTTCATCTAATTTAACTATATGGCTATATTAGGTTTGAGTTTGGTATTAATTCTTAATTACATAATATTTTTTTATGAACTAATATATTTTATTTCATTGGAATCAATTTCACTCTGAAATTTATTGTAAAAACAAAGAAACCTCTAGAATGTGTTTACTTAAAATACTCATATTGTCGTCCCATATGTAGGATTAAATTTAAATCTATTTATGGAAATTAAATGACTGGAATTTGGAAAAAAAGATTAAATATTTTTAATTATCATTATTTATAATTTCTAATAAGTGTAATTTTTTTAGATCAAATATTAGAGAATGTGATTAAAATTTATTATAATTATTAACGTAAAATGAAGCTTAATAGTGGACTAAACCTTTAACATAAGGGGCCAAATAACCTAGAAACTTTTCCAACACCCATTGGATGTCCATAAATAGTTTATTAACGTTTAATTAAATAGTTTTTTGGTTTTTATTACTTTTTTTGTTAATAACATGTGTATACCTAACTTTTTTCCAAATATTCCATGTGAGCCCTTTTCCTTCCCTATAAGAGGCCACCACCTCTCCCCATTCCCCACACCTCACAAAAAACTTATGTTGGGACAATATATTCCTATATATATTCCAAAAATCAATACCCACTACTGTAACAACCCGAGATTTTATGAAAAATATTCTTTTTTATTTCACTAATGTCTTGTGTTATACGCTACACCAAAAAGAGCTTTCACAACACACATCTCTGACTTGGCTTGAATTACACGCAATCGCGACCTTCCACAATAGCGTGTGTTGTACGCAACACCAAGTTTCGCTAAACAACGATATGCTATTAAGATATTATTAAAACTAGCCGTTATGAATAGTAATAACCACTTTTTGAAATTTTGTAAATTTTATTTTTCAAAATGGACTTCATTTATGGATTAGGAGTATCGAATTTAGCCTAAGGTGAAATTTTGGTAATTTTCAGATAACTTTCATATTCTGATGAATAGTGGAAATTACTAAATTTTAATTAAAAACAACTTTTTCAATCGAAATAATTAATAGTTATAAATTATTAATTTGAGTGGTTTTAAAGTATATTTAGAATATATTTTTACAATTTAATACAATGTTGGACATTGGATGTAATTTCACATTTAAACCAGTTATAAACAAGTGTCAATCTTTTGATAGTTATTATCTCTTAAAAACACGCTATTTGTTTTAACAGCGGGATTTAATTATAAAATTAATTAATGCAATTTATATGTTATGAATTTGGTAAAATAGACTTCATTTTTGAATTCGGAATATGAAATATAGCTTAGGATGAAATTTTGGCATTTTTCTGAAAACTTTCAATTTTTGATGAATAGTGAAACCACTAAGTGGTAGGTTAAAAACTGAATTTTGCATAAAACTTAATTTTACCACTTTTGTGAATGAAATTTCAAAAATCCGACAGACACGGTTAATATCAAGGACTAAAATGTGGTTCAATAAGATGAAAATATTTTTTTGGTGAATAGTAACTTTTTAACTTTTATTTACCACGGTTAAAAGTAAATAGGGTAATTAAGGGTAAGAATGATATTATTATTACCCTAACACATGTCCTAATTCTATTGGACAAGTGTAATTCGACCAGAAACAAACTTAGGAATAAAATATGACCATTTAGGTCCACTTGGATTAGATTAGGACATTTATTATTATTTAATTCAAAGAAGAGTTAAAAGAGTTAAAATCAAAGTTTATTTACTAAAAAAAATTTAATATAGGGTTATACATAAGATAAATTCGATTGTAAATATTCATTAGAAAGCTAAAAAGATTTCCCACATAATGGTATTTTATTTGTAATTTTTAGACATCAAATAAGTTAATTTATTTATGACCCAAAGATGATGCAGTAATTATCTTATTAATGAAATATTGACATAATTGATGTTATAAACAACAAACGAAATATAATTTGAGACTTTTTATGAATTCCACTAATTTTCTAGGTTACTATGATATATTAGTGTTGATTTAATCAACTTGGTTCGAACATATAATTCTGTTATGACATTCACAAAAATCATATATCAAATAGTGTCAAAATTGACACAAAATAGTTTTTAAATCAAATATTATATTATTAATTGTTATTTTATTCCTAAAAATCTAAGGTTCGGACACATGACTTAGATAAGGATATATATATTAATAATAAACAATTTGGGGTTCTTTTGGCAATTTATAGTAAGTGTATTAACCATATAGTGAAAGAAAACAAAAAGACACGGTAAAAGTTAAATTATTTAACTTAGAGTTAAATCTAATTGATAAGGTTAAAATAATACCCTAAACTTGTCTAAATCTTATTGGTTGATAGGATTTCGACCCAACCCCACTTTAGCTTCGAAATAAGACCCTTTGGAACCATTATAAACCGATTTTGACATTAATATAAAATAATATTTTGAGGTATTCCTAAGGTGCCCCTCTCCTCCCTTATAAAAGGACACCTCCTCCCCCTCCTCCTCACACCAATTTGAGCACTCAAGCTCGGCCAACCCCTGCCAAAATCTCTTCTACACTTCCCTAAAAACATCCTAGATGTTCTGGTATTCCTCAAAGACCAATTTTAGTGCCTTAAGAGGAGGTCTCAAAGAGGCACTTCAAAGAAGAGGTAATTACCGTTACCAATTCTTTCATCTTTATTTCTTCTTCCACTTCTTCTTCTTAGGTTGTTTCATTATGAAGTAATAACATCAGTATCACTCATATACTGATATGTTATTATAAGTATGAAACAACCCTATTTCACCATCTATCCATCCTACGGAAAAAGAAATCACCGCACGTGCGTACGTACGGAATACCGTCTCCACGCCGTGGTGTAATCTATTTTTCCACCACCACCTTACATGGATGGGTATAATGGTGTAAAGAATAACTATACATAGTTATTACAACATCATATTGATTCTGATATATTGTATAATCCACTCCAATTCAATTAAATATTTATAGAAATGATATCATCGCTCGTGCGTACATATGGACTACCGTCTCCACGACGCGATGAGATTCATTCTCCATGTTAACCATTTAAGAATGATTATAATGTATATATAAGAAATAATAATGAAATATATGACATTATAAAGCTACTGGATTTATGTATATATATACATATGTATGTCATCTACTTACTTCCATTTCAAGACAATAAGGAAAGGAAAACATCGTTCATGCGTACGTACGGACTACCGTCTCCATGAACGGTGTTTTTCATTTTATTTATCTACCTATTATATATATATATACTGAATATATATGATATATAAATCATATTTTATATTCTGGAAGTGAGTAAATCATGATATAAGTAATAATGATGTCAAGAATAACAAGTCAAAACACCTACGATAAATGAAACGATTTTACCCAAAACGCTTCTTTAACATGGAATTTACAAAAGAACGGGTAATATAATGTCATAAGTGAAACATATATGATATCATAACAATGAATATGATTCTGTAATAAGTCAATAACATGATTTATATCATTATACAGGAGGTTCGGACACTTACAAAGCAAGTCGGACCTAAGGTAAGGGAAATATCACAATCTCATTTTTATCCGAGATTGTTTATTCGTAAGTATTTACTGGGGTGTATTTTATCATCCACATCCATGTTCCCTCAATATGTAATATTGTTTCCATCCACTTACAATAGTTTAAATCCAATTTTACCCTTCGGTGAGTTTTTATTAAAGAATATGAAAGGAATATTTTGTCGTTTTTTCGTACGAGGTACTTTTTGACTTTTCCGACAAAAGTACGAAGAATGTTTTTTTTAACTTATACGGCATGAATGGATTATTAAAACATTATTTCCAAGAAGCTTCCTTTACAAGTTTTCAAGTTTATTTTTAATCAACTTCTTTTATTTTAAAGTCGTATGACATGTTATGAAAGGAAAAATGTTTTTGAAGTAGAAAGGATATTTTCCTCAAGAATGGAGTTCAAGTATTTTATCAAAATTATATTCCATCTAAGATAATAAAAGGGTTCTGTTTCTATCCATATTTTTACACTGATTTGACTATGTGGTGATGGAATTATTTTTATGAATTCCTTTATCTATTGATTTATGATGTCATGATGTTTCAAGAATCCCATTTTTGTTACATGTATTATGTGATGATGTATGTTTTATGATTATGTGGCACACATAAGAAAGGATTCATTATAAGATGGGTGGGACCTATATCTCCCTCCAATGCATTGGGTAAAGATTTTATATCTCATGAGATAGACATGGCTGAAATGGTAGGTTATACCGGTTCAGTGAAACAGGACTGAAACGAGGGTTACTCGATTCAGAAAGGGACTTTCTCCACTAAGATAGTCTTGGCAATGAGTCATGACTAACAAGAAATGATTTTATATGATTATGTGTGCATGCCACAAAGTTTCAAGTTTCATGTTATGATTATGGGGATCTCATTTTCACTTCTATGATTTATCCCATGTTATGATATTATGAGCTCTTTTGCAGGTTAAGATTTCCAAAAGCTATGTTCTTATGTATATGATGTGATTGATATTTCTTTTGTTTACCCTTACTGAGCATTTGAGCTCACCCTTTTATGTTTTCTTTTCCCCAGGATATAAGGAAAGGTTTTTAGGTAAAAAAAGGGAAGATCTTTATGGGAGATATTGAAGATCTTTCACCACGATTAGAAGATTACGTTCCGAGTTTCCAAAGACACTAAACTATTACGATCCTTGTGTGTGTGTTTTTGTTATGTACTAAGTATTCCGCAAAAGTAATGTAATGTCCATGTACGACAGGCTTCGGGTCTCTACAGTTGGTATCAGAGGAAAGGTTTAGTCAACCTTTGGAAACTAGGATGCGAAAACGTTAGTGAGATCCCTAGAGATATTTCTAAGGTATGTCTAGGGATGTCCCTAGGGATAAGTATACATATAGGTTATAGTAATAGAATTACGCTAACGATCATAGAATTAAACCTAAGATGTTGGATATTGAAGGTACTCCCCCTTTATTATGTTGTTTTCCCTAGCATTATTTTTTCCTCTCACACTATTCTTTTTGGGTTTTAGACGATGGCTGGAACCCGAAGGAACCGTGTTGATCAATGCAATGTACAATGCAATGATTTCCCTCCTGAACAAACAAATGTTTTGGGAGATGGAGTGCAAAATCTTATTGCTATACTTACACAAGATATGAATCATTCTGGACTTCCAAATGACCAGAGAAGGGAACAATATTCTATTGAGTCCTTCATGAGGCAACGTCGACCTTCTTTCACTGGGTCTTCTGATCCACATGTGGATGAACAATGGATCAGTACTACTGAAAAGATATTTTCAGTTCTTCAATGTTCTGAACATGATAAAGTCATCTTAGCAGTATATCGTTTGGAAGGTGAAGCTGATCAATGGTGGAATCTTATCAAGAATACGAGGCCAAGAGATGAAATTGAGTCCATGGAATGGGACGAGTTCAAGAACTTGTTTTTCAGTAAGTACTTCCCTCGTATTCTTCGAACAAAGATGGAGAAAGAGTTTCTTGAACTGAAGCAATGGGATGATGAATCTGTTGGTACCTATGAAGCAAATTTTACAAGACTTGCAAGGTATGCTTCTGGAATTATCATCCAACCTGAAAGTAAAGTTGATCGATTTTTCAGTGGCTTAAAACCAAGTCTTCGAAGGGCATTAGCTATAAGAGACTTCAGTAGCTATGAAGAAATTGTGCGTTGTGCTATCAAGGTAGAAATGGAAGTTGGTGTTACATATCCATCTCATGGTTTTGACAAGAAACGAAAGATGGAGTTCAAGGAGAATTCTCAGAATAATGGTGAAAAGAAAATGAATGTTTCCTTATGCTCAAAGTGTGGAAAGAAGCATGGTGGAGATTCTATTAAAGGGAATAGAAAATGTTTTAAGTGTGGAAAAGAAGGTCATCGAGCAGCTGAGTGTCGAAGTAATGGAAAAAGGGTTTCTAATGATGTGAATAAAGCAAACACTGTAGAGAACGCACCACCAACACTTCAATGCTTCAAGTTCAAGGAAATGTGGCATTATGCTAATAAATGCCCTAATCCAAGGGTTAGTGATGATCGACATGAGCAACCGCTTAAGGCAAAGGATAAAGGGAAGTCACATGCGATCACTATTGGCGATGTTGAATATGACAACGATGTGGTGGAATGATTAAGTGTTTATGTAATGGGATTCCAAAATAATGTTGTATCATGAAGTATTGGAATATTTGTGTATTGGTCTAATGTGGTATTCAAAGTGATTGAGATATTTTTGGAAATAAGACGATATGCGCATAATGAAGGGAAAATGAGAAAATGAAATGTTTAACAGTATTCATGAGCTCATGATTGATATAAGGACTAAGTGATATCATGGTTTGAGTATATAGAATTTTGAGGATTTCGGTATGTGAAAATTGTTAACTTTTAACTGCATTCAAGTTTTCACTAAGGTTCAATGGGTATTCAAGAGAGTACAAGATTAAGGCCTTTGAATGTTTGGAATGTGACCAACAAGATATATCTTATGATATATGGGGATCAACGATGGTATTAAATCTCTGGTAATCGTTTTCACTATGTTATGAGAATGGACTGCAGTATTATGGATAAGCCTAAAGATTGGAATGGATTATGTTGGACATAAGTTAGTATTGTTTAAGGATAGAAGTTTTTTCGATATTATTGATGGGATGTTATAGTAATATAGCTTTAGAAAAAGGACAACCTGCAGGACGGGCGACAGCCCATCGCTTCGGACAAGGTTGTAGGAATCGAACCCACAACCGAAGTGTGACTGGCATTTATCGCCTACCACTGACCTACAGGAAGTACCTGTTTAGTAGAAACAAGTGTTATTATATTAAGCAGTATGATATATGAAGTATAAGTCCATTTTAGGAACCGTATATGATTAATCTCACTATAGAATGACTTATGTATATTTAATAACTTTTGCTAACCTTTTGTTTGAGACAGATGGAATGAACAGTCATTCTATCACACGATCTGCTAACACTTCACGAATAACAAATTCAACTTCATTTATTTAAGAGATGAAGTGGAAATTGTTAAAGGCATGAACAACAGTGAGATTGTACCAAAATAAAGTAAGTATTTATTCTAATTCAAATTCTTTAACTTTAGGGAAATGATCTTGAAAACCAAAAATGTTGTCCTAGTTCTCTTATACCTGATGAATCAGATGGTACCTTAGATCGTCACAAATTTATGGATTTGTGATTACTGGCTTTTCCATAGCCATGTTCTCTACCACTCTCCATCAGAACATGATGGTTAGATTTCTCTTCCATATCCATATTTTCACCTATGTGGAAACCCAATGATTAGTTTATTTGGGTAATCGTTACATTTCATACTTTAGTTTTTAAAGCCAAGTTTTGGTATTCCTTTTTACGATGTGGGTTTCTATTAAAGAAACTTTCGAATAGTGAACCATTTATAACTCCGACGAATTTCGAGGGCGAAATTCATTTTAAGGGGGGTAGAATGTAACAGCCCGAGATTTTATGAAAAATATTCTTTTTTATTTCAGTAATGTCTTGTGTTATACGCTACACAAAAAAGAGCTTTCATAACACACATCTCTGACTTGGCTTGAATTACACGCAATCGCGACCTTCCACAATAGCGTGTGTTGTACGCAACACCAAGTTTCGCTAAACAACGATATGCTATTAAGATATTATTAAAACTAGCCGTTATGAATAGTAATAACCACTTTTTGAAATTTTGTAAATTTTATTTTTCAAAATGGACTTCATTTATGGATTAGGAGTATCGAATTTAGCCTAAGGTGAAATTTTGGTAATTTTCGGATAACTTTCATATTCTGATGAATAGTGGAAATTACTAAATTTTAATTAAAAACAACTTTTTCAATCGAAATAATTAATAGTTATAAATTATTAATTTGAGTGGTTTTAAAGTATATTTAGAATATATTTTTACAATTTAATACAATGTTGGACATTGGATGTAATTTCACATTTAAACCAGTTATAAACAAGTGTCAATCTTTTGATAGTTATTATCTCTTAAAAACACGCTATTTGTTTTAACAGCGGGATTTAATTATAAAATTAATTAATGCAATTTCTATGTTATGAATTTGGTAAAATAGACTTCATTTTTGAATTCGGAATATGAAATATAGCTTAGGATGAAATTTTGGCATTTTTCTGAAAACTTTCAATTTTTGATGAATAGTGAAACCACTAAGTGGTAGGTTAAAAACTGAATTTTGCATAAAACTTAATTTTACCGCTTTTGTGAAAGGAATTTCAAAAATCCGACAGACACAGTTAATATCAAGGACTGAAATGTGGTTCAATGAGATGAAAATATTTTTTGGTGAATAGTAACTTTTTAACTTTTATTTACCACAGTTAAAAGTAAATAGGGTAATTAAGGGTAAGAATGATATTATTATTACCCTAACACATGTCCTAATTCTAT
This sequence comes from Viscum album, assembly GCA_963277665.1. Taxonomy (NCBI): domain Eukaryota; kingdom Viridiplantae; phylum Streptophyta; class Magnoliopsida; order Santalales; family Viscaceae; genus Viscum; species Viscum album. The sequence continues at coordinate 1,809,311,231 of OY728160.1, forward strand.
TGGACAAGTGTAATTCGACCAAAAACAAACTTAGGAATAAAATATGACCATTTAGGTCCACTTGGATTAGATTAGGACATTTATTATTATTTAATTCAAAGAAGAGTTAAAAGAGTTAAAATCAAAGTTTATTTACTAAAACATTTTTAATATAGGGTTATACATAAGATAAATTCGATTGTAAATATTCATTAGAAAGCTAAAAAGAGTTCCCACATAATGGTATTTTATTTGTAATTTTTAGACATCAAATAAGTTAATTTATTTATGACACAAAGATGATGCAATAATTATCTTATTAATGAAATATTGACATAATTGATGTTATAAACACCAAAAGAAATATAATTTGAGACTTTTTATGAATTCCACTAATTTTCTAGGTTACTATGATATGTTAGTGTTGATTTAATCAACTTGGTTTGAACATATAATTCTGTTATGACTTTCACAAAAATCATATATCAAATAGTGTCAAAATTGACAGAAAATAGTTTTTAAATCAAATATTATATTATTAATTGTTATTTTATTCCTAAAAATCTAAGGATCGGCCAAATGACTTAGATAAGGATATATATATTAATAATAAACAATTTGGGGTTCGTTTGGCATTTTATAGTAAGTGTATTAACCATATAGTGAAAGAAAACAAAAATACACGGTAAAAGTTAAATTATTTAACTTAGAGTTAAATCTAATTGATAAGGTTAAAATAATACCCTAAACTTGTCTAAATCTTATTGGTTGATAGTATTTCGACCCAACCCCACTTTAGCTTCGAAATAAGACCCTTTGGAACCATTATAAACCGATTTTGACATTAATATAAAATAATATTTTGAGGTATTCCTAAGGTGCCCCTCTCCTCCCTTATAAAAGGACACCTCCTCCCCCTCCTCCTCACACCAATTTGAGCACTCAAGCTCGGCCAACCCCTGACAAAATCTCTTCTACACTTACCTAAAAACATCCTAGAGGTTCTGGTATTCCTCAAAGACCAATTTTAGTGCCCTAAGAGGAGGTCTCAAAGAGGCACTTCAAAGAAGAGGTAATTACCGTTACCAATTATTTCATCTTTATTTCTTCTTCCACTTCTTCTTCTTAGGTTGTTTCATTATGAAGTAATAACATCAGTATCACTCATATACGGATATGTTATTATAAGTATGAAACAACCCTATTTCACCATCTATCCATCCTACGGAAAAAGAAATCACCGCGCGTGCGTACGTACGGAATACCGTCTCCACGCCGTGGTGTAATCTATTTTCCACCACCACCTTACATGGATGGGTATAATGGTGTAAAGAATAACTATACATAGTTATTACAACATCATATTGATTCTGATATATTGTATAATCCACTCCAATTCAATTCAATATTTATAGAAATGATATCATCGCTCGTGCGTACGTACGGACTACCGTCTCCACGACGCGATGAGATTCATTCTCCATGTTAACCATTTAAGAATGATTATAATGTATATATAAGAAATAATAATGAAATATATGACATTATAAAGCTACTGGATTTATGTATATATATACATATGTATGTCATCTACTTACTTCCATTTCAAGACAATAAGGAAAGGAAAACAGCGTTCATGCGTACGTACGGACTACCTTCTCCATGAACGGTGTTTTTCATTTTATTTATCTACCTATTATATATATATATACTGAATATATATGATATATAAATCATATTTTATATTCTGGAAGTGAGTAAATCATGATATAAGTAATAATGATGTCAAGAACAACAAGTCAAAACACCTACGATAAATGAAACGATTTTACCCAAAACGCTTCTTTAACATGGAATTTACAAAAGAACGGGTAATATAATGTCATAAGTGAACCATATATGATATCATAACAATGAATATGATTCTGTAATAAGTCAATAACATGATTTAAATCATTATACAGGAGGTTCGGACACTTACAAAGCAAGTCGGACCTAAGGTAAGGGAACTATCACAATCTCATTTTTATCCGAGATTGTTTATTCGTAAGTATTTAATGGGGTGTATTTTATCATCCAAATCCATGTTCCCTCAATATGTAATATTGTTTCCATACACTTACAATAGTTTAAATCAAATTTTACCCATCGGTGAGTTTTTATTAAAGAATATGAAAGGAATCTTTTGTCGTTTTTTCATACGAGGTACTTTTTGACTTTTCCGAAAAAAGTACGAAGAATGTTTTTTTTAACTTATACGGCATGAATGGATTATTAAAACATTATTTCCAAGAAGCTTCCTTTACAAGTTTTCAAGTTTATTTTTAATCAACTTCTTTTATTTTAAAGTCGTATGACATGTTATGAAAGGAAAAATGTTTTTGAAGTAGAAAGGATATTTTCCTCAAGAATGGAGTTCAAGTATTTTATCAAAATTATTTTCCATCTAAGATAATAAAAGGGTTCTGTTTCTATCCATATTTTTACATTGATTTGACTATGTGGTGATGGAATTATTTTTATGCATTCCTTTATCTATAGATTTATGATGTCATGATGTTTCAAGAATCCCATTTTTGTTACATGTATTATGCGATGATGTATGTTTTATGATTATGTGGCACACATAAGAAAGGATTCATTATAAGATGGGTGGGACCTATATCTCCCTCCAATGCATTGGGTAAAGATTTTATATCTCATGAGATAGGCATGGCTGAAATGGTAGGTTATACCGGTTCAGTGAAACAGGACTGAAACGAGGGTTACTCGATTCAGAAAGGGACTTTGTCCACTAAGATAGTCTTGGCAATGAGTCATGACTAACAAGAAATGATTTTCTATGATTATGTGTGCATGACACAAAGTTTCAAGTTTCATGTTATGATTATGGGGATCTCATTTTCACTTCTATGATTTATCCAATGTTATGATATTATGAGCTCTTTTGCAGGTTAAGATTTCCAAAAGCTATGTTCTTATGTATATGATGTGATTGATATTTCTTTTGTTTACCCTTACTGAGAATTTGAGCTCACCCTTTTATGTTTTCTTTTCCCCAGGATATTAAGAAAGGTTTTTAGGTAAAAAAAAGGGAAGATCTTTATGAGAGATATTGAAGATCATTCACCACGATTAGAAGATTACGTTCCGAGTTTCCAAAGACACTAAACTATTACGATCCTTGTGTGTGTGTTTTTGTTATGTACTAAGTATTCCGCAAAAGTAATGTAATGTCTATGTACGACAGGCTTCGGGTCTCTACAACTACCTTTAAGACACAATTAGTATAGAAATCCTTCTATGTACGCCTTTTGTTACAAACCAAATATAGTTACCCGATTAAGAGGTAAAATATTCTTTCAAGTTTTTAAAATTTTTCCAATTATCCACCCCCTAAAATATCATTATTCAATTCTTATGTAACAAAACTAGTATGATAAATATACTAGGATAATTTTATTTAAATTTTTTTACCTAATATTACATAAAATTTTATCTAATGGGTAACAAACATACTATTTCTGTGTGCGGTGAACTACTGCCTCACGATACGATGATTGTTCATTTTTTTACCACCACCCATAATATCCATTTTGATGAAAAATATGTATATATATGATATATGAAATATTTATGAAATATTTATAATTATTTAAACCCTTTTATAACATATAGATTTAATATTTTCCATTTTATGTTAATACGATAACAACATTTAAGGAAGTGTGGAATACCATCCCATTTAGCGATGTGATTTCTTCCCACTACACATGGAATTCATAAAGGATGGTTTTAATCAAATATATGTGTAATAAAAAATTATATATGATATTAATTATGTAATTAAAATTCCAGAAATATAACTTATATATATATATATATAATTTTATTTATTACCCTTTCACATACTTAAAAAGTGATTATGTTATTCATTGATGTGTGGACAACTACCTCCTCAGCATGATTTGATTAATTTTTTATCACAATAATTATATATATATATGTATATATGACTAATAATTTGATTTTAATGATATAATTATCATTAGTTAAAGTTAAAATTATTCATATCTTCTTTCCATAATGATCATTGAAAAACGAGAACATTACTCATGCGTACATACGACCTACCGTCTCCATGATCGCAACTTTGATTCATTTTTGATAAAAATATTTAATTTTTTGTTTTAAAAGAATAATTGATGTATAAATAGGGTAATTATGTCATTATTATTAATATTTAGATGTTATATAATCATCCCTTTGACTATATTTGAAATACCAAAGTCATTTTTGATAGATAACCTGAATTTGGACCAAACGCATGGCGTAAAATTAATTGATCAAGTAGTTGTATACAAAATAGTTATAAGTGAAATAAATTTAATGATAAACATGAAATATGTTATCATGAAATTATAAATTAACATAATTATATTATATAAAAGGTTAATGAACATTCACCCAAATGGAACCTCAAGCTAGGGGATTCTCATCTCACGGTTTACATCCATGAGATAAATGTAATGTTCACCCCTAACATATTTAGTGTGGTTTATCAAATAAATTTATTTATATTATATCATGTATTAATCTATCTTAATGGAATTTAATACCTCCATAAAATATTATTCCTTCAAGAGTATTATGATTTAAAATTTTCAAAATTGGTATGGAACACTTTGAAATGTTTAAAGATTATTTCCCACAATAATAACATTAATTATAATTAAATAGTATTTATATTATAGGAACTTATATTAAAAATTATCAATAAACCTGTTAATTTTATCTACTCTTGTCAATCAAGACCAAATTCAATTATAAGTACCATTTTTCCACAATTTGGTACTCAAAATGTTATAGAAAATGTTTTCTAGAAAACCTGAAATGTAATCACTCTTTTGTCAGAGAACATTTTTTCTTTAAAAATGATATTTTATTAAAATGTTCTCAAAAATGTTTTTAAAATGATTTTTAAGTGAATTTTTACCGTTTTTTATTTTACAAATGTTTTCGAAGGTATCTTTTTGTCTGTTTCAAAATAAGGAATTTTTCTAACTTTTAACCATGAAAATGGAATGTTCTTTTTACCACATATTTCTTGTATGGATTTACATGATGTCATGCATTTGAAGATTAATTTTAGTTTTTAAAGGGGAAATTTTTTACATTTATTTAATTTTTATTTCGATGCAATTTTTTTCCAAAAGAGTTTTAAAAAAATTGAAATTTTCCTAATGAATGTTTTTAAAATATCATTTTATAATATTTCAATTAATCAATTACAACAACACTTTATTTTACTCCACTTGTTGTATGTTATATTGATACTATCCTTGATATTATCTGGATGGTATATGGTTGATTTGGACAAGGATAGTATTCACATTCACAACTTTGATTCCTTTTGTCCCCTTAAAATATTCAATTTCCTATGATCATTGAACATTGAATTTCTAATATTTTACAAAATCATTTATCAAGGATATGTTCATTTCATAAATCATATATCATTATTATATGGTGTTTACATTGAATATTAATCGATTATTTGTGTAAATTTTGTTAAATCTGTATCAGTTACTCCCTACGAAAATGTGATAAGAAATATTGTTAAATTGATTATTTGATATACGAGGCTTGTTTTGGATTGGTGAGACATGGGTGGGGCCTGGTTATAGATATCCCCTCTATGAATTGATAGTCTCATGGGACAATCCATTAGGCTAGCCACCTTAGATGGGGTTTTACCCAATAATTCTTAAGTTATCTTGTGAATGGCCTTGATGGTAAAGGTACTTTATACCTTGGAATGATTGTGTCCAATAATTAAGAATTTAATTCATATTAGTTTTAGTTATTATTCATCCATGATATGTTGAATCAACATATCTATGAATACATATCATTTTCAGTTATTTAAATGATATTTGTTTTTGTTTCTTACCTTTCTATATTTATTTTACCTCGTCTAGTTATTTGGATGGCATGTGTTTTCAGTTATTACCTTGCCATATTTTTTGTGAACTTCCATTCAGTTAATTGATTACATGGAAGGTGTGTTCAGTTTTTTACCCCGCTATAATGACTATTATCATTGAATCTTCACTGATCTATCTATATTTTTTACTTACTAATTATTTGAAATAACAATTATAATGTTTTTTATCCATGAGTCCAAGTAGCATACTATGAATGATATATAGGGATTTAATAGATGGATTGTTGTTATCATATAAGATATTTATATAGAAATAGGAAATAAATTACTTTTCAATTAGTGTATTAATTTCACATGTATATATCTAGTTTACCAAGACTATTAAACTCCAATTACTTCATGATTTGATTCATTTTAATCATGTAAAAGTTATTATTGCAGACACTGGCTCTAAACTATATGGGGTCAGATTGATATAGTTGGTATAAGAGGAAGTTTAGTAGAAAAATTGTGAACAAGATTTAGGAAATAATAGATTACAGATCATAACTCTAAGGTATAATTGGATTGTCACGACCCATCCTTGGGGCCCGTGCCGTGACTACCCCAAGCCCGCCTTCCATAGGCCAGGGGCTGGCGACAAGCACTAAGGCGTAATTCCTGATAAAAAAGGGAAGGCATTGCCTTTGTAAAGTAAACAAACACACAGAGTAAGCAAGCAGAAGTAAACACTAAGCAAAAACTAGATACAACAGTAAGTTTGGAAAAGTATGTGGTCCAGAATACAAACTCAAACTGAAAGTAAAGTAAAATTGAAAAGGAAGTACAAAAACTGAATGTAAAGCGGCAACGTCGAGCCGTACTCTGGTAGTACCACCTGAAGGGATGGTACAGATAGCCACCTCAGCTCCTCGGGTCCAGCCGTCCACTCCGTGTACGTCCCGTCCAGTGGTCCACCTCCAGGTACCGACTGCTCCACTAGACTCCACCACGATCAGCACTGTCCGTCGTCTCCATCCAACACAACGTAGTGCGGGCATAGCCTGTGCAGGGGTGAGTATAAGCTACTCCGTAGGGACACCGAGACCCCCGAAGGTCTCCCAAAATCCACAAAGGATAATACACAAAGGAAAGATACAATCACAAAGTAACATCCGACACTACTTAGGTATATTCCCATACATATACCTAAGTCACCAATTCCAGTTCGGCTCCAACATCTGAGCCCAAGTTCTATCATGTCCACATAGGATAGCACAACACAATCCACATAGGAATGTAACACCCCAAGATTTTATGAAAATTATTTTTTTTAATTTCATAAATTTCTTGTGTTGTACGCTACACCAAAATGAGATTTCACAACAAGAATCCTTGACTTTCCTTGTACTACACGCAATCACGACCTTCCTCGATAGCGTGTGTAGTACACAATATAGTGTTTCACTAAACAACGATATATTACTAAAAATAGCCATTGTGAATAGTAATAATCACTTTTTGAAATTTTTTAAATTTCAGTTTTCAAAATGGACTTCATTTTTGGATTCGGAATATCGAAATTAGCTTAGGGTGAAATATTGGCACTTTTCGGCTAACTTTCATTTTCTGATAAATAGTGAAAATTACTAATTTTTAATTAAAAACAACCTTTTTAATAGAAATAATTAATAGTGATAAATTATTAATTTGAGTGGTTTTAAAGTGTATTTAGAATATATTTTTACAATTTAATTCAATGTTGGTCATTGGATGTAATTTCACATTTAAACCAAACATAAACAAGTGTCAATCTTTTGATAGTTATTATCTCTTAAGAACACTCTATTTGTTTTGACGATGGGAATTAATTTTTAAATTAATTAATGCGACTGATATGTTATTAATTTGGTAAAATAGACATCATTTTTGAGTTCATAATATCTAATATATCTTAGGCCTAGTTTTTGGTATTTTTCTGGAAACTTTCATTTTTTTGATGAATAGTGAAACCACTAAGTGGTAGTTAAAATAATGAATTTTTCATTAAAATTAATTATACTGCTTCTGTGAGTGGAATTTCAAAAATATGAGAGATATAGCTGATGTCAGTAAGTAAAATGTGGTTCAATGAGATGAAAATAATTTTTGGTGAATATTAACTTTTTACTTTTTTACCACGGTTAAAAGTAAATAGGGAAATTAAGAGTAAAAATGTTATTATTATTACCCTAACACATGTACTAATTTTATTGGATAAGTGTAACTCGACCAAAAACAACCATAGGAATAAAATATGACCATTTAGGCCCACATGTATTAGATTAGGACATTTATTATTAATTTATTTAAAGAAGGGTTAAAATAGTTAAAATCAAATTTTAATAAGTATAACATTTTTAATATAGGGTTAAACATAAGATAAATTCGACTATAAATATTAATTAGAAAGATAATACGATTTCCTATATAATGATATTTTATTTGTAATTTTTAGACATTATATATTTTAATCTATTTATGACACAAATAAGATGCAGTAATTATCTTATTAATTAAATATTGACATAATTGATGTAATAAATACCAAAATAAATATAATTTGAGATTTTTATTGAATTACAATAATTTTATAAGTTAATATGACATGTTAGTCTTGATTTAGTTAACTTTTTTTGAACTAATCATTCAGTTATGATTTTCACAAATATCAATTACTAAATAGTGTCAAAATTGACAAAAAATAGTTTTTAAAACAAATATTATATTAGTAATTGTTATTTTATTCCTAAAATTATAAGGTTCGGCCAAATGACTTGGATAAGGTTATTTATATTAATAATAAACAACTTAGGGTTCCTTTGGCTGCTTATAGTAATTTGATAAACCTTATAGTATAAGAACACAAGAAGACACGGTAAAAGTAAAATTATTTAACTTAATGTTAAATCTAAATGATAAGGTTCAAATAGGAACCTAAACTTGTCTAAATTCTAATGGATAAGAGGATTCCGACTCATACCCACCTTAGCTTCAAAATAAATTAATATAGAGCTATTTAAAACCGATTTTGTCTTTATAATAAAATAATAGTTTTAGTTATTCCAAGGGTGCCCCTCTCCTCCCTTATAAAAGGGCACCTACTCCCTCTCTTCCTCACACCACTTTGAGCCTTCAAGCTCGGCCAAACCCTGCCCAATTCTCTTCTATACTTCCCTAGAAACATCATAGAGGTTCTGTTCTTCCTCAAAGACCAATTTTAGTGCCCTAAAATGAGATCTCAAAGAGGCGCTTCATCGAAGAGGCAATGTCCGTTACTGATTCTTTCAAGTTTATTTCTTATTCTACTTCTTCTTCTTAGGTTATTTAATTATGAAGTAATAACATAAGTATCACTAATATACTGATATGTTATTATAAGTATGAAACAAACCTATTTCACCATCTATCCATCCTACGGAAAATGAAATCACCGCGTGTGCGTACGTATGGAATACCGTCTTCACGCCGTGGTGTAATCTATTTTCCACCACCACCAGACTTGGATGGGTATAATGGTGTAATTAATAACTATATATGATTATTTTAAAGTGATATTGATTCTTAAATAGTATACATGCACTCCAATAAATTCCACGATCATGAGAACGATATCATCGCTCGTGCGTACGTATAGACTACCGTCTCCACGACACGATGAAATTTTTTCTCCATTTTAACCATTCATGAATGATTATAAAGTATATATAATAAGTAATCATGAAATATATTAAATAATAATGAGACTGGATTTATGCGTATATATATTTATTTCATCTACTTAATTCCATTCAACTCAATAAGGAAACGAAAACAGCGTTCATGCGTACGTACGACCTACCGTCTCCATGAACGGTGTATTTCTTTCCATTTATTGATATATTATATATATGAATATATATTATATATAAATCCTGTTTTATATTCTTGAATTAATTAATAATTATCTAATTAATCATATGAATAATTACAAGTCAAAACACGGAAGACAAATAAAACGATTTTACCCAAAACGCTCATTAACATGGAATTTACAAAAGAACGGGTAAAATAAAGTCATAAGTGAACCATATATGATATCATAACAATGAGTATGATTCTGGAATAAGTCAATGACATTATTTAAATCATTATACAGGAGGTTCAGACACATACGAAGCAAATCAGACCTAAGGTAAGGGAAAATATCACAATCTCATTTTTATCTGAGATTGTTTATACTTTGGTATTTACTGGGGTGTATTTTATCATCCACATCCATGTTTCCTAAATATGTAATAATTATATTCTTCTACAATATTTTATATCCAATTTTACCCTTTGGTGAGTTTTTAGTAAAATATATGAATGGAATCTTTTGTTGTTTTTCGTACGAGGTACTTTTTGACTTTTCTGACAAAAGTACGAGAAGAATGTTTTTTTAACTTATACGACATAAATGGATTTTTAAAACATTATTTCCAAGAAGCTTCCTTTACAAGTTTTCATGTTTATTTTTAATCAACTTCTTTCAGTTTAGAATTGTATGACATGTTAAGAATGGAAATGTGTTTTTGAAGAAGAAATGATATTTTCCTGAAGAATTCATTTCAAGTGTTTTATCAAAACGATTTTTCATCTAAGTTGAAATTATTTCATATGTGTATGTTTCAAGTATAATGACTATATGATTTACATGGTTTCACTTTTATTATTATTAAATGATATCCATTTCTTTAATATGGATTATGTGATGATGGGATGATGTTTATGAAACCCATTTTATTCATTGGGTTATTATGAATGATATATGTTTATTTTGTGGCAAAAGTAAGAATGATTTCACTATGAGATGGGTGGGACCTATATCTCCCTCCAATTAATTGGGTAATGATTTATATCTCATGAGATAGACATGTCTGGAACGGAAGATTAAAGTGGTTCAGTAATACAGGAGTGAAACTAGGAGTGAACTCGATTCAGAATGGGACTTTGTCCACTAAGATGGTCTTGCCAGCAATGCCTTGGCTACTATGAAAATCATTACATGTGCTTAATGGATTCCACAATTAAATGTTTTATTCCCTTTCTATTTTATCATGATTGATTTTCCCTTATTATATATTCCTTATGTACTTACAAGATTCATGTCTTTGCTCAAGATTTTGATGTTTAGATTTTATGTTCAAGATTTTGCATTCAAATATTTATGGATTGTTTTATGTTCTCTATGTTTAACCTTACTGGGCATTTGAGCTCACCCCTTTGATGTTTTCTTTTCCCCAGGATATAAATAAAGGTTTTAGGTATGAAAAAATGGGAAGATCTTTATTGGGTGATGTTGAAGATCTTTCACCACGATTAGAAGATTTTATTCCGAGTTTCCAAAGACACTAAACTATTACGGTCCTTGTGTGTCTATTTTTCTTATGTATTATGTATTCCGCAAAAGTAATGTAATGTCCATGTACATCAAGCTTTGGGTCTCTATAGTTGGTATCAGAGGAAAGGTTTAGTCAACCTTTGAAAACTAGGATGCGATAACTTTAGTGAGATCCCTAGAGATATTTCTAAGGTATGTCTAAGGATGTCCCTAAGGTTAAGTATAAGTATAGGTTATAGTGCTAGAATTATGGTAACCTAAGATGTTAGATATTGAAGGTACTCCCCCTTTATTATGTTGTTTTCCCTAGTGCGATTTTTGCCTCTAACACTATTCTTTTTGGGTTTTAGACGATGGCTGGAACCCGAAGGAACCGTGTTGATCAATGTAATGGACAATGCAAAGATTGTCCTCCTGAACAAACAAATGTTATGGGAGATGGAGTGAAAAATCTTATTGCCATACTTACACAAGCTATGAATCATTCTGGACTTCCAAATGAGCAGATAAGGGAACAATATTCTATTGAGTCCTTCATGAGGCAACATCCACCTTCTTTCAGTGGGTCTTCTGATCCACTTGTTGCTGAACAATGGATCATTACAACTGAAAAGATATTTTTAGTTCTTCAATGTTCTAAACATGATAAAGTCATCTTAGCTGTATATCGTTTGGAAGGTGATGCTGATCAATGGTGGAATCTTATCAAGAATTCGAGGCCAAGAGATGAAATTGAGTCCATGGAATGGGACGAGCTCAAGAACATATTTTTCAATAAGTACTTCCCTCGTATTCATAGAACAAAGATGGAGAAGGATTTTTTTGAAATAAAGCAAAAGGATGATGAATCTGTTGGTATATACGAAGAGAATTTTACAAGGCCTGCAAGGTATGCATCTGGTTTTATCATCCAACCTGAAAGTAAAGTTGATCGATTCTTCAGTGGCTTAAAACCAAGTCTTAGAAGGGCATTAGCTATAAGAGACTTCAGTAGCTATGAAGAAATTGTGCGTTGTGCTATCAAGGTAGAAATGGAAGTTGGTTTTACTTATCTATCTCATTGTTTTGAAAAGAAACGAAAGATGGAGTTCAAGGAGAAATCTTAAAATAATGGTCAAAAGAAGATGAATGTTTCCTTATGCTCAAAGTGTGGAAATAAGCATGGTGGAGATTGTCTTAAAGGGACTAGAAAATGTTTTAAGTGTGGAAAAGATGGTCATCGAGCAGCTGAGTGTCGAAGTAATGGAAAAATGGTTTCTAATGGTGTGAATAATGAAAAGAATGCAGAGAACACACTAACAAAACTTCAATGCTTCAAGTGCAATGAAATGGGGCATTATGCTAATCAATGCCATAATCTAAGGGTTAATGATGATTGACATGAGAAACCACTTAAGGAAAAGGACAAAGGGATGTCACATGCGATCACTATTGGAGATGTTGAATATGACAACGATGTGGTGGTATGATTAAGTGTTTATGTAATGGGATTCCAAAATAATGATGTATATAGTATCATGGAATATTGGAATATTTATGTATTGGTCTATTGTGGTTTTCAATAATTTTATGGTACCGATAACCATGGAAAGTGATTGAGATATTTTTGGTAACCAGATGATATGCGCATAATGAAGGAATTAGAAGATAATGAGATGTTTTATTGTATTCATGAGCTCATGATTGATATAAGGACTAAGTGATATCATGGTTTGAGTATAAATAATTTTGAGGATTTTGGTTTGTGGAAAGTGTTAACTTTAAACTGCATTCATGTTTTCACTAAGGTCTAATGGGTATACATGATTAAGGTATTCACATTTTTGTAATTTGACCAACAAGATATATCTTATGATATATGGGGGATAAATGATGGCATTCATGTGATTGTTATGTGACATTTCAAGTAATCATTTTTATACTATGAGCTTGGACCGAAGTATTTTGGATAATCCTAAAGATTGGGATGAATTATGTTGGATATAAGTTAGTATTATTTAAGGATAGAAGTTTTTTCGATATTATTTATGAGATGTTATAGTAATTTAGTTTTCAAAAAAGGACAACCTGTAGGATTGGCGACAACCCATCACGTCGGACAAGGCTCTGGGAATCGAACCCACAACCGAAGTGCGACTGGAATTTATCACCTACCACTGGCCTACAGGAAGTCCCTATTTAGTAGAAACTAGTTTTATTATGATATAATAAGTATAAGTCCATTTTAGGAACCATATATGATTAATCTCACTATAGATCGACTTATGTATATTTAATAACTTTTGCTAACCTTTTGTTTGAGACAAATGGAATGACCCGTAATTCTATCACATGATCTGCTAACACTTCACGAATAACAAATTCAACTTCATTTCATAAAAAGATGAAGTGGAAATTGTTCAAGGCACGAACAACAGTGAGATTGTACCAAAATAAAGTAAGTATTTATTCTAATTCATATTCTTCAACTTTAGGGAAATGATCTTGAAAACCAAAAATGTTGTCCTAGTGCCCTTATATCCGATGAATCAGATGGTACCTTAGATCATCACAAATCTATGGATTTGTGATTGCTGTATTTTCCATAGCCATGTTCTCTACTACTCTCCATCAGAACATGATGGTTAGATTTCTCTTCCATATCCATATTTTCATCTATGTAGAAACCCAGTGATTAGTTTATTTGTGTAACCGTTATGTTTCATACTTTTGTTTTTAAAGATTGATTTTGGTATTCCTTTTTACGATGTGGGTTTCTATTAACGAAACTTTCGAGTAGTAAACCATTTATAACCCCGACGAATTTCGAGGACGAAATTCATTTTAAGGGGGGTAGAATGTAACACCCCGAGATTTTAGGAAAAGTATTCTTTTTAATTTCATAAATGTCTTGTGTTGTAAGATACACCAAAAGGAGCTTGTACAACATGCATCCTTGACTTGCCTTGTATTACACGCAATCACGACCTTCCTCGATAGCGTGTGTAGTACACAATATCGAGTTTCACTAAACAACAATATATTATTAAAACTAGCTATTGTGAATAGTAATAATCACTTTTTGAAATTATGTAAATTTTAGTTTTCAAAATGGACTTCATTTTTAGATTCGGAATATCGAAATTAGCTTATGGTGAAATTTTGGTACTTTTCGGCTACCTTTCATTTTCTGATGAATAGTGAAAATTACTAATTTTTAATTAAAAACAACCTTTTTAATCAAACTAATTAATAGTGATAAATTATTTATTTGAGTGGTTTTAAAGTTTATTTAGAATATATTTTTACAATTTAATACAATGTTGGTCATTGGATGTAGTTTCACAATTAAACCAGACATAAACAAGTGTCAGTCTATTGATAGTTATTATCTCTTAAGAACACGATATTTGTTTTGACGACGGGAATTAATTTTTAAATTAATTAATGTGACTGATATGTTATGAATTTGGTAAAATAGACATCATTTTTGAGTTCATAATATCAAATATAGCTTAGGACTAATTTTTGGGATTTTTCTAGAAACTTTCATTTTTTTAATGAATAGTGAAACCACTAAGTGGTAGTTAAAAAATGAATTTTTCATAAAACATAATTTTACATCTTCTATGAGTAGAATTTCAAAAATCCAAGAGATATGGTCGATGTCAGTAAGTAAAATGTGGTTCAATGATATGAAAATAATTTTTGGTGAATAGTAACTTTTTACTTTTTTTACCACGGTTAAAAGTAAATAGGGAAATTAAGGGTAAAAATGTTATTATTATTACCCTAACACAAGTCCTAATTCTATTTGATAAGTTTAATTAGACCAAAAACAACCTTAGGAATAAAATATGACCATTTAGGCCCACTTAGATTAGATTAGGATATTTATTATTAATTTATTTAAAGAAGGGTTAAAATAGTTAAAATCAAAGTTTAATAAGTATATCATTTTTAATATAGGGTTACACATAAGATAAATTAGACTATAAATATTAATTAGAAATAGAAAACTATTTCCTACATAATTCTATTTTATTTGTAATTTTTAGATGTTATATAATTTAATTTATTTATGACACAATTAGGATGAAGTAATTATCTTATTAATGAAATATTGACATAATTGATGTTATAAATACCCAAATAAATATAATTTGAGACTTTTTATGAATTACACTAATTTTATAGGTTAATATGAAATTTTAGTATTGATTTAATTAACTTTTTTAGAACTAATCAATCTGTTATGATTTTCACAAAAATAAATTACTAAATAGCGTCAAAATTGACATAAAATAGTTTTTAAAAAAAATATTATATTAGTAATTGTTATTTTATTCCTAAAAATCTAAGGTTCGGCCAAATGACTTAGATAAGGTTATATATATTAATAATAAACAACTTAGGGTTCGTTTTGCTTCTTATAGTAATTTGATTAACCTTATAGTATAAGAACACAAGAAGACACGGTAAAAGTAAAATTATTTAACTTAATGTTAAATCTAAATGATAAGGTTAAAATAAGAACCTAAATTTGTCTAAATTCTATTGGATAAGAGGATTTAGACTCATCCATACCTTAGATTCAAAATAAATCAATTTGGAGCTATTTAAAACCGATCTTTAATTTATAATAAAATAAAAGTTTTAGTTATTCCATGGGTGCCTCTCTCCTCCATTATAAAAGGGCACCTCCTCCCTCTCTTCCTCACACCACTTGGAGCATTCAAGCTCGGCCAACCCCTGCCAAATTCTCCTCTCTACTTCCCTAGAAACATCCTAGAGGTTCTGTTCGTCCTCAAAGACCAATTTTAGTGCCCTAAAAGGAGATCTCAAAGAGGTGCTTCATCGAAGAGGTAATGTCTGTTACTGATTCTTTCAAGTTTGTTTCTTCTTCCACTTCTTCTTCTTAGGTTATTTCATTATGAAGTAATAACATCAGTATCACTAATATACTTATATGTTATTATAAGTATGAAACAACCCTATTTCACCATCTATCCATCCTACAGAAAACAAAATCACCGCGCGTGTGTACGTACGGAATACCGTCTCCACGCCGTGGTGTAATCTATTTTACACCACCACCTTACATGGATGGATATAATGGTGTAAATAATAACTATACATGATTATTGTAAAGTGATATTGATTCTGAAATAGTATACATACACTCCAATACAATTCCACGATCATGAGAACGATATCATCGCTCGTGCGTACGTACGGACTACCGTCTCCACAACGCGATGAGATTCATTCTCCAAGTTAACCATTCATGAATGATTATAAAGTATTTATAATAAGTAATCATGAAATATATGACATAATAATGATACTGGATTTATGCGTATATATATGTATTTCATCTACTTAATTCCATTCAACTCAATAAGGAAACAAAAACAGCGTTCATGCGTACATACGACGTACCGTCTCCATGAATGGTGTATTTGTTTCCATTTACTGATCTATTATATATATGAATATATATTATATATAAATCATGTTTTATATTGTTTAATTAATTAATCATGATTTAAGTAATCATATGAATAATTACAAGTCAAAACAGGGACGAAAAATAAAACGATTTTACCCAAAACGCTCTATAACAAGGAATTTACAAAAGAACGGGTAAAATAAAGTCATAAGAGAACCATATATAATATCATAACAATGAGTATGATTCTGGAATAAGTCAATGACATTATTTAAATCATTATATAGGAGGTTCGGACACTTACGAAGCAAATCGGACCTAAGGTATGGGAAAATATCACAATCTCGTTTTTATCCGAGATTGTTTATACTTTGGTATTTACTGGGGTATATTTTATCATCCACATCCATGTTTTCTCAATATTAATATTTATATTCTTATAAAATATTTTATATCCAATTTTACCCTTCAGTGAGTTTTTAGTATATGATATGAAAGGAATCTTTTGTCGTTTTTCGTACGATGTACTTTTTGACTTTTCCGACAAAAGTACGAGAAGAATGTTTTTTTAACTTATACGACATAAATGGATTTTTAAAACATTATTTCCAAGAAGCTTCCTTTACATGTTTTCATGTTTATTTTTAATCAACTTCATTCAGTTTAGAATTGTATGACATGTTAAGAATGGAAAAGTGTTTTTGAAGAAGAAATGACATTTTCCTCAAGAATTCATTTCAAGTGTTTTATCAAAACCATTTTTCATCTATGTTGACATTATTTCATATGTGTATGTTTCAAGTATAATGTCTTTATGATTTACATGGTTTCAATTTTCTTATTATGAAATGATATCCATTTATTTTATATGGATTATGTGATGATGGGATGATGTTTATGAAACCCATTTTATTCATTGGGTTCTTATGAATGATGTATGTTTATTTTGTGGCACAAGTAAGAATGATTTCATTATGAGATGGGTGGGACCTATATCTCCCCCCAATGCATTGGGTAAAGATTTATATCTCATGAGATAGACATGTCCAGAACGGCAGGTTAAACCGGTTCAGTAATACAGGACTGAAACGAGGAGTGAAGTCGATTCAGAATGGGACTTTGTCCACTAAGATAGTCTTGGCAGCAATGCCTTGGCTACTATGGAAATCATTACATGTGCTTAATGGATGCCACAATTACATGGTTTATTCCCATGTTATTTTATCATGATTGATGTTCCCTTATGATATATGCCTTACGTACTCCAAAGATTCATGTCTTTGCTCAAAATTTTGATGTTTAGATTTTAGGTTCAAGATTTTGCATTCAAATGTTTATGGATTGTTTTATGTTCTCTATGTTTAACCTTACTGGGCATTTGAGCTCACCCCTTTGATGTTTTCTTTTCCCCAGGATATAAATAAAGGTTTTAGGTCAGAAAAAAAGGGGAAGATATTTATTGGGAGATGTTGACGATCTTTCACCACGATTAGAAGATTTTATTCCGAGTTTCCAAAGACACTAAACTATTACGGTCCTTTTGAGTCTATTTTTCTTATTTATTAAGTATTCCACAAAAGTAATTTAATGTCCATGTACGTCAAGATTTGGGTATATACAAAGAATGCAAGTCAATCATATCGAAGACAATGATTGAAAGATAAGATTCATCTTACACAAGTATACTTCTTCATAAGACGATAGAGATGATCAGATATATCCACTGATTCATGTAAGCCGTCGGACCCACCGAGGATCGATAGGTACTAACGCCCGGAATGACCCACAAATGATCGATAGGTAACTAACCTCCACAATGACCCACACAAGATCAGAGCCACACAGGTTCTGTAGGCGCTGGCCCACACAGGACCGCTGATCGCTAACCCACACAGGATCTAACCCACACAAGATCGGTAGCACTGATCCAAGTAGGATCCCTGAGTGCTGTAGTCGTCGCCGTCGAATCCACGGAGGATTTCTGTACAGTAGTCATCATCGTCACAGTCGCAGCGAGCTCTAGGGTTCTCGCACACAACAAACTCATTTGGGAGGGTCCGTTCCATGAGCCGAGGGGATGATACATCAACTGACACATAGTCCGGAGTTGATGTATCCAAAAGTTCCGTATCATCAAGAGGAACTCAACGTCACAGACGGCACGCCAATTGGACGCCTGGTCTGAGAGTTATTGGATTTTTCATCCCAGGGGCCCGGTTGGTTTTTAAGTCAAAACCAACCCAACCGTACTCCATCTGTGTCCAAACCTCAAGCGGAGTAAGCCAAAAGGACCGTCTCACCAAGAGGAATCCAACAAAGCCGACGACACGTCAATCGGAAGTCTGGACCTCATGTTATAAGTGTTTCCGCTCCGAGGGCCCGGTTGGTTTCGTGTACGAAGCAACCCGGCCGAACCCAAAGTACTCCGAAACCTTTGGCATAATATATCGAAACGACCTTCCCGATCCAAGGATCACATCGCTGCTGACGGTGCATTTATTGGAGGTTTGTAGCCCAGGTTATGGGAAAAAGACAAGAAGAGGTCCGAAAGTGGGGGTTTCGGGCTCTGACCGTTCCGGTCCGAGACCCCTTGGGTCAGCCCGAACCGGGTCGAACTGACCCGAGCCCGGGTCCGGCCCGGTTGGTGCTGCCCGGCCTGGCCTGGTGGCTCGGCTCGGTGCGCTGGCGCTGGCCAGGTGGCTCGACCGAAACAACCGAGCATTTGGGGTGCGGGGGGGGGGGGGGGGGCTCCCCCACTCTTGTTCGTAACTGCGGCCCCCATGTGGTGGGCCGCTCTTGTCCCAACAGCCGGGGGTCGTAACCCCCAGCTCCTCCTCTGACCGGCCAGCCCGTTCCAGCCAGGCACTGCCACCACGGGACGAGCATGGGCCAATCCCTCGGCTCCGACGCCGGCGGCCCGGAACCGGCTGCCGATCCCTGCTCCGCCGTGGCCTTATCCACGACCTTGGTCCGTCCGGCGTGGGGCAACGGGGCCGCGCCCCTCCCCCGCAGCCCCGCTTCGACCGCGGTGCCTTTGAGGTTATTCGGCGCGGCGCAACGGTGCCGCGCACCCTTGCCGTATGATCCCGCGCGGTGCCGTTGCACCACGCCGCTTTCCTTCGAACCGCATCAACGCAACTTACAAGGGAGGAGGGTCGGCCATGTTTGTGCGGTCCGTCCCCCTCTCGTTAATTGATAGCAAGAAGAAAAGTTTCATGAAAAATGGAAATATAAGTATTCACGAACAAAAACAAAATCCCCTACCCCATCAAATTCGTTGAGTGAGGGTTCGTCACTGAATAAAGTGTCGCGGAAGGAGAGTGTCATTGGCATCGGGGTACACGGCGTCGCATGGTCGATCTCTGAGGATTCGGCTTTCTTCATCGGAGATCGGTGTGTTCTTCACGTTATTCACGTTCTTCGACGAAGAAGATGAAGATCTTCAAGCCTCCCGTTTTTCTCCCCAATCCCCACTCAACACAACAAGTCCAAAAAATTAAATAAGTGCTTCACGTATTTTACTATCATGAATTAATTTTTAAAATTCAAAAATTGAATTTTAAACCACTTAATTAAAAGTTTTCATTAAAAGGAGGTTAAGGGGGGGTTATGGAAAATGAAGGGGTGGGGTTCGTGTGGTCCCCACCGCCCTCATAACCTCTCTTGGGTGGTTACCCAACTTCCACCCAAAGTTTAACTACTGAGTAAAAATAAAAATTTTAGTTCAATTTTTATTTTTAACTAACAAAATTTTTAACAACTCCTCCCATGTAAATGCAACTCCAGAAAAGGTGTTCCTAAGAAATTACCGGCACTGCGAATTCATCGGTGCTCTCGAAATTTGATTCCGAGCACCAGTTCAAAAGTTTGGAAATCCCGCTCGTTCGTTCACTGAACGTACCCGAGCTAAACTTCAGATAAAAATTCCGGGCACACCGGGCCTTAGAATCAAGTGCCGTCAGAAACTGTGTTCTTGTAAAATCCCAAAGAAAATAAAGAAAAAATTTTCTTGAATATTACGGGTCTTTACATTACTCCCACCTCAGGGATTTACGTCCCTGTAATGATACATCATAAACTATGGGAACAAAAGTGGGTAATGTGCACGTATCTGAGCCTCCCGCTCCCAAGTGCTCTCCTGGAGGTTCTCGTGCTGCCATATGATGCGCACTAGAGGAATTGACCATCCACATAGGACCCACTCCTATCAATCCTCTAGATCCACTGGGACCTCCGCAAAAGTCACCCCATCGTCTATGTACAACTCCCCATGGTCAATTATATGCATCGGGTCATGCACATATCTCCTCAGCTGAGATTTGTGGAAGACGTCGTGCACCCGGTGCAACTGAGGTGGTAGATCCAGGGGATAAGCCACCTCTCCAATCCTGCTGAGGACCTAGAAAGTTCGGATGAAGCATGGAGACAACTTTCCACCTCAACCAAATCTCCGTAATCCCCATCTAGGTGAGACCCGCAAGAAGACATGGTCGCCATCCTCGAACTCCAGTGGCCTCCGCCTCCTGTCAGCATAAGACTTATGCCAGCTCTGAGCTGTCCTCATCCGCTCCTGGTTGACCTGGACCTTCTCTGTCGTGGCCTAGACCATCTCTGGTCCGACAAGTGCTGATTCCCCAGGGTCTGTCCAGCACAGAGGATATCTGCAAGGTCGTCCAAACAACCCCTCGTATGGTGTCATCCCGATGGTGGAGTGGTAGTTGTTGTTGTATGCGAACTCCACCAAGGGTAGGTGGTCCTCCCAGCTGCGACCGAAGTCGAGGACACATGCACGGAGCATGTCCTCGAGTGTCTGAATGGTCCTCTCCATCTGACCATCTGTCTAGGGATGAAAGGTGGTGCTCAGACGTAGTTGTGTCCCGAATGCCTCCTACAACCCCTTCCAAAGGCAGGAAGTAAAGCGAGCATCTCGATCGAAGACTATGGATGATGGAACACCATGAAGCCATACAATCTCCTGAACGTAGAGACGTCCCATGCTCTCCAATGAGCCCTTCTCTATGATGGGTAAGAAGTGAGCTGACTTGGTGAGTCAGACGACAATCACCCATATGGAGTTATGACCTCTGGAAGAGCGTGGAAGTCCAGTCATGAAGTCCTTATATATCCCGTCCCACTTCCCCTCTGGGACCTCCAAGGGCTGTACCAAGCCTACTGGTACCTGGTGCTCCACCTTCACCTGCTGGCAGGTGAGGCATTAAGAAATGAACTCAGCCACAACCTTCTTCATTCCTGGCCACCAGTGTTGTCGTCTGAGATCCTAGTACATCGTCGCCACTCCAGGATGTACCGCCAAAGGGGTAGTGTGAAAATATTTCAGAACCTCCTCTCGTAATGCAACTGGTACCAAGGTACATCCTCTAAAAAGAACGTCGTGCCCTCCTCCTAAAGAGAAACCATCAGGTGCCCGTCCTGAGGATATATCTGCATGCCACGTCTCATAGTCGGCGTCCCCACACTCTACCTCTCTAACCCGCTGCAGTAGTGGAGGAGTGACTGTCAGTGACTGAAGAATGGCTCCTCCATCTCTATCCACAAAGGATATCTGCAAAGCCGCTAGCTGCTGTCTCGCCTCCCCAAGTAGCTGAATGCCCATCCTCCTACTGAGAGCATCGGATACTACGTTCCCCTTTCCAGGAGTATAGACTATCTCAAAGTCATAGTCCTAGAGGAACTCGATCCATCGCCACTGTCTCAGGTTCAGGTCTTTCTGTGAGAAGATGTACCTGAGACTCTGATGGTCAGAATAGACTGTAAAGCACTCGCCCATCAGATAGTGTTGCCACATCTTCAAATAGAATATCACTGCTGCTAACTCCAGGTCGTGGGTAGCGTAGTTCTGCCCATGCTGCCTCAACTGTCGTGATCCATAGGTGATCAAGACCCACTCCTGCATGAGGACATATCCGAGTCTGGTCCTTGATGCATCGCATCAAACTACATACCCAACTCCCTCCTCTGATAGCCTCAAGATAGGCACGCTGGTCAATCTCTGTCTCAGCTCTTGGAAGCTCTACTAACACCTGTCTGACCACACGAAGGGTTTCCCCTTCTTCCTTTACATTTTTCAAAGTTGCAAAGATTTCTCCATTTCTAAAAAGAGAAATCCGGTCTCATCCCTTGGATGAACCACATTCCTTGCCTAATACAGTCAATCCCATCATGATCAGTTAATTCATGCCATGGATGACGCCGTAAGGCCTCGACGCTGCTACCAAGAGATCCAACCATTACTATCGCCTCCAAGGGTTGAGTCACACTGTCGGCATCAGTGTGGAGTCACTGGGTCTCTTCCAGTAGGAATCTCATATGTGAGGGCCAAGTAAACAGTTTTTAACCAGAACCTCTTAGTATTAACATACAAAAGACAAGAAATCAAACGTCACTATTGCAAGTGTCTTTTATTACTTCAACTAAAAGTACACGGACTCAAGGAAACACAAACAATGAAGCTAGAGGAATTATGGGAAAAGTCCTCTATGACTGGAGCTAGTACCGCACTTCTCCACCTGCTTCTGGAGCTCCATGATCGTAATCTTCAGCTGCCTGAAGCTGTGCTCTCCCCTATGGTTGGGGTGGACCTCCTGGTGGTGGTGGTGGTAGAGCCTCAAAGCGTCGCCCAACACCTACTGCTCGACCATCTCCTCTGCCTCATCCACCTACTCCATGCGGACCGCCACGGTCGAACCTCTGCCTCTGCCTAGGTGGTCCCTCAACCGTCTGCTTCTCCTATGTACGGCGGGTCGGGCAGTCACGAGCCATGTGGCCCTGCCCGCCGCATGCGTAGCACTGTCTGCCTCTCTTAAGACTGGCTCTGTGCTGTGTGCCCCGCACCTCTGAGCCAGTGTCCTGAGGTCATCCGCCTGAGGGTATGGTCCGCCTGGACCCATGTGTCATCCGTCGACTACCAGCTGCAGAAGACTCTACTACATGCCGCCCTTCGGTAGGTCTCGTTGCTGGAGTCGTCTCAGCAAGAAAGATCTCAATCAGAAGGGCTCGCTCCAGTACCCCTGCCTGTGTTGGAATGCTGAGAGAGATCAGCAATGCCCTAATCTCTTTACTCAATCCCTACTCGAAGGTCCAGGCTCGGAAGAATGGGTCACATACCATTTCCGTCGAATAGCACAAGAGATCTGTAAATCTCGCCGAGTACTGGGTGACCGTCAAGCTGCCCTGCCGCAGCTGTAGAAGCTCCTAGATGCGCACCGCACAAAGGATGGCTGGGACAAACTTTGAGTGGATGAGGCTCTCAAAGTCCATCCAGAGGAGAGATTACTCATCGTGTACTTGGAGCATCAAGCTCCACCATCTGCCTACTTCCACGTTCAGGAGACTCGCTGCAAGGATAACCATGAGGTCTGCTAGTGTCCCTACTAAACGGAAAACTCAGACAACTGCCTCCAGCCAATCCTCGGCTGCCTGAGGGTCCGTCTCCCCGCGGAACCTGGGAGGTCGCTGACACTGAAACTCGTGCAGTGCACTAAGGTGATGTGCACCATCATTGGTTGGGGCTGGTAGCATCAGTGGATCAGCGGGTAGAGGTATCACCGGTGCCTCAGCTGTCAAAGTGTCCTGTATCGAGGCCTCGTCGCTCGTTGGGCTGTCGTCACACACAACGCTCAGAACCCTAGCTGGCTGCCGTCGTGGGGCCATCCTGAAAAGAAACAGGTGCTCCATAGTAAAATAGTATACCTGGTGAGATGACACAAAGTAATCACAATGAAAACTTGAAACACACATGCAATCAATGTTTTTGTCCATTAAGTCAGAAATCAGATGTCAGGGTCCTGGTATAGGAATACGTCAGTCGCCGCACCAACACTGGACTCCCTGGACTGATAATCACATTCAATACTCTTAACACTGTTTCTTCACATAGAAAAAAAGATCAGAGTCCTCAGTTCTATGGTAGAACCAAACTCCTCTGATACCAATTTCTCAAGACCCGTCCTCGGGGCCCGTGCCGTGACTATCCTAAGCCCGCCTTCCATAGGCCAGGGGCTGGCGGCTAGCACCAAGGTGTAATTATAGATAAAAAAAGGAAGGAATTGCCTTTGTAAATTAAACAAACACACATAGTAAGCAAGCAGAAGTAAACACTATGCAAAAACTAGATACAATAGTAAGTGCGGAAAAGTAAGTGGGCCAGAATACAAAACCAAACTGAAAGTAAAGTACAACTGAAAAGGAAGTACAACAACTGAAAGTAATGCGGAAATGTTGAGCCGTCATCTGGTAGTCCTACCTAAAGGGTGGGTACAGATATCCACCTCAGCTCCTTGGGCCCAACCGTCCACTCCGTGTACGTCCCGCCCAGTGGTCCACCTCCAGGTACCGACTGCTCCACTAGCCTCAACCACGATCAGCGCTGTCTGTCGTCTGCATCCAACACAATGTAGTGAGGGCATATCCCGTGTAGGGGTGAGTATAAGCTACTCAGTAGGGATCCCGAGACCCCCGAAGGTCTCCCAGAATCCACAAAGGAAAGATACAACCACAAAGTAACATCTGACACTACTTAGGTATATGCCCATACATATACCTAAGTCACCAATTCCAGTTCGGCTCCAACATTCGAGCCCAAGTTTGATCATGTCCACACAGAATAGCACAATACAATCCACAAAGGAAAGAAAGTCAATCATATTGAAGATAATGATTGAAAGTCAAGATTCAGCTCACATAGGGATACTTCTTCGTAAGATGATAGAGATGATAAGATGTAGCCACTGATTCATCTAAGTCATCAGACCCACACAGGATTGATAGGTACTAACCCCCACAATGACCCATAAAGGATTGATTGGTAACTAACCCTCGTAATGACCCACACAAGATCTGTAGACGCTAGCCCACACAGGACCGCTGAGCGCTGAACCACATAGGATCTGACCCACACAGGATCGGTAGCACTGATCCACGTAGGATCGCTGAGTGATGTAGTCATCGCCATCGAATCCACAGAGGATTTCTATAAAGTCTTCATCGTCATCGCAGTCGCAGCCAGCTCTAGGGTCCTGACACACAGCAAGCTCATTCGGGAGGGTTCGCTCCACGAGCCAAGGGGCTGATACATCAACTGACACATAGTCCGGAGGTGATGTATCCAAAAGTTCCGTATCGTCAAGAGGAACATAACATCATAGAAGACGCATCAATCGGACGCCCGTTCTGAGAGTTATTGGCTTTTTGTCCCAGGGCCCCGGTTGGTTTTTAAGTCAAAACTAACCCGACCGTACTCCATCTGCATCCGAACCTTGAGCGGGGTATGCCAAAAGGTCTGTCTCACCAAGAGGAATCCAACAAAGTCGACGACACGTCAATCGGACGTCCAGAGCTCAAGTTATAAGCGTTTCCGCTCTGAGGGCCCGGTTGGTTTTGTGTACGAACCAACCCATCTGAACCCAAAGTACTCCGAAACCTTGAGCGTAATATATTGAAATGACTGTCTCGATACAAGGATCGAATCACCGCTGACGGCGCGTCGATCGGAGGTTCGTTTCCCATGTTATGGGAAAAAGACCGGAAGAGGTCCGAAAGTGGGGGTTTTGGGCCCGAACCGATTTGGCCCGAGACCCCCTAGGTCTGCCCGAACCGGGTCGACCCGACCCAGGTCTGGGTCCGAGCCGCTAGGGCACGGCCCAGCCCGGCCTGGCGGCTCGGCCCGGCGCGCTGGCGCTGGCCAGGTGGCTCGGCCGAAACGGCTGGGTGTTTGGGGTACGGGGGGGGGGGGGAGTGGTGCTGCCCCAACTTGTTCGTAACCGCCACCCCCATGTGGGGGGCCGCTCTTGTCCGGCCAGCCGGGGGTCGTAAGCCCCGGCTCCTCCTCTGACCGACTGGCCCGCTCCAGCCGGCCAGCCGCTGCAGCCACGAGACAGGCATGGGCCGGTCCCCTTGCTCTGCTGCCGGCGGCCCGGAACCGGCCGCCGGTCCCTGATCCACCGCGGCCTCAGCCGCATTCTTGGTCCGTCCAGCGCGGTTCAATGGCGCCGAGCCCCTCCGACACGGCCTCGCTCTAGCCGTGGTGCCTTCGAGGTTCCTTCGAGGTTCTCCGGTGCAGTACGACAATGCAACTCCATTGTTTGACTTCAACGGCACGGCGCGACGGCGCCGCACACCCTTGTCGTATGATCCCGCGCAGTTCCATTGTACCATGTCTCTTTACTTCAAAGTGCATCAACACAACATACAATAAAGGAGGGTCGGCCGTGTTTGTGCGGTCCGGCCCCCTCCCATTAATCGATAGCAAGCAAAAAAGTTTCACAAATAATGGCAATGAAAGTATTCAAAAACAAAAAAAAATCCCCTACCTCATCGAATTCGATGAGCGAGGGTTCGTCGCGGAAGGAGAGGTTCGTTGGCGTCGGGGTACACGACATCACATAGTTGATCTCTGAGGATTCAACATTATTCGTCGGAGATCGGTGCGTTCTTCATGTTTTTCACATTCTTCGACGAAGAAGATGAATATCTTCAAGCCTCCCCTTTTTCTCTCCAATCCACTCTCAACACAACAAGTCCAAAAAAATAAAATAAGTTCTTCACTTATTTTATTATCATGACTGAAGTTTTAAAATTCAAAAATTGAATTTTAAACCACTTAATAAAAAAATTTCATTAAAAGGAGGTTAAGGGGGGTTAGGGAAAATGAAGGGGTGGGGTTCGTGTGGGCCCCACCATGCTCATAACCTCTCTTGGTGGTTACCCAACTTCCACCCAAAGGTTAACTACTTAGTAAAAATAAAAATTGTAGCTCAATTTTTATTTTTAACTCCCACAAATTTTAACAACTCCTCCCGTGTAAACGAAACTCCGGAAAAGGTGTTCCTAAGTAATTATCGGCACTGCGAATTCATCAGTGCTCTCAGAATTCGATTCCGAGCACCGGTTCAAAAGTTAGGAAAACCTGCTCGTTCATTCATTGAACATACCGGAGCTAATATTCGGAAAAAAATTCCGGGCACACCGGGCCTCATAATTAAGTGCCTTCAGAAACTGCGTTCGTGTAAAATCCTAAAGAAAATTAAGAAAAATTTTCCCTTGAATTTTACGGGTCTTTACATGGATAATTATTATAGAATAACACCCTAGAATTATGGAAAATTATAGATTATGCATGTGTTATTAGAAATACATTCCTTCCTAGAAACTACAAGTGGATATGGTTTTGGAATAGATCTACATAGGAGTAATAACTCTAAATAGGTGTTCTGGTCCTGACTTGAACTAACCTAGTACATGAAAATGGGCATTATTGGATAATTGGATTGACACTAACCTGGGATTTTCTTAGGATAATCCATGTTTTATTTTCAAACCAATATAAAGAATTTGAATGGACAATTACAATGAATAATCGAGGTTAAACATAAGGTGTTTTAGATTGATGATAAGGTGTCCTTTTTTATAGATCATGGAAATGATATTATGTATAAACATTAAAAAAAGGAAGGACCTATGTTAAAATAAAATGGATGAAGTATTTATATTTGAAGGTTGTGTTAAAAACCATAGTTAAAAGTCCATTTTCTGATTAACCGAATTTGAAGGATTTCCATCATGGTAACTTTGGATATTATATAAATATTTTTTTGAGACGGATAACACATAATCTGGTTAAAAACCAATCAATTCCAATAAGGATGTAGGTCCTAAACCGACAACTGAAGGATGATAAGGGTTTCACACCACCATTAACCTATGTAATGTCTTGGTTAATTTCTTATCATTTTAAGTTAAACAAATGGATAATAAAATATTAATTATGAACAAGTAGTATCACTTTTGGGGATTGGAGATTAATATATTAACCTGATTAGTTTTGGAAGACCGTTAAGGACAAATTGTTAGACATTTCACCCTTTTATAGGATTTACGATCCTGTAAATGTTTCTCTTAGTGCTTCCGACATAAAAAAAAATCAACATTGGTAATTAATTTTTGGTACTAAAGGAATTAATTATTATTCGATCGAAGAGAAACCAAGTATTAGGATTATTCACATAAAAATGAAACTAATCATGTAATAATATTTCCCTATACTCGTGGCATGTATAATAATTACACAACATTAGGAAAATGACTTCAAAATAAAATGATGTCCTAATACCATAATTTCTATTGGACCCATGGTCTTATAAATCACCAAAGATTTATAGATTTCAGGACCTCAAATTTCTATAAATCATTCACTTATTTGTGATTTATGACCTCATTAACTCCCTATAAATAATTATTATTTTCCACCAAGTATGTATTTTCACCTTCCACTAATGTTATCCAACTTAATGACGTAGTTACATGGTAGTCCATGTTACCTTTGATCATAGAATTCTCTTTATTCGAGAGGATCTTCCACAAAACCTTCTTATGATGTGAAAATTATCCCTAGAAAATATCAAAAAATTTATCCCCAATATTGATTTTAAATTTTAAAGACACAATTTAATTATGTTAGGGAGAATGTACCACCCCAAAATTTTAAGGTAGAACTTTTATATAATAGTGCTTATGACATGCAACACTATATTTAAAAAGGGAATATATTAACATAATAAATTGAAATATTAAATAAATATAATGTATTATATATATTATAACTCAATAAAGACTATTTTATCTTGAATTTCAATCAATATCTAGCTTCCTTTATAGCATGCATTACCCACAAGAGAAACCTTCTTCTATGGATTACATCACACACAAGATTGAGTTTTACCGAAGAATAATATATTATTAAAATTTTATTATTTAATATAACAAGATATAAATTATCTATTATGAATAGTATTAACTAAATTATTAAATTCTATTATTTACATAAACAAAAAATGAATTCACAGGTTCCCAACTAACCAGAAATGAAAATAATAACCAATAGGATATAAAAAGAAATATTACTGTTTTATACTTGAAAATGAGTTTTATCTTAATAAACAAAATTAATTACTTTTTTCTAATTTTTTTAATAAAATATATATTTTATACATTCAATCAAATATTTTAGATATTCCTATATTATGTTTTATATTCATAAGATACGAACAAACCATGTTTCACATATAGAAACCTATATTTTTTTAAAAAAAGTAATTTTACCGCCTTTTAATAGAGAACCCATTTTAAATCTGAATATTGATAGTTTATATAAGGACCTCGCCGTAAAACGTTCCTTAATCTAGGATTTTAGACAAAAACATAAATTATTTCACATTGAGGATCTTTTTGGGGTTAGAGTTTTAAATAATTATGATAACTTATATACTTAACATACCCCATTTATATAAAGAGGATACTATTGAAAATATTATCCATTTTTTCCAAAATATAAAACAATTAAAAATTAAAGAATAAATTATTTAACAATAATCTATTTCAAAAATCACTAATCCACTCTTTCCCTTTCCCATCCTTATATCATATGAAAAAATGTTGTAAAAACATGGGATGAGTATAAAACTCTATAGGGGATATAATGAAAAAAATCATTATTCTAGTGATAACATTAAAACCATTAAATACCAAAATCATTAGAACTCAAATTCATAGAAACATAATGTATTTGAGTTGGTAAATGTTTAAAATATCACTCTTTTATAACCCCCTTTCACATGGAATAACCATTTGGTCAACTTCCATCTCTGGAGTACCCAATGCATTGGAGAGCTATAATGTGAATCGCCCATCATATCTTGAGCTATCATGGGCTCAACCCAACATATCTTTATCTATAATGGGCTCAACAAAACATAAATTTTTTCTAATGAACTTATAATGTGTAATTTATTATATTGAAATCATGAGAAACCACTCATTCCATACACTTAAAAAACAATTCTTTAGATATTTGTTAAAGAGAGGTTTGAAACGATTTTTAAACGAATGCACCTTAAAATATAAATGGAGAGAGAATTAATAGAATGGAATGTATATGTGTATACACTAAAAATAAACATATTGAAACAAAAATATATAGAAAAATTCATCCCACCAATAATATTATTACCACATAATGAATAAAGAATAAGGATAACCCAAAGAATTGAAATTGGGTTAAGAATTCCCTTACCTCGGGTTCTTCTTACTCCTATTGCATTTAAACCTACTAAATAATAATTAAATGATTGTTATTAATATCTTAATGAAAAATATTAATGTTTAGAACACATTATATGATCATTTTACAACATCATTCAACACATTTATTTGTTATATTTTGTTATTTACACTGTGTCGTGTGCGTTCTTTACATGATTTCAATGATCGGTTGTAGTTGGATATTCTTGTCGATTGGGAGTGAAACTACAGAATTGGAATGGAAATGTATTTACGTGTTCCAAGAACCATAAATTATACATTTTATAATTTTGAATTCTAACATGAAGATGATTCACAAGTTAAAGCCTTATTGATATTTTTTTAAGTCACTTTGGTTATTCTTTAATCGTAAAGACTCATTTTATTTTATAAATTAATCTAATGTGTAAAAAATTATTATTTAACCTTATATAAGATATAATACATAAATTATAATCTGGTTCAACCATAAAAATGATTTCATGACCAATATTTATGTATGTAAAAGAATATGAATGACATAATCCATGATGTTGGTAAATTGACACATCAACGACGATGTTTTAATTTCTTGAATGAGAGAAAGATGAGAAGAGGTATAATGGTGAATATTACATGAACATGATTAATTATAGAACATATGACACTATATAATTAATTCATATTGGATATGTGGAGATGTGGAAATAATAAGAAAAGAAAGGAACTCGAAATAAAAGAATAGTAAAGACATCCCTTATGAAAATTCAGCATCCTAACGGCTATGAGACATGGTTTTAGAAAAAATTAAAATGAGAGGGGATAAAGGTAACCCATACAAAAATTAATCCTAATACATTTTATAGAAATAATACAAAGTAAATAAGAATTTGGAATGGAAACATGAATGTTATACCACATAAAAGAGAACATGAAGGGAAAAAAGAATGAAGTTGAGAATTCTATTACCTTGTAGAGTATCTCCTAGAACCTAATGGTTGGTACCTCGGGGCTTTGAGGACACCTTGGGAGGACTAATAGTGAGGTTAGGAGGCTGTATATTCATTGAGGGGGAATTTGTAATGAATGGAATGAAAGAATGGGTTGGTATTTAAAACAACATTGAGGGAATATTTTATTAATTTCCATGGGATACCATATCAGTGGTATTTCAAAAACCATGGGCTTTCTGATGGTATTTTTTCCATGGTATTAGCCACCTGGGACACCTCATAACCTATTTTACAATACACAAGTAATCCAGAATAATTAAATCATTAATGATGTCATTAAACACACCGATAATCAAAACTGTATTTTTTCAAATCAACGGAAAATTAACTGTTTCAGAAAAATCCCAATAATTTACCCTTACCGTTTTTGGACGTGAAAAATTTAAAATTTAACCACGTTCATTAAAAATAATTTTCGATATATTACTAATTTAATTTTTAAATAAAATCATGCTTAATTCACAAATTAACAATTTTAATTTTATAACTACTTTTATATCACATTAAAAAATTAACCAAGATGTCATTATCTTAAATTCTTAAGAAAGTAAAGTAATAAAAAAATTTACTATTCATTTTAGTCATATTTGTATTCGTATTACTATTTATAATGGTATTTTACTATTCACAAAAAAAAACAAGTTTGTTCCATTAGACTCTAAATAACATACTGAACATAATTTTAAATGACCATTTTTCAAAATTCAAAACATAGAATCTATAAAATTATATTTAAAGTAAAGTTATAAATATCTACTTATAAAAAGTTTCATTAATTTAATTTAATTTTTAAAACCTTGGGGTGTTACATTATCACCACATTCTAGAAATTGTTTCCTCGAAATTTTATTTACTCAATACACAAGTGAGGGTACCATTCCCTAATAGCATTTTCAGATTCCCATTTTTCTTCTTCAACCATGTGGTTTCTCCACAAAACCTTTACCTAGTTGATTACCTTATTCCACAATACCCATTCCCTTCGATCAAGAATCTGAATTGGTTTCTCTCTATAATAATGTTTCTCTTCCAGCTGAATTGCTTCTTGTAACACCCCAGGTAAATAAAGAATAGACATTTTCATATTTATCCATATTTGTGAATAAAATATTAATATGACTTTAAAGGGGACGCTATGCTCGATAGCGTACCCAACACGCAACAACGAGTTTCTTGGGAATCTTACGTTGCACTATAATAATAAATTTCAAATGTTAGTTAACATGCATCCGTTGTAATGGCGAGAATGGATAGAAATAACTAAAATATGATTATATATGTTTTTAATTGTTTATACATTTATCCCAAAAAATATAATGGATTAAAATACGGAAAGAATTCAATTTTAGGCGTATATGCCCTAGTTTTCACTAAAGGTTCACTTATCACCTTTTTATGTTGAACCATCATTAAATATAGTTTTGTTCACTCTTATACATTCTACTGGACCAAATAAAACTCTTCTTGAGAATCGGGGCATCAAAATTTACTTTGTGTAAATTTTTGGTATCTTTCTGATAAAGTTCTTTTTTTAATGAATAGTGTAAAATGTTGTATTTTAAATTCAAAACCACTTTTTAATATAATTTATTTATATGATTAGATAATATTTTGAATTGGTTTTAAAGTGAAATTAGAAAATATTTCTACCATTAAATCCAATAGTGGTCGTTGGAATTAATTTCACTTTGAAATCAGACTTAAACTAGTGTCAATCTTTTGATACTTTTTGTTTTATAAAAACACGCTATTTTCTCTGACAACAGGAATTAATTATTAAATTAATTGATGTGACTAATATGTTTTGAATTTTGTAAAACGGACTTCATTTTTGAATTCGGAATATCAAATATAGCTTAGGGTGAAGTTTTGGTATTTTTCTGAAAAACTCCATTTTTTGATGAATAGTGAAACCACTAAGTGGTAATCAAGCAAACTGATTTTTCAGTTAAATGAAAGTTTACCACTAATGTGTATTGAATTTTGAAAATCCTACATAAATGGTTGTCATTAAGAAGTAAAATGTGGTTCAATGGGATAAAAATAATTTTTTGGTGAATAGTAACTTATTAAGTTTTTAATCGCGATTAGTGGTAATTAGTGTAGTTTAAGGTAAAAATGATATTATAAGAATGTGAAAACACCATGACACTTGTCCTACACCTATTGGGTGAGTCATGGCCGACCAAGACAAGCCATGGGCCAACTTGGGGACCCCATGGATCCACTTTTGTTGGGAAATGACATAAATTACTTTTTATTTAATGTTAAAGTGAAAATGACACAAACATAATATGTTTTACAAAAACAATTTTTAAGTGGGGTTATACAAGTCCAAATTTTGATTATAAATATTCATTGTAAAGCTAAAAAGATTTCCTATATCATAGTTTTTTTAATAATTTTAAGTCATTAAAGAAATTAAATTATTTATGACATAATAATGATGCAGCGATGACATCATTATTTGACGATTTAATTAAAATGGAATGATAATGCATAATCTACAACCTACACATGGCAAAAACCAATTGGATGAGTGGATTTCGATGACTTATAACCTTATCCAAGAATTATATCAATGTGGGACCTTTTGAAACCGAAACACATTTTCAAATAAAGTAATATTTCTTACTTTCCAAAAGTGCCCCTCCTCTCCTCTTATAAAAGGCCCCCACCTCTACCTCTTTCCCCACACTCCTCAAGCCTTTGGCTCGGCCAACCCCTGCCCATTTACTCTCTCCAAATCCCTCTCCTTATCCTAGAGGATTCCCTTTGGGCATAATCCTTTCAAAGGAAGCCTTTAGGATCAAATCAAAAGGAGTTACACTTTTAAAGGTAATTCACTCTCTCATGTTCATTTGTTTAATTTTGCTTCTCCAACCCCCTAAACTCTTTTTATTTACTTCTTTTGTAACAACACCAGTATCTTCAATATACTAGGATGTTGTTATAAGATTTATTCGAGCTACACTCTCACACAACTACATCAAATGGTTAAAGAACATACGGTTTCCGTGGATGGAAAAATTATGCCTCCCGAAACGATGATTGTTCAATACTCTTTTAACACCTTCAAAGGTGGCCATTATGATGTCACTATTTTTATATTTGATATATAATATGTTTATGTTTTACTTATGATTCTTTATTTTTCATTTGTGTCTTACCTTGATGGCTTCCATTATGGGTATACGTGATATCTTCATTTTAAGGAAGTGCGGACTACCGCCCCCTCAAAGTGATTTGATTCGTTATATACCATATGTGGGATGTATAGAGGATGGAACTATGATATTATATATGATATTATACTGGAATTATAATATACCTTTATATCAGTATTATTCCATTCTATAAAATATGAAATAGAAATGAAAGTAGCGTTCATGCGTACGTACGGCTTACTGTCTCCATGAACGGTGCATTTCATTTCTTACCTCTAAATGATTATGTAATGTAATAAATGCATGAATGTACTGGATATATATGAAATATATGATATATAAATCATGAATACAATTCTGGATATAATAAACTTTTGGCCACACGAACAACATGTAATTGTAAGAAGTCCACTTTCGACTTAAGAACCAAATATCGACAAAACAATCATTATTAACTTAATGATTACATAGTGTTTATAACAAGGAAATAAGTTATATAAAAGGAATAATAAGCTTGAAAAAGGTTCTTAATCAAGTATAAATTAACTCAAGTTTATTATTCAGGAGATTAAAGAACGATCAAGTCAAGTCGGACCCGAGGTAAGGGACCCTACTCCTCTATTTCTTTTTAAGTACACTCTTTTATGTCATTCCTTTTAAAGATCATATTTCTTGTTATTGGGATGTTCTTTTATATTAATCTTACTGTAATTTTTATGTTCATGTGATGAGAGACCCTATTCTCTCTCATGAATCTATTTTGGAAGTTTTATGTGGCGCCCTTAGGCTGCCGAGTTTTCGTAAGGGATTTTTCATCTCACTTTTATTCCCGTGATATTTATGCTACATTTTCCACAATTTCCTTTGAGTGGTGTATGTACTTCCCATTATTCTACTCTTTGTGTAATAAAATTTCTTTTATGAGTATTTACATCAATGATTTATTGTCCTTCTTTCATGGGGTGTATGTTTTGAAAGATACCCAAGTCGGTAAGGGAACCTTTCACCATCATCTTTTTAAAAGACTTCTTTTGTTGGGTCTTTTAATTTACATATTGTTATGTTGGGATATGTTCTCATATATCCTTATTGATGTAAATTTTATGTCCAAGTGATGAGATACACTTTTTATCTCTCATTAACTCATTTTGATGTGATGTCATTAGGCTGTCAAGGGAACTTTTTAACCCAATTTCGATTTCTTTGGGTTCAACATGTAGTCATTGAATATGTCATTCATTGAATATGTGTGAATGTCCTTTTATTGTTTTACACTTAATATCCACTTATATTAGGTGTATTTATATTTGTCACACATATTTTGAGATTGATTTGTCCTTAATTTAAGGATACCTTCTTTATAAGGGATTTCATCACATTTGACATTTCTATTGAGGGTTCATTGTTGTTATACACCAATTCACTCTTATATGGTGTATATACTGTCCTTTGGAGTATTATATCATGAATCCTTTTATTCTCATGATATTATAAAGTTCTGACTAAATGTTATTCCTCGATTATTGTATTCAAGTGTCTCTAAATTTTGTAAAACCCCTTTAACCAAAATATCATTTTAAATGTTTTAATTATTTGTTCTTATTAATATCCATGTTTTCAAAATGGTTTTAAGGATTTACTTACATGGATATTAATGGTTTAAAATGTTAAAAGCTTCAAGGTGGTATGAGACACTTTGATTCAAAAATCTCTTTATTAAATGTTTTAAATGGTTTTTGAAATGGTTTCTTTTTGAATGGATTCATTATTTCAATATCCTAAAATGTTATATTGTGATCGAAATGTGGAGATGTTATGTTTCCTTTATTCATGTTTTATGTGATACGATTATGTTATGGTTCTTGGGAATTGTTATGAAGAACGGGTGGTTCCGTGATAAACTAAGGGCGAGTGAGCCCGTTATAGCTCTCCAACGCATTGGGTAACGCGAAGGAGTGAAACGTTAAGGTTTCTCCGAAGAGATTTTAGGGAATATACTGTGGTGGGTATTCCAAACGTAACCAAGAGGGTTACTCCCTACGTAAGAATGTTATGAATGCCTAAAGTTACCTTTATGTCTTATGATTTCTATGTTTTATTCATGATTTGATGAGGTAGGTTAAAGTGCCTATGTTTTATGGGTAAATTATGATTTCATTCTTATGTATATATGAACTCATGTTTCCTTTCCATATTTTTATATCCCTTACTGAGCTTTTTATATGCTCATCCCAAGTTTTTGAAATGTTTTTCAGGTCAAGGGAAAGGTACATGATAATATGATAGAGTCAAGGATGTGTTAAGAAAGAATCCATGTTTTATTTTCAATATGTTTCTATTGATGGGAAGAATGAATACGGTCTTTTATGTAACCAATTTGTTTAAATGTGGAATGTAATCCAAGTTTCATGATCTAATTCTCTAAAACTCTAAACCTGAAAAGTTCCTCAATGTGTAATCTTGTAATAACTCAAGATTAAGTAAGGTATAAGGCTGGGGCCTTATACTTCTAGACTCAAGACATGTGATGAATCTGGAACATACATTCTCAACATCAAAACATGAAAAACATTATGTAACTAAGACAAACTCAGAGACAAATCAAGTTGGCATGCAACTGGTCCAACTTTATCTAGGATTTAAAAAGGACCAAAAAATCATGAACATATATTTCCATTCATTACAAAATGAATCACACTTTTCCAAGGAGATATTTTAAGGAAAACATGGTCACCTACCTAGAAAAGGAAGTCTTTCCTTCTATTATCTGCATAACTTTTCTTCCTGATCTGAGCTGTCCTCAAGTGCTATTGGATCGTCTTTAATTTCTCATCCTCTTCCTCTACTTACCTTGGTAGCATCAACTTCCATTCCTCAACTTCAGCCCAAAAGCTGGTGTTCAACACCACTTCCTATACAATTCCTCGAATGGTGCCATCTGTATATTGAAATGAAAACTATAATTATAAGAAACTCAACTAAAGAAAGATGATGATACCAAATTTCCTAGTAGTCCATTGATCAAGATCAAAACATATTCTTCAAGGTCTGAATCATTTGTTTTGACTGCCAATCTGATTAAGGATGAAAAGCTATACTAAAATTTAATTCTGGTCCCAACAACTTTTGAATCCCCTTCCAAAAGCTAGAAGTGAGCCTAGGATCCCAATCAAATACAATGGAATGAAGAACTCCATGTAACCTGAAAATAACTTTGAGGTACAGTCTATAAAGCTTATCTAAGGACATTATATCTCAAATAGAAAGGAAATGTGCAGATTTTGTCAGCAGATCAATAATAACCCAAATCACATTGTTATATTGAGAAATCTTAGGTAGTCCCACCACGAAGTCCATGGATATATTCTCTCATTTCTACTTTGGCATAAGCAAAGGCTGAAGCACTCCCTTCGTTAATTGTCCCTTTTCTTTAACTTGTTTACATGTGAAACATTTCATAGTAAATTCTACAATATCCCTTTTTATTCCATCCCACCAGTAACACTCTCGAAGGTCTCTGTATATCGTAGTACTGCAGGGATGAACTGAAAATGAAGAACTATGAGCTGAACAAAACAAATCATTCTTCAACTAGGAATGAAAAGGCACACAAAATTTTTTTCCAAATATTAAACAAATCTTTATCATGGTTAAATTCTTGAAACATACTCATTTTTATAAATTCTACATTTTTCTGTAGCTTAGAGTCTTCCTTCTATGCTCACATTAATTCAATATGATAATGATGACCACACTGAAACCTAAAAGAAAAAAGATTTATTCCCTACACCAATAACTTATAAGACAAAATTCATCAAATAATTAATCAAAGGATCATGATCCAAACATAACATGGTTAATGATGCATGATATTTTTGACTCAAGGCATTCACCACTTTGTTTTATTTTCCTAGACGGTAATTGATCATGCAATCATAATCCATTATTAGTAAAATCCATCATCTCTACATAATATTTAATTTCTTCTAAGTGAATATATACTTCAGAATTTTATGGTTGGTATATATTTGAAATTTGGCTCTGTATAAATGGTGCCTCTAAAATTTAAAAGAAAAAACCATAGGTGTCAATTCCAAATCATGTGTGGGATAATTTAACTCATGAGTTTTTAGTTGCCTTGAAGCATTAACAATTACCTAATCATTATACATAAGAAAACAACCAAATACCTTTGATGAAGCATCACTGTAGATTAAAAACTCACCATTTAATGAAGGTAAGGACCAAATTGGATCATTCACTAATATTATCTTCAGTTCCTAAAAACAAACCTCAAATTCTTCTGTCCAAAAAATTTTAACCCCTTTTCATGTTAACTTCATTAGAAGGCTAGATAACTATGCAATTTTTTTAACAACCCTTTATTAATAACCTTCTAATCCAAGAAAACTACTTATATATGTAACATTTTTAGGTCTTGGCCATTCCTCAGCTTCATTTGTTTTTGTAGAATCAATTGTTATTCCATCATTATTTACAATTTACCCAATAAAATAAATTTTTTTCAACCAAAAATCACATTTTTTGAATTTTCCATATAGTTTATTTTCATTTAATGTTTTCAAAACAACCATTATATGTTTTTAATGATTCTTTTTACTTCTAGAATATACCAAAAAGTCATCAATAAACAAAATAAAAAACTTATCCTAGAACTCATGAAATATTATATTCATAAGATCCATGAATACAAGAGGTGCATTATTTAAACCAAAAGGAATAACTAAAAATTCATAATGACCATATCTATTAAAGAACACAATCTTCGGGATTTATTCATCCTTTACTTTCAAATGATGGTACCCCAACTTCAGGTCATCATTCGAAAAATACTACACTCCTTGTAGATGATGAAAAAAATTATCAATATGAGGAAAATATTAATTCTTTTTAATAGTAATGTTATTCTTGGATCTATAATCGAGGAAAAGTATCATTAAACCATTTTATTTCATAACAAACAAAATAGGAGAAACCTATGATGATATTCGTAGTCAGATGATTCCTTTATCTAATAATTCATGAAACTGCATTTTTAATTCCAGAAGTCCCTTTTAAGATATTAAATAAGGAAGTTTATAAATCGTCTTAGCATCAAGAACTAAGTCAATATTAAGCTCAACCTCTTGATTAATAATAACACCAGGAAAATCATTGTAAAAAATATCCATGTATTCATTTACCATTGGTACATAATTAATGTGGATAGGTCCCTTATCTTCCAAAATATGTGATTGATAACCTTCATTTCCATCCTTTATCAGTTTCTTAGCTTCATGATGTGTTTTTAATTTTATGGGTACGTTCTTGTATACAAACTATAATTCATTCCAAAAAAAACTACTTTTTCTCTAGAATCTATATTATCATGATAAAAATAAAGCTAGTCCATGACAAGAATGACCTCAAACTCTAATAGAGGAAAAATAGCATGGTTTTCTTGTAAACTCTTTCCATAGAAAAGGATAGACAGATTCTTAAAATCTATTTTTACCATTATATTTCCTCCAGGTGTTTTTATCCATGAGATCTGGTTTCATTCATGAGGTTGAATTCCCAATTTCTATGAAAATTTATTACAAATAAAGGAATGTGTAGACCCTGAATCAATCAAACCATTTGAAAAATCTATAAAAACAAGAAATTAACCTGAGACCACCTCATTTGATAGATTGAAATCTTCTGAAGTGGTTGCAAATTCCAAGCCCTTCTGCTTTATATCTTGCTGATTCATTTCTTTAGTAACTAGCTTCAAAAAAATATTAGGAAAATGAATTAATTCAATATAGTTAAAGCATGTCACCATCAGATTCTCATTAAATTTTAGATAATTTTCATTACACTCACAAAACATGTGTCCAAACGTTATACATTGGTAGAATTTCCTAGAATTAGAAAAACATTCAACTGGATTCCTTTTACCACACATCTCACAAGAAAGGAAATTAATATTCTTACCTCAATACATCTTTGCCGAGTTCCTCCCCATTACCTTCCAACTTGACCAATTCTTATTCGTGTCATCACGAGGCACATATGTGTCAGAAAACTCCATCTCATCTTTTTTTATCAAAATGAACAAGCTTTTCAAATCTTTTATACTCTCATGAAGCAAAAGATATTCACAAAAAATCGTTTCGAAATAGTGTAAAATATGACAATTTAACTTTTAAAATCCTAATTAAAACCCGGTACATACCTAGAAAGTCTTGTAAATTTGGCTTCATATGTTACCACCGAATCATCATCTTTATGCTTCAGTTCCATTAATTGTTTCTCCATTATCAGTTGAACAGTTTCAGGAAAATAATTT
Source organism: Viscum album (assembly GCA_963277665.1). Lineage (NCBI taxonomy): Eukaryota > Viridiplantae > Streptophyta > Magnoliopsida > Santalales > Viscaceae > Viscum > Viscum album. The sequence continues at coordinate 1,809,352,555 of OY728160.1, forward strand.
TCTAGAAGAAGACTCTAAAAGTCATCCCATTCTAGACTGTCAAGATCGTCTCTTTCTCTCATATTCTTAACCAAAGAACACCGTTGATCAGCTTCACCTTCTAAATGATAAATTTCTAGTGTTAAATTTTTTGTTCTGAACATCCCATGACATCAATTATCTTTTCTAGAGTATTGATCAATCCTTTGACTATCACTGGATATGTGGATTCACTAAATGCTATAGGATTTTTCCTCATAAAACAATCAACAAAAGACATGTTTATTAATGTTTTATCATGTTCCTATCTAGTATTGATACCACCCCCATTTATTTCATGATTAAATTGAGTCATTTCTATCAAAAACAGCTTCGTTCCAATTCCCACAATTTCAGGCTGTAGATTCAGATAGACATCAGCCTCTTGCTGCCTTCTAACATTATCTTCCCTGTTTCTTCTATAGAAAACCATTATGTAAAAACATAACATAGATAAAGAAACATGGTAATTCTTAAATTCTATAACATTTTTAATTACCATAGAGTAAAACCCATTTATGGTATTATTTTAATATCATCCCAACCCCAAAAGATATTTAAACCATGCTTTGATACCAACTATAAGGACCCGACCATAAAACACTACTTAATATTGAATTTCAAACAAGAACATTCATTATTATACAATGATTATCTTTTCATGTTTATAGTTTTAAATAATTATGATAACATACATACATAACATACCACATTCATACAATGAGGATACTATTAAAAACAGTATCCATTTTCTTCCAAAATATAAAACATTAAAACTCAAACATGAATTCTTTGACAACACACCATATCAAACATCATGAATTCCTTTTTTATCTTACTCATCCTTATATTAGGTGAGAAAACATTTTAAAAACATGGGATGAGTATAAAACTCAGTAAGGTATATAATGATTGAAATCGTAAGTCAAGTGATAACATAAAAACCATTAAATCCCATAATCATAAAAACTAATATGCATAGAAAAATCATGTGGTTTCCTTGGGTCATGTTTACCATATCACTCTTACATTCACCCTTACACATGGAATATCCTTTTGGTCAACTTCCATCTCCGAAGTACTCAATGCATTGGAGATCTATAATGGGGATCACCCGTTATATCTTGAGCTATAATGGGATAAAAAAACATATATTGAGCTATAATGGGATCAAACCAACATAAATAAATTCCAAGGAACTTATCATGTTAATAAATAATCTTTAAATCATTATAAAACACTCATTCCATACACATAAAAAACAATCCTTTTGAGATTTATTCAATACAGTTTTGAAATTATTTTTAAACGAAAGTACCTTAAAATATTATTGAAGACAGAATTAATAGATTGGAATAGATATGTGTATGCACTGTAAACACACATAGTTCTAAATAATATAAAAAAAATTCATTACACCAATTACATTAGTACAACATAATGAATAAAGATGAAGGTAAACCCAAAGAATGGAAATTGGGTTAAGAATTCCCTTACCTCGGGTTCTTTTTTTACTTCAATTCGGTTAAAACATCATGTATAATGTTTTAAAGAGTGTTATAATTATCTTAATGAAACATATTGTTGTTTATAAAACATTATATGATCATTTTACAACATCATTCAATACATTTGTTAGTAATATTTTGTTATTTACAGTGTGTCAGGTGCGTTTCTACATGGTTTCAGTGATCAGATCATGATGAATATTCTTTTCGATTTGGAGTGAAACACTAGAACCAGAATTGAATGGTATTTACAAGTTTACAGAACCATATATTATACCTTTTTTCATTATTTACATCTAACATGAAGATGATTCAAAAGTTTAAGCCTTATTGATATTTGTTTAATTCATTTCGGCGATTCTTCGATCGTAAAGAACTCTTTTGGTTTTATAAATTAATCACATGTGTAAAAAATGATTACAGAACCTTATATAATATTTAATACATAAATTATAATCTGTTTCAACCATAAAAATGGTTTTATGACCTTTATTAAAGGATTTAAGTGAAATTGAAATCACATTGTGCAAGATTTCGGTAAATCGACACATCACATATGATGTTTTAATTTCTTGAATGAGTGGGAGAGGAGAAGAGGTATAATGGTGGATATTACATGATCATGATGAAATAAAAAATATATTATATACTTGATCATTCATGCGTATGGGATAAGTTTAGATGAGGAAATAATAAGAAAATAAATGGACATGAAATAAAAGAATAGTTGAGACATCCCTTACTAAAACTCAGCAACCTAATAACTATGCAACATGGTTTTGGAGAACATTTAAAAGGGAGGAGAAAATAGCCACCCATATAGAAATGAATATTATTAAATTATTTATGAATAATAAAATGGAAATAATAACCTAGTATGGAAACATGAACATTATACCATATAAAAGAAATCATGAATAGAAAAAAAGAAAGAAGTTGAGACTTCTCTTACCTTATAGTGTAAATCCAGGAAGATGAAGGTTGTGACCTTAGGGTCTTGAGGACACGTTGGGAGGAATAATTGGGAGGCAATGAGGCTAGAAATTCATTGAGGAGTAATTTTTAATGAATGGAATGTGGGAATGAGTTGGTATTTATTGCAAAAGTCAAAAAATATTTTATTAAATTCCAAAGGACACATCATTAGTGGTATTTGAAAACCATGGGCTTGCCCATGGTATTATCCACATGGGATACCTCATAATGTATTTTACTATAAAAAATTCTTCCATAATTATTACAACATTATTACATAATTAATGATGTCATTAAACAAACTGAAACTCAAAACTGTATTTTTACTATTCACAAAAAAATCATATGTTTCAGAAAAATCACAAAAAATTACCCCTACCAATTTTTGACGTGTATAATTGCAAAAAGAACTCCATTTTTTAAAAATAATTTGTAAATTTTATTAATTTAATTTTTAAATAAAATCATACTTAATTCAAAAATTAAATATTTTAATTCTATAACTACTTTTATGTCACACTGAAAAATTAAAAAGATGTCATTATCTTAAATCCTTAAGTAAATAAAATAATAATTAAATTTACTATTCATTGGGGTCATATTACTATTTATATTACTATTCATAAGGGCATGTTACTATTCACCAAAAAACAATTTGGAACCATTAGACTCCAAATAACGTACTAAACACAATTGTTGATGACCGTTTTTTGAAATTCCAAACATAGAAGCAACAAAATTATTCTTAATGGATAGTTATAAATATATACTCAAAACAAAATTTAATGCATTTAATTTATTTCATAAAAACATAGTGTGTTACACATTAATTGATTTAATATGTCAAAAAAACTTCATATTTTATATAGAAACATATGAATTAGTTTAGGGTGATTTTATGATATTTTTCGGAATCATTTCAGTTTTTAATGAATCGTTAAACATTCTGAATTTTAGTATAAACTACTTTTTCATATAATGTAATTTTAATGTTAAATTATTTTTTGGATTTGTTTTAAAGGTTTTTTAGAAATTATTTTTATTAATAAATAATTTTTATCTCTATTTAATCAATCTCACTTTGAAATTTATTATAAAAACATAACAATCTTTCACATGTTTTTACTTTTAAAACCCGCATTATCATCCCACATGCGAGATTAAATTTTAATCAATTTATGCCACTCATATGATTAGAATTTGTAAAAATGTATTATATATTTTAAATATGATTAAATTATAATTCCTAATAATACTCTCTTTGTTTTTGACCAAAAATATGAGTGAATGTGATTAAAATTAATTTTAATTATCAGGGTAAAATAAAGCAAAATAAAGGACTAAATCTAATGCACAAGCGCCCAAATAGCCTATAAACTTGAAAAACACATTGTATGGATAGACGTCTTCAATTAAACTTAAATTTAAGTGTTCTGTTTGTTTGGTATGACTTTTTAGGTAATATCATGTGTACACCTACTTGTTTCCCAAAAAATTCATCTGGGTTCTTTTCCTTCCTTATAAAAGGCCACCACCTCTCCTAGGTGCTTAAACCTTTAAAAAAACGTGGGAATAGGAAATATCTACACATATATAATGAAAGAATACCTTACATAAACCATGAATCCAACCTTTTGGTAGAAATTATTACAAGGAAGCCTTTCGATACAAACCAAAAGTAGTAACCCGATTATGAGTGGCATCTTCTCTCAAGGATTTTAATTTTATTTCTATTATCCACCCCATAAAGTCACATTATTCCAATATGATGTGACAAAAATAGTATCCCCAGTATATAAGTATTTTTTGTGTAAATTTTTCTACCTGAACATATACACACTTCCATATAATTGGCAACCAACAATAAATTTCAATGTACAGTAAACTACTGGCTCACAGAATAATGAGTGTTCATTTTTTATTCTTCCAACTATTATGGTGGGAACTATGATGGAAACTCTATTTATTGATGAAATTTATGAAATTTATTATTTATTTATAGTTATTTAATCCTTTTATTACATATAATATTAATAATCACCATTTTACCTTAATACGATAACATCGTTTGAGGATGTTTGGACTGCCACCACCTCAAAGCGATGTAAGTCGTTCACACAATACATGGAATGTATAAAGGATTATTTTAATTAAAAATATATGACGTAATATATATATATATAATTTATTAAATAATTTCCATTATTTAAATAATATATATATATATATATATCATTTTATGTATTACCATTTCACACACTTAAAAAGTGTGAGCGTTATTTGTGGACATGTGGGTTAATGCCTCCTCAACATGATGTGATTACTTTTTTGATCACAAGAATTATTTATATAATCATATATGATTAAATAAGATGGTATTTATGATATAATTAAAATTATTTAATTATATAATTCAACATAGATTCTTTCCGTAACGGTGATTGAAAAATGAGAATGTTACTCATGCGTACATAAAACCTACAATCTGAATGATCGTAACATTGATTCAATTTCCATAAGAACATTTTATGATTATTTTTAAATATATAATTTTTGTATAATTATAATAATTATTTCAGTATTATTATTCTTTGAAAATTATATATTGAACCCTTTGACCATAGTTGACATACAAAAGTCATTTTTTACAAAAGAAACTAAATTTGGTCTAAACAACCAATGTAAACATAAATGTTAATGTAGTTGTATAAAACATAGTAATAAAAGAAATATAAATAATTATAAACATGAAATAGGTTCTAAATAATGTATAAACTAACATAATTTTACTATATATAAGGTTAATGTATTTTCACCCGAAAGGAAATTCATGTTAAGGGATTCTCATCTCACTTTTTATATCCATGAGAGAAATACCATGTTCACCCCTTACATATTCATCATGGTGTATCTAATACAAAATTTAATATATTATATCATTAATTTATATATCTTCATGTTCTTTAATACATATATATAATATTATTCCCTAAAGATGTTTATGATTTAAAATGTTTCAAAAGGGTATGGGGTAGTTTGAAATGTTCAAAGATCATTTTCCTCAAAAATAACTATAATGTTTTTTGAAAGTTATTTCCAATTGAGGAAATTATTTTAACATCATTCAAAGATCCCTATAATTTCCAAAAATATTATTCCATGTTATATTTTTATTACTATTTATACACTTTTGGTACTAAAAATGTTTTAGAGAATGTTTTTCAGAAAACCCGATATATTTTCTCTCTTAAGTTAGAGAACATGATTTATTATAAAAACAAAGATTTATTAGAAAAAATAAAAAAATGTTTTTAAAATTATTTGGTGAAGACAATTTTACCCTTTTATACTTTTACCAAATTCTCAAAGGAATCTTCTTGTAACATTCTGAACAATGCATTTTTTAACTTTTTACCGTGAAAAATGAATGTTATTTTTACTCCCCACACCTTATAATAATTTACCCACTTTAATTCCTTTGAAAAATCCATTACAATTTTATAAGGTTTTTTTAAGGTTTTTTTTAAATTTTTTTCAACGAAAAATATTTTCAAATTGTTAAAAAAGGATATTTTCCTCAAAATTTTTATTAAAGACCGTTTTATAATATTTACATTCATAAATGAAAAAACACTTTATTTTAATCCACATGGGGTATGTTATATTGATACCATCATTAATATTCATTTTAATGGCTTATGATTGATTTTTATAGTAAATTTATTCACATTCACTTCCTTTATTCCATTCATCCACTTAAAATATTCAATTTACAATGTTCATTAAAAATTGAAATTCATCTATTTACCATACCATTTATCATGGATTTATTAATTTATTAAGTTGTATAACATTATTATACGGCTTTTAATTTGAATGTTATTTGATTATTTGGGTAAGTATTGATAAATCTGTATCTCTACCTATATATAGATATTTTATAAGGCACATTGTTAAATTGATTATTCGATATACGAGGAATGTTTTGGAGAAGTACGACGTGGGTGGGGTTCAGTTATAGATATCCCCTAAATGTATTAGTAGTTTCATGGGATGAGTCATTTGTCTAGCCGCCTTCGATGGATTTTTTCTTGATATTTTGTAAATGATCTTTTGAAAGGTATTTATGGTAAAGTAACCATGTAACTAGGAATCATGGTTTCTAGTAGCTGTGCATTCCCTCATATTATTTTTAGTTAATATTAATCTATGAGATTTTGCAACAACATATCCATGGATACATTTCATTTTCTGTTATTTAGATGGAATGTGTTTCAGATTCTTATAATGCTATATTTTTTCGAATTATCTGGTTATTTTGATGGAATGTGGTTCGAGTTATTACCTTTATATATTTTTTAAGTAGTTCCATTAAGTTTATTAATTATATAGATGATGTGTTTAGTTATTTACCATTCCATAGTGATTATTCTCATTGATTCTTTATAGCTTCCGCTATATTTTTCAATTATAGATAATTTTAGCTGAAACTTATTATGTTTATATCCCAAGGAATCCAAGGAGTATACAATGAATGATATATATGGATTTTATAGATGTGTTAGAGTTATAATCATGCCAATGTAATTACTTAAAGAAACCTGATCCTGGATGTTTGGGGTTAGGTTGTTACAAAAAATGGCATTATTATTAGATGATATGTTTACAATTTTGGTTGTGGGGATTTACGAAGTTTTTGGAATAGATTACATGATTTATGGTTATTTATCATTACAACTTTGGTTATTTTTTTGTCTTAATTTGGTAAACATAGTTTATTCCCGCCACATTATTCAATATATCCTTGATTCTAGTTGGAAGCCTCTAGTATATAGGAGGCAAGCCTGAGGTCATGTTAAAAATCGGATATGCGCATCGTCTTAGTGGAACTAGTGTAGATATTCTATAATATAATCATAAAGGTTAAATATATTTTCAAACCTGGAAACAAAAGAAATTGTTTAATAGAATATCTACATCATCATCTACTTTCATCATGAAGACTAAAAACAATCATTAACAAATCATACTTAAAAAAGTTTCCTCATGTATTATGGAAAATAAATCATAATTATGGATGATATTAGATGAATTGAAAGTGTTAATAATATTTTAATCATTAATAATTTGTTCATAACAAGGTAATAATTTGTATAATAACATGAGCGTACCATTTTAAAATAATACCATTTAGTTTATGGATCTTAAACATATGTCATTACAAAAATAAAGGTAGATCATATGATATGAATCAGAAAATGATCAAAGAACCTGATTTGTCAGAACATTGAATTTTCCTAATATCATGACATAATATTTATTCAAATTCATAATCAAAAAAATATTATGTCAACCCTACCAACCACGATATTTATAACGGGATTGTCTTGGGATAACCGCCATTATACATAGTTTGGGATTAGGATAACCTTCAGTATACCCTATTTTAATCATGGGAATACCTCTCATATACACTATGAGATCAATGAACATTAATATTTAACCAATTTAAATTAGGAAAATATAATTCTAGGCCCACCATTCATAAAATCGTAAATCAATTTTTGTGTTTGCCACGATATCCTAAAAACAATCATCATAAGATAACCCATAAAAATGGAAAGGAGATTAGTTGATATATCATCATCATAACTATAAACCAAAAATAAATTGAGTAAATAATGTATTATTGGATCATATACCCATTAAATCTTACATAAAATCAAATTATTTTACCATTGACAGAAATTTCCTTTTGATGATCCTAGAAATATTTCCTGAGGTAAATTCCATTTTAATTTTTAAATCAATATTGTAATTTAATTTTTTTTAAAAAATATTATGGAAAATATGTTATCTAAAAATAAGACTGGAAACATTAAATTGAATATTCCAATCCCATAGTGATCATAGTGGTTGAAAATATCATTTTTAATGTGTTTAATAAAACAATGACTTGTTTCACATTTTTATAAAAAATAAAAAGGTCATCATTTGGAAAAAAGGATCACAATAAGACAAATTTTTATAAATTTTATCAACGGGAAAAAATAAATTTATCATATAATAAAATAAATTGAAACATCCCTGAAATAATTTTATAGAAAATTGTTATAAGGAATTAAAATAATTTTTAACAGGAGATATAAATAAATTCATTTTCCATTAAAACCATTCTTTCGGCGTTTAGAGTACATGAAAAAAAAAATTCATGGGAAAAATTTATTCTGAATAAACAACCATATTATAATATAATTAAATATATTTATTAGGAAAAGATCCTATAATTATATACAATTTGTATTCAATTATAAAAAATATTGATTTAATGAGATTTAAACATAAAACATTTATATCAAATTTGACTAGATTATAAAGAACACTAATATAATTTATGGTAAATTTAAATTTATTATGATCATATAGAGTATTAATTTACATAATAATAATTTCATATATAATCAAATTATATATTTTTAACCCTAATTTTTTAATATTTCCTTACTAAAGGTGTTTTTTTCGATTGTTAACTGCTTCATTTTTATGAGAATTTGTTTTTTGTAATTCTGGTTCTTGTACATAGATCGTGGGTCAATCACATTAAATTTTTTATGAAATAAATATCATATATATTCATTATATAAATATTTATAATCCTCTAAAAATGATATATATATATAAACTAATTAAACTGTTCACGGAGAGAGTAGGCTGTATATATAGATGAATATGGTTTCCAATATTCGACACATGTAATGAATAAAAGGTAAATAATAATTAAAATTTAAAATATCATCCTTATATCACATTTATCTCATATATTCATTAAATATATCCTTATTACAATCCATAAAATAAGAAAATGAAAAATTAGTCACATCACTTCGTGGAGGTCGTAGTCCACATGTACACACAATCACCATTTTCCTTTTCTAGTGGATAATAATATAATAAACCCAATATGATGTTATAAATGTGTATTAATATTTATTTTATAAATTATACATATAAACATAAAACTCATCATAATTTCTGTCCATGAACGACAATGAAGGAATATTTACTGTATCGCTACCTAGAAGTGGTAGTCGACACATAAACACAAGCAATTATTCATATCCAACTTGATTGAAAAGTTATTTAATAATAGTATTTTCATACTCAAAATAAAATTAAAATATAGTTTTGATACTGAGGGTTTAATTTCATAATAAATACCATATATTTTTATATGGTAGATTAAGAATTAAATTTAAATATGTGAAGTTTTAAGATTACCATTTCCTTAGTTAGCCTCATTTGGATACCTTCTTGAGGACCCATGGAATGGTGTTTTAAAATTTGAGATCCTCTAATTCATGGATAGGGAATTAGAGAAGAAAATTGTTTAAGGTTTTTCCTAGATATATATTTCAATTTATTATAAATAAAGAGATAAGAGGTTTCCTTTTATATGGGAGGGAAATAGCACAATATGAATCACTAAAAAGATAAAAATATAAGTAAATAATTCTAAATTAAAATTCTACCAAATTGATAGTTGTAAAAAAATAAATATGAGACGGTAGAAATGTAATCATATTAATTAATTTAGATAGGTTTTGGTCTCATTTTAATCCTTACCATTTGTTTTATTCATTTGGTATTGTGATTTTAATCATAACCATAATGATTAAACATTTAATATGAATTTATTATAATATTTTATATAAGGTATAAATTGGGTGAAAAATAAAAAAGTAATGAAATATTCGAATATTTTTCAAACTAATTATCCTCATTCAAAAATTTTATGAATTTTAAATAATTTTAAAATATATATTGTTTTAAAAATATTAATTTCATTTTAATTAATAATAAAATAATTTGACTTTAAAAAATAACGTGTTATAATTTTTATTTTTAATATATTTATTCTAAATAAAAAATTCATATAATATTTTTCAAAAAATATTCTGGAACACAATAATTCATAAAAATTTTATAACATTTATTGTTTTCAAAATATATTTATTTATTTTTTATTCAAATAATAAATATTATATAGGCATTGCATATGAATTTAAGTTAATCATTCAATCACTAAAACCTATTAATAAAAATCCATGATAAAAAATAATTAATATTTCAAATAAAAATTTATAATTGAACATATCATCATTTTATTATTGTTTAATAATTTAAAAGTTTTTTTATTGAAGAGAATTATATATTGGAATATTATTCACATGAAATAATATAAATTATATTGGTAAGGGAAAATTGATCCAAAATAACTAATATTATATATTGGGATGTTTATGTATGAATTTATTCCATCCATTTAAATAGAGGTATGTTTGTGATTGATTTTGAAACCATATCTCAAGGTTGTATCCATGTTTTTCTAATTTTACTGATACTAAGGTGAAAAATATATACCACTTCTACTATTCATAATGGAAAAAATAAAATAATTCAATTAAAACAATTTGATCGTACTGATTCAAAATATAGAATCCATTTTCCATGACTTAGTCTACATATTAGGAGAAAATTAATTTTAAAATAAAAGTGAAAATTGAGATGAAAACTATTTTAAAAATTTATTTTATACATAAAACTAGATATATTAATATCATGTGCAAAAAACAAATTAAATGAATGTTGAAAAAAATATTGAATATAAAATTTAAAAATTTCATTGAAATCATTATCCAATAGTTATTAATAAAATTATTAAGATATAAACACCTTGCATTCATAAATATAATATTTAGAAAAACACTTATATTACATTCAAATGTATTTTATTTTAATCTCATATCAATTATTAAACATTCAATTATTCCTATACATATGAAAAGCATAAAATTCTCGGAATTTAATTAGTAATATTCATATATTACAACATAATATATAATCAAAAAATGTCACATGTAATAATAATATTTTAATCATATATATCAATTTATTTAAACTTAGTGTATTACGTAATTAATTCAATCAAAAAAATAAAATTTATTTATAGAAAACTATGTCATAATATTTAATGTTGTTAAAAGAAGGCTTTTTTATTTATGAATGTTTTATTTTCATGTATGACTTATGGGATCATACTTCTCATTCTAGAGTTTTTATATGAATATTAGTCATAAAAATAAAGCATCATGGATATTTATGAACATGTGAGTTTCTGGAATGATTAAGGGTCTCATAAAATACATAGTTGAACAAAAATGTAGATTTATGCAAATGTTTTTTAGTTCTTCCAAATTTTAAAAAATTATTAATGATTATAAAATTTAGCCAAACTATAATTGAATTTCTAATAATTTTTATGATCTATTGGAATTGAAAATTTGGATTAAAAAGAGCTTCATGTCACATGTATTTTATTGTGAATGATGTTAATGATGATATAAACAATTAATGGTTTATTCTGATGGATTAATGATTTATTTTTAAAATAGGTAGTAGTGTGTTCACATTTGAGAATGTTTGTTATGCATGAGGGACTATTGGCCACTTTACACATTGTTACAATAGCGAAACATCTTTTTATGTTGCATTAAAACCATTCCTTTTTGTAGTACTTCGAATAATCTAGTTAAGGTTAACCAAGTAAAATTTATGTGTCCTATAGATTCTATCATTTATAATTATATATTTCTTCTATAAGAAAAAAAATAGAGTTTTGTTTAAAAGTTAATAAAAATCAATATTGGATTTGGTTTTAATCAATTAGACCCTAATAAAACCCCCTCTTTGGGTATTTATATAAATGCGTCAAATAATTGATATTTATGATAATGAACAAGTCAATGTATTTATATCTTAATTAATTCCAGATTAGATGTCAATCACAATGGAATTCCAATGTTTGATGGAAATAACTTTTATCAATGGGTAAGTATTATAAAACACTATTTCTCAATATTTTCCATAGATACATAGAAAGATAAAATATATGGGATTTATATAGGCATAGACAACTGAAAAATTACTAGATAAGGTCATAAATAATTTGATAATAAACTATATTAATCAATCATTTATTGGGAGATATATACAATAAATTATACATAAAAGAAATGTTATTTAAATCCTTAAACACCTTGTGTAAACAGATAATTAATTTCTATGATAGAGATAGTAAATTTTGTGAAGATATTTTTATGTTTTTTTGGAATAATTATGATGAAATAAGGATACGATAAAATGAAATTATTTTTGCATTCATTGATAAGGTAACTATAATTTCAGAGAAAATACCTGGTGTCAGATAAACCCTTATTGATTTTATGATTTTCAACTATATCATGATGAGGTTACCACCCTCATATATTTAGAAAAAATCTACATTAGAAGATAAATATCCAAAGGATATGACTTTATATAATTTATGAAAAACTGTTGTAAAATATGAGATGAGAAATGATTATAATGTCGTTTTGGGACATGGTAAGTGAAAATAGGTGGAAATAAATTTTTTTAAGAAGGGTTATATTGAGTATAATAGGGGAAAGAAGAGGTGGATAGATTCTTGTCTTTACATTCCTTAAATATAAAAATGGGGAATGAAATGTGTAAAATAAAATGTATATGCACAATATATCTCTATATAAAGGAAGTGAATCAGGTAACATAAGGTATTAAGTTGTTCTAATATGATAACGGGTGTGATGAAATTTCCATGTAGAAGACTTTGACCAAGGTGAATGGATAGTTAAATTAAAAATAAAACATTATAATGATGATTAAAATTATTTTACAAAAATATAATAGTTTAGAATAAACTAAAGTTGAATAAACTGTGGACAAAAAAACCCCAGAAATATTGAATTCATGGAAATTGTAGGCAATTACTAGAAAATGGATTATATTGATTAGGAAGAAAGAGAAGTGTAGGTAATATTTTATCTTTATTGATAGTTAGAAGATTCAATTGAAGAGGAATATGTTTATAGGGATTATAAATAGAATCTAGATAGATTATTTTGTGATTCCAAACTCTATATGATTCACTAAGAAGAGGAGGTTTCTTAGATGATGGTAGGTATTGAAAAGATTAAATTTATGATAAATGAAAATTTAACAAATGTTGTCTAGTATAGGATAATTGTTGATGAGTATTAGAGACCATTCACTATTGGTATTAAATCCAGAGGAAAAATAATACTGGTGATAGAATTACGAATTTAATGAATAAATTACAATAAATAAATGTAATGTTGTTTCATGAAAATAAAAATAGTCATTAGAAAAAAACATATAGTATGGGGAATGTTTACAAAAAATGAAATTATCGATATGGTCGTGACATAAATCACCCATTCCAAACATTATGGTTTAATAGTAAAATAAATTATATCAAAATACTTAGATAACCTATGGTAATACCACTATTTTTCCATAAATACTTAGGAATTCACCACATATGAGGTTTTGGTGTTGCAGAATGATAATACATTCTCAAAATATGACACCTTGACATTTTATATTATAAATCTAATTAGAAAATAAATTCGGAAGCTCACAAACCTAAAAATTTATCAATAATTCCCATACATTAAAAAATGACAATTATATGGTATTTAATTGAAATATAATTATAAAAAATTGTTACTGTTTCACTTAGAAAAAACTATTGATAAAAAAGTACTATTTTAAAAATATTTTGTTAATGATATTTATTTTTTTCATATTTTGTTTTATTTAAAATTAATTCAAACTATTAAAATTAAGAAAAATTAATTTAAACAATTTTATGAAAATAATTAATTGGATATCATTTCATACGAATTGGAAATAAAAGGATTTGAAGGCAAAAGGGATTTTTTATAATAATTTGTTTCTATAAAGACATTGTATTTTTATCTTAATGAAATAAATTAATTAATTTTTCTATATGGTCTTAAAAAATTTGTATATAATATAATCAATACAAATATTTAATAATTAATGAATGGTTTTTTAAAAAAAGAAAGATAATAAATTTATAATTTCACTTAAAAATAATTTTTTTTCTTCAAAAAAACGATTTCATTGCATTTGGAATTATTGTTTAAATTTATAATATGAATCTTATAGAAAGTGAATGACTAAAATTTTATCATTATTTTGAATCATCAGTCACAAATTTTTTAATGAGTCCAATTTTATAGTGACATAGTAAAAAAATCAAATTTATATCATTAATTTACATCAATAAAAATTCCACCTCGAAAATAGTGTCACAATAAAGAGGCCTCTATATTTACTGTCTTAGAGGATTATAAATTTAAATAACTTATTTTAAAATATTATTTAGAAATTTTTAATTACAAGTAATCATTAAACCCCAAATAAAAAATATCATATGTAATATCCATATTAAAATATCTGAGAATTAAAAAATTATAAAGGGGTGAACTCAAATTATCAGTAAGTGAAAATTAGAATATCAATACATCATAATGGGTGAGATCAAAATAATACAATAAAAAATTAACATGTAAGAAATATCCTATCAACATGAGTGATAATAATAAATAAAAAGTGAGCATCAAAGGGTGTGCCATTAGATCATAAATAAATAAAAGATAAAAATTGGATGCTAATTGGTATAACACAGGCTAAAATCATTTAATATAAATAATGAATCACGATAAGGTAATATCATAATGAATAATATTATTTTACAATATAATAAACATTATCATAGTGAAGATTTACTTTCTTAAGACACTCCATTAGTGGCCATGTTCACATTAAATTAAAGTGTATTATAGGATAGATATATAATTATATAAAAACTAATAAATTAGGAAATTGAGCCTGATATTTGTGCAATCAAACATATATATGAAAATGTATGTGGAACAAAAAAATATTTCACATTTAAAATCATAACGAACCCATTGAAATAAAATGGGGTTCCAAAAAATTACAAATGGAAATAATTCACTCATCATAAATAACCCATGGAAATTAAATAGGTTTCATGAAACATCTAAATTTAAATCAATCACTTTTTATTAAGAATAGGGGAAATAAAATATATTCAACAAAACATTGAAATAGTAAAAAATTACCTCCGGATTTTAATTGTTTGATACAGAAAAATTTTTCCCAAAAAAAATAAACTCATAAATGAAAATATAATGTTATAGATGACTCATAAATCCATTGGATAATGATTATTATAATATAATTAATAAAAAATATTGTAAATAGTTTGTGGAAAACATTTTATTTTCGTGGTTTTAAAAGTAGTAGTTTCGAGTATTTTATTTAAAATTGTCATTTTTTTAAAAAAAATTGAAATTAAAACCTTTCACTGAAATGCATTTGGATAGGATTTTTTCCTATATATATATATAATTGGTTTAAACCATAAAAATTGATTTTTTTGAAGAAGGGCGTTAAATATAGTATTTTTAAACTCGCATAATGGAGTTTAGTTACTATGTCAGTAATATTTAACCTTGATTGCCAAAGAAGTTATCTAAACTCCAATCTTATAAAGATACAAATATTAATAACCTATTTAAGAAACCTTAAAATTTAAATATTCATTTAAATTATTCATTAATAATAATTTTTATCATGTGTTTGCTTGTTATATTCTATTTTCATCATTGGTAATTAGTAAACTAGACCTTTTGTAACTGGGTTAAAAAAGTGGTGTCGATATTAATGATTACCCTAGAGTTAATAAATTAAAAACCATTATATATTAAAATAATTTATGTATTATATAGAAATAAAAAGTTATAACTCCATTACATTGGATTTTTATTAGTATTTGGTGAAGAAAAAAATATTGAAGAACTAGTTTCAGGTTATTCACCGACATCAATTAATTACAATATAATGACAATTAATTTTTTTATCTACAAAGAAACATATTTTTGATATATATTACATATGTATATAATATATACAAATAAAATTATTTCTAAATATTCTGTGATTGTGGTAGTGAAAAAAATATACATCATTCCATGGATGTGGTAGTTTGCACATATGCTTAGACAATGATTTGATTTTTTGCAGGGATGAAGAAACAAAAAACATAATTTATCTTTTAAAAAACCTAAAAAATGGAATATATATCAGAAATATTTATATACATATACTTATTTACTATATAAATTAGGTGCTGATAGAAAATGAAACTGGTTTCTTCCGGGTGATGGTAGTTTGCATGAACACACTACTAAAATTTTCAATTTTCTTAATATAAAAGGGAAATGGAATTATTGATTATACCATAGATATAACTCCATTATTGTATAATAATTTTTATAAATGTATCATCTTATAATTTTTAATGGTTGTTGTGGAATAATAATTGAACATCAATAAATAATAATGAGAATAAGGGGTTAGAATTTTATACCTCACTTCGTTGATAATTTTCTATGCAATTGAAGTTAATATTTTCTGAAATTGTATTTTTAGATTAAAAAACCACATTATCGTTAATAAGAATATTCAGGATAGGGTTGGATGTATTTTTTTCTAAACATAGTGGGTTGATGTTTGATGTGAAGTGATGAGATGAGTTCTTTTTTATAAGTGATAACAGATGAAAATGTTGAAAATAACAAAAGAAATTTAATAATAGGAAAAAAACATATATTAAAGTATCAACATAATTGGAAAACAATGTATACTAGTAATAATAATTTAGATTAGGGATATAAAACAATTATCAATTTTTTTTAACTTTATTGATGTCATAAGGTATTAAATTTCTAATTTTTCCATTTTAGCTTTTACCGCTGTTTCTAGTTCTTATATAATTAAAATTCCTTTTATAATTAGAAATAAAATGATAAATTTGTATTATTTGGGAACAATAATTAATTTTATTGAATTAATTTTTTTTATTAATTTAATAAAATATATATAATGTATATTTAATACATTAAGTGTATAATCCAATAAAAACAATCCACAAATAATTTTTTAAACTCTGATCATTTATAATAAGTTTTTATGCTAGAGTTAATATTTCATATTTATAATATAAAATATAAATTGAATATTGTTTCTATGAACATATTTTACAAATGAATTATTCATTCTTATAAATTAATAATTTCATTAAAGTCAAGACATTTTTAAAAACACTACATTGTACTATTAAACTAAAAATATTTTTAATTATTTTATAAAAATTTAATCATAATATAATATTGAAATTACAAATAATATTTTAAGGTTATATTTTTCTCAAAATATAATTGTAAAATTATAAATAGTAACTATAATTAAAAACATATGATATTATGAAAATATTTTTTATATGAAAATAACAATTGGTTTATTATATATTACTTTTTATATAAATCAAAAAATAATATTATGTAAACTTATTATTAATATAATGAATATATAATATGATTATTAAATAATAATAAAACAATTTCCATGAAATAAAAATACAATTTATCGAAAATAAATTCTAAATTATAATGTTAAATTTAGAAAAAACGACCCTCAAAATGTATAAATATCAATGATATGTTTATAAATATAAATATTTTATTATAATATGACGTATTGAGAATTTATTCTACCATTATACAAAATGATATACTTATAAGGCCCGAACATTATATAAACTCTTATATGAGTTTTGGGTGGTGGTTTATCTAGTAAGATTCTTGTGTCAATCCCTAGAGCCCAGACTTCTCATTTAGTTGGTTTTATTATACTATAATTTTTTTAAATCACCTATAGATTTGTCTTGGGAAAACATAGGGAAGAAGAAATTATTGAGATATTAGAAAATGAGAATCATAATGAAGTTATTACCTTCTAGATGTCATTTTTTCGTAGTTTAATTATTGATTTTATAATATGGTTTTTTATATTATACTAATTAATTTAATAGTAATGTTATAGCAGCCAAATTTAATATTCAGAATTTATTAAATTTTTTTATTTTATTTTTTAATAGTGTGTAAAACATGAGATTTCATATATTATTTATTCAAGGAAAATATAAAAATAAAAATATCTTCAAATAATTCTCCAACCATTAAATAAATTTAATCCTTAATAATTAAATTATATATTACTACTAATGTTAGATAAGGGTATCTATAGGATGTATTGAGAAATAAATGTAAAATAATGTAGCAATCACATATATTCCCTTATAAAGATATTTTTCCCAATTCTAGGATTATTCCTAACAACATGAGTCAAACTCCTCATAAATAATTTTTCAAAGACCTATTTCAATTTTCAAAGAGTTTATAGTCATAATTTCAATGACATATAGTCATATATTCGTTTGAGGTATGAAATGAGATTCCATATTTTCATATTAGATACAATACACAAAACTAACCCTCATAACCTATGTTTCATCAATATAGTGGTGTGAATAGAATGTTGATGTCGAATGATGAAGTTTATTAAGAGTGCTTATCCTCCTCAAAAGGATCATTTCCATCCATATTCAGACCCCCAACACTTTATAGACACTCATCTACTACCATAATATCCTACACATTCCCTAGATTATCCCCTTCCAACATAAATAGCCTATATAGATAATCAACCATCTCATTTCCCACTTTTTTCACCAGTATATACATTACATAATCTATAAATACCTCCTGACTAATGATTCGAGAGGGATGGATGCCTCATCACCTCAATTTTTATTGGAACATAGTGTGCCCATACATGCCCTTTAAAGAGACAAAACATTTTCATCGTATGATGAATTGAAACATTTTATTGGGTACATTGATCCTGACTTTTAAACTGCTCTCATTTACATGGTCACTAGGCGAATTCACAATATTTATCACAATGACCATGTTTTTGTACTTGTAGAGGTCAGGGGATAGTATTTAATATTCCTCATTTTTTCTATGATTTCAACATATCTAGAAGAATTAGTTTAAATAAGTGGTGGTGGTATATTGATGCATTATGACAGTGACCGTTCGATGTTTTTTTACCATTTCAGGTAAATTAAGATATATCAACAGTGGATACCAATCTTTTTCTCAACCTCTATCTATTTTTTCAAGAATAGAGATAATTAGAGGAATATAATCATGACCATTTAATATGGATTTTATGTTTAAAGAGTTATTAATTTATATAAATATCATTAAATACATATAAATGACTAACAATAATATTTTTATTCCATAAAAACGAATATTGGAATTAAGAAATCATATAAAAATATTTTTTACATAATAAAAAACATAATGGTTGTACACATAGAATAAGTGTTTGGAATTAGAGAGAAGAAGTAATAAATATTTCATATTTTTTATTCTATAGCAGATGATTTATTAATTAAAGTTAATCTCATTAGTAGTCACTAAACATGATATATCATTTTCCCTCAGTTGTGTTGGTTTCTAAAAAATTTCATTCCTTGTATTATAACATCGACTTGTATAATGTCCAAGTTATACACACATAATCTATCACCATGAGAATTCAATAGAAGAAAATTATATTGGATAGTGTAATATAAACAAAAAACATAATTTATCTTGTGTTATGTGAAACACTCAATTAGTGTTCGATAAATGGAACTATGAGATTGTTATGTTTTTTTTGAGTATTAAATATGCACTATTGATCCTAAATAACCCACGATATATATTACCATTAGAAAATAGCTATTAAATTGGAGGGTATGAATAAAATTAAATACTTTATTAAGTATATATATATATATTTCATAGTTAATAAAAATTACTAATAAATTTTTAGTAAAACAATGATCAATTTTAACTAATGTGGTTTTATTCTTCCCAAAAATGTTTTCTTCACAAATTATCAAAATTTCAAATCATAAAATATATTTTATTTTTATTAAGATCTATTATAAAATGTATTTGATAAAATTAATGTCATTTTTTGGAATTTTAATATAAAAATTTACTTTATTTGAAATATTGTTTTTTTTTTGAAAATGATGATATTTCGGTAAATTTTGAAAAATACTGATTTTTGTAAAACATGTTTATTAAATAAAGAATCAAATTTAAAATTTGAAATATTTATTGAATTTTGATTATATAAACCTATGATATATTTATTCCACTCAATTACTTTTAATCAACATTACATAGGTTTTTATTATAAGCTTGTTTTTTAGTTAAGAATGTGTTTTTATAAAATTTGTTTTATATTGAATAATGTTTCTCCATTATAATTAATTAAAATAATACCTAATGGGGAATGATTTAAATGAAATATATATATATTACATATGATCATATATTAATTTATTTTAATAAAAATTATATTATTTTTCATATACTTTATAGAGAATAACCTTTTCCTAGAAAAGAAATACTATTCTTAAAAACCCATTGTCTAGCCAGGTCTGTGAGATTAATGCTAAAATAAAATTTCCCAGTTAATTTAAGTGAATTTATTAAAATTGATTCTCTATTTTGAATCATAATAATTTGTTATTTCTCAAAGGATTAACTAATTATTTTACCAAATTTAATAGTGAATGGAGGAAAAAATAATTGTTTTAACTAAGGTAAAAATTGATTTACCTAATGGTTGAACTAGAATGATAAGAGTGAAAATGGCTTAAATTATTATTTAATTTTATTTATTGATTTTATTTTTACCATTTACATTTATTTAATTTCAATATTGAAATTCATTTCCAAATTACATTGAATATGACCATATAACAATTAAGGTAATAAAGTGGACAAAAAAGATTGTTCTCTTCCTTTTAATATGTATAATTATTTGGGATAGGTAAAACAAAACATAGTTCAGGTTATATATATTACTTTGAAATATAAATTAGTTTCTGGTTAACAAAATAATTATTAAATATTTATTTGGTAAGAAATAATGCCATTTAATTCTTATGAAATTCGAATGTAGTAATTATATAGTTAGAAATTAAATGAAAAAATTATAAAATATATATAAAGTGATGTAAAATGAGTGAAATATTTTTTTAAAGTAATAAATTAGAGTAAAATATCATGTTTAAATAGTTTGAGAATAATATATTTGAATTTCATCATTATCATGATATTTTTAAATCAAAATCTAATTTATAATGTCTAAAGTGACATTAATGTTATTTTAAAATATATTATATTTCATCAAATGATTTAAAACTTATATAATTCCTATAAACATAATATTTTTTTTAAAAAAAATTTATAACTATAAAATATATCCCATTAAATTAAATATTATTCTGTTATAATTTATATATTGACCCTTAATTATTAAAAAAACTATATTAGTGCAGTTAATGTTAAATTAGTGTTTTTGAACATTGAATGCAGTTTTGTTAAAATTAATTTTCAAATAACATAGTATTTTTATTTGATTAATTGGATTTAATATTTAAAATAATTGGGTATAAATTTTCAAATAAGTATCACATAAATTTATTATTAATGGATAAAATACATAAATTAGAAAACTAATTACCATAATGAAAAATCCAAAAATGGAAAAAATAAAGAAACACAAAAGTCAATAAAGAAGATCTCTAAAACATGTGTTTAATTGTGGTTTGGAGTTGTTTTTTGATAAAATAATACAAAATACCAATAATTATCAATTTTGGAGCTAATTATGGTTATATTGACCTCATAATAGTGAATAATTTTTAGTATTTACAATAACGAAACCTATATTCCACAATAAAAGGGAAGTCACTCCCCTCAATTATCCACATATATAATTCCATTTGGCTCCACAAAACCCCTAAAAATGATAACCTCATTCATGGAAATGTGGAATACCACATCATTAATGTAATTTGATTTGTTTTTTCATAAAAAAAGAAAAATATTGATAAATATTATTACATATAATTAATTAATATGGTATTTATGATATTATCATCATTTTGTAATGATAAAATATCAAAGTCCTTTTTTCTATAGTTATCAATGAAAAATGGAAATGTTATTCATACGTATGTATAACCTTCCGTCTCCATGATTGAAACGCTATTTAATTATTCATGAACGTATTTAGTGATGGGGTTACTAAATATAATATAGGAATATTATTTAAGGAATATTAATCCATATATGTTTAAATAATGGACTCTTTTAATATATTCAACCCACCTAAGTCGTTGTTGACACTGAAGCCAAATATGGTAAAAACATATGATGTAAACCCAAATAATTAAGTAACTATATATAACATTATAATATAGAAAAAAATAAATTATAAATTTGAAACAATTTCTATTGAAATTAAATAATTAATATAAGATTATTATTAATGATGATAATGAGCAACCATGATGAATCAAATGGAAGGATAGGGTTTTCTCATCTCCTTTTTATTTCTATGAGATATATGACATATTCACCACTTATTTTTGTTGTGAGGTGTATATACCTACCATGAATATATTATATGACTATTTATCTAAATTTATCAGAATTCATATATTCATTTTACAATTTACCATTCATATGTTTTATGGTTTGAAATTTACCAAAGAATGAATGGATCTTTGTCAAAATTTTCAATCTTTGAGACTTCTGTTATGTTATGCACTTATATTCTTTTAAGAGTTGAATATACATCTATGTATACTTTTAATATAATGAATTTATTTATTTTTATGTTATTTTATGTTTAATTTAATTTAATCCTTTCATGGGTATTATGATTAAATCCTTTCAAAGTGGTAAGAATCTCATGTTACAATCTCATCCATTATCAAAATTGTTTATGACTATGCATCCAATTTTGAGATCTCATGATAAAACCCTCAAGAATATCATGAATTTT
Source organism: Viscum album (assembly GCA_963277665.1). Classification (NCBI taxonomy): domain Eukaryota; kingdom Viridiplantae; phylum Streptophyta; class Magnoliopsida; order Santalales; family Viscaceae; genus Viscum; species Viscum album. The sequence goes on from OY728160.1 coordinate 1,809,375,822, forward strand.
AATATTCTATTGTTATTAATTATATATAAAATTACTGTTACCCTTTTCTATATCTTTGGTACTGAAAATTATAGAAATTTGTTTTATTAAAATATTATATTATTTCTCTCTTCAGTTGGAAATATGTTTTTTTTGAAAACTGTAGTTTCTAAAAAAATTTAAAAAATGTTTTTAACATTTTAAAAATGATTTATTATTGTAATTATCAACCAATTTTTAATCATTAATATATACTTTCAATGAAATATTATAATGTTTTCATTATAATTTACTTTTGGATTTTCCAGGAAATGTGAATGAAACCATCTTATAAATTTTTGACCATGGATCTTTTATAACTTGTATATTGAAAAAGGAATATTTCTTTTTTTTAGAAATTTTTAAAATTAACCACCATTATAAAGGTTATTGGTTTTATTATTCCATTGAATGTTTATGATATTTTTTTAAAAATTATCATTTTAAAAGTTATTTTCATATAAATGGATTGTTAAAATGTTTTATGTTTTAAATCATGATTGTCAAAGTGAAATAGAAATTTTCATCATGAATGATTTTAATGATAATTTAATAGTATTTCAATTCATCCATGTCAAAAATCCTTGTTGTTACATTTCCAACCACGGGAACATTTATTATCACTACCAACCTTATTCTTCCTCTCTATAGAATATGATTTTCTTAACAAAATTATTATGGAAGTTATTTATTTTTCCCTAGTTAATCATTATTTAAATTTTTGAACACAAATATCTTTTATTTTATATGGGTTGATAATTTTAAGAATGAATAAATACTTTTTGAATGTGTTTTATTATGGATGATCTTTTTAAATTATTCATGTTGCGGTTGATGAACATTATATATGATGGGTGCGCTCAAATATTGATAGGTGATCCTGTTATAGAATAAAAAATTGGTGTTCCGAAATAGTTCTCTAATAACTAAGGAAATGATTATGTTATCTAGATAATTATAATTTATTCCACTCATGTGGTTATTCCAAATGTAATGATTCTACAAGGGCTCTATGAGATGATGTTCTAAGATACAAATATGTTTTATGTAAGATTTCTATGGGTTTATGATATTTCATGTGATCAGGATCGATATCACATAGATCCTAATAATATATTCTTATGAAGATTTACTTTTATAATTCCATATTCAATTTTTTCATTTGTTTACCACATTTTAATGTGTATTAATAATATTAATTTATAAACATTCCGTTTGATTAGGACATCATACAATTATTATATTTTTATTATCATTGACAACTTTCAATTTTTAATGCATATCATACCATTACATAGAATTTGAGGTCAACCTTCTTATGTTTACACTTTTCCTGGTCATAAGTAATGGATTTTAATGAATTATTTCACTTAAGTATTTCATTTTGATAATGATGGTGAAGAAATGTGAAATTGAAAAATATATGTTTAGTGGGAGAAATTATAATTGATGGAATAACCATTTTTATGTAATATTTCTTCATTATCCACCAAAAATGAAAACCTAAAAGGAGATTGAGAATGAAAGTGATCCAATTTTTTTCTTTTGAATTTTCAGGTTTTAATGTAAAAAATTGGGTCACAATTATAGACATTAAATTTTGAAATGTAATGTTTATGATAACAACACTTGATATAAAATTGAAGGTTATACGATTTTATTATTGGTATTAATGTTCAGAATAGAACACATTAGATATTCTTAATTTTTCATGTGAGGTTATATTAATAGTTTTTAATACCATTATATTTATATTAGACTAAAGACTATCATTTTTTCAAATTTTTGGACACCTCATTTAATGGTTTTATATATAATGAATTATGAGGTTATTAATGAAATTATTTAGGAAAGTTTATTAGTTTGGTGGGTTTTTAACCCATATGATCAACATGTATGTTTAATTAATAGAGGAATTATTTTTTATATTCTAATAATTAAATAGAAAGCCTTATGTTGAGTAACATCCCTTCACATCCTAGAAGGTGGTGGGGCTTGAACCCATGACAAAAGTAATATAAGGGTATCATGCATAACCCTCACATAGATGATTTCCTAGTTACTAGTATATTTTTTGAGGTAAATATTTTTTTAGAGATATGGGATATTTTTTTAGTGAATAAAATTGATTTATGTTGGATGAATTTGTGATCAAAAGCTTATAATCATTGGGTTTCAAACATTGTCAGGAAATGTTTAAATAATTTTAAGGATATATATTTTTAGAATAATTAATTTCAAATTTTTTTATTACTATTGATTTTTTAAAATTAATGTAACATATGAAGTTTTATCCAATTTGGAAATTATCTTAGGATGTGATAATAATTTTGGTTTTGGTTAATGTCTATAGAGAATAGGAATATTTAGTTACGCTTTGAGAGATTATATTCTCTATTTAAAGTTCATTTTAGTTCTTTTAGAATTAAAAATTCACTTTTAATACAAATAATTTGGATAATAAGATTATACTATGGTGGAATTTGATTAAAGAATGATATTATGCAAATCTTGTAAGTACATCTCACTATGTTTTCAGCCTAGATAGTGAACACATTCCTCAACTATAGGAAAATGGTCACAAGATATTTTATTATAGTACCATCAATTATTATAAACTAACAGACATTTAGATCACCATATATTTTTTGTATTCATTCCCTTATCTTTCAACTTATCATTCACTTTCTTATGATCAACAACCTCAATCACTATCTTTAATTATTTATTCTTTTCCTCTATTCCAACCTCAGTTATCTTAAGTGAAAACAAATATATGTTTTATTACATATAAAATTTGTACTTAACTTTAACTATTATTAATATGATTTTTATTAAACCTTTTCATTATGTGGGATTATTATTGATTTTTTTTCCAATTTCCATCTTTGGAACACTAAGATAAAGTTCCAATTATTGGGATATAATTTTGTTGGGGTGTGAGTTTGGGAGGCTATAATAGAATGATAATTAAAATAATAACATTACATTTGATTGAAATATGGATATTAAACAACATGTTTCTTATTCAATATATAAAACACTCGGCTTATCATGCGTTATAGGAAGCCCATATATTATTTTGTTTGATTGCATATTCATCACACAACACCGAACCTAAATGACTAATGCAATATATTACCATTATAAAATAGATAATTAATTTTTGGATATGAATAATATTTAATAATTTATGTAATATATATATATATATCAAAATAAATAAAAATTATTGAAAAATATTTAGTAAATAATCGATCACTTCTTAGAAAAGAGGTTTTATTCTTCAAAAAATCTATAGTTTTCAAAAACAAAATATTTTCATTCATAATAAAATAATATAAAAACTATTTTCATATTTTGGTAAATTTCATTGATACAATATATTTCATCTATTCAATTAAAATATCAAAATTTAAATAGGGTGATTTTTTTCTACTTCTCATAATATAATGATTTTTTGGTGAATAATGAAGAAAAATGTATTTTGAAAAAGTATTTTATTTTCAAAAAATTATGAAATTTAATAGTCTAAATATGTTTTCAATAATTTTTTAAGAAATATATTTTATTTAATCCTATTAAATACTTTGAATCAAATTTATATTGGTTTTTATTATAAGTTCTTTTTTTCATTTATAAAATAACATTTTATAAAAGAAATTATAAAATTCATAGTGTTTCTCTATTTTAATTTATTAAAATAATAATAAAAAAGGATTATTTTAAATGATATTTTTAGATTAAATATCCTTATATATTAATTTTGATTAATTAAATTATTATTATTGGTCATATAGGTAATATAGATTCATCTTTTTCTAAAAATTACTCTTTAATGAAACCTATCACCTCACCGCATCATCGGGTTTAATGTAAAATTATAATTTTCCAATTATATTAATTGAATTTTGGAAAATAGATTAAATATTTTTAATCAAAATAATTTATAATTTCTAATATATTCAGCTTCATTTATTACCAATGCAAATTGTGAATTCCATAATAATTAATTACAGTGGTTTAGGTAAAAATTTATTTAGCAGTGGGTAAACTATAATAATAAGAGTGGAAATGAAATAAAATATAATATTAATTTTATTGAATGAATTTAGTTCCACATTAGACATAAATATATCTTAAATATTACAATTAATTTTATAATTACATTAAATATGACCCATATAATAATTTCCGTAAATAAGAAGACAAATAATAAACATTTTTCCTTTGAATTTTTAAAATAATTTGGGATAGGGAAAAAATAAAATTAGATTGGTAATGGATATTATTTGGAAATATACAATAATTTTTTAATAAAAATAAATTATCTTTAAATTTTTGAGAGTAAATAATTACATATAATGGTTATGAAATTCCAAAAGAGTAATTATTTGGTTAATAATTAAGTCAATTAATAAAGACCACAAATATAAAAAATGATCTAAAATGAATGAATTATTTTTACATTTATTTTTTTAAATTAATATATAACATTAAATATGTGTGAGTGTAATATATTCTAATTCCATCATTTTCTGGATAGTTTAAAATTCATATTAAATGAGTAATGTAAGAATTGACATTAATATTATTTTAGAATAATTAATTATTCAAGAAAGGATTTAAAATTGATAAAAATCCTATCTTCATCAAATTTATTTTTAAAATTTAATAAAATCTATACATTTTTCATTAATTAAAAATGTTCAATTTTAATTAATTTATTGACCACTAACTAGTAAAATCTCTTTTATTGCAGTTAAGATTAAATTAGTGTTTTTATAGGTTAAATTCTATTGTGCTAAATTTAATATTAAACACCCATATGTTTTTTATTTTATAAGTTTAATTTAATAAAGAAAATGAATTAGTATACATTCTCTAGTAATTATCAATTCAATTAAGTATTATTGGAAAAAATATTTATATTAGAAAACTAATTACTATTATGATAAATGAAAAATCTCAAAAATAAGGATGCATAAAAATTAAAAAACATTATCTTTCAAACAAAGTTTTATTATTATTTTTAGGTTATTTGTCAACACTATAATCACTAGAAACCTTCAATTATAAAATTTTAATCGACTATAGGTAATATTGACCACTCAATAGTGAATAATTTGAGTATTTATAAGAATTACAATCATCCTAAATTATAATTGGGAAGTCACTCCCCTCACTTCTTGACACCTCTAAATCAATATGTCTCATACAATCCCATCCCAAATAATATCCCAAAATCTCCCCCTCACCCAAGGATTATTGTTTTTAGGTAATTATTTCTAATATAAGGAAGTTACCAAAAGAATAAGTTATTTTTTTTATGAGAATATTTATTTTAATTATGTTTACCTCTTTATATTTTTTAATACCATAATAATATATTAACATCAGTAAATTCAATAAAATGAGATTTTTATATTTTATGGGTATTAACTAAAACCACACACTTCTATAAAATGGGTTTTTAAATCAACAGTTGTGTCTTTGATGAACTACCACCTCAGAAATTAGTGTCATTCATTTTTCCAATACCACATATCATAGTTAACAGTGATGATGGAAAAAAGATTATATTTAATATTTATAACATAATTCTTCATATTTAATCATTAATAATATATAAACTTTTTATAATCTATTCCATAAAGAATGTGATATTATTGCTCGAGGGTAGGGCGGACTGATGCCTCTCGAAGAGATGTGATTCGTTTTTCAGTAATTCTTAACATAGAAGGTAATAAGGCTAAATATAATAAATATATGTGAAAGAAATAAATTATTTTTTATATTAAATAGATATTTAATATTATATAAATATAATATATTATTTTATTTTATTCCTTTCAATCATTGAAAAGTGTTAAAATCATTCATAGACGTGTGGACTAACGCCTCCTAGATGGTATGTGATTCCTTTATTAATGAACACCTCATATGAATGAAACAGGTAAGTATATATAATTAAATAACATGGGTTTTTTAATATTTTTATCATTGTATAAAGATAAAATATTTCTTTTTTTTCTACACAAAATGGAAATTTAAAAATGGAAATGATACTCAGACAAACATTCAACCTTCCATCTCAATGATTCTAACATTGGTTCATTTTTCATAATAAAAATTAATGATTGAATTAAAAATTATAACTGATGATATTTATTTCATGATTATTAATATAAATAGTATAATAATGATATATTTTACCATAATCAACCCACATAAAAAATTTTTGACACACAAACTGAATATGGTCAAAACTTCGATGTACACTTAATTGATTTTTTAATTATATATAACATTATAATAAGAGAAAAAAGGTCATAATTAACATTAAAAAGGTTATAATGAAATTAAATAACTTCTTTTTTTTATTATTCATAAATATAATGAACATTTATGATGAATCAAACTCATGGTAAGGGTTTTCCTGTGTCACATTTATTTCTCTAAGACATATACCACATTCACCTCATATTTTTGATGTATATTTTTGTAACACCCCAGGTAAATAAAGAATATGTCATTTTCTTATTTATCCATATTTGTGAATAAAATATTAATATTTCTTTAAAGGGGACGCTATGCTCGATGGCGTACCCAACACACAACAACGAGTTTCTTGGGAATCTTACGTTGCACTCTAATAATAAAATAATATTATTTTAAATGGTAGTTAACATGTAGCCGTTGTATTGGAGGGAATGGATATAAATAACTAAAATATGATTATACATGTTTTTAAATGTTTTTACATTTATCCAATAAAAGATAAAGGCTAAAAATATGGAAAGAATTCAATTTTAGGCGTATATGCCCTAGTTTTCACTAAAGGTTCACTTATCGCCTTTTGATGGAGAACCTTCATTAAATATAGTTTTGTTCACTCTTATACATTCTATTGGACCAAATAAAACTCTTATTAAGAATCGGGACATCAAAATTTAATTTGTGTAAATTTTTGGTATCTTTCCGATAAAGTTCATTTTTTTCAATGAATAGTGTAAAATGTTGTATTTTAATTCAAAACCTCTTTTTAATCTAATTTATTTATATGATTAGATTATATTTTGAATTGGTTTTAAAGTGATATTAGAATATATTTTTATCATTAAGTACAATAGTGGTCTATGGAATTAATTTCACTTTGAAATCAGACTTAAACTAGTGTCAATCTTTTGATACTTATTGTTTCAAAAAAACACGCTACTTGCTTTGACAGCGGGAATTAATTATTAAATTAATTAATATGACTTATATGTTTTTAATCTTTTAAAATAGACTTCATTTTTGAATTCGGAATATCAAATATAGATTATGGTGAATTTTTGGGATTGTTCTGAAAAACATCAATATTTGATGAATAGTGAAACCACTAAGTGGTACTTATAAAAACTGATTTTTCCATTTAAATGAAATTTTTCCATATTTGTGTTTTTAATTTCCAAAATACGACATACATGGTTGTCATTAAGAAGTAAAATGTGGTTCAATGGGATAAAAATAATTTTTTTGGTGAATAGTAACTTATTAAGTTTTAATCGCGATTAGAGGTAATTAGTGTAGTTTAAGGTAAAAATAATGTTTTAATAATATTAAATGAACTTGACACATGTCCTAACCTCATTGGATGTGTCATGGCCGACCAAGGAAACCAATGGGTCAACTTGGGGACCCCATGGAGCCACTTTGGTTGGAAAATGACATAAATATCTTTTTATTTAACGTTAAAGTAAAAATAACAAAAACATGACATGTTTTACTAAAATAATTGTTACATGGGGTTATAAAATTAAGATTTTTGATTATAAATAGTCATTGGAAAGATAAAACTATTTCCTACATCATGATAGTTTTTTTATAATTTTTAGACACTAAATAAGTTAAATTATTTATGACATCATGATGATGGAGCGATGACCTCATTATTTAACGATTTAAATAAAATGGAAACATAATGTAAAATCTACGACCTACACATGTCCAAAACCAATTGGATGGGTGGATTTAGAAACCTTATCACCTTATACTCGATTTATATCAATGTGGGACCCTTTAAATCCAAAACTCATTTTCAAATAAAGTAATATTTCTTTACTTTCCAAAAGTACCCCTCCTCTCCTCTTATAAAAGGCGCCCACCTCTACCTCCTTACCCACACTCCCAAAGCCTTTGGCCCGGCCAAACCCTACCAATTTTATCTCTCCACTTCCCTCTATTACTTCTTTAAGAATCAATTTGGGCATAAGTCTTTCCATGGAAGCCCTTGATCTCATACCAAAGGGAGTTACCTGATTTTAAGGTAATGTCTTCGTTTGAGTCCTATTGTTTTATTTTGCTTCTCCAACCCCCTAAAATATTTTTATTATTTTCTTTTGTAACAACTACAGTATCCTGAATATACTAGGATGTTGTTATAAGAGGGATTCGAGCTGCACTTACACACACCTACATCTTATGGTTAAAGAACATACTGTTTCCGTGGATGGTGAATTTCTGCCTCACGAAACGATGATTGTTCAACACTTATATTACACCTTAAAAGGTGGACATTAAGGTGTAACTATATTTCTATATGATATATAATATGTTTATGTTTTACTTTAGCTTCTGTATTTTTCATTTTTGGCTTACCTTTATGGCTTCCATTATGGGTATATGCGATATCTTCATTTGAGGAAGTGCGGACTACCGCCCCCTCAAAGTGATGTGATTCCTTAATGCCATACGTGGGACGTATAAAGGATGAATTTAATGTTATTATATATGATGTTATACTGGAATTATAATATACCTCTATATCATTATTATTTATTTCCATTAATGTATGAGATAGGAATGAAAGTAGAGTTCATGCGTACGTACGGCTTACCGTCTCCATGAACGGTGCATTTCATTTCTTATCCCCAAATGTAATGTACTATTAAAAGTACATGTCTATAATGGATATATATAATTAATGATACATCTAAATGATTAATAAAATTCTTGAATTAAAATATACATACCTATCATATAGTTTTAATTCCATTAATACAACATAGAAATGAAAGTAGCGTTAATGCGTACGTACGACTTACCGTCTCCATGAACGGTGCATTTCATTTCTTTCCTCTAAATGATTATGTGATATTATAAATACATGTATATGATGGATATATATGATATATATGATATAAAAATCTGGAATGTCATTTTGGATATAAATAACCTTTGACCACACGAACAACATGTAATTGTAAGAAGTCCACATTCGACTTAAGAACCAAATATCAACAAAACAATCATTATTAACTTAATGATTACATAATGTTTATAACATGGAAATAAGTGATATAAAAGGAATAATAAGCTTGAAAAAGGTTCTTAATCAAGTATAAATTAACTCAAGTTTATTATTCAGGAGTTTAAAGAATGATCGAGTCAAGTCGGACCCGAGGTAAGGGATCCTACTCCTCTCTTTCTTTTTAAGTACGCTCTTTTATGTCATTCCTTTTCAAGATCATATTTCTTGTTATTGGGATGTTATTTTATATTAATATTACTGTAATTTTTATGTTCATTTGATGAGAGACCCTATTCTCTCTCATCAATCCATTTTGGAAGTTTTAAGTGGCGCCGTTAGGCTGCCGAGTTTTCGTAAGGGATTTTTCATCTCACTTTTATTCCTATGAGATTTACGCTACATTTGCCACAATTTACTTTGAGGGGTGTATGTACTGCCCATTATTATACACATTGTGTAGTATAATTTCATTTATGGGTATTCACATCTTCATTTTATGACCCTTCTTCCATGGGGTGTACGTTTCGAAAGTTACCCAACTCAATAAGGGGACCTTTCACCCTCCTTTTTTTAAAAGACTTCTTTTGTTATGTATTTTAATTCACATACTATTATGTTGGGATATGTTCTTCTATATCCTTATTTATGTAAATTTTATGTCAAAGTGATGATATCCCCTTTATCTCTCTCATCAACCCTTTTTGTAAAATTTTATGTGACGCCGTTAAGCTGTTGAATTTTATCAAGGGAACTTCTTAACCCAATTTCGATTTCTTTGGGTTCAACATGTAGTTATTGAATATGTCATCCTTTGAATATGTGTGAATAACATTTGATTGTTTTACACTTAATATCCACTTCTATTGGGTGTATTCATATTTGTCACACACAATTATAAGATTGACTTATCCTTAATTTAAGGATACCTTCTTTATAATGGATTTCATCTCATTTTACATTTCTTTTGAGACTTCATCGTTTTTATGCACCAATTCCCTCTTATATGGTGTGTATAATGTCCTTTGAAATATTATATCATGAAACCCTTTATTCTCATGATATTATAAAGTTCGGATTAAATGTTATTCTGCTATTATTTGTATTCAAGAGTCTCTCTTTTTGTTAAAAACTATTTAACAAAAATATCGTTTTAAATGTTTTAAAGATTTATTATTCTAAATCTTTATCTTTAATGTCCATGTTTTCAAAATGGTTTTTAGTATTTATTTATATGTACATTAATTTTTTAAAATTATAATTCCATTAAAAGCTTCAAAGTGGTATGGGACACTTTGATTCAAAAATATCTTTTAAATGGTTTTTGAAAATGGATTGCTTAATTCAATATCATGGAATTACTTATTGTGATTGCAAATGAATTGTTGTTATTGAAATGATTATATTTCAATATGTTATGTGTAATGATGGTACTTGGACATTTTACGGGTGGTTACGTGATAAAAAATATGACGGGTGGTGCCGTGAATACCAAGACAGGTGGTTACGTTATAACCTCCAATGCATTGGGTATGGAAGTCGGCCATATGGCTATTCCATTAAGTATGTATGGAAATTGACCGTATGGCTATTCCATTATGTGATATGTGTGGAAGTCGACCGTATGGTTATTGCACTTAAGTATGTTTATGTCCCAAGTTACCTTTATATATTTTATGTGTTCTTTATATGGGTTTTATGGTAATCCTTTGGTTACAAAACGGTAAGTAATGATATTTTATTCAGTGAAGAGTTTTTTTTACTACTTCATGAAGGTGAAGGTATTTCTTTGATAAAGTATACATGGTTTACTTGATGTTTGAAAAACTAACAGTTTTCATTCTTTGTGTATACCTTACTAAGCTTTTTATGCTCATCCCAAGTTTTTGAAATGTTTTTCACAGGACTTAGCGTGGAATAGGGTCAAGGATGGGATCAAGGGAATTTCATGATACCTAAAACATGGAACTAGACATGTTTGTTTTTTAGAGTTTTTATTTTATGGATATTTATTAGAAGCGACTACTTTGTAATCTTTTGAGATGTAATAGTTATGTCCTAATTCTCTAAAACTCTAAACCTGAAAAGATCCTCAATGTGAATTACTCATTTAATTCAATATTAAGTAAGGTTTAATGCTGGGGCCTTATAGTTGGTATCAAAGGTTGGTTTAGACAACTTTAGAGGTTAGAGTATTCTTTAAGCATAAGTGACATTACCATAATGGTTAAGATTTTAGAAAGAGTACTAGTTTTAGATAAAGTGAATGAGTAAGTATATCTTAGTTTTTATCTTCTTCATTAGTACATGATGGTTATGTTGATATACTCACACTGACCTTTTTGGTTTTAGTAAATGGCTGGATCTAGCAGGCACCAAAGTGACAATGGGTTTGAAGGAAACTATGGTGGTTCTCTGATTAAGATACTGGATGAGATGGGGGATTCAATGAGGAATCTCATAGTTGTTCTAAACCAACTATCAAGGAGTCATGATCAACCACTTCAACCTTGGTGACTTCTCTAATGCATCATGTACGAGATGGCCAACTCGATGTGGAAATTCAGGTAATAATTATTAAGGTAACCATTATGGTTTATATGATCCTTAATTTTTAGGTAATTATGGGTTACTCTATGATATGATGGAAAATGAAAGGAATGAGATAAACTTGAGGTTAAAATACATTATGATTATTCTTGAATATTTTTTATCTTTTTGGGGAATGATTTAAGAATTATATAGTTTTGAAAAAGGACAACACGCAGACCGTGTGACAACCCGTCGCGTCGGACAAAGCTGCGGGAATCGAACCCACAACCATAGTGCGACTGGTATTTATCGCCTACCACTGGACTACGCGAAGTCCCTGGTTAGTTTGACTAATTCTTTTTAGTTAGATGATTTTATGAATTAAGAGTAAGTTGATTTTGGGTTATTTATGAAAATGATTAACCTATCATGGAGGATATGTGATTAGGTTAATTACTTTTCAATGCGAGACTTTAGGAGCAACTGATATTGTTTGGAGATAAATGTTATGATTTAACTTGGTAGACTATGTGACTAAATCCTTCAAATATTTGGGTTTCAATATTAGTTTGGTTTACTTTGAATAATTTTATGGAAAAATGGTCCTCGTTGAACTTTGGGTTTTGTTGGACAAATATTGGAGATTAAGAATAGATTTTCTTTTTATAAAGGGTTATCCTTTTCTGGATTATATGACCTTGTACTAACCTTTCTGGTTTTGGTTTTGGTTAAAGCCTAAATACATGGGATTTATATAGTTCTCTTTTGTGGATTAGGTGATTCTCTAGAAGTTGATTATAGTACTCTTAATGTGAACAAGTCTCCCTAAATACTTGTCTTTTGGAAAAAAATATGAGTTTGATCAAGGAATCTAGTAAAAGTTGAAAGTCAACATGATAAGTGATTATGTTTCCTTATGAATAAATTCCTCAATAAAAAGTAACTTAAAACAAAAATGTTTTCTATTAACTTTTCCTACTCGGGAACCCAACACCGTTTAACCCATCACAAGTTTGTGATTTTCTCGTGGTTAACTTTCTCCTAAACATGTTTTCTATCACTCTCCATCAGAACATGACCCTTTGTTTTTTCCTCCATGTCCATATTTTCATACTTGGAATCCTAGTATCGGTTAACTCAGGTGACCTTTGTACTTATCCTTCTTTATTTTAAAGTGATTGTTTTACCGACTCTTGTTCTGATGTGGGACATTCAAGGATGTTTCCAAGCACAATTTTAAAATTATGAGGACGCAATTCCCAAAAGGGGGGAATGATGTAACACCCCAGGTAAATAAAGAATATGAAATTTTCATATTTATCCACATTTGTGAATAAAATATTAATATTTCTTTAAAGGGGACGCTATGCTCGATGGCGTACCCAACACACAACAACGTGTTTCTTGGGAATCTTACGTTGCACTCTAATAATAAAATAATATTATTTTAAATGGTAGTTAACATGTAGCCTTTGCATTGGCGGGAATGGATATAAATAACTAAAATATGATTATACATGTTTTTAAATGTTTTTACATTTATCCAATAATAGATAAAGGCTTAAAATAGGGAAAGAATTCAATTTTAGGCGTATATGCCCTAGTTTTCAATAAAGGTTCACTTATCACCTTTTGATGGAGAACCATCATTAAATATAGTTTTGTTCACTCTTATACATTCTATTGGACCAAATAAAACTGTTCTTAAGAATCGGGACATCAAAATTTACTTTGTGTAAATTTTTGGTATCTTTCCGATAAAGTTCATTTTTTTCAATGAATAGTGTAAAATGTTGTATTTTAATTCAAAACCACTTTTTAATATAATTTATTTATATGATTATATTATCTTTTGAATTGGTTTTAAAGTGAAATTAGAATATTTTTTTATCATTAAGTCCAATAGTGGTCGTTGGAATTAATTTCACATTGAAATCAGACTTAAACTAGTGTCAATCTTTTGATACTTATTATTTCATAAAAACACGCTACTTGCTTTGACAGCGGGAATTAATTATTAAATTATTTAATATGAATTATATGTTTTTAATTTTTTAAAATAGACTTCAATTTTGAATTCGGAATATCAAATATAGCTTATGGTGAATTTTTGGGATTGTTCTAAAAAACAACAATTTTTGATGAATAGTGAAACCACTAAGTGGAACTTATAAAAACTGATTTTTCCATTTAAATGAAATTTTTCCATCTTTGTGTTTTTAATTTCTAAAATCCATCATACATGGTTGTCATTAAGAAGTAAAATGTGGTTCAATGGGATAAAAATAATTTTTTGGTGAATAGTAACTTATTGAGTTTTAATCGCGATTAGAGGTAATTAGTGTAGTTTAAGGTAAAAATAATGTTTTAATAATATTAAATGAACTTGACACATGTCCTAACCTCATGGGATGTGTCATGGCCGACCAAGAAAACCCATGGGTCAACTTGGGGTCCCCATGGAGCCACTTTGGTTGGAAAATGACATAAATATCTTTTTATTTAATGTTAAAGTAAAAATAACACAAACATGACATGTTTTACTAAAACAGTTGTTACATGGGGTTATACAATTCAGATTTTTGATTATAAATAGTCATTGGAAAGATAAAAATATTTCTTACATCATTATAGTTTTTTTATTATTTTTAGACACTAAATAAGTTAAATTATTTATGACATCATGATGATGCAGCGATGACCTCATTATTTAACGATTTAAATAAAATGGAAAGATAATGTAAAATCTAAGACCTACACATGTACAAAACCAATTGGATGGGTGGATTTCGAAACCTTATCACCTTATCCTCGAATTATATCAATGTGGGACCCTTTAAATCCGAAACTCATTTTCAAATAAAATAATATTTCTTTACTTTCCAAAAGTGCCCCTCCTCTCCTCTTATAAAAGGCCCCCACCTCTACCTCCTTACCCACACTCCCAAAGCCTTTCGCTCGGTCAACCCCTGCCCATTTTATCTCTTCAATTCCCTCTATTAATTCTTGAAGCCTCACTTTTGGAAGAAGTCTTCCCAAGGAATCCCTTGAGCTCATACCAAAGGGAGTTACCCAATTTTAAGGTAATGTCTTCTTTTGAGTCCTTTTGTTTTATTTTGGTTCTCCAACCCCCTAAACTCTTTTTATTATTTTCTTTTGTAACAACTCCAGTATCCTCAATATACTATGATGTTGTTATAAGAGGTATTAGAGATGCACTTACACACACCTACATCTAATGGTTAAAGAAGATACTGTTTCCGTGGATGAAGAATTTCTACCTCACGAAACGATGATTGTTCAACACTTATATAACACCTTCAAAGGTGGCCATTAAGGTGTAACTATATTTCTGAATTATATATAATATGTTTATGTTTTACTTTAGATTCTTTATTTTTCATTTGTGGCTTACCTTTATGGATTCCATTATGGGTATATGCGATATCTTCATTTGAGGAAGTGCGGACTTCCGCCCCCTCAAAGTGATGTGATTCGTTAATGCCATACGTGGGATGTATAAAGGATGGATTTAATGTTATTATATATGATGTTATACTGGAATTATAATATACCTCTATATCATTATTATTTATTTCCATTAATGTATGAGATAGAAATGAAACTAGCATTCATGCATACGTACGACTTACCGTCTCCATGAACGGTGCATTTCATTTTTATCCCCAAATGTAATGTACTATTAAAAGTACATGTATATAATTCATATATATAATGAATGATACATATAAATGATTAATATATTTCTGGAATTAAAATATACATACCTCTCATATAGTTTTAATTCCATTAATACGACATAGAAATGAATGTAGTGTTCATGCGTACGTACGGCTTACCGTCTCCATGAACAGTGCATTTCATTTATTTCCTCTAAATGATTATGTGATATTATAAATACATGTATATTCTGGATATATATGATATATATGATATCCAAATCCGGAATGTCATTTTGGATATAAAGAACCTTTGACCACAAGAACAACATGTAATTGTAAGAAGTCCACTTTCGAATTAAGAACCAAATATCGACAAAACAATCATTATTAACTTAATGATTACATAATGTTTATAAAATGGAAATAAGTGATATAAAAAGAATAATAAGCTTGAAAAAAGTTCTTAATAAAATAGAAATTAACTCAAGTTTTTTATTCAGGAGATTAAAGAATGATCGAGTCAAGTCGGACCCAAGGTAAGGGATCCAACTCCTCTCTTTCTTTTTAAGTACGCTCTTTTATGTAATTCCTTTTCAAGCTCATATTTCTTGTTATTGGGATGTTATTTTATATTAATCTTACTGTTATTTTTATTTTCATATGATGAGAGACCCTATTCTCTCTCATCAATCCATTTTGGAAGTTTTAAGTGGCGCCGTTAGGCTGCCGAGTTTTCGTAAGGGATTTTTCATGTCACTTTTATTCCTATGAGATTTACGCTACATTTGCCACAATTTCCATTGAGGGGTGTATTTAATACACATTATTATAGACATTGTTTAGTATAATTTCATTTATGGGTATTCACATCTTCATTTTATGAACCTTTTTCCATGGGGTGTACGTTTCGAAAGTTACCCAACTCGGTAAGGGGACCTTTCACCCTCCTTTTTTTAAAAGACTTCTTTTGTTATGTCTTTTAATTCAAATACTATTATGTTGGGATATGTTCTTCTATATCCTTCTTTATGTAAATTTTATGTCCAAGTGATGAGATCCCCTTTATCTCTCTCATCAACCCTTTTTGTAAAATTTTATGTGACCCCGTTAGGCTATTGAATTTTATCAAGGGAACTTCTTAACCCAATTTCGATTTCTTTGGGTTCAACATGTAGTTATTGAATATGTCATCCTTTGAATATGTGTGAATAACCTTTGATTGTTTTATAATTAATATCCAATTATATTGGGTGTATTTATATTTGTCACACATAATTATGAGATTGACTTATCCTTAATTTAAGGATACCTTCTTTATAATGGATTTCATATCATTTTACATTTCTTTTGAGACTTCATCGTTGTTATACATCAATTCCCTCTTGTATGGTGTGTATAATGTCCTTTGACATATTATATCATGAATCCCTTTATTCTAATGATATTATAAAGTTCGGATTAAATGTTATTCTGCTATTATTTGTTTTCAAGAGTCTCTCTTTTTGTTAAAAACTATTTAACAAAAATATCGTTTTAAATGTTTTAAAGATTTATTATTCTAAATATTTATCTTTAATGTCCATGTTTTCAAAATTGTTTTCAGTATTTATTTATATGGACATTAATGTTTTAAAATTATAATTCCATTAAAAGCTTCAAAGTGGTATGGGACAATTTGATTCAAAAATATCTTTTAAATTGTTTTTGAAAATGGATTGATTAATTCAATATATTGGAATTACTTATTGTGATTGTAAATGAAATTTTGTTATTGAAATGATTATATTTTCAGTATTTTATGTGTAATGATGGTACTTGGACATTTTACGGGTGGTTACGTGATAAACCATATGACTGGTGGTGCCGTGAATACCAGGACGGATGGTTACGTTATATCCTCCAATGCATTGGGCATGGAAGTCGGCCGTATAGATATTCCATTAAGAATGTATGGAAATTGGCCGTATGGCTATTCCATTAAGTGATATGTGTGGAAGTCGACCGTATGGTTATTCCACTTAAGTATGTTTATGTCCCAAGTTACCTTTATATATGTTATGTGTTCTTTATATGGGTTTTATGGTAATCCTTTGGTTACAAAATGGTAAGTAATGATATTTTATTCAGTGAAGAGTTTTTTTACTACTTCATGAAGGTGAAGGTATTACTTTGATAAATTATACATGGCTTACTTGATGTTTGAAAAACTAACAGTTTTCATTCTTTGTGTATACCTTACTGAGCTTTTTATGCTCATCCCAAGTTTTTGAAATGTTTTTCGCAGGACTTAGTGTGGAATAGGGTCAAGGATGGGATCAAGGGAATGTCATGCTACCTAAAACATGGAACTAGACATGTTTGTTTTTAAGAGTTTTTATTTTATGGAAATTTAGTAGAAGCGACTACTTTGTAATCTTTTGAGATGTAATAGTTATGTCCTAATTCTCTAAAACTCTAAACCTGAAAAGATCCTCAATGTGCATTACTCATTTAATTCAATATTAAGTAAGTTTTAAGGCTGGGGCCTTATAGTTTTATATACTTCCAAAAAATTATTTTATCATTATTTAAATTATTTCAATGTGTTTTTACATAACAATTTTATGATCTCTCTTTAATGGGGTTTATAGTTTCAATGTTTCCACATTTGTAATCGATTTTTTTCACAATTTTCTTCATTGAAACTTTTTTCATGTTATGAACATATCTTATTTTATGAGGTGTATGTAAATATAAATGGAAATTTAATATCCATAAAATATTTATTCTCATGGTACATTTGACTCTAATTTAATATAATCCATTCAGGGCTCCTATAATTCAAAGTTACCCTAGTCGAATGAGTTTTTTTACTGTATCATCCCTTCTTTGGATTTTTTAATATACTTACAGTAAAGATATCATATTATCCAACTCTCAAGAAACTCATGAATTTTCTCATACTCTAGTTATTAATTATATTTATAAGTAACCATACATTTTTCCACTATTTTTACATAAAATTATTGATATTGTTTTAAATAAATCCATCATTATATCTCTCTTCGGCCAGAAATGTGTTTTCATCCAAAAC
Organism: Viscum album; assembly: GCA_963277665.1. Classification (NCBI taxonomy): domain Eukaryota; kingdom Viridiplantae; phylum Streptophyta; class Magnoliopsida; order Santalales; family Viscaceae; genus Viscum; species Viscum album. The sequence continues at coordinate 1,809,394,420 of OY728160.1, forward strand.
TATGTTTTATAAAAATGTTTTCTCAAATATTTTTAATATTCTAAAATTTATTTATAAATGAATTTTAAAAAAAATAAATTTTATATTTTGTTTCAAATAAATTTTATTTCTTTTTTAAAACAAAACACGATTCGACTTTACAAAAAATTTCAAATGTATCTTATTATTATTTTTGCAATAAGTAACTTTTCTAACGTTTTAATATGGAAAAAGAATTTTATTTTATATGATGTATGAAATTTACTTCCATTATAGACGTAATTTATCTAAATCATTCATTTCATGTTTAAGATGTAATTTATTATTTCTTTAAAAAACAATTTCAATGATTTTTTTAAAATGTGTTATGTTTTAGACAGTAATTTTCCAAAAGAAAATAGTATTTCATCAAAAATGTTTTTAATTATTTTTTAAAACTATTTCCATTAACCAAAATTAAAAAACTTTTTGTTTATTATCCTTAATTGGGTATATTTTGTGTTGATAAAATCCTCATTCATTATTAGGATGAAATATGATTGTTTGGATGACATTGTTTGGGAAACCGTTTCTTCTCGCAAGGTTAATAAATTTTCAATGAAAATGAATTGAAAACAATTTAATTTCTATGTATTAATAATTTTATAGAGGGAAATTTTTTTATCAAGATTCTTATAAATAATTCTATATGTAAATTTTTCATGTTGTGGTTCAAAGACATTATATACAATAGTTGTGCACAGATAGTGTAGTGTGAGCTTGTTATATCATAAATGAAGGGGGAGAACATATAATGCTATAATTAGTTGGGTAATTATTATATTCTCTAGAGAATCTTATTGCAAGTCAATAGTTTATTTATTATGATTGTAAGGGTTATATAAGGGTTCTATAAGAGGATGTTTTATGATAACAATGTGTTTTATTTGTGTTAGGTACGGGTTTATGACTTTTTATTTAGTCAAGATAGATATCACATATGTAATTAATATTTATTGTTATGACTACTTAATTTGTTACAAGCTTATCCCATGTTATCTTGTTTGATGATTTAAGTATTGTCTCTTAAGAATATTATTATTTTATTCTTATTAACATTTATTATTTCATCATACCCTTATGCTATTCTTATTCTCATCGATGAAATGAAATTATAAATTATTATGTTACCCTAACAATAAATTTTATCTCACCATTATTATGTTTCCTCTTCATAAGGTTATAATTAATTATGTTGGATTAATTATTCATATATGAAATTTCATACGGATGATGATGATGATTAAATGTGGAATAATAATTCTAGGTTTTTTGGGATAAATGATCATTCAACTCATGGGTGTTGTTTACATAGAATGTTTTCTTAGTCCTATAAAAATCAAATAATAATTGGTTCATTGTAATGTTACTGATCTAATTTATCCTCTTGATGTTTTTGGTTTTGGATGTTAAAATTTAGGTCACAATTATCAACATCAAATATGGGAATGTAATGTTTACAATTTTAGTATATGATCTGTGAGTGTGGGTTTCAGGAAGTTATATATAAGTGATCAGAATGCTAGTACTTCTTTTGGATTCAATTTTTACACTCACATCATGATAAATGGCCTCTTCATTTTATTAATTTTCATGCTCTATTCCCACATATTCCACATGTAAATAATATTATAATCCCCTTGAGGAATTCAAATTGTTATTATCAACTCATTTTTCTCAAATATTTTTTTCAATATTTCTTCTCTCATCATCTTTATTTCCATTATTTTTATGATTTTCCATTTTAATCCTCTTTGGTGAACTCCTGATTTCAAATTTGTTATAATTTTAATCATATTTTATTTATATTTGGAGTAGATTAATAACCATATTTCTCAAACCATATTATATTCTTATGTGTTGATAATATATACATTCACTGAATTTTCCTTCACACCCATTTTTAATTGGTAATTTATAGGTTTTACCAACAATAAAACCAAAAATTCAGACATTATTCATTAAATATTACAAATATTAGTGAATTATGATAATAAAAAAATGAGTACAACTATAAAATTTATTATTAATTAACATTATAAGTTGTTTTTATAATTTCTTTTATTCAACTGGAATGATTATTATTTTAAAATGAGATACTTTATTTGAGTTTATATTATACTTATCAAATTAATACCACAAATTAACTAGGAAATTTAACATTTATAATTTACTATATAGAGAATGTGGTCAACCATAGAGTATCCATAAGAGTTTTTATCGAGGTTGTTAGTTAGGCCTCATTATTTCTCACAATGTTATGATTGAGTTAATACCCAATCACCCATTTTATATATTCTTACCTCTATATGTATCTATACAATATAATATATAAAATTTTATTATCCAAATATGGATTTAATTTATTGGAAAATTTCACAATCTGTATATTAGCAAAACATGACGCTATTATCCGATACATACATATATCCCTTAGTCTTATCCCTTAGGAATTCCCCTAAATATATCCAAAATAATATCTAAAAATAACTATTCCTTAAATGTTATTCTAACTATACTTACACATTAAACACTATCAAAAATATATAATTATTTTATGTGAATAATAATTCCATCTGACAAATGCTCATATAAATTGAAGGATCAATATAATGGTGTCATTAAGGATTAACTACATCAAAAATTTATTTTAAAATATTTTCCCACATTTCTTAAATATTATCAAATATAACACTTTTTCTAATCATGTGACATATAATAACCATATTTAAATCATGGGGAATGAAATCATAATAAAATGATAATCTCCAAAATTCTATATTGAAAAAAATAAATATATCAACATGTCCATAATTGTGAGATAATAGGAATATAAGACAACATTGAAATAGGAGAAATATCATATCAATATGAGTGATAATAATAAAATTTAATTTAACATTAAAAAATGTAACATAATAACATAATTTAATAAAATATCAATATTAGAGAATAAGAAATATTACATGATTCAGAAACATGTAACACAAATATTGACTCATGAGAGTATATGGTCATAATGAATAACGTCATCTATGTTTGGAATGAATATTATCATATCGAATCATGATTAAAGTGATCCACAAAATCACATCCAATTCATAAATGAAATTGAAATTTACTAATGAATACATATATCTTGAGATAGAAACTATTAAAAAATATATTAAAGGGTGACACTGGAACCCACATTTCATTCATCCAAACTTATGTGTTCTACTTAACAATAATTCACTTTTCAGATTATAAAGAACCCACTAAAATAAAATGAATTTCACAAAACAACCAAATGAAAACAATTCACTTATCATAAACAACTCATGGAAATAGAATATGCATCTTATAACCTCAAAATGAAAATCATTCACATTTTAAATAGAACCCATTGAAATAAAATGGGTTTTAATAAAAAATAAATATTGTTTACAATAACATCATGATATTAATGGTTTGATATAATGAGCCCGATCACCCAAAATTGTAAAATAATAAATGAAAATACATATTGAAACATGATGAATAACTCCCTTGGATTTAGATAATTTGATGATAATTAAAATGAAATAATGAAAATTTATATATTTTAACATTTTTTATTCATCTGTTTAAAAGTAATAATTATATGTAACCATTCAAAAAGTCCTCATTGTTTCTTAAGAAATATTTTTTATAAAAACTATTCAATAGAATTTTTTTATTAAAAAATAATTTTTCACTATAACAAAAGAGGGATAATCTTTCAAAATGGAATGCATTAGAAAAACAAAGTTCAATAATAAATTATTTTACTCAAACAGAGTTGATTATGTTACCATGTCTATAACCATTACCGTTGTTTTCCACATATGTTATTTAAACTCAGGTACCAAAAATATAAACATATTAATTACATATTTGAAAACCTTATTTATATACATTTACATTTCTATTATTAATTAATTATAATTCTCTTTATATATTAGATTTTAATAATCTATTTTTAATATCATGGTTTAATAGTCCTACTTATTTTGATTTAGGATCATAAAGACAGTGTCATGTTTCATTATTTTAAGAAATTCAATAATTTATAAAAAATTAAATTTTCTTGAATTGATTTTTTATAAATACTAATAATTATATAATTCCATTACATGGGAGTTTTGGTCATGTTTTATGAAGAATGAAATATTGATGAACTAGTTTGGGTTATTTCTAGACATCGATATATTACCTTAAAACAATAGTTACGTTCATTTTTATACATAAAAAATATTATTCATGATATATATTATCAATATATATTATATATGTAACACCAAGAGAGGTTGTGAAATATTTTTTTTAAAAAATTAATTCAATATTGTTGATATTTTTCATTTGAAACAACACAAATTAAAGTTTTGTTGTTAAATAACTAGATTTTGTTTGTGTATTCAAAAAGAAATACTTGTACTATCTTTCACTACATGTAATACTATCTCGGCGTGAGTTACATGAAACACTAAGTTTTTATAAAACATAATTTTATTGCTATAATTATTAAAACAATATAACTATAACATAGCTATGAAAATTAATAATATTAATGGTAATACCTACAATTAAAATATTATTTATAATGGTTTTATCTATGTAAAATTTAATAAAAGTTAAAATTAATTTTTTTTAAAAGTCTATGAATGTTTAATAATATTATTTTCTCTAATGAACTACGTTCCATGTCCTTCTGTGAAAAAATAATTTAATTTTATACTCTTCTATAAATTTAATTTGATAAAATATCGTAAATTTTTTAATTTTGTTTTTGTATGTTATCTTAAGGTAATTTGTTAGTATTTTTCTAAGAAACTTCATTTTTTTAATGAATAGTGAAAAATAATTATCTTTAATTCAAAACTTATTTTTTCATGAAATTAATTTATGGGGATAAATTATATTTTCATTTTTGTAAAATTTAATTGCATTAATTTTTTAATAAATAATCCAATGTATGTCATTAGAACCAATTTCACATTGAAATTGGATATAACAACATAGAAAAACTTTAATCATTTATACTTTAAAAACCTACAATATCACCCTCAATATAGGATTAATTCTAAATTAATTTCTGCCACTTTGGAGTTTTAAATTTGTCAAAATGGATTAAATATTTTCAATGATAATAATTTATATCATATAATAATTTCCACTATGTTTTTGACAAAAAATATTAGTGAAATGTATTAAAATTAATTATTATGATTAAGAGAAAAATTGGCATAAAAAGGACTAAATCTTAATATTAAGACACAAAGTGATGTAGAAACATTTTGAAAATTCATGTATAGATATCTTTATTTCATATTCTCAATTGGATAAAATTTATTCCATTATTTGATCCACATGAAATTGGTAAAATGTATGTGTAATACCTTTTTCAAAACATTTACAAGAGTGACACTCCTCCTCCACTGTAAAAAGGCCATATCTCCTCCCTCTTATCCACACCTCTCAAACCACTTAGGTTTAGCCAATATGTTTCCAATTAACATCCTAATTAACTTCCTTAAAACCCTACCTTCCTCCTAAAATCATACCATTGGTTATAAATATGTCCAAGGGATCCCTTTCGTGAAAACCAAATAAGTTATACAAATATGACGTAACATCTTTTCTCTTTCTTATTTCTTTTATTTTCTTTATCCAACACCAAAACACTCCTTCTTCCATGATTTTATAATAAAAAAATATCCTCAATATACTAATATGTTGTTTTAAAAATGGTTATATATAAAAAGACAAACACTTCCATATAACAGGTTACGAACATATCATTATGGTGTACATTGAACTACTACCTCACAAAACAATGTTTTTCACAGTTCCTCTATCACTTTTCATTGTTGGTAATTATGAAGGAACATAATTTATATATGATATATATTATTTATTCTGAAATTATATTTATGTTATTATTTTATAACACATTCTTTTATACATTCCATCTTATGTAAATACGATAACATCGTTTGTGGACATGTGGACTACTGCCTCGTCAAAGCGATGTTATGACTTCACATATTAAATGGAATGTTTTAAGGATATTTTTAGTGAAAATATGTGATATATTCATAAAATTATAATTCTTCTGTATTGAAAATTTATATATATTTATATACACATACTTCACTTAATTACTTTCATTAGACATGACAACCAAAAAAAACCACATTCATCCGTATATACGACATACTGTCTCCATGAACTATGCATTAAATTTCATCATTAAATATTTTATAAATTACTATAGAAACATATAAAATGAAGATATATTGTATATATGTATTTTTTACATTCCATAAGTAATTAAATCATTATCTATGAATTAAATTCAAGAATATTATGCCAAAACATGTACGAAGAACAAAAAAGATATTACCCGAAGTATGAAATTTTTAATAAGAAGGTAATATAAATCCATAATAAAATAATATATGGTATTATGATTAAAAATAAGGTTCTCTAAAATATTTATAATAAAATTAAATTTATAATGATTTATTTTTGTATGAGTATGACGAGATTCAAGTCATAAGGTAAGGGAATTTCATCTTAGTTTTTATTTCTGCGAGATACATGCCTTATAAACCACCCATGTATTTTTTGGGGTATATATACATCCCATGAATATATTATATGAATCTTATAATTAAATTTATGGGAATTTATATATGCTTTTTTTGATATTTCATTCATGGGGTTTATGTTTTAGAAGTTACCAAATCAGTAATGTAATCTTGTTTTAATTTTCCTTATTTGAAACACGTGCCTGGTCATGATCCTATGTTATTCTATGAGGTGAAAATATTTCATTTAACCTGATATATAATGGATATTTTTTTTCATAATATTCTTATGCACTATTTAATTTCATTTTCTTACAGGGGATGCATGATTCCTAATTACCATGTGGTAAAAGTTTATTGATATAATCTTACTGTCTATTAATGTTGTTTATGATTATTTTTCATTGATGAAGAATTTTGATCCATATCTCAAGAACTGTCATGATATTTATTAACAATATTTTATTAATTCCATATATATGTAATAGTAAAAATTTTCCACTCATTGGTTCATAAGATGATCCAGAATGTGTTTTATTAAAGTCCAACATTACCCCTCTCTTCGGTCAGAAATATGTGTTCTTTTAAAAAATGCCTTCGAAAAGGTTTAAAGAAATACTCGATTATTCTCCAATGATCTTTAAAATACATTTTACCCAATATTATCCTTTATAAAAGGGGTTTTAAGGGAATATTTTTGTCAATTTTCCATCCAAGAACATTTATAAACTTTTTACGTAGAAAAGGGAATGTTTAGCATGTAAAGATTTGCTTGCTATTTTGATAGAAATTTCCTTGATACTTCCTTTATAAGATAAAAATGTGTTTTTAAAAGAATATTTTTTTCCTAATATTCTGAAAATTAATTTTTTATTGTGGGTTTAAATGAAAATGTTTTTGAAAAATGATTTATATTTAAAAATTATATTTAAATGATTTTTAAAACATCCTTTAAATGTTATCAAGTTGTTGGTTTTACATAAAATAATTTTAATGATTTTTGAAGACTTTTTAAATATTTTTTCAAAGTATTTACAATGATAAATGTTTTCAAAATGTTTACTTGTTTATTTTATATGTTTTCAGGAAAAATGTTTTTAAAAATTATTGTATGGATCATTTATAATTTTTAAGGGAAATGGTTTTGAAAACATTTTCAATATTTATTTATATGTTTTCAACTTATTTTCAAATAACTGCTTTTCAAAAAGTTTTCAATATTATATTATAATATTTAATGGAAAACAATTTTAAAATTTTTTATGTTTAAAAAAATAATTTTTCAAAAGAAATGATAATTTCATATAAAATGTTTTCAAAAGCTGTCTAAGATGAAAAAATTTGGTATTAGTCATTTCCTTTTGGGGAAATGATTAAATTATTCCATTCAGATTATTTCCATAATGGGTTTATGTTTTTATGGTATGATGTTTATGAAACCTATTTATATTTTATGGGTTATATGTTTTTGAAACCCACTTCATTCGTGGTTTATTCATTTGAGGAAATGATTTTGAGACTTGTATCATTTTCCATATGCTATGATATGATTAAATTTTTATGATACCCATATTATTTCAAGGTTTATGATATGAATGTGAATGATCTAGTAGCACATGTATGTATGATTTCATTATGAGAGGGTTGGGAACTATATATCCCTCTAATAAGTTGAGGAAAATATTTGTACCTCATGAGACTGACTAAAGTGTTCTTGGGAGTAAAACATGACTACAAAGATGGTTGTGGTAGAAAACAATGACTTCCAAGATGGTATGGGGAGTAAATTCATAGAACTACGATGACCATGGGAGTGAACCATGACTACCAATATAGTAAGGGGAGTGAACCCATTCTAATAAGATGGCCTTGGTAGTGATTCCATGACTATAATGGACATAATTTTATATGATTATGTGTGTTCCACAATTCTGTGTGTTATTCCTAAGTTATTATTTTATGTATTATTATTGTTATTTAATTATGAATCATGTATTATAAACTATAAATCTTTATTCTGCGATTCATGAGTATGATATTTGATGTGCACTGTATGGTCTTCTATTTCCATGATTATGTTCTCATACCCTTATGTATATCATAATGCTTACATATATCCCTTTTTACCTTATTGGAAATATGACCTCACCACTTTTTAATATTTCCTTCCATAGGTTTTGAAGATATTTATTATTTTTTTGTGTCTAAGAAGGGTTCCAATCAAGAGGAACCTATTGGGAGATAATATATCACACCTATAAACCAATGTTTATGTTTCTATGTTTTCAATGCAACCACACTAATAAAACCTTTAGGAATCCATTTTGATATTATTTCATGTATTCCTCAAAATTTATGTAATGTTAATGTATAAAAATATTGGGTCACTATAGTTAGTATGAGAGAAAAGGTGTAGTTGACCTTTGGAAATAGGACTAGAAAAATTTATAAATATTCATAAGAATATTTATAAGGATATTTCTAGGGATGTATCATTGGATATATTTAAGGTTGATGGAATGTGTAATAAAATGAAATAGAATTTTGGAAAAGGATAGAGAGTGGTTTCCTAGAAATACATACATTTCTAGAAACTACAAGTGGATATGGTTTTGGAATTTATGTACCTTTGTGTAAAAACACTAACAATGTGTGTTAGTCGTGGATCAAGAGAAACATGGTTCATGGAAATGGGCCTTCAAGAGAACCTGGTTTGGCACTCCTAGGGGATATTAAATGGGTATTCTCAAACTCTTCATGAGCCATAATGAAGTATTTAATAATATGTTAGTTATAAATAACATAATATAAACATTATGTGTCATATATTATATAAGGTATCATAATTTTGATATCCTATATGTTTTATTTCATTATGTGGTTCCTAACTATGATAATGTTTTCTTACTCAAAGATTTATTGTTTTTTGGAAATGATGGGAATAAGAAGGAACTGGATTAAAATGATTATTATGGAATTTTTTTAATGTAAAATCAAATGGGAGAATCAATGGTCTAAAGGATTATGTGATCATGCCTAATTATTTTTCATCGAACATCATTAGAAATCATGTACCTTTAAAAACTATCAGTTTAACCAAGGAATAGAAGGTAGAGGTTCAATGAGTGTTTAGGTAATAGAGATGATAGAGGAATAGATATTCAATTACATTCATGAATATAATGTTGAATTAATCACCCTACTTGATGTCAATTAGAGACTGAAATAAGTTTTGACTATGGAAAAGAAGGACACAAAGCATGTAAATACACTGGAATGTTGAAGGTTTTGGTAAATGAAATTGATGGGAATATTAGAGTTCCTAAAACATCATCAAATGTTTAATTCATTAATTGTGGAATGAATAGCCAATATTAAAATTAATTTACTAAGTGGAAATATCTAAAAGATAATCAATAAGGAGTTATAATTAGTGGTTATATTGTTGATAATGATGAGACTATATATGAAATGTGAAATGATATAGGTATTAAGTAATCGTATGAGGTATCCTTCTTATGGATTATGGATAAAATAGAATAATTTTTTTATGTATTTGGATTCATGAAATATATTATATGAATAGTGAAAAATAAAAGTATTTTCCCAGTTAAGGTTTTTCCCTATGGATTTACAAGATTATGTTGAATGTTTTTGTTGTACAATAAAAGTGATTTAATGATAATGTGATATTTTTACTATTGTAAGATAACACTTAATTTGATCCTTATGTTAACATAATTGTTTTTTTTCTGATAAAGATTTTTTGGATATGAATAATTTAATTGGATAGTATTGGTTACCTTGGAACTAATTATGGTGTTTTTAACATGTGTATTATTCTATCATTGATGATGTTTACAAAAATAGTATTTAAGGATTACTTCAAATATACATTCTAATAAAGAAAATTTCATGTTTTCTATAAGGGTTTATGTTAATTCAGGCCATTACAATTTTTCATGAGAATGGTTGATGTAGGAATTCACTTGTTTACATTGTTAAAACCAAAAGATACATCAAGATATATGGCAGATCAATGTTAATATGATTTCATGACCTTTTTCTAAAGTAGTAGATTTTCATCATTCATAAGGTTTATAAGGATAAAAATTTATGAAATATTTAAGTTAGAAAAAGGATGAAGGTTGTGATATTAATGTATTATATCACCGTGTGATAATTTATTCATATTTGATAACCTTCTCTAATAACAATATGATAATGGTAACTAAAAATATATAAGATTACTTATGATAGATTTGAAGATCTATTAATACCTTAGGAATGAAAAATTATCCATCCATTTTGGAGAGAGAGGTGAAGTATAAATTGTTCAAGACACAACTAAAGGGAGAGATTTTACTTAATAAAGGAATAAAATCAAATAATTATTACTTCTCATGAATATTCTTCAACTATTGGAAAAGGGTCTTGAAACTGAAATGAAATCCTATTATGTTTTTTTCTAGTGAATCAAATGGTCCAATAGATCATCGAGTATTTATCGATTTATTATTATTAACTTTCTCTTGAGAATTTTCTCTATCACTCTTCTACAGATCTTGATAATTATATTTCACTTCCATGTACAAGTTTTCACTTGCCTCTAATGTTCTCCTACATGGAAACCCAATATTATGTTACTTTCTGTGACCACTATGGATCCAACTATCCCATATTAAAGAACGTTTTAGTGTTCAAATTTGTGATTCAGGTTTCTATTAATGAATCATAAATATATTAAAACATTGATAACCTAGATAAATTTCAAGGGAGAAACTCATTTTAAGGGTGGTAGAATGTAACACCAAGAGATTTTGTGAAATATATGTTTTAAAAATAAGTTAATATATTCTACATTTTTCATTTGAAACAACATTGAATATTTTTTCTATATTAAAGCACTGCATTTTGTTTTCATACACTACACAAAAGACTTATATTAGCTTCTTCTGCACACAACACCAACATGGAATGTATTAGAGACAACACTATGTTTCTATAAAACATCAATTTATAATTATATTTATTTAAATGAGATAATTAAAATCTAGACATTAAACATAGTAATATTAATTGTAAGAAATATATTTAAAAAACTATTTATAATGGTTTTATATAAATAAAATGTAATGATAATGAAAAATATTATTTTAAGGATCTTCTTATTAAGAAATATTTAGTTATGGTTGTTTGACTCTGAATGGAAAAAAAATTCATGGAATTGAAGAAAAAATATGAATATTATATTATTTCATATGAAGAAAACATCTAAACATTGTCAATGTATGTGACTCATTTTATTTCAGACACTAATAAAAAATTTAATTGGTTTTATTAAGGATCGAAACCATATCTATGATGGTATTAATCCACAAGAGAATGTAAAATCAATTAAAATGTTGGTCATTATGGAAAAAATGTTGACCTGGAGGTTTCTAAAACTTATGTAACTTTTTATAATGAATAAAATAAGCAACCATGATATAAATCAGTGAGGATACATTTATCAAAGAAATACATAGGTATGAAAATGGTATACCATTCTTGTGAAAAGTTTTGTAAAATATCCCTATTTAATGTCTTTTGATGTATAGAAAGTGTTATCTATTGTGAATTTTGGGACCCATGGCCAATGAATGAAAGGAAAATATTCTTGAAGAATAAAATAATGGAGTTACAGAAACCCATCTAATGGTAAAACAAATTAGTTGCAATGAGTTGTGTCATTAGTATAAAGTATCCTTGAAGTTATTTTCAAGGGAAGAAAATATTCATTCATTGAAATTGACATTTGTAGTGTGGTTATTTGTAGTAACTAATGTTTATGTAATGAAATCAAATGATTTGGTGACAGATATGTTGGCTTTTTATTTGTATTATATTAACACCATGTTTGACTCTGGATATTCACATTATTTCATTTCTATGAAATTTTCATTTATATTGGGAATATTAAACTATTAATTTATGATAATAATTTTAGTGAAAAATTGATGTTGAAGTATTAAATCATCCATTATTTATAGAAGTTATAATGTTGTTATCATTAGCACGGAATATCCTACAAATAATTTTGACCTCTACATAGAAGAGTTTGAAATCATTCTTATTATGTATTAGATTTAATTTTATTATATTAAGATAGATTAAAGTTCTAATAATGTTGTGTTTGATGATTTCATGACTTGATAACATAGTAATAAGGTGAGAAATTGAATAGATATATTATTTTATTTAGCTACCACACATATTTGAAAATAAAGAAAATATTCAAATTAGTAACATGCATTTGGTAATTAAGTCCATTGATGTATTTCTTAATGATTTTCCTAGTGTTATTCATGATCAGGAGGTTGAATAAATTTTTTTTTACTTTGTAACTGAAGATAATACTATTTATAAACCTTAATATCAAATTGGCCAAGTGTCTATTTTTACATTGGGAAATAAATTATATGAGTTATAAGAAAAGGGATTCATTTAACCTATAACATCACTATTGGGATCCCCTATTTTGTTTGTTAGAATGAAATACAGTTCAATGATACATTTTATTAATTATAGACCATTGAATAACATAATTTTTAATTACAAGTATCATTTCTCTAATATCAATGATTATGTCAATTTTCTATGGGTATCATATTATTTTTTCTAGGTTTAGCTGAGCTCATGGTACCGTCATTTTAAAGTGAAGGAAGAAAACATTACAAACATTTTGTTTATTACTAGATATAGGAAGAATTATTTTTTAGTTATACTATTTGTGTTATCTAATGAACCTTCTATATTAATAGATATTTTGAAATTATTTTTTCATGTGTTCTTGAATATTTTTATTATTATTTTTATTGTTGATATTTTGTTATATTCTAAATTTCATGATTAACATAAATGAAAATGAAGACTTGTTTTATAAAATTAAAATGAAAGGAAATTTATTTTAAATTTAGCATGTGTGAATTTTTACTATAGTTAATTTGTTTCCTAAGACATATTATTTTCCAATATTGCACAAATGTTTTCCATGTTAAAAAAAGATTATGAAAAATAGAAAATACCAACAAATATCACATATATTAATAGTTTTATTGGATTATTCATTATATAACACCAGTTTGTTGGAAACCATTCATGGATTTCTATCCCACCGAGTAAATTGACATGAAATGGAACTATGTTATATAGTATAAAATAACATGATGATTCACTTGTGAACTCAAAAAAATATTGGTGAATGCTCTAGTTTTGTCCCTACCATTTAGAAATTTAGAATCCATCATCTATAGTGATACTTTATTTAAAGTACATGGTTTCATAATAATGAATAATGATCCTACAATTTGTTCTTCTTCATATTATTTAAAACCTCATGAGTAAAATTACCGTATGCATGATCATGAATTAGAATCTATATTTATTATTTAGAAATATGGATGCATCATTTTAATAGAGTAATGATTGAAATATATACTGATTAAAAATCTTTTAAGTGTATATTCACTAATAAAGAGTTACCCTTGGGTTAGAAATGATGGATATAACTAATCATGATTTTTGATTCAATGATTAATTTATATTCTTAAAAAACAATGTGGATGATGTATTATGTCATGAAATTAATTATACATTAACCATGTTACATTTAGAACATGAAACTTTGGTTAATTATTTGAATTAATTTTGACTAGTAGTTCTGGATACCCAGGAATCCATTATTTTTTCAAATTTTAGTATGGATGTCATTATACGAAATAATAAAGAGATCATAAAAGGAGGAATAATTGTAGTAAGAAAATATAGAATCCATTAAAAATGATATGTTTCCTGATTTTAAAAATGATGAAGAAGGTATTTTCTAATTTGAAAAAATAATATGTGTTCCTTGGGATTCCCAGTTGAGGAAAGAGTTATTCACTAAAGCTCAAAATTATCTGTTTTTTCAATCATCCATGCCATACTAATATACACAGAGACCATTGGCAGTATTATTGGTGGGATTTAATATAAAGACATATTATTGACTTTACCATGAAGTGTTATATTTTTTAGAATGATAAAGTATAATAATAATTACTAAAGTGGATTCTTCATCCTTTTCTAGAGCTAGAGTGGAAATAGTAGAATATATAAATGAATTTCATGTTATTATTTCCGAATATTTCTCAATGTAATAATTATACTATTTTTTTGTTGATCTATTAACAAAATATTAATGTTTCCTTTATGTTTAGGGTACAATTTCCTTAGGTCATCATTATAAAAAAAATTAAAGGAGAATGTTATGTTAATTGGAGTGTATGTCTCTATTTTTTTGGATTGTGATCCCACATTCACATCTATTTTGTTTTGTAAAGGATATCAAAATTTTTTGAGTAATGAATTAAATTTAAGTACACATTTTTTGTAAATTAATCTAATGGATAGTCCATTCAGACATCTAAGACCAATTAATATATGATTCATTCTTTTTAAATGGGTTACCAGGGTATTTTTGATCAATATCTTTCTCTCTATGAGTTTTATTATAAAAATAGTTTTTATTCTAGTGTATAGATTGCACCATTTGAGCTATTAAATAGAAGGTGGTACACAAATCTAGAATTTACATATGATATAGGAGAAATTATGTTTATGGGACGTGATTTTGTGGAGGAGAATTCACAGAAAGATCAATTTATTTAGAGACATATGAGGATAGCTAAGAGTAGGTAGAAAAGTTATGTTGATAACCAAATTATGGATATTTATTTCATGTAGGTGATCATGTATTCTCCAAAGATTCTCTATAGAAAAGCATGATGCATATTTGTAGGAAGGGTATGTTGAGTGCATGGTTCATTGAAAAATATGAAATCCAAGAGAAATTTGGACTAGTTTCTTACTGAGTTTCCATGCCTCCTTGATTATCTTAGGTACACAACATATTTTATGTTTCAATGTTAAAGAAATATGTTCGAGATTCAACTCATGTTTTGAGCACTGAAGTAGTTCAGATGGAAGAGAATAATCCTCCCAAGGATAAAACAGTTCAGGTTCCTGACCATATAGAGTAATTATTTTGGAATAAGGTGATTCATAAGGTTTTGGTTTTATGGAAAAAAACATATGGTTGAAGATGAAACAAGGGAATATGAAAATTCAATGAGGGAAAGATATCCCTACTTATATTATATGTCAATAAAATTTGAAGGATACAATTTCTAAAAGGGAAGATGTATGTGAAAACCTAGTTAATGATAGAATAAATCGTTTTCAAATTTATTAAAATGAATTAGATAGTTATACTCTTTATAAAAATATCATGTAATTTTTAATAAAAAAGAAAAGTGTTTTAATTATACACTTTTCGTATATAACTACATTTTGTAATAAATTTCAATATTTCAAAATTATAATTTGATAAAATTAATATAATTTTTAAATAATCATAAAAAATATATATTGGGTGATATTTATGCATTTATTGGAAAATCCTGATTTTATAGTTAATAGTAAAAATATTGATTTTTTCAAAAAATATTTCATTTTAAATAACATAAGAAATTTATGTTCCCCGATATGTTTTGAATATTATTTAAAATATACTATATAAAATTTATATATTTTTAATCAAAGTATTTAACCTTTTTCTAAATTTATATTTATTTTAATAAAATTTTATTTTTTTGTTTAATTTTATTGTTTTCTAAATTTTTTTTAAAATGTGTAATGTTTCCCATTTTAAATTAATTAAAATAATCCCCAATGAATAATGGTATAAAAGAAATTTTTAGATTATATATTATTAAATATTATTTTATTTATATAAAATTATTATTATTAGTGATTGAATTTTAATAAAATGAATTTTTTCTAAAAAATACACGTATGAAAAACTCATTTCATTGCCGTGTCTATGAGTTTAATATTAAAATAAATGGTACCACTTATATTAATTAAATTTGGAAAAATAGATTCCATAATTAGAATCAACATAATTTATATTTTCTGATAAGGTAAGAGTTGAGTTTTTACCAAAGTTAGTAGTGAAAATAGTTAAATTTAATTACATTGATTGTGGTAAAAATAAGTTTACTTAGTTTTTAAACACAGAATATAAGGTGTAAAATTGTCCCCATGTAGGACCCCGGGACACCCTCAGAGGGGAGGGGTGAATTAGGGTGTCAACTTTTTCAATTAAAAGAAATGATCTTGTTCCCACATTGGTAGGAACATGTTAAATCTGTATGATGAATATGATCAATAGTGAAACATTCACATGAATGAGATGACACAATAATTTTTACTTGGTTCACAACTAAGGGCTACATCCAAGGAGAATACACCAACAATTTTTCGGTCGTACCAAATTCCACTAATCTTCACTAGTTTTAGACTACAATGATTCAGGAACAGTCACTCTGTCTTAGGCTCACTTCCTTTACAAAGGTTCAGAGATAGCTCACTACTTCCCTCGCGTCACTCCTGTTGACTCCCCCTAGCTCACTTCCCTTGGTGAAGTCACACTCAGTTTATAGACATGAAGGTATCTTCATCATTTCAAAATAATGCATCCTCTATTGAATGTGGATGCTCTGTTGAAGTCCAACTTACACTCGTATACTAATCCCACTATACACCGAAGGTATCATGCAATCTTCCAGTTTTCGTGCATCTCCAAAAGGTCCGGCATACAACAACCTCACCTGGCGCGCTTCTCCAAGATCGGCGCGCATGTTTGAAGAATGCAGCGTAAGTCACTTGCGTGGTACAAAATCGGCGCGCAGGTGACACCAAAAAACTTGGGCAACACTACCTCAGTTAACTCCAAACATGCGCGACTCTGAACCTTTAACTCCCTAACCACCTTGGTCGTGCAACCAATAACCAGCGTACACCGTCTACTTGTGGGACCCAATAACCACTTGTGCGACTCAACCACTTGTGCGATGAGAGCTCGAAAAATATCTAAGTCTTGAACATCATTACAAATGAGGAGGGGTGGTCCTCTATTTATAGGAAAACTGGACCCCCTACGCGGTGGCAAGCAAGTGTCCTCACGGTGCACATGTCCCAGCGCGCAGCTCCAAATGCCCCAGCCTCTGTCGCGTAACTCACTTTCATGACCAAACCAATACTTGCGCGACCATCTTCCCTTTTCCATATTTTGAATTTCGGATCATAAAGAACAATAGGAACACAACTTTCCAACCTCTTAGTAATTGACACGCTAGTCCTTTATCAGCACGCAAGTCACTTGCGTGACAAGAACAAAACTTGTGCAACCTTTAACCCTTTGCCATTTTTCCATGTTCTGATATTGAAAAACATATGGTGCGCAAGTTTCCTCTCCTTCAAGTACACATCACACAAGTCTCTTTTCCAAAATCAGTTTTCTCCATTTGTCAATTTTCAGGCCCAAAAATTTGGCAAACACTGGGAAACGATGCCACCTTCAATACTGTTGTCTACTTGAACAGTATGATCACTTTGCTGGTACACATTCAGAACTTCCACAGTGGATTGAAAACAAACATAAACCATACTCCAAGTCAGGCATATAAGACCATGCTTCCAACACCGAGGACCTATACAAAACCAAATGTCAGGCCACAGTTTGACAATATCTATTATAGTATTGATAATGTACTATTATTGTGGCCGATTTTTGTAAATTTTTTTGATTGAAATACACTCTTTGAAAAAATTACAAGGGTTCCACTCACCACACATATAAAAGGCCACCCGGTCTCCTCCTATATTTTGACCATAAAAACAATTCATTTGAAAATGACATACCCAAATAAATTAAACAAAACCATTATCTAATCCCAGATTCATTTCATTGGGATGAAATCTAACCATGTATTCACATTTTTTCAAACAATTAGTATATATCTTAAAAGGCATAATGTTCATCAATGGAAGATTTATATTATTTTTTTCCCAACCCCTTAAAATTATTCTTAGAAAATGATGATAGAATAACCATAGTATCTTACGTATATTAAGATATTTTTATCATATATTTATGAAATAAAGCAACACAAACTTCCATAAAATGGGTTATGAAATCAATATTTGCTGGTATCGAGGACATTCACCTTACAAAACATTGTCGTCCATTTTACCAATACCACTAATCCAGGTGGGGTATAATGAAAGATATATTATTTATATATGATATTTATAAAAAAATTAAAACAATTTACTAATTAAATTATTTATACTATTTTCATATTCCAATACATAATGGGTATGATAATGTTTCTCGTGTGAATGACGGACTACCACCTCACAAAGTGATGTTATTTGTTTTTCACTAACGCGTTACATAGAAGGAAATACAGGTAACAATAAAGAATATGTGTGACATAAATGACATAGATGTTGTAAAAATGACATATTAATCAATATGTAAATATATTATATAATATTATTTCTTACCTTTCCACTAAAATAAAAAATGATAACATCATTTGAGAATGTGTGCACTAACACCTCCTCAAATGGATGTGTTTTTTTTCATCACAACATCTCATGAATGATAGATATAATAATATATAATTTAATAACATTTTACTTTTGATATTATTATAATTCTATAAATATATTTTTTAATTACCTTATTTCTATAATGATCATTGTTAAATTGTAATAATTACTCATGTGTATGTACGACCTACCGTTTCCATATTTGTAATGCCCGTTGAATTTTCAAAGCCATAACTCATGATTTGTTTTAAAAGTATAATTTCTTTATAAATATGATAGTTATGTGATTATTATTATTATTTATATGTTTAAATATGGTCCATTTCAACATAATCAACCTATTAATTTAATTTTTAATAAATAAGTTGAATATTCACAAAACTTCCGATATAGACATAATTAATTAAGTAGTTATATATAACATGTGAATTGGTTAAATAAAAGTAATAATAAAATAGAAGAAATTTCTCAAGAAATTAAATAATTTAAATAAGTTTATTATTTAGGAAGATAATGAAACACGTGATTAGTCAGACTCAAGTTAAGGTATTTCATCCCAATTTCCCTTCATTAAGGAATTTTCGATGTTATGAACCTATATTCATTCATAAGGTGTATATACTAAACCTATGACATGTTATATCATGAATTTATCTATTTTAATGGTATTTAATATTTTTAAATTTCATTATTCCATGATACATATGATTTAAATATTTTGAAATGGGTAAGAGATATTTCTTCTAAATAAATCATATTTAAATGTTTTCTTTCAAACTATATTTCCATTATGTGGCCATTTTTTTAAATGATTTTTGGAATTTTTTTATAAGAACATAAGAACATTATAATTTTCGTATTAATTTATTTTAATGGTTTTAAAAAGAATATATCTATGAGTTTAAAACAAAATATTTTTTAAAATGAAAATTTTAATGTTATGTTATTAACGTAGAAGATGTCAAGAAATTTTTCCACTTCCATGAACATAATTTTACTTCATGATTCCATTTAAATATTTATTTTTTCTTAAATTAAAACCCCTATTTTCTTATTTTGTGTAGTTTTATTATTGATAATTTT
This sequence comes from Viscum album, assembly GCA_963277665.1. Lineage (NCBI taxonomy): Eukaryota > Viridiplantae > Streptophyta > Magnoliopsida > Santalales > Viscaceae > Viscum > Viscum album. The sequence goes on from OY728160.1 coordinate 1,809,414,594, forward strand.
TTTGACAGGGTTAAAGTGTATTTTTTAGTAAAAATGGGACTATGAAAGAAAATTGTATTTTTACATATGGAAGTGATTTTCATATGTGTTTATAAGTGTTTTTCAAATGATGAAAACTTTTATACATATTTGTTTCTTAGACATTATAAATGATTAGTGTGACTAGATAGTGATGGGTGAGCCCATTATAGATTAAATTATGGGATCCCTCAAATAGAGCCTCAATCCATTGGGTAATAATAATGTTCTTTAGAGAATTAAATTTTATGTTTTCTATATGGTTTTTCCAATTTTTAATGGATTTAAATGGATTTTAAGGGTTCTATGAAAATATGTCTCAAGGTTACTACATATATTTCATATGATTTCCTAATGAGTTTTCATGGATGTCATGTTTTCCCAAAAGGAAAAATAAATGTTCTTCTAATGGAATGATATTTTCCCTTTTGGGTAAAATGTTATGTTTTCAAAAATGTTGTTATTGGTTTTCAGTGGACAAATTGTTCCCCTTTTTTATGTTATTTACAAGGATTTGTTTTCACATCCCACATTTCCAATACTATATCACATGATTTTAATGATATGGAAGGTTTTGGAGGAGGTAAATTAGAGAGTCATGAAGAGTTTTCAGGAAAAGAGGTCTTGATTTATTTTAAATTTCTATATTATGAAAAAATGGATATTATTTAAAAGCATCCACTTTATAATTTTATAGTTTTTATGTATGATTCATGACCTAATTTTCAAAAAATATATACCTTAAATGATCCTCAAAGTGATAGAATAAAAATTCGTGATTAATGCTAAGGATAACATACTAATTAAGGTCAGGTAGTTATACATATTCTATGATTGAATAATGATTGATTCTATGATCTTATGGGACAAAAATGTATGGCTCTAATTATATTATGAGTGGGACATAAGTTATATATCCCTCACACACAATGGGTAATGGTTGATATCTTAATATATAATATAAAATGGTGTTGGGTGTGAACCTATTCCATGAATAAAAAGATGCTGGGTAGAGAACCCAATATATTATGGGAAACTTTCCCACCATGTGGTAATTGTATTATTAGTGATCATTAAATATGGAAATTATTTAATATGGTTATGATTTTACATAATTATTAAGACACAATCCTGTGTTTAATACAATATCTAATTGATCATGATTTATTAATGATGATTCCCTACACATTTGATTCATGTATTTAGAAATAATAAATCATTATTCCTTGAATACTGATTTATGAACATTGAATTATTAGGTATAATTATTCTATGTTGGAAGTATGATATAACACCATTATCTTTATTTTATTCTTATATACGATCATCAATTCGTATATCTAATGTTTATCACTAATAAGAATTTTAGCACACCCCTTCTTATATTTCTATTTTTCCTAGGTTAAGAAGAAAGTTTTTATGTAATATATATATAAGGAAGTTAAAATGGGAGATGATATTATGGGATAATTTCCTGATCATTAATAAAATATTTTAATTATTTATCTTGTTTTCAAAATCACAAAAACATTATGATTTCGATTGGATGAATTTTTATGTAACCTATTATTTTTTCATCTAAAATAATGTAATATTTTTTTGGACCCCTAAATTGGTGTTTGAATAGGGTTTCATTATTTATAGAGGTTAGTTTATGAGTAATACGAGAATATAACATAATATATCATATGATGAACATAATTTGATATAGGTAGAACATAAATGTTTCAATGATTGATTAGAATCCATTATAATTATGAAATATATTTAATGATTTATATGATTATATAAATTATAAACTAGATTATTATATCTTAATGATTACACTATGATTTTTGGTTTTAATATTTTCCTTTATCTAGGTTTAATTTTGGTAATAGAGAATGTGGTGGAAAATATAAGGATTTTAAAAAAGTAAAATAAAATGTCATTTTAGATGGAATTATAAATAATGTTTATATTCTAACGCAACTTCCATATGTTTATAATCATTTTGAGACTCAAAATGAGAAGATGTAGGACCATACAAGAATTGACTAATTAATGATAAAATATCCACCATCTTTTAGTGGGTCTCCTAGTCCAATAGTTTTTGAGAAATGGATCATTACCATTAGGAAGATATTTTTCATTTTCAAATGATCGATGTATGAAAATTATTCTAAAAAATGTTTTATTTATAAGGAACATTAGAACAATTTTTTTTTATAAGAGTATATGGAAAACAGAAAGAACCAACTAACTGAATTGGATGATATGAAGTGGGTAATGTTTTAATGTTCTTTCAAAGAACTATTTTCATGAAAATAAAAATAGAACTCCTTAAAATTATTTATATTGATAATGAATATAATGTTACATATGAGGAAATTTTTCCAATTCATGTAAAGTATGATTCTATATTTATGATTGACTATGATAAAATGATCAGTTCTTCAATGTTTTAAAATCATATCTCTAAAATGTATTTGATATAATGACTTCAGTATCTATGATGAAATTGTTTTAGATTCCCATTATATGGAGATGGATATTGGATATTTCCACCTCTATCAAGATTCGTATATAAACAGACTGATGGAGTTTTTTTTTGGAAATTTTAAAGATAAATCACATAGAGGAATGAAAATGAATCTTCCATTTTATTGAATTGTAGAATGAATCAAGTAGAAATTTTTTTAGGGGTACATGTATTGATTTTGTGTGTGGAAATGAATGTCATCAATTTTCTGAATGCTGAAAATATTCAAATAGGTATTTCAATGAAATGATTATGGAGATAGCTTTACTAAATTCACCACCCATATACATAAGTTAGAATTACATGGAGTATGTTAATTATTCCAACAATGTAAAAAATCTGATGGGTTATGAAAACTATTAACAACAAAATCCTCATAATCAATGATATAATTACAAATATCATGCAATTACAACTAATGAAGTTGGTTACAAGAATAATGTGGTGGAAGGTAAACTTATTATTCAATCTATAACATCAAATATATAATTTGATTCATGTTCTACCACCTCTTATAAGTTTGATAAATGTGCTATGTGTATTGCATCACCAACTAAATTTTTACATTATTAATTATAATTGATATGTTCAAATTATATGAGGATTTCATATCATGTTTATAATTCTTATCCAATAGAAGATTATGGGAATGTGATTCCAGGAAATTGTATGATTATCTATCTAGATGAATTTGATGTGATTTTAGGAATTTTATGAAATTCTCTATATATATTCCATATAAATTTCCAAAGAGGGGAAGATATATTTCATATTACAAATAAACAAATGATTGGATATTTGTGTGAGTATGAATATGAACTTCTAGTGGAATCTAATTCCATTGTATGAGTCTTGTTACTTATTATTGAGTTATATCTACCTCAAATGTTTGGGATAAAAATAAAAATCCAATATTTACATATCATGTAGAAATATATTGATGTATTCTATGGATAGTTTACTTGTATTAACCTAAAAAATGAAGCTATGTTTTCATTAGATCTGATACCTATTTATATGTCTTTTTGAATGATTCCTCAATGAATGGCCCCCAATGAGTTTTATGAATTGATGAATAAACTCCAAATGAATTTTTATATTTGATTCATTTACCCATCCAAATCATGATTAATTTCACATGTTTATTTTGTTAAGAATAAGGATGTTTCAATGATCCATTGAATTGATTACCCGAAACATAAAAATAATAATATAATGAAACAATATTGGTTATCTCATATAAATGATTTATTTTTTCAACAACATTTATATAAATACATTTCAAATAATTACTTCTCAAGTTTTAATTTAAAAATATTCCAACATATTGATGAATCTAATGAAAATTTATAAAAACTAAATAGAAGGTTGTTCATTGAAATTGTGGTTAGATTACTCTATAGTGGGGAAGGGTCTATGATTTATAGTGATTTACCAAAGAAGACACAATGACATGTTCTAATGATTAATGGAATGAATGTTGCTGATAACTCATTATAATTTATGGTTCATGGGATAAATTATATAACATATTATTTATAAATGGAATTATAAATTTTTTCTTTCAAGACGTGGTGGTTTTAACATTTTCATTGAAAGGTGAGACATATATATCAATAATAAAGTCTTGAAGTATATACAGACACAAGAAGTGTTAAATTTGTATTTTAGGATATGTTTATATTTGAATGATGACTATATCATCTCAATAGATTACCACATTGGGATGGAGAACTAGGTGGATTACACACAGAGTTATATTGACAATGTGAGATTGTGTAATGTATGATTTTAAAACGATAGAATATTTATGGGTAATGGGAGGGTGGATCATGAAATAAATATTTTTTTTTTCAAATTCTCTCATTATCAAATGAATATTGACCCATATATTTTAGTGAAGAGTATTGCAGCACAAAAGGGTGATTTGTAACTATAAAATAATGAAATGAATGTTCTAGGTTTCTGTCATGATAGTAAGGGATTGACATGTTTTAGGAATAGAGTATGCTTACTACCAATACTATAATTGATAATGGATATATTTTTTAATTATCATTGTTCATGATTCTCTATTTTTCTAACAATTATATAATCATATGGAGATCTAAAAGAGATTTTATATTAGTGTAATATGATGGGATATATTTGCAGATTATGTTTCTTGGTTCATGATTTTCTAAAAAGTAGAGAATTATAAATAGATGTATAAGGGGATTATACAAACATTACCAATAAATTATTATAAATTTGATAAAATGACCATGAATTTTATCTTTGGACTCCCGAAGGCATCTACCTGGGAAAATTCTATTTGGGTATTAGTAAATCACCATATAAAATTAGCATATATTTTCTACTAGAGAACATTTACTTCTTAATCAGTTCATTATGTTATACATTAAAGAATTGGTAGGTTTTCATAATGTTACTCTATCACACATATATGATCTAAATCCAGGATTACCTCAAAATTATGGTAAAATATTTACTAAAAATTGGATATGAAGTAATTTTTAAAACCTAAATATAATCTATATACATATGGTATACCTGATATTACCATTAAAATTATTTAAAATATACTAGGATCTTGTACTATGGATTTTAAAGGAACCTAGGACCAACAAATTCAATTTTTTGGATTTTTAAATAGAAATATATTTCAGTCCATAATTCATATAGATCTTTATGAAGACCTCTATGTAACAATGTGTATAACTCTATCATTCTAGGATAATAATGGAAAATTAAATCTATTTGGATCCGTGATATGTGAGGAAATGATATTGAATCTCATAACCACACACAATACATTAGGGTAACCTAGTGTCAATAAAAAAATTATGCTAATAATAATTAGTTATATCTATATATAAAATTTGGAGATTTTTTTATTCATTCAAATATCATAAAGGGATAATTACTTGAGATTTTGAATAAAGGTAATGATAATTGATATATATATCAGTCATTATGAGAAATATGAACATAATAAGAAAATGACATATTGTTTGGAACATCCTCCTAATAAATCACAAGCACATAATGTGTTCTTTGTTTATCTTTTGAGAAATTACAAATTAGTTCCTTCACATGTAAAAAATTTAATTTAATACTATTAGAGAATAATAATTCTTACAAATAAAAATAGGTAAATGTCTTGATTCTTAGTGATAATGTTCTATAAAGGACGACTAATCACAATTTTAATTTTATTAAAGGATTATATAACCCAAATTATAGTTGAGGGAACCCATTGATGAGATGAAGTTGTGGTATGCATAGTTGTTTGAATCCAGGTGATTGAATTTCATGGGGAAAAATTCCTATTACAGGGTTATAATGTAACACCTATATATTTTATAATATATTTATCTTTAATAAATTTTTGTGTTTGGAATATTTGGAATAATGAAACCCTTAAATTATGTAAATTAATTAAAAAATTATAAAAAATCACATTTAATAAATTTTAAATAAAATATAATTATTGAAAATAATTTAATATTCAATTAGAACATACAATTGACAATAGAGAATAATTTTAAACTATTCTAATTTTGATAATTTATTTTGTAGTACATGAGAAATTTAAAAAAATATACAGTATTGAACTCATAATTGTTTTACTTAAAAGTTCATTAAAAGAATTCATTAGTTATCTATCAATTATAAATGAAAACAAATTAGAATACGAAAAAGATATTTTTAAAAATTATATATTTTGGAATGAAATATTTTTTTATTTTTCTAAATTAAATTATTCAATATCTATAAAAGTTTTAAATTAAATTTTTAAATAATATATTCAACAATTACTTTTAACTATAATTTAACGGTTTTTATTGGTAATGGAGTAACAATATATTAATTTTTATGATTACAAAATTTATTTCACTAAAAACATTGAAATTTCCATGATTATATTAAATATAAATTTTAAAACATATATAAATTTAATTTGTTATAGAAAATTATTTTTTTAAATCGTCGTGTACAAAATTGGTAATGAGGAATCTCGTAGTTTTTTCATAATTAATAGCAACATTAGTGAAAAAAAGTAGCATAGTTACTAATAAAAAGGGTTATTGAGGATGGGGGTTAAAATAAAATATAAAGTTCAAAATATATAATTATATAGTATAAATTTTAATTTTATAAGATATTTAGATTTTAATATGTACAGGCATTAAAACGTTTTACACAAGGTTCCATTTTTACATGAATATAACATTATTATTTGTTTCAATGCTTTCCAATTACAACACATATAAAAGATACCATACTCTCATCTCTTATTAACACACTCTTAAGACACATATCTTGAGAAAATTTAACCACGTTTATTCCTAAATTCTATTTTCAGGTTATATTGGTTTTTTATTTCCAAAATGTCCTTAAGGAAAGATCTAATAGAGGGTTCTTAAATAAGTGGTGGTCATCTTCATAGAATCTATTTTGTTTTATTTATTAATTTACAGAGTAAAAATATCATATATACACGTTAACATGATGAAATTATTATAATCACTATTTTGGAATGTTTTATGTCAATAGTACACATATTTTATTCTCCCTTCCATCCTATAAGAAATGATAACTATGTTCGTGTGTATGTAGGGACATCAACATTCATGACGTGAAGCGATTCAGTTTTTCAGGTCTTACATACACAGATGGTTATATGGATGGATTTAGTATATATATATTGTACATTATAATATTATCATTATTATATAATGATAAATTAATATTTTCCTTTATTTCTTTACATTCTTTGGAAAATTAAAACATTAGTTGTGAGAATGTACTGACTAATATCTATATGAAGTTATGTAATTATTTTTATTAATCTCATAATATGAATGGATATATTTTTTTATCATTAATATATATATATATATATATATATGATACTTATAAGATTTTTAGAAGTATCTTAATGATGAAAAGATAAAAAACGTGTATGGACCCAAACTATCAAACTGAAACATGCATGGAAAATGGAATAGTTTTCCCCAGATTGTATATTTTACTGTGTAATTGTTAATAAATAGGTAATTGTAAATTATATGTAATTTAATATTTTATAATAATTATCAATATATTAATTTTATAAATAAATATACTAATTCTAAATTCAGCAAATAATAACTTAATAGTTCATATATATTAAGTCAGGACATGAGGTAAGCGTTTATGTTAGAATATAATTTTTAAATGGGATTTTTATACATGATCTCCTTTGGGGAAATTATATGCACCATTTCCTAAAAATCCCATCTATTTTGATCTATTATATTTTTTTATGTTTTCATGTTTTATTTTCATTATTATCTCTTTTGAACATAAAACTATCAAGAAAATGATTATAAGAATAGTTGACTATATTTCCCATCTGGTATAGGATTCTTTTCTTTAGTGTTAATGTTCATTAAATTATTATTATGGACATTATTTTATATTATACAATGATTATTTAAATTATTTTTCATCTATATTTTAACTCTTTTTCAATGTATTATAATTTTATTTTTAAAATGTTCTTTCAAATATATTTTTATAACTATTTTTAAAATTTGTTAATGGAAACTTTGTTTTATCATTGAAAACATTAATTAATTTTCCCTCCATTGGGACAATTCATTAATTTAAATACTCTTTTATAATTTTATTTAGTTATTTTTAAATAAAATCAATTTTTTAATATTTTTGGAATATGTATTATGAAATCTTATTCAAGAAAAGGATATATTTATAATATTTTTAATAATGGGTTTGAATATTCATTTACCTGTATTTTTCTTATATGTCAGTGTCCATTAATGTTTTCTATACATAACTGGGGAAATGATATAATGATACCATTCATATTTTTTCACTCTATGGATTATGTTTTTTATGATTAAATGCTTTTATAATCCATTTCGTTTGCATGAGATATATTGTGATGGAATTATAGTTGTTTCTATGATCTTATTGTTCTTATTATGTGATATGTTCTGAAAAAATTATATATACATCCAATGAAATGTTAATGATTTAAATATCATATGATATTATAAAATGGTATGGGGAGTTCATGCATCCAATACATGAAAAGTGGATTATGAGCGAACCCAACCATTGCGATACATTTTACATAATGTGATGGTGGTCTTGGCAGCGACTGTTGACTAAAGAAATAATACTCTTTATTTATGATTGTTCCATGATTCTTATGAAATGATCTTATAATTATGATGTTATCTCGGGGATCATGATTTATTAATTATGTTTCCAGACTCTTATGACTCATTTCATTAAAAATTCAAAATATTTATTCCATGACTAATGATTTAGTTTCTATTACTAATTGTAAATAAATTTTTTAGATATTCCCATGATCTCATATGATATTTATTATTTCATTCTTACATATGATCAACAATTTATGTCTCAACTATTTACCCATAGTGATCATCTAAGTTCACACTTTCAAATGTTTCAATTTTAACAGTGTTGGGAAGAATGGTTTGATGTAGGATTTATCCAAGGTACAATGAGTGAAGCCCATTGTTAGAGATATTAATGATATTTAATTAAATAAGATGATTATATACTTAATATCCAAAGAAACTAAAACATTACAGTTATTGGGAATAAATTATTATGTAATATAATATGTCTGAATATAAAATGATGTAATATTTAGTTATTTTTTTGTCAGTTCATCTCCCAAATGTCTGTCCATATTAAATATGTATAAGAGGGAACAAGAGTATCAGAGGAAACCATGTAACGTTTAATATTTTCAGAATTATTTTGAGGGATATTGTTATGGTGTGAAGGATTTGTTCCTTTGATCAGGTATTTATCTTCAACAATACAATGTCATTTTCCACTAAATAGTTTCGATTTTCAAATATAATAAACTAATGAATCATCAAAAAAGTTGAAAATTAGAAAACCATTTATTTATTTACAAGATGATGTTGGTTAACTATTTTTAAAATAAGATCCTATTTTTTAATAAAAAAGTTTGAAACCAAGGACATGAATAAAAAAGTATATGAGTTTTGAAGAGTGTTATTATAGATATTACCCTAAACTAATCTAAATTTTTTTTGTTTGTTGGTCCCCGGGAGAGGATGGATGTCCTATATAATAGGAAATAATGATATCATAATAGGTGTCAATTATGAAAATTATAGTGTCATAATATTTGGAATAAGTGAATTCCTAATGATTAATATCTGACGAAAATGAAAATCTACAAGAAAAGACCCAATATAATGATATTTATTGGTTATTAAAGAATAAGTCTTAAAATATATATGTGTATGTAAACTATGTGACTCAGGGAATAAAGTAAACATTATCAAGATGTCTTTTATCATCAATGGAAAATACATTGCAATTGTCTCTTAAGGGAATTACAAAATGAAGAATATATAGTTTATTAGTATAGAATAAGATATGCATATTTTTTCCAAGAAAAAAATAAAACATATTGTGGAATTATATGCTTGGTTGTCTATAAAAAAATTTTCTTGGAAGATCTAGTTGGAAATTATGGAAATAGAGATCTTTAAAAAACCATTACGTGATAATAGAATGTCATGGATTATTATTCAAAATTGTAGTATTATTTTAATGGTTCAAAATTAAATAAAAATATTCTAATAAGTCTTCATGAATTGGTTCATGTTAATATGTATAAGATGACATCACATAAGACCATTAATGGGATGTTGAAATATATCCTTTTGTTATAGTTGGATAGTATTAATAATGGAAATGAATCACAAGTATGAGGTGTTTAGTTTCATAAATTTTAATTTCTAGAAGGCTAAGAAGAATATTGGGAACATGATTGAAAAATTCCAATCATAAAATTAGATATTATTAAAAAATCATTTTTATGGAGGATTATAATTAAAATCATAGGATAAGGCACCATGTATCTGAGTGAGAAATTCTTCAAAAATGGTGTGTTTTATAGGATAAATTTGATCAAAAAAATCAAGGCCATATCAATTCTCATATTGTAATACCTACTATATGATTTTTAGTGATATAATACTATTATTGGTCTACATTACCTCTAGAGCATTATTCTTTCCAAGGGAAAAAATGAATCTTTAAGAGTTTTGGAATGTATAAAAGATGATATTGATATACATCAGAATATTTTGTAGCAAGTGTTTTATACATAATATTGAGAAACAATAAATTTTGAATCTAACATAGATGGAGGTAATTTCCATCGTTCTCTAGTTAGAGAAATTCTTATAAATTTTTTAGAAATGAACTTGGAAATACGTTCAAAAGAAACGATGACCCATTAATGGAAAATGAATAGAATATTCATCACAATAGTGTTTTGTTTTTAAAAGACCATGGACATGATAGGAATAGTTCATGAAGATCTTAAGAGGATATTTAAAGTTCATATGGTGATATATATGATGAGTATGAAGAATTTAGATCATTAATAGAATATAAGATTAAAATTTGATATGAAATTGTATGGTAAATTATCAATAGTGATAGAAAAACCCAAATAAAAACAAAGATACAAATGTGTGTAAGACCACATGATTTGATAATTTATTTCCACTTTTTATAAATATTTTTTTAAATGAATTATTCAAACAAGAAATCAAATCAAAATTTAACAGTGATACATTATATTGAGTATTAAATATGGGAGTTATAATGTGGCCATTAAATTATTTCGTATAAATAAAGGTAAACATTTATCAAATATATATAATAATAAAATGAATGTGTCCTTTTTAATAATAATTAATTGATAATATTAAATTTCTATAACGATATAAATAATATTTTTTTTTTTTCAGAAAGGTGTTTTTTAGCAAAAGAAAATTTTTAAGAGCTATATATTAATATTTTATGAACAAATAGATAATGATTTAATTATTGTAAAATATATTTTTGATTTGTATAATATTTTATAATAAATTAAATTTGTATTTATATTATGTAAAAAATTATAATAATTATTTTAGAAAGATAAATCTATATGAAAATAGTTTATAATATATTATTATATTATTATATAAATATTAATTTAAAAAAAGTTAGAAATAGAATTTTATAAAATTCACATAATTTTGGGATTCAACTTGACAGTAAAATCATAGAATTTTTTTTATATTTTTTTAAAATTGATTATTTTAAGGTAAATAGAGAAAAATACATTTTCTCCATAAACAGTAGAGTTTATGTGATTATCATTAACAATTTATGACCTTAAATTTTTAAAAAAATTACAATTAACAATAATATTTTTTAGTTCTAAAATTAATCATTTTAAACACTGAATGTATTTTATAAAACTCTTTTTTTACATTTTGAAATCATCGGTAATCATTTATCCTAATAAAACATTTTATTCATCTTTATCCTTTAATTATGTTTTCTAAAGGGGTATTCACTTGTGTAATTTTTGAAATAAATATAACATTAATTTATATATCAATAAAAAAAATTATTTCATGAAAATTAAAAACATTGATAAATTTTTCAAGAAAAATTATATTTATTATTGAAATTGTAGTTTTTCAAAAAAAACATGAAATGTGCACAAATATTAAAATTAATTTTTCTCACAAGAATATATTTTATTTGATAAAATTACTTTCTTATTTGATATAATGATATCATAAATTTGTAATAAGGGAATTTAAATTTAAATTTTTAAAAAATTAGTTTCCATGGTTAAAAATTTAGTCACAATGTTAAATATATATTAAGGTAAAAGAGTATATGTATGTTAAAAAATTAAAAAATTGTTGAATTTATGTATCCAATTGAGAACATATTGTTTGGATTGGACATTTAATATCTCAAATTCATCATGTTCAACTTTTTAATCCACTTTATAGGGGAAACATGTGATCGCATAATATTATTATGCTATATTTACTCAAATTTCATACCCAATAATAAAAAGAGGCTTCCATAAACAATTCAATCCCACTATAAAAATTTAAATTAATTTTAAAATCATCCCATTTTATATCCCCTATTTTATAATTCAACTTTCATAATCCTCTAGTGAAAATATATTTTCTTAAGTCCACTTTTCTAATAAGTACCTTCAATGTATGTTCAAATTCGCAATGTAATTACTAATCACTCAGTAATTATTTTCCACACACACATTCACACATATATCCTATATACCCATATTACAAATCATTTAATTAATAAATAAGTATTTATTATACAACTAAATGTTTTTATTTTTAATAAATAATCAATAAAAACCTTTCAAAACTTTTCGCTAGAAATAATTAAAATGGAATTATGTATATATGTAGACTACAAACTCAATCAATGACATCTTTTATTTTTCATCACTGAGTTAAATTAATAGTCTAAAATGGGAAATTACTAAAAAGTAATAGGATTTTTATTTCATTATTATGTGTTTGTAAATGATAAATCGTTTTACACCATTCCCCTTTTCTGGGGAAAATTAAAACATCATCTCTGTGTCTGTGGGTATTATCACCTACATGAAGAGACGTATTATATTCTCCATCTATATTATATTTTAATCATTATATAAATCTCCTAACATCCTATTAAACAAATAAAAAATTTTAAATAATTTATTCATGATGCCATAATTAGGATATTATTTCAAAAGAATCACATTCATTACCACACATAGACATTTATTATAACATGTTATTGTTTGGGTCAGTTTAACCACCAATATGAACAATGAAATAAATTTAAATAATTGGTGACTATAGAAATTTATATTTTATTCCAATTAAAAATTAATAAGAAAATTATTTTTGGTTTAACTTTATTGATTTTTTATATTAATATTTAATATATTATTAATATACCACCATTTATTTGTCATGGATCAATGAAATAAGAGTGTAAATGATTCCATCATCCTGAATCATTACAAAAAATCCCGGGGAATAAAATTGAAACACCTAAAATCATTATAAAGTATTTATAATGTACCCAACATAATATGTAAATTGAAAACATAAATTAGATAAATGAGAATTGATGTCATTAAAACAAAGAATGCATGAAACAAATACAATTACTAACTCTCAATGTTAAAAATACACTATATATTAATAATATATTTACAATAATATAAGATAATTTAAGTATACAAAAGGTATTATATATTAATTATTTAATTAAATTAGTGATTAATTTTTTTTTATTATATTAGACTATGAAGATCTGTTTTCAAATCAAAGAAATAATATAACAGGGTTTCTCATCATATTTTTTATTTTTTGAGACTTACATAATATCCATTACTTATTAACTTTTTCATGTTTTATATAAATCCAATGAATTTATATTTGATTCAATTATAATGATTTTAAAATGGATCATTTATATATTACTCATCAACTCTTCAATGGGATTTTCATTTATGGTTTACTGAAATCATATGGGTTTCATCCCAATCACGTATTTATATTCTGATTGTTATGAAGGAATTTCCATTTTTATAAAATTTGATAGATATTTATCTATAAGAAAAAAAGAAATTTGTTATACTATTTTTAATATTTATATTGTACATGTTTTTTTGATATATTTTTCTAATGACCCAAAAATTCCGTGGAAATTGTTTTTTAAATAAATAGAATTTTTATGAGTCCGCAAAAATTTACGATGCTTGATTCTGAGGCCAGGTTTGCCCAGAATCTTTTTTTGAAGCTTTGTTTGGGTACGTTTAGTAAATGTGCGAGCATGATTTTATAACTTTTGAATAGGTGCTCAGAATCGAAATTAGAGGGCACCATTGAACTCGCAGCGCCGGTATTCGCTTAAGAAGACTTTCACCTCGATGATAGTCGGTCCAGAATGAAAGTTAGTTTTTAGAGTTTTATGAATAAAATTAAATAAAAATAAGTGTATAGTTTTTTTTTTATTTTGTGGTTAAACCTCCAAAAAGAGGTTAGAGGTGGGGGCCACCACACCGTAACCCTTCATGAGAGGTTATGGTGGTGGGGCCCACACGAGGTCTAAACACCTCTTATCAATTAAAGGGGTGGGTACCACACGGTCTTTAAACCCCCTTGAACTCTCCAGAAGGGTGGGGGGCTCTTGAACATCCCTCATAAACGTGCCAATCCACTCAAATTAATTAATGGAACATCAATTAATTATTTTCGAAATCTTTTGAATATTTTGGCCAATAATTAAATAATGGGTTAGCTTATCCCATTATTTTTTGTTGGAATATTCATTTGGTGGAGCATTGGGAGAGGGGTTGGAAGAGCTTGGAGGAACTAATTATCCCAAAAAAGAACTCCTCTTCCGCCAATGAAGAACGATCTTTAACTGGGGCAAGAAAGGGAAGCGTCATCCTTGAAGAACACCGGCGACATTGTCCCCAACTTTTTCATCTTCTTTTCGACGTTAACGGAATGGCGTCCGCCTTTCCGCAACATCATCAATGAAAAACAACACGAGGTGGTGGAATTTGAGTTTGAATTTGTTCCATTGTAAGTTGATCTATCTTGGGTAATGTTTTTCAATTTTATTTCACCAAAATGTGGAGGGCTCGTGCCATACGAACACGACCCGATCCTCCCCTGTTGTTTTTCCTCGCTTGTTGATGCGGCGAAAGCACAATGGCGTCTCCAGAAGAGTGGACCACGGCGGAGCAACGACTGTCGGTGAGGGGTCGGCCGTGAGGAAACCAGTGGCGCAAGGCTGTCAGGTCACCAGAAGGGCGCAACACCGTCGTGCCGCGCGGTAGAAAGGGTCGCGGCTAGGTCGGGCCGATGTGGAAGGGCGCGGTGTCGTCGCGCCACACGGAAGAGAAGGGGGCCACGTCCAGGCCGGGCCGCGGCGACGTCGTGCCGCACAGAGGAGGAGAGTCGTGGCCAGGGCGTGCTGTGGAGGAGGAGCATGGGCGGTCGACGTCGGGCCAACCGATGGCGGTGCAAAACCGGCTGGCCACTCGGCCATCCGGAGAAGGCGGGACCCTCCCGGTTCCCATGGGCTATCGAACCAGAACCTAGTGTCGGTTCCATTTGAGTGATAGGGGGCACGGACCCCCCCCCCCCCCACATGCGGCTAGGGAGGGCCACACAGGGTGCCACCAGCTGCTGGCTAGCCAGGCTAAGTGGGCCGCCAGCCAGGCTGCACGGGCCGCCGCACCGGCCCCAGCGTGGGCCAGACCAAGCACATGCCAGAACTCACGCGGGCTGGGATGCCCTCAGGCCTGGCCACCCCCTCAGGCTAAGCCGCACCCTCGGGCCGGGTCAGACCTGTGGACCTGGTCAGACCCCCCGTCCGAACCAGTTTGACCCGATTACACCATTTCGCCCATATCATGGGATATGGGTGTTAGATCGATGAACCGTCTGCAGCAATAGAAAGATTATAGAGAGACAGTTTTTTTTTGTAATACACTAATTGAGGTTTGGACATAGTTGGGGTACGTTCGGGTTGGTTTGAACCAAAAATCCAATCAGGCCCCCGGGACGGAAATGCCAATAACTCACAAACCGAGCGTCTGATTGACACACTATCTTTTTCTTTGAGACCCCTATGATTTGGCAGACCTTTGAGATACTTCTACATGGGAATTTATGATAGTTGGAGTATTGACCGGTATCTCATGGACTGGATCCTTCTAGAGGTGAGCAGACAGATTACAGAAACCAAGTAGCTGGCTGAGACCTCATGACTTCTTGATCGATTCGACTCGGAGAGACTCGACTAGCCCAGTGGGGAGTGCCTCTATGTGACGTGGCAGACCCATGGTGGGGAGTACCTATGTGTGAGCATGACAGACCCACAATAATCAACAGTAGGAGTACCTCAACCAGCTACGAGGGGGAGTGCCTCTGTGTGAGTGTGGCAGAGCTGTGGTAGGGAGTGCCTCTATGTGACACAACAGACCCACGGTACACGGCTGGAGGAGTACGTCAGCAGTCGAAGGATAGTGGTAAGCGCCTCTGTGTGATGCTGAAGGACCACTATACTCGATAAAGGAGGATTACAACCTCTTCCAAGGTTATGACTACGTGACTGGGGTTGTTACTTGATACTTCCCCCAAGAATAAAATCCTGGTTTGAGCTGATTCAATGACTTTTATTTTCCTCATGATTTAGATGGGTTTATAGATAACATAGACATATGTATGATAATTTACCTATGTATTGGTTATCCGTTGATTTAATAGTTTTTGGTTTATCCTTGTTGGATTTATTGAGACCTTGAGGGTCTTGGGGTCCCTTTATGAGTATCGTTATACTCAACCCTACATGGGCTATGCCCGCCCCTCGTTGTGTTGGTGGAAGAGGACAGAAAACACTGACTAAGGTAGAGAGTAGCAGGACTGGATGGTACTTGGAGGTGGAACACTTGGTGTGATGGTACACAGAGGAGACGGGAAGACGAGAGTGCTGAGGAGGCCATATACACCTACCCTTCAGGTAGGGACCCCAGAGGACGACCCAGTAGCTGCTTTACTTTTCTTCTGTTGTACTTTCTTTCAGTTGTACTTGTAATTTACTACTGGGATTGTATTTTAGGAACCTTTACTCTTCATCACTCTGTTTTATACAACTTTGGTTAGTGTTTTACTTATAGCACATACTCTGTTGTGTGTGTTTCAGTTTATAAAGGCAATGCCTTCCCAGTTTAGGGATTTATGCCTTTGGTGCTAGTCGCCAGCCCCTGGCCTATGGAAGGCGGGCATGGGGTAGTCACGTTACGGGCTCCGGGGGATGGGTCGTGAGAAATTGGTTTCAAATGAGTCAGTTCTACAGTATAACATAGGAATTTGATCATTCTTTTTTGTGAAGCAATAGTGTTAATGGTAATAAGTGTGGTTTTCTATTCAGGGAGTCCAGTGTTGGTGCAGGAGAGCAATGTATCTATACACCAAGACCCTGAATACTAATTTCTGACATAGTGCATGAAAACAATGATTGTGTGCGTGTCTTTAAAAGTTTTCTTAAGTCATCTCAACCAAGTCAGCTCACCAGGTATAATCTTTGGATCATATCGCATTTGTATCTTTCAAGATACCTCCCCGAAGATCCCTATTATTTGTACGATCTGCATCCCACTGAGTGACGAGAACTCAGTGCAGGGTCCTTTACCAGTGGAGGCACCATCAGTACCACTTCCCGTTGGGCCACCGATTCCACCAGCCCCAGAAGCAGATGATGTATGCTGCTTGAGCGCTTTTCATGAGTTCTAGTATCAGAGGCCACCTAGGATCCAGGGAGAGATGGACCCAACATGCGGTTGAGGATTGGATGGAGGCTGTGGTGAGAGCCTTCAGGCTAGTAGGGACACCAGCAAACTACATGGTCATCCTTGCCACAATTCTCCTTCAGTCAGAAGCAGGAAGACGGTGGAGCCTGATTCTCTAGGTCCACAACAAGGAGACACTTCTCTGGAAAGACATCGAGAGCCTGTTTTGGGCAGAGTTTGTTCCAGAAACCATACGACAGTACAAATACAGGAGCTACTGCAACTACAGTAGGGTAGCATGACAGTAGCTCAGTACTCAGTGAGGTTCACCAATCTCTCGCGCTACTTCACATATATGGTGCGAGACCCATTCTTTAGGGCCCGAACCTTCGATCAGGGGCCCAGGCGAGAGATCAGGGCATCGATGATATGCCTCAGCATCTCGACCCAGGCGTGGGTGTTAGAGAGAGCCCTCTTTGTGGAGAGTTTCCTTGCTGAGCGGTCACCAGCAGTGAGACCTACTACTAGTCGACATGCAGCAGAGTCTTCTGTAGCTGGAAGTAGATAGATGACGCAGAGGTCCAAGAGCACCAACCCCATGGGTGGGTGACCGTAGGACTCAAGATCTATTGTGCGGGGCACCTGGGGCAGTGACATACCTTTCAGGAGCAGGCAGAGTTACTCATGAGGTGGGAAAGATCACATGGCTCGTGACTGTCCGACCCTCCATTCAGATGATAAGAAGACAGTTGAGGGACATCCCATGTAGAGTCATAGGTTCGATCGAGGCAGTCAGCAGGGCCTCAGAGGACGTGGAAGAAGAGCTGGTCGAGTAGTTGGTGGTGGATGACGTTATGAGGTGCTACCACCACCACCACTAGGAGGACCACCCCGACCATTGGGAGTAGGTGGATAGGGGAGAGCTCAGCTTTAGTCAGCTGAGGAATATGACCATGGTGCTCCGGAGATGATTCGAGGTATGATCTATGTCTACTCTACCTTAGATTCAGTTCTTATAGACACAGGTTCCAGTGATTCTTTCATTGCCACTACCCTCGTTCATAACTCAGATATTCTTACGGAGCTGTTGGATCGATTCTTACTGCTAGAGACTCCTAAAGGAGCAGACTTGATGATTACGCACTGGTGCTGGAAGTGTGATCTTACTCTAGGAGCCAGGAGCTTTGGCTAGGATCTCCTCATAGTGGCGTCAAGACCATATGGAGCCATCTTGTGTATGGACTATTTTTCTACAGTCCATGCTCAGATTGACTATATTAGGTGAACAGTTTGGTGTGTCCGCATAGATGGGACCAGGTTTACCTCAACCAGTGAGAAGGGAACCTTTTCAGAATAGGACAAACTTACTTGGAGGAGGGTGTAGCCGATCACTCATCAGATGGATTTCCTTACCCTCATATCAGTTGATTTGGAGAGTCCGACTTATCCTGTAGTGGAAGACCAGCACTCAGATGTTTTCTCTGACGATGTTCCAGGACTACCTCCTTACAGAGAGGTGGACTTATGTATTGACATATACCCCAGGACGACACCGATATCTACTATAGAATATTGGATGGCTCCCAATGAGCTCCGTGAGCTGCGGGTACATCTGGAGGACTTGAAGGGGAATGGATTCATCGACCCAGTGTTTCTCCCTGGGCATCCCCGATTCAGTTCACCAAGAAGGTGGATGGGAGATTGAGGATTTATGTCGACTACCGTCACCTGAACCTAGTGACCATGATGAACAAGTACCCACATCTGAGGAGTGACGACCTCTTTGATCAACTGAAGGGAGCACAGTGGTTCTCGAAGATAGACCTCATATCAGGCTATCACCAAATCAGAGTTCGAGATGAGGATGTGAAGAAGACGGCCTTTATGTGTCTTTATGGCCACTACGAGTTCATGGTTATTCCCTTCAGTGTAACAAATTCACCAGCAGTGTCCATGAGTATCATGAACAGGGTCTTCGAACCTTACCTAGATCTCTTTGTCTTGGTCTTCATCGATGAAATTCTGATCGACCCGACTCCTGAAGAGGAGCATGCCTACCATTTTCTGGTAGTAATGGACACACTCCAAGAGAACCAGCTTTATGGTAAGCTCTCAAAGTGATAGTTTTATATTCGAGAGGTTAAATTCTTGGGACATGTCATCTCGGAGGCTGGAGTTGTAGTAGATCCAGTGAAGATTGAGGCAGTACTTTCTTGGGAGCCACTTAGGAGTGTGACAGAGGTGCCAAGTTTATTGGGCTTGGCTGGATACTACCAGAGATTTATTCCAGACTTCTCCAGAGATGCAGCACCAATATCATCCTTGACGAAGAAGGGGAAACCCTTTGTGTGGTCAGAGAGATGCCAGTAGAGCTTACAGGAGTTGAGTTTGTGGATGACTAGTGCCCCCATCTTGAGGCTTCTAGAGGAAGTCGTAGGGTACGTAGTCTTCTGCGATGCATCAGAGACCAAACTTGGGTGTGTCCAGATGTAGGAGTGAGCTGTGATCATGTATTGTTCTCGACAGCTAAGATATAATGAGCAGAACTACGCTACCCATGACCTAGAGTTAGCAACAGTGGTCTCCGCCTTGAAGATGTGGAGGCACTATCTGATGGGAGAGCAGTTTACAGTGTAATCTGATCACAAGTGTCTCATGTATATCTTCTCCCAAAATGAATTCAACCTGAGACAACAGCATTGTCTTGAGATCCTCTAGGACTATGACTTCACGATAGTCTATACTCCCGGGAAGGGGAATATTGTTGTAGATGCATTGAGTAAGAGATATGGTATACAGTTTCTAGGAGAGGCGACAGAGCAGCTGGCTGCTTTACAAATTTCTTATGTGGACCGAGATGGAGCAGCTTTCCTTCAGTCTCTTAAAGTCACTCCCCCACTTCTTCAGTGATTCAGGGAGGCACAGTGTGGAGACTCTGACTGTGAGACACGATGTGCTCAGTTATCCACAGGGCAGGAACCTGATGGATTTTTATAAGGTGGGGAGCACATCATTTTTTTCATAGGAATTACCTTGGTACCAGTTGCACTTTAGGAGGAAGTGTTGAGGGAGTTCCACACATCCCCTCATGTGGTACATCCTGGAGTGGTAGAGATGTATTTGTACCTACGATGATAGAACTGGTGGCCAGGTATGAAGAAGGGGGTAGCAGAGTTTTTCTCCCGGTGCCTCACTTGCTAGCAAGGGAAGGCAGAGCACCTGGTACCAGCAGGATTGGTTCATCCCTTAGAGGTCCCCGAGTGGAAGTGGGATGGGATATCTATGGACTTCATGACAGGTCTTCCATGTACATCCAGGAGTCACGATTCGATATGGGTGATCATTGACCGACTCACCAAGTCATCCCACTTCCTACTGATCAGAGAGAAGGGCTCAGTAGAGAGCTTGGGATTCCTCTATGTGTAGAAGATTGTGCATTTACCAAGAGTACCTTCTTCTATTGTCTCTGAGGATGACACACGGTTACTTCCCAACAATGGAAGGGGTAGTAGGAGGCTTTTAGGACATAGATTCTCTTGAGCACCGCCTTCCATCCTCAGATAGATGGTAAGACTTAGCAGACCATTCAGACCCTCGAGGACATGCTTCAAGCTGGGGTCCTCGACTTTGGTCACAGTTGGGAGGATCACTTACCGTTGGAAGAGTTTTTCTACAACACCAGCTATCACTCCATCATCGGTATGGATCATTTTGAGGTGTTGTATGGTCGACCTTGCAGATCGCCACTATACTGGACAGACCCAGGGCAGTCAGCACTAGTGGGACTATAGATGGTACGTGCTACCATAGAGAAAGTGTAGATCATCTCAGATCAGATGAAGACGGCACATAGTAGAACAAAGTCATATGCTGACAGGAGGCGGAGACCTCTGGAGTTCAAGGATTGCGACTATGTCTTTCTACGGGCCTCACTTAGGCAAGGACTATGGAGATTTGGCCAAGGCGGCAAGTTATCACCAAGATTCAACATACCTTTCCATGTCCTTAGTAGAGTAGGCGAGGTGGCTTAGCTCTTCCACCTCAGTTGCACCAGTTTCATGATGTCTTCCACATATACCAGCTGAGGAGATACGTGCACGACACATCCCACATCATCAAGCATGGAGAGATAGACGTCGATGATGGGATGACTTTGACAGAGTTTCCATTGGATATTGAGGATCGACAGGAGCGGGTCTTGCATGGATAGTTGATACCTCTAGTACGCGTTTTCTTGCAGCACAAGAACCTCTAGGAGAGAACATGGGAGCGGGAGGCTCAGATGCATGCTCAGTACCCCCATTTGTTCCCTTTGATTGAGTTGTAGCTTACGGGGATATAAATCCTTGAGGTGGGGAGAATGTAAGGACCAGGAAATTCCGTGGAATTTTCTTTAAATACATGGGATTATTATGAGGGTGCAAAAATTTACGGATCATGATTCTGAGGCCCGGTGTGCCCGGAATCAATTTCTGAAGTTTTGTTCGGGTACGTTCAGAATATGTTTGAGTGGGATTTCAATATCTTTTAAATCAGGTTTGTTTATGCTTGAATTTCCATTGTAGGAACTGATATAATATTTTTATAATAAAAACCATTTAATTTTCTCCCCCAATGGTTATTCAAGAAATTTTCAGGTAATAAAATCTTTTAAATCTATTTTTTACTTAAAATGAATTATAATGTTTTTAATTGAACCTTATTTAAATTCTCTCTCCAGTCAAAAATACATTTCCATCCATATCAATATTTTATAAAAATATTTTCAAGAATATTTCTAACATTTCCAAATATATTTTTAAATATATTTTTACATATTTTTAAATTTATAAAAAATGGTTAAACATTAATACTCTTATAATTTTATTAATTATTAACTTTATTAATCATTTTACAATAATGTGAATAGAATGATACTTTTATCGTAAACCATATGTATGAAATAACCTATTGGTGTGTCAAATAAACTCTTTAAATAATTCATTATAGGTTTCAATGCCAAAATATTAAATAATATATTTTCATTAATATTTTCTAAATATTATGATTTTGAATATGTGATTTCAAAATGAAATGGTCTGTTTTCCCAAGAAGTATCCCATTTAATCATTTAAAGATATATTTTCCATAAAAATCAACCAATATTGTTATATATTTATACCAAATTATTTATATATTTAACTTACATGTATAAAAAAAATATTCTCCCTTAATTTAATGGGGAGATACATTCCATATGTTCAAGTATAAAATTCTTTCATAACGAAATTTATTTTTATTAGGATATGTGACAAGATTATGAATCCCAGTTTCATTAAATGGGTAATTCCTATGCTAAGAAATGTATTGATTTCATTTTTGTCTCACACATGAAATATTAAAATATTTTTATGGGAGATCCTATATAGAACCGAGAGATCCAGATATAATATTTATGATGGATGCACC
This sequence comes from Viscum album, assembly GCA_963277665.1. Taxonomy (NCBI): domain Eukaryota; kingdom Viridiplantae; phylum Streptophyta; class Magnoliopsida; order Santalales; family Viscaceae; genus Viscum; species Viscum album. The sequence continues at coordinate 1,809,437,810 of OY728160.1, forward strand.
CAAATAGAAACCCAATTAAATGGGAAATGTTTTTAGTTTCAAAAGGAATCATGTATGGGATTAGGGAATAAATACAATCTATTATAGGTCTATTTACACCATGTTTTATCATCTAGGTAGTTTTTTTGACTCATTTTTATGTCATATTTTGTGTTTCTACCTCATTTCCTATTTTACCAAGATCTTTTGACAACATTTTATTTATGTTGTTCTTCAATTATTTTACCCATGTTCCATATATTTTTTAATACCATGTTATATCTTTTTATTAGATGTCATCTTTTTGTATCATTTTTATTAACCTCGAAGGATTTTTAGAAAACTCATCTTGACTATGTATTCCCTTGGATAGCCCATTTAGTTTTTGGAAATACAAACGATTTAGGAGCACATTATGGTGAATAAACTAAATATTTTTTATTTTATCCTCACATTGATTTCATAGGAGCATAGTCCTCTAAAAATATTAGTCCTCATGATATTTTGTTTTTAATTAATGGATGTTTATATAAAATATCATGTAACAATATATGTAAAAGGTCTGGGTATCTATAGTTGGTATAAAAGAAAATTATTTAGTTACCCTATGGAAACGTGGGTGAGAAGTCTGTAGTTAAAAACAAATGGATATTTTAAAGGGTAAATATATGTATACAAAGAAATCATTAAATGTTAGTGAAGGATATAGAAGTTGTTTTTGGGAAATTACATCCCTATCTTGATACAAAATGTGGACATCACTCAAAAAAAATTGTACCTGGGTGTAATAACTCTAATTACAGTACATAGAAAATGATTTGATCAAAACCTTGTTCAGGAAAATGGGGATTATTGAACACATGGTTTGAAACATTCTAAGGACATGATTTTAAATTCTAAAACTCTTTACTAACCATTATTTAGGACATGACAAAATTATTGGGTAAGTTAACATAAATAGAATCATTACCATGGATCACATTGATTTATCCAAATAAACTCACAAGTCAGGATATAGTTATCATTTATAGTTTATTACTCACTTGTCTTTAATTTACCCTATTGTACTTTTATTAGTTAATGAATTACCATATTGATTTTATTATTTATTTAATGGTTGGAAATAGTGTAATTATTTGCAACATCCAATTGGATAATTAATGTAATTATATTCCTAAAATGACTCCCATCATATTGTTATTGGAAGACATGCATCATGATTTCATGAAATATAGAAATCTAGAATTTTGATTAAAAACTATAATATAGTTGATTTTTAAACAAAAAAGGTACGTAAGGATGATGTATCCTGGATGTTTAAGTGTAAAGGATGATAACAAAAAGAAGATTTAATTTACTATATGTTCAGAATGATAGAAGATGAACCTTTTAAAATGATTTAATAGATTTGGAAGATTCTTTATTTGTGGGAATGGAGTCAACGATGTTTATAATTGAAAATTGTAAATGAAGAGTCATATTAATAATACAATGGGAAATAACGTTAAACCAAAGGGACAAAAAAATATTTCAATGTCATCGATGTGGGGAACATGGAACTTATTCGAGTAAATTCCCTAACCCAATAATTAATTTTTTATGGAATATATCATGAAGATTATTTACATGTAATGATTGATGTGTCTGGGTTTTTTAATTTTGTAATAATTTTTTTGATTTCTTTATTTTAATAGGTCCATGAGGCAAGTATGTATTGTTCTATATTAGTTTTTGATCAAATAGTTTCAAGAATATGATGAATGGTATAAAAAGACAAGAAAGTTTCTTTAGTGTAATGTTTATAAATTGAGAAATAAACATGATGGAGAAAGATATTATCTTTGATATGTAGTTTATATTGAGGTCATTATAAGAAAAAATTATTTCTAGAACTTGTAGGAAAAAATAAGGTTTATTGAATATATTAGTGATCAAAAAATTATTTTATGATTAATTTTATTTTGAGTATGTTCATCATATATATAATAATGTTATAGTAATTATATAAATATGGTTTTTAAAAAATGAAAAACTCAATATCAAGAATTAACACAATGAATCTGGTGAGGCCGTGGGGCTTGGACCCTCAATTGAAGGGTAATAAGGGTTCAGTTCCCATCATTATCCTACATAATGTTCTAGATATAATTAAATGGTTTTTACATAAATTATTTAATTCGTATATATTAATTAATTTTTTGGAAAAATATTTTAGGATTATGTGTTATTAAATTTTTATGATTTTGGGATGATTCATGTTAAATGAAATTATTTTTCATTATTATCTAGTATATATATACCTGAGTTCTATCATGTGATTTGACATAAAATATTATATAGGAAAAAAATAAGTTATTTAATGTTGAGTTTATTTTGGATGTTTGGTCATCATGTCATAGAATTATTTAATTTGAACTTTTTTTGTATTAATATGGTGTTCTATTAATTTTTGGAATTATCTTTCATTATCCTAACATTTTTGTGGTGTGGATATGTTTTAAATACATGAGGAATATCTTGATAATATTCTCTGGAGTCGTATGAGTTGTTATATGTAAATTATACTATTTATAGATAAAATTACTTCTTGAATACACATTATTTGGAGAAATAAATGAAATTATGTTAAAGAATTTTAAATGATTACATTGTACATGCATGTAAGTATATATTGTTATTTATTTATTCTAAATGGTAAAAGGATCCCTCAACTATAGTAAATTTAACTTTCATTAAAAATGATTTTTTTCTATAAATAGATGTTCTACATTGAAAAAAGGTATAATGGAATATAATAAATGGATATTATTTTCAAATTATTATTTTAGTTTCCAATAATTTTATCCTATGTACAGTTTTATTTATGTGATGACCATCATGTTTATCTTTTTCTCTTTTTATATGACTATTTTATTTACCATTTTGATGAAGTTGTTTTTCCGAAAAGGAATTTTTAAAGATGAAACTATTGATTAAGAAGAAAAAGTTCAAATATTCAGTATGGATTTATTTATTTGTGAATATTTAAACACAATGATATTTTAAAATAACTCACAGTTTTACAGTGTATTCCATACACAACTGTGAGTTTAAACAACCCATTATATAATATTAAAATATTATTCTTTAAATGTTTTTAATATAAACTAGAAGTAAATATTCTATTTATATATAGAGTTAACCAAATTTTGAAATATAAATATATAAATGTTCTAATAAATAATATATTATTTACAAATTCTTAATAAATTAGAACTCAACATTTATTAATATGAATAATTATATAAAAGTATGCTTCCTTGAAAAAAATTATTTTTATTGGTTAGAAAATATTATAATTATATTTTGAAACAATATAAATTTATTTAATAAAACAAATATATTTTTGAAAATATAAAATAATTATTAACACAGGGTATATTTTTTGTATTTTTCAAAAAATATCTATCTTTTAGTGAATAGTGAACAATAACTATTTTTAGCATAAATGAAATTTATTTTAATAAATTAAGTAAATTTAAAATTATGGATATAAATTTAATTTGATTTCAATGATAAATAATTGTTATTTATTTATATTTCATAAAATAATTACATTTAAAATGTCGTTATACAGTATTTATATATGTGTTTATTTTTATTCTTTACAACACATTGATATTAAAACTTTTTTAAAGTGAATAATATTTATCCAATTTAACAAATTAAAATAACCCCTAATAAGGATTTTATAATGAAAATTTTCAATTATATTTATCTATATATAAAAATATATTCATTTTATTATGGTATACTATCAGATATTTATTAAAAGATCATCTTGTTCTGGAAAAATACATTTCATGAAAATCCATTTTTCGACAAATCTACAGGTATAATTTTAAATTACATTCCATAAACTCTACTAGTTTAATTGGATTAAATTTAATCTATATTTTTTAAAATTAATAATTTAGATTATATAATAAGTTTAGGTTAATTTTTGTTTGTAATGAACAATAAAAACTGTAAACAAATGTTACCAAGGTGAAAAAATTAAAATATAAAAAGTGTGTAACCTTGGAGGTAGAGAAAAAAACGTTAAAAAATTATTATTTTTAGTGGTAGAGGAGTTTATATTATTTATATCTTTTATTATACTTTAGTTGTTAATTTTTGATGCACTTATCTTGACAATGCCTTTTTATTATTGAATATTTTTTTGGTATTATAAGAATTCCACTCCTCCTCCCTTATAAATTGGAACCACATCTCCTCTACATTCTAAAAATCCAAAAAAAAAACATAAGACAATAAATAACAAAAATATTATTAATTATATAACAAAAACATATAAGTGTTTTTTTTATTTGAAACAAAATATAGAAGTGATAGATTTATTATCTAAAAGAGGTGTTCTGAAGAAGAGGTTTCATTATTAAAATTTTGTCATTATATTATTTCATCTTTATCCTCCTTCAAATGACATTCAAACATGATGATAAAATAACTACATTATCTCAAATATTGATTGATTTTAATGTTTTTTTTGAATACCCGAAATCAATCACCACTTCTAATTAATGTGAAATAAAATCTTCAGTCATGTGTACGATTGATTACAACATCAAGAATAGATGTAATTAATCTTCCATGATGGCCTATCAAAAATTTCAATGAGGATTTATGTAACACCCCAATATTCCACGGTATGCTTCTCTTTGAATAATACAGTTGCGCGTGTTGTACGCAACTTCGAGTTCTAACACACACCACAACCAATTGAACTAGCCGTTATGAATAGTAATACCTACTTTTTGAAATTTTATAAATTTTATCTCTCAAAATGGACTTCTGTTTTGAATTTGGAATATTTAATTTATCTTAGTGTGAAATTTTGGTACTTTTCGGATAACTTTTATAATTTGATAAATAGTGAAAATTACTAAATATTAATTAAAAACAACTTTTTTTAATCAAAATAATTAATAGTGATGAAATATTAATTTGAGTGGTTTTAAAGTATATTTAGAATATATTTTTACTATTTAATACAATTTTAGTCATTGGACATAATTTCACAATTAAACCGGACATAAACAAGTGTCAATCTTTTGATAGTTTTTATATTTTAAAAACACGCTTTTTGTTTTGACAGCGGGAATTAATTTTAAATTAATTTCTGCCACTTCTGTGTTTTGAATTAGGAAAAATGGATCCCATATTTGGAATCAAGATTTCCAAATTGTGAAAATAGGTATCTTTTATTTTTAGACATTTTAAATAATTATTTCGGTAAATATTTTATTTACCATGGTTAAAGGGTAAATCCGGTAAATAAGGGTAAAACAAATAATATTATAATAATAGTAAATTAACCTAAAACGTGTCCTAACCTTATTGGTGGATAAATGTCCGACCATGAGAATCTTTGGGTCGATTTTGGGACCCCATGGAGCCACTTGTAGGTGATAGGGACACTTTATGTTAATTAAGTTAAAGTAAATACAAAAAGGACATAAGCTTATATCTTTTAGAAAAACAATTTTTAAATAGGGTTATATATGTTATATTTTCTAATATAAATATTCTTTATAAATCTAAAAATATTTCCTACATAATGGTATATTATTTATAATTTTTAGAAATTGAAAAAGTAAAAATATATATGACACAATAATGATGGAGTATTTTCCTTATTAATGAAAGAATCAAATAATTGGTATTATAAATGTTAAAATAAATATAATTTGAAAGTTTTTATGACACACGAATTTTATTGGTTAATATGAAATTTTTAGATTTCTTAAATTAATTTTTTTCTAATTAATAAAGTTGTTAATACTTTAACAAAAATCAATTATTGAGTAGTGTCAAAATTGACATAAATGAGTTTTTAAAACAAATATTATATTATTAATTTATATTCTATAACTAAAAATATAAGGTTCTGCCATAGGACTTATATCAATATTGGTGTATCATTAATGGTCCATTTTTGTGTCGCTTGGAGGTATATAGTATGTTTATTAGCTATATAATATAAAAAAAAATACAAAGTGACATGGTAAGTGTCAAACTAATTAACTAAGAGTTAAAACTAAAAGATATGGTTAATATAATGACCCAGACCTGTCTAAAATATATTGGATGAAAGGATTTCGACCCATCCCCATCTTATAATTTGAATAATCCACTTTTGATCCATTAGAAACCGAATATGATTTTATTATAAAATATTACATTAAGTTTTTCCTAAAGAGCCCCTCGCCCATCTTATAAAAGGGCACTCCCCATTCTCATTAATTCACACCTTGAAAGCCATTTTTATCATCCAAACACTTCCCAAATATCCTCCCAAATTCCCTCACTTCATCCTAGAGACCTTATTTAGATCAGAAAGCAATCCTATGGAGTCCTTTAGATCAAATCAAAAGGAATAACCCGAAGAAGAGGTAACGTCTTCACCACCCTCTTTAAAGTTCCTTTCTTCATCAAATTCTTCTTTCCTTGTTATTTCCATTCTAAAATAATAAATCCATTATTTTCTATATACTGTGATGTTATTATAATTATGGAACAATCAAATTCATTATTCTACCCATCCCTTGAATGACATGTCAGCACACATGCGTACGTATGACATACCGTCTCCACGTTGTGGTGTAATTGTTATTCAATATATTATTATTTAGATGGGTATAATAATGATGTATAATTCATGTAAATAATAAATATAACATGATAATGTTTCTTTATATATGATATATCATCCAATTATATATTATTTTCATATCAAAATAATGATACTGTCGCTCGTGCATACGTACGGATTACCTTCTCCACGAACGTGACGAGATTCAATCCCCATCGTATCCATTCAAGACTAAATTTTATTGGATGATTACAAATAATATTTAAAGACAAGATATCATTATGTATATGAATAAGATAAAACATATCCATAACTAATGTGTCTTACGTAACAAAACATATAAAAGAAAATGAGTAAGTTAACACCCAAAACAACGATAATACTAAGATATTATTAACAAAGAAATATTAAAAGATCATATATGATATCATATTATTGTTTATGATTCTTGTATAATTTAATAACAATTATTTCACCCTTATACAGGAGGTTAGAAAACCCTCATCCAAGGAAAAGTACAAGGTAAGGTTTTATTTCACAATCTCTTCATTATCCGAGGTTGTTTATATTTAATTATCTACTCAGACCTCTTTATCCTCTACTTCCATGTTTCTTAAAAATGTATTTCAAAACATTCTTACTATTTTAATGAATATGGTTTAAAGTCATTTATACCGTTGATTGACTTTTTAAAGATGTTTATAAAGGAATCTTTTTGTCTTTTTCCAAACAAGGTCCTTTTTAACTTTTTCAATAGAATTAAGGTAAGAATGTTTATTTTTAACTTATACGAAGGGTGCAATTATTTTCCACCATTTTACACCTTTTAAGATTACATTACAAGCTTATACGAATATTTTCAAAATAAATTTTTTATTTTTAATTATGTGACTTTGAAATGATTTAATAAAAGAGATATTTCTCTCAAATAGTTTTGATTTTCATCTATGTCAACATCCTTTGATGGAGTTTAAGTTTATTTGAAGTTGATTTATTATGATACAAAACATCCATATTTTATTGAATGTTTTGTGAAATGATTGATTTTGGATGTGTTATTTTTATACCATTCATGGTTTATATAGAAAGTATTGAAATTTCATATTCTATTTTTAATATGAATGTTTATGTATTGTTTAAACCTGTTTATATAAGGAATGCATTGGACTTAATAAGTGATTGGTGGAGATCGCTATAGCTCCTAGATGCATCAGTAGGTCTCATGAGACAAACTAGTGTCTTGGCACGAGGCCTTGAAAAAATCTTATTTCTAGTCTTGGAACGAGGCCTTGGCTACGTGGTTATGATATTCTGGCATTATGTATTCTGTCATTATGAAAGTAGTTATTGATATTGCATGTGATTATTCGACTAGTAAAATATCCATGTGAATAAGTTAATGGAATTATTTCATTTTATCTTTCCCATATTATGCTGAAGTTAAAGTTTTAAAGTATTTTTTTATTTATACATTTCCTTAAATATTTATGTCTATTTATGAAAGTTTTCGCTATATTGTTATCCATACTGACCATCTGAGCTCACCACTTTAAATGTTTTATTTTTTCCACGATGTGAATAAGTAATTTATGAATGACCTGTAGGGATTATATGTGGGGATATGAGTGTGGACTATGGAGACTATGTTGTTGTAGTTTTCATTTTTATGATGTAATGTAAGTCTTATAAATATATCTAGTGTTTCCAAGGCTACTAAACTAATCGATCTTTCGAGATTTGATCTTTCTTGTGATCATGCAAATGTTATGTAACAATGCACCGACTCTGGGTAACAGGGGTCGGGGAGTTATAATTTATTTAATATATATATATATATAAATTATTAATTTAATATATATAATTTTTAAAAATTAATATATCATGTACCATCTTACCTTACCATCCATTTAAAAATGATAACATCATTCTTAAGTATAGTGGACTATTGCCTCATAATGTGATCTAATTTTTTTATTATCACATTAAATAGATGTAATAGTTATTTTATTGTAATGAAATAATAATTTAGTTATGATATATTTATCATTATTTAATTATATAATATTTTTTACCTTATTTCCAAAATTATTTTTGAGAATGGAAATGTTAAACATGTATACTAATGACCAACCATCTCCATGATGGTAAAAAAATTAATTTTTCACAACCATATTTCATTAATGTGTACAATGTATAATTGATTTATATAAAATGATAGTTATTTAGTTATTATAATTCTGTCTATGTTGGAGTAATGAACCCTTTGACCATAGTAAACACACCCATTCCTTTTTGAAATTTTGAACCATTCATTCTCAAAACACCTCATGTGGAAATAATTGAAAAAGAAATTTAATATTTCATTAATATAAATAAAGTAAATATTTTAATTATAGTAGTATTAAAAAATAAAATGTTCATTTTGAAACACAAAATTTATTTAAATTTATTATAAAATAGATTAAAAAATATATAAAAATGTCTACACATGAGGTACGAGTCAACCTCAAAATGTCATTATTCAAGACACATGCTCTATTATGAACCAAATATATTTTAAATAGTGAATATACTAACCATTTAAATACTATATCAGGAATCCTCAATAATTAATTATATTTTATATTAAATAATATTTACATAATTAATGGGGATAATTATTCAGAAGTTACCAAAGTAGTAAGGGTTTATGGTTCAATATCATTTTAATCAAGATTATTTTTGGATGAATTACCATTATAGGAACCTATATTTTCATTTTCTAGTAAAACAATTTGAATATATTTTCCTTTGGATATTCTAGAAATTTAAATATTTATTTACTATTTTCATCTATTTTTTGCTTCAAATTGTTGACTTCATTACTCTTTTTAGGGAAAAATATTTTTTCCTCCTTATGCATGTTTATAAAAAAATCATTAATTCTTCTAACATTCAAGAAACAAAATTTTCAAATACCTTTTTACCTATATTTTTATCTGTATAAAATTGTTTGAATGTAATATTCTGTTCATTTTCAATAATAATAACTTTTTTTACCTTTTTTTCTATAGTGTGAATAAAATTTTTATGTTAGAATATACCGTATGTATCGAATTACCCATTATCATGATGACTTAAATCATTGATGAATAATTTATAATATTAAATCGTTTTTTTAATGAAATTATTTCTATAATATTTTGGTAATTTATAGTTTTTGAAGTAGTTACTACAATGCGAAAAGGGTAATAATCTCAAGAAGCATTCCATGTAATATTTTAAAGGTATATTAATAAAAAATAAAAACCTTTTCAGTTATTTACTAATTCTAAATAATTTATATATTCGTATCATATATAGAGGAATATTTTTCCCTTACATTTGATAAGTAATAAATTCCTTATGTTCATAACTACAATTTTTTTCATTTTGAAATTTATTTTTATTACGGTATGAGACAAGATTATTAAAACCATTTTCATTCAATGGGTAAGTTTTATGTAGTTCCATTTTAATTATTTTGTTTTTTGTGCCACCCAAAAATGATGAACATGTTTTGATGTGTGTGCCAAAAAAGTGTTGGGTGAACCAAATATATCCTCTATTATGGGTGAACCAAGACATATATCTAATTTATTTGGTAATGTTATTAGTCTAATGATTCCTCATATATGGGATTATGGCATAAACCTCATTCTTTATGGGAATTTTTACACCCTTTGACATCATCAATGGAGTTAGACATAACTCTTGTTTATGTTAGGTTTAGGTATTATTTAAAATTTCCCATGATACCATGATCTTATTATACCATGTTATTTATGTTATTATTCCATGTAAATATTCAAGATCCTTATATTTTATGGAATCATGTTACACTTTAGACTTGCATATTAGTTTTTCTTAAATTGTGTATTTCTATACTGTGTTTCTTATCTCTTCCTTTTTCATGTGTATTACCTAGGATATTGCAGGAAGTTCTAGGAGATCTAAAGAATTTATGATCTCATTACTGATAATGAAATTAACATTTTTTGTTTTATCCACACATTAATGTATAATGATCCTACTCTTCCAAATATGTTATGCCTCAGAATATTTGGGTTAAAATGAGTGCATGTTTATATTAAAAATCTTGTAATAATATGTGTAGAATTTTTGGGTTGATATAGTATTTCATTGAACAAAAAACAACCCATATTATTATAATATTGAATTATGTAATTTCCAGGAAATCAAAAACATTGATAATTCAATGGATTTTTTATTGTTAAAAATACACATTTTTAAAAAATGGTCTTTATGTTTAATGTGGGATAATATTAAAATATATTTTTATATAACCATAATTATTTAGTATAATTTTTTTATATATTTTAAATTATAGTTTACATTTTATGGAATAATTTTATTTTTGGTTAATATAAGAAAAAATTAGTTACCATGTATAGAAGTGTAGTTACCAAGATAAATGTAAATTTAAGAAATGGGTGTTAAACCAAGTGTTTAAAAGATAAAACATGATTTAAAAAGACTATAAATGAGATTTTTTTTTGTTTTTGTAAACAAAAAATAACTATTATCTATTATTTTCACTTTGTAAACCACTATAAATGTGAAACATGTGTTCCTTTTATACAATGATGCTATATTTACAAAATGACATTCCCTTAACATATATAATTGATCATCCACAATAACTTCAAATACACACTAAAAATATATTTTCCTCGAAATATATACCCATTTAATTTTTTGTAGTCTAATTCGACTTCCTTGAGTGTCTAGACACATGATGTTGTCTAAATTCCTTTATTTCTAAGAAGCACTTCAAGAGAATGTTCCGATTCACAATGTTTATAAAAATAACTATTTAACCATTTTCATTATCTATAATTATACTATAAAAATATCATACCCATAACAATATGAATAAATTAATATTTTTTATTTATTTATATTTTTTACATTTTTAGATTAATACTTTCATAGAATTTTCTCTTTTTCCATAGAAACGAATGAAAACATCATCTTGCATATCTGTGAACTACCACTTCCATGAAAGAAGGGTTTGATTTTTCATCCCCAATTTATATATATATGGTTAATATTTTTATAAAATTAAATAATATTTTACTTATTTCATGATTAAATTTTTGGAAAATAAAAATAATTTTCTTCCCTTATACCGTTGAATAGAAAATGAAAACATCATCTTTGTGTGTGTGCAGACTAACCGTTCTAAGAAGTTTTTTTACATACCTATATTATTTTTTATAAATATTTCAAAATATTAATCAAAACAATAAAGATATAAATAATTTCATTATTATTCTTTAATATTAAAATAATCATGAAATAACTTATTTTATAACCCAACCAAAGCATCGCTTATGAAATTTTCTTCTTTATGTCAATTTAACCCCGTATATGAACAATGTAAAAAAATATCTTAGTTCAATATCAAATAATGGATACAATTTTTATTTGGAAATTATGATAAAATAATGTTCAAATTAATTTTATATTAATATTATATAAATGTTTAATTTATTTTTAATATACCACCATTTGTTTATCAATAATTTCTGAAACATGATCATCTCTAATTCTTCCATCATGAATCATAACTAATATTCCAAAAGATTGAAATTGGAATACTATAAAGTATTATAAAAAACATATTCTAGTACCTTGTTTTTTTTATTTTTCAACCAATAGTGAGGGAATGAGGATTGATATAGAAAATACAAAATATGTGAAAAACAACTAGGATTACTAATACCTGATGTTAAAAAACTATAATAGACTTATATATTTTTAATTTTATTATTATATTAAATCTTTATAAAAGGTATTATATATGAATAAGGTTCTGGAATGAGTGATTAGAATAGTTTTTTATTATAAAGAATTTTATATAGAATTTAAGGGAGTGATGAATTATGGTAAGGGATTTTATTATCTCAATTATTGTTCCATAAGAATTCATACATACCCCCACTTTTTTTCTCCTTCATTATTTATATAATAATAATTTATTCATTGTTATCATATTTTTAATGAGTATAAATAGTATATGAATCCATCCCATGTACTATATTAAATGGGGATTTCAAATGGTTTCTAATGTCATAATTGTTTAAATCCTATATCATTTTCAAATTAGGATTGTTTTTAATGAATTATAATTTTAGAAAATACTGTTTGAAATTTATTTTTTATACCCCATCCATTTTCTTCACCTCTATATATTAATAATTTGTTACATGTTCTCTCAATATTCAAGTTCTGTTGATAAAAAATTTACTCGAATTTTGGTTTTTGTTTAAATATAACCCCAAGTCATCTTTTTTTGGATATGAACTATCATACACTATGTCCATATTCATTTTATAGACTTACTTATTCAAAATTAATGTATTGTTTGATGAATTTTTATAATAATATAGATTCTGTAAAATTATTTTAAAATAATATTTTAGCATTATTCGACATGTATCATTCTAAAAAAAATACTTTTTAATATTTTCCATGTAAATTCATTGCTTTACCCCTATAAGAAATCATCATTATAAATAAAACTTTTTATGTTATATTATGGTTCAACAAATTATTTTTATGTTTTATTTTTTTTCCCAAAAAGGAATCAATTATTTATTTTTCAAAATTAATATTTTTTTGAATATATAATTCATGATTTTAAAAACGATTTTATTTTTTTGTGTTTTATGAAATAAATATTTAGTACATTATGTATTTACAATTTTTTTTGAAAGAATATTTATTTTATTATATTTTTCTTATAAAAAAACCATATTGTTTTTGAATGGTATGTTAAAAATAATTTTATTAAACACAAAGTATTTCATTTTAAACAAAACACATTTAGTGATCTCAAAAATTTGAAAAGGTTATATTTCTTATTATATTTTACTGTGATATATATAGTAATCTGAAAATGATATCTCTCATATATTTTGACATCATTTTATATTTTCTATGTTACACATGGGATATGATCTATTGAAACCATCCATGTTATTTTTCTTGATTACTTATTAAATGTTATAAGATTAATTTTATTCAATTTCAAAAACCTTTTATAATTTTTAGATTTCTTCTCAAATATGTTTTTATGATACAATAATCATTTATTCTACATATTATTTTGAAGATATTGTTTTTTCAATTTTTTCTGGTATGAAGATTCTTTCCTGTCGTTTAATTAATCTATGATGAAATGAGGAATATTTTTAAAATATTTTGGATCAATTATGTATAGTTTTCATTATTTAATGGGTGGTCAATAAAATATAGATCCGTTCATTGAATTTGTTACAATTTGAAATATTAGGTTCTCAAAAAAGGGTTTAAGGGTAGTTACTCAAGCCCAATAGGGTGCACAGATTGTTATCCAAACACAAATATAGAAGATATGATGTTAACCCAAGACTAAGAGGGTACATGGGTTGTCTTTCCATTACTAAGACTGTACACGAGTTATTATCCTAATATCATGAGGGTATATGGGTTTTCATCCAAATACCACTATGTTTTTTGAATCATATAGGAATGCACAAAGTACTATGTTATTCAAAATGGGTAGTGATGCCTCCTCTATGATTTTATGATTTATACACTACGGTTGTTCCATATTCATATGCATGTTATTATAATGATATTTTCATCGAGTATATCATATGTTATTCTCATATCATTATCCCTAAATTTATGATTTATGATTCATGTTTAATTGGGAATATTTTTTTATTTTTTATTCATGAACCATGTCAATGGTCTCATACCAACAAAAATTTATTATTATCACATTTGATCAATAGTTTATATATATAATTTATACGCTAACGGAGAATCTAATATCACCAAATTTTTGTGCTTCCATTCACTCGGTTATGAAGATGATTATACTCTTTGAGATGATTAAAAGGGGATCTACATTGTTCTAACTATGAAAAAATGTAAATAACAAGATATTGTTTTTGTTAATCTCTAATGAAAATATAACTTTTGATCATATGGGTGGTGGTATTTTATTTGAGTTGTAATATTTAAATTATATAAACAATGTAAATCATATTCTAGTTTATCTAGAACTGTAATATATTTTATCAAAGTTTATTAATAATCAATTATCTTTAGCTTTGGTTCCCATATTGCAGGTCTAAGTAACCTCAATTTAAAATTAGAAAACATCCATCTTATTGATCATAGGGAATAATATTTTTTTAATAATCATTAATGGATGAGAGTTGGATTTAATTTGTGAATAAATATATTTACTAAATCTAGAACATTAATACATTAGAGGTCATTTAACGGCTAACAAATAGGATCATCTTTGGAAATAGATTTTTTTTCAATAACAAAATTTGTAAATTTTGAATTGTGATTTAAAAGAAAGAATGAATGGTTGGTATTGGGTATTGCTATAATGAGTAAATAAATGTGGGGAAAAAATTACTCGTGGAACTTTTGGAGATAATTCGATTATTATATTCCATATCCCTGAAAGGTATATTCATGTTATACTAGATGAAATTCAAGTTATTAGTTCTAAAAAGATCATAGTAATATGTAATGGACATCAAAAAACCTGATAGTATCTATATAAAATAATATTAACCATTTTTTATATGCTAATTAAGGCTCCTTCTATGTTAAAGAAACAACCAAGATCACATTATTCAATACTGTATTGTATTTTGAGAAGATTAGTTTATAATGGTTTGGATTTGAGTATAATATCTATATAAATAATGAGAGTCGTAAAAATATAACGGTGAAATTGTATATTGATGTCATAATATTTTGTGGATCAGATGAAGATCAGTTAAATAAATTGAAAAATTCATGATGTGTATAATTTAAATTCAAATTATTTGGTAATCAATGTTTTCTATAGTTTAGGTATCAAATTGAAGGAATGAAACTTACATCTCTCAATATAATTGTATTATGTGTGTTATAAAAAATATTGGAAGAGATTATTTCATTGTGATGAAGAAACTAGTTTTAACCTTGATGATTTTGTCAAAGATGATGTCGAAAATAGGTCAATGTCACAGAGTACTAGAGGATTGTTTAATACTTTTTTATCGTAATAAGGATATGAACTAATATTTATTCACTTACGTCAGGAATAAAATTATTAATTTAATCCCAAAAAATTAACATTAATTCAGTAGAAATAACACTAAAATATATAAATGACATAGTGGATTTCAATTTTCTATATAAAGATACCTCTCAAAAAAATTATTTGGATATATAAAATTGAATTGGGATGGTTTTATGTATCGAAGCAATTCTATATTAGGTAAGGAATTTTATCTTGGAAGAATATTCATTTCATAGCATACAAAGAAACATGAATTTATTTTACTAAGAACAATAGAAGATTAATATCTTGTTTCTACACATGAAATAATTCTATTACATTAGAGGATATTTTAATGACTGCATTTTTATAGAATTGGTTAATTAATAATACATTAAAAATTTATACATATAAAATGTGGAAACATTTCTTCATTATCCATTTCCCCATAATATATAACTCTTGAAGTAAAACATGATTTATTTTCCTGAAAAATATTTAAGGCATTAAACATGATATCCCCCTTCCCCTTATACATACATCAATTCTATGATGTCTTAAAATAATGTATGTTAAAAAAATATGTAACATAAATAAAAATAACACGATCATAGTCTAATGATAAACAATAAAATCTATGTAATGCTGAAATTTATCTAGAAGTTCTTTTGAGAAAAATTCATTAAATAATTTACACATTAATTCACACAAACATATTCATGAAAAAATATCATGTAAACTTGTATCTTTTCTGATACAAATCAAACATGTGACTTAGGAAATAATCCTTAATATAAATCATACAAATGGAATAATTGATATGTTAAATGTAATGTTCAAGACCTGGATACCACTTAACAGTTC
Source organism: Viscum album (assembly GCA_963277665.1). Taxonomy (NCBI): domain Eukaryota; kingdom Viridiplantae; phylum Streptophyta; class Magnoliopsida; order Santalales; family Viscaceae; genus Viscum; species Viscum album. The sequence goes on from OY728160.1 coordinate 1,809,454,390, forward strand.
CCTGAGATTGGTTGGCCATATGGCCTCAAGCGTATCTCCCTAAACTCCAGAGGTTCTTGATTAGAATCAAGGTCCTAGGAGAGTCATTGGGGAGACTATTCCCTCATTACCATAGTATATCACATCAGATATAAATCACATTAAATAGAAAAATCAGATAAAAAAGCACACTTGAAAGTAAACAAGATCAGAATATATAAAAAAACAGAAATGTCACATATAAAATGATGTATATTAAACATTTATCTAGAAAATATACAAAATCTGTACAAGGAAATAAAGTATGGAATATGTCTACATAAATAGAAAAAGGCAAAAAAGTATCTTATTTTCCTTGCAAGCTTAGCTTGGTCCCATGATCCCTTACTCTAATGTCACAATCAACAACATGTGTTAAGGAATTTTCTCTTATCAACTCCTACACCCATATAATCTGTTGGGGTCCCCAAGGAGGCCCAAATAAGTTATGAGAAAAAATCCCAGTAGGTAACCACCAAGATATATATATAGTTCTATTAACCACGACACGATATGTTAAACTAGTTTAAGTAAGCATTAATGTAAGTGAAAATGCCCAAGGCGTACTACTACTGTAAGCATGTAATACGAAATAGCCACTCAAGTCTCTCTATAAGAAGTGTCACTTCATAACAAGGAATATACAAGGTATATAAACAATAAACATGGCCTTTTTCTATATCCATCCATATCCTGTCCACATTAACTTTCTATATAATGAAACCACATGAAACCCCACAACCTAGAATTATAACCCATAATGTCATACATCCCATGACTGAGAAGTATAATTAAGTGCATAGTATGAAGGTCTCGATCCATGGTTTCTAATACCAAGGAATCATTTTATGTTCCTAGTAGAATCTCGATGGAAAATCAGTACAGGCATTGTTTAGAGTCCTAGGTGCATGTGTTCCAACATGTCCTATGCGAGTCCAAGCAAGCCGGATCCAAGGGTAGTAAGGCTTGAGGAATCCCATGGAATCACGATCTAAGAAGCATCAATACTATTTTTTTCCACTACCAGGTTGCATATCCATGGAGATCTGTCCATGTAATTTATACAACCAAACATCCATTTCATACCACTTAATAATTTAATTCCATATGAGCCTACCCACTAATATAATCAATTATATTCAAGTAAAAAATTTAGTATACCCACTCATTTAATCAATTACATCCCATGAGTATACCTACTCATGCATTCCATTTCTGTTTAATCAATTCACAATGGTATACCCACCATTTTATCACTATTTAAAATTAATCACATCACATTAGTATACCCACCCATTAATCACAATTCACTAATAGTCAAACGTTTTGGGTATACCAACCCATTCATCATCAATTTCAATTTAACATATCATAGTGGTATACCCACCCATTTAACATCATTCACTGTTAAGCATATCTCATGGGTATACCCACCTATTCAATTAATTCCAATTAATCTATTGATCAAATCTAGCATGGAATAACACATTAGCATAGGGAAAGGAGTTAGTGCATCTCATAATAAGTAATTCAATACCATTTAACATTAATCGACCTTCCATAAATTCAAAAAACTCAAGGAAACACGCCTTTGGTGGTTCATCAAAGGAAATAACCATGAAAAGGAATGAGGCACCCCATGGGTGGCCTCAGGTCGGGGAAACAACCCCCAACACATCACAAGGAACAAATGGGTAATCCCTAATAGCCTCAAATATATTAATTTCAATTAATAAATTAATTTCCTATGACAAACCAGAATGTTCTAAAGCCAACATAACAGTAGATAGATCTAAAAATAACTGAAATTTGAAATAATTTTATAGACCACCTATCTTATCTAGGTATTGGTGTTCTCATCCAGTATCATGTATTGATTCAACTCAATTTCGGAGAAATATGAATAAGGGACAAAGAAGATGAAATTATGATATATGAGCCTAAATCCAAATAGAAAATAGATAGTTAAGTAAATCTAAAAATGTATAAAAGGAAATCTATATCTTACTAATGAATATATGATGAGTCAAACCATTATTGAATTGGAGGTCAGATGAAGAGTATATTTGAAATTAGAGAATTTCCCCCTTTGAGATATTCAAAGGGGTCTCCTTGTCATGCTTTAGGATAAAAGGGTTAAAACATAGGTTAAAAATAATTTATGTAAATTTAATATTTTTAAATTTCTCAAAATTATAGGGCTACACATTTTAAAAACACAACTTGGAAAACTATGGGCCGATCATTAATAGTTTCTATTTACCAAGGGGAATGCACATGATTTACCCAAACAATTTCCAAATTGTGATGAAAATGTTATCTAAGCCTATTTTAAAGTCAGTGAAAAACTGTAGAAATTGACTCACAGTCATACATCCCATTCCACATGGTTTTCCCAATCATGTGGCCTATACCACCACTCTGTCCAGTCTCACACGATTTAGTCAAACCTTAAAGCCTGCTTCATATGGTTTTTAGTAACCGTGCGCCAGGATTAAAATACCACAAAACTAGTTTTTGGCTCTGAGAAATCCCTATACACCTCCAAAACACCCATGATCTAGTTGGGAACTCACATAAGGTCATAGTTAAAAATTATAAATGAAAAAAGGGACTCATACTTCATATAAAAATAATGGTTCTTACAATCTTCCACCTTTATAGTATATTATCCACAAATTTCTCTCTATAGGCTAGCAACAATTTGTTTGAGAACAACAATAACCATTAAGAACATATTTTTACCTTTTTTCTCAAATGTATTTTATTGTAAATGGTTTTTCTTACAAAACACCCATACTAGAGGAACCGAGCAACCTCTAAGAATGTTATTGATCCAATCCACAATAGGAATAATATGCACATAAAATTATGCATCAACTAGAATTTAACCTCATTAAGATGAAAAAAATGAGATGGGTCCAAATGATAACAGTGAAACTGAGATAAATGGAATAAATCATGCATGGATTAGTATCTTTGAGGTAACTTCAATAGATATTCTACCGACCCAACTCCCTCCAAAATCCTAAATGGCTTGACATATCACTATGAAAGCATACCATGTATCCCGATTCTCTTGTGTCCCCACCTATGTGAAATACATAATAAAATATTTCTATGTCCTTAAACTCTTAATTTTTTATGTAGTGATCTATGTTTGATTTTTATTGAGATTGTGCATTAGCCATCCATTTCTAAATTAATTGTACCCATACAAATGTCATATACATGAGACGTGGTCCATGTAATACTTCCTAACCTACCTCTAACCATCACTTAGGTTATTATCCATGTATATTTTTATAAGTCCTTGTGAGGTTCCATATGTATATTTTCTTGATAACTTTTATTATTGGATAAATCAAAAAGGGGTTTATGATTCTACCAAGAGACCAAAAAATCTAAGATATATTCTCGCAACATGACCACTTGATAATTTAGCATATTATATAACTAGAACATAGTTTTAGGGTGGTATGTTGTTCTTAGAAGAACTTTCGTACCTAGCACCCTATGAAAACATAGATATAAATGAGACATATATAGGGAATCCAAATCATAAACGATAGTTCATGTGAACTAATGAGGATACTATCTCATAAATGTAAAACCTTCCCATCTCATCAACACAGAAGGTAACCTTGACCAGAAAGATATTAGAAACCTTAATTACCCAATAAACAATAACCCCCCCATCATTGTTACCTCGAGGACGCCTTGGTGATCCATTTATGAAATCTATCCAAAAATAATACCATTTACATTTTATAATATGTAACTAATGTAAAAACCTGATTAGTTGATTATGTATTGTCTTCACATGTAGATAGGTGGAACACCTCATAGAAAAACCATCTACCTCTCTTTTCATACATAGCTAAGAGTAATGACAACATAAGTCATGGTACATCATGGTGACATTGGGGTACACTAGCCATGATGAGGCTTAGAATTCACCCCATTAACTCCTCATGAATATCCACTAGAATCCAAATGTTTCCATGGATATATAGGATCTTATCCTCCCACATAGTCTAACCAGGAGGTGGATCCTCACCATCCACACTCTCCCATAGGAAAAGACTCTCTGAATCAGATAGATGCCTCATATTTACTATATATAGTATGGTATATGTCACAACTAAGTATGATAGATATGTCTTCCCCTAAAAATCATGCAACTCTAAGTGCATAACGGTGAAAAAATCCATATGTTTCTTCTATCCACTGGACTTCTGAAGAAACTGTATTTCAGTTGTCATATTTTGTGCACTGACCATTTCATTCCATTTAACAAGTGTGTATGTATGCTCAATGACAAAATACTATTGGTACTCCACCCACCTTTACTTCCTCATATTCAGATCACACTGTGTAAAAATAAATTTGAGGCTTTTGTGGTCTGTGTACACCAAAAACACACTTTATATAATGAAGCTCTCTAACAACGTAAATCACGAAAACCACATCCCACTTGAGGTCTTGCTTTAGGTTGATCCTCTGATGTTTCCTCATATTTTGAGACCCACACTCCATGACTCTATAACCCTGCTTCAGCACTACTTCCATCCAAATACATGGTCCCTTATAGTACACAGTGTATCTCTTTCCCTTGTCTAGAAGTATTAGGACTGTTGCTAATGTCAACCTACCTTTTAGCTTATGAATGTCTCTCTCGCATGAATGTATCCCTAAAAACCTCAAACTTTTCATTGTCAAGCTCGTCAACAACTATTCAAAACATGAGAAGTCCTATATGAAAAACCTATAGTAACCAGCTACCACCAAGAAACATAAAATATCTATAATTTTTTTGGGCAGTTCCTAGGAGACAATGACTCTCACCATCTTTAGGTCCACAGGTACTCTCGTATTTGAGATTATGTGACCTAGGATGTGAATTTGATCCATCTAATAGTTGAACTTGTGAGCTTAACATATAACTAATTCTATCTCAGTTCATTTGAAATGATCTCATGATGTTTATCATGGTCTTATCAATTTTGAGTATACACCAACATATCATCCACAAACACCACCACTAAAGAATCCTGGTATGGATTGAACACTAAGTTCATCAAGGCCATGAACACTACTGGCATGTTCATGAGACCAAAATATATAACCAGATACTATTATAGACCATACATTCTATGAAAGGCAATATGAGGAATGTATTCTGGTCGAACACATAACTAATAATATCCTTACGTAAAAAAATTTCAATAACACTTAGGCTCCTTGATTCAGATCAAACATTTCATCTATCCATGATAAGGGATATCAATTCTTAATCTTTATCTAGTTCAACATCTGATTATCCACACATAGAATAAGATTTCAATCCTCTTTTTTTACAAAATGAACTGGGGAACCCCAGTTATAGGTAATGGGTCAAATAAACCCTAGCACCTGAAAATCCTCTAGCTTCCACTTGATCTCAGGCAATTTCATTGTAACCATCCTCTAAAGAAGAAGGGATTCTGGTGAAGCTACTGGAATTGGATCAATGGAGAAATCTACCTCTCTCTTGGTTGGTAAACAAGAAAAGTCATCTGGGAACACATCTCTGATGAGATCAACCATTAGAAGAATGTATTCCCGACTCACTCCCTGATCATCATGATGTTAACTAGAATTTTGGGCTATCATTCAACCCAACCCATGATGCTCAGGTCTAGCTCGGCTCCCCATGACATCCGATTCACACTTTTTGAGTATACAATACAAAACTAATGATTTAAAGGTCACCATAACATAATACCTATCAACATAAGCTTGGTAATCTATTATCCAGTCCATCCTGATTATAACATAAAACCTTATCATCTTGAGGATGAACAATCTCCAGACGAAGTGAACCAAAAAACCTAAATGGGTAACTCCTTACAATGTTACATGTAATATCTCATATTTCCCATGTAATATTTTTATATATTATATGGATTCATTTCTAGACCAAGAGATAAGACAACATGTTATTTAGAAGCCCAGTGTTCCCGACAACAAATGTTTGAAAGATACTTAAATATTTGATAGCACCAACACATGGTTTTACTGAAAAGTTTAATAACTCATAAATGGGTTCCCATATTTGAAATCTTAGGGAACCATTGAATTTTTAATATTGTATTTTCCATAGGAATAAGAAAACATTGGATGTAAGTATCAGTTTCTTAAACAACATAGAGTGGGCATAAAACGAATAAAATAATTTCAAAATGATTTTTTTTAAATTTTTTTGTTGATGTCGTGACTTATTTAAATTAAAAGTATCATTATATTATAAATATAGGTTTATATTAAAAAACATAAAACATATGGAGGGTTTTTTGAAGAGATAATTCTTGTAGGGAAATAACATATCAGGATCAGATCATGGATCGTCACACCAATGGAGTTAGAGGATCTCCTCAACAGTGACAACACAACCATTCTTCATCAATGACTGATCCAAAATGTTGGTAAGGGATTTTTTTAGTACTGTTATATCACAATAATTATTTCTGTGATGAATATGTATAAGTAGAGGAATAGATTGATTCACGGATGATTCATATTGTGGGATTTATTTTATTTTGTTTTATAACCTAAAACCCCCATTCTTGATCATTGGAAATGAACATTTTGAAAATGATGACAATCCATCACCCTTGTGCCATTCTCCCAACATGATTTCATTCGTCATTGATTCAATCCCTCTAGCCCCAGATTAATGTTTACGATTGGTTTCAAATTCTATCAGACCCTCGAATTTGAGGCTAACTAATAACTAAGGCTTGATGAGTGTAGATCGAGACCCATGTAGCCGGGATCAGTGATCAATTCTATTTTCAAACATCGTAGGCGATGCGGTCTTATGTGGAAGGGACCACTGGTGTGAAACAACATCAAATGACGATGATTCATGGTAGCAGCCAATGTGTGGGTGGTGAGGCTGTATGCGTCCTAGAAGGGGCCATGTATGGTGTAGAAGATGCGGGGAAGCTGAAGGGGTCAGAGGATGTGGTACGACGGAGGCGGACACAGGATGCAGATCAAAACCACTAGGAGATCCAGGTGTAAGAAAGCCTAGGGGAGATGGCGGGCCACCCAAGGAAGTTATTTGGGTTGTTTCATGTCAGTGGTTTGGACCAGATGTGGTGGAACTGGTTCAGATCTCAGGACATTCGTGGGTGAAACCAGGTGTGGTTGACCCTGCGGTGTGGTCAACCATGTGGTTTGGTCAACCCTATAGTGTGGTTGATTGTATGGTGCTACCGAACACTAGGCAAAGCAGTAGGTGGAGTTTTCCTAGGTGTAACGACCACACAACCATTCCGTGAGTGGTTGACCATAGTAGTCGAACATAATGGAAGGTTAGGGATGACTGGTTGACTGACTGTGATAGTCAATCCATGGGGGTCAGTCCACGTGATACGTGTACCAACCACATAATTTGGTGGATTGTCCACGGAGGTAGGTGGAAAACCCAAAAAAACCGTTTTTATTATCTAGAATGTCTATGAGAAGCTTTGTTCAAATGGTCAAACACCTAATCAGAGCATCAAAACAATGTTTTGTGAGTGGAAATGTAACACTAACATTAAGATGGTTAACCGAAGTCTAATTTTGGGTACCAATTTTAGATTTTAGGCTCTCATTTTTCCTTGTTTTGAATAGTATAGGTTGAGTGTGTTCCCTCGGCCCTTTCATCTAGGGTACAATACAACATTACATCCACATAATTGTATTGTAATCCCCTATAGAATTAGTTTCACAAATAGAGTTATGGCGTACCTATAAAAGAATGGAGTACGATCCTCTATTATCCATTTTAGAGTTTTTGGAATATGAGTCACCTTCCTATGTAGGACGTTAATCCTCCATCATTTGGTCTGCATCATTAGGGCTTGTGGAATCATTGGTATATGATTCCCTATAGCGTGTGTTGATCTGGATTGGGTTATTTCTATCCACCAAATGTTTAAGTCATCCTCCTATGTGCATCATAGTTTTCATAGAGCAGTACGTTTTCTATAGGCTGGGGCAAAATGAGCTAGACATCTTCATTGAGTGTCTTTGATGATTTCATGGATCAAGGAGTGAGTTCTCCTAAAACAAGCATGATTTTAGTAGAATCAGGAGGGTTGAAGTTGGTTATGACCACCTATTGTCTTGGAGTCTCTCCTAAGTAATTCATGGGTCTTCATCTTCTTGTTACCACTATCCATTGTTACATCTTATGTTGAGCTGAATATTCATAGTGATTCGCGTTTAGTGTTTTAGAGGTTTCCTATTGAGTATAGACATACTCATCCTAAATGGGATTTTTTTACAAGTATCATGTCTTTTTTAGATGGTTACCCTTCTGATGGTGTCATAGGAGGACCAAGAGTAGGTGGAACATAATTAGAGCTTGGAATACTGGGGTGTTTATTGGAGAATACCTTTTATGTAGTCCTCAACCTTGGATCATGTTTGACTCTTTATAGTTTTAGTTTTACTTATGAAAAAACACTTTGTGGTGGGATTATATTTTTTCCATGCTTACTTTTACTTTAATTATTGTTGTACTCTAGTTGTGGGATCTTAGTTGTATGAATTATTTAATTAAGTTATTTTACATTTTAGAATTGTGTGTCTTATGGACGTGTGCATGTGTGCAAGTAATTTATGCTAATGACTCCAATTTTTAGTATATGACTACACGATTCTAATCACTAGCCACTGGCCTATCGATGGCGGGGGGGGGAGCTTCCACGTGGTCCCATGTGAGCTAGGTCATGAAAGAGTGGTATTAGATTGGGTTAGTCATACTGTAGGATTGGGAGTCTCTGAGATTGGTTTGGGGAAACAATTTTAAGTGTTTTGAGTTCATCTTTTAGGACAAGGACTACAGTGTTGGTTAGATTACCATCATATCCATACACCAAGACTATGAGAACCTTCTTTTCAACTTGGTACATGAAAGAACTAGTTAAAGGGAAAAAATTACATTAATCATAGAAGAATGGTTATTTCTTAAATGTTCTTCTTAAGTATTCTCCCCAAATATAATCTATTAACCATGGTACATCGTGTTTAATTTATATATGCTTTCATATAGATATATAGATAGGATTCCACCACGTGATCATGATGAAGATCTTTCTAGTGATATGACATTGGTACTGTGGCCTTTACCAGATGTAGAATCTCTAGGTAGTTTACCAGCTATACTGCCACCCATCGAGTAGTAGATACTACCAGAACAACTGACTAAGGATGCACAAAGGCTGAGAGCATTGAATGAGAATTATATGAAGTGAACTCCTGGGTTTTGGGGTGCGCCAAACCCCAAGAGAGAAAATGATTGGCCATAAGTAGTCACTCGTGCAATCTTCCTTGTGAGTATTCTTGGTGACCATATGTTAGTCCGTCAAAAAAATTGTACTTTAGTTTTCTATAGGGAGATGGTGGAGTTGGGTGACTCAGACACACAATGAGATAACTATTTCCTAGACATACTTTCGGAATCTCTTTCGAGAGGAGTTATATCCATCCACATTGTGATCATTACAGATACATGAGCTTCTGCATCTGTAATAGTGTAGTATGACCATCATAGAGTATTTAGTGATGTTTACTGGTCTTTCACACTACTAATTGGATATGGTATAAGACCATTTATTCATTCCTTGAACCATCGAGAAAGGATTACAATAGGACATTATGAAATTAGTGGTCTCCTTAAGCATTTCTACCCTTGCTAGGGTACTTGATTGATCCATATTAGAAAAATGATTTCTATAAGAGAAGACAGTATTGGTGGGGGGTAATTGTGCGAACGAAGTATATAAGAACATGATAATCGGTAGATGAAGACATTCATAGAGATACAAGTAGGCCATGAACATCAGGAGTGGATCCCAAGACTCTAAGTCAGCGGTCCAGGGCTCCCAGGACAACTCGAGTCAGCCAAGGGATAAACGCTGTATATCTTACAATGATCTGGCACATCTTCCATGAGATTGCCCGAATTATCGTACATATGATTAGGAGATGGATGAGGGACCATTGAGGCTTATATATTTATAGTAACATGATTTTCTGGAGGGGGTAGACATGGAAGATGGGTTGGTAGGGAAGCATGAGTGTAACACCCGAGACTTTTATGTTATATAAATCATCAAAGGAATCTTTTTCTATACAACACTTGCTTGGCTTTCTTTACACGCAATCGCGACCTTCCTCGATAGCTTGCGTCGTACGCAATACCGAGTTTCACTAAACAACATTATGCTATTAAAACTAGCCGTTATGAATAGTAATAACCACTTTTTGGAATTTTATAAATTTTATTTTTCAAAATGGACTTCATTTTTGGACTCAGAATATCGAAATTAGCCTAGGGTGAAATTTTGGTATTTTTCTGAAAACTTTCAATTTTTGATGAATAGTGAAACCACTAAGTGGTAGGTTAAAAACTGAATTTTGCATAAAACTTAATTTTAGCGCTTCTATGATTGGAATTTCGAAAATCCGAGAGACACAGTTAATATCAAGGACTAAAATGTGGTTCAATGAGATGAAAATAATTTTTTGGTGAATAGTAACTTTTTACTTTTTTTACCGCGGTTAATAGTAAATAGGGTAACTAAGGGTAAATATGATATTAATATTACCCTAACACATGTCCTAATTCTATTGGACAAGTGTAATTCGACCAAAAACAAACTTAGGAATAAAATATGACCATTTAGGCCCACTTGGATTAGATTAGGACATTTATTATTAATTTATTTAAAGAAGGGTTAAAATAGTTAAAATCAAAGTTTAATAAGTAAATAATTTTTAATATGGGGTTATACATAAGATAAATTCGATTGTAAATATTCATTAGAAAGCTAAAAAGATTTCCTACATGATGGTATTTTATTTGTAATTTTTAGACATCAAATAATATAATTTATTTATGACACAAAGATGATGCAGTAATTATCTTATTAATGAAATATTGACATAATTGATGTTATAAACACCAAAATAAATGTAATATGAGACTTTTTATGAATTAAACTAATTTTCTAGGTTACTATGATATATTAGTGTTGATTTAATCAACTTGGTTCGAACATATAATTCTGTTATGACTTTCAAACAAATCATATATCAAATAGTGTCAAAATTGACACAAAATAGTTTTTAAATCAAATATTATATTATTAATTGTTATTTTATTCCTAAAAATCTAAGGTTCGGCCAAATGACTTAGATAAGGATATATATATTAATAATAAACAATTTGGGGTTAGTTTGTCATGTTATAGTAAGTGTATTAACCATATAGTGAAAGAAAACAAAAAGACACGGTAAAAGTTAAATTAATTAACTTAGAGTTAAATCTAATTGATAAGGTTAAAATAAAACCCTAATCTTGTCTAAATCTTATTGGTTGATAGGATTTCGACCCTTCCCCACTTTAGCTTCGAAATAAGACCCTTTGGAACCATTATAAACCGATTTTGACTTTAATATAAAATAATATTTTGAGATATTCCTAAGGTGCCCCTCTCCTCCCTTATAAAAGGGCACCTCCTCCCCCTCCTCCTCACACCAAATTGAGCACTCAAGCTCGGCCAACCCCTGCCATTTTCTCCTCTAAACTTCTCTAGAATAATCCTAGAGGTCCTGGTCTTCTCCAAAGTCCAATCTTAGTTCCTTAAGTGGAGGATTCAAAGAAGCGTTCCAAAGAAGAGGTAATATCCATTACCGATCTTTTCAATTTCTTTCTTCTTCAACTTCTTCTTCTTTAGTTGTTTCATGATAAAGTAATAACATCAGTATTACTTACATACTGATATGTTATTATAAATATGAAACAACCCTAATTCACCTTCTATCCATCCTACGGAAAAATGAAATCACCGCGCGTGCGTACGTACGGAATACCGTCTCCACACCGTGGTGTAATCTATTTTCCACCATCACCTTACAAGGATGGGTATAATGGTGTAATGAGTAACTATATATGATTATTATGAAGTAATATTGATACTGAAATAATATATATATACTCCAATACAATTCCACGATCATAGGAATGATATCATCACTCGTGCGTACGTACGGAATACCGTCTCCACGATGTGATGCGACTCGTTCTACATGATCTTCATTTCGTAATGATTATATAAATGAATTGAATGAATGAATATGGTATATAATACACTAATACCATTCTGGAAATGAATTATCTATAACCTAAAGATAATAATAAGAATTTATTCGACAAAACACGCATAAGAACAAAAAGTTATAAAGACCCGAGTAACAAGTAACAATGAAATATTACTAACAAGAAGCTAATAATATGACCATATATGATATCATAAAAATATGTATGATTCTGGAATAAGTCAATAACAATATTTAAACCATTATACAGGAGCTTCGGACACGTACAAAGCTAATCGGACCTAAGGTAAGGGAAATATCACAATCTCATTTTTATCCGAGATTGTTTATTCGTAAGTAATTACTGGGGTGTATTTTATCATCCACATCCATGTTTCATCAATATGTAATATTATTTACATCCACCTACAATTTTTTATATCCATTTTTACCCTTTGGTGAGTTTTTAGAAAAAGAAATGAAAGGAATCTTTGTCGTTTTTCGTACGAGGTACTTTTTGACTTTTCCGACAAAAGTACGAGAAGAATGTTTTTTTAACTTATACGGCATGAATGGATTTCTAAAGCATTATTTCCAAGAAGTTTCCTTTACATGTTTTTAAGTTTATTTTAAATAAACTTCTTTTATTTTATAATTGTACGACATGTTAATAAAGGAAAAGTATTTTTGAAGAAGAAAGGATATTTTCCTCAAGAAATCAATTCAAGTGTTTTATCAAAATTATTTTCCATCTAAGATAATAAAGGGTTCTGTTTCTATCCATATTTTTACATTGATTTGACTATGTTGTGATGGAATTATGTTTATGAATTCCTTTATCTTATATGAATTGATTTATGATGTCATGATGTTTCAAGAATCCCATTTTTGTTACATGTGTTATGCGATGATGTATGTTTTATGATTATGTGGCACACATAAGAAAGGATTCATTATAAGATGGGTGGGACCTATATCTCCCTCCAATGCATTGGGTAATGATTTTATATCTCATTAGATAGACATGGCTGGAACGGAAGGTTATTTCGGTTCAGTGATACAGGACTGAAACGAGGAGTGAACTCGGTTCAGAAAGGGACTTTGTCCACTAAGATAGTCTTGGCAATGAGTCATGACTAACAAGAAATGATTTTCCATGATTATGTGTGCATGCCACAAAGTTTCAAGTTTTATGTTATGATTATGGGGATCTCATTTTCACTTCTATGATTTATTCCATGTTAAGATATTATGATCCCTTTTGCAGGTTTTGATTTTCAAAAAGATATGATATGATTTTTATTTCCTTTATTTGCCCTTGCTGAGCATTTGAGCTCACCCTTTTATGTTTTCTTTTCCCCAGGTCAGGAAGATGGATATTAAGTAGAATATGCTAAAAGGGACCCTAGATATGATGAAATAAATGGGAGACACTGTAGAAGATTTATGAACTAGTTGTTTATGTTTCCCAGTTTCTAAAGACACTATACCTATACAGTCCTTTGTAGTTTTATCATATGTTGTAATAAGTGTGCTTCAATTTTTGAAGTATTAAAAATGTATGTAAAGTATGGGTCGTTATAGTTGGTATCAGAGGAAAGGTATAGTCAACCTTTGGAAACTAGGATGTGAAATCCTTAGTAAGAACCCTAAGGATAAGTCTAAGCATAGTACACAATCTTAGTGTTTTAGAAATGGCCTTGAATAACCTAGGATAAGACCATAAGCATGAAAATTTTATTCTTGAATTATGTGGTTTCCTATTATAATTAGTGTTGCTCACACTATTCTTCTTGGTTTTAGTCAATGGCTGGAACCCGAAGGAACCGTGTTAATGCGGAATGCGATGGGCAATGCAATGATTGTCCCCCTGAGCAACCAAACGATATGGGAGCTGGAATGCAAAATCTTGTAGCCATGCTCACACAACATTCTCAAGCTATGAATCATGCAGGATTTCCAAACGAGCAAAGGAGGGAGCAACATTCTGTTGAATCCTTCATGAGGCAGCGTCCACCTTCTTTCAGCGGGTCTACTGATCCATTAGTTGCTGAACAATGGATTAGTACTACTGAAAAGATATTTTCAGTTCTTCAATGTTCTGAACATGATAAAGTCATCCTAGCAGTGTATCGTTTGGAAGGAGATGCTGATCAATGGTGGAATCTTGTTAAGAATACAAGGCAATGGGATGAAATTGAGTCTATGGAATGGGACGAGTTCAAGAACTTATTTTTCAATAAGTACTTCCCTCGTATTCTCCGAACAAAGATGGAGAAAGAGTTTCTTGAACTGAAGCAAAGGGATGATGAATCTGTTGGTACCTATGAAGCAAATTTTACAAGACATGCAAGGTACGCTTCTGGTATTATTATCCAACCTGAGAGTAAGATCGATCGATTCTTTAGTGGCTTAAAACCAAGTCTTCGAAGGGCGTTAGCCATAAGGGACTTCAATAGCTACGAGGAAATCGTTCGATGTGCTCTCAAAGTCGAGATGGAGATTGGAGTAACCCATCAGTCACATGGGTTTGATAAGAAGAGGAAGATGGAATTCAAAGGAAACTCTAAAGAACACACTGAAAAGAAGATGAACTTTCCATTATGCTCAAAGTGTGGAAAGAAACATGGAGGGAGTTGTCTTAAAGGGACAAGTAAATGTTTTAAATGTGGAAAGGAAGGTCATCGGGCATTTGAATGCCGTGATAATGGGAAGAAGATGTCTAATGACGCAAACAAAGGAAGGGATACACAGAATGAACCTACAACACTTCAATGTTTCAAGTGCAAGGAGATGGGGCATTATGCCAATCAATGCCCAAATCCAAGGGTTGATGATGATGGTCGACGTCAACAAAATCTTAAGGCTAAAGACAAAGGAAAGTCACATGCAATTTCTATCAGCGATGTGGAGTACGATAACGATGTGGTGAAAGGTACACTTACCATCCACTCTAAAGTAGCAAATGTTTTATTTGATTCTGGATCCACCAACTCTTTTATTTCTGAAGACTTTTCTAAGGGTATCACCGTATTACCTCAACAATTAGATGTTGAGTTAGCTGTGACAACACCTAATGGCACATCAATCGCATCAAAAGTTTATAATTCTTCTCCGATCGAAGTTTGTGGGAAAGTGCTTCCTGCAAATCTTGTGATCCTTCCTTTAGTGGAATTTGATGTGATTCTTGGCATGGATTGGCTTTCTCTACATGGAGCTCATATCAATTTCCAAAGAAGGGAAGTCACATTTCATATTCCAGATCAATCTATGATCGTATACCAATGCAAGGATGAACATAACCTTCCAGTGGAAATTTCTTCCATATTATGGGTATTGATCCCACTAAATGAAGGTTATTTATCTCAAATGGTTGGTGAGAAACTCACGATTAAGAATATGCCCATTGTAAGGGAGTTTGATGATGTCTTTCCGGAGGAATTACCGGGTCTTCCACCAAATCGTGAAGTTGAGTTTTCAATAGAACTCGTACCGGGTGCTTTGCCTATTTCAAAGACACCTTATAGAATGGCCCCAATTGAGTTGCAGGAATTGAAGAAGCAACTCCAAGAGAATCTTGATAAGGGATTCATACGCCCTAGTGCGTCACCTTGGGGAGCACCTGTTCTATTTGTTAAGAAGAAAGATGGATCAATGAGACTCTGCATTGATTTTCGAGAACTTAACAAGATCACTATCAAGAACAAATATCCTCTCCCACGCATTGATGACTTATTTGACCAACTACGCGGAGCTCAATACTTTTCCAAGATTGATCTTCGTTCAGGGTATCATCAATTAAGGGTCAAAAGGGAGGATATACCAAAGACGGCTTTCCGTACAAGGTATGGACACTATGAATTTATAGTGATGCCATTTGGTCTTACTAATGCCCCTGCTATCTTCATGGATCTAATGAATAGAGTCTTTAGAGACTATCTAGATCAATTTGTGGTAGTCTTTATAGACGATATTCTTGTCTATTCAAAGAGCAAGGAAGAGCATGAAGATCACTTGAGAATTATATTGAAGACCCTGAGAAAGGAGAAGCTTTATGCCAAATTTACCAAGTTTGAATTTTGGCTTCAAAAAGTTGCATTTTTGGGTCATATAATCTCAAAAGAGGGGATATCTGTGGATCCAGCAAAAACAGAGGTTATCGAAAGATGGTCGAGACCAACAACAATAACTGAGATCCGAAGTTTTCTTGGTTTGGCTGGATATTATCGACGGTTTGTAAAAGATTTTTCACGATTATCTAATCCACTCACCAAGTTGACTCGGAAAGGAGTTAAGTTTGTCTGGACAGTGGAATGTGAAGAGAATTTCAAGGAGTTGAAAAGAAGGTTATCCAGTGCACCTGTGCTCACACTGCCTTGTAGTGGAGAAAGGTTTGTGATCTACAGTGATGCATCCAAGAATGGATTGGGGTGTGTTCTTATGCAAAATGATATGGTGATAGCTTATGCCTCACGACAGTTGAAAATCCATGAACAAAATTACCCAACACATGATTTGGAGTTGGCTGCGGTAATCTTTGCATTAAAGATTTGGAGGCATTACCTTTATGGTGAAAGGTGTGATATTTATACTGATCATAAAAGATTAAAGTATATTTTCACACAAAAGGAGTTGAATATGCGTCAAAGAAGATGGTTGGAGCTGATTAAGGATTATGACTGCTCAATCCATTACCACCCTGGGAAAGCAAACAAGGTGGCAGATGCATTAAGTCGACAAGACCATGCTAGTTTATCCATGATGAGGATCACAAAAGATCCAATATTTATGGATTTACAAAGGATGGATCTTGGAATTATAATGGAAGGGGAAAAATCTTATCTTTCTCAAATGAATGTTCAACCATCTATACATGTGAAGATTAAAGAGGCACAGAAAGAAGATGTCGAGTTACAAAAGAAGGTGAGAAATGTTCCTGAATTCAACCTTGATTGTGATGGGATAATAAAGTTCAGGAATCGGGTTTGTGTTCCTCCCATCCCCGAATTAAAGAAGGAGCTGCTGGATGAGGCTCATAGTTCTTCATTCTCTATTCATCCTGGAAGCACGAAGATGTATAGGGACCTGAAAGAGTACTTCTGGTGGGATGGCATGAAAAGAGATGTTGCTGAATTTGTCTCTCGATGCTTGGTTTGTCAACAAGTTAAAGCTGAGAGACAGAAGTCTAAGGGGATGTTACAACCATTACCCATACCCGAATGGAAATGGGAAAACATCACTATGGACTTTGTCGCAGGACTTCCTAAAACATCCAAAGGCAATAATGCTATCTGGGTCATAGTTGATCGTCTCACAAAGTCTGCACACTTCATTCCTATTAGAGAGGATTTCTCTCTAGATCAGCTTGCCAGGATATATGTAAAGGAAGTGGTAAGATTGCATGGAGTACCACTTTCTATTATATCTGATCGAGATCCGAGATTTACCTCGAAGTTCTGGCGAAGTCTTCAGCATACTCTGGATACAGAGTTGAGTTTCAGCACTGCTTATCATCCCCAGACAGACGGTCAGTCTGAGAGAACAATTCAAACCCTAGAAGATATGTTGAGAGCTTGCTCTATGGATTTCAAAGGAGGTTGGGATCAACACCTACCTTTGGTGAAATTTTCTTATAATAATAACTTTCACTCCAGTATTCAAATGGCTCCTTATGAAGCTCTCTATGGAAAGAAATGCAGGACTCCAACTTGCTGGGATGAAGTTGGGGAACGAAAGCTATTAGGACCTGATCTCGTTGATGAAATGGCAGAAAAGGTCAGATCTATTCAACAACACATAAGAGCAGCTCAGAGTCGACAGAAAAGCTATGCCGACAACCAAAGAAAAGACCTAGAGTTTGAAGTGGGTGATAAAGTGTTCTTACGAATATCTCCCTGGAAGAGGGTTATGAGATTTGGAAAGAAGGGGAAGTTGAGCCCTAGATATATCGGTCCTTTCGAAATATTGGATCGTGTTGGGAAGGTAGCTTACCGATTGCCGCTTCCACCGAATCTCTCTCAAGTTCACGATGTGTTCCATGTATCTCTCCTGAGAAAGTACATACCAGATCCT
Organism: Viscum album; assembly: GCA_963277665.1. NCBI lineage: Eukaryota > Viridiplantae > Streptophyta > Magnoliopsida > Santalales > Viscaceae > Viscum > Viscum album. Next base: position 1,809,472,621 of record OY728160.1, read on the forward strand.
TCACATGTACTCAGCTCAGAAGTTGTACCGCTGGAGCAAGATCTTTCTTATGAAGAACAGCCGATAGAGATTCTGGATCGTAGCGAAAAAGTCCTATGAAACAAGACCACTCGCTTGGTGAAAGTTTTATGGAGGAACCACCAACTTGAAGAAGCTACATGGGAGCTTGAGGATATGATGAGGGAGAAGTATCCTCATCTGTTTGTTACAAAGTGATGAATTTCGAGGGCGAAATTCTTTTAAGGGGGGTAGAATGTAACACCCGAGAGTTTTATGTTATATAAATCATCAAAGGAATCTTTTTCTATACAACACTTGCTTGGCTTTCTTTACACGCAATCGCGACCTTCCTCGATAGCTTGCGTCGTACGCAATACCGAGTTTCACTAAACAACATTATGCTATTAAAACTAGCCGTTATGAATAGTAATAACCACTTTTTGGAATTTTATAAATTTTATTTTTCAAAATGGACTTCATTTTTGGACTCAGAATATCGAAATTAGCCTAGGGTGAAATTTTGGTATTTTTCTGAAAACTTTCAATTTTTGATGAATAGTGAAACCACTAAGTGGTAGGTTAAAAACTGAATTTTGCATAAAACTTAATTTTACCGCTTCTGTGATTGGAATTTCGAAAATCCGAGAGACACGGTTAATATCAAGGACTAAAATGTGGTTCAATGAGATGAAAATAATTTTTTGGTGAATAGTAACTTTTTACTTTTTTTACCGCGGTTAATAGTAAATAGGGTAACTAAGGGTAAATATGATATTAATATTACCCTAACACATGTCCTAATTCTATTGGACAAGTGTAATTCGACCAAAAACAAAATTAGGAATAAAATATGACCATTTAGGCCCACTTGGATTAGATTAGGACATTTATTATTAATTTATTTAAAGAAGGGTTAAAATAGTTAAAATCAAAGTTTAATAAGTAAATAATTTTTAATATGGGGTTATACATAAGATAAATTCTATTGTAAATATTCATTAGAAAGATAAAACGATTTCCTACATGATGGTATTTTATTTGTAATTTTTAGACATCAAATAATATAATTTATTTATGACACAAAGATGATGCAGTAATTATCTTATTAATGAAATATTGACATAATTGATGTTATAAACACCAAAATAAATGTAATTTGAGACTTTTTATGAATTCCACTAATTTTCTAGGTTACTATGATATATTAGTGTTGATTTAATCAACTTGGTTCGAACATATAATTCTGTTATGACTTTCAATCAAATCATATATCAAATAGTGTCAAAATTGACACAAAATAGTTTTTAAATCAAATATTATATTATTAATTGTTATTTTATTCCTAAAAATCTAAGGTTCGGCCAAATGACTTAGATAAGGATATATATATTAATAATAAACAATTTGGGGTTCGTTTGGCATGTTATAGTAAGTGTATTAACCATATAGTGAAAGAAAACAAAAAGACACGGTAAAAGTTAAATTAATTAACTTAGAGTTAAATCTAATTGATAAGGTTAAAATAAAACCCTAATCTTGTCTAAATCTTATTGGTTGATAGGATTTCGACCCTTCCCCACTTTATCTTCTATATAAGACCCTTTGGAACCATTATAAACCGATTTTGACTTTAATATAAAATAATATTTTGAGATATTCCTAAGGTGCCCCTCTCCTCCCTTATAAAAGGGCACCTCCTCCCCCTCCTCCTCACACCAAATTGAGCACTCAAGCTCGGCCAACCCCTGCCATTTTCTCCTCTACACTTCCCTAGAATAATCCTAGTGGTCCTGGTCTTCTCCAAAGACCAATCTTAGTTCCTTAAGTGGAGGATTCAAAGAAGCGTTCCAAAGAAGAGGTAATATCCATTACCGATCTTTTCAATTTCTTTCTTCTTCAACTTCTTCTTCTTTAGTTGTTTCATGATAAAGTAATAAAATCAGTATTACTTACATACTGATATGTTATTATAAATATGAAACAACCCTAATTCACCTTCTATCCATCCTACGGAAAAATGAAATCACCGCTCGTGCGTACGTACGGAATACCGTCTCCACACCGTGGTGTAATCTATTTTCCACCATCACCTTACAAGGATGGGTATAATGGTGTAATGAGTAACTATATATGATTATTATGAAGTAATATTGATACTGAAATAATATATATATACTCCAATACAATTCCACGATCATAGGAATGATATCATCACTCGTGCGTACGTACGGAATACCGTCTCCACGATGTGATGCGACTCGTTCTACATGATCTTCATTTCGTAATGATTATATAAATGAATTGAATGAATGAATATGGTATATAATACACTAATACCATTCTGGAAATGAATTATCTATAACCTAAAGATAAGAATAAGAATTTATTCGACAAAACACGCATAAGAACAAAAAGTTATAAAGACCCGAGTAACAAGTAACAATGAAATATTACTAACAAGAAGCTAATAATATGACCATATATGATATCATAAAAATATGTATGATTCTGGAATAAGTCAATAACATTATTTAAACCATTATACCGGAGCTTCGGACACGTACAAAGCTAATCGGACCTAAGGTATGGGAAATATCACAATCTCATTTTTATCCGAGATTGTTTATTCGTAAGTAATTACTGGGGTGTATTTTATCATCCACATCCATGTTTCATCAATATGTAATATTATTTCCATCCACCTACAATTTTTTAAATCCATTTTTACCCTCTGGTGAGTTTTTAGTAAAAGAAATGAAAGGAATCTTTGTCGTTTTTCGTACGAGGTACTTTTTGACTTTTCCGACAAAAGTACGAGAAGAATGTTTTTTTAACTTATACGGCATGAATGGATTTCTAAAGCATTATTTCCAAGAAGTTTCCTTTACATGTTTTTAAGTTTATTTTAAATCAACTTCTTTTAATTTATAATTGTACGACATGTTAATAAAGGAAAAGTATTTTTGATGAAGAAAGGATATTTTCCTCAAGAAATCAATTCAAGTGTTTTATCAAAATTATTTTCCATCTAAGATAATAAAGGGTTCTGTTTCTATCCATATTTTTACATTGATTTGACTATGTTGTGATGGAATTATGTTTATGAATTCCTTTATCTTATATGAATTGATTTATGATGTCATGATGTTTCAAGAATCCCATTTTTGTTACATGTGTTATGCGATGATGTATGTTTTATGATTATGTGGCACACATAAGAAAGGATTCATTATAAGATGGGTGGGACCTATATCTCCCTCCAATGCATTGGGTAATGATTTTATATCTCATGAGATAGACATGGCTGGAACAGAAGGTTATTTCGGTTCAGTGATACAGGACTGAAACGAGGAGTGAACTCGGTTCAGAAAGGGACTTTGTCCACTAAAATAGTCTTGGCAATGAGTCATGACTAACAGGAAATGATTTTCAATGATTATGTGTGCATGCCACAAAGTTTCAAGTTTTATGTTATGATTATGGGGATCTCATTTTCACTTCTATGATTTATTCCATGTTAAGATATTATGATCTCTTTTGCAGGTTTTGATTTTCAAAATGATATGATATGATTTTTATTTCCTTTATTTGCCCTTGCTGAGCATTTGAGCTCACCCTTTTATGTTTTCTTTTCCCCATGTCAGGAAGATGGATATTAAGTAGAATATGCTAAAAGGGACCCTAGATATGATGAAATAAATGGGAGACACTGTAGAAGATTTATGAACCAGTTGTTTATGTTTCCCAGTTTCTAAAGACACTATACCTATACGGTCCTTTGTAGTTTTATCATATGTTGTAATAAGTGTGCTTCAATTTTTGAAGTATTAAAAATGTATGTAAAGTATGGGTCGTTATAATTAGGTTCTTGGAGGTTTGGCATACTACCACAACTACCCAAGGTGGTCCATTCCAGGTTTAGAGATTTCATGGATATGGATGAGTCCATTTACATGATATGGAGAATTTTGACCCTAAGTATCCATAGATGATATGAGGTATGATATGTGTGTTTTCTATCTTAGCTGTAGTATAGATAGACACAGGTTCTAGTCATTATTTTCTCGCCACGAATCATGTTCGAGACTGAAAGATTCTAGTTGAACTGTTGATACAACCCTTATTCATGGAGACACTTACTAGATGAGATATGATTATCACACATGTTATAACAGTGTGAATTGAATATTAGAGCATAGTGTTTTAGTTGGGATCTGTTTGCAGTAGTGCCATGGCCTTACGACATCATTCTTGGTATGGACTTGTTATCCACAGTTCATGCTCAGATTGACTATTTTAGTTAAAGAGTGTGGGGTGTCTGGAGTGACAAAACCATGTTTCCCTTTTTTGGTGAAAATTAAATCCATACAGTATACAATGGACCCACCCATAGGAGGGTGTAACCGATTACTCATTAGTTAGCTAGCCCCACATTCAATGCAGTGGATGATATGAGTTCTTATTTCCTTATAGTGGTGGCAGAGTATGAGGATGTACTACCAATATATGTTCCATGTTTACCTCCCCATTGGGAGATAGACTTGTGAATTTATTTACACCCTAGGATAAAACCATTATATACACCAGAAAATCAGATATAACCCATAGATCTTAATGAACAGAGGGTGTAGTTGGAGGACTTGCAGAGGAAGGGATTCGTAAGACCTATGGTTTCTTTACAAACATCCCTAGTTTGGTTTTTCTATAAGGTAGAAGGGGGCTTGAGGTTATGAGTTGATTACTGGTGCTTAAACCAGGTGACCATGAATACCAATTATGAACTACCAAGGATTGATGACCTCTTTGATCAGTTTAAAGGGGCATGATGGTTCTCAAAGATTGATGTCAGATCAGGATAACAGTAGATGTGAGTATGAGATGAGGATATACCAAATATGAATGTGATATGTCGTTAAGGTAACAATGAGTGCTTTGGGATGCTGTTTGGAATGATGAACTTCCCAGAAGTGTTCATGGGAATTATAAACTAGATCATTCATCCTTACTTATTTTGGTTCATGGTGGTCTTCATCGATGACATCTTAGTTTATTCTACATTCGAGGAGGAGCATGAAACACAGTTAAGGATAGTCCTGGAAACACTATGAGAGCACCAAAATTATAGTACTCTCTCAGATGTATTGTTTTGGATTTGAGAGGTCCATTTTCCGGGGCACATCATATCATAGCTAGAGTTACAGTGGATCCGGTGATGGTTGAGGTAATGATTTCTTGGGAGCCACCAAAGAGTGTTACACAGGTGATGAGTTTACTTGGTTTGGTAGGGCGATATCAGAGTTTTGTACACAACTTTTCTAGATTGGAAGCACACTTCAATGATTAGAATTAGAATGAAAAAACATTCATGTGGAAGATAATTTCCAGCAGTGCTTTCACAAGCTGAGACAATGGTTGATGAACTCTCCCTTCATGAAGTTTCTAGATGAAGGTATCGAGTACATGGTGTTCTATAATGCATAATGAACCAAGATTGGTTTTTTCCTACTGCATAGACAAGTGGGGATTTCCTATGTTTCATTCCATTTTGAGACCACATGAGGTGAATTACATAACCCATGTTATTGATTTTTCTGTAGTAGTATTCACATTGAAGATGTGGTGACACTAATTGTTGGGTGAGAGATTTATCATCTACCCTGATCACAAGAGTCTCACGAATATATTCTATTAGAAGAATATCAACTTGATATAGAGGTGATGGGTAGATTTCTTCAAGGACTATGACTTTTAGATTTTCTAAACTATTGGGAAGGGGAATGTGGTGGAATATGATCTCAATTAGAGATCCAATTCATAGTTACCGAACGAGACATCAGAGTAGTTGACCTCATTTCCAATATATTTTATGGATGTGGATAGAGCAACTTACATCTATTCAATGGTTTTCACCCACACTCTTATAACAATTCAGGGAGGCACAACATGGGGATACAAACTGTGACACCCTTGAGGCTTAGATATCCATAAGTCTTGATCCTAATGGATATTCAAAAGGTGAGGAGCATGGAATTCATTTCCATGGATTCACAATGGTACCAGTGACATTACAGGAGTAGGGTTTGAGGGAGTTTCATACAACAACTTGGTAGTACATCTTTGTTTAGATAAGATGTACCAGGACCTTTGATGTTAGTTTTGGCGTCCAGGGGTGAAAATGTTGTTGCAATGTTCATCTCTTGATGCCTTACTTGTCATCAAGTGAAGGTTGAGAATCAAATACCAGTGGGATTACCCCAACACCTTGAGTTTCCAGAGTGGAAGATGGATGGGATATTGATGGATATCATGATGGGTTCACCATGTATGACTTGGGTAAATGATTCCAGTTAGGTGATCGTTGACTGACTCACCAAGTCAACCCACTTCATTAAAATCGGAGAGAATGATTCAGTAGAGAGATTCAGATGCCTTTATTTCCAAGAGATATTCTGACTCCAAGGAGTTCAATTAATTATTTTTTATGATCATGATTCTTGTTTTACATCCTAGTTTTATAATAGATTACAAGAGGCATTTGGGACCAAGTTACACTTTATTATTGTGTCTCGCTCATAGACAAATGACCAGACTGAGCACACCATTCTAGTTCTAGAGGACATTCTATAACCATTCATGCTAGAAATTGGTCATTTTTGGGAGGATCACCTACCAATGTGGGAATTTTCATATTACAAAAACTACCATTCCACCATTGGTACCAATCCATTTGATATGTTGTTTTGAGGATACTATAGGTCACCACTTTGATGGACTGACTGAGGAGAGTCCACACTCATGGGCCCGAAGTTGGTGCAAGATACTATAGAGAAGGTGTATATCATCTAGGAGTTTATGAAGGCTGAAAAATATGTCATAAGTAGTATTCCAACACATGGAAGAGGAAATTGAATTTTTTGGATGAAGTCCATGTTTTCATTTGTGTTTCACCTCAATGGGAATTATTGAGATTGTGTTGGGGTGGCTTACCATCTCTAAGATTCAACAATCCTTTGGAGATACTATGTAGACATGGTGAGGTGGAATATTGGTTGTATTTACCACCATAGTTATATTGGGTACACGATGTCTTCCTTGTGTCTCAGTTGAGGAGGTACGTGCAAGGCCCATGACAGATCACCGAATGGGGAAAGATGGAAATTTTGAATAAAGAGAGTTTTATTGATAACCCAGTGGATATCAAGGATTAGAAGGCGAGGACCCTTCAGGGGTGATAAATTAATTTGTTTCATGTTCAGTGGCATCACTAGAATCTCTAGGAGAGCAGAAGGGAGAACTAGTCTCTTATTCGAGCTCAGTACCCCCCTATCTATTTGAGTAACCCTTATTTTTGGATTTTCAAGGACATAAATCCCCAATGTAGGGAGAATGTATCATCTCATATTTTCAATGTATTATTTTTTGGATATCATATGGATTATTTTAAAGACCAATCCCTACAGTTTCGTGCTATTCTAAGACTCGGTACCTTTGGATAAAAATATTGAAAAGATTAATATTTTTAATAGTACATGCAAACAGTTTAAAAAAAGTTTAATAAAAATTAAAAAGGCTCCTGGATCAGAAATCTTAGGGTACATTGAGTTTGGAATATTATCCTTCCCCTAGGAACAACTGAATATTGGTCGGTGTGGGTCTTTTGTGAAAACTTTATCCTAGGTGTAAAATGAATAAAATATTTTGATAAAAAATTATTTTAAATTTTTGTATTGATGTTGCAAATTGTTTGATTTAAATTTATCCTTATATCAGAATTTTAGGTTTATCCACAAAAAACTGTATCTTCTAGAGGATAATTAGAGGAGAGAACTCTTGGTAGATGACAATGGATTAGGATTAGATCACGGATCATCGCACCAGTTGAGTTGGAGGATATCAACAACGACGATAACACAACAATTCTTAATCAAATATTGATATAAACTCCAGGTAGGGTCTACATTTCCATTTTTATTCCCCATTCATTATTTCTATGTTGAAGGTGAATTAATTGATGTGTGAATTGATTCATAGATCAGGAATATTGTGAGATTTATTATGCATGATTTATTTGATCAAGTTTTCTAACCCAAATATAATATTCATAATAATTGTCCAGGATCATTTGGACAATATTGATAAAACATCATTCTTGATCTTTTCTCCCTCCGAGATCATGTTCTTCACCAGTTAGATCCCCCTGGTCCTAGATCTATTTTTCCGGGTGGTTCTCAACTTGATCGAACCACAAAATTGAGGAAAAATTTAACCAAGGTTAGATTAGTGTAGATTAAGACCCAATGAGCTCGGATATATGATAGTTTTGATTTTTGGGAATTAGAGGAGGTGCAGTGGTCCATGGAATAGACCACTGGAGTATGATGATGACAAATAGTGGTGGGTGGTGGTGCATGGGGGTGGTCGACGTGCATGTAGTAGTGAAACATGCAACTGTGATAAGGGCCTCATAGGGTGTGGTATATTCATAGAATCCGGTGGGGCCAGTGAACTTGGGAAAGGAGAGGCTGACACTAGATTTGGGGTGGGATAACCAGGGATGCCTTGTTCATGCGGGCCCAAGTGGGAGGTCTGGTTGGGTCAGGTTAGTGGGCCAGACTGGATGATATGTACCTTTGTCAGATCGTGGGTAAAAAGGGGCTGATCTGGGTGAATTGGACCGTGTAGTTCGATCAACCATGTGATGTAATCGATCATGCAGTGTGATCCACCATGAGACAGAGTGGAAGGTAGATTAGCCATGAGCATAGGGACCATGTGTCCAGTCCATGGGCAGTCGACTACAGTAGTCGTCTATAGTGTTTGGTCAAGAACGATAGGTGGAATGACCATGAGGGTTGGTCCACAGGTGGCTGATACATGCGGTAGATGCACAGTCTGTGAAGGTATGTGGACCTACAATAATTATTGATCTATTAGCTCTGGTAGGTCTTCATGAAGCTTCATTCAAATATTCATAACTCCAAAATAGAGAATCCAAACAATATGAACCTAGTGGAAGTGTGACCCTAACATTAAGATGGTTAAGTCTAGAAAAATAAAGGTTACCTTCTTCAGATTTGAGGCAATACTTTTTTATAGTTTAGACTAGTATAGTTTGAGTGCGTTCCCTTTGTCCTTTCCTCCAAGATATAGTGTGGTGTAACATCCACACCACTCGTCTGTAATCCCCTATAAAGGTCAAGTCTCTAATAGAGTTATGGAATCCATCTACAAAAGTGGAGTGCAATCCACTATCATTCCTAGTGGTGATTTTTGAATAACATGACCTCCATATGTAAGACGTTGACTCTCCATCTAGTGGGTTGCGTCAGTAGGGTTTGTGGAATTGTTGGAATTTGAAACCCTAAATAGAGGGATGATCTTGATTGGGTTCATGGTATCCCTCAATGGTTATAGGTGTGCCCCCCTATATGTGCATTATAGTCTTCTCATAATAGTGTGTTCTATTTGGTTTCAAAAAAAGTTAGATAGACATCTCCTTCGAGTGTATCTTATGATATCATAGATCAAGGAGTGATTCTCCTAGAATAGGCATGATTTCTATAGAATCATGTGGCCGACATTTGGTTATGACTGCTTGATGGCATGGAGTCTCTCTTGATTATATCTAGTCTATTATTCTTTTTGTAACTATTACCCATTATTATGTCTTAAGTTGAGATGAATATACACAGGGCTTCTTTTTTTAGTATTTTGGGGGTATTCTACTAAGAATTTTTATACTCTCTCTTGTTGAAGATTTTCCCAACACATGTCATATCCTGTGTAGATGGTGGCCATTCTGAATGTGTCCTAAGAGGACCAGGAATGGGTGGAGCATAGTTGGAGAAGTGATGACCAAGGTTTTTACCCAGATAATTCCATTGATGTAGTCCTCTCTCTAGGAGATGGTTGGACTATTTAAAATTTTTGTTGGACTTGTGTACATACTCATTGTGAGGGTATTTTATTTTTCCCTATTTACGTTTCATTTACATCTAGGTGCACTCCAGTTGTGGGAACTTAGTTGTATGATTTTAGGCTTTCAGTGGTTTTAGATTTCTTCATTGTGTGTTTTGGGTATGTGTGCATAGGTATATGTAATTTTGGATATGTCCTACCATTGGTTGAAAATTCCTTATTAGTGCTAGCCAGCAGACCCTTGGATATCAGATGTGGGATTGGGGTCGTCACAGCACAAGCACCTTTGGGATGGGTCTTGACAACTCACATCTTCCATCCTAATACAAAACATTGTGTCTAGAATCATAACACCCTAAAAAACATTAAACCCAAACCTTTTGACCATTGGTGGAGATATAAAACTATGTAAAGAACTTTTATCATAAAGAGAATATGCAATTTCTGAGGCTACTATGATCACACCTCTAACCATAGACAACCTAAAAAACTTCTCCCTAGGGTTAGGATGTATATAATAGAACTGTCCAGCACTATGACCCTATGACAGTACCTCACTCCACAGAGTAGTCCCACTCTGATATATCTATGTAACTGGTGGCTGGATTCCTCTTCCATGTCAACAACTATCTCACCCTAATCTTCTAGCACAACTCTATCTCCCTGCCTGACGTAGATCTAAGGAACATGTTCTCAAAAATAGTGTCTGAACTGTCCTCCTACCACTCACTACTGTAGGAAAGGTCATGTAGAAACGTTCCAATTGGACCATCCTTCATCACATGACTTAGTCATAGTCTCATTGAATCATCATGTGGCCTCTCCTGTAACACTAGTGAAAAAACAATGCGCTTCCAGTACTCACATCCAGACTGTCACTCATCATATTGCAAGCCTCAAAACAACAATTCCTTCTTGAAGACATAGAAGTTCTTGTCCATGAAACAACAATACCTTTTTCCAATCCCCTAACCTCCCTGAGGTTCCCCTATATAACCAACAAATAATTTACAATCACGATGATAGTGGTAAATATGAAACTAATGAACATAGATTTGATAGCATGTCAGTGACTTTTCTATAAGCATATCAATCAATATATCTCATCAGTAAGGTATTTCATTTCAAAAGGATACAACTAAGTAAAGCATGTCGATTAATCCATAACTATCATCGCACCATTCTCCAAACACATTAACTCAGTAGCCTAATCTTCCCAAAATATCTTGAGATAGATTCAGATAAAGAAGAGGTTTTTGAAATCCATCCAACCCAAATCTCGCAACCCATCATCATTGTTCAGTACATATCACCAGTACTTTTCTTCCCCATGTAGAATATATGTGGTTAGCTTTACCCATCACGTAGGAGACATCTCATGATGCTCAAAGATAACTAATGTGGTCTCATGACACTTCTTTGTAGACTATGGACCACCATCCTTCAAAAATGAGGGAAGATACTACTGTTGGAACACCAGTTTCAGCTCCTCCATAGACAGTGAGTGATGGGGTGCTCCATGGAGAGTCTTCATATAGTGAAAGACACAATAGTGGAATAGTTCCTTGAAGCCTAGGTCTAGAATAATAGCTGGTCCCAGAGCTGGAATTCATGGTAGATCAACCGGTAGCCCATGGACCACCTCCTCCAGAGTCTGGTTGTTACCTCCCACATGGTGTACAAAATGAGGACGTCATAGTGGCATGCCTATTGAATTCCAAACATAGGACTCAAAAAATATTGAGTTCAGATCTCAGAGATCAAAAGAACTGGATAGGTCAGAACCTTCCTCAAACCAAGTCATAACTGACAACCTACATCTAATACCAGGACTTTAAATGATCAGTTAAAACACTGCTAGAAACACTAATTCTTTCCCACTCATAATATAGGACTATGTCTAGTTTCAGTTCATCATTTATGGTTTCCATTTAGTTTCCACATGAACTAACATTTATTTTACATTTCATTTTCACAATTCAATTGTTTAATGTGTTTAACCAATGGTTCACCAATTCCAAATCCATGAGGGCCCATAACACCTCATGAACCCAAAACATTGTTCTAATTCAATCATTATATATCAAAATCATATAAGTAAGTTAATTTTACTAGTTTTTTCATTTTCCTATCATAAGGGTCCATACACCATAAGAAATGAAGGACATTGTTACTACACTACCTAGAACCCATAATCTAACACAGCAGAAGACATAGCTATCAAAAAACCTATCACAACAACATGAAATGAGTAATGTATCCTAAATTTCATAGAATAATGCATGGAATGTTATTTCTAAAAATTATATATATGATTCATGAGATGTAATACCATCAACTCATCAGGTTTCAATAAAAGAGAACCCACAATTGTATAAATAGTAATAACATAAATCATGTGTGTCACCTAATGATTGAATCAAATAAATAGTAACAGTCAAAATCCAAAAATATAATAATTCCAATTGTGGAAATTTTGATTTATCAGTATTTGGGGTAGAAACTCCTTGGCCAAACTTATTACAAAATTCCATTTCCACTATATCCGGGTTTATTATCTGCAATGGGTAAATGAAATCCCAAAAATCCTCATCTGATACCACCTTGTAATGTCTTGGACTTGGATTCCACTCAATAGTTCCCCAAGCATGGTTAGACACATGGCCTGATGTGCATTTCCATAAAAACTAGAAGATACTGAATATCAGTGAGGACCTAGGTGAATCATTACAGAAAATATTCTTTCATTAAAGAGTATATCATAGAAAATGACAATCACATTCAATAGAGTAAGTAGATAAACAAGAAGAAAACATGAAAGTAAAGAATATTGGAATGTATAACAAAACTAGAAATTTCATATATAGAATGATACAGATGATACATGTATATAGAAAACAGCCAAAATAGGGACCTAGAAATACAATACGAAACAAATATAACAAAAACAATTGGCTAAAAAGTGTCCCAGTAGAATCACAAGACTCATATTGGTCCCATCCTCTCCCTCTCCAAATCAACAATCAACAGACAATGAAAGGGTGATTTCCCCTATCAACATATGCAACCATATAACCTACTGGAGTCCCCAAGGAGGCCCAAATAAGGTGTGGGATAACATCCTATTAGGTAACAACCTAGAATTCTATATAGTTATAAGATGTACAATGAACTACTCTAAACATGGGTTTGTAAGTAGTAATGTAAGTGCGAATTCCCAAGTAATATAACTACGAAAAACTAGTAATACCAAATAGCCTATTAAGGCTCCCTGAAATAAGATTAATCACCTAAAAAGGTAGCTACAAGAAATAGAAACAAGTAATACATCATCACTATAAATCCTTCCATATCCCATTCACAAAATCTTTCCATATAATGAAACCATATCAAAACCCCCCAATCTTTCTGTATATGCATGCAAGTTATATATCTCATGATCATCATGTATAATCAAATATTTCCCACAAATGATCATATCAACGGTATAGAAGACCAAGTTATCATCATCATGTCTCAAGATAAAATTGTTGGAAACTAAGTATATGCATTGGTTGGAGTCCTACGAACATGCATACCAACATGTCCTACATGGGTCTAACCAAGCGAGATCCAAGCGGGGTAGTAAGGCCTGAGGAATCCAATATAATCAAGAGCAAAGAAGCATCACTACTCAAGGAATCCACTACCATGTTCTAGTTCCATGGAGATCCATAAATTACTTCTATACTACCAAACATCCATTTCATTCAATTTAAAAAATTAATTCGATATGATTCTACCCACTCATATAATCATTAATATTCAATTCCAAAAAATGTGTATACCCCCTCATTTAATCTATTACACCCCATGAGTGTTACCCGTCATTAATTCCTTTCCCATTTAATCAAATTTCAAGGTTATACCCTCCCATTTATCACTATTTGACATTAAACACATCACAGGGGTATACCGACCCATTAATCATAGTTCACTATTAAAAAAACATCATGGGTGTACCCACCCTTGAAGCATCAATTTAAACTTAACATATAACATGGCAATACACACCCATTTAACACTTTTTATAGCCAAGCATATCCCATGGGTATACCCACCCATTCAATTAATCCCAATTAATAAATTGATCAACTCAATCATGGAATAACACATTTGGATAGGGAAATGAGGTGGTTCATCTCTTAATATGTAATTAAATCCCATTTAAAATTAATTTAGCTTCCTTAAACAATGAATACTCAAGGACACACCCCGTGGGTTGTTTATTAGTGGTCAAAACATAGTAAAGCCTTGATGTACTCAATGGGTTCCCTTAGGGTGGGGAAAACCACCAACACACTACAAAGAACCTTAGGGAATCCCAAATAAGCTCAAGTTAATCCATTTAAATTAATCAATTAATTTTTGTGGTTTCTCTAGAAATTACGGTGGGCAGAATAATGGCTGATTTCTCTAAGAAGAACCAAAATCTAAAAGAAAATTACAGACCACCTACCTTAACTCGGTATTGGAGTTCTCTTCTAGTATTATGTCCTAATTTGACTCGGCATAGGGGAAATATGAAGAAATGATGAATAATGAGAAAATAAGGCATATGAGGCTAAATCCAAATAGTGAAATTGAAATCTAGAAGAATTGAGACTAGATAAAAAGTAATGCAGATCATACTGATGTGGATCTGATGATATGAATTGGGATCGAATCGGATTTCAGACAAAGAGTAGATTTGTATCAAATAATATCCACCATTTAGAGCTTAAAAGGGGTCTCCATACTATGTGTTAGGTGAAAAGGGATAAAAATTTTATTTAAAAGGAATTTAATTATTTAAAAATTATTAAATTTCCCAAAATAATAGGACTACATGGTTTAAGCACATAGTCTGGAAAACCATGTGCCGATCATGCAAAATTCTAGTAGTCCAAGGGGAACCCGCACTATAAAAACCCAATATTTTACCAATAGTAAATCCATTATTATAATTATTTCATATAATAAAATTAAGTCACAAAATAATGAACTACTAAGAACTATGTGAGTTTTAAAAACATGTTGGTCACTTATGTGTTTTTAATTTCAAAAAACGGTCATCTGTAGTTGTGATCAGTACGTTATTTGGAGTATGATAAGACAAACATATTTTTGAAGAATAGTAACATAACCT
This sequence comes from Viscum album, assembly GCA_963277665.1. Taxonomy (NCBI): domain Eukaryota; kingdom Viridiplantae; phylum Streptophyta; class Magnoliopsida; order Santalales; family Viscaceae; genus Viscum; species Viscum album. The sequence goes on from OY728160.1 coordinate 1,809,487,706, forward strand.
TATGAATTTTAAAATAACATTATGAATATTAATTAATAGTAATTAATATAATATCATCCAAAAAAATAAAAACTTCACCAATGAATTTACAAATACAATTTATACATCCTAAAAGTGAAAAATGATCATAATATAAGAATTTGTATTTTTATATGTCAAAAATATTTTATTTTAAATTTTATGATTAATATAATAAATTAAAATTGGAATTTATTTTCATAAAATGTAATAATAAATTGTTACTTTATTTTCATATGGATATAAGATAATTTAATGGGACCTGGATTAATTGTTTAAGGTGCTATAAAACGAGTTATAGTTTTAATGTTGATTTGGTTGAATAAATTATGATTTAGTTTTAAAATTAAATTAAAAATATTTAGAAGATTATTTTCAAAAAATGGAGTTCATTTTTTAATTCATCACGTTGAAAAAATTTTAGGGTGAATTTTTGGGATTTTTCTAAAATACATGAATTTTTTTTGAATAATTAAAATATAGTTTTCAGTTTTTGGTATTATTAATGACATCATAATGATGTAACAATTAATAAAAAATACTGGTAGACATTTGTACAGTAAAATTTGATGTGAGGTGTCTCATTTGTCTATTTCCATGGGCAATTCCATGCTTTTTCAAGAACCACTAATGAAGTGTGCTTTGAAATTAATAAAAACTCTCCCTATTTTACAATAAATTCCTAGTATTTCCATCCTTTTCTTTCATTCCAAACCCCTAATCCTTGTATCTATATTTATTTTAACTCCCAAGTATTCCTACAAAGTTTTCATTAATCCCCAAAGGTCCCAACCTTCATGTTCTAGGAGTTACTCTATAATTTAAAGGAACCATTCACACTCCTCTTTTAGTCAACACATCTTTTATGTTCTATCTTTGAATTTCCGGTTTCATTTGTTGTGGTTTGAATTTATGTATCCCTATTAATGTCCTATTGATATCAATATGACAATATCCAATTTTTCTATCATAAATTCATTTTATCAAATTTTAAGTGTTGGTGTTAGGCTGCCGAATTTTCATAAGGAATCTCTCAACTTTTCTTTTATTTTTAAGTTCATCTATTTTATTTCATCTCCTCATTTAATCCAAATCATGTGATGAATCCAATACCAAACATGTACTAGATTGTTTTCATGATAAAATATTAATTCATCATCATCACTACTTCCATTTATTTTATACTAAAAATAAAAATACCATCTGAGATGTGATAATTTACCACATTGGAGGACGATGCGTTTTCAATTTTTGTTATCATCATCAATTATGGTCATGAAAACATTTTAATGGTTGAAGAAGAACATAATATTTTTATTAGGTCTCATCTATGGTTCTAGAATCGTTTCATACACATGGATGTGATTTTTAAACAAAACATGTTCAGTAGTTTAAAAAACTGCCAATTAACACAAACAGTTATCATTAAAGAATATATATAATGATTCATATTCACACAAAGTAACCAAATGGAATTTACTGTCATGTAACCTCCTAGATTTTAACAAATAACATATAAATCCAATTCAATAGAACCATCCCCATATTATATGATTCTATAAACATGAATATAAGTGAACTGATCATCAGAACCAAGGAAACAAACTGACCCGATCAATGAAATTGAACCTCATAACCAATCAAAAGGTTTATTACTGAACTAAAAAATGTTTTAATAAATCATTTAAATATAGAAGTGGTTAATGAATTATTAATTAATGAACCTAATTTGATTATTCAGGTCATTAATATCAAGTGGATAATACCATCAGTCTTAAGGTAAGTGATTCCCTCTATTTCACTTTTACTCAAGAATGTCCTCTATGTTATACCCTTTTTGGTATAATTACTAATGTTGGGGTATAATTTTAAAACATCCTAATACTTCCATCATCTCATTTAAAATATGAGAAATCTGTTTCTCTCACATTATGTCCTCTTATGTACACATGATACAATGCTTCTAATCTGAAATGAATTCTACCCGGACCACCTTTATTCTTTCAGGTTTCTCTATCTTACTTTTTACCCTTATAAAGCTTAATATTATTTTTATGTAAAACTTATACATGTTGTTTATATGATCCAGAATCATATTTCATATCCATTCCTTGTTCTCTTTCAGGGATATACATGCTTACAAGTGATTCCCTCCTCGATACATCCTAATAAGAAAACTCGTAATAAGGGAACTTCCAAAACTTTTACCCAATTTCAAGTGCACACTATCCTCTATTTTAAGGAATAATTTTCATTATAAAATAATTATATTTTTTTTATAAAAACCATATTTGTTCATTTTTTTATATAGAATTTTGATCACATTTCAATTTTAAAAATCTCTTTAGTATTTTCCATAAAACCACACAAAAATGTTTTAATGCCAGAATTTGTCAAATAAATATCATATGTGTTGTCACTTCTGTTTTACATAACATAACATTATATATGTCTATTTTACCATATTAACGTCCATGTATGTTCTGGTTTCATTCTTTCATGGACACTTTCATGATACATCCATTGGTTAAGCATTATTTCATGATTGTCGTACACAATGCTTTTTATTGGTAACCCTTATGTTTATGTAAGATTGATTATGTATGATTATTTATGTGGAAAACATATTAACGAGTAGTTACTATTGGTGTGGCTAGATAGCACTCCAATTAATTAGGTAAAGTTAAGTATCATGAGATGTTATGTGCGATGGTCTTACCGTATAGCCCTAGCTTGTGCTACTATGTGAAAGGATCTTGGAGGTTAGCCTTGACTCATACTAAAGTCACATTTTATGTTTCTTCCACATTTATATTATTACATTTTTAAATAATCCCATGTTAATATGTCATAATTCCATATGTTACATGCCTTTTTATACCATCATGTCATGCCTTAAATCCCATGTGTTAATGCTTTGTTCTGATGGTTATTCCCTTACAGGGCTATTTAGCTTATCCCTTTGTTCATGTGTTTCCCAGGGTACCCTATGCAGACTTTTTAGCATAATGAAAGTTATGAGCTCAATTTGAAGATAAAATAAAGATGTGTTTTCTTAGTCCCATGTATTTAATTATATGTACATTGTCTTCAAAGACACCTAACTTCACGATCATTGGCTTGTACTCTCATGTATAATTATTCATAAAATCATATAATGTTACGTGTAAAAGGAGAGGGTCACTATAGTTTGTATTAGAGGATTTTGAAGTTATTTTTGGAAAATAGGAATAGAGCACTCTAGTAATAAACTTAAGGATGAGATGAAGTATAAGAAGAAATTCCTAAATTTTTGTATCTATAGAGTAAGTGGTTTATCAAGAAAAGACGTCCCTGTATGGATACAAATAGGTAGAGGTGGATATGGAACATATGTACCTAGGAGTGAAAACATCGTAAAGGATTTTTCGGTTGACCTTGGGTATCTTGGTACAAAATAATTGGCCTTGTTGCACTCTAGGATTGACACTCCTAGGGGATATTCCTTGATAATTCAGGATCATTGTACAAAACATTATTAAGGTAATAAAAAAACCCCATAATAATATACGTTTCGAAATAGATCAAGGACAAAATAGATTGAAACATAGGGATTCACAAGTTAGGATATACTTCTCCTTCACAATTTTATCCCCTTATGTTGAATGTTTTGTTTTTTATTCTCAATAGCTATATATTAAAGCCCAATAATTTTACATTATTTTTCATAGCTAACGGTTGGGAATAGAAGAACACATTCAAACAATCAATGTGAAAGGGAATGTGAAGAATAACCATATGATATGCTTGATATGATGGGAATGGGTTCTCAAAACATCATGATAGTACTTTCTTAGTTGGCACAAGTAATGAATAATAACATGAATCATGTGGAACACCCTCATCAACCTAGAAGAGAGAAAGTTTCCATAGAATTTTTCATGTGGTAATGGACTCCCATGATTAGTGGATCTTCTAATCCCCTCATCATAGAATAGTGTATTAATTTTATTGAAAAGATATTCTCCCTCATCCAGTGCTCTGATGAAGATAAAGCTATATTAATGTTCTATAATTTTTATGGAGAAGCTGATCAGTTATGGACACTGATCACTAATAAAAATCCCCACGAAGAAATAGATTCCATCCATTATGAGTAATTCAAGAGTATGTTTTTCAAAAAATATTTTCCTCAAACCCTCCATCTCAGGATGGAAGGAGTGTTCCTCAGACTCAAGTAGGAGGAAGATGAGTCCATCAGGGCATATGAAGAAAAATATATAAGGCATGAAAGGTACACCACCAGATTTTTCATGATCACCGAAAGTAAGGTGGATCACTTATTTAGTGGACTAAAGATGAGTCTACAAAAATAATTGGTGATTCGAGACATTGACAGTTATGAAAAGTTTGTACATTGTGACCTCAAGCTTGAAATAGAGATTGGAGACTCTCAGTGGTCACATGGGCCTCATGACAATAAGCGAAAATGGAGAAGAAAATGGGTGGTTTTAAAAATATCACATGATATAAAGAAGCCCAAATATCCAACTTATAAATGTTTTGGTAAGAAGCATCCTCGGAACTATTTAAAGGTAACCAGAAATTGCTTCAAATGTTGGAATCTGGGACATCTGGCCAATAACTGCCCATGAGATATGAAAAGTCCCACTAATATGGATGAATAAAGGATGGTTAAAATCAATTCCCAGCCAATGATTTAGTGTTACAACTTCTAGGGGTATAGGAATTATGAAAAAAATTCCCATAAGCCAAGGGTTGTGAGAGGAAATCTACCACAACCACCAAGGAAACAAGGAAGGGCATATGCTATCAGTACATCTAACGTGGAGCTGGAAAACAATGTGCTGATAAGTACACTATTTATTCATTCAAGAATAGTGAACATACTTTTGATTCTAGTTTATATACATTCTTTCATATCTTTCATGTTTAGTAGAACTATTCAAACACCACCTCAAAATCTAGAGGACAAGATTTTTGTGAGATCAATGAATGGGGAAATCAATAAATCCATTGTTTATAACTACTCCCCAGTTAATTTTTGTGGACCGAACCTCCCAAAAATTCTCATCAAACTTTCTTTAGTGCAGTTCGGTGCTATCTAGGGCATGGACTGGATATCTTTTTACAAAGACAACATCAACTATTGGGAATGGGAGATCAATTTTCTCATTATGAAGCATCCACCAATTATTTACAACTTTAAGGAGGAAGATTGATCTCCATTAGAATAATCATCTCAAGTGTGGATATTGATTCTTTATGATTAATCATATCAAGACCAAATGATTGAGATAAAGGATAGAATCATGCTTGAAGACATGTAGTTCATGAGGGATTACATTGATGTATTTCACTAAAAAGATTCTTGATATTACTCCTGATCAAGAGGTTTAGTTATCAATTTAACATAATCATGGATCTCTACATATATCAAAGAAACATTATAGATTGTCCACCATTGACCTGGAAGAGAAAAAGAAGAAATTACAGGAGAATATAGAGAAGGGTTTTATAAGCCTGAGTGCTTTACCATGGGGTGTTTTAGTCCTCTACGTCACGAAGAAGGACGATTCAATGTGCCTCTACAATTATTATCATGAGTTTAATAAAATCACGATAAAGAAAAATTATCCACTGCCACAGATAGATGAATTGTTTGATCAGCTTCATGGGGACATTTTTCCCTATGGTGGACCCTCGGTCAGGATATCACCAATTAAAGGTAAGGAAGAAAGATAATCACAAGTCTTCCATTCAAACAAGTCAAAGACACTATGAGTTCATTGTGATATAATTCATGCTCACTAATTCTCTAGAAATTTTCATGGATTAAATAAAAGAGTCTTTATAGATAACCTCATCAAATTGGTGGTAGTCTCTATTGATGATATTCTGATATAATCCAAGGGAAATGTGGAAAATGAGGAATATTTGAATACTGGGTTAAAAACATTGTGAATGGAGTATTTGAATGAAAAGTAAAGAAAATGTGAGTTCTGTATAGAGGAAGTATTATTCTTGGGGAATGTTATCACCCAAAAATGGATAACTATGGACCCCTCTAAGACAAAGGTGATTGAAGAGTTTCCTTGGAGAACATCTGTAACAGAGGTACACAACTTTTTGGGGATTGATGAGTATTACTAATGATTTGGGATAAACACTTCATGATTTTATAACCCAAGGAACAAGATGAAATGGAAGAGATTAATGTTTTTCTGGACTCAGGAATGTGAATACCGTTTCAAGGATTTGAAAAAGAGGCTAATCACTGCTCCCATACTCACACTCCTAGAAAGTGGAGAACACTTTGTGGTGTATATTGATGATTATCAAAAGGGATTAGGCTGTGTGATGATTAAAAATGATGAAGTGATAGATTATACCTCAATACATTAGAAACTAAATGAGAAAAACTATCCACACACGATCTGGAGTTGGCAGATGTGATCTTTCCATTGAAAATCTGTTGGCATTATCTCTATGGTGAGTAGTGTGAGATATATACAGATCCCAAAAGTCTCAAATATATATTCGCAAAAAAATATCTTAACATGTGCTAGTGAATATGGATAGATATCATCAATGATTGTAACCTCTCAATCCATAACCATCCCAGTAAGGTAAAAAAGGTGGCAAATGATCTAAGTAGAAAGGATCCTACATCTTTATCAATGATGAGAATTTAAAAGGAACTGATCTTCATAGATATTCTAAGAATATATATGGGAATAATTGAGGGAGGAACATCATCAATCATTCCTCAAATGTTTTCTCAACCATCTCTCATGGAGGGAATAAATGATGCTTAAGGAAAAGATGTTTAAATTAAAAAAATGGTGGAATCTATCAGTAATGTGAAATCCTTTGATTTTAAAATTTATGAGGAAGGATTTGTAAGATTTGGATCACGATTATGAGTACTATAAAATCTATAGTTAAATATGGATATTTTGAACGAATCACATAACTCGACTATCTCTATTCACCTAAGGAGCACAAAGACGTATTGATATTTCTGAGAAAACTTTTGGTGGGACAATATGAAAAGGGACACTGCTGTGTATACCTCAAATTTCCTGGTATGTCAAAAATTGAAGGATGAAAGTTATATGTATAAGGGTATGATGCAACCATTATCCATACCAACATGGAAGTGGTAGAACATCACCATGGACTTTGTCACTAGACATCCATGGACATCCAAATGAAATAATTCTATATGGGTCATTGTGGATCATATTATGGAGACATCTCACTTTATCACGATCTGAGATGACTTCTCTTTGGATCAACTAGCATGGATATATATCAAATAAGTTGTAGGGATTCATGGAGTAAGACTATTTTTTGTATCTGATCATGATCCAAGATTCGTCTTGAGGTTCTGTAATAGTATCCACCATGCTCTATGCACTGAACTGAACTTCAGTATGGACTATCATCCTCAAAATGATGGCTAATCTGAGAAAACAATTCATACACTGAAAGATATGTTGAGATCATGTTCTATATAATTCAATAGAGAATGGAAACGAAATATTCCACTAGTTGAATTCTCCTCCCATAACAGTTTCCACTAAAGCATACGAATGGAACCTTATGATGCCCATTATGGGAAAAGATTCTGAACACCAGCATGTGTGGATGAAGTCAGTGAGAGTAAAGTTCAAGGACCTAGAATTATCGATGAAAATGTGGAAGAGGTGAAAACCATTCAACAACATAACAATGAATCCCAATGTTGAAAGAAGAGTTACACATAAAATCATCGATGAAACCTTGAGTTCAATATTGGAGACATGGAATATCTCTCCATATATCCATGGAATAATTTCATGAGGATTGGAAATAAAGGGAAGTTAAGTCCCAAGAACATCAGCCCCTTTGAAATTCTTGATCATATCGGGGCTATGGAATATCAAATAGAGCATACACCTACAAAGTCCAAAGTACACAGTGTCTTTCTTGTATATCTCTTGAAGAAGTACATACCATACTCTTCACATTTACTATCTTCAGAGGTGGAATAGTTTGTGGATGATCATTCCTATGTGGAGAAGCCAGTGAAGATATTGTATCATAGAGATAATGTTAAATGTAACAAGACTACTCACCAGATCACGATACTCTGGAAGAACCATAAGTATGAAGAGGAAACATGGGAACTAGAGGATGCAAGGAAGGAAAATTACATGCACCTGTTTATGGCCTCGAATGTAAAACAAAATTTTGAGGGTGAAATTTATTACGGGGGAATAATTTAACGACCCAATATTTTACCAATGGAAAATCCCTTCATATAATTATGCCATATAAGAACATGAAGTAACAACATAATGAACAGCTGAGTACTATGTGAATTTTAAATATATGAATGTCACTTATGTGTTTTTAATTTTGAAAAATGGTAATATACAATTTGGATCAGTAAGTAAATTGGTGTCTGATAAGACAAACTTAATTTCTGATGAATAGTAACATTCCTTTATTAATATTGAACATACCTTTCTGACTAGTAAGGAATAGTAATGAATATAAAATATTCCAGAAAAATAGAAACCTCCACCATGAATGTACAAATACAATGTAGACATCTTAAATGTGAAAAATGATCATAGTATAAAAATTAGTATTTTTGAATGCCAAAATTGTTATATTTAAAATTTTATGATTAATTTAATAATTTAAAATGGAAATTTATTTTCAGAAAATATAATTATAAACTATTACTATATTTTCTTATGGTTATAAAAGAATTTTATGGGACTTTGATTAAATTTTCATGGTGTTATAAAACGAGTTGTAGTTTTAATGTTGATTTTGTTGAATAATTTTTCATTTTATTTAAAACTCAATTAAAAAATATGTACAAAATTATTTTCAAATAATATATTACATTTTTTAATTATACACATTGAAAAATGGTTAGGGTGAATTTTTGCGATTTTTCTAAAATACTTGAATATTTTTTGAATAGTTCAAATACTATTTTGAGTTTTTGGTATGTTTAATGACATCATAATGATGTAGTAATTAATAAAAAATGTTAGCCAACTAGTGTAAAGTAAAATATTATGTGGGGTTTTACATGTGGCTAATACCTTGGGAAAATACCATGGGAAAGACCATGTTTTTGAGAAAACCACTAATAAGGTGTGCTTCGAAATTAATAAAAACATTCTCCCTGTTTTACTATAAATAACCACCCTTTCCTTAGTTATATTTTAATTAAAATACATCATCCTAGATTATCTATTGTTTTTAATTCCTTAAGAGTCCTCCCAAGGTGTCCTTAATCCAACATGGTCCCAACCTTCATGCTCTAGGAGTTACTCTACAAAGTAAGGGAACCTTTCACCCTCCTCTTTTTGTCAACACTTCTTTTATGTTACTCGTTGAATTTCCATTTTCATATTTTGGGGTTTGATTTTATGTATCCCTATTACTGTAATTTTTATTTCCATATGACTATATCCACTTTTCCCTCATCAATTCATTTTATGATGTTTTAAGCGATGTTGTTATGCTGATGAATTTTCGTAAGGAAACTCTAAACATTTATTTAATTTTTAGGTTCATCTGTTTTCTTTTCTCACATAATTTCATCAAAATGTTGTGATGACTCATGTACCATACATGTGATGTAAATTTTTCATTATAAATTTATAACTATTCATCATCTCTTCTTCCACTTTCATTTATAATTAAAATGATAACACCATCCAAGATGTGCTAATTTCCCACATTCGAGGATGATGCGTTTTCAATTTTTGTTATCGTCTCCAATTATAGGTCATGGAACCATTTTCATGGTTGAAGTAGAAAATATTATTTTTATTATGTCTCATATATTGTTCTATAATCCTTTTATACACATGGTTTTTTATTTTTAAAACAAAATGTGTTCCATATTTTAAAAAAACCCCCAATTAACCCAAACAGTTATCATTAAATAATTTATATAATGATTCATCTTAACGCCAAGTAACGAAATGGAATTTACAATCACGTAACATCATCGATTTTATATAATAACATATAACTCCATATTTGGTTATCCATCTCCATTTTTCATGATTCTATGAACATGAATATTAGTGAACCAAACATTAGATCCAAGGAAACCAATGGACTCGAACAATGAAATTGAACCTCATAACCAATCAAAAAGATTATGGACGAAATAAAAATGGTTTTACTAAATAATTTATATTAGAATAGGTTATATAATTATTAATTAATTAACCTAATTTTATTATTGAGTTCGTTAATATCATGTGGAGAATACCATTAGACATAAGGTAAGTGACTCCCTCTATTTCAATTTTACTCAAGAATGTCCTCTATGTTATGACCATTTATGTACAATACATAATGTTGGGGTATGATATCACACCATACTCATACTTCCCTCAGGATTTAAAAAATATAAGGAATCCCTTTCTCTCTCATTAAGGCCACTTATTTACACCTGATACCATTCCAATAATCCATAAGGAATTCTACCTGAACCGCCTTTATTCCTTCGTGATTCTCTATCTTTCTTTTAACCCAAATGAAGTTGTATTTTATTTTCATGTGAAACATTTAATTATGTTCATATGAACTAAAATCATGTTTCATGATCCATCCCTCATTCTGTTTCAGGGATATACATACTTTTAATTTACTCCCTCCTCCACACTTTCCAACAAGCAATCTAATTTTATGGGATTTTCCAAACATTTACCCAATTTCAAGTGTACTCTATCCTCTATTTAAAGCCTCCATTTTCTTCATAAAATCATTATTTTATTATCAAAAACTTCTTGGTTCGCATTTTTTTTATATAGATTATTATACCCATTTCTATTTTAAAATCTCTATAGTATTTTCTTTGAAACCACACAAAAAAATAGTGCTAAAATTTCTCAAATACCTATCTTACATGTTGTCACTTCTGTTTGACATCACTTACATTGATATATACTTATTTTACCATATTAATGTCCAAGTATGTTTTAATTCCTTTCTTTCATGGACTCTTTCATGATACACCAATTGGTTATTCTTTATGTCATGATTGTGGCACCAAATTCTTTCCATGGGTAACCCCTATGCTTATGTAAGATTGATTATGTGGAAAACATATTAACGAAATGTTATGATGGGAGCACCCATATAGCACTCCAATGAATAGGGTAATGATATGTCTCATGAGAAGTTAGGTGTGAAGGTCTTGGTGGTTATCCTTGGCTTGTGCTACTATGTAAAACGATCTTGGTGGTTATCCTTAACTCATATTAATATCATGTTTTATGTTTCCTCCCCATTTCAATGATTCCATGATTAAATGATCCCATGTTTATATGTTATGATTACATATGTTACAAGACTTTTTAAATCATCATTCCATGCCTTATATCCCATGTGCTAATGCTTTGTTTTTATGGTTTTTCCCTTATAGGGCTATTTAGCTCATCCCTTTGTTCATGTGTTCCCCAAGGTACCCTATGCAAATTTTTTAGCATAGTGGAAGTTAGGAGCTATATATGATGATTAAATAAATAAGTGTTTTCTTAGTCCCATGTTTTAGTTATATGTAACTATTCATTAAAGACACTCAACTTCACAATCCTTGGCTTGTACTCTGATGTATAATATTTCTTAAAATCATGTAATTTTATGTGTAAAAGGCTAGGGTCTCTATACGCACATTTTCCAAACTATGTGGAAACAGTGTGCTCAGCCTCTTTATATGTATTCATGAAATAAAAACATAGATGGAGGACCATGTGTCCCATTACATACGGTTCATCACAACCAAGAGGAATATACCACCCCTCTCTCTAGCCTCACATGGTTTAGTCAACCCATGTGGCCTGCCATGTATGGTTTTCACTAATATTGTACTAGGCTTAAAACTCCACAAAAATGGTTTTGGGCTTTGAGAAATCCCTAGACACCCTCTAAATACTTGTGATCAATTTGGGAACTCATTTAACCCAATATATAATAATTCAAATGAAAAATAATGGATCCTTACATTATTCAAAGACCCTGGTTCTTACAATCAACATCCATGAAGTGCATTGTGTTGCATTTGTTGTCAATGAGGCATGAAGTTGTCCTAGAATGAATGGAAGTCAAGGAATGTCAAGATGTGAATGACAAAGGTTGTGATGGTGTTGGTGGTGAAGGAGAATGGCCATGATACTAAGAGGCATGTCACTTAGGAGATTCACTAAGTGGCATAGGAGATGTGGTTGAAACATTCTCTAGTAACATCTGACGATTGTTGAGCTTCTCTTTAAGTTCAAAGAACTTGTATCCTGATGATACATTGTCACAACATTGATTGAAGACCATGCATTGTCTTCACAATGCATGAGGAGTTGAAAGGAGTTCCATCCACAACTACTAAGTGGATGATGTGCACTAATGAAGTCCATGCACTATCACTTAGTGCATGTGAACATGAAGATGATCCAATTGATCTCTGATTAGATCAATGAAGCACTTTGAATAATTTAAGTGATTCAGGAGTTCGGTTGAAGATGAAGAACCTTCGGGAATTCCATTACAAAGTGATGAATAAATGTTGAAGAGAATTGGAGGAATTCTTAAGAAGAAGAAGAATAGAGATGGGAAGAAGAATGGCTTGGAGTGGCACTTGGCATGTTACACTTGGTCACTTGTTTAACAAAGGACTTAGTGTTTTTGTTGCAAAAAATAGGCCACCAAGGAGGCCAGCCGAGGGTCATCACCCAAGGCACATGTGGGACTCAAGGTCACCACGCCCATGGGGAACCCTCAAGGCCAGGGCAGCAACCTTGAGGCAGGGCGCGCACCCAAGGACACCGCATGGGCGCCTGGGGCACGCCCGGAGGAGCGCAGAGGGGCCGTGTATAAGCCCCGAGGGCACGCGGGGGTGAAGCCCGCGCACCCGTGTGTGCATAGTGGGCGCTAGGAGCGCGCCCGCAGGAGCAAGAGTGGGCGCAGAGCACGCCCGCAGGGAGAACACGGTGCGGGGCGGCACCGTGGAGGGAGAGAATTCAACTGAGCCGGTTGGGGGAGCGCTTATTTGATATACCGCAGAAATTCCGCGAGAGACTTCGTTGTGGGACGCGCATTTTTTCACCCGGGACAGATCTGAGCCGTCCGTCTCATCGCGCGCTTGATCTGCGCCGCACAATCCATCCGCGGCGCCGCAATCTAATCCAGGCCGTTGAAGATCTGATCTGACGGCCCCGGCTTCGTCCTCAACCTCGAGCCATGCCGAAGCCTCCCCGCGAGCCTCAGTCGAACCAGGAGCAACCCGACGACGATTTTTGAGCTCCCGGCCACCTCTGAGTAAACCGAAGGCACCCTCGTGCTCGTCTGGACATACCGAATCCATCCATGCAATAAAGAGAGCATGCATGCAATGTTTGGAGGATTTCGAGTTCGGCCGAGGCAAGCAAAGCTGCCGAGGCCACGTGGTTGGTGTTTTTGGATGGGATGAGCCTAAACCGAAGGCCGTGCATGCGTTATGAGTCGCATGCACATAGAGGAATAAAAAATAATGAGCCCGCGTCGAACCGAGAATTAAAAACAAGATTTGGAAATATTTTTGAAGATCCGAAATCTTCGGGATTTTGAAGTTAAAACCACGCGGATGATGCGAGGTAGCCTCTGCCTATAAAAGGAGCACCCGAGGCTCTCTGATTGCTGCTGATGTGCTGAAAATTTGAAGAGAGTCCCGTGAGTGTGCCTCTGTGCCTCACGAAGTTTGGAGCCCCGCGCCACCCACTTGCGCGACGAAGTAGCCCGAAGCCACCCTTGGCTTCGTGAGTTCCTTTTTCGCATTCCTTGCGCGAAAGAAGAAGAAGGAGTTCCCTGCGCGTCTTTCTTTTGCGCGACAGGAAGTACCCGAGGCCGCAAGCACCTTGCGCGCCCTCGAGGTTTGTTGAGACCTGCGCGCCTTGTCCTTTGTTGAGGCTTGCGCGGCAGTGTTGAGGAAGAGAGGCCACGGCTCATACCTTGTGCAGCTGTTGGAGAAGAAGTTGGCCGCGGCTCAAGTAGACCCTTGCGCGCCTCCTTTGGCATTCAGGTGGAATAGAAGAAGAAAGCCGAGACTTGTGCTTGTGTGCCAAGTGAAGGAGGAAGGACCTACGGCTGGTGTGTGCAATACAAGTGGAAGACCACACTTTGTGTGTGTGAGAGGTGAAGAAGGAAGGCCGAGGCCTTTGTGTCTTTGTGTGCAATGTGAACAAGAGAAGGCCGTGGCCCTTGTGTGTGCAAGGAGAATCCGATTCCACACCTCTTGTGTGTGTGAAGTGAAGTGCACACTTTGAAGAAGATTAAAAGAACAAGGAAGAACCCGAGACCTTGTCTTGGGTATGTGCAAGTGGGTGAAGTGAAGACCACCACACTTTGTACGTGTGTGTGTGCATTTGAAAGGAAGGCCGAGGCATAGCTTGGGGTGTGAAAAAAGAGTGGAGGCCAAATATACACTCATTGTGTGTGTGAAAATCAAAGAACAAGTTGTGTGTGCAAAGCAACAAAGTGGCCGAGCCTAGGTGTGTGCACTAAGAAGTGTGTATACACTTAGAAGAAGAAAAGGGAGGACATCCACACAAAGAAGTACACACATTTATGTGTGTAGACAAATTGCTTAAAGTGTGTGAAGTTTGAGAAGTAGGTGTGTGATGAAAAGAATTACACCCTCTAAGGGTTTACTGCACCTTGAAGAGAAGAAGGGGAGTGCATGCATGCATGCATGCACATGCGCACGTGAACAAAGCTAAATCAGGTTGTGTGCATTTGAGGAGTCCAAGACCAGAAGATCTTGAAGATATTGTGATGCCATGCATTCAGTGCATGAAGTTGATGTGAGTTGAGACTGGACCAGACCGAAGATAAAGATATTATTTGTCTGAGTATTCAGTAGTTGGAGAGAAGCCGGGTCATCCTTAGAAGAAGGTGATAAAGCCCGAGCAAGACGAGAAGACCTGATCATCACAAGTGATCAGAGGTACAGAGAAAGGCCAGAAGTCTTTATCCCAGACTGCTGAGGATACTTGAAGAACTTGAAGTGAAGAAGAGCTACTCGTGCGACTCGAGGAGCCAGGAGAAGACCCTGTGGGACTCAGGGAGAAGAAGTCTTCAGTGGGATTCTGGAGCAGGCCAGTGGGACTCTGGTAACACTGTGGGATGCAGTATAAAGACCCTCCTGTGGGACTCAGGAGAGATACAGTGGGACTCTGTATCGACCATTGTAATTCTAACAAGTTATAATGGGAGAATCCATGCTGGGAGAGCATGGCAAGGATGTAGGCCTTTGGTGCCGAACCTTGTAAATCCTTGTGTCCTGTGCCTTTTCATTACTGCATTATCTGGGAAAGGTTGAGAGATACAAGAAGAGTGGATCGAGGCCTTAACAAGCCATAGAGGTTTAATTGATTAAGAATCAATTAGTAAAAAGTTTTAAGGGATCACTGATTCACCCCCTCCCCCTCTCAGTGATTCACACTGATCTGGGCACTTCAATCCATAACCAGTGTACCCAAGGAATTAAAGGGATATTAAGAACAATTACATACATGTTTAATCATGGAAAAACCATTCTAGGATATATAACAAAACCAGTAATCATTAATTTATAATGTAAGCACCCATCACTAGTTAATAACAAACCCAAACTTCCTTGTTTTGTAATGGAACCACATGTCCTCAGTTTATGATAGAACCACCCATGACTATAAAAAATACCCAATAACCATAAAAAAATAATTAACCATTAATAATATCATCTTAATAATTCAAAACATTAATAAATATTTTGATCCCATAAAAATAATATTTCAAATAAAAAACACATTTTTTGAAATAACCATTTCCAATATCAAAATACCCATTAAAAAACATTTTCAATTGAAAAATTATCAAAAAAGGGGATTTTGATTTTATAAATTAATGAAATATGGTAATGGATTCAAAATATAAAATAATGGTTTTTGCAGATGGAAAAGGCTTTATTGATGTTATTGTTAAAATAGAACATTCTAACTCTCGATTGTACTGAATGTAAAAAATTCTGTAACAAATTACATTTTTTTTAAATAATTGAATGAATGAACAAAATTAAATCAATTAAACTCTTATTTTAGTAGATTTATATTAAAAAAAATAATTTTAAATACAAGTATATGGAAGATAAAAAAGTTTGATGAAAAAACTTAAAAGAGTGTTTATTTTAAAGAAAACCACTTTACCATTTTTGAGATTTTTAATTGTATGAACCATGAAATAATAACATTAAAAATCATAAAATTTCATGAAAATAGATAATTATATGATACAATATATCAAATGGTCTTTATATTAGCCCAATAAAACAATATTGGATCATAATATCAATAATTCCTCAATGAATGAAAATGGAGATAAAGTACCTTTCTATGAGTTGAATTTATCATGTCATTATTTATCTCATTGAATAATAAACATATGTTGATTAATTATATTATTAATACCCCTTATCAAGTTTATTATTCCTTTTTTCAATTATTTCTATTTTATATACAATTAGTTCATTAAAAACGTTTTTGTTGGTTATTTTGAGGATATGTGTCCTATATATTAAAAATGACTTCAGAAGGTTGATTATGGTTAATGATGTCATGTTTCAACATACCCAAAATAAAATTATGGACATATTTGGTATATTTATACA
Source organism: Viscum album (assembly GCA_963277665.1). Classification (NCBI taxonomy): domain Eukaryota; kingdom Viridiplantae; phylum Streptophyta; class Magnoliopsida; order Santalales; family Viscaceae; genus Viscum; species Viscum album. Next base: position 1,809,504,429 of record OY728160.1, read on the forward strand.
ATAATTCTAATTTTTTTATATCAATCATTAATGGTGGTTAAGAAAAATTTTATATATTATGATCATTGAGACTATATAACATACATACATATTAGTAATATTTTCATTTTTAAATGATCATTATAGAAAGATGGTCAATATTATCATATCATTACAAAATGATAATAATATCAAAATTTAATATTAATTGTTTAAATATACTAATATATATCATCCATGTGAACTAATGATGAAAAAATATTCAAATCACTTCATGGAGTCGGTAGTCAACACACACGCATGAACGCCATTCTCATTTTTTATTGTAAGATTGAAAATGATATATAATAATTTTATAATGATAAATATGTCATTAGTATCATAATAATGCAATATATATTGAATAAATTCATAAAAATTATCCTTATTACCATCCATGTAATGTTTTACTAAAAAATGAATTACAATGCTTCGCAATGCGGTAGTCCGGCGCACACATGGGAAATGTTATCATACACTAATGAAATTGAATTTAAGAAGGAATATGAGATATAATTAATATTAAATAATAAATATGTCATGAATATCATAAATATTCATTAAATTCATCATTATAATGAGCCCTAAGAGGTGATAATGGAAGCTGAATAACATCATTTCTCTAAACTGTAGTCCACCGTACACAAGAATGATGGTTTTTTATCACATTTGATAGCATAGAAGAATGATTTATCTTATACAATAATGATATTAAATCTCAATATATGTTATATTATAGTGTTGTTATATCATAATAATTGGAAAATATTTCATATATTTGTAATAAAACAAAAATAGTTAATTAAGTATGACACCTCTTCTTCTAACATACCTCCTTTGGTAGACATAAAAAGCATGATTTAGGATGGATTTATGATGAAAAGAAGGTCTCTATATAAATTTTATTAAATTTATGATGATATTATAGTATTTATTCGATGAGATAGGGGTCTTTGATTGTGTGAACATGAGAAGAGAGGAGGTAGTATTTTCTAAGTGAGGTGAGTAGAAGAATTGAAATGTTTGAAAAGAAAAAGTTGTACCCACACTTTTCACCTTACAAAATGATCCAAAATGGAACCTTATATTGAATTTCAAATGATATGGTTGAAATATTTCCATAAAATAAATTTTATACAAGTTTCCACATCATTTTAACCATTACATTATTAGTTTAACCACCTTGTAAACATGTTTTCTTTTAAACAACAGTAATTAATTTTTATTATTTTTAATAATCATTATTTCTATTTTTTTAACCAAATTGGATAATATAAAATTGTATTATTAAAAAAAATTATAAATTTTCAAAATTAAATTAATTAAAGTGAAAAAATTTAATTTAACATTAAACACTTATACACATTGAAAAAAGAAGTTTTTCATGAATTATATTTCTTAAGAAACATATGATTTTATTTTTACTGTATCTCTATTAATAATATTCATATGTATAAAAATTAATATTAATTGATATAATATTTAGATTTCGTTTAACATATAACTTATTATAGATTAACATAATTATTTTAAACAATGAAGTATAAAGAATATTAAAATAGTTTTCAGAAAAATAAAAATTCTAAACCCCAAAAATATACTTATACTAAAATCCAATTTATTGGTCATGAAAAAGTTAGTAAGTCGATTAAATTGAAATAAAGAGTTCTTATGTTACATTAAATTATATTATAATAGTAATTTTCCTTTTAAATTATTATTTTATTAATATGAAGTGACATTTTTAGAAAAATAATGTATTTTCCACTATTCACTAAAAAATCAATATATTATGAAAGATACAAAAATTTTGTTGTATTTAATTTTTGATATATTGATTTATAAAATTAAAATAATTCATTAATATTACAATTATAAAATTATAAAATTATTTTTCCCGTAAAAATCATTTACAAAAAGAGTTCAGTTAAAAATAATTTCATTTTGACGTGGAAATTGTAGAATATTTGAATAATGAATACAACTATATAATTCATAAAAATAATTTATTATATAATTAAATTTTTAAAAAATTTATCCCCCATATTTAAAATTCCATTCTTGTAATTTAATTTAGTTGTTATACATGTCCATATATCTTTCCCGCTTACCATATTCAATTTCCAATGTTGCATCTTCCGTTATTTGGTTATCCATAAAACATTTACCCTGGTCCATCACCTTATTTTGAGAAAAAATATCTCTATATTAATTAATAATAACTAATCGTTCCTCATAAGAATTGTTTCTTCTAACTTGACTACATTAGGTAATAAAAAATTAGATGATTCAACAACATAATCTCTTATCATTGAAACATAAAGACATTGCGTACCTTGAAATAACTTAAGGGAATGACCACCTAGTATAAAACTGTTAGAGAATTTTCCAGGACTTCATACTATCCAATTATCCATGTAATTAAAATTACCTTTTATCCCAAAATATTAAACTTTTTCCATAATGACACGTTTAGATAACCATCATCACCTACCCCGAAGGAAATATCAGTTATCCAGTTATCCACATAATTTTTATACCTACTCTGAGTCATCCTCATATATTGTTGAATCAATTGTTCATTATTATCCATTTTCTCGACCAACAATAGGAAAATCATCTTTTATTCATCCAATTCATTAAAAATGTGGAATGTGACACCATTTTTCTTATAATTTCTCAAAAGGGGCAATCTATTTACAAGGCTAAAAATATTAGTACCAGAATGGTCAACCAACCAATGTTATTGATACAAAAATACTTGGTAATCCATTGAAAAAGAAAATAGAATATTTTAATTTATTTCAATATTCCACATATACTATCACTTGGATTTATAATAGAATGTTGTATTAAAATTTAATTTATTATGCTATGACATCCAAATTCTATTCGAAAAATTAGATGTTAATATAGGATCATGATCTGATACAATAGAGGGGGGAACTCCACAAAACTTATCTATCTCCATTACATTTTGTTGAGAGAGATGATCTAAATACATAATGTCATTAATTATATGTTAATGCATATATTTAGTTAGTTAATCAAGAATAACCCCAATATAATTTTCACTTTAGGATTTATTTGGTAATCGTACCCTGAAATCCATTGATATATTTACCAATTTCCACTCCAACACTAAAGAAAGATGATTCATTCAATTTGAAAATTGTCTTTATGATTAAACCTGATAAAAATTCCAAAAGGTAATGGTAAATTCATCAATATCACTTTCCATACAATCCTATCAGAAATACCACTAAATGTATTTGTATATTATACTGTTTCTTAGATGAACATAAAATAAAAAACACAAAGCTTCACTCAAAACCTCTTTCTTTAGTTGGAAATCACAAGTAACATATAATCATTTCTCAAATTAGAAGAAACCATGTTAAATAATATTAAAATTATGAAACTTAAACTTATCAACAAATTCTACTATTTCATGTAAATAATGATCATTTTTATCAACTTGCATAATTATTTTTTAGAATTTTGACAACATTGAATCCTGAAAGAAAAAAAAGGATATCCCATAATCCACAACATCTATGAATCAATTCATCAAATCATTCCCATAGGGGTCATATTTCAATAAAAACATGGTTAATGTCGAAATATTTTTTTGACTCAAAGAATTAGCCTATATATTTTCTTTTTGAGTATAGTAATGAATCAGACAATACTAATACTGGACCTATTCGAGCAGTATTATCTTTCCCATGTTCAGTTTTTTACTAAATATATACATCAATTGTTAATTATTTTTATGTATTTGAAATTTACTCCATAAAAATGCAGCATATAATTTTTTAAATAAAAAAAATTATCTAATTTCAGATCGTGTGTATTTTAATTTAACTAATTATGTTTCAAAAATAGTAAATCATATATAATTACATAATAATTCATTATTAGGAAAAAACCAAGTCCCTTCGATGAATAATCTCTATAAATTAAATAAATTAAATTTAAAAAAGTAACAAAATAAAATCGAGCATTATCCAATCATATTGTATGTTTCAAAAAACTATAATTTATTTATTTTTAAAATATTAATTTAACTACATTTGGAAATAAATTAGTCAATAATATAGTAAATAGTGAAATATTTTCAATAATATAACAAAATTAACCCACTAATCTGTGAAAAATTCGAGTCTATGTGATAGTTTTGGTTCTTATCCATTCCTGAATATCTTTTTTTGGAGGTTAAACAATTATTCTATATTTTTAAATTATATCTCCAAAGAATATAATAGTTTATAACCAAAATTCACATTTAAAAAATTTTCCACACAGCTTTTTATTTAATTTTTAAAAATAACTATTAGGTGTCTTTCAAATACCTATTAAATTTAAAAAATACTAAAATGTTCTTAACAAAAATAACCATAATCATTTCCAATAATTCATGGAATAAATGATTTAATAATTCCAAAAATAAATATGGTGAGTTAGAAAAACCAAGGGGAATACTAAAAAAACAATTCCTAAATCTAGTCCAAAATAAATTACTCAAAATATCGTATTTCTTTATATTAAATAAATTGTACCCCCACCTAAGATTTGACTTTTAAAAATAATACACTCCCAGGAGAAGATCAAATAAATCATTGATATTATCAAAAGGTAACAAGTTCCGAATCACAAAGTTATTCAAATATCTATTGTCATTGTAATGTCTTAGTGATCCTTCAAAAATTTAAAAAAAAAGAAATAGGTGCACCATATGGCGATGATTTATGGTGAATTTAACCATTATATAGAAACAATTGAAACCAAGTTTTCAACTATAAAAGATCAACTTCAATAATTTGGTAAGTTTATTTAAAAATTATAATCTCATGAGGAACTATGTCAACTGAAAACTCAACCTCTCGATTAGGAATAACACCAAGAAATTCATTAGGAAATAAATTCACATGTTTATTCATTATAGGAACCTGAATAATTTTTATAGTTTCATTTTTAAAACACTATAATATACTTAACATAAACTTCCCTATAAAATTAATTTATCTAAAAAATGGTATGTTATCAAAGTTATGAAATTAAGGAATAAAATAATCATGAAACTAAAATCTATAATAGTATGATAAACTAAGTTCTAATCCGTACAAAAAATTATATTATAATATACTATGAAAAATTCAAAAATATTTGTAGAAATATCATAATTATAATAAAATATGGAGATATATATAAATCATTGTTTCTCTATTACTTCAACCCTATTTATTCAATAAATAGTACATCTTAATATCAAGAGGTGATATTTCAAATTTACATGATAGTTCCATAGAAATTAAATAATGTTATGATCTAATGTGGAACATGGTATTTTCATAATTTGAATAATAAGTGACATTCCTATAACTACTTCACATTATGGTCCATCATGAACCTTAATAGTAGAAAAATAATTTTTCACACCCTTATGAATTCCATCCTGATGATTCTCATCCATATTTAATGACATCCAAAAGACGATAACATAATTACCCATATCATTACAATTAAATAATCTTAATGTCACCAAATCATTATTCATCTTCTCATTTTACTTAATGTAACAGACTATATGTCCAGACATAAAAAATCAATATCACTTGCTAGACATAATAAAACATTCTACAAGTTGATTTTTAGAACATCTTACAATATGGGAACATGGTTTTTTACAATCCATATTTCATTGATTGGTTATTCTATATTTCCATACATCAAGATATTTTCATAAAATTTTAGTCCCAAGGTACATAAGAGTTTGAAAATACACCATCACCATCTTAGTATATTGATTAAATTTCTCAAAAAAAATTAATACCACACATGGAAAATGATCTTCATAACTTTGAATTTAACTCAGATTAAAATCAATTTATATTATAAGAAATGTCTTGAAAATATTATAGTACATAATAGGAAGATCATGTTAAATTTTCTTCACACATGGACACAAAATCTTCATCTATTTGGAGTAAATTATAGAAATTATTTCTCTATACATTCCCAAAAAACCTTATGTAAATATTTCGTAATAAGATTATTTTGGAATGTGTCCCATTCCATCACTTAATAAACAAATTTCCATGTGGTATTCATATCTTAAGACTTCTAGCAATTAGATTCACCTTAAAGATGATAAACTGAAGGAATTACTTTTTGACGCACCAAACATCCAATGACTTAAAATATTAACATAATATCATTATCCCTCCTTCACCCACCACTAGGTATGAAGATCCACTAAATTATGGGCGATTTTGTCTCATTAAATTATCCACTATAGAATTTTTACATTATGGTGTATCGGGTTAGTCACTTGAATGGATACCAACAATATTTATAAATTGAATAAAATTATCCATAATTTTGAAAATATACTCAATTACAATTCCATCCATTTTAGTATACATATTAGTTAAGATATTATATCTTCAGTTCCATCCCACTATATTTACCTTTTAATAATATGGACAACCATTCTGAATAGACAATGTTCAGATGAATCATCACGGTAGTTTTTAAATGATATATCATTTCAAGGAAATCATATGGTAAAATATTTTTAAGGATTCTATAATCATTATACTAAAATTTAATGTTATAAAAACTGACCATTGATAACAACTAAAGGGACCCTTCTTTAAAGATAACATAATCAAGAATTTAATGTCCTAAATTGATTCTATTCCATTATAGAATCATTTCAGCTTTAATGCTTTATAAAATTAGTACATTAATCCTAAATTAGAAAAATATACATACCAAGTCGAAAAATCCAATACTTATCCATTTTTATATAATATAAAAGAATTTATATAAAATACTCTTTCTTTTCATGAATATTTTCACTAAATTCAACTTAACATCTTCCTTTCACTTACTAATAAATGAATCTTGTGAACAAAGAAATTTCAATTATAGGATGATCACAAAAATATTATTAAATTATTTAAAAATAATAAGTTCATTAGTCGAGTGTAAAACATATAAAACCCATGTAATTTTTAAATTTATCTCAATTTTAATTGGGACAATTTAGTAATTATTTTTCACACGAAATCACACAATTTTTTGGTAAATTTAATAATTTGAATCCCATTTAATGAATATATAAATCCTATATTTAACATGGGACATCATCATTCATATCACTCTTAAAAATTCAATAATCAATATGATCAACATCTTTCTTTGGAGTAACCAATTCTATGGATGGATATCACATGACCCACTATAACACCCCGAGATTTTATGAAAAATATTATTTAACTTTCATTGATGTCTTCTATTATACAGCAAAATAAGTTTAGATTGTACTATACACAACACCGTATTATCTTGCAGTATACGCAACACTATTCTTGGATCGTGTTACACACAATTTAATGTTCGTTTTATAATATTCATTCTACGCAACGTTGAGTGTGTGTGTGTGTGTATATATATATATTCAATGTATAAATGAAATATGGTTGGATTCTGTTATACGAAACAATTAAGGATTCTTTCACAACACGCAACCCTGACTTGGCTTGCACTACATTCAATCACAACATTCCTCGATAGCATGTGTAGTACGCAATACTGAGTTTTACTAAACAACGATATGCTATTAAAATATTATTAAAACTAGCCGTTATGAATAGTAATAACCACTTTTTAAAATTTTGTAAATTTTATTTTTCAAAATGGACTTCATTTTTGGATTCGGAATATCGAAATTAGCTTAGGGTGAAATTTTGGTACTTTTCAGATAACTTTCATATTCTGATGAATAGTGAAAATTACTAAATTTTAATTAAAAACAACTTTTTTAATCAAAATAATTATTAGTGATAAATTATTAATTTGAGTGGTTTTCATGTATATTTATAATATATTTTTACCATTTAATACAATGTTTGTCATTGGATGTAATTTCACATTTAAACCAGTTATAAACAAGTGTGAATCTTTTGATAGTTATTATCTCTTAAAAACACTCTATTTGTTTTGACGACGGGAATAAAATTTTAAAATAGTTAATGTATCTGATATGTTTTGAATTTGATAAACTAGAAATCATTTTTGAATTCATAATATCAAATATATCTTAGGCCTAATTTTTGGTATTTTTCTGGAAACTTTCATTTTTTGATGAATAGTGAAACCACTAAGTGGTACTTAAGAAAACTGAATTTTTTATAAAACTTAATTTTACCGCTTCTGTGAGTGGAATTTCAAAAAATCTAAGAGACACGGTTGATTTCAGTAAGTAAAATGTGGTTCAATGAGATGAAAATAATTTTTGGTGAATAGTAACTTTTTACTTTTTTTACCACGGTTAAAAGTAAATAGGGCAATTAAGGGTAAAAATTATATTATTATTACCCTAAAACATGTCCTAATTCTATCGGATAAGTTTAATTAGACCAAAAATAACCTTAGGAATAAAATATGACCATTTAGGCCCACTTGTATTAGATTAGGACATTTATTATTAATTTATTCAAAGAAGGGATAAAATAGTTAAAATCAAAGTTTAATAAGTAAATCATTTTTAATATAGTATTATACATTAGATAAATTCTACTATAAATATTAATTAGAAATCTAAAAAGATTTCCTACATAATGGTATTTTATTTGTAATTTTTTAGAATTAAATAATTTAATTTATTTATGACACAACGATGATGCAGTAATTATCTTATTAATGAAACATTGACATAATTGATGTTATAAATACCCAAATAAATGTAATTTGAGACTTTTTATGAATTACACTAATTTTCAAGGTTAATATGACATGTTAGTATTTATTTAATTTACTTTGTTCGAACTAATCATTCTATTATTATTTTCACAAAAATCAATTACTAAATAGTGTCAAAATTGACATAAAATAGTTTTTTAAACAAATATTATATTATAAATTGTTATTTTGTTAATAAATATCTAAGGTTCGGAAAAATGACTTAGATAAGGTTATATATATTAATAATAGACAACTTGGGGTTCTTTTGGCTTGTTATAGTAAGTTTATTAAAATTATAGTGTAATAACACAAAAAGACACGGTAAAAGTAAAATTATCTAACTTAAAGTTAAATATAAATGATAAGGTTAAAATAGGTATCTAAACATGTCTAAATTCTATTGTATGAGATGATTTCGACCCATCCCCACCTTATCTTCGAAATAAATAAATTTTGAGCTATTTAACACCGAAGTTGACTTTATAATAAAATAATATTTTTAGTTTTTTCAAAGGAGCCCCTCTCCTCTCTTATAAAAGGACACCTACTCCCTCTCTTCATCACACCACTTTGAGCCTTCATTATCGGCCAAAACCTGCCAAATTCCATTCTCCACTTCCCTATAAACATCCTAGAGGCCCTGGTTATGAAAACCCTGCTTTTTATTACAACTTAAACATGCTTTATTACATAAAACTTCACTTGATACAACAAAGAAGATCGAGAGGTTTAGTGTCTTTGGGGCTTAGGATCATTACATAAAAACTTTAAACATGAAATACAACATCCTTATTGAAAACTTCCTTTACATGACCACTACATTCCTTCGTACTTAGCATTGCATGGGATAACCTGAGGACATGCATAAGAAAAGGGTGAGCTATAAAGCCCAGTAAGGGAGTACACAATGAATAACATGAGGAGTACAATACATGTTAGGCAATAGGCATATCAATAGAGAATAAGAGAGACATGAACATAAAGGCATGATAAAGCATGATAATCATAACATGGAAATGTGGCAACAACACTTAACATTGAATTAGCATGAGCCAAGGCTCATTGCACATGGAGCATGAGTAAACCCTCATTGCACTTGAAGCACGAGTAAACCCTCGTTGCACTTGAATTAGCATGAGTCAACACTCATTGCAGATGACGTATCATGATACTATACTTTACCCAATGCATTGGAGCGCTATAAAGGGCGCACCCTTCTTAAACATTTCATTTCATGCATAAGTGTGCCACATGGATCATAAAACATGGATTCAAAAAAAATAATCATTCCTTCCACGATAAAGGAATGTGGAATTCATAAATGAAACTTTATAATCAATATGTAAATGTTCATAAAGGTGAATACCCTTGATGGAGAAATGGGCATGGTATTCACTACACAAAGACATTCGCTTAGAAAATCGGTGCGATTTCGGCAGCGTAACGGCGTGACATAAGAATTCATAAAAAGGTTGATGAGAGAGAAAGGGGTTCCTCATCATATTTACATGTAATGGAAAGTAAGGAGATCATATATATACATGTCCCAACAATAGAAATGGAATTTAGATTCATGATACAAAAGTATTGCTTGAATGTAAAAGAAGAGAGAGAAGTTCCTTTCGGAATTTCGGCATAGTAACGGGTGTACATGGGAGGCATTTAATGAGAGAGAAAGGGTTATCCCATCATTCAAACAATAAGAGGGCAGTATGGGGGAGGTGCGAAACCATACCCCAACATTCATAATTGAAATAAAAAGGGAAATACAACTTAAAGAAAATTGACAAAAAAATGAGAAAGGAAGAAAAAACCCTTACTTGGAAGTGTGCTTCCAAAGCCTAGAGAGAGGCTTGTGAGAGGCTTCTTGGGAGCTTGGGGCGCCTTGGGAGGATTATAGAGAGATTTGGGCAGAGGTTGGACGAACTTCAAGGGCTTTGAGTGAGGAGGAAGTGGGAGCTTGGGTGGGCTTATATAGGAAAGGTGAGAGAATTCTTTATTATTTAGGTTTGGGACCCCTTATATTAAAATAATCCAAACCACAAACCATCCCATGGTATTAGCCCATGGTTTCTGGAAAAGGAAAGAGGAAAACAATATTTTTCAAGTCCAAGGTCCGAACTTATTAAAAAATTAGGGTTGCTTATGTGGAGGTGAGTCACACTCCCATGGAAATTAATTTAAAAAGGCAAAGTGTTGAATAAGTCTTGAGGGCTCCATTAATGCTTTGAAAAGTGAGTCAAACAAACCCAAAACCTCATTATTTTAATGATAAAAAATATATTGGCCGAACCTAAGGCTTATGGTATTTTATTACATCACCATTGGGTCATTATGATGTCATAAAACACATTATATATTTAAATGGTATTTAATTTTTACCCAAAAATTGGACTGTTTCAGAAAATTATGAAAAATTCACCGTTGGATAATTTCGAAGTCCTGATTCCAAAAATAATATTTATTTTATCTAAATAATTTTCTAAATATGTTAATTTTCACTTTTAAAATAAAAACCGACATTTATAAAAAAATTCACGGGTTTTGACAGAAATGGCTTTCAAACCTTAATAAACATTTTAATTGCATTCATAAAATTATAAGATCATTTATAATTAATGAAAATTAATTTAATATTAATAATAATATTTTATTAAAATATTATTTAATTCAAAAATCCTTTAATTTAATAAAATATAATTCTTAATTAAATAATAACTAAAAACACCATTTGTACTTTAAAAACTAATTACAATGTATCAAAAATGACTAGAAATTATATTCATTATTATATATAAAAAAATAATGTACATGAACATGGTTCTACTTATTTGTTACATAACCCCTTAAAATAGCCACATAAGACCTAAGGGTAAGGTGCGCGATGGTGACAGACTCTTGGGGCTGCTCGGATAACATCGCTCGAGTGGTAATCTCTATCAACTTCCATTTTTCCCATAGACGATCACGTTCGAGCTTGACTTGATGAAGCTCAGCTTGGGCTTGGTCAAGGGCAAAGCCCAAAGACGCCACCTCTTTATCGAGCTCCGACAAATGGGCTTCGTAAGGGGCAATTCTACTGGATGAGGCCATCGCTTCCTTTGTCTGAGTAGAAAATTGGTTCGTTAAAGCCTTATATTTAAACTACCCAGATGATCACTGTTCAACGGCTATAAAAGTAACGGTCACAAATCTTAACGTAAAACTTAAAGAAGTTGACATCTTATAAAAACATAAAGAAACATTTAACTGGATCAAGAGGGATTTTCCATTAATGAAAATTTGGGTCGTTACAACATTCCCCCCTTAAGAAATTTCGCCCTCGAAATTTTCCTTTTCCCACACTAAAACAAATGTGGGTAACTTAGCTTCATCATATCCTCTGACTCCCAAGTTTCTTCTTCAAACTTGTGGTTTCTCCACAACACCTTGACGAGGGGCATTGTCTTATTTCGTAGAACTTTTTCTCTACGATCCAAGATCTTCACTGGTTTCTCCTCATAAGAAAGATCGTCTTCTAATTGTACCACCTCAGAAGAGAGTACATGTGAAGGGTCTGGTATGTACTTCCTTAAGAGGGATACATAGAATACATCATGCACCTTGGCCATAGTAGGTGGAAGTGCTAGTCGATAGGCCACAGCCCCAACACGATCAAGAATCTCGAAGGGGCCGATGTACCTTGGACTTAACTTCCCTTTCTTTCCAAACCTCATGACCTTCTTCCACGGAGATATGCGTAAAAACACCATGTCTCCGACTTTAAACTCGAGGTCTCGTCGACGATTATCTGCATAACTCTTCTGTCGACTTTGGGCTGCCTTGATATGCTGCTGAATGGTTTTCACCTTCTCCACCATTTCTTCGACCATTTCTGGTCCAAGCAGCTTACGTTCACCGACCTCATCCCAACATGCCGGTGTTCTGCACCTTTTTCCATATAGGGCTTCATATGGTGCCATTTGGATGCTCGAGTGGAAACTATTATTATAAGAGAACTCAACTAGAGGAAGATGTTGATCCCATCCTCCTTTAAAGTCCATTGAGCATGCTCTCAACATATCCTCAAGTGTTTGGATAGTCCGCTCGGATTGGCCATCAGTTTGAGGATGATAGGCCGTACTGAAGTTCAGTTCAGTATTCAGAGCATGTTGAAGACTCTTCCAAAACTTAGAGGTAAATCTTGGATCTCGGTCAGACACAATAGATAGTGGTACTCCATGCAACCGTACCACTTCCCTGATATATATCCGTGCCAGTTGATCCAAAGAGAAATCCTCTCGAATAGCAATGAAGTGTGCAGTCTTTGTAAGACGATCCACAATAACCCAGATTGCATTTTTGCTTTTGGATGTCCTTGGAAGTCCAGTGACGAAGTCCATGGTGATGTTCTCCCATTTCCATTCTGGTATGGGCAATGGTTGCATCATCCCCTTAGACTTCTGCCTCTCTGCCTTCACTTGCTGACACACCAGGCACTTTGATGTATATTCGGCGATCTCCTTCTTCATATTATCCCACCAAAAGTTTTCTCGGAGATCTCGATACATCTTTGTGCTCCCTGGGTGAATAGAGAAATTTGAACTATGTGCATCATCCAAAAGTTCCTTCTTCAGCTCCGAACTTGATGGGACACATAGTCTTTTCCCAAACCGCACAATTCCTTCTTCATTAACATTAAACTCTGAGGATTTTCCCTTTTTGATAGCTTCCACTTTTTCTTGGATTCTCGCATCATCCTTTTGAGCATCTTTTAACCTTTCCAAAAGAGATGGTTGAGCAATCATTTGTGAAAGGATTGATGATGTTCCCTTCTTTATGATTCCCACGTCCATATTCGTCAAGTCTAAGAAGATTGCATCCTTCTCAATTCTCATCATTGATAGAATTGCTAGATCCTTTCTACTTAGGGCATCCGCTACCTTGTTCGCTTTCCCAGGGTGGTAATGTATTGAACAGTCATAATCCTTTATGAGCTCTATCCATCTTCTCTGGCGCATATTAAGCTCTTTCTGTGTGAATATATATTTAAGACTCTTTTGGTCAGTATATATCTCACATTTCTCTCCATAGAGATAATGCCGCCAGATTTTCAAGGCAAAGATCACCGCCGCCAACTCCAGATCATGCATTGGATAGTTTCGCTCATGTATTTTCAACTGTCTTGAGGCATAGGATATCTCTTTATCATTCTGCATCAGCGCACATCCTAAGCCCTTCTTCGAAGCATCACTGAATACCACAAAAAGCTCCCCACTTGTGGGTAAAGTGAGCACAGGTGCAGTGATAAGCCTCCTTTTCAACTCCTTGAAGCTTTCTTCGCATTCATCACTCCAAGAAAACTTTACTCCCTTTCGAGTTAGCTTGGTAAGAGGGTTGGACAATCGTGAGAAGTTTCTCACAAATCGTCGATAATATCCAGCTAACCCCAAGAAGCTACGGATATCAGTTACCGATGTTGGCCTCGACCATCCCTCAATTGCATCTGTTTTGGAGGGGTCCACAGATATCCCATTGCTTGTGATGATATGGCCCAAGAATGAGACCTCCTTCAACCAGAACTCACACTTGCTGTACTTGGAATAGAGCTTCTCCTTGTGCAAAGTCTCCAGTACAGTTCTTAAATGCTCCTCATGGTCCTCCTTGGTTTTGGAGTATATTAGAATATCATCTATAAAGACTACCACAAATTTATCTAGGTAATCTCTAAAGACTCTATTCATCAAGTCCATGAATATTTCTGGAGCATTGGTGAGTCCAAAAGGCATTACTATGAATTCATAGTGCCCGTACCTTGTACGAAAAGCAGTCTTGGGGATATCTTCCTTCTTCACCCTTACTTGATAATATCCCGACCGCAAGTCGACCTTGGAGAAGTATTGTGCTCCACGCAGCTGATCAAACAAGTCATCGATTCTTGGGAGAGGATACTTGTTCTTTATCGTGATTTTGTTAAGTTCACGATAATCGATGCAAAGCCGCATTGACCCGTCCTTCTTCTTGACGAAGAGGACTGGTGCACCCCATGGTGATGCACTTGGGCGTATAAATCCTTTATCCAGATTCTCCTGTAGTTGTTTCTTCAGTTCTTCAAGCTCAACCACAACCATTCTATATGTAGTCTTGGATATTGGTAGCGCCCCAGGTATAAGTTCAATTGAGAACTCAACATCTCTTCTTGGAGGAAGACCAGGAACTTCCTCGGGAAATACTTCAGCGAATTCCCTCACAATAGGCATTTCTTCAAGGGTGGTTTCTTCCTTGGACTCAATCATCTGAGCCAGATATGTGTGATCATAAGGTAGTAATATCCATGCTTGAGATGATGGAGCTAAAAGAGATTCGTCTTCCTCCTGACACTTGTAAAGAATCGGGGGTCGATTCTCCATATGGAGTGTGATTTCCCTCTCCCGAAAATTTATGTTGGCTCTATATAAGGAAAGCGAATCCATGCCAAGAATTGCATCAAATTACACCAAAGGGAGTATGATGAGGTTCACCGGGAAATTCAATCCACATATTATAACAGGGGAGGACTTATACTCATGGGATGCAATGATTTCCCCATTTGCCGTACTCACCGACATCTTTACTTCCATGATTTGTGGTGGTGCAGGGATTATTCTACTAAACTTTTGAGATATAAAAGAATGCGTAGAACCTGAATCAAAAAGTACGTTCGCTATTCTTGAATGAATAACTAGCGTACCTGTCACCACTTCGTTGTCGGGGTTCACTTCGGCAGAAGTGATGGCAAAAGCTCTTCCTTGCTGTCTTGGAGGTTGTTGATTGCCTCCAATAACCCTTGGATTGGGGCACTGATTCGCAAAATGACCCGGTTCTTTGCATTTGAAGCATTGAACAACGCGTTGAGGTTGGAACGGAGCGTTCCTCCCCTCCGTCGCAGCCGCGGGTCCTTCTTGCTGACAGTTAACAGCTAGGTGCCCTTCTCTTCCACACTTGAAGCATTTTCTTGTCCCCCTAAGGCAATTTCCAGGGTGCTTCTTTCCACACTTTTGGAAAGTGGGGTGCTGGAATTTCTTAGCGCCGTTGGATTTATCCATCGGACCACCAGCATTGAAGTCCACCTTCCGCTTCTTGTCCCCATGATACCCCTGTGATTCTACGATCTCCATTTCAACCTTGAGGGCACATCGGACAATTTCCTCAAAGCTGTCGAAGTCACGGATCACTAATGCTTTCCGCAAGCTAGGCTTCAACCCACCAAAGAAGCGGTCAACCTTGCATTCGGGGGTAACGACAAAGCCGGAAGCGTATCGTGCAAGCCATGTGAAGTTTGCCTCGTACGCTCCCACAGATTCCTCATCTTTCTGCTTGAGGGAAAGGAAGTCCCTTTCCATCTTAAGACGAAGGGTGCGCGGAAAATATTTATCGAAAAACATCTTCCGGAATACCTTCCATTCCAAAGCCTCGATCTCCTCCTCAGGCTTCGTATTTTTGATCAATGTCCACCATTGATCAGCTTCACCCTCCATACGATAAGCCGCCAGGAGGACTTTCTCTTTTTCAGAGCATTGGAGGATGGAGAATATCTTTTCAATGGAGTTGATCCATTGTTCAGCAATCGTGGGATCAGATGATCCACTAAACGTAGGAGGCCTTTGTCTCATGAAGCTTTCAATAGCGACTTGTTGTTTCTTAGGGGGGGTTGAATGTTCCTCTTGACCAGTGTTTCTATTCAAAACTTGAGTTAGCTGAGAGAGAAGCATGACAAAGTTCGCGATTCCCGCTCCCATCGGATTGGGCATCTCATTAGTACAATCATCACACTGATCTTCACAACGGTTGTTAGCCCGAGTTCTCCTATTACCGGCCATTGGCTGGAATAAAAGGAAAGATAGGGGTAACACATAAAGGGTAATCCAAAGACAAAAGTTGATGACTTATAAATAAACTTTAATCTCTTTAACTCATGAGTCTATAGGATTCAATCCAGGCTTTTCATGATCTTCCTTCTAACATAAATTCTTAGGGGCATTTTTCCCTTAATAAGGGTTCATACTAAGATTGTGAATTTATCAAAACATATCCCCCGTGAGTGTCGTAACCAAGAGTGCAGCAAGGCCCGTTGTCGTGCACCAGTTCCCGTTCGAGTCTAGCTCAAAGCGGTGTTTTCGGGTTTTACCCCTACGATACATCTGTGCCAGAGCCGCCTCTACCTGCTCGTATCCAGACAGGGATGTATTTGTTTGATAAAACACTTACTTAGTATTTACCAAAACTTAGGGATGTTTTTATTATGATTAGTCTTGTATCTAAGGCTTTACTAGGGTTTCCTAATCCCAAAAATAACTAAACCTATCCTCTGATACCAACTATGACAACCCTGCTTTTTATTACAACTTAAACATGCTTTATTACATAAAACTTCACTTGATACAACAAAGAAGATCGAGAGGTTTAGTGTCTTTGGGGCTTAGGATCATTACATAAAAACTTTAAACATGAAATACAACATCCTTATTGAAAACTTCCTTTACATGACCACTACATTCCTTCGTACTTAGCATTGCATGGGATAACCTGAGGACATGCATAAGAAAAGGGTGAGCTATAAAGCCCAGTAAGGGAGTACACAATGAATAACATGAGGAGTACAATACATGTTAGGCAATAGGCATATCAATAGAGCATAAGAGAGACATGAACATAAAGGCATGATAAATCATGATAATCATAACATGGAAATGTGGCAACAACACTTAACATTGAATTAGCATGAGCCAAGGCTCATTGCACATGGAGCATGAGTAAACCCTCATTGCACTTGAAGCACGAGTAAACCCTCGTTGCACTTGAATTAGCATGAGTCAACACTCATTACACATGACTTATCATGATACTATTCTTTACCCAATGCATTGGAGCGCTATAAAGGGCGCACCCTTCTTAAACATTTCATTTCATGCATAAGTGTGCCACATGGATCATAAAACATGGATTCAAAAAAAATAATCATTCCTTCCACGATAAAGTAATGTGGAATTCATAAATGAAAATTTATAATCAATATGTAAATGTGCATAAAGGTGAATACCCTTGATGGAGAAATGGGCATGGTATTCACTACACAAAGACATTGGCTTAGAAAATCGGTGCGATTTCGGCAGCGTAACGGCGTGACATAAGAATTCATAAAAAGGTTGATGAGAGAGAAAGGGGTTCCTCATCATATTTACATGTAATGGACAGTAAGGAGATCATATATATACATGTCCCAACAATATAAATGGAATTTAGATTCATGATACAAAAGTATTGCTTGAATGTAAAAGAAGAGAGAGAAGTTCCTTTCGGAATTTCGGCATAGTAACGGGTGTACATGGGAGGCATTTAATGAGAGAGAAAGGGTTATCCCATCATTCAAACAATAAGAGGGAAGTATGGGGGAGGTGCGAAACCATACCCCAACATTCATAATTGAAATAAAAAGGGAAATACAACTTAAAGAAAATTGACAAAAAAATGAGAAAGGAAGAAAAAACCCTTACTTGGAAGTGTGCTTTCAAAGCCTAGAGAGAGGCTTGTGAGAGGCTTCTTGGGAGCTTGGGGCACCTTGGGATGATTCTAGAGAGAGTAGGGCAGAGGTTGGACGAACTTCAAGGGCTTTGAGTGAAGAGGAAGTGGGAGCTTGGGTGGGTTTATATAGGAAAGGTGAGAGAATTCTTTATTATTTATGTTTGGGACCCCTTATATTAAAATAATCCAAACCACAAACCATCCCATGGTATTAGCCCATGGTTTCTGGAAAAGGAAAGAGGAAAACAATATTTTTAATGTCCAAAGTCCGAACTTATTAAAAAATTAGGGTTGCTTATGTGGAGGTGAGTCACACTCCCATGGAAATTAATTTAAAAAGGCAAAGTGTTGAATAAGTCTTGAGGGCTCCATTAATGCTTTGAAAAGTGAGTCAAACAAACCCAAAACCTCATTATTTTAATGATAAAACATATATTGGCCGAACCTATGGATTATGGTATTTTATTACATCACCATTGGGTCATTATGATGTCATAAAACACATTATATATTTAAATGGTATTTAATTTTTACCCAAAAATTGGACTGTCTCAGAAAATTATGAAAAATTCACCGTTGGATAATTTCGACGTCCTGATTCCAAAAATAATATTTATTTTATCTAAATAATTTTCTAAATATGTGAATTTTCACTTTTAAAATAAAAACCGACATTTATAAAAATATTCACGGGTTTTGACAGAAATGGCTTTCAAACCTTAATAAACATTTTAATTGCATTCATAAAATTATAAGATCATTTATAATTAATGACAATTAATTTAATATTAATAATAATATTTTATTAAAATATTATTTAATTCAAAAATCCTTTAATTTAATAAAATATAATTCTTAATTAAATAATAACTAAAAACACCATTTGTACTTTAAAAACTAATTACAATGTATCAAAAATGACTAGAAATTATATTCATTATTATATATAAAAAAAATAATGTACATGAACATGGTTCTACTTATTTGTTACATAACCCCTTAAAATAGCCGCATAAGATCTAAGGGTAAGGTGCGCGATGGTGACAGACTCTTGGGGCTGCTCGGATAACATCGCTCGAGTGGTAATCTCTATCAACTTCCATTTTTCCCGTAGACGATCACGTTCGAGCTTGACTTGATGAAGCTCAGCTTGGGCTTGGTCAAGGGCAAAGCCCAAAGACGCCACCTCTTTACCGAGCTCCGACAAATGGGCTTCGTAAGGGGCAATTCTACTGGATGAGGCCATCGCTTCCTTTGTCTGAGTAGAAAATTGGTTCGTTAAAGCCTTATATTTAAACTACCCAGATGATCACTGTTCACCGGCTATAAAAGTAACGGTCACAAATCTTAACGTAAAACTTAAAGAAGTTGACATCTTATAAAAACATAAAGAAACATTTAACTGGATCAAGAGGGATTTTCCATTAATGAAAATTTGGGTCGTTACACTGGTCTTCTTCAAATACCAATTTTAGTGCCCTAAGGGGAGGACTCAAAGAGGCGCTTCAAAGAAGAGGTAATGTCTGTTACCGATTCTTTCAACTTTATTTCTTCTTCCACTTCTTCTTATTTGGTTGTTTCATTATGAGGTAATAACATCAGAATCCCTCATATACTGATATGTTATTATAAATATGAAACAACCCTATTTCACCTCTTATCCATCCTATGGAAAATGAAATCACCGCACGTGCGTACGTACGGAATACCATCTCCACGCCATGGTGTAATCTATTTTCCACCACCACCTTACATGGATGGGTATAATGGTGTACATAATAACTATATATGATTATTGTAAAGTGATATTGATTCTGAAATATTATACATACACTCCAATACAATTCCATGATCATGAGAACGATATCATCGCTCGTACGTACGTACGGACTACCATCTCCACGACGCGATGAGATTTATTATCCACATTAACCATTCATGATTGATTATAAAGTATATATAATAAGTAATCATGAAATATATGAAATAATAATGATACTGTATTTATGTGTATATATATGTATGTCATCTACTTAATTCCTTTCAATTCAATAAGGAAACGAAAACAGCGTTCATGCGTATGTACGGTCTACCGTCTCCATGAACGGTGTATTTCTTTCCATTTACTGATCTATTATATATATATATATATATATTCTGAACATATATTATATATAAATAATGTTTTATATTCTGGAATTAAGTAATCATGTTCTTATTAATAATATGAATAATTACAAGTCAAAACACGGACGACAAATGAAACGATTTTACCCAAAACGCTCTTTAACATGCAATTTACAAATGAACGGGTAATATAAAGTCATAAGCGAACCATATATGATATCATAATAATGAGTATGATTCTGGAATAAGTCAATGGAATTATTTAAATCATTATACAGGAGGTTTGGACACTTATGAAGCAAATCGGACCTAAGTTAAGGGATGAATTTTCAGTCTCATTTTTATCCGAGATTGCTTATACGTAAGTATTTACTGGGGTTACATTTATCATCCATGACCATGTTTTCTTAAAATGCTTTCATAAAATGTTTACCATTATTCAATGGATTTTTAAAGTCATTTTTACCCTTTATTGACTTTTTAACACATTGTATGAATGGAATCTTTCCTTTGGTTACCATATAAGGTACTTTTTGACTTTTCTGACAAAAGTATGAGGAGAATGTTATTTTTAACTTATACGACGTGAATAGATTTATACAGTTTCATAACGCCTCATTTTCAAGAAGGTTCCCCTATAAGAGTGCATGATTATTTTCATCAAAACCTTTATCTTTTAAAATTGCATGGAATTTTGTGAAAAGAAAATGATTTTAAAAAAGAAAGGATATTTTCCTAAAGAAATCATTTCAAGTGTTTTGTCAAAACTATTTCCCATCTAAGATGACATTACTTCATATGTGTATGTTTCAAGTAAAATTTATCTATGATTTAAATGGTTTCAATTTTCTTATGATGAAATGATATCAATTGTTTATGGATTATGTTATGGTGGCATGATGTTTAAGAATCCCATTTTATTTCATCGGTTATGCTATGATATATGATTTATGATTTTGTGTCACACGAATGAATGATTTAATTATGAGATGGGTGAGACCTATATATCCCTCTAATGCATTGGGTACAGATTTTATATCTAATGAGATAGACATGGCTGGAATGGTATGTTAATCCGGTTCAGTGTTACAGGACTGAAACGAGGAGTGAACTAGATTCAGAATGGGACTTTCTCCACTAAGATGGTCTTGTAAGCAATGCCTTGGATACTACGGAAATCATTACATGTGTTTAATGGATGCCACAATTACATGTTTTATTCCCATGCAATTTTATCATTATTAATGTTTCTTTATGATCTATGCCTTATGTACTTCCATGTTTTATGTCATTGCTCAAGCTTTTGATGTTTAAAAATTATGTTCATGTTTTTAAGTTCAAATGTATATAGTATGTTTTATTTTATCCATGCTTACCCTTACTGAGCATTTGAGCTCACCCTTTTTATGTTTTCTTTTCCCCAGGATATAAAGAAAGGTTTTAGGTAAGAAAAAAAGGGATGATCTTTATGGGAGATGTTGAAGATCTTTCACCACGATTAGAAGATTTTATTCCGAGTTTCCAAAGACACTAAACTATTACGGTCCTTGTGTGTCTATTTTTGTTATGTATTAAGTATTCCGCGAAAGTAATGTAATGTCCATGTACGTCATACTTCGGGTCTCTACAGTTGGTATTAGAGTAAAAGTTTAGTCAACCTATGGAAACTAGGATGTGAAAACGTAAGTGAGATCCTTAGAGATATTTCTAAGGTATGTCTAGGGATGTCCCTAAGGATAAGTATACATATAGGATATGGTGCTAGAACTACGGTAACGATATTAAAATTTAACCTAAGATGTTAGATATTGAGGGAACTACCCCTTTACTATGTTGCTTTCCCTAGCATGATTTTTTCCTCTCACAATATTCTCTATGGGTTTTAGAAAATGGCTGGAAACAAGATGATTCACGATAATAGAGGATATGATGGACAATGGAATGATATTTTTCATGAGCAACAAAATGAAATGGGATTTGGATGTACAAACATCATTATTATGCCGAATCAGAAATATCATAATATGATCAATAAAGTAAAATTTGGTAAGTTTCCTGACTCGGATAATAAGAGAAAGATGGAGTTTCATGATGATCCTAGAGGAATGAACGTTCAATTTCCCCTATGTAAATCATGTGGGAAGAGGCATCAAGGATAATGTTTCAAAGGAACTGGAAGATGCTTTGGGTGTAGAAAAGAAGGACACAAAGCTAATAAGTGCAAAGGAAAAGGTTCAGTTAACACCAGGGATGAGGATAATGGTAGTGCTACGACATCAACAATGGTTAAATGTTTTAAATGTGGAATGTATGGGAATTATGCAAACCAATGCCCTAAGGTAAAGTCTCATGAAGAGAATCAGTATGGTCGTATGGGTAGTATTTATGTTGATGATGATGAAGAGACTACAAATGATATGTGAGATGAAAGAATTATTGAAGCTCGATCAATGGTTTAATAAGGTAGTGGAATGATTACATGTTTTTTAAGTGTTATGTTGTATAAGTAATCTCATGGTACTATGGAATAAAGAGACATCTAAGGATTGTTACACTGTTGTATTTCCTTATGTTTTGAAAGTGTGTGATGAATGGTACCAGTATTTTTGGAAAGTAGATGATATGCACATAATGAAGGGATAAGAAGATAATGAGATTGTATTCATGATCTCATTACTGATATAAGGACTAAGTGATATTATGGTTTGATTATATAGAAATATTGTGATTTTGGTATGTGGAAAGAATTAACTTTTGACAGCATTCATTTTTTTCACTAAGGTTAAATGGGTATTCATTTTTCAAGAGAATACATGATTAAGTTATTCACATGTTTGTAATTTGACCAACAAGATATATCTTATGATATATGGGGGATAAATGATGGAATTCTCGTGATTGTTATGTGACATTTCAAGTAATCATTTTCTTTATACTATGAGCTTGGACCGAAGTATTTTAGATAAGCCTAAAGATTGGAATGGATTATGTTGGACATATGTTAGTATTGTTTAAGGATAGAACTTTTTTTGATATTATTGACAAGATGTTATAGTAGTGTATTTTTAGAAAAAGGACAACCTGCAGGACGGGCGATAGCCCATCGCGTCGGACAAGGCTGTGGGAATCACACCCACAACCGAAGTGTGACTGACCTTTATCGCATACCACTGGCCTACATGAAGTCCATGGTTATTAGAAACTAGTTTTATTATATTAAGCAGTATGATATATGAAGTATAAGTCCATTTTAGGAAACAAATATGATTAATCTCACTATAGATCGACTTATGTATATTTAATAACTTTTAATAACCTTTTGTTTGAGACAGATGGAATGACCCGTTATTCTATCGCATGATCTGCTAACACTTCATGAATAACAAATTCAACTTCATTTCTTTAAGAGGTGAAGTGGAAATTGTTCAAGGCATGAACAACATTGAGATTGTAGCCAAATAAAGTAAGTATTTATTCTAATTCAAATTATTAAACTTTAGGGAAATGATCTTGAAAACCAAAAATGTTGTCCTAGTGCCCTTATATCCGATAAATCAGATGGTACCCTATATCATCACAAATTTATGGCTTTGTGATTGTTGTCTTTTTCATAGCCATGTCCTCTACCACTCTCCATCAGAACTTGATGGTTAGATTTTTCTTCCATATCCATATTTTCACCTATGTTCTCCTATATGGAAACCCAATGATGAGTTACTTTGGGTAATCATTGCATTTCATACTTTAGTTTTTAAAATTAAGTTTTAGTTTTACTTTTTACGATGTGGGTTTCTATGAATAGTAAACGATTTACAACCCCATCGAATTTTGAGGGCGAAATTCATTTTAAGGGGGGTAGAATGTAACACCACGAGATTTTATGAAGAATATTATTTTACTTTCATTGGTGTCTTCTATTATATAGCACACATTGTTTAGCTTGTACTATACACAACATTGTATTAGCTTGCAGTATATGCAACGCTATTCGTAGATCGTGTTACAAAAAATTCAATGTTCGTTTTATAATATTCATTCTACGCAACATTGAGTGTGTGTGTGTGTATATATATATATATATTCAATATATAAATGAAATATGGTTGGATTTTGTTATACAAAACAATGAATGATTCTTTCACAACACGCAACCCTGACTTTGCTTGCCTTACATGCAACCACGACCTTCTTCGATAGCTTGTGTAGTACGCAATACTGTATTTCACTAAACAACAATATGCTATTAAAATATTATTAAAACTAGCCATTATGAATAGTAATAAACACTTTTTGAAATTTTTTAAATTTTATTTTTCAAAATGGACTTCATTTTTGGATTCAGAATATCGAAATTAGCTTAGGGTGAAATTTTGGTACTTTTCGGATAACTTTCATATTCTGATGAATAGTGAAAATTACTAAATTTTAATTAAAAACAACTTTTTTAATCGAAATAATTAATAGTGATAAATTATTATTTTGAGTGTTTTTAATGTATATTTAGAATATATTTTTACAATTTAATACAATGTTGGTCATTGGATGTAATTTCACATTTAAACCTGTTATAAACAAGTGTCAAACTTTTGATAGTTATTATCTCTTAAAAACACTCTATTTGTTTTGATGACGAGAATTAATTTTTTAGTTAGTTAATGTAGCTAATATGTTTTGAATTTGATAAAATAGACATCATTTTTGAATTCATAATATCAAATATTGCTTAGGTCTAATTTTTTTTATTTTTCTAGAAACTTTCATTTTTTGATGAATAGTGAAACCACTAAGTGGTAGTTAAAAAAACTGAATTTTTCATAAAACTTAATTTTACCACTTTTGTGAGTCGAATTTCAAAAAATCCAAGAGACACGGTTGACGTCAGTAAGTAAAATGTGGTTCAATGAGATGAAAATAATTTTTGATGAATAGTAACTTTTTACTTTTTTTACCACAGTTAAAAGTAAATAGGATAATTAAGTGTAAAAATGATATTATTATTACCCTAACACATGTCCTAATTCTATTGGATAAGTTTAATTCGACCAAAAACAACCTTAGGAATAAAATATGACCATTTAGGCCCACTTGGATTAGATTTGGACATTTATTATTAATATATTCAAAGAAGGGTTAAAATAGTTAAAATCAATGTTAAATAAGTAAATCATTTTTAATATAGGGTTATACATAAGATAAATTAGTCTATAAATATTAATTAGAAATATAAAACTATTTCCTACATAATGGTATTTTATTTGTAATTTTTAGACATTAAATAATTTAATTTATTAATGACACAACGATGATGCAGTAATTATCTTATTAATGAAATATTGACATAATTGATGTTATAAATACCCAAATAAATGTAATTTGAGACTTTTTATGAATTAAACTAATTTTCTAGGTTAATATGAAATGTTAGTATTGATTCAATTAACTTTTTTCGAACTAATCATTCTCTTATGATTTTCACAAAAATCAATTACTAAATAGTGTCAAAATTGACATAAAATAGTTTTTTAAACAAATATTATATTATAAATTGATATTTTATTCCTAAAAATATAAGGTTCGGCCAAATGACTTAGGTAAGGTTATATATATTAATTATAGACAACGTGAGGTTCGTTTTTCTTGTTATAGTAAGTTTATTAACCTTATAGTGTAGGAACACAAAAAGACACGGTAAAAGTAAAATTATCTATCTTAAAGTTAAATATAAATGACAAGGTTAAAATAGGAACCTAAACTTATATAAAATCTAATGGATGATAGTATGTCGACCTATCCCCACCTTATCTTCGAAATAAATCAATTTGGAGCTATTTAAAACCGAACGTGACTTTATAATAAAATAATATTTTTAGTTTTTCCAAAGGATCCCCTCTCCTCCCTTATAAAAGGACACCTCCTCCCTCTCTTCCTCACACCACCTTGAGCCTTGAAGCTTGGCCAAACCCTGACAAATTCTCTTCTACACTTCCCTAGAAACATCCTAGATGCATTGGTCTTCTTCAAAGACCAATTTTAGTGCCCTAAGAGGAGGACTCAAAGATGCAATTCAAAGAAGAGGTAATGTCCGTTACCGATTCTTTCAACTTTATTTCTTTGTCCACTTCTTCTTCTCAGGTTGTTTCATTATGAGGTAATAACATCAGTATCCCTAATATACTGATATGTTATTATAAATATGAAACAACCCTGTTTCATCTCTTATCGATCCTATGGAAAACGAAATCACCGCACGTGCGTACGTACGGAATACCGTCTCCACGTCGTGGTGTAATCTATTTTCCACCACCACCTTACTTGGATGGGTATAATGGTGTAAATAATAACTATATATGATTATTTTAAAGAGATATTGATTCTTAAATTGTATACATACACTCCAATATAATTCCACGATCATGAGAACAATATCATCGCTCGTGCGTATGTACGGACTACCGTCTCCACGACGCGATGAGATTCATTCTCCACATTAACCATTCATGATTGATTATAAAGTATATATAATAAATAATCATGAAATATATGACATAATAATGATACTGTATTTATGTGTATATATATGTATTTCATCTACTTAATTCCTTTCAATTCAATAAGGAAACAAAAACAGTGTTCATGCATACGTACGGTCGACCGTCTCCATGAACGGTGTATTTCTTTCCATTTACTGATATTATATATATATATATATATATATATTCTGAAAATATATTATATATAAATCATCTTTTATATTCTGGAATTAAGTAATCATGATCTAAGTAATCATATGAATAATTACAAGTGAAAACACGGACAACAAATGAAATGATTTTACCCAAAACGCTCTTTAACATGGAATTTACAAAAGAATGGGTAATATGAAGTCATAAGAGAACCATATATGATATCATAATAATGAGTATGATTCTGGAATAAGCCAATGACATTATTTAAATCATTATACAGGAGGTTCGGACACTTACGAAGCAAATCGGACCTAAGGTAAGGGATAAATTTTCAATCTCATTTTTATCCGAGATTGCTTATACGTAAGTATTTACTAGGGTTGCGTTTATCATCCATGACCATGTTTTCTAAAAATGCTTTCATAAAATGTTTACCATTATTCCATGTATTTTTAAAGTCATTTTTACCCTTTATTGACTTTTTTACCACATTGAATTAATGGAATCTTTCCTTTGGTTACCATATAAGGTACTTTTTGACTTTTCTTGAAAAAGTACGAGGAGAATGTTATTTTTAACTTATACAGCATGAACATATTTTTACAGTTTCATAACGCCTCATTTTCAAGAAGCTTCCCCTACAAGAGTGCGTGATTATTTTCAACAAAACCCTTATCTTTTAAAATTTCATGGAATTTTGTGAAAAGAAAATTATTTTAAAGAAGAAAGGATATTTTCCTCAAGAATTCATTTCAAGTGTTTTGTCCAAACTATTTCCATCTAAGATGACATTATTTCATATGTGTATGTTTCAAGTAAAATGTATCTATGATTTAAATGGTTTCAATTTTCTTATGATGAAATGACAACAATTATTTATGGATTATGTTATGATGGCATGATGTTTAAGAATCACATTTTATTTCATGGGTTATGCTATGATATATGATTTATGATTTTGTGGCACATGAAAGAATGATTTCATTATGAGATGGGTGGGACCTATATCTCCCTCCAATGCATTGGGTAATGATTTTATATCTCATGAGATAGACATGGCTAGAACGGTAAGTTAATCTGGTTCAGTGTTACAGGACTGAAACGAGGAGTGAACTAGATTCAGAATGGGACTTTTTCCACTAAGATGGTCTTGGCAGCAATGCCTTGGCTACTATGGAAATCATTACATGTGTTTAATGAATGCCATAATTACATGTTTTATTCCCATTCTATTTTATCATTATTAATGTTTCTTTATGATCTATGCCTTACGTACTTCCATGTTTTATGTCATTGCTCAAGCTTTTGATGTTTAAACATTATGTTCATGTTTTTAAGTTAAAATGTATATAGTATGATTTATTTTATCCATTCATACCCTTACCGAGCATTTGAGCTCACCCTTTTTATGTTTTCTTTTCCCCATGATATAAAGAAAGGTTTTAGGTAAGAAAAAAAGGGAAGATCTTTATGGGAGATGTTGAAGATCTTTCACCACGATTAAAAGATTTTATTCCGAGTTTCCAAAGACACTAAACTATTACGGTCATTGTGTGTCTATTTTTGTTATGTATTAAGTATTCCGATAAAGTAATGTAATGTCCATGTACGTCAAGCTTCGGGTCTCTACACCCACCTTCCTTGGATTATTATGGAACAACTCATCCATGGTTCATCATGGAACTACCAATACTTGGATAACAAAATAACCACTCTTCCATGGTTTATAATGGAACAAAGCATCCTTGGAATATCAATGCACCACCCATCGTGATAAAAAAATCTTAAGAAGAATAACATAATAAAAAATCATTATTGATTTTTTGTCATCATAAAATCCTTTAAAACCCCATTAATCTCTATATGAAAAACTTTTTCATTTATTTAAATACAAACTTCTTTAAAAACCTAATTTTCAATACAACAATACCATTTTATGTTAAAACACCCTTTCCAACACCAAAATACTTATTAAAAGTGAAAGTGGTGTTTTATTTGATAAAAAAAGAGATATTGTAATGGAATACAAAAACAACTTTGTGGTTATAGAGGTTGTAATTTTTTTTCCACCATACACTTTAAAATAATATATTCCTTTTTCATTTGTAAAGAATATCTAACATTCCATAGAAATATTATTTTTTTGGAAGGCATTGAATTAATTAAAAAAATTCAATTCTGAAAATTTTATTCCCGTATAATTAAAATCAGAAATTCATTTCAATGACATGGGCATGTTACAGAACATGAGTTTGAAGGAATATAATAAAAGTCGTATTTTTTTAAAGAATGTCACCTACAAGATAGGAAATATTTAATCCTAAACCATGAAGAATAATAACATTAAACAAAACATTAAATACCTCAATTTTAGATATATTTATGATATAAACTATATATGGGGCTATATATACCCCTCATAAAAAATATAAGTGTTTAACATAAAAAAATTCCTCAATGAAAGGAAATTAATAAAATGTTTTATGCCTTGAGTCGGATTCATTATGTTCATTCATTATCAGCCAAAATAAAAATATGTAAGTTATATAAATTAATTTTTTTTTAATTTTTATAATTTTTTTATTTTGATTATTTCCATGTGAAATATAATATCATAATTAATTAAGTTTATGTTTAATGTTTTGACTATATTTGGTTTGTATGATAAAAAATGAAATAAGAAGGTTGAATATTGTCAAATATTAAATTTATCAACATCTTGAGAATACTAATCAAAGAATAATTATCAAATTTATAAAAACAAATTACTTTATAAATCTAATAATTAATTATGGTTATGAAAAAATAACTACGTTACTATCATAGAGATGGTATCCCTTATATACACATGTGTAGCATTACCATTTTTTCAATGATCATTATTGAAATATGATATTTATTATAATATCCTTCTATAATATCTATAATATAATAAATAACATATAATTTGGTTATAAATACTTATATATATACCATAAATGAGAATTAGTGATGAAAAAAGAGGCACATCTCATCATTTTGGTGGATTTCCACACGTAAGCACGGACATCATTATCATTTTCATTGTAAGAAAGAAAATGATGTAATAACATTTCATAATGATATATATTTACTAAATATATTAATTATGTCATTTATAACCATAATATTGATAAAAATCATACATAATACCTTCAATGTAAATATTTAGTGAAAATTAAATAATATCTCTTCGTGTGCTTGTAGTTCACTATTCACATGAGGGATTTTATTGTATCCCCCACAGAATGGGAAGTAACAAGTGTTAGGTGACTTCATAACTCAAAATGTATAAATATTTAAAAAATATAATATATATAATTTAAATAAATCATTATAAGAACTTTGACAGGTGATGATGGAAATCGAATGACATTAGTTCGTAGGCCAGTAGTCCCGCGTACACAAGAATGGTGAATTCATATCCAATTTGATAGAAGATGAGATGGAATTTGGTTTTTCGATTATAATAGTAACACCTCATTTTAGGCACATGTTTTTTATTATATCATAATAATTGATGAATATTTTATGTTACTTGAATAAAAAAAAATAAGAGTAGTGAGATAAGCCTGATACCTCTTATTAAGACAACCACCTTTGGTTAGAATAAAAAACATTTTTAGAAAGGATTTATGCTCTTCATAATGGATATATATCATGTATTGATTTATTCAATACATTTTTTCATGTATTATATGATACAATGGGATATCAGGAAGTTAACATAAGAGGAGCGTGGTTTCCATTTATTAATGAGTTGAGTGGACCACTGGGTTTTTTTAAAGTAAATAAGTGTAACCATGTTTTTTCACACACCAAAAGGATCATGGATGGATGATTATCAAGGATAATAAATTATAGGTTCCACTATGATTTTTTTATTTTATATAGGCCGATTTATGTGTTCTCGGCACCCAAACAATGCACATGAAACAACCGCATTACACTTTAATGTAAAAAACATCTTCAAAATTCAAACACACTGCCAGCCACGCCTCGAGCCGTGAACCCTGCATCACACCTAGAGCAAAGAAACCATCAAGTCTAATCTACATTGCCTCGATCCACGACCTGCCATGACAGACACATCACATGCATCAACCAGACCGCCAGAGAGTTCCACCGGTTCCCACCACCACCATCACCATCAGTGTCTGTCAACATAACAAACATTCCAGGATCAAACTCGCAGATGACAACCGAGCATGACACAACAACCACCAAAGACAAATCAAAGGGTCTCAAACAAGCATCCAAAAAACATAGAAACCATCCCTGTATCCAAACCCTTAGCACTAAAAAACAATAAGAAACCCTACTCATAGACACATCATGAAATGTAAAACAGGAGAGCTCATCCTGCCTCCACCGGAGGATCAAAGCCGGTTCGAAACTGCCAAATCCATCCACAAAACGCATCACAATGTCACCAAATAAGAAACCAGAAGCAAGATAGAAGAAAGAAGAAAAACTGTTATCAGAAACCCTGAAATGAACCTAGCCAAAAACCAGATCATGTTCTAAATCCCATCACCACCAACAAGATGACCCCTAGAGGCCACGCCCTACCACCAAGTGCCTGCATCCAAGAATGAAAAGAGTCCCTCAACCTGCAGAATCTAGGACTCGGTCGCAGGATGACTGTGCTACCGTGAAACCGAATCCAGATAGAGGATTCGAGTCACGGATGGCTGAATCAAGCACACCGTCTCGAAAAAATAATGTTTACCTTAACCATGATAAAAAAAAATTCTATTAATTTCAAAATTTATTATGATAAAAAAATAAATTAACTATATTATATAATATATATTTTCATGATTTAAAATATTCAATAAATTTTATCAAATAAAATTCATAATAATGAAAAATTACAAATGAAAAAAACCCACTTACACGAAAACAATAGTTTTTCAAGAACTCTAATATTCAATAAAATATGATTTTTATTTAATATATAATGAATAATAATAATTTTATTAATAAGAATTAATATTTATTGATATTTAATATTTAAATTTCATTTCAGACATTCCTCACTAGGGATTATGTTAATTTACTAAAATGGAGAAACATTATACACATTACAAAAATTTTCAGAGAAACCAGTTTTTAAACACAAAAAATAATCTTATTTTAAAATAAAATAATAATTTTATTAAAAAATTATTATTTATTTGAAATATAAATGAATAATACATATTTTACCTAAAATTCTATAAAAAAAATAATGGGACTTTAATATTTCATAATTTATTGAAAAATAAATACAATTTTTAAAAAATATATTTTAATTTATTAAACGATAAATCAATATTTTAAGAAAATTATGTAAATTTAATCCTATTTTAGTTTTCATTTAATTAATTAAAATATAAAATTATTTCATCATTATTAAAATTACAAATTAAAAAATTATTTTTAATAAAATAATTATGTATGAAAAGTGTTTTGTTAATATAATTTACATTTTGACATAAAAATGCATAATATTTTATTAATGAATTTAAATATCTAAATCATGAAAATGGTTTATTATCAAATTACATGTGGTTTAACACAATCAATTATAGAACAGATTCTAGGTGATTTGTAAAAATTAGATTTTCTAAATATATTCTTTCACAGAAGGCAGATCATGAATGGATTACCTCTAGGTATGTGATGAAACTGGTCTACCCGTTGTTGTAGAGGAATTGATATTATCATGATACACTCTACCAAAAAACAATTATTTTCTATCATGAACCAAAATATATATGGGTTCATAATAAAATGTTGTATCTATAAAAAATGGTTCCAAGAATGATGTGATCCATCTCTATGCTCGGTATACAACTCTTGTTTATATAGTTGAGCTTGATTCAGGTGTTCTTGGAATATGTATTGTGTATGTAGTGACCGAAAAAGTTTATACATAAATATTACATCATATTTTATTTAAATTATATAAATTTCAAAATACATACATTCTATTGAACTATAATGGATTATTATTTCCGAAGACTACTAATATAATCATGTTATTTCGTAAAATATCATCAACATCTTCCGTAATGTCTATCTCCCACAACGCCCTTCTTAGACAAAACATATATAAAATATTTCACTATATAATGGTGAATGAAAACGTAATTAAATTTGAGATGATAATATTGGTAAGTAGAAATGTAATAGAGAACAATTAATGATCATTAGTGACAACAAGAAAGGAATCATTCAATGATAACATGATCATAAAATATGAAAACCATACCAAATCATTAAAAGATGATTGGTAATTATTAATAGAATACGTATTTTTCATAATAAGAGACATAATTAATAAGAGTATATAATCTTCAATAATTATACATGACATATTAAAACATATCATTATCAAAAGGAATAATTTTTTGGAATATACATATGTATTGAAAATCATTTTTTCAGTCATAGTTCAGTAGGAAGATAATCATAGTGGAAAAAGTCCCATAGTGGACTGGGTTGGCTCCCCATTTCATTATTTTCTTATTGAAGTTCCACTTATAAGGATTTCATCATGGTTAGATAACCTTACTGAACTGGGTAATTCCATAATTCTAGTTCATATTATCTAATGGGATGTTATTCAATATTGATTACTATGGAGGGGAATATATTTCTAGGTAAACCCATGAAATAATTAAAACAATACATATGTCTTCCAATGTTTCATAAAAAAATGATTAATTCATTATACTATAACCCATGAAAAATAAACATGTTTTCAAATAATGTCACCATAAATTAATTACCCAATTTGGAATAATTAGGTTTCATGAATCGATATTAAAACATCACCATGATAATCCATTTAGGGAATGAAATTGGATTTTTTCACAATATCATATCCCTAGTGAATCATAACTATATTTAATATATATTGACATATATGTAAAATACATTCAAAATATTATTTGAATATTTTGTGGAAATAAAGAAAATATCATTTTCTTTTGATATTATTAAAAACTAAAACTTCCCAAAAATATTATGAATTTTTTTTCATTGAATATAAAATTAGAAAATTATACGGGAAGTATTAATTTAATTAATATTTATGAAGAGAGGAGAAGTCATTTGTTCCATATACAATAAAATCAATCTTACTTTTCACACCATTTGAAAAAAAATTAATGTGATTCATACGTTAAAAATTTTAGATTTTTTCTTTCCTGGATTTGGAAATAATATAAAATCTAATAAAGGCCAAATATCCTAAATATTTATGCATCCATAATAACTTTTTTAAAATAATATTAAAATCATTGTGATGGAACAAATTTTTTCCAACAAATGATAAAACATGGTGGATATTTTGTAAAAAAATGTGTTATCTATCATTTTAAGATGGAACGATTTGAAAATAATTCTAATACAAGAATGATATAAGAATAACTATAGGATCAGAAAATATATGTGGGGAAAAAATAATTACCACATAATTTCCACCAATGTAAATATAGCACAATCCCTCATGAAAACAAATGATATCATAACATAATAGTTTACTGGAAGAATCAAAATACATTATATGTTTTCCTTCATCCTTTATAATTAATATATAACTATTTTAAATATATTAAAAAAAATTTGATACATAAAATAATGTTTATCATTCCATTAAAATTCCAAATTATCATATTGTCAACAATTCTATATTTAAATGATCATTCGGGTGAACAAAGGTCTATTATTGATGAATGTTTTAGTCAAATGGTTTTGGTCCAAGAACCATTATAATGGTACAAAAATCTTTAGAATATCATTATTTTAATAAGTATCATATTAATTCCTTTAATACACTTCTTCAAAAATTCATATAATGTAGTAATGGAATATGTATTAAATCTCTTCATGTAGTTGGTTGTGCTTATGTACATGCGGGAGATGTTACCACTTATGGTTGAATTGAATGAAATAACGGTAAATAATTACTACCCTTTCCAATATCATAATTATTTCATAAATATTAAATATATTGATTAAAATTGTCATTATGATTATCTATATTACGATTTAATTAAAAATGTATCACATCACTTCTTTAAGGTGGAGGCCAACACATATGCGCATGTGGAATTATCATTTTACAAATAATGTGAATGATATATGAATCTGATATACAATTAAAATTAAAATACCTCATTGTTTTAAATATAATTATTACTATATGTTATTATTTTTGTTTAATATTTGGATGAGGTTTAATAAATAAGTAGTATAAAAAATATCAGTGAGAACATATACCACTTCTTTAAGTATTCTACTTTAAAACCCACCTTATTGATATTGGTTGTGTATTTTGGGTATAAAAAAATGATAGGGTACTTAATAAGGATTGTGGGAGATTATTTAGTTAGATATCTTCTGAGATAATGGGATCATGTAGTGTGGTGAATATAGGAGAGGAGGTTCCCTTTTATATGTGAGGGTAGTGTCTCATTTATAATTATTGGGGATATTAAAATAAAATATAGTCCCTTTCTTGGGAAAGTCAATTAAATTAGATCATGTTTTACTATATGGTGATATAGGAAGGATATAAATTCATCCTATAAAAATTATAAAATAATTCTGGTTGTTTTAACAACTATCCCTTTAGTTTAACCCCTCTTTAACCATTTTATCCTTTACTCTAGTAATTAATTTTTACCTCTGTTACAATTCATAGTGTCCAAAAAATGAATCTTACATCATTAATTAAATTTTAAATTATGGTTACAAATAATTGATCAATTTAATCATATTTTATTTCAATTATTTTATTAAATTCATTTTAAAATATTTTTGTAAAACACAACAAAAATAGTTATTTGAAAATACATTTTCAAACACAAACAAGATTTAATCTAATGTTGTTCATAATAGTTCCATTAGATGAATTTAAATATATTTGAGTGACTATATTATATAAACCTTTCATTTAAATCATTTAGAAAATCTTAATTATTCAATTTATTAAGACAAAATACATTTTGAATAATAAAAATATTTTTGTGAAAAATATCTCAATATTCCTTCGATTTATTTTATTTTCATTTATAAAAAATTGATAATCAATGTAAGAATGATTATTTATATTTTCACATTAAAAATAGTAGATTTCATCAATGTCCAAATCCACAAGTGATCAAGCCTTATAATATATAAAAATAAAAAAATGTAACACTCCAAGAGGTTATAATATTTTCATGTTATATTAAATATTATTTTTTTTCTCTTTATATACTAAACCATTATAATATTACGCTTTATACATCACTTAGTTAGCTTGTGTTACACGTAAGACTTTGTTTACTAGATTCTAATGGCACACCTATTTTATAACTAAATTTTAAAAAATTTATAATTTGTTTTTCCAAAATAAACATTATTTTTGGATTTTTATTGTTGAAATTAGTTTGGGATGAATATTAAGTATTTTTCTAAGAAGTATCATTTATTAAAAATAGTAAATATATATTGTTTTAATTTATAATGTTTTTTTAAATAATTATTAGAGTTAAAATATATTATAAGTTGGTTATTAATGTTAAAATATATCAATTATACATAAATTAATCCAATTTAGTTCATTGTAATTATTTTTATATTAAAATTATATATAGACACTTTCTGAACTTTTGAATGTTTTTACATTAAAAGCCTACTTTCTTGCCACATCTGCGCGATTAGAATTAATCTTAATTGTCCCACTTATAAGATTTGAATTTTTCAAAATGGAAATACATGCTAGTAATCAGTATAATATTTTGTGTCTAATAATATAAACATATTTTTTTACTAATAAGACTATTAAAATTGATTAATAATAAATATGGTTATTATGATAAAATTAAGCATAACAAGGGACCAAACATTAATCTTAAGGACCAAAATGACCTGGAAACATTTTCAAAACACATTGGGAGAAAATAAATCGTCAATATCCCATATTTTATAAAATTTTAGGGGTTATTGGGATATTATCAAATTGAATTTCCCTTTATAAATGGTTAAGTAATGAGAAAGAAAAAATGGATCTTTCCTTATCATTAATTTATATAAAACATTTAGATATGTAAAAAATATCATATATTCTGTTACAAATATCATTTTAAAATTTAAATGCTTCATTTTCATCATATTAATTTATAAATAGTTTATAGATACGATTTAGTTACATAAAATGATTAATAAATACCAATATTGTGATTATTTAGTTAATAACAAAATAAAATAAATGATACTGTAAATATTAAAAGTGAAATTTATTGGGTGAATTATTGTCCTGAATTATTTTTTAGATGAATATATCATGTTACATAGCTTTAAAATTAATATATTTTAATTAAAATATTGTTTTTATATTTTTAAATTTTTATTAAATAAATAATTTCAAAAGTGACAATATTATTTACTTACAATAAATTATATTTTATTAAAGGATTTTAAATTAATAAAATATAAAATATTTTTCCAAGTTATTTTTATGGGTTATTAAATATAAAAATGGTCTCTTAATGGACCAATTTATATTTTATAATTAATATACGAACCCATATATTATAAAAACATTGTTAACACGGTCCGGGAGTATGTAATGTTTCAAATGTCACATGCTCTTGTTTTAAGATAAATTAACAAAAAACAAATTATTTTTATTTTATAAATTATATATAATATTAATTAATCCTAATATCTATATATTTTTAATAAATATAAATTTTATAGTCTTAATAGTTAAAATAATTTTGTTAGGAAACTATATTCAATAATAAACACCAAAATGATAAAATTTGATAATCATAGAAGTTTAGGAACAAAATTAATAAAATGAACTTATTTTTTTGTTGTTGATGTTTTAATAGACCATAAATCCCATTTAATACATTATATTTACATTATGGAGGAACATTATGTAAAATATACCTTCCATTAGTAAATACCTTTTGGCATTTACAAGAGTGCCACTCCCCCTCTACTATAAAAGGCAATCACTGTACCCCTTACTCACACCTCTCAATCCAATATGTATCATCCAATCTATACCAAAATAGTCTCCTAAAATTTGTTCCCTTTACCTACAATCCTCACTTTGGTATGGAAGAAATCCAAGGAAACATTTGTGTACATTTCCAATGGAGTTACCCGATTAAGTGGTAACGCCTTCTCTCAAGCTATCTGGATTCATTTATATTCTAACCCCCTAAAAACTATTTATTATAAGATTATATTAAAAATTTATCCTCAATATTTTGAGTTTTTTTTCTTATAATTTTCTTTCCTACACTTACACACACCTCCATCAGCTCGGTAACAAACATACTGTATCTATGTACGACGAACTATTGCCTCACGAAATGATGATTGTTATTTTTTCTCGTACCACATATCATGGTTTACTTTATTATGTAAACTATATTTATATATATGATATATATGATAAATATTATATATTAATACTTCTTTAATACTTTTATATAACACACCGTTATTACATTCTATTTTTAGTTAATATGATAACATCGTTTGAGACGGTGTTGGCAACTGACCCTTGAAGCGATGTGATTAATTCACACTATATATGGAACATATTAAGCCCAATTTTAAAAACTATAAATGAAATATATTACATAAATATGTTACTATAATTATAATATGTTTCAATTAATTTCATTATTTTAAATATGAAAAGGAAATAAAAGTAGAGTTCATGCATACATACGACCTACAATCTCCATGAATGGTGAATTCCATTTCTTATCTTCAAATAAAATAGTTTTTTACAAATTCATATATTATAGATATATGTGATATAAAAATAAAGTTTTACATTTATAATATGATGTAACCATGTCATATTTAATATGAAAATAATAATAAGTTAAAACAGACTTGAAAAACTAGGAAAGTAACACCCAAAATAATTAAAATAATGAAAGGGTGTTAACAAATGGGTAATTAGTTATTAAGAGGAATTAATATATTATATTATAAAAATTATTATTTTTTATAAGCTAGTAACATATTTCAATCCACTATATAAAATGATAAATACCACAAAAAAGGATGGTTT
Organism: Viscum album; assembly: GCA_963277665.1. Lineage (NCBI taxonomy): Eukaryota > Viridiplantae > Streptophyta > Magnoliopsida > Santalales > Viscaceae > Viscum > Viscum album. The sequence goes on from OY728160.1 coordinate 1,809,543,657, forward strand.
AGGTCAGGGATTTCGTCACAATTTACATTCCATCAAGACATCCATTTTTAGGCTCAATTCACATTTATTTAATGTATATACATCCATTGGACATGTTATATCTTGAATATATTTATTATAATGTTATTATATGTTTCATTTAATTTAAAGATAATTATGATTTAAAATTTTCAATGTGGTATGGGACACATTAGAACGTTTAAATAAAATTTTTCCCTGAGAATGTTTTAATGTCAACAACCATGGTTGTTTCTTATCCTTATCTGTGGTATTATAGATAAATAAATTTACTTTTTTAAAAATATTTATATTTGATAAGGTTGATTATTTTTTTCATATATGTTGAATTATTTGTACATTCAAAACATGTGTTGGGGACCGTTTAAGGAAATTCCTCCGAGTTCGGTACTCGTTAATGCTATCCCCTCAATGCATCTATAATCTCAATAGATGAATTATTTTTCTAAATAGTTTAAGAATGATCTTGATGATAAATGTATCATGTGAAAAGTAATCATGAAGACCTATAATTAATCATTTACTTTATTGAGAATTTATTTACTATTTATCCATGTGATTTTGCATTGGCATATCCATAGAAGCATTTCATTTTTAGTTCATTGATTTAATGGCATTCATTTATAGTTTCCTAACTGTCCATGATTTTAATACCTTATCTATTCAATTTTATGTGTTATCATTTATTTAACTTTCCATGTTTAATTATTTCAATTAATTCTTTATTTATTTGATTTTACTTACCCTTACTGTTCATTTGATCTCACCATTATTATGTTTTATTTCCAAATATTATGAAGAACAAATCATTGTATTAGCATTCAAGGATGCGGTTTATTGAATTTTATTAATTATCATGTTTTTATTCTCTATTTACTAATGTATTATGGGTATCTTGATTGTAATATTGATTTCCAATACTACTAAATAGATTGGTCTTTTTGGATTTGATTCCTCATAATCATGACAAGGTAACAAGATAATGTACAGACTCTGAGCTTCTAGGGTTGATGCATTATAGTTGGTATCCAAGTAAGTTTAGAAAAAACCTTGGAAACTATACTTAGAGAAACATAGATTAGGTAACATAACCATAATATATAATTTGATGATTATTATAGAAGCACATACTGTCATTTTGGTATGGTAAAGATTATGTGGGTATTCCCAACAATACATTTGTGAATGGATACTACAAGGGGATGTGGTTCCAAAAAAGATGTACCTAGGATTAATAACAATAACATGGTGTTCTGGGCCTAACCAAGGGCAACCTAATATAAAACAACGGGCCTTACTACTCACCTAGTTTGACACTCCCGATGGATACACTTTGGATAACTCACATTTTATTTGGAAACCACTATGAAGGATTTTGACGTAATGATTTCCCCAATGTAGAAAATTTTTATGATTCTAGGATTACAGATGTTGGAATTTATTTACAATTCCAATTTTAGAATTATATATTATGTTATGACTTAATATAGTATGTACAATTATTTATAAATTGTTTCTAGTAGAGTGAATGTGGACCTCACTCATGCAAGTGATCCAATGAGTAAGAAGGATGAAATATTTTATGGTCTGAATCTAATATTTCATTTAGTAATACTCTCCTAAACATTATTATCTTATGAGGATATAATATCATGTGGCAATGAGATGGTTAAATAATTACCCATTTTGTATGTATTCAATGGAATCCATGAAAAGAAGGTGTCATATGAGAACCATGAAAAAGGGAACAAGTATAAGAAGATGAAGGAAACAAATTATTTTCCCTTATGTAATAATTTTGGAAGTAAACACTCCAGTACATGCATGAAGGTAATAAGAGTTTTTTATTAGTGTACAGAAAAAAATCACCCAATTCATGATTAAAAGAGAATAAAAGAATATTCTAATGTAAAATTCTTCCACTATAAGGAGATAGAAAACTATGAAAACCAATGTCTCAAGCATTGAAGGAATGTACCCCAAAAGACTATATTAGATAATGGTGAAGTTATTATACTTCCACATATAAATTGGAATGATTAAAATTACTATTCCTGAATTCTTTCATTTGAATATTTTATCAGCGATGTATAGATTATATTAATTATGTAATATATGAGGGTTCTATTTTTATACTCTTTTCATTAAGGATTCCAGATCATATGTTGAATGGTACCAAGAAAAGTGATTTAGTATGAAGTGATTCATTTTTGAAAACATATGATTTAGGGAAATGAAACCCCTATTATGTTCCTAAAGCTAAGATAATGATGATGAAATGATTGATTTGGATAAGGGTTGACAGCCTTGGAACTGTTTAATGACTTGTCAATGAGTGCTCTATGATATGATTGATGGAGTTTACAACACGTTTGGATTTATTAAAAATATCCAATAGCCTTATTATTACATAAGTAATAAGGAATAATGCATGATTCAAATTAGGTTTTATGGTAATTCATGTTTTAACCATATTTCAAGAGGATACATGATAGAGTTATTCACATTTTTGGAATATGAATATTTAGAGCTACAACATGTTGAGTAAAGGCTAATGATTGGTTCATTTTTGAAATTCTGTGATGATATTTTTAATGTATTGGATCATAATAGTTTGGAAAGTTTAACCATATATGAAATGGTTGATCATTTTATTATATTTCAAAGGTTAATGTATTGCTTCTCTATAACGATAATCTTGTGCATATATATGAAATGGACATATTTCAAGGGGAAACTAAAGGATACCATTTGTTTTATATAATTTAAAAATATATTTATTTATATTAATAGGGAGCGAATGGATTTCTCATCTCTAGAAATATGGGTTTTGAATAATTTTTTTCTTAGTTCATTCATTTCAGATGAATTTAATGGACCATAAGACCATCACAAATTTATGGGATTATATTTGTTGTCATTAATTTAACTATAATAACAACTAATCTCCATTATAACATGATTGATTTATTTTTCCTCTGTATCTGTGCATCCATACATATGTTTTCTGAAAAGGGAACCTTGTTACACAACCATTGTAATATTCTTTATCTTTTATTATGAATATATGTTATTTACAATATTTACAATGTGCATTTTCAAAGAATATTTTATCATAAATTATCAATCCTTTGATTACCAAGACCAAGTTTAAATTTAAAGTAAATAATTTAATTAAGGTGGGGATAATGTAACAGCCAAATACATTACAATATTTTCATGTTATGGTAAATATTAATTTCCCTCTCTTTATATAGAACACCATTTTATGCGTAAATTAAACACCACACTACATCAGCTTCAGTTACACACAAGAATAGGTTTTACTATCTTTTATTGAAGAAAATATTTTAAAAATAAAGTTTTAAATATTTTAAAATTTAATTTTTCAAAATAAACATTATTTTTGTATTCGGAATGTCGAAATTATTTTACTGAATTTTCTGGTATTTTTCTAAGAGGATTTATTTAATGATGAATATTAAAATAACAAATTTTAATTTAAAATAGGCATTTTGTTTAAAAAATAATTAGTGTTAACTTATAATTTAAATTGGTTTTTAATTTCACAATCGGTAAATAATACCTTTTTAGTCCAATTTATGTCATTAGAATATTTTTTATTTTGAAATTAGATATAAACACTCATTGAAATTTTGATCATTTTTAGATTAAAAACCTGCTTTGTTCCCATATCTATTCGATTTTTGTTAATCTTAATTTCCCCACTTCAGTGATTTGAATTTTGAAAAATGGACATACATGGTTACAATCCTTGTAATATTTGTTTTCTAATGAGATAAACTTAATTTGTGGCCCAAAAGAATAGTGAATGTGTTTTAAATTAATTGTGGAGATTAAGGTAATATTATGCTTAGTAAGTTACTAAAACATTATATTAAGGACCTAAATGAACTATAATCATTTATAAAACTATTATCTACCAATAATTCAACCATACCACCTCTTGGTTATAATTTTCTGGGTTATTGGTAAATTATTAAATATAATTTCCCTATATAAACATTTATGTTAGGAAAAAGAAAAGTGTTAAAAATATACCGAATTGTTTTTTTCTAAGGGTTAGGAATATAATTACACACACCTCCATCTAATGGGCCCCAAACATACTATTTCTATGTACGGTGTACTAGTCTCCCACATAAGGATGATTGTTCATTATTCCCTTACACCTATAGTGGAGGCTATTGTGTTGGAAACACTAAAAATATATGATATATATGATATTTATTATGTATTTATACTTATTTAATACTTTTATACCCCATACCTTTAATACATTCCCCTTTGAGTTAGTAAGATAACATAGTTTGAGGATGTGTGGAATACCGCCCCCTCGAAGCAATGTGATTCGTTCACACTATAAATGGAACATATTAAGGATGATTTTTCTAAACAATATATGAAATAAATTACATAAATATGTAATTGGATTTATAATATGTATAAATTGAATTCATTATTTTATATATCAAAATGAAATGAAAGTAGTGTTCATGAGTACCAACGACATGCCGTCCACAATAAAGATGCATTATATTTCTTATTTCCTAATATTATGGTTTGTTAAAGATATATATTAACTAGATATATATGATAAAAATATAATTTTTTACATTCTATAGACTATTTTACCAGGTTATATTAAATAATAACAACAAATATCAAGTTAAAACATACACGATGAACTAGGAACTTAACACTCGAAATAGTAAAAATAACGAATCAGTGTTAAAAAAAGGTGTTATAAAATTTTATAAGGAATTAATATTTGATATTATGAACATCCATATTGTTATATTATAACATAGTAACATATTTTAAACCACTATATATGAGGATAAATACCATAAAATAAAAATATGTTTTAACATATGGTATTTCATTTCAATCTACTTTCCGTTGAGAAATACTTTTGATACGAACCAATTCACATTATTGGGTGTATATAATGACATTTGACATGTAATATCATGAATCTAATTATTCTAATTATATTATAAGTTTCAATTAAATAAATTTTAGTTATTGTTTTATTTTTTCAATGTCGTATGGGACACATTGGAATGTTTAAATATCATTTTTCATCAAGAATGTTTTAATGTCAAAAACACTTGTTGTTACGTATCCACTTATGAGGTATTATTGAAAAATAAAAATTCTTTTTTAAACATGGATATTTGATAAAGAAAGTTCTTTATTTAATATATCAGACATTCTTTGTACATTCAATACTTGGGTTGGGCACTGTTTAAGGCAAGAACTATGAATTGGGGACCTGTTAATTCTAGCCCCTCGATGGATCAATAGTCTCATGATATGAACTAGTAAGAAAAATATTTTAAACTATATCTTTATGGTAATTATATCATATTCTTACAAACATGGAGTGTAATAAATAAGTGCTTCGTTTATTGAGAAATAAGTTATTATTTATCAATGAGATATTTCATTGACATATCTATAGATGCATTTCATTTTCAGTTTATTTATTTAGTGAATTGTGTTTTCAGTTTATTACCTTTTCATATTGATATTCCAATATCTATTAATTTTTATGTTCATTCATTTATTTTACATTCAATGTTAATTCATTCATGTTGAATCATTATTTATTTTATTTTACATACCCATACAGAGCATTTGAGTTCCCCATTATTATGTTACCTTTCTACAGGTTATGAAAAATAAATATTTCAATAAGTGTTCAAGGATGCCATTTACTTAAATTTATTATGTATCTTGATTTTTAAATTCTACTTCCAAATGTATTAAGGGTATCATGAATTTAATATTCCTTTACAAGTCTCCTAAACCAATCGGTCCTTTAGGATTTTATTCCTTATAATCATGCCAATATAATAAGGTAATTCCCCTACATGGACCATCTAGGGTTGGGGTGTTACAAATAATTTGAGAAAAAATAATCTTTTCATATAAAAAAGATTATTTTTTATTATAAAATCAATCACTTGTTTCATAGGTATCAATAAATTCTTGTTAATATTGGAAATATTTTATACATGATTTTTATAAATTTTATGTCATATTCATACCGACCCTTCCATGGACATGTCGATAACTGCAACATTTAAATATATTATTTCAATAGTATATAACAATTTATCTAATTTTTTTTCATGTAAATCTTGATTTCAATGAAATCAAATTTACCTGATGATAATTATATCTGAAAATCATGGTGTTTTATATCCTACTACCTCACAAGATATTCTACATTGAAATTTTATCACTTAAAAATAAACAATTTAGAAACATCTTCCTCATAACATCTTGGGGTTCCCACATAGATTCCAAAAATTTCTAGTTTACCCACAATTAATTGACTGGGTGAGTGGCCTAGTTTTGAAAAACATTCTCATATGGATACTCAATCTCAATCAGCTATTCCTCAAAAGAGAGATCATGTTCTATTGGTATGACTCTAATTTTATTACTTGTGAAATATTAGGGTTGTAAATCCAAGGGATAGATACATGGAAAAGATCATTAACTTGAGTAATATTTGTTGGATCATCCAAATGATTAAGAATCATCCCAATATGATGATTAATTTAGAAGGTACCAATATATACGGTATCATCATTCCATTATATCCAAATAACACAGTATTATTTCACACATATATTCATTAGAATACCTTCTAAACAAATATAAAAAATATATATCCCCAAATATTGTTAAAATAATATTATATTCAAATATAAGCTATTCTAATGTGTTTTTTAATGGTTCTGACCATATTTATAATTTCTTTATTAATATCATGTCTAAAGAAATTTCATTATATAACTTCACTCGACACATTTGATTTCTAAAATTTCAGAAAAAAGGAAATTTATAAGGATCCCACTAAATGCTCTAGTGAAATCAATTATTGTATGAAAACATAATTGAAGAATGGTTTTGAACATAATATATTAAAATCCATTGAACAAAATCTAAAAATATTTTATAGAGTTTTAATTTTCATTTCAATCATTTAATCATTATGAGGATGATAAAAAGAGATACAGTTTAACTCTGTATTCAAGGATAATTACACACTAATGCACATCATTTTGGTAAAATGTAGAAACCAACGAAATATAATAGATTTTGGTATCCCTTGAAACCTTATAGATTCCTTAATATATATCATTGAAATAAAATCATGTGATAATTATTCCTTAAGAGTAACAAAATGTGGTGATTATATAAGGAACAGACAATAAAAAAATTGTATGATGACTTTTAGATGTTTGGGGGAAATTGATGAAAACTCCTTTTTGGCTTCTTTCCCAATTCCATTTTCATATGGGTCATGGTTGTAACATAAAATCGAACTATTATCTCTCAACCGTAATATTCCAACACACTTGGCCTAGATATATATAATCTGGAATATACCTATTGGGAAAAATCCTTCTAGGAAACATTGCACTATTTTTCGGTTGATTATGTTTTTTGACAAAGAAGGTTTCCATAATTTGATGTGGATATCCAGATAGATTATTGAATAAAATATTGAAAATGAACCAAGAAAAGAAATTGACACTCTAGAGGTTGTAAAAAAAGTGCATATATAAGGTGGAACAGGTTCCTAGTGTTTTCAAAATATTTGGGTCTATAAGTTGGAGAATAGAGAATAGTGTTTTTATAAAAGGATGTTGTTCACAAAAATGTAGGTGTATTGAAATCATAGTTTCTTGTGATGTTTTAGAATCAAATAATCTAAATATATAAAAGTAATGAATGTTGTGAGAGGATTTTTATTTCATGAAAAAATAGGTTATGTGCACCCATGTATCAACTATGAAGTGATCAATATGAAATTTAGTTACACACTAAATAAGACATCAAATATGGGATTTTGTGTCTCTGATAAATATTGTGTGCAACACGGTTGGTAGGGGGACACTTGCAAAAATGTTGAAAATGTCTAGTAAATTTCATATAGCTCCATCAGTTTGATATATCATCCCTTAGAGAAAATTAGGCCTTAGAATCATGTAAGAGTTTCACGCAATGAGAGTGGAATGTAAATAGTGTTTCTCTAATATAATTGGAGTTGTGAGCAAGAGGTTGTTCTATGATAGTGTGAGAAGTTGGGAGTTTTTTTACCTAAAATCAAATGATGTGTTCAATTTGTTAAAGTTGTGTGTAAGACATCCCATGGTTAAATGGAAGATATAAGATTCCCATTACTTATTTTTTAAAAGTCTATTCATCAAGTGAATAAACTTAGAACATAATGATACACTAAATGAGGTATAAATAATTTTTATTGTAGAGATCAAAGTGGATTCTTTGGAATGAATATTGAGAACAACATAGTTGGTAGTGTAGAGAGATTTAAAATTTTGATTTAATGAAAATCTAGAGGGATAGTTAGTCCATTGCAAACCTTGTAAAGGAAGTGATCCTAGGAATAGAAGTGATCTAGAACTATCCTTGAATTTTTCATCAAGCTTCAGTGGATTAGTAAATTGGTTCATTTGGGTTGTATTGTCTTTGGATGTTTCCTAATGAGTGAAAATAATTTAAAATTGTTCTGTCTCATGATTGATTTCATTTCTATTAATACATTACATGGGGAATGGTAGAGAAAACTGTTTTTAAAAAATAAAAATCTAAAGGGGTATTTTTTATTCATTCATCAATAGATTCACCCCCCATCCTAAGGTATTTAAACTAGTTGGGATAAAAATTGGTATAAGAGGAAATATTTAAAAATTTATTGGTTCACTCTTAGTAGAAAAAATACATGTTACCAATCAGAAAGGTAATATAATATTCAATGAAAACAATTTTCATTTATGGAAGAATAAGATGCATCCCTACATCCTGTCATTTAGAATTTATGTCTTTGTAGTAGCTATACATTGAATATAAACCAATATCGATAGTCATGCTTTATCAAAATATGATCGAACGAAATTGAAAACTAATGTTAAGTGAATCAATTCCTTATGAGAGACATATCCAATGCAATATAAACTAAATTAATTTTTGGTTAGTCATCACGTGATATGTGGGAAAATTTTTTTGATTATTTTTTATGGTTACTCAGAATTTAGAGAAAAAAGATATAAGTTCTATAGAATAAGTATAAGGATTTTATAATTCACCCTAGGAGTTTATTAATGCATTATTTAATATAGAAAATTTTCTTTGTGGAATATATGTGTGGTCTTGGAGAAATTATTTATTATTTAAATATTTTTATGTTCATATTGATAGGAATTTAATGTTGGTTAAATATTAATAATTATGTATATGAAGATAAAGATCCAAAATAGATTACATTGGATAGCTTGAACAGTAATTTTTTTGCGTAAAAAATTATAAAGTATGATTATGAGTCTATGTAAAATAATAATTCCAAAGAAGTGGTATTTAAGTCCATGAAGATGATCACCATTGAATATGGTCAGAATTAAAATACATGGATGATGTACTGTCATTCCTTTCCTGAAATCATTATAGAGGGAAACATTTTAAAAGGGAAACTCAAACTTGTATGCTTTTTGGGTAAAATGGTTGGACATACTATAATGAGGTTCCTTAATAAGTTTCTTGAAGATAAAGATAATGAAGTATTATTTCCCCCGAAGAATAATTCATCATACATGAATGGAAATTAAATTGTTAAGTAAAATATCATAAAAAAGAATGGTCTTCTTTCAAAATAAGATGACAATTAAAAAGAATCTGAGTAAGAAGAGTTGAAGGATTACAAGGATCACGAAGAAAATCCAAAAGTGGAAAGGTTAAAGAATTAAAAAACAAGGGATCAAGGATAAAATGGAGAAAGAAAATTTGAAGTTAGTTTTGACCATTATGTTAAATTAGAAGATGGACTTAAGGAAATAGATATATGGATAGCCAAAAAGAATAAATCCATCAAATTAGTTCCTGAGGCCATATATTATATCCAATAGTATTAAAAAGAGAATTCTAAGCTAAAATAAAAAATTGCAAGACAGATGTGTTCAATGACAAAGATCATAGAAGATGATGTATAGTAATTTCTAAAAATCAAAGAACAAAAAAGGGAAATTGATAGTTTCACTAAAATCAGAAAATATCAAATGAATCATATAAATGAACTTGAAGAGGAATTCATAATCCAACCAAGAAGTGTTAAGGATCAAGAAATACTCTTTACACTCTATAAAACCTCAGAATAGTAAATCATTCAGGGAATAGAAAAGATGTTGGTGGGGAATAGAGTGCCTCTAAAAGAGAAGTAATAGTAAAATCAAAATGATAACGATGGTTTGAGGATTGATCAAAACCATAATTTAGTGATGGTTGAAGTTAGAAAAAAAAGATCATGTTCTAAGATTTTAGATTGAGTTGGGCCTGAATCAAAACCAAAAGATTCGGAGAACCCAATGGAAAACGAGAATTGATGTACTTCCATACAGGAATGCACCATGGATGAGATGCTATTCCTATCGAAATATGGGTACTCCCAAAATATTTGTTCCATAGTTAAGTGGTTCTAAAGGGAAAAATTCCAACACAAGCTTCCATACAGAGATCAGTATTCTAGAACATCATTCCATGGTCCGTGTTTTAGGTGTGGAGGATTCATGCACATGGAAAGATACTACTCATTGAATGTGTAATGAAATATTATGAATAGGAATGAATGTGGTTATAAGAAACAATTCGATGTATAATCAAATGAGATGAAAATGAAAAATGTATTTGTATCTCTACTAGATAATGATGGTCCATCATAATCTGAGAAAGTTAATTTCTATAAAACCATAGTAGCTATGATGTAAAAAACATGGATGAGAAAGAAAATATCTGATAATGGATTCTTTTATATATTTCATTTAAAGCATAATATTTCACTAGAATATGGATCATTGATAGTGGATACAACTCGCATATGATAGGATGTAATGATATGATGACCGAAATTAGGTATGATAATGAAGTTATCATAATATTTTGTAATGATGAATTTTTGAAGATTTTTGGATTTAGAAAATATATGTTTGAGTTAAAAGATATGATACGTTACGATGTCAGGGTTTTTGAAGGTCTAAGTCACATATTTCTATATGTAAGTCAAATTTGTTTCCTATGACCTGACATAAGTTGTTCATAGAAATTATGTCTAACTAATCCAAAAGCTGGTGAATAAGTTTTGTAGGGAAAGCATACAAAGGTAAATATCTACCTTGTTAGTGGAGAATAAGATATTTTCTTTTTGAACAAGGATGAATAAAACATGTTGTAGCCTAAATGTCTTCATAACTTGAGGGAAACATTCTTCAATGATCTGGTAAAATTTTATGCTTCTCGAGACCTCCCTATGTTATCATACGATCAAACACATATGTGCGATTCTTGTTAATAAGGGAAGATCATCCAAATACATATAAGTTAAAAGAGAAGAATTCATAAAAATTTCTTGAGTTGGAGCATATTGTTGTGTGTATACCTGTTTCTCCAAGGGATATTGATGAGAGGATATATTATTTTCTCTTTATTCATGATTTTAGAAGAATGTGATAGGTTTCAATCATCACCCCAAAATAAGAGGTGTTTAGTTTTATAATAAACTATCGAAGAGAAGATAACAAGATGGTGTCTCAAATAATGTGAAATATACAAACAGATAACAGAATATAGTTTACAAGTATCGAAGTGCAATATTACCTCAGGAAACATGGGAGAAGGAATAAATTTTCTTCAATAAGAATTTCACATCAAAATGGAGTAGTTGATAGAAAAACTCAAATTCTCAATAACATGCATAGAACAATTCTCCTTGAGAAATACCTTCAAGAGAGGTTTTGGAATTTATTATTGATGATATCAATCTACTCATTAATTAAATCATTTTTATGTCTTAATGAAGAGATTACTATGGTATAGAATGAAGTTAATGTTTAAGTACATTCAAGTCCTCATAACTAATTGCTGAATTTTCTATATAGATAAACAGAAGATGTTTTAATAATTTGGATATGAAGGGATATTTATTGGATATTCAAATAGAAGATAAGAACATAAATTCTTATGTATGTAGTTTGTAAAGGTAGTTAAAATCAAGGATGTTACTATAGTAGAGAGTAAACACAATATTCAAAAAATACATGATCAGTCTCAGGAGGTCATTGATTAAGATATACGATTGTTAGGCGATGTTTCTAGTTCCATAGGGTGATTCATTAGAAGACTCACAAAATGAAAAGGATGTGAAGAAACCATTATCTACAAAAAGATCAAATTAGAGATCAGAAATTGATATGCAAAACATAATAGGTGATCAGAACAAAACTGGTGTAGACAATGATGTTGAATACTGTATAGTAATCATCATTATTATCAATAGTAGAGCCTAAATGTTTTGAGGAAGTGGTTTGAGATGATAATTGGGTCAAGGATATAACTAAAAAGCTTGACCAAATTGATAAAATCAATCCAAGGTGAATGTGTCATGGAAAAAAGACAATAATTTCCTTAGGACTAAAAGGGTCTTTAGAAATAATGTTAATAAAGATGGGGTAGTGATTTGAATCCAATCACATATTGGGTGAAATGGGTACTCCAAGATATAGGGTATCAATGTTGATGAAAAATTTTCACCCTTTTCAAGGCTAGAGACAATCATATTATTCTGGGCCATAGTAGTGAAACGGAATATCAATGTTTTCCAGATGGATGTCATGTCATAATTTTTTAATGGAGTTCTAGAAAAAAATTTAATTGAAAAGATACATGGTTTTTTCATTCATAATGATCATAATAGAGTATTTCATGTGATTAAGGCTCTATATAGGTGAAAGACAACTCTAAAATCATGGTAATTGATGCTAGATCAATTTTTCAAGAATAACAATATTCAGTGAGGTGGAGTTGATTACAATCTATATGTCAACAATAATAGTATTCAAAGGATGATGGTACTATTATATGTCAATGAAATAATATTTGGTGGTTTAGATAATAAAAAATGCACTCAATTCATGGAATTCATGAAAAGTGAATTTGAAATATCAATGATTGGTCAAGTGATGTTTTTACCATTTTTTTACAGGTGGAAGAAGGAGGGAATGTAACATTGGTATCTCGATATAATTATTCTAAAGTGTTTTTGATGTGATTTTGATTGGATAATTACATGGAGATGATGAATCCTTTGGAAACCCAAATAAAAAAATCATGGGATGATGAATTCATTGAAACTAAAGTAAAGTAACATTGTAAAATTAATGGAAGTATATTTTTTTTAACAATGGAAAGAGATCATATTGTTTTCTCCACATGTGAAACTACATAGTAATAAAGATATTCCAAGGATAAAAACATGGTTTTAGGGAAGATAATACTTTAGCATGTCATGGGAATGGGGGATTCTGGCTTTCTATACAATGAAAAATACTAGAAAAAGTTATTGGGATATAAAGATACCTATTGGGAAATAACATTTGTTTTATAAAATCAATGTCATGTGGTGAATTCTATCTCATAAGATTGTGTATTTCTTGGATAACTAATAAAAAATGTTCCATTTTGTTGAGCATAACAAAATATAAATATATTGTTGCTACTCAAGAATTCACATCGTTACTATTGATGAATTAACATCTTGATGGTATGGTAGTTGAAGTGAGGTCTCTGATTGGAATCCATTTTGATAATTCAATTTATACAAATTTTATCAATGATCCAAGACATAATTCAATGAAAAACCATATTTAAATCAAATAAAATTTTATCAAGAAGATGGTGGAGTTAAAAATTGGGGAATGTTCATACAAAACATCATCTTTTATAAATTCTATCAAAGGACTTACCCAAAGAAGAATTTCAACATCATCAACTTGATCTAAGAGATCAGTTGACTCTGAACACCTGAAAAAGTGTAATTGTTTGACCCTATATACGTCTTGTATGGTGTATTTTTACTTAATGTTCTGACTTATTTTCTTTACCCCATGTAGACAACAATGAAGTGACCATCTAGTTATTTGAAAAACGGGGAGAAATTGTGGAAATTAAATGGTAGAAAATATCTTAATCATGATAGGAGAGTAGCTGATAGGGGGATAAATTAAATAGGGTGAGGTTCAATGTATTAAAGGTTATAGGATAATGCGAAATCGTGAAATTAATCTAGGACTTAATGAGAATTAGGTATTTTGAGGAAACAATTAATGGATATTAATGTTCATCATATACATCTTTAAGAATTACAAAGAATGAGATCCCAACTAGTGATGTAGGGTGTTTGATAAATCATATGATTATAAATGTGTTCGATCAAAGGATATATATCATGAATGATGGGGTTCATGGAGAAATTAGTTTACATGTTTAAGAGTGAAGTGGTTCATTGATGATCTTCTCATGTTACACTATTTTCTCACACCGAGCATGGCTCATGTAGAGGTAGAATATGTGTTGAGTAAATTGTTCATCAGGATCTAAATCAAAATATATGAGTGTTTTTAGAAGTTGTAATAAGATTTTATTTGGTATCAAAATAAGAATACTTTTCATGAAACAAAACATGGGATATTGTTGGGATAAATTACCTCAAGGTAACATTGTTTTATTTTTGGGTGGATTGTGTATCATGAAAAAAGAAGGTTTCCATAATCATATGTGGAATTCTAAAGATATTATTGACAAGATATGTTTAAAATGATCCAAGATAAAAGAATTGATCCCCTACTTGTAGTTCAAACAATTTGTATAAAAGGTGGCATAATTTCCTAGTCTTTGACAACTTTTAGGGTCTAAAATAGGAAAATGAAGAAAGTTAATTTTTTAATAGGAAGACATTTAAAAAAATGAAGGTGTATTGAAATATTTCACGGAAGTGTAGTTTCAGAATCTCATCATCCACATATAAAAATGGATTGAATCATGTGAATGATTTCATTTTTCTCTAAAGATGGTTTACAAACACCAGTGAAACAAGGATGAATTGATCGGTGTGAAAGAGAGTTAGGTTAAAAATTCCACATCAAATATGGGATTATGCACATGGAGAAATTTTGTGGGTAAAGTGGTTGGTCAGAGAGACACTGGAATATTGGTTTGGTAATGTATATAAAATGGTAGCTACACCCATTAGTTTAACAGCTCAACAATTAGAGAAAATCAGGGTTTTGAATCCCATAATAGGTGCACGCAATGAGGTTGGTGTGTAAAGGGAGTTACACACAAGGAATCATTGATTAACTCAAGATGTTGTTCTATGATAGTTTGATAAGTTAGGACTTCTTGACCAGAACATAAATGATGTGTATAATGTGTTAAAGTTGATGGCAAGAAATTCCTAGGATTCCAATAAGATACATGTTTCCTAATAATTATTTGTTAAAGGGATATTCATAATGTAGATGAATGTGGAACATAATGATATAATAAATGAGGTGTAAATCATATTAATTAAATTTGTAAATGTGAATTCTTTAAAAGTATCATTGAGAAAAAATCTATTAACAGAGTAGTGGTATTTAAAATTTTGATTTGTTTTATTCTAGGAGGGATAATGATTCTTCTCCAAACTCTATAAAGGTAGTGAGGTTGGGAAACAAGTTATTTATACTGATCATTTAATTTGGATGTGAACTTTAGTGGATTTGGTACATTGGAAAATTTCCATTTTATGCTCCATCAATGTAGATCAGTGAAAGTGAACCAAGAAATTTTTTTATTTATTTTCCATGATTTAATTTATGTTCATACATTTCATAGGGAAAGGGAGAGAATAAGATTTTTATTAACAATGAAACAAAATGTGAAGGGGAAGTTGTTTTAATTTTTTATACCATGATTCAGACCCCCCTCTTAGGGTATTAAACAAAATTGGGAATACAATAACATTTCATGGTTTCCCCATAATACAAAATTTAAAATATCTATACATATCTGTACATCCAAGATGAATATATAATGATGAACTATGAGTTTCATTAAACATATAATTATATTAATATATTATTTGGAAGACACATTATCTATTCATGAACATTATTATTCCATCACAATTATGGTTGAAGTTTGGAATAATTATCACCATTTTATATAGAACCACAGAATATTTTGCATTTATTTAATACTCACATGGATTTGATGGTTAAATATTATTATAATTTCCTAATATGGGATCCCATAAAATGGTTTCCTGGTCTATTCAGCCATATATCCTCAAGGGAAACTACTCATATAGTAGTTGAATATGACAAGCAGTTAGTTTCTAATATTATTATAGAGGGGAGAATATACAATCTAGTCTGTTATCAAGCACTATTGGAACACAATAAATAATACAATAGTTTAAACAGATGAAACTAAAGATGAGGAAGATAATAATAATCATCCATAAATAAGTAAAAAATAAATAATAATGTATTAATATTATGAAATATAAAAAACATATATATAAAATATGTGATACATAAAAAATACACAAGGAACATAAAAACATTCCTTATGGTTATTGGTATGAGAATCTGGAGCTCCAACCTAGTCTTGCCCTCCAATACTCCCATGTTTGAGAATAACATCAATAAATCCAAATATAGAACATGTCCTTTTATCTAGGAGGCCTTTCTGGGCACTAAAGGCTTCCCAAAATTTGGTGTTAGATAAACTCAGTGGGACACCACATATGGTGTATAGTTCTATCTGGTCAATGAATTTTAGATATGGTATTTGGATGTGATAAAAAACATTACAGTGAAGAAAATATTATAAATATGTTGGCCATAATTACTTAATATAAACCCAACTGACAATTCTTTATTTCTCCTAATTGAAAATATATCATATGATATGACAACATATATATACGTGTATATTTATATATATGTACTATTAATGTAGTAATATATATAACCATATATATTGATAAATAGTATAAGGTCGGAACAATGACATAACACGGGTGTCCATGATTCATCACTAGTCTCATTGAATAATCATAGAAGATGGAATACCCGAGTTTTCTTATACGGGACGTCATGCCCAAGAATCATTATATCTGAAAAATGCTTAAGATACCTAATGTAAAACCCTAACTATTTATAGAGATTATTAGAGCTCATTTACATGTATTCTTTTGACTTACATTGAGTACATTTCATTTAGGTTTTACCATGGGGTGAATTTGGTTAAAATATTGATTTTTTGGAGAAATTGATAAAGTGCACAGTTGGTGCAAGTTTTTCCCAAATTGGGCACCCCATCAAAGAAAACACTAAAACCCGGTACAAATTGGAATTCAACAGCTAGTACACAGTTTTTCAATCTACACCACCACTAAGGAGAAACCATAAACTTTTATAATAGATTCATACTTTAAGGAACCGTAATTGGGAAAACCCTAAAATGATGCCCAGTAAACTGTGCGTGGGAATTTATGTAACACAAAAATTGTACTAATATTTCCTAAACCCCCATTATTGACCCAAAATTGAACCCCATTTGTCCCCAATGCCTCTTTCACAATTTTATAGCCTCCTAGAGGGATTCTATAGCTTTCTAACCTTCATTAGCGATGATTCAAAGCCCAAATCAAAGCAATAAACCCTCCTGGTAGGAGTGTCTCATAACACTTGGTTTACCTTTCAATCTCATTTCTTCTCATAATCTAGAAAAGGATTGTTCTTCCTTTTTTTAATAGATCTAGACCTGCCTTTTGGGATGTAAATATATGATTTTAGATTATGTTTCGGGTTTAATAGATCGTTATTTTTTTAACTAAATTTAGGGTTTTATATTATTATATCATTCTATTTGGGTTTTCTCCTAAAAGTTTTGGTATTTTCCATTGGGTGATCACACGTAAACTAATCTAGGTAAGTAGTCATGATTCACAACCCAAAGTTTTTATTTAATTTAAATTCATATTATTATATAATTGGTATTATTTGTTTTGAAATTGTGTTATTGATTGAAGTAATTTTGTTGTGTATTAATTAATCTAGTAAATGTTATATTGGTGATTTTGGGAATTATAGATTGTGATAATTAATTGTAGATTTTATTATGAGATATCAGGTTTGTTTATTTGATATAATTAATTGATGAAATAATTATGAGATATTGAGTTTTTTATTGAGAAAATTAATTGCGTAATTAAGTATGGGATATTGAATTATTGATTTGAGATGATAAAGTAGTTCATTTGTTATGAGATACTGAGTTATTTATTGACATAATTATTTGTACTCTTAATTATGATATATTGAGTTTTTTTGGAATGAGATAATTAATTCATGAATTAATTATGAGATATTTAGTTGTATATTTAGGTAAATAATTCTAGAAATGATTATACAATATTTAATTTGTTGAATTGAGATAATTAATTAATTAATTAATTATGAGATATTGAGTTAATGATTAAGATAATTAATTATTGAATTAGCTATGACATGAAAATGGATGTTTATTAAAGAAAAAAGAAAAAAATACAGGGAAAACAAGACACAATCATGGAACACCCAACAACCATAATGAAGGAGTTATGGTGTTGGAGATCAAAATCCCAAAATTCAATATAAAATCATAAAGAACCACCCAACAAAGTGTGGTCAGATCTAGATGTCAACAGTAGCATCTTACTTGATTTCCATTTTTGATGGTCGCTTCATGCACTCCATTCCATAAATAGCATCGAGGAAGGCCACTCTAGGTTGAGTGTTCATCTCTCCATGAACTGCTAATAGAATTAATTAATAGATATTGAGTTTTTTGATTTTATATAATTAATTTTAGAATTAATTATAAATCAATAATATTGTTAATGAGAAAATAGATTGTGGAGTTAATAATGGGATTTTGAGTTTTTTCAATTTCATTAATTAATTTATGAATTATTTAATGGGTTTTATGTACATAATTAATTGGGTTATTATTTAAGGGTATTTATATGACATTCTTATTGTGGAATTATTAATGAAATTAGTCCGATTAGTTAATTGTTTAATTGACTAATGGAAATTAGGAGATTAATTAATTGTTGAATTAATTAATTAATTTTATGTGATTAGTTAATTTTTGAGGTGATTAATTAATTAATTAATTAATTGTATGATATGAATATGCAGGTATTGGTTTTTCTTAACTAATTCAAAAATTAATTGATGAGATTTAATAGTACATATGATTAGAAAAATGAATGTTATGAATGGAATTAAAGTGATAACTGAGATAATGAATGGGAACAATGACATTCATGCATGAATTAGAACTATGAATGGTAATAATGACAGTTATGTGTTTTTTGAGATGACAAATGATAACAATGGGATTCATGTAAGAATTTGAAAAATGAATGGTAACTATGGAATTCTTGTTTTTATTGATAAAATGAATGGTAAAAAGGGAATTCACCTATAAATTAAAATGAGCAACGGTAATAGTGGATTTTTGAGATAAGATATCCCTTGGGGATAGTTCACACTCCGACATTGGCCGATGTAGGTAAAGGGGCATGCGTGTCCACAAGAACCTAAGGGTTTATGTGGTTGAAGGAAGATTAATTGGTATTGTGATAACTATTTGTTTATGAATTTTTAGTTACTTCTCTACACAACTTCAAAAATCATTATTGACTGGATAATATTTTATATGTCATTGGGGGTGGACTACTAAGTTGTATCACACCCTAATTGGGATGGTTGGCCGTTAGTCAAATAGATTTCATTGTTGTAGGATAAGATAATGGAAAATGACATGCATTAGATTGTTGAGTAAAGATGAAGCATGGATGTGGGAACCTGACATGGTTCAAGACATTCTTGTGATATGTTAGTTTATTTACTATTTAGTTTCATTATGACACTTTCCATGTACATTATCTTGACATATCTATTTTCAGGGTGATATTTTATCTCTAGTTTTGGCCATCATGTCATATTAGTATCCTTCCAGTTATGGTTTTATATTTGGTAATTGTTTATATTTATATTAGTGTTTTAATCTAAAAAGATTGTATAGTCTCCCCCTGACGAATATTAGACCACCACTGCTAGTCTGGAGCCTTTGGTGTATGAGGAGGTGTGCTCGAGGTCATGTAATTGTTCGGTTCGGGTCCCCATTTTGTTTCACCTAGAAAGGGATCCTACATAGTGGTATCAAATACTTGAATTATTTTTTTTATTTTTTTATTACTATTTTGTAATGGTAGAAATTATACTATAAATAGTTGGGCCTTAGTTTTGATAGAGTTCATGGGAGTAGATTACCCATTTATGAGGGAGAACCTAAGTACCTAGGGTTGGGATTATTGTCATTTCTGTTTTCTATTATAGTTTAATATTATTTCACCATGGTTGACACACTTATTTTGTGATGTCATAATTGTTTCTAATATTTTCTGTGATTTTATACATGGTTCGAAATATAATGGGAGTTTCATTTTCATGCATCATTATCGGCACTATTGATTTTTGTGACTTGAATCATTTTAGGTGTGCAAGGGAAAATGATTTATGGCCATGTTGTTGAACATGAACTATTTTTTACTTTCCAATGAAATTGAACTGAAAATGGTGCCTTATATGAAAATGAGACAGATTGTAAAATTATGCAAGACGAGATTGATTGGGTGTTTAATTGAGAAACTTAAATAATGAGAATGTGATTACCCTAGTTGAATAAGAACTATATGTATGATAGATAAGGGTAGTGATAATGGCTCTGTATTGAATATGTGGTGGGGTACATGGAAATGAATTATTGTTCCTTATTGAGCTTTTACTCTTATATAATTTTGTTAATGTTATGTTATGTTTCCTGATACATGTGTTTGGAATTATTGTGTTGTTACTCAATACAGACACTTTTTGTAAGGACAACAAGAGGATATGTTTTGAGATGCTCCACCAGTAGTGGAACTTGGGGAACATATTGTGTCGAGTGAGGAATCATGAGCGAATTTTCCTGAGAAATTTTATCAATTAATGCAGTTCATGGTAAGAGGCCCAAGTTAAGTTGTGAGGAATATGCAAGACCTCACATGAGAGTTTTTGTTGTAACTCCCACCAAATTTTACATGATAGGGTCATCCTAAGGGATTTGAGTTATATATTGATTTCATAGTGAATATAATTGACAACATGGTGACTCCTGTAGATAAGAGTGTTAATTTGGATTCTTAAATGCTATGAGGATCAATGAAGTGCTAGTGGGAAATCTAGGCACGTACTGGGTAGGCTGATGGTATGTTATGGAAGGACCTCTTGGAGAACTTCATAGAGGAATTTTATCTGGAGAAATTGTGGAAGGAGGTAGCTATTGAATTCATGAGGTTGTCTTAGGGTATTATAGTTAAGAGGGACTATGGTAGACATTTTATAGATTTGTAATGAATTTATCAAGCATTAGAAGGGGATGAGATGGCTACGATGAGACATTTCACGAAAAAATTAAAGGTGAGATTAAGTCCTATGATAAGCATTTTAGATGAAAGTTTTTTGGTGAGGTGGGGTATCAGGATCTCATAGTTGAGGGAACACTATCAAAAGCTTGTAGATAAGGATTGGTAATTTCTTCGAGACAATCAAGAGTCACCGCATCTAAGGATAGGAATCGTTACTACAAGGGTGGTAGTCATGGGTTAGTAAGAAGAGTGGCCAAGGAGAAAGGCCAGTCATAGAATACTTTATCTTGATTATACTCCATAAATGCAGAAATATGTTACACAATCATAGATAGTGCCCCTAAAAAAGTATAGGTTTAATCTTGTGTCAAGAAGGGAAATCTACAAAAAAAATCAAAAACCCATGTCAGACATGTAGTGATGGAGAATGTAGATAGAACTAAATGTGGGATGAGGATCTTCTACCGCATATCAATCTAGGAGCTTGTGTTCTACTGGACATGGATATAGAGGAAGTGGACATAATCTTTTTAGGAAATATTTCCTTTATGATGAGATTAGTACCGCTTAGGTGGATCCCATTGCATCATAGGGAAGAGGGGAAGGATTGTTTCACAAATTTTATTTAAAAGGTTGGGTCCAGAGAATCAATTTATTATTTAAAGTAAAGACCTCATTAGTGTGGTTATAGGGAGACCCATATCATATCCCAATGCCCAAGTCCATATGGCCTGAATACAAGGCTTGAAATCCCATTTATTTATCCAAATAGACCATTTAGGGAATAGTACTTCTACAATACCCGCGTTGTAGTAGAACCTGCTACATTATATAATTGTGGATAATGAGGTTGGACTATTTATATTGAGTGGTAATTTTATTGAATCATCTCTGCCAACTAGTGCCTTATTTTATACTAATTCCTCTCATTATTTTATTTCTAAATTTTTTTGAATAGATTATGCCTGATAGTTATGTTCAAGAGTGGGTTGTTGATGATAGTAACACATTTTGGAGTACAGTTATCATTCATTTTATTGTCAATGAGGTATTCTCTCGAGGTTAGGGTGTATCTATTTCTATGATAAATTTACATCCTAGACATATTAGGATTTGACATGAATATGGGTATGTACTAGTTAATATCATTTCAAATGCACATAGAATGTTATCACAAGAGACTGAATTTTAGAACTTTTAAGGTTGATAGTTATGTTCTCCATTGAGTGTGGGATGTCTAGGGAGTCCATGTGAGGCCAATTACTCAGCAATAATGAGAGATCACAGCCTGGGCTCTGAGCCTATTTTTGGAATATGGAGGTACAAGGCAGGATGATTTTCTACAAGTAGTGGATCATATTTGGGAGTCTTTCCTCAAAACTTCTTGGGGGTTTCCATATGAGTGTGATTTGGAATTTATTATCAAGATCATGTCAAGAACCAATCATGTTTCCATTCCACCATACAAAATGACACCGATAGAGCGTAAAAAATCAAGAATAAATTAGACGAGTTGGAAGATAAGGGTTTGAACCTCTGATTATGTCTCATTGGGGTTTAATAGTTTTTTTTATAATATTCAAGTTGGGAGATTGCTCTTGTGTGTTGATTACCCAATGTTAAACCATATGACTATGAAGAACTGGGATCCTCATACTCAAATAAATGATTGGGATGACTTATTGAGGGGATCCTGTATATTTTACAATATATATTTGATATCTGGGTATCATCAACTGATATTTTTGAATTATAACATATAGATGAATTATTTATGAAGAAGATATGCCCTATATGAGTTCGTCGTAATGAAGTTTGGGGTGACGATCTAACCAGAAGTTTTTTTGGCCTAGATGAAAAGGGTAATCCATTCATACATGGATCAGTTTTGGTTTTTTTTGATTACATCATGGTGTACTCAAAGAATCATGGTGATCATGGACAACATCTTGACATCATCTTGAGTAAACTGATATAGCATCGTTAATATTCCATACTATCTAAGTGTCATTTTTGGATTGATAAGGTATAATTCTTTTTTCACATCAGGTTGGAGGAAGGTGTTTTAGTAGAGCCAGAGAATGTTTATGTGGTGTTTTCTTGAGAATATCACATGAACATGTTTGATATTCATAGCATTATGGGGTCAGATTGATATTATTTGTGTTTTATCTCGAATTTTCTCATTTGGAAAAACCAATTTCATGATTTCAAAAAAGGGGATAAATTTTTAATGGTTAGAAGAATTAATGAATGATTATTTGTAGTAAAATAAGTTTTTTTTGCAAGAAATAATCATGATCCACCGTGATCCAGGTGATGAGTACACAATTTAGGGAGACACTTCTAGGATAGGAAATTGAGATATTCTAATGCAAGAAAATTGAGTATTGATGTATGAGTATTTAAATTTGATACCACATGAATGCAATTACCCTACAAAAAACCATATGTTGGTAGAAGTTGTTAATTCCATGATGTGATGGGGACACTATCTCTTGGTAATGGTTTTATAGTTTATATAGGTCACTAAAGCTTAATGTAAATCATTTCACAAAGAGATTTGAGTATTTGATAGCATATTCCAGATAAGTAAATGTATTAGTTTCATTTTGACCTATGATATATTCCCGAGAAGGGGAGCAGTGTTGCAGATGCATTGAGTAGCAAAATATAGAGTCGAGCAGTTCAAGAATCTAGTGTTGAGGGGAAGATGATGACTTTACTATCTAAGAGGAACGTGGTTGTTCGGGAAAGTCGATAAAATATTACTTTTGTATCAATTTTATAGGACTATATAATTTTGAGATATATTATTTATTGGATGTAGAAGTATCCAATGTATTTGGCCTAGTGGTAAATCCATGAAGGTTGGGAGTCACCATCTGATTGGAGCATAGATATGGAGTAGATCATGTCTATTTGGATTTGGGTTGTCGTGCCTATGAGAATGATAGAGGATCTAATTCATGAGTTACAAGACATGAAGTGGGAGGAACATCTAGGTGTGACCAAAATGTACCATGACCTACAATGATAGTTCTGGAGGATGGGTAAAAAAGGAGATATCAGGGTTCGTGGAACGATGCTATATGTTTCAGCATGTGAAAGTAGAGAATCAACAAAGTGTAGGTTTATTACTACCATTGACCATTCCAATGTTGATGTGGGGTGATGTTACATGAATTAATGATGATATTTGGGTGATTGTAGACCATTTGATAAAGGTAGAGCATTATTTCCTATACGAGATACCTTCTTAGTGGAGAAGTTAGGAGAACTGTATGACCGATTGATAGTCCTTTAACATGGGGTTCCAAAAACTATTATTTCATACCAAAACTCTTAATTTATTTATTACTTCTGGAAGCACTAATAAAAGGTTCTAGGTACACATCTTTTATTGATTATAGCTTCCAACTATAGAAATATGGGATGTAGGAGCATACTATAAATGTCCATCATGATATTATTCGAGTGTGTGTTCTAGAATTTGGTGAGTTTTGGGAGAAACACATGGAACAAGTGGTGTTCGCTGATAACAACAGTTATATGGAAAATATAAATATGAACCATACAAGGATCTTTATGGTATTCCATGGAGATCACATCTATTCTAGTTAGAAGCAGGTGATTCAGAGTTGTTGGGACCAAGTATCGTGTAGGAAAAAATATAGTAGGACCTGGTAGTTCAAATACATATGGTTGTATCATATAGTAGATATAAGACTTATTATGAAAGAATTATATGACCCTAGAGATTACAGAAAGTGATCGTGTATTATTTAGGGTTTCTACATTGTTGGGGAACTATATGATACATTGTTTGAGAAATTGGGGCCAAGGTTCATTGGACCATTTGAGGTTGCAGAGTGATCATGGTGTAGAATAATGATTAGATCATCCATTTAGACATAGTGATATTCCAGAATTTTTCCATGTTTCATAACAAAAGAGAAATCACCCTAACCCTTATCATCTTATTTATGTGGACTAAACTAAAATTGATATAGATTAATCCTTTAAGGAGCATATGATGCATGGGATATATCATAGTGAGAATGTTTTCTGAGGATAGACAATGTTGATAGTTCAGGTACTTTTGAAGAACAGATGTGTGTAAGAGGATACATGGGAATGAGAATTGTATATGTGTTCTCAATGGATGAATCTATTGAACTGTAAATATTTGGGATGATTTGGAGTGGAGATTGATTATGTCTTCTTGTAAGCTGGGGATTTAATAGAACCTCAATCTTTAATGTAGATTATTAATGTTCATTTATAGGTACTATTTTTCAATAGTGTTGATTAATTTTCATGTTGGGTTTCCTTTGGGTGATTTTGGATGAATGTTCAAAATTTTGGAGAAAATGGGAATGTTTATGGTTGGTTCATGATTTTCAAAAAACATGCTCCCCAGCCTAGAAAACTCTGAAACATTAGACATAGCAGAATTTCATAGTTGTTAAATGATTTTTCAAACTATGCACCCTCTGAGGAGAAACCATGAAACCTTATGATAGAGGTTTATAGTTAGGAACATAGTTAAGAAAACTTATTCTTCCCCAACATATTGAACCATGTGATGGAATTTAAGTCAGATCATTTTTATTTTTATTTACCAAACCCCACTAATTAACCCCAAATAAACCCCCATTAAACCCTAATGCCTCATTCATGATTCTAGATCCTCCTAGAGGGATAAAAATAACATCCGACCTTAATTATTTATTATTAAAATCCATGATTTAAGATATGCACCACTCTGATAAAGAGGATATCATCCAACATGGTTTCCCCTTCCTTCTCCTTTCTTATCCCCTTATAAAAATCTTTTTTATTCAAATTTTCATTAGGTATAGAACAATTATTTTTGATATAGTCATAGTATTGTAGATTTTGATTTTTTCAATCTGGATTTAGGGTATTATATTTGGATGTCGTTCTATGTTGTTTTGTTGCTCAAATTTTTGGGATTTTCCATCAGGTGATCAGTCATCAAAAAATCAAGGTAGGTGGTATACAATTCAAATCCAAAAGTATTAATTAAATTACAAGTATGTAATTAAATAATTTCTATTATATTTTTACTGATTGTGTTCTTTATTGAAATAACTGGTTTTATGAATTAATTTATTTAGTAAATGTGATATTTGGGTTTTGGGGAATTATAGATTGAGACAATTAAAAATATAATTAATTATAATATATTTATTTTGTTAATTGGAGATAATTAATTGATGAATTAAGTATTATATATTGGGTTTAAATTTGTGATAACTAATTGTATAATTATTTTTTGGATATCTGTTTACTAATTTGAGAAAATTAATTCGTGAATTAATTTTGAGATATTGAGTTATTGAACGAGATAATTAAATTTATAATTAATTTTAAGATAGAGATATTATTGGCTTTAGATAATAAATAAATCAATTAATAATGAGATATTGTTTTTTTGATTAGGATAACAAATTATATAATTAATTATATGATATTGAGTTTGTTCATTAGAGATAATTAATCGATAAATTAATTACGAGACATTGAGTTGTTAATTGAGATAATAAATTAATGTAATAATTATGAGATATTGAGTTTCTTATTAAGATAATTAATTGTATAATTAGTCAATTGACATTGAGTTTTTGATTTGAGATAATAAATTTTGGAATTAATTATAGAGCATTAAGATATTGAATTAGAAAATAATGTGTGTAATTTATTATGGTTTTATGTTTCTGGATATTGATACATTTATTGATGAATTTATTAATGGTTTGATATACTTATTTAATTGTTTTATTAATTAAGGGTATTTATGTGATAAACTAATTGTTAAATTCATACAGAAATCATTGTGACCAGTTAATTGTTGAATTGACTAATAGAACTGAAGAGATTAATTAATTTAATAATTAATTACTAAAATTGGTGGTATTTGATAATTATTGAATTTATTAACATATTAAATTCGATTAAATAATTTTTTACTCAATTAAGGGATTGAGATGAATGTATATTTTTTTAGTATGATAAATTAATTGTTAAATTTTTTGTGATTTTCTAATACTTATTATTTGATAAATGAATAGTGACAATAAAATTGACGTGGTAATTTAAATAATTAATGGTAAAACAAGAATTTATATATGAATTAGAAAAATATATTGAAAAATGGAATTATTGTGTTATTTTGGATAACTAATGGCACTAAAGGAATTCTTGTATGAATCTTATGAATGAATTGTAATAATAAAATTCATGTGAAAATTGAAATAATGAATGGTTACATTGGAAATCATGTGTTAATTAAAATGAGGAATGGTAATAAAGGGATTATAAGTTATGATTTACCTTGATAATAGTTTAGACTCTAGCTTGGGAGAAGAAGGTATTGTAGTATGAGTGTCTAAGGGACCCTGGGGGTTTATGTGTCTAAATAAAGAATAATTGATAATGCAATTACCTTTTTATTCAGGTAATTTAATTAGTTATTTATAATAAAGAATCAATAATTGTTGACTGCATATTGTTTTACAATATGATGGTGTCCTAATAAGTTGTACTCACACACTAACTGGGATTCCTAATTTGTACTCAAATAGAATTCATGGTTGCATCATAGGATAATTGTAAAGCCCATGCAATAGATGGATGAGTCGGGATTATGACAACCATGTTCTATATTACACACTTAAACATGATTTATTACCTAAAATTCACTTGATACAACATATAAGATCGAGAGGTCTAGTGTCTTTGGGGCTTAAGAACCTTACATAACCACTTAAAACACAAAACACAACATCTTATTGAAAACATCCTTTACATGACCACTGCATTCTCTCGTACATAGAATTGCATGGGATAACTTGAGGACATGCATAAAAAAAGGGTGAGCTATAATGCCCAGTAAGGGGGTAAACAAGGCATGAAATGAATTATTCAATACATGTTAGGCAATAGGCATATCAATGGGTCATAAGATAAAAACGAACATAAATGAATAATATAACATGATTAACATTACATGGAAATGTGGAAACAACATTTAACATGATTTCAGCATGAGACAAGGCTCATTGCACATGGAGCATGCGTAAACCCTCATTGAACTTTAATTAAAAAGAGTAAACCCTTTTTTCACTTTATGTATCTTGATATTAATATTTACCCAATGCATTGGAGCTCTATTAGTGTGCACCCTTCTTAAACATTTCATTTCATGCATAAGTGTACCACATGGATCATATAAATGGAACCATTCAACATCATAAGTTATTCCACAATTAAGAAATGTGGAATACACATATTATATTACCACTCAATATGAATATGTTCCTAAAGGTGAATACCCATGATAGATTCATGGGTATGGTATTCACTGTACAATGTTTTTGGCTTGGAAAATCGCGGTGCAATTTTGGCAGCATAACAGTGTGACATAAAAATTCATAAAAATGCTTATGAGATATAATGGGATGTATAATCATATTTACATAAAAAGGATAGTACGGGGTTCATATAGAAACATGTCCCAACATAATTAAAGGAATTTTAATTCATAATACAAAATAATTTCTTGAATGTAAATGAGGAGAGAGAAATTACTTACGGAATTTCCGCATGGTAACAGGTGTACCTGGGAGGCATTAAATGAGAGTTAAAGGGGTATCTAAAAATTAAAACATAAATTGGGAAGTATGGGGGAGGTGATAAATCATACCCCAACATTTTTAATTGAAATTAAAAGGGTACAACAACAAAATGAAATTGAGACAAAAATGAGAAAAGAGGAAATCCATTACTTCGAAGTATGATCCCAAAGACTTGGGAGAGGATTGATAGAGGCCTCTTAGGTGTTTGGGGTACCTTGTGAGGATTCTAGTGAGAGGAGGTCATATGTTGGACTAACTCCAAAGGCATTGAGTGAAGAGTAAGTGGGAGTTTGGTTGGGTTTATATAGGAAAGGAGAGAAAATTATTTATTATTTAGGTTTGGGTTAACACACATTTATCTAATCAATACCACAATCCAACCCATGGTGTTTTCCCATGGTTGTTGAAAAAGGGTACTGGAAAACAATATTTTATATGGCCAATGACCGAACATCATAAAATAATTGGGTGGCTTATTTGGAGGTGAGTCACACTCTCAAGGAAATTCATTTAAAAAGTGAAAATGTCTTATAACTCTTTGTGGGTCCAGTAATGATTTGTAAAATAAATAAAACAAACCTAAAATTATATCATTTTAATTGAAAAACACATATTGGACAAAAATATCACTTATAATATTTTCTTATATCACTATTTGTTCATTGTGTTGTCATAAAACACATTATATATTTAAACGGTATTTAATTTTTACCCTAACATTCGACTGTCTTAGAAAATAATGAAATATTCATAGTTGTATAATTTCAAAATCCTGATTCCAAAAACAAATATTCATTCTATCTAAATAATTTTCTAAATATTTGAATTTTTACTTTTAAAATAAAAACTGACATTTAAGGAAAAATCATGGGTTTTGATAAAAATAACATTCTAAACTTAATAAAAATTACAGTTTCATTAATTAAATTATACAATCATTTAAATTTAATAAGATGTTTTTTTAATATTATTAAAAATATTTTATTAAAATATTACTTAATTCAAAAAACCAATAATTCATCGAAATAGATTTCTTTGTTGAATATTTACTAAAATTACTATTTCCGCTCTAATAACTATTTACAAAGTAACAAATAATCAAATGTATGTATATTCATTAATATATAAAAATAACAATTCAAATATTCCTTGAGCTATGGCCTTGTTACATAACCCCTTATAACACCCACATATGACCGAAGGGTAAGGTGTGCTTTGGTGACAGACTCTTGGGGTGGCTCAGATAATATTGCTCAAGTGGTAATTTCAATCAACTTCCACTTCTCCTGTAGGTGGTTTCGCTCAAACTTAATATATTCAAGTTCATATTGAGCTTGGTCAAGAGAGAAGCCCAATGATGTTGTCTCCTTTCGAAGCTCTGATAAATGGAATTCATACAGGGAATGTCCACTGGTTGAGGCCATCACTTATTTTGTCTGAGTAGATTGGATTTGTTATTTCACTATATTAATACTAATAAGGGGATTACTGTTCAACGACTATATTTGTAACAGTCAGAATTTATTATGATATTTTAAAATCCAAAAACAAAAAACAAATGAAGATCATATTTATATAAACATATTACATAATGATACATTTAATCAGATCAAGAGGAATTTACATTATTGAAAATATTGGTTGTTACAATATTCCCTCCTTAAGAAATATCTCCCTTGAAATTTACATTTCCAACACTAAAATAGATGTGGGTAACTCAGCCTCATCATTTCCTCCGATTCCTACATTGCTTCTTCAAACTCATGGTTTCTCCAAAACACCTTGACGAGGGGCATTGTATTATTAAATTGATCTTTTTATCTATGATCTAAGATCTTCCCTAGTTTCTCCTCATTAGAAAGATGATCCTCTAACTATAGAACCTATATAGAGAGAACATGTGAAAGGTATTGTTTGTACTTCCATAAGGGGGATACATGAATTAAATCAAGTACTTTGGCCATGGTAGGAGGAAGTGATAGTCAATAGGCCACAACCCTGAAATTATCAATAGTCTCTAAGGGGCCAATGTACCTAGGACGTAACATCCCTTTATTTACCAACCTCATGATCCTCTTCCACAGGGATATGCATAGAAACACCATGTCTCCAACTTAAAACTCAAGGTCTCTTCCATGGTTATCTGCATAAATATTCTGTCGACTATGGGCTACCATGATATACATATGAATGGTTGTTACCTTCTCCACCATTTCATCAACAATTTCTTGTCCTAACAGCTTACAATCACCGATTTCATCCCAACATGCCGGTGTTCTGCACATTTTCCCCTAAAGAACTTCATATGGTGCCATTTGGATTCTCGAGTGGATACTGTTATTGTGTGAGAATTCTACCAGTGGAAGATGTTGGTCCCATCCTCCTTTGAAGTCTATTGAACAAGATTTAAACATATCTTATAGTTCTTGGGCAGTCTGCTCGGAATGAACATCGGTTTGAGGATGACAGGAAGTACTGAATATCAGTTCAGTATCTAGATCATGTTGAAGACTCTTCCAAAACTTATAGGCGAATCATGGATCTCGATAAGATATAATATATAGTGGTACTCCACATAGCCTTACCACTTCCATGATATATATATATTCCACTTGTTCCAATGATAAATCCTCCAAAATAGAAATAAAGTGTGAATAATTTTTAAGAAAATCCACAACAACCCAGATTGCATTGCTGCCTTTGGATGTCTTCGGACGTCCGGGGACAATGTCCATGGTGATGTACTTCCATTTCCATATTGGTATGGGTAATGGTTTCATTATCCCCTTATAAATATGTCTCTCCGACTTAACTTGATAAAACTCCTGGCTCATTGATGTAAATTCAGATATCTCCTTATTCATATTATCCCACCAATAATTCTCTCAGATATCTTGATACATCATTATGTTTTCAGGGTGAATATAGAAATTTGAACTATTTGCATCATCCAAAAGTTCCTTCTTCAACTATGAACTTGATGGAAGACATTGTCTTTTGCCAAGTCTCAAAAATCCTTCTTCATTAACAATGATCTCCAAGGATTTCCCTTTTTTGATAGCTTTCACTTTCTTCTGAATTATCACATCATCCTTTTGAGCATTCTTTATCTTTTCCAAAAGTGATGGTTGAGAAATCATTTGTGAAAGGATTGATGATGTTTCATTCATTGGGATTCCCATGTCCATCTTCATAAAATCTAAGAAGATTTGATCCTTCTCAAATTCTCATCAATGATAGAATTTATGGGTCCATTCTACATAGAGCATCCACTACCTTTTTTTCATTCCCAGGGTGGTAGTGGACTGAGCAGTCATAGTCTTTGATCCACTCTAATCATCTTTGTTGGCACATATTCAAATCATTCTTTGTTAATATATAGTTGAGGATTTTTGGATCGTATATATTTCACACTTCCCCCAAAAGAGATAACACCGAATTTTTTTTAGAGAAAAGATCACTGCAACCAACTATAGATCATGTGTTAGATAATTCTACTCATGATCTTTCAATTTCCATGAATCATAGGCAATGGATTTGTCATTTTTCATCAACCGAAAGCCCACTCCCTTCAATGAAGAACCACTGAATACCATAAAGAGTTAACCACTTGTGGGTAAAGTGAGCACGAGAATAGTGATAAGCATTCATTTTAACTCCTTGAAGCTTTATTCATATTCATCACTCCAAGAAAACATTACTCCCTTCTGAGTTATCTTGGTAAGACGGTTGGATAATTGTGAGAAATTTCTCACAAGTCGTCGATAATATCCAGCTAACCCCAAGAAGCTTCAGATATCCATTACCGATGATGGCCTCATCCATCCCCCAATTGCAATTGACTTGGAAGGATCCATAGATATCCTATTGCTTGTGATGATATGGCCCATGAAGGAGACCTCCTTCAAACAAATCACACACTTTTTATACTTTTCATTGAGATTCACTTTCCACAAGGCCTCTAGTACAGTTCTTAGAAGCTCCGCATGATCCACTTTGGTTTTGGAGTATATTAAAATATCATCTACAAAGAATACAAAAAATTTTCACGGTAATATCAAAAGACTCTATTTATCATGTCCATGATGATTGCTAGAGAATTGGTCAGTCCGAAAGGCATTACTATGAATTCATAGTGCCTGTATCTTGTATGAAAGGAAGTCTCAAGGATATCCTCCTTCTTCACCCTTACTTGATAATATCCCGACCAAAAATGAACCTTGGAGAATTATTCTGCTCCATGCAGCTGATCGATAAAGTCATCAATTCATGGGAGAGGATACTTCTCCTTTATCGTGATTTTGTTAAGCTCGTGATAATCGATGGAAAGGAGAATTGACCCATCATTATTTTAGAATAAGAGGACTGGGGTCACCCCATGGTGAAGCACATGGGCATACAAACCCTTTATCTAGATTCTCCTATAGTTATTTTTTCAGATCATAAAGATCCACATCATCCATTATATATGGAGTCTTGGATATTGGCAACGCCCCAAGTATATGGTCAATTGAGAATTCAACATCTATTCTAGGAGGAAGACCAGACAATTACTCAAGAAACACTTCAGTAAATTCCCTCTTAATAGGAATTTCTTCTAGGATGGTTGCTCCCTTGGAATCAATCATCTGATCCAGATACACGTGCTTATAGGCCAGTAATATCCATACATGAGATGATGGAGCTAAAAAAGATTCATCTTCCTCCTTACACTTGTATATAATTGGGGGACGGTTATCCATATGAAGAGTGATTTCCCTCTCACAAAAATTTATGTTGGCTCTATATAAGGAAACCCAATCCAAACTGAGAATTTCATCAAATTCCACTAGATTGATTATGACAAGGTTCACCAGGATGTTCAGTACATAGATTATGACAGGGGATGAGTTATATTCAAGAAATGCAATGATTTCCCCATTTTCTGTACTCACCATCATCTTTACAACCATGATTTCTGTTGGTACTAGAACTGTTCAAATAAACTTTTGGTATATAATAGAATTAATTGAACTAGAATGAAAATGTACATTATCTACTCTTGAATGAATAACTAGCGTACATGTCACCACATTGTTTCCGAGGATCACTTCAGTGGTAGTGATGGAAAAATCTCTCCCTTTATTCCTTGGAGGTTGTTGATTACCTCTGAAAACCCTTGGCTTACGGAACTAGTTTAAAAAGTCCATCAATTCATTGCAGTTGAAGAAATGAACAACACGTTGATGTTCGAGTAGAGCGTTACTCTCCTCTATTGCAACCGCGGGTTTTTCCTGCAGACTGTTAATATCTAGGTTCCCATCTCATCCACACCTAAATCATTTCTTCACCCCCTCATGAAATTTATTCGGTGCTTCTTTCCACACATTTGTAAAGTGTGGTTCTAGGTTTTCATAGCACCATTGGATTTATCCATAAGACCACTGGAATTGAATTCCACCATATTCTTCTTATCCCCATGATACCCCTAATATTCCCCGATCTCTATTTTGACTTTTAGGGAACATTGGAAAATTTCCTCATAGCTGTCAATGTCACGGATCTCTAGTGCTTTCCAAAAGATAGGTTTATGACCGCTAATGAAGCAGTCAACCGTGAATTTTTGGTTAACGATAAGGCCGAATGCGTATCTGGAATTCCTTGTGATGTTTTCCTTATATGCTCCATCATTTTTTGTCATTATTCTTAAGGGAAAGGAAGTCCCATTACATCTTACATCAAAGGGTGCACAAAAAAAATTTATCAAAAAAACATCTTCCAGGAATCCTTCCATTCCAATGCTTCAATCTCCTCCGGATGTTTTTTTATTTTTAAACAACGTCCAACATTAATCAGCTTCACCATCATATGATAAGCATCCATGAGAATCTTTTCTTTTTCAGAATAATGAAGGATTGATAATAACTTTTCAATGGAGTTGAACCATTGTTCGACGACTGAGGGATCAAATGATCCATTAAAAGTATCAGGCCTTTGTCACATGAAGCTCTTGATAGAGACTTTTTCTTTCTTAGGGGGGGGGGTTGAATGTTTCTCTTGAACCATGTTTGTATTCAAGGATTGAGTTAATAGAGAGAGAAGTTGTAAAAATTTTGTGATTCCCACTTCCATCGGATTGGGCATCTCATTAGCACAGTCATCACATTGATCTTCACATTAGTTGTTAAACCAAGTCCTCCTATTACCAGACATTGGCTGGAATAAAAGGAATGTTAGGGGTAACACATCAAGGGTAATCTAAGGACAAAACTGATGACATTTAAATAAATTTTACTTCACATCTTATGAATCTATAGACCTCAATAAATGCTATTCATGATCTACATTCTATCATATATTCTTAGGGGACTTTTTTTAGTTCCCATAATATGGGTACATACTATTCTTGAGAATTTATCAAAGCATATCCCTCAAGAGTGTCGTAACCAAGAGTGCATCAAGACTCATTGTCATGTACCAGGATACCCCGAGTCAAGCCTGAAACTCCTTGTTAGTGTTTTCACCGATAGGTACACCTGTAACAGAGCTGCCTATACCTACTTGTATCTAGACATGGATGTATTTTCTTGATAAACATGTTATTAAATACTCACCAAAACATTGGGATGTTTTTATTATACATAGTCTTATCACTAAGGCATCACTAGTGTTTTCTAATCCTAATCACAGAAATAACTAAACATGTCCTTCGATACCAACTATGACAACCCTACTCTTTATTACACACTTATACATGATTTATTAAATATAAATCACATTATACAACATAGAAGATCAATATTTCTAGTGTCTTTGGGGAAAAGGAACATTACATAACCACCTAAAACATAGAACACAACATCTTATTGAAAACTTCCTTTACATGACCACTACATTCCCTCATACATAGCATTGCATGGGATAACCTAAGGATATGCATAAGAAAAGGTTGTGAAATATTGCCAAGTAAAGGGGTAAACATGGACTAATATAAAATATACAATACATTTTAGTAAAGAGTCATATAAATGGATATTAAGATAATCATGAACATAAAATCATAATATAACATGATTAGTATAACAAGGAAATGTGGAAACAACTTTTAACATGATTTTAGCATCAGCCAAGGATCATTGCACACGGAGCAAGATTAAACCCTCAATTAACTTGAATTAGCATGAGTAAATCCCCATTTCACATGAAGAATCATGATACTAATCTTTACCCAATGTATTAGAGCGCTATCAGGTCACAACCTTCTTAAATATTTCATTTCATGCATAAGTGTTCCACATGGATCATATAACATGGAGTCATTAAACATCATAATTTATTCGATGATTACGATATGTGAAATACACACATTAATATACCATTAAATATATATATGTGCATAAAGGTGACAACCCTTGATAGATACATGGTTATGGTATTCATAATACTATGATTTTGTCTTGGCAAATTGCGGTGCAATTTTGGCAGCATAACGGTGTGACATAAAAACTCATAAAAATGGTTGATGGGAGAGAACAGGATGTATCATCATATTTACCTATAATTTAATGTATGGGTTTCATATAGAAACAATTACCAACATAATTAAAGGAATTTAGATTCATAATAAAAAATAATTTCTTGAATTTAAATGAGGAGAGAGACATTCCTTATGGAATTTCAGCTTGGTAACATGTCTACATGGGAGGAATTAAATTAGAGTGAAAGGGGTATATCATAATTCAAACAAAAAGAGGGAATTATGGGAGATGTAAGAAATTATACCCGAACATTTTTAATTGAAATTAAAAAGGTATAACAACGTAATTAAATTGAGACAAAAATGAGAAAAGAAGAAATCCCCAACATGGATGTTTGATCCCAATGTCTAGGGAGAGGATTGATAGAGGGTTCTTGGGATCTTGGGGCACCTTGGGAGGATTCTAGAGAGAGGAGGGAAGAGGCTTGACAAACTAAAAAGGCTTTGAGTGAAGAGTATGTGAGATCTTGGGAGGTTTATATAGGAATGTAGAGGGAACTCTTTATTATTTAGATTTAGGTCTCCACACATTAAACTAATGAATACCAAAAAACATCCCATGGTTTTTTCCCATGGTTTATGCCGAAGGGGATTTGAGAGAAGTATATTATATGGCCAATGATCGATCTTCTTAAAATAATTGGGTGGCTTATGTGGAGTTGAGTCACACGCTCAAGGAAATTCATTTACAAAGTAAAAAATCTTTCACAACTCTTGGAGGATCCACTAATGTTTTGTAAAATAAATAAAACAAACCTAAAAACACATTATATTAATGATAAAACATATATTTTCCTAACATATCAATTATAGTATTTTATTACATCTCTATTGGGTAATTATGATGTCATAAAACACATTATATATTTAAATGGTATTTAATTTTTACCCAAAAAATCGAATATCTCAGAAAATTATGAAAAATTCACCATTGGATAATTTCGACGTCCTAATTCCAAAAAAATAATATTAATTTTATCTAAATTATTTTCTAAATATGTGAATTTTTACTTTAAAATAAAAACTAGCATTTATAAAAAAACCATGTGTTTTAAGAAAAATAGCATTCAAACCATAATAAAAATTACAATTGCATTCATAAAATTATAAAATCATTTATATTTAAAAGAAATTATTGAATAATAATAATAATATTTTATTAAAATATTATTTAATTCAAAAATCCATTAATTCATCAAAATTTATTTCTTAGTTGAATATTAACTAAAAATACTATTTTCCACTAAAAACTATTTACAATGTAACAATAATAAAATGAATGTAAAATTATTATTATATATAGAAACATAATGCACATATTTATTGTGCTATGTTCTTGTTACATAAACTTTTATTAAACCTGCATAAGACCAAAGGGAAAGGTGTGATATGGTGACTGACTTTTGGGGTAGCTCGGATAACATTGCTTGAGAGGTAATTTCTATCTACATCAACTTCACTAGTAGGCGGATCTACTCAAGCTTAACATATTCAAGCTAGGAATGAGATGGGTTAAAAGTGAATCCTAATGACGCCACCTCCTTTCTGAGCTCTGATAAATGGGCTTAGTACAGGGCAAGTATACTGGATGAGTCCATCACTTCCTTTGTTTGAGTAAATTGTATTTTTTAATTCCCTATATTTATACTAATCAAGAGATCACTGTTAAATGGATATATTAGAAATGGTCCCTATTATTAATGGTTTTTTAATATCCCAAAACATGAAACCAATTATGTTCACATTTTTATAAACATTTTACATAATTTGACATTTAATCAGATCAAGACGAATTTCCATTATTGAATTATTGGGTTGTTACATGGATGAAACAATGATGAGGGAACCAGATGTGTTTTGAGAAACTCTTGGGAGATTTAGTTTCTTTACATTTGAGTATCATTTCAACACTTTCCACATACATTAGACAAACATATCTATTGTTTAGTATGATATTGTATCTCTAATTTTGGTTGTCATGTGACATTGGTATATTTCTATTTCTGGTTATATATTTAGTTATTGTTTTTTAATTTTTACTTTTATTGTTTTACTCTATAAAACAGGTTATATTAACCCCATTATTGTTATTAGAACATTTATGGTAGTCAGTTTCCTCTGGTGTACGGGGAGTTGTGCTTGAGGTCATGTGACTAACCTGTTTGGGGCTCCTATGTGTAAAACCCGATCTGGGATGTTAAAAATAGTATTAATGGGATTATATTCATGAATATCATCATAATTAAGTGATTCCATTCCTTTGTATAATAATATATAAGGGAAACTATGTATGAACATAAAAAATTTTAAGGGACACAGTGCTTGAGTATCACAATATATATAGGATATGATTCTAGAAGATCATGAGTAATATCATAAATTGGCATGTGAACATATATAATTCTACACATTTGATGATATAAATATATGTATATCCATTCTATGTGAAATTATAATGATTTATAAATTTGATTTTATGAAATAGTAGGTAAAGAAGGAAATGTCCATAAGAATTCCATATCAAAATTTCATTAGATCATTTGTTTAAAATATTTTATAAATATTTAAGATTTCCATGGGATGGTCCATGACATTGAACATTTAAAACAAACTATTTTATTTTTATTTTTTTATTAGTTAATACATTACACCTCATAGGTGGTTCCAATTCAAAATATAGAATTTTTGTTATACAAATTTATTTAAAAACAATTTATCATCCTTTACATACTTGATAATTCAATACAACACAAGGGTTGATTAAATAATAAAATAGGAGTTACAGTTGAGGTTATTTAAAAAACACCCCAATAGGGTTGTTTAGTTTCCTTAATGAGCGATAGAGGTCATGAGCTTATAATAAATTCACACAAGGGTGGTTCATGTTGTGGTGTAAAACTTTATATGTTTAAAATTAGATCACACAAACTATGTAATTTAAAAAATTATCATCTTATTTTTGTAATATTATATATTAGAGGTGATGTATGGTAATTATGGTTCATCACATAGTGACATATTTTATAAAAATTTAATTATTTAAAGAAAATTCAAATTATCACCTAACATTTACTCAAGACACATCACTCATCCATTTTCTGGACATGATTCAATCCAATTAAAGAGAATTAGAAGAAACTCAAAGGATCACTAAAAATCAATCAAAATAGATAATAAGGATTCCAAAACTGAAATGGATATATAATACAATATAATAATAATGATGGTCATTTCAATTATCATGGGTGATCCTATGGAACCGATAAGGAGTGATTTTGAGATTGTATAAGGAGGATATCTCAAATCCTGGGTGAGAGAGTGGGAGAGATATCCATGGATGGGGGGAGGTGTTGAGTGTATATGGGGTAAGGTAAAACATAGGTAAAAGTAAAATAGAGGGAATTTTTTAATTTTATCACTTTTATTGAGGTATACAATTTGGATGCGCAATTTTGGAAAACTATTTTCTAACAATTCATACAAACTGCATAACTTGCACTAAGGAAGGGGTCTAGGAGTATAGTTTTTATAACCATATGTTTCCTATTAAATTTGGCTATGAAATTTCATTTAGATGTTCTCCATGGATATTCGGCATTAGGTTCACAAGTTAAAAAACAATGTAAAACCCTCCAAATCCCATATTGCTGAGGAGTACTACTCACACAAACCATGTAAAATAGTGAACCTCTATTTGGGTTTCCAAAAAACAAAACATTTGAATCATGAAACACTTGAAACACATATAAAAACCAATTCCACCAGTTTTTTACTTAAAAACCATCTAGAAATAATAGTTTTATTAGTTCAAATTCAATGATTTAAATTATGATTATTGTTTTATAGATTTTCCTATCCAGCATACCAAGAAATAAAAATTCCAATGGAAATTCCATCCATCAAAAAAATAGGGCACTACAATCTACCCAACATAAAACTAATCATCCCTATGAATACATGAGTAAAAAATAAACATATCCTGATCTAATACGATTAAGGATCTTCCATTGAAACTGTCAAAATTTCTTTTAAACACCTAGTGCACCTCTTATCATCAAGTTAACACATGGTGCTTCATACATTTAATCTTAGTCCAATTCTTGTATCCAAAACTAAAATATCAATATAGTTCTTACGCAAGACCTCCAATCCTATGACATAACCATATCATCATTACTGACATTACCCATTGTATTGTACTCCCCACATTAGGGACTACAATGTCAATTCCAATTACATGTCATGGTACACCCCCACCTATAGAATAACATATTAAATCATGGACTCATGATCCCAAAAATTCTCTTGGAATTATTCTCAATACTATTGAATGGTCAATTAAAAAATGAATATAATTGATCTTTCTTGATCAACAAAATTCATCATCTGACCTTTCTCTACACATGCCTCATCTCACTGATGTTCTAGAAATTGTTCCTCACTGAATGAATTAATCTAGACAAATGAAAACCATGTCATCCTAATACAAGTTGGTTATATCATAAAACACTCAATTTTATTAGTCAATGCTTCTAAAAAATATTATGACACCTTTAATAGTTGGAATACATAGATAATTCTAAGTACTCTCACATAATCCAATAAATGGATTCTAATGAAATATATTACTAAAAATTCATTTAAATAATCATTCCAAAACATAAAAATATGGGTTTTTTATTTTAGTACACATGGATTATCACACTATTAACACCCCAACCAATAATAAATTCAAGTCCATTGTAACAATAGTATCAACTAAAAAATTCTATAGAGCTCAAAAGGAATTCTATTCTCAATAGTTTATTAGTGAGATATAAATACACAGATGAGATGTCCCCATATCAAAATCATTAGATAATCCAATAAGTGGTATCTCAACTAGTGATTTAGTAAAAGAACCTAACGGTTTCCCTGATTCCATCCAAGAATTACCTACAAGGGAATACTAGTATCACTCAGGGCAGTCAATGCGTCTAAGATAATCCATGGTCCATAGTGAAATTTTTAAGAAGTATATAATCAGTAAAAAAATGAGTATTTTATTTTCCTATTTCATCATATAAATGAAATACTCTCAGTTTAAGAAAGAATATGCCAAGATAGGTTACATTATCATATTTAAACAAGAAGTAAAAAAATTGGATATCAATGTTTACTAATTAGACACAAGAAAATCATATAATATCTAATACGATGTTCATGTAATGTTTTTAACCATTCATATCTAATTACCATTGAGGATAAAATTCAAACCACCACAATCATACTTTTTTTATATGATTTTGGTTTCACCTACCACCACATCATCATTTTAAACACCATGATGCCCTTGATATGGATGAATTGTATGATTTTTTTGAACCACTAACATGAGTCCAACCATAACTCATTATTTCATTAAAAATAAAATATATCGCCAACCATATTACAATTGTTTTCCTACCACACAAGGACATTCCTCTCAAGAATTTCATTCCTTTGGTCACTTATGCACTTTAAGATTGAATAAAGAATCCGACTCCATCATAACTCATAACTGATTTCATATATAGACTATCATTTTGTGGACTAGAACTAAAAATAATAATACTCTTGGAATTTTGGAAGCAAGTCCGATGACTAAAAAAATGAGATTTTATGATTAAAATCCCACTATATTAAAGGATGAAATTTTACTGTACTGATAAGATACTCCCCACATTACATGATTTCCTATTTTCAGTTATTGAGAATTGAAATTCATCTGATGGAACACAATCCATCAACCACTAATCCAGATTTATGGTTATTCGAAACACGATTTTACCGTGAACCAAATTTAATAGAGAAAACCCAAATACATAAAAGTATTCTAGATCATAAATAATTAAGATGTTCATGTGACATTCTCATAATACTTTCTCATGAACATAATTAACCTATGGAATATAATACTAAACTAAACTGATCATTTGTGTTGTAACTCCTGATCACTGTTCAATCTCTCAACCAAGTAATGGGAAAACATTGTTTCTCTAATGTCTAGGTAAATATACATTAGATATTACATGATAATTAATCATAATAGCTGAATAATTAAATTATTTCTTCTAAAATATTTGAGTTTGTTTCACCATATTACAATCTCAGTAGTTACCACATGTATTACCATGTACAACCTTGAGATTTGGTAACACAACAACACCAAAGTTTCTACTATCTATTGGCCTATCACCTTTATTAATTCCATTATTGGATGTTCTAATCAAAGGATTTACACAATAATAAAGTCCATCTATACTGGTGTGAATCTAGATAATGATATCTCATGTCATTTATCATTGAAGAAAAATAGGGTAACATCCCCTACTAAATGGCCAAACATTCCCTAGGAATGTAAATATTTCTTAATTAGATCTTTTCATGAGGCTGACATCCCAATCTAGTGTATATTAATCACAAAACATCTATTTAACCACGGTGTCCTTCTCAATACTAAGAGTATTATAGTGGAAAAATGTAAAAAAGAAATTCCCCATGTATATAATTAATAATACACCATTAGCATGTATTTAATTTATGAGTTCACTACCTTCCCTTACTTGGGCCCTTACTAAAATATTGCATATGTATTTTACATGTAGGACACACCATTTAGTCATAATATCCTATCATCTAAGAATAATACTAAAAATGGTCAATATTGACCTATAGGAAACATAATCATCCCCTTCTATATAAGCACTCATGAAAATATATAGAATACACTTGAAAATGTGAAAAAAATCAGAAAATAAATTTATGTTGTCATTTAAGAGTATAAAAAATACACATTTTATTTTTAGACATTTCCAAGACATATTTTATGATCATAAATTATTGGTTATATTAGGAAAAAAATTTGTAACTTTATTTAGAATACACCACAAGTCCACATAGTCATGTTATATCAACCTTAATTTAAATAATTATTTATTTTGATAATTTCTTTTCAAAATATTGGAAATTTATAACATTAATTCCTTTTAGCCAATCTAGTTTTCAATAATGGTTATCATATCTATCATATTTATTGAAAATTAAAATTACATGCAATAGAGTAAAATACCCTTTAGGGTTTAACTTAGATTTTAGTTAACTAAGTCCTCATTTAATGATTCTAAAAATAATGTAAAAGGAAATTTATTATTTATAGGTATTAATTTCAGTAAGATCCCACCATACAAAAACAAATAACATGTATATGTTATTTACTAAAACCATAAATAAACTTCACTACATTGCATGCATGTACCCATATGTGTATAAACCAAATGTAATAATAAAATAATTTTGAAAATTTAGGAACCCCACATTCTATACTGGGTC
This sequence comes from Viscum album, assembly GCA_963277665.1. Classification (NCBI taxonomy): domain Eukaryota; kingdom Viridiplantae; phylum Streptophyta; class Magnoliopsida; order Santalales; family Viscaceae; genus Viscum; species Viscum album. The sequence continues at coordinate 1,809,587,602 of OY728160.1, forward strand.
TATATAAATTAATCTCGATAAAATTTCTAAACATTATGATTTATAACAACCTCAATGGGTTTATCATATGAAAACATTAGAATAATATCATACTATAATAATGTTTTTCCTTCTGGTATTATTCTTATGAGTCATCATTCCCAAGTCATAGAGATACATTCCTTTATGAAGGAAATTATTTACCCTATAAATTTCATATTTTCACATACCATGCTTAAATTAGATCCATTAAAATTACCAATTTATATATGTACATAACATTATAAGAACAATTTTTCATGAATGTAGCTATAAATAGGGTTTGTACCTTTGATCTTAGAATAAAAAATTACACATATATTTTTTAATTGTATGGGTAATGCTTTGTAATGTAAAAATGTTCATACACTTTATAAATTTTTATTTGATCCCAGTAAATCAAATCTGTAAATTCTTCATCCCATGAAACCAATGGTCCCTGGATAAAACATGTCATGCCCGGAGAATTAAGGTACCACCATGAATATAAATAGAACAAAACAATTTAGGGATATGTTTAAACATTAATAACCAATAATAAATCATAGTTATAACAAAGGATTATAAAAAATATCTTTATATAATACATATATATAAATAAGAAAATATAAAAACATGGTTCATTGGAATAATAATCTAATTAATCACCTATATTTTGGTTATATGTAGTCTTTCTATAAAAACACACAATCCACTGCCCTCATGGATTAGACAGTCATGAAATGAAACCACATGTCATGGAATATAAATGGCATGTGAATCTCTATGTGCAGATAATGATCAATTTATCATTACATCCTTTACCTACTGAGAAAAGATTAAAAAAATTTAAAAAATAATTAGGGAGAATAATGTACATCAATAAATAAATGCGAAATAATATTCAAATATAACAAAGAATAGCTTAAACAATAGTAAAGTCCCTAGATCCTTACTCATTCCCTAGTTTGTGGGTTGATTAATCTCATACATGAGGTATTTACGAATTGTTGAAACATTCCTATTCTATTGTGTAGCTGCCCAAAATAAAAAGATAGAGGGAAAAAAGTACCAGTCATCATTTTGAAACTTCCCCGCCTGGGATCCATTAAAACAGTTCCCTTATCAAGTCGGTCACATGGCCATAAGCATACCCCCTGTTGTCCAGATGCATCTGACTAACAGTGAGTGTCTAATGGATATACATTGGGGAGTCTATACCCACTGAATTTGTATTAGACACAATGATAAAATTATATATTAAATAATAGTTGAAACTTATGAACAACCCAGAATTTGAAGCGAATAATTACTGACCATAAACAATTATGGAATAAATAAACATATTTGAATATTCTACAATGTGTATGAAAAATACATATAAAAGGTTATATATAAGAAATACACAATTAAAATAAGAAAAACCCTAAGGCATATCTTCAATGACACATTTTTAACATAAATATATATTACTTATTTTTTGATGAGTATTAATTACATTACAAGAAACACACTGCTACCGATTGTAAAGGTATACTGATTTTTAAAACTTGTACATGAATTATTTTTACATAAGGGATCTACATCATCCCATAATTCATTATAAATAAATATTAACCTTCTAAGACATATCATACAAAATACCTTTCATTATTACTTGAGGGAGGGAAAAAATAAGAATGGATGAGATAAGATGCTCATTATGGGTAAACTGTGGAGATATCAACACTTGTTGTGTATAATGTTATGAGAACATGATAATATCATTAGAAAAAATACCCTACATATCAATTATCATAAAAATGAGTCATCCAATGGATCATGGATGATTAAATGACATGAATCATAATAAAATATAAAACATGAACAATGAGAGAAAAACTTTGGAAGAACTCATATATATGTGGAATAAAAATATGCATAGAAAATATATTCATTACAAGATCAATGATCATTTATAATACATTCAAACTAGACTTGGATCACTCTCCAACCCATCATAGTAGTCAAGGATCACTCCCAATACTACCATAGTGGATAGAGTTCATTACAAAAATGGGTTCACTCCATAATGCAGTCTTATTTATCTAATACAATAACAATATTTACCCAATGAATTATAGGGATATAGAAGTCCCAACTATTACACAATTTAAATAATATATACTATTACCATGTGATAAAATAATTCATCATATTATAACTCATGAAATAAAATTGGTTTCATAAATCATTCATCATATCAAAACCCATGAAATGTAATGGGATTCATATAAATTTCATTTTAAGAAAACCAATAGAAAAGAAATAGGTATTATAATCATTTGATCATTTCATTATATCATATCCCATGTATAAATATTGATTTTTCTTGAAAATCATGTCATAATAAACAAAATAAATTCAACAAAATAATAATAATGGTATTCATGGGTCATATCCCAAGTAAAATATATGTAAACTCAAAAGACGTCATCATAGATGGAAAAGGATTTTGAAATATCTCTTGGTTAATTTCTTTATTAAAATTAACATTTGACATTAAAAAACACTTTAAAATGTAATTCATTATTAAAATTCTTTTCATTGAAAATAAAATTTTGTACTCTTTAAGGATTCCCTAAAAAAGATTATGACATATGATGAGTAAAATATCCATTCCAATTTCAGAGAATAATTTTTAAATCCTAAATTTTTTTCAAAATAGTTTTAATTAAATATGATTTAAGAAAACATATTATGTATTTTTGAAATAAAATAATGTTCATGATGGTATAAGATACTTTTCAAGCCATAAACATGAAAATGAAGATTCATTTCACATTAGTGGTAAAATCTCATGCCAATTTGTTTTCAAAATGAAATAGTAAATCCATCAAATCAATTATAAAAAAAATTAAAATTGATAAATATTTACAAATAAATTATTTTGGAAATGATAAAAAATTATTCGAACATTTTATTCAAAAATAAAATTTTGATGAAAAGTAAATTTTAACCGAAGAGAGAAATAAAGTTGGATTCTCATTAAATTTGTTTTACATGATTTAAAGTACAATTGAGTGGAAAATGATACTATTAATTTTAAAAATAAATTAATTACTAGATAAGAATAAAATGGTAAAATATTATGAGAGAGATATCATATAATTCCCCAATGTGATACTCCCACAAAAATAGTCTAAATGAATGATATAATTATAGAATAAACCCTTACCACTTTGGTATATTCTAAATAATAAGTTACATGAAATGGAATAATTATATGTAAAAAATATCATTATTAAAAATAAATTCATCATATTAAATGTCTGAAGTTTATCTATACACCACATAAAAGAAATTATGTTTATAACATTTAATATTTGTGAAATAATGAAAATTAAGATAAATATTTGTTACTGCATTTGGACATTTGAAACCATAATCCTATCGAAAGAGATATCAAAAAATGTATATGTAAATCATCATAATGTTATGGATAATAATCATAAAATAAATTCATTTGAGGTATATAAACAACAAAAAATAAAGAGGTGGTGAATACGGAATTGGTCTCTTAGAAGTTAATAGTCATATGAAAATCTATTTTTTGCTTTCATATTTTTTGAACCATAATGATCATGAATTATGGATCCTAAAATTGATATTAAAATATTCATATTTTTAATTCAATCAAATAAAAAATCATCCCATGAGATAAATATACAATACATATATGAAATAAGTGGTGAATTTGGCATATATCCCACAGATATAAATGTGAGGTGAAAAATCACATTCCCAAAGTCTTGAAATCATTTGTAAATGTTTTGATCTCCATTATAATAAATATATGTTTGTTATAAATTTATTTTATAACCAAAACTATATTTAACATGGGAAATATTATTTACTTAAGACATTCAATTAAACAATTTTTTACAGATCCATGATAAATTCATGTTTCAGGTGTTAGCTAGTTTTTTTATGTATGTTTTGATTTTTTTACATAAAGATACTATAAGACTAATAATGGAAGCATAATCTATAAAAAGTTATCCATGAAATAAATATAATATACGTTCAGTATATATTTATTTACAATGATCTATAAAAGATAGAGGAATTAAAATGAAATAAGTCGTTCTGGATATGGTTAGCCATACGTACAGAAGAGAGTTGTTTCCATTTTATAGACGTATTGAAATAATTAAAGTTAGATGATTTATTAATATTATAAAATGTTTTTTATTTCATATATCACATATTTTAATTAAACTCATACATATTATCTTTCATTTAATGTGTGGATCAATCACTTCATTTCTTGAGGAGGTGGTCCACCAAACACATGAGCGACATTATTGTATTCCCACATAATAGAATGTAATGAGGAATATGTTAAATAAATAATATATAAATTTAATGAAATCATATATTTCATATATAATCATTTAATACAAAATTATATCCTTCCATTGGAGGTGGTGATGGAAAATGAATAACATTGGTTCGTAATGTGGGGGCCTGTAGTACAAATGAATGATGTTTTTATATAACATGTGATGGAATTGGATATAGTTGTAGGTTATTAAAATATAATTATTGAATATATATATTTATATATTATAATAATTTTATAATATCATTATGTTTTAATATGAAATAAATGACGTGGAATGATAAACAAAATAAAAACTCCCATTGAAGAACGTTACCTCTTATCCACCTAACCACCTTAGCTTTTCTCCAAAATCTATCCAAGGATGTCTTTAGTGTAGAAAGAATGTTTTTACAATTATATGAGGGAGATAATGAAGATATTATGGTAGGAAATAACTTAACTAAATTGTTTTGGATGTGTAACTACAAGGGGAGAATTGGTGACCTTTTATAAGTGTGGTGAGGGGAAAAATGTAATTTTATGAAAGATTAAGGTGCCCCATGTTATTAAAATTAATAAAGGCTAAATAATTCAAAATTTTATATCAAATGACATTATAAATTATAAATTTCACCACAAAATTTTTTTGGGACATATTTTGGGCCATTATTAATCAATTTCTTTTTAGATTGAACACCATCGATAATCCCATTATTATGTGAACTGTTGTAAATAAATATTACATTACCTACTATTCCTTATAGTGAAAAATTAAATTCAACTCAATAAAAAATATAAATTATGATGAATTATAATATTTAATCCATTTTTAAAAATTCAATTCACAAAATTAAAATATTTTAATTTAACACATGACATGCAATAACTATGAGAAAGCTGTTTTTCAAAGAGAAAATCATCAAATGTTAAAAAAATATTTTATAAAATATCAATAGTTAAATTATTAAACTGAACTATGTTGTAATAATTTTTAAATAATTTAACTAATTTTACATTTATTCCCATTCTTTAACATAAAATAACATTAATTTTTTTAAATGGAATAAAAGTTAACAATATGAACTTCCATTTATCATTATTAATTGGGAAATTATCCTTTTCATGATAAAAAAACCTTCACCATATGATAATTTTCACATATTAATTTCAAAATGATTTTCAGATTTTAGAATAAACTTTCTAAATTTGACAAATTAATTTTTTAAAAATGTGTACAAAATAAAAGAAAACTACTTTAATGAAAAATACCCTTTTATACATAAAATTGAAATTATTATTAAATATTTTCAATAAATTATAAAATATTATTTTTAAATATTATATTGAATATATAATATATAATGTTCGTTAATATCATTTACCAGAATCAGCGTGCTTTATTTATTCAGGTAAAACATGTTTGTGTTCATAAAAATAGTTTTTAAGAAAAATATTTCCTTCATTTTTAAATAGTTTTTTATTTTAATATGTAATTAATTTTTCACCCAAGAATTAATATTATATATATTTGTAAAACATAATATTTACTAACATCATTAATAAAATTAATAAGTTCTATTCTGTAGACAATAAGATAAATTTAATTTTAAATAATCATATTTTAATCGTATTAAATGTTTATTTTAAACTAGGAGTTACACGTAATAGATGATAAAATCAGTTTTCTATATAATAAAAATTATTGAAATAATTATAATTATTTGTATAAAAGTGAAAAAATATTATGATGTTACATTCTAAACACCCAATAAATTAGTTCCCCCCTCATAATTAATCACTTTAGTACCAATAATTTAAGATACTTCAACCTCATTACATCCTAAAGTTCTAACATATCTTCAACTGAATGGTGGGTTTTCCAAAATAATATTGACAATGTGAGTGGTATTGTTTCATGGGACATTATTTTTAAGAGCTGGAGTCTATAATATTTTTTCATCACATGAATGATTATTCTCCAACTGTATGACCTTTGAGTTCAGTACATGTGATGGTTCAGGTATGTACAACATAAGGAAAGAGATAGGGAACACACCATATACCTGAGAGTGGGTTAGCAAAACTTTCAAAAGTCGGGCTACTATTTGGATATGATCAAGTATTTAAACTACATTGATCAACCTATGGTTTATTTTTCACTGCATTATTCCACAAACAAATTTATAGAAACGCCCTTTCACCAAATTAACATAATATATATCATAAATAATTATAAGCATAAAATTTATATCAACAATGTGCACACATTATGTGTTGCTAATTTTTTATAACATTCACTTATATTACATTAAAAATCGCATGTCCTGATAGAATTATTTCACCCACTTCGGTATAGTACATTTTATTTCTTCACATATTTCTATAGGATTATTTATAGAAGCCATCTTATTTGTTGAGTGAATGAGATTTTTTAATTAAAATTTAATTAGAGGAAGTTATTAACCCCAACCACCATTGAAATATATAAAAATATATCATATAATATCATCAAGGGTTTAATTGTAAACTGAAATAGATCGCAAATATTGGGATGCTACGTAGTTATGAAACTCAGCTCTATATATAGGGACTATTATAAAAATTTATAGAGAATCTTGGTAAACATTGATCTTGAAAATATAAAATGAATGTTTTTATCCATTAAGTCCTCAAAACATCCTTATTGTATATCCAAAAATAATTAAACAAATAAAAATATACTCTAAATAAGCTGATATGTGACTAATTTGTAATTAAATCAACTATAACTAGTTTCACATTATTCCATTTAGATTTTTGGGTTGTGTAATAAAAAAACATTTAGATACACATTTTTTGGACATATAAGACTTTGATATATTCGTATATATATTTTCAGATCATGGTGTTGAGACTACATTTGATTCTAAGGCATGATCTATAAAAATTAATTTTATGTGGGTATTAAATATATTTTATATTGTTTATACATGATACTGTAATGAAAATGTGATTACTCCCATATGGTAGCTCAAATCAGAATTCCAAGATGACAATAGAGACCAAAACTCAATTTTTATATAATGTGTTATATAAAATTGGTCGGCACTAGATGTTCATATCCCTCACTCATTGGGGGTATGTTATGTTGATAAATTAATTATTATTTTAATTATTTCATTCATTTTAATAAAACATGTGGAATCTATAAGAATATCCCCATGAATATTTCTGAAAACATAGCCACCAATAACATAGGGAGAAATTTAGAGCTCTTTATCCCTCATCCATTGGCCGATCATGTCAGATGATGATTAAAATCAAGTTCAATGTGGATCAGGATGCATCAAACATAACGACTCCTTTTAAATATTTAAAGGATGTATTATTTATCAGTGTTCATTCCATAATTGTGGTATAATTCATCATTTGTTTTTTAGGAACTTTTGATTATATGATTGAGAAGATCCGCCCATTTTTTTGGATCTATGCCAATTGTAGCCTTTTCATGTGCATAGGTACCGTTTAAAATTTATTATTCAATGTTTTACAACCCCATAATCATCATTATTTGTTTTTGGACAAGAAATATTTGGAAACAATGTTTAACCCTTGATTTTTGGTGATTTTCTCACTTGTTTCTTCGTGTTCTTCGCTAGTTGGACCCCTCAGTCCTGGTTGGAACTTATTGTGTGGTTCCAAGTATGATCAGACCCAAAAATATATTATGGATCAATTATCATGACCATATATCGATGAAACAAACATATATTTGGGACTATTTTGAGTTTTTTATGATCTTTTCTATGATCTTTCCTCATGAAATCAAGTCAAATATGATCGTGTGTGTGATGATCAAATGACGGAACCCTCAATGATGAATTGAGATGGTTTCTTGAGAGATATTGATAAGATATGTAGTTTCTGACTAGATCCATCAATCTTATGACAATTCATTGAAATATTTAAGAAAGATCAAGCAGATTCATTGTGCGTGATCAGATCTAAGTTTTCGAGCAATAAAAAAACTACACATTGTGTCCAATGATAAACACACAACATGTTTCCCACTTAGTAGTTACAATGATGTTTTTAGGAAACTAAAGGATTGAATGACAAGTAATCCATGTTTAGGCTATGTATCCCTTTCCTAGTTGGACTACCAATGTGATGGGTCACATGAGATGGGAATAGTTATACAAATACTTAGAAACAGATTGACAACATAGGTATAACATCATGTGTATCCACACTCTATGTTCCAATGTTAATGGACATGATATTAAATTAAATGGACATGGGGTCCGACATAAGGAATTTGAGGGAAGGAAATACCAAGGTCACGGTTGGACAAGATTCATTTTTTAGACCACCTAAATGATGTGTACTGCTACATTGTATGGACACATGTACTGGTTGGGTAAACAGCTAGGTGGTGGACTACAACCACACATCACGTGGTTACCCTCAGGACGTGACATAAAATTGGTCAGTATGGGTCAACCATACCTCTAAATCATTAGTGGTTTGTTAAGTAGATTAATTAATTATTAATTTAATTAATTATTTCATCTTATAGAAAAAGATGAATTATATTATAATATTTTGGGAATATTTCTTCATGGTTATCTGCAAAAAAACATGGAGAAATCAAGATCCCTTCCTCCCTCCTCTATTGGTGGATCACATTGGACGATGATGAAACAAAAGATTAGAGTGGGGCAGGATGCAGCAAACAAAATTAATCATTTTAAATAGTTATCATATTAATTCATCTTCATATATCAATACAAAATCAATGTAGGACTCTTAATTTTGGTTTTTACACACTTTTGATGAAATGATTGAGAATATAAACCCTTTCTTTGATATGCACCTATTGTGGCCTTTTCATGGGCCCGTGTGGCTGTTTGAAATTGATTATTCAATGTTTCTTTTCCAAAGAATAATATTTCTTGATCATCATCCTATAACTCTTGAAAATGATATTTAAACCTAGGATTTTTGAGCATTTCTCCCTTTTTTCTTCACACTCGTCACCTATTGGACCCCTTGGTTCTGGTTCGAAATTACTAGCTGATACTCAATCCAATCCGACCCTCATATCCATGATGGATCAATGATATAGGAATGGATTGATGAAAAAACCCATATTTAGGACTACATTATGGTCTAGATTGTATTTTATGTGATTTCAGATATACAAATCAGGAGAATAAGGATTAAGTCTGTGAGGTCCGAACCCGATAAAGACGAAATAAAATTTCAGGTGAGCGATAACATAGATTCATGATTTCATTTTAGATACATCATTTTCGAACTGATTAATGTTGAAAATATGGATGATCGAGTAGATTCACGGTGAAAAATTACATATGAGTTTTCTGGATAAAACTCGACTGCAAGTTGTGTTCAATGATGAACCCACGACGTGTAACCCCCTCAACTGTAGTGGCTAGGCTTTTAGAATTTATAAGTATGACATCATTTAGAACCTTTCTAATCTTAGTGTATCCCTTATCTAGATATACATCCCATGTGATGGGTCACCAGGGTAGGGACATCGTGTTAAAATACATTGACATTAGAAGACCATAAATGAGACACCCCATTTGTAGCCACACATCGAGTGTCGATGTACATGTACACATGATGAATGTACAAGGACAAGGTGCCTGATTCATGGACCCGGAAGGCAAGAAATTGCATGGTCCAGTTTTGCTTCTACATTTTGTGTACTCCACCGACATGGCATAAAATACTATAAGTGATGGGGCTGTGTTTCGTCCAAGGACACGACCAGGCGGTGGAGCAGGACCACACACTATGTGGTCCCTCTCATATAGAGTGAACCCTAAATTTCATTCAAATGAAACATCTATACTCTTTATATCCATCATATGAAGTCATATTTTAACCCTTGGGTTGGATATCCTAATTTTTTTCACATGGAAAGTGATGGTTCCCCTAGTTGTGGTTTTTGATATACAATGTGAAATATACTAGGAATGATTATGAGGGAAAGATTGACCATAGTAGTGATAAAAAATGATCGGCTGAGAACTTTCAAGTGGTACCCTTCACTATATCACAGCTATGAATCCTTGAAATATCCTAAGTGGTACTATCCAATAGATATAAGAAGTGTATTCCCAATGTCTCTTATGTGATACCCACTTGTATAATTGGGTAGTTGGTCATCAACATCTTCCATGTGGTACCCTCTAGTTTAGCTATGTAGTGGGTACTTGAATCCCTCAAAGTGGTACCTCCTATTGTACCAGGGATAAGGACCTCAACTTCTGAGTGGTACCCTCTAGTAGAGATGGAACGTGTGTCCTTGACACCCCTAGAGTGGTACTCCCTATCTTTCTATTAGGTGGGTCCTCGACCATGAGAGTGGAACCCCCGATCTACATGGGTGTGGGTACTCTACAAATACATACATAGTATAACCCCCATGACATTGTTCAGAGAGATTTTTCTTCTTACATTTTTACCCTAATATATTATATTACATAGTGATGAGGCATGGCTTGACTTGGATGATTACTTCTATGCAGAATTGTTACTTGCTGGGCATTATTGATGGGCTTTTGAACTATTGGATACTCTTCTTCATTGGGTGAGCTATGATATAGAGATCACCATTATCTCTTGTATGAGATTCATTGACTGAGCATATATATATATATATATATTTATCATTCTTATGTATCTACACATATTATTTGGTTACATGGTGTCACCCAAATTTACCCATTTTTTAAGGGTTAAGCGGTCGCCTTTAGGGTAGATTGGGTTGTTAAATCCTCTCAGAGACCTAGGAAGAACACTAAGACACACAATATTAATTGATGGATTTTTGGCTATGAATTGGATGACATGGGTTGATTTTATATCCTTTTAATAGAGAAAAAAGTGATCTATGTGAATTCAAATTATGAGAAAAAGAGTTGATCCTAGGTTCTTGCTCGAGGTGGATTAGATGAATTTCATTTTTTAGAATTTCAATTTCATTAATATGAGAAGGATTCAAGAAATTAATTCAAACAAACCGCATCAATTACTGATTCATAACCTGTAAAACAAATTCTAATCACCTATACACTTGTAGGATCATTTTTATGTGGACTCAAAAGTAAAGGATATAATTTGAAAATAAAAGTGAGGTGAATAAATTCAATAAGGAAGAGGAAGAGAAGAAATATTTGAATGAAAGAAACTCAAATAAAAGAAATTAATAAATTTAGAGAGGGAGAAATAAAATCACATCCACCCCCTATACTCCATCGGATCAACCGACTCCATTGATGACATGTTCTCAACGGAAGCAAGATGTATACTCATAAGGGTGGAATTGAAGAAGTGAAAACAACAAAATAAAGATCAATCCATTGTTGTGAGAAACATATTACATGGTTTGGTGTGAATAAGTTCTCACCTTTAGGTAACGGTATCATGGTGATATAAATAAGAATAGAATAAGATAATAAGAAGATCTTTTACTGAAAAATAAGGTGATTCAAACAACTTACATGAGAAGGAAGAACATTATAAAGACAAATTTGCATAATAACATAACCATTAAAGGAATGCTCCATGATATCCCAAATACTCCCCCAACACTACCTCAAGTAAGAATTTAGGAATCCGTTGGCCCAGCCCCCATCTTCCAATGTCTTTTTAATTAATTTTGGTGGGCCTAGGTGGGTGGAAAATTAATGTAGATAAGACTTTTCCACTCTTTCCCCAAAGTGGCTGCCAATTTTCATCCACTAAAAAGACGCACCAAAAGGACATTCTATAAGGAAGAATAAGGGGGTAATAGAAGCTTAAGATGTATCCCAAGATCTCTCCTAATAACCTGAATTTTTTTAGCAAATGATAGTTTTCGGTAGGATAGATATGATTTAAATAGTGGGATGTTTTTCTAGGCCTCCTAATCTGGCCCTCAATTTCATCATCTACTTGGGCCGCCTGTAACACCATTAACAAATTTGAATTATCTTAGGCCACTATTTAATGAAATGTTCCCCATAATATCCTATATCTTAATATAAATTTTCATAATCAATAGTCTTAAATCCTATACTATACAATTCCTTTATTATGTGTTTGTCTAGTTCACTTCATCCAGAATCTTGATTGTTCGAAGCCCACTTTGGTGGTTTTCAATTTTAATATCCTAGTGATCCAAAAGAATTAATTTTTCCTCATAGCATGAGAGTCCTGGAAATAAATGATGAAAATAATATTAAGAACATTTTGTGTTTTATGAGATGGTTAAGAATATACCATGTAATAGTGCATTTTAAAAAGGAATTACAATAATAATGTGAAATAATGCTCAATGTGTAAAATGAACTAATAATGGCATCTATGATTAATAAAGTACTTTAATATTATATAATAAACAATTAATATTTTCCTCTTTTAGGGGCTAGTAAAATCACCCAACATGATTTTTTCTAGTCCTAAGAAAATTATATCTCAAAAATATAAAATTTGAATTCGCTTGTCCAAAAAATATTTAATAAACTGTTCGCACCCAAATACCACCTTTCAAAAAATTTATTAAACCCATAAAAATTATTTAAAACAAGCTAGGTCCATAAGTATATCCCAAGCCCAAGATCATTCATTTTTTTAAATTCATCACCATATTTCATCCAATTTCAATTAGGCATGATGAAGTGTTGTGCATAACAATAGACATGGGGTTCATTTCCATTCGATAGAGAAATGATGGAAGTGCAGGGAGGAATAAAATTTTAATATAAAGATGAGTATTCATTTTGTTTCAAATTTTTTATTTTGTTTTTTTTTCATTTGTTACATGGTTATTGAAATTGAACTAAATTGAGTCAACCGATGTAGAAAGAATTTTCTGATGACTCCCAGGCTCAAAGACGTTAGGGCATCAAGTGAAGCTCACATTCTCGGTCATCATATCGATTTAACACAATCAATGAAAATCAAATTACCAGAAATAGAGAAAAAATGCCCAACCTCGGGCTAGAAAACTACAGAGTCATGATCCCCAAGTGTCGAAATCCACACATTAGGTCAATCCCCTTCTCTACATGAAATTGATTTTTCTTGAATACTCATGCTAAATTAAATTGAACACAAACCCTATGCAATTTTTTTATGGACCCCAAGAACTCAATATAATACCCTGTAATCTAGAGCATGTGAATTGGGTTTTTTTATTAATATTATGATAATATATACTGTGAAGAATTACATTGGATAACCACATTGTCCAAAATCTATGCACATGAACTTAAACTTGCATTAAAATCAGAATCAAGGCATGAATAATTATTTGATATCCAATTTCAGAGTTAGAAATGTGTGTTATCATGTTCATGGTTAATGAAACATTTCCTTCCACACATTTTATGATGAAAAAAAATCAGTTTTTTTCATCTCACCCCAACATAGAATAACATTTCCCCTGGTGTTTAAAGAAATGAAAACTTTGAATGGGGTAGGATTTTAGTTTAAAGAATTCATTGAAAATGAAAATCATGCAATGAAGTCACCAGGTGGATGATGTTGAAAATGAATTCCCCAGTCTCCCTTCAGTCCAGGTTTGAATCCCAGTGGCTTGGACGGTTGTGAAAAGATTTCTCCCATGACATATGACATTTATTGTAATTTTTTTATTATATATGTATATTGTATTTTTTTAACCTATAAAAACATAAAAATAAAATAAACTGATGATATATTTTCTTCTCTTAAATTCATGGGTAAGGTTTTACCCAGGGATCGCACCACCTGACATAGATGAATATTATACACCCCATCCATACCAATCCTTACTCATAAAATAAGAACACGAAAACAATATTAATTATTTTTTTATTTTTATTTTAACATAAAAAACATAAAAATAAAATAAACTATTGATACATTATCTTCTATTAAAATTATGGGTAAGGTATTACTCAGGGATTACACCATGTGACATGGGTGAATATGGTTCACCCCTTTCATAACCATCTTGACTCATAAAAGAAGAAAAGGTCAATAGTCTAAGGAATGTTTTATCTTTTCATATTTTTCCTTTAACAAACTAACAGAAAGAAATAAAATATACTAATGATACATTGTCTTCTCGTAAATTTATGGGATAGGTATTACTCAATGATCACACCATGTGATATGGATGAATATGGTGATCTCCTTTCATACCCATGCTAACTCATAAAAGAAGAACATGTGAACAGTTTAAGGTACTAATTACATGAATGGAAACATGAAAAATAGGGGTTTCCTCACGTGTAGTGCTTTTGTTTAACCTCACTATCATGACTTAAACCTTTAATTGTTCAAGTATTTTCTTCATCTAAGGTTGGTTCACACATTTTTTTCACCATATTTATGTTTTTTTTGAAAATTTTCAATGAATGGTGTGACTCTATGTCCATTAACTTTAATGGTTTGACCGATGGGGGGATCTTGAATTTTTAACGCCCCATGGGGGTACACCTTACGTATTATGTACAGGTCTGACCATCTGGAACTCAAAATTCCCAGGAGTAAATAATGTTTAGAACTATAAAAAATAATAGGTATACCCTGTATAAAGTGTTTAGTTTTAATATTTTGAGATTGGTAGGCTTGTACTTTTTTGTTATTGATCCTTGAATTCTCATAAGCCTCCATCCTAATTTACTCAAGATCATTGGGATCTTATATGACTTTTGTTTTGGCCAATGGGATGTCATAATTCATATTCTTAATTTCCCAAAAGGCATTGTGTTCTATTTTCACTAGAAAATGGCATACATTACCATAAACCAACCTATATGGGAATATTCCAAAAATGGATTTAAATGCAGTTCGATAGGCCCAAAGACCATCTAAGAGTTTGTTCGACTAATATTTCTGAAATATATTAACTGTTTTATCAAGAATTTGTTTGATTTTTCGATTAGATAACTCAGCTTGACAATTGGTTTGAGGGTGCTAATCAGTTGACACTTTTTGATAAATTCCATACTTTCCCATGAGTGCTGGGAATGGGCATATGAAAAAATTGGTTCCATGATAACTAATGATAGCCCTTGGAATTCCAAATCTAGAGAGGATGTTTTCCTTGAAAAAACATATCATAGTTTTATGATCATTATATTTTGTAGGAATAGCCTCAACCCATTTTCAGACATAATCGATAACTAAAATAACGTAAAAATATCCCCTTGATTTTGGGAAGGGACCCATAAAGTCGATTCCCCTGCAATCAAAGATTTCAATCAATAATATGGGAGTGAGTGGGACTTGATTACTTTTTTGTGATGGACCCTACATGTTGAAACATAGGAAAACATTGTCAAAATGAGTAGGAGTCCCTTGAGAGGTATGTCCATAAGATACCACTCTGAAGAACCTTAGAAAAAGTTTTCTAAGAGGAAAATTGAACTTTATGTGCCTCAGTATGATAGAATTTAAGGAAGGAAACTTTTTCAGATTCTGGGACACACCACCTAATGAATTGGTTAGGGCAGAACTTACAGAGATCTATATCATCAAACACATAGTTCCTAAAATTAAAAAGAATTTCCTTCTAGCTTGAGTCCCTAAATTTTTTTTAATGACTCCTATATCTAAGAAGTTGGATATATCGACATACCTATGGTAGTCACTACCAGAGCATAGGAGTTCTCCAGGGAATGAATCAGAAACATAAAGGTGAGATGGTTTTTCATTAAATTCATTCCTATAGAGATGATCAACTACAACATTTTCATCACCCTTTTTGTCCTTGATTGTGAGGTCAAATTCCTGTAAGAGTAGGACCCACCTAATAATCCTAGACTTAACATCTTGTTTTCAGAAGAGGTATTTTAGTGAAGAATGGTCATTAATCATAGTGATGGGGGATCCTAAGAGGGAGGATAAAAAATTTTCTAAAGAAAACACATCAACAAGTAACTCCTTCTAAATGGTGATGTAGCTGATTTGGGAATCATTTAAGGATTTTATTTCAAAAGAAATTACATAAGGAGATTTATCACAACGTTGTACTAACACAGATCCTAAAGAAAATCCAAAGGCATCACACATCATTTCAAATATAATGTTCCAATTTGGGGATTTAATGATCAGAGGAGAAGTGAGAGATGATTTGGAAGTTGAGAATGAATCCCCAAAACTATCTATCCAAAGAAATGGATAATCTGTTACCAAAATACCAGAAAGGGTAAAAGTGATTGAACAAAGGTTCCTAAATAATATTCTATAAAAACAAGAATTTCCAAAGAAAGACCAAACATCCTTGACAGTTTTTGGTGATGGAAGGTGATGAATGATGTTTTCCTTGGCTTTATTGACTTTAATTCTCCTACCTGGGACAAGATAGCCAAGGACTAGTCCCTTTATAACCATGAAATGGCATTTTTCCCAGTTTGAATAATTTTCTTTTCTTCACATCTTAACAAAACACTCTCCACATTCCTATAAAATCCCTCAAATGTATTCCCAAATATAGAGAAGTTATCCATGAATACCTCTAGAAAAGCCCCTTCCATGTCTGAGAATATTCCCATCATGAACTGCTAGAAGGTCCCAGGGGAATTTCAGAACCCAAACGGCTTGCATTTGAAGGAAAAGGTGCCGAATGTATAGGCAAATTTATTCTTCCCTTGATCCTCTAGGGATACCTCAATCTGATTGTACACCAAGTACCTATCTATGAAAGAGATAAAGGAATGACCTTCCACTGTCTCAAGAACATGGTCAATGAATGGTAAGGGGAAATGTTCCTTCATAGTAAATGGGATGATCTTCCTATAATCGGTGTAGACTCTCCAGCCACTACTCACCCTAGTTGGGATAATCTCTCCATCCTTATTGGTTATCTCTGTGAATTAAACCTTCTTTGGAATGACATGGATTGGGAAGACCCACTCACTCTCAGCTATGGGATAGATCATGTCTGGTTTAAAAAATTTCATAAGTTCATTGGTCACTACATCCTTGATATTAGGATTGAGTCATCACAATGGATGACGACATTGAATTGAATCAGATTCTAGAATAATTTTATGAGTCCCGATAAGGGGGCTAATCCCAGGAATATCAGATAGGGACCATACAATGGATTTCTTATGTCTCATAAGGACATCTATAAGCATCCTATCATGATTAGAATGAAGAGAAGAATAAATTAAAATATGGTGTGTCCCATTTTTTCCAAAGAAGGAATAATTAAGTGTAGTAGGTAGTTCATTCAATTCAAGATAAGGTTGGTTCAAAATTTTAGTATAAAGTTGCGACCTTGGCTCAGGATCAATTTCTTTTTTTAGAGTTTCAAGTAGTATTGATTCCCTATGTAGAAGTTTTAGCTATTATATTGGTTTGATCAGTGTTAGGGATGGGAGTTGGTGTGGTCTCCATGGATGTGGTTTCCCAATAGATTTCACTGATTGATGGTCTTGATATTTCATCATAGGAGAAATCTGAAAGTGATTCTTGCCAAGAGGATAAACATATTTTATGTGAACACAAGAAATTAATCTCATCCTAACATAAAAATTCCTTAAATATTAATTGCTATTTTATGGATTCATTATCAACACATCCTATCATGTTTACATCATGAATATCCTCATCATGCCCTATTTTTGATCTTTCATTATAGATGTTCATGTATATACTCATGTTTCCAAAGGTTATGGTCATGTTCCCATTTCAGACTTGGATAATAGATTTTATTGTTGAATGGAACGGATAACCAAGGATGATTGATGTTTTTTTTATTACCTAGGTTATGATTGTTGTCACGAACAATGATGATAACAGGGTAAATGATGTTTTCTAATTTTCCAGAACATCCTTTAAAATCCCATTTGGAACCTTAATGTTATGATCATAATGTTGAAGTGTGACATATGTGGGTTGGAGCTCTTCTAGGCCTAACTAGAAGTACACAACATAGGGAATGAGATTGACACTGGCACCTAGGTTACACAAGTCTCTGACAAATTTGTTCTCCCCTAGTTCAACATTAATGTTAGGGCATCCTGGGTCTTTCATCATTTGGGGAAGGGTTTCTTGGATTGTTGTACTATCATTTGCAGCCAGAAGGACATGTTTCTTATGTGAGGATTTCCTTTTAAATTTGAAGAGGACCTTTAGATATTTTGTGTTTGCAGGAATGGTTTGAATAGAATCGAGGAGTGGAATGTTCAACATAACTTGTGAGAATATTTCCCTCAATGTCTCACTCAATTCGGGCTTGGTTTTCCCCCTCACGCATTGAAGAAATTATACAGGTTGTGGGATTATTTGTTGAAGAGGTGTTTCATTCACATTTTTATTAGTTTTTTTTTCTATTTGATCATGTAGTTCATTTGAATTTTCATTTCAG
The DNA here is from genome assembly GCA_963277665.1 of Viscum album. Lineage (NCBI taxonomy): Eukaryota > Viridiplantae > Streptophyta > Magnoliopsida > Santalales > Viscaceae > Viscum > Viscum album. The sequence continues at coordinate 1,809,606,330 of OY728160.1, forward strand.
TTTAAAGATTCATATGGTTTATGAATTATTAGTTCAGGTTTCTCAATTGATTTCCCACTTCTTAAAACTGTCACTGCCTTTAGATGTTCATGAGTTTTTTCAGTGAAACATGACTCTCCACTTAATTTTTTTTGTAAAATGGCATTTTGGGCATGGTTTCTTTCCCATTTTTGATGGTTTGAAGGTCTTGTTTATGGGAAGAGACTTTTGAGTTCATTTTCTACATTTTTTACACAATTATTCAAGGATTATAAGAGGGGGATATTGGGTGGGGGATTGTGTTGGTAGGATAATCCCAGGAGGGTACTTTGGTTGTTGGATGGGTTGTTGGTATTGGACATGAGTATGATGGTATTGGACTGGTTATTATTGGAAGTGGTTATGGTTTTGAAAATTTTGTTTAGGTTAGGGGTTTGGTCCTTGCGGTTGGCTAGGTTGTTGGTTATCTCCCCATCAAAAACTTGGGTAGTCATTATACCTTGGTTTGAATGTGTTTTGGTATTGAGGATTTTGAATGTTTAAGGAATTTACATCAGTAGTTGGTCCTCCTAGAATAATATCCTTGATGGATGGAATGGGTGGGCGGTTTTCTATTTTGTTTTCATGTTTTTCGCAAATTGTGCAAATAGGGTCTACAGTTTCGATTTCGTGGATTTTTCTAATGTTTTAACTCTTTATACTTACTAGTGAGTGTTGAGAGTTTATCCCTGAGGATTTACTCTTCTCTAAGTTTATGCATTCCAAAATTTATTTGTGGATTTTCAGAATAAGGTGATGATCCCCATGTTTGGTTTTGTTCAGTAAGGATTTCTAGATACTCATAGGCAACATTTGGGTATTTTTTTTAAAGTTCCCTTTACACATCATGTCAATGAATTGTTCATTCCCTGGGCCCAACCCTTCATAGAAAATTATCAATTGTTCAGGAATAGAAAAACCATGGTGTGGAACCATGTTTAGGGTGTCTTTGAACCTCTACCATGTTTCATATTATGACTCTCCATCTTTTTCAAAAATGTTTTGGATTCTCTTTTTAAGTGTTATTGTTTTGGGGTGGGGAAAGTAATATTTGTAAAATTCTATTTATAATTGATCCCAAGAGTTGTGGGATGATGGTCTCAAAATTTTTATCCAATTTTTATCTATATCATTTAATAAAAAAGGAAAGAGCCTCATTTTTTCTGATTCTAGATGATGTGGGGGACTCTTGGTTTCTATAATGTCATTGAACTACTTAATGTGAAAGTTGGGTATCTCAAATTGCATTCCATGGTATGTGGGAAGGTGGTTTAGGACATGGGGTTTAATGATGTAGTTGTAATCTCTTAGGGAATTGTGTCTTAACTATGAGGGGGCATTGGTCCAAGATTGAGTGAACTAGTCATTCATGGTTTGATAGAATATATTCCTTATGTTTGGAGATTCTTGGTTTGGGTGTCCCATTTGATCCCTACAGGGATTACTATATGATTTCATTGAAGACCCTTCATTGTATTTTTTTAACTGGTGAATTTGGAGTTATATTTGGATCAAATGTAAACAATCCCTTAGGTGAACTTGACAACCCTATCTTAGGACTTTCCAACATAACTAATTATTTTGAGTTATTGCACTTTTGGCGAACATGTGCCAAAAGAAAACAATAAGAAAGGGAAATGATTAGATAGTTTGGGTGGGAATAGAATAATGGGGGTGAGAAAAGAAGGTTTTTGGTCTAAAGTAAATACTTGGTCCCCAAAAATGGAATCAAAATTTGGGGGCCCCCAAGTTTACCCAAGTTTTATGTGTTAAGCGGTCGCTTGCAGTGTAGTTTGGATTTTCGAATCCATAGATACCTAAGTCGAACCCTCAGACACACAATATAAAGATATGGATATTTGGATATGAAATGACCAACATGGGTTGATTTTAGATGGTTTTAAAAGAGAACAAAGTGATCTATTTGAATTCAAATTATGAGAAAATGAGTTGATCATAGGTTGTTGCTCGGGGTGGATTGGATGAATTCCTTTTTTTATGATTTCAATTTCATTTTCATCAGAAGGATTCAGGAAATGAATTCAAATATACCTCATCCCTTACTGATTAAAAACCATCCAAAACACATGATAATCACTAATACACTTGTATGATCATTTTTATGAGCACTCCAAGGTAAAGGATCTAATTAGCACATAAAAGTGAGGTGAATAAATTCAATAAGGAAGAGGAAGAGAAAAAATCATTGATTGATGGAAACTCAAATAAAATAAATTAATACATTTTGAGAGTGAGAAATAACATTCAATCCATCCCCTTGCTACTCCCTTGGATCAACTGATAAAAGATTTATCTCTTCATTGATGACATATTCTCAACGGAAGTGGGACGTACACTCATGAGGGAAGAATTGAAGAAGTAAAAAAAACTAAATAATGATCAATCCACCATTGGGTGAAAAATATCACATTTTTTGGTTTGAATATGTTCACACCATGAGGAAATGGTACCAGGGTAATATGAAGAAGAATAGAAAAATATAATAAGAATAACTTTTAATGAAAACTATTTTGATTCCAATAACTTACATGAGGAGGATGAACATTACAAAGATCAAATGGAATAATAACATTACAATAAAAACAAATCTCTAAGATCTCCCAAATCCTCTATAACAACTTCTATAAATAGGGATTTAGGAAGCCATTATCTGAGCCCCTATCTTCCCATTTCTGTTTAATTAGTTTTGTTGGGCCTAGGTGGGTGAAAAATTAATGTAGAAGAGACTTTTCCAATCTTTCCCTGAAGTGGCAGCCATCTTGCATCCACCAAAATACATAAAGAAATAACCTTCTAGATGGAATAATTAGAGTGGGACATATGAGGGTAAAATTTAGCCCCGTAAATCACCTAATATCCTATAAAATTTACGCCCACAATAGTTTTTGGTTTGAGAGTTATGATTTAACTAGTGGGATATGATTCTTGGCCTCAGAATCAGGACTGGAATTTCATCATCAACTTCAGCCATGAGTAACACCATTAAAATGTCCAAATTAACTTATTCCAATGTTGAATTAAATGTTCCCCAAAATATCCTCTATCTAAATTTAATTTTTCGGAATCATTATACTTGAATCCTGTCTGATACAGTACATTTATTAGACTGTATTCTAGTTCACTTCATCTAGAACCTTGTTGGTTCAAGATTCACTTTGGTGGTCTTCCTATATGAATCTCCATGTTCTCGAAAATAATGAATTTTTCTTTATAGCATGGGAGACCTGAATATAAAAGTGGAAAATAAAATTAAAACCATATTGTGTTTTATGAGTTATTCAAGAATGTACCATGTAATAATGTATTTTAAGAATTAATTACAATCATAATGTGAAATATTGGTCAAAGTGTAAAATGAACTAATAATGGTGTCTATGATTAATAAAGAACAAGAATATTATATTATAAACAATGAATATTATCCACTTTTAGGGGATAATCATCAGTCTTCTAATAGGATAGGCAAAGATGTGAAATGTGTGACTTGTGATTTTCATGTCTTTATTCTCATGGTTAGATGTGTCTTTTATCCTACAATAGGTGGAATGTATTTTATGGGTACTTCATCTACTCACCATATATATCCCCTTGTGTTTGGACTAGGTTACTATCAATCATTGATGGGTTGAGCTGTACTCTTTCACCGTACCTTGTGTTATCTACTATGTTTCTTTCCCTACTGTATCTCTCACTTCCACATTCTTCTCTCAGGTTTTCCTATTGGTTATGTATATAAAAACACCAACAATGTACTTTACCCCACATTTCATGTCCTATAAAGTTAAAAAAATAGGTTTACCATAACTAGAATTGATCCTAGAGATACTGGATGCTTGGACCACATACGATGGTCGTAGCATAGGATTTTGGAGCTCATCTCACCCATCTATTTACTTTTCTTGTTTTTTATCAGGTTGTGACACATTAATAGTTGGGATTATAATTTTTCCTTTTACTTTTTCAGTTTATAATAACATATTGTTTTAGTTTCTTGAGTTTTACGCATGTTTGGTTTTCTTTATAGCAGTGTTTCATCATTTAATCATTCCCTCTTAACTTTTTATTGAAATGGATATGTGTGTGTGTACATGTACATAAAAAAAGAGCTTACCATGTTATTTATGCATTTAGTGATATTATCAACCCCTAGGAAAATGGCGGTGGGATTGGTGCACTCACAACTAGATCACTAGTTTGGTCTGGGTCGTGACCAAACCCATAGTGTTGTTATCCCATTTTCTTTTTTACATGGATAATTGTAGTATCATACTTTTAGACCCTTGTATTTTACTAATTAATTATATACATTCTGTGAATAAACATACATACATAAAAATACTTATCTATATCTTTTCCAAGTAGACATAATCATCCATGTAGGCCGCTGGTAATTGTTATATCCCTGACTCCCATCGGTTGTTTGTTCATGCCTCACAACCTTTCCAGATGAACAAAGTTTTCAACAGTATTGTAAGGTATCATTTCTAAAAATATATATTAAAAATATCTTAAATTTTAATAACCTATAATTACATTAACATCAATGATAATATATAGCCTATAGGTTACAAATATCGTTAGTCATATGTCAATGAAAGCACAAATCTTCCTTTAAACCAAAGGTTTTTATTTCGATAAATGTCTCTCTATATATTCCTAATATAGATAAAATACAATCACATTAAACAATATAAGGGTGTCTATGACTATATAAAATTTAGATACCATAATCATATAAACCCATGATATAAAGCATAATTATTATGTTTGTAATATATGAAGACATATATACATACAAAAATAATAAAATCCTCAGATATTTCATGATTCATAGAACCAAATTACTCAGGGTAATATAGTTCAAAAAAATAATTAATTGAAATACATATATAATTCAACCCTTTTACTTTTGGATAACATTTTTATTTCATTAGTGTCACAATGAACTATTACACTTGGTATTTGACTCTAAAAATTCCCATGTTCTCCACATATAATATATCAAATTTCATGAAAATTAAATTCTCAATGACCTTCATTTACCCAATGAAAATTTCTTCCCCTATATTAAATAAATACTCCTACTTTCTTATTTGCACCATCATAAGAAGTATTAAGATTAGTCTTCACTCCATTATTTTCATTATTACATGAACATTCATAAAAGAACCTATTACTCTTAATATTTGTCTATGTAATATATATAATGTTCATGTTGTTAATAGTATATTGTGATAACTAGTTAGGAATAAAAGAAATATATTTTTCTCAAGTAATCATACACTTTTTTCTCATAAAAATATTTTCTTTCACATTCCACGTTAACCATGTTCCTTCTACTTCAAACCAATGACTAAAACCAAATAGAGTAGTGTTTAAAAAAATTTATAGTAGAAAGCCACATAATAAAAAAAATCCCCTTATAGGTTGTCTAAATACTAACGCCTTATTTTCAATCCTGGAAACTAAAGTATAAACATGGCCAATCATGGTATTAACTAAAATCCTTATTGATTATTCATAAAGAGTTGGTAATTTTTCAAATCATATTCCCAAGGAGCATCAAACCATGAGTACATAAATTCCCATTTTCATGAACCAAGTGATGATAGAGTCTAGATAAATGTTCTTTTATCAATGTTATTTCCCCTAGGTACCTCATTGAAAAAGTTACATCCACTTTTATTCTCCATAAAGGATATAGTTTCTTGGAAAGGACTTACTCTGTCCATTAAAAAAATTACTAAAATATTTCTATAATTTGACTCATCCATACACATATCCTTAGAAATATCCCTATAAATATCCATAGAAATATCTCCAGGTATATCACTACTGTTTTCCCATCCTAGTTTCTAATTGTTTATAAATACCATCCCTTGATAAAACCTATAATGACCCAAACATCTCATAGATAAATATTTCATCATTTAAGATGAATATTTGTCTGAAAGTAATCAACCAAAGTGATATTTCAATTTTTCTGGGTTTTTTTATTATTTTTTCAAAAGTCATTTGATAGCATTCTATCATGTTTGATTCAAAAATATAAGTTCTAAAGTTGGAAAACCATCCCAGTGGTTTTAAAATATTTGGGCCATAAATTCAGCATTAGTTTTTATTTGGAAAAGGAAGGATTAAACATAGAAAATGGTTAACCCACATAATAGATATGGGGAATCCTAAATAAAAATTTGAAATGCAATGATTTTGGCATAATATTTGTGATATGGGGAAACAAAGGAGTTTATGTACCATAAAAGGGCTCATCATTTGAAAAGTAGAGGTGATGAATTATTGTTTCCAAAAAGGGGTCATAATTTTTCTAATAATGGTGGTGAATTATGGCCACCTAAAAGGTATCAAAATTTGTGAGAGGAAGGTGAAAATTGAACTGGTACCATGAATGAATAAATGCCTTATGCAAACTGCGTAGCATGTTCTGTACATAGTTATAGAATTACCACATATGTGATTATCGAAATTGTGATTAATGATCACTCTAGGATTTCATTGACTATATAAGGGGACCAAACCAAATCACTAAATAGGGTGAAATTAATTATAGAATATATTAACCTGAATATATAGTATTTTTATGATGTGGTTCATGAAAAAAAATTCCACCATGGATGTTTCTTGAAATGGAGAAAATACATGATGATGGTAGTTCATGATGACATTTCACAGTAGGGAATTTTAGGAAACAATTAGTAACAAATAAAAATATATCATGATGTAATGGTCATCTATGATGAGAAGGTAGAAAAAAATGTGAATATAGTCTGGGATGAAAATATGCTATGCGCTGCAGAGGAGTCCACAAAGGGAATATGGAAGTCTGTGAAAGATCACAACCCATTTTTTCAAGGTATCTTCAAAATAAATATTCCTCATACAAATGTGTATTTCATATACTATGTGAAAATAGAGAATCATGGAATATTCATATGTGAAAATTTTCAATGTTGAATCAGAACAATGGAAGATATTTTTAAAGAACTAGTGAGCACAATTCAGTTGAAGGTGTAGTGACTTTTAAAATTGTGATTTTTTTTAAATCATGATGGATAGTGAGCCCACTAAAAAATTACAACATAATTTTACTTTACTGGATTTTTTAATTTGGAAAATTTAATTTCTATGATCTTTATATGTATCTAAGTGTGGGTAAACCATGTAAAATTATTTCCTCTCATGAACACAGTCAATGTTGTTGATACATTTCTACGATAATTAGAGAGAAGCGTGTTTTTTAACAATGAAACAAGATCCAAATGGGTTGTGTTTTTAGTCGATCTAACACTGACGCACCCCTCCCCCTCAGGGTATTTAACAAATTTGTTCTAAAAATTTGTATCAATTGGAATGTTTAATCCTAGTTTTTTACTTTCATGTCTTTTAATGGATGTTTTCAAACATAATGGGATTCTTATATTATATAGAATTAATTTCAATTGTGGTATAATAAGATACAATATTACTTCTATTCACTAGGATTGGATGTCTTTACAACAGAAATGTATGGTAATTTGTCCATTATGGTTAGTGGTTCTTTATTAAAATCTTCCCTAAGATAATTGGATATAAATTTCAAATGATTCAATATAGTATGAGGATCCTTATCCAATTAAATCAATAAGAATGAGATTTTGTGTAAGTAATCTCATTCTATAAGGGAATGTTTTCTAAATAGTGTGTTGGGTTTCTCAAAATTAAGATAATAAAAATTAACAGTTCTATGAATCAAGTATTAGGATTTTAGAATAAAGCCTACCAAGTCAATCAATTCCTTCTATGAATGTGAGAATGTAGTTATAGAAGATACACATGGTATTTGATAAATCCTTGATGATAAAAATATCATAATTAACTTCAAAGATTACTTCCACGCATATTCAAATAGAAAGTATCTATACCAGAAGATAAGAATCAAAATCTAATGACACTTCATATCCTACATAGTACCCTTTCCATAGAAAAGATGATAAATAATGATATTGATTTTATGGAAAAAGGGATTTTCAAGGATTTGGAATTCAAGTCCATGAAGAATATTTCTCTTCATGGTTTCTAGGAAGAATAATAGATAGATGAGGTCATCTTATTCCTTTATTCAAACCTGTAAATAGAAATTGAAAAATTAAAAGGGAATATTCCACTTGAATTATTTCGAGTTGTAATGCTTTAAAATATTTTAGAAATGTTCCTTCATATGTTTCATGAGTATGATGAGGGTGAACATGAATTTCCCATGTATAATTCTACAACCTATATAAATGGAAGAATATTTTTAGGAGATGTTCCTTCAAAAATAAGAATCATTATTCATTATAAAATGAATGTTCAAAAAATATGAGTTTAAAGATATTGGGAACTAAAAGGATCCTATTGAAAATGATATTGTGGTAGTTTTAGGTAGCACCCTAACAAGGGAAGAAAGTGACAATGATGAATAGGATGTCAAAGTAATAGTTGATATCTAATCTTAGTTGGAGGATGCTCATGAGGAGAAAAATTTATGGAGATCCAAAACAAAGATAATGTAATAGATTATTTCAGGATTCCAAAACTCTATGTGATACATTAAGAATAATATAATTATAAATAGATAGAAGAAATTGAAATTCCTATGTCATTAATGCCAAAGAACATAGAAATATATTTTGAGTAAATTTTCAAACCCGAATATTAGAAAATCATGATCTATGGATTTACTACAATAGAAAAGGTAAAAAAATATATTATTTTGACGAGGAATACATTAAACTATGAATAAAATTAGAAAATCAGGGTAGAATCGTCAATCTAGAAATGAAATTGGGAAAAAATATTTTTGAGGAGGTATAAAAGATGGATGTAAAGCGTACAGGTCCTGTAACATAGAAGAAAATATAAAATATAAATGATGTGGATGGTATGGGGATTGATTCAATATAGAATGCTTTTGGGATTTATAGTAGACATCATATGCCAATTATTAGATTGAAAATCGATTTGGATACAAATTATGATAAGAAGACACATAATTCCCAAGGATGATTTATTCCTGCAACAATTTATAGGTTTGAAACATATATCAGGTGTTATTTCTATATATAAAATGGAAACTGTCAAAATGTTTATTATATTGGAAAATGTAACCAATGTGACCAAGAGAAACATGGGAAAGCACATAAAGATTAATCTTTTGAGATTTATTTTCAAGGTTGATGATTCTTGTGTAGTGGATTCATACACATAGAAATATTTTCCTCATTAATAGTGAAGATGAATGTGAAAAAGATGAAACATATTTTTCATAAGTATAGACACAATGAATCATCATGTTACCTGAAATTGAAAATTTATTTTTAGCTCTTCGAGATGATGTTGGTAAATCATACTTAGAAAAAAGACATGAACATCCAACCAAAACATGTATGAAGTTAGTAACATGGATCAAAAAGAAAATATTAGATTATAATGTTGTTATAATGAGTGACCGTAATGTATCATATCATTCTTATATATGGATCCTTTATATTGGATACACATCCCATATGATGGGAAATATAGATATTTTTATAGGAAACAAATATGGCATGAAAGGTGTTGTAAAATTTTGAAATGATGAAAGAAATAATATTATTAGATCAGAAAATAAAAATTTGTGGGAAAACATATGAGACATACCGATGTGTTGGTTGTCGAATGTCTCTATCACAACATTATTTATGCTAGTAACATTTTTTGACTCAGGTCATGATAAAATATTTACAATTAGGTTCTGTATTTTCAATGGAAAATATGATACAATTGTTTTATATGGTAAGTACATGATGAGGAATATCAATCTTGTTAGTGGAATAGATGATTTTTTTCCATTTATCAATAGAGTAACAAAACAAGATGTGGAATAAATGGTTTGGCCATCTATTCCATCCACCCATAGAAGATCGGGTCCAATGTGATGCAGCTATAGGTCTCTACAAGCTATCACATGATCACACACACACATGAAATTAATTTCAACAAGGGAAGATGAACATAATCATAAAAATGGAAAAAGAACAATATTAATCCAGATTACTAGAGTTGGTCCATGTAGATATGTGTGTAACTATCACACATAGATCCATTTATGGGATGTTTTATTATTTTCTTTTCATTGATGATTGTAACACCCTGAGATTTTATGAAAAATATTATTTTACTTTCATTGATGCATTCTATTATACAACACACTAAGTTTAGTTTGTACTATACGCAACACCGTATTTGATTGCAGTATACACAACGCTATTCTTGGATCGTGTTACACACAATTTAATGTTCATTTTATAATATTCATTCTACGAAACATTGAGTGTGTGTGAATATATATATATATATATTCAATGTATAAATGAAATATGGTTGGATTCTGTTATACAAAACAATGAAGGATTCTTTCACAACACACAACCTTGACTTGGCTTGCATTACACTCCATCGCGACCTTCCTCGATAGCGTGTATAGTACGCAATACCGAGTTTCACTAAACAACGATATGCTATTAAAATATTATTAAAACTAGCCATTATGAATAGTAACAACCACTTTTTGAAATTTTGTAAATTTTATTTTTCAAAATGGACTTCATTTTTGGATTTGGAATATCGAAATTAGCTTAGGGTGAAATTTTGGTACCTTTCAGATAACTTTCATAGTCTGATGAATAGTGAAAATTACTAAATTTTAATTAAAAAAAACTTTTTTAATCGAAATAATTAATAGTGATAAATTATAAATTTGAGTGGTTTTAATGTATATTTAGAATATATTTTTACAATTTAATACAACGTTGGTCATTGGATGTAATTTCACATTTAAACCAGTTATAAACAAGTGTAAATCTTTTGATAGTTATTATCTCCAAAAAACACGTTATTTGTTTTGACGACGAGAATTAATTATTAAATTAGTTAATGTAGCTGATATGTTTTGAATTTGATAAAATAGACATCATTTTTGAATTCATAATATCAAATATAGCTTAGGCCTAATTTTTGGTATTTTTCTGGAAACATTCATTTTTTGATGAATAGTGAAACCACTAAGTGGTAGTTAAAAAAACTGAATTTTTCATAAAACATAATTTTACCGCTTCTGTGAGTGGAATTTCAAAAAATCTGAGAGACACGGTTGATGTCAGTAAGTAAAATTTTGTTCAATGAGATGAAAATAATTTTTTGTGAATAGTAACTTTTTACTTTTTTTACCACGGTTAAAAGTAAATAGGGTAATTAAGGGTAAAAATGATATTATTATTTCCCTAAAACATGTCCTAATTATATTGGATAAGTTTAATTAGACCAAAAACAACCTCAGGAATAAAATATGACCATTTAGGCGCACTTGGATTAGATTAAGACATTTATTATTAATTTATTCAAAGAAGGGTGAAAATAGTTAAAATCAATGTTTAATAAGTAAATCATTTTTAATATAGGGATATACATAAGATAACGTAGACTATAAATATTAATTAGAAAGATAAAAATATTTCCTACATAATGGTATTTTATTTGTAATTTTTAGACATTAAATAATTTAATTTATTTATGACACAACGATGAAGCAGTAATTATCTTATTAATGAAATATTGACATAATTGAAGTTATAAATACCAAAATAAATGTAATTTGAGAATTTTTATGAATTACACTAATTTTCTAGGTTAACATGACTTGTTAGTATTTATTTAATTAACGTTTTTTGAACTAATCATTCTGCTATGATTTTCAAAAAAATCAATTACTAAATAGTGTCAAAATTGACATAAAATAGTTTTTTAAACAAATATTATATTATAATTTGTTATTTTATTCCTCAAAATCTAAGGTTCGGCCAAATGACTTAGATAAGGTTATATATATTAATAATAGACAACTTGGGGTTCGTTTGGCTTGTTATAGTAAGTTTATTAACCATATAGTGTAAGAACACAAAAAGACACGGTAAAAGTAAAATTATCTAACATAACGTTAAATATAAATTATAAGGTTAAAATAGGAAAATAAAATTGTATAAATTCTATTGGATGAGAGGATTTCGACCCATCCCCACCTTAGCTTCTAAATAAATCAATTTGGATCTATTTAAAACCGAACTTGACTTTATAATAAAATAATATTTTTAGTTTTTTCAAAGGAGCCCCTCTCCTCCCTTATAAAAGGACACCTCCTCCCTCTCTTCCTCACACCACTTTGATCATTCAAGCTCAGAAAACCCCTGACAAATTCTCTTCTCCACTTCCCTAGAAACATCCTAGAGGCCCTGGTCTTCTTTAAAGACAAATTTTAGGACCCTAAGAGAAGGACTCAAATAGGCACTTCAAAGAATAGGTAATGTCCGTTACCGATTCTTTCAACATTATTTCTTCTTCCACTTCTTCTTCATAGGTTGTTTCATTATGAGGTAATAACATAATTATCCCTCATATACTGATATGTTATTATAAATATGAAAAAATCCTATTTCACCTCTTATCCATCCTATGGAAAACGAAATCACCGCGCGTGCATACGTACGGAATACCGTCTCCACGCCATGGTGTAATCTATTTTCCACCACCACCTTACTTGGATGGGTATAATGGTGTACATAATAACTATATATGATTATTTTAATGTGATATTGATTCTGAAATAGTATACATACACTCCAATACAATTCCATGATCATGAGAACAATATCATCGCTCGTGTGTACGTACGGACTATCGTCTCCACGACGTGATGAGATTCATTCTCCACATCAACCATTCATGATTGATTATAAAGTATATATAATAAGTAATCATGAAATATATGACATAATAATTATACTGTATTTATTTGTATACATATGTATGTCATCTACTTAATTCTTTCCAATTCAATAAGGAAACGATAACAGCGTTCATGCGTACGTACGGTCTACCGTCTCCATGAACGGTGTATTTCTTTCCATTTACTGATCTATTATTTATATATTTATATATTATGAATATATATTATATATAAATCATGTTTTATATTCTGGAATTAAGTAATCATGATCTAAGAAATCATATGAATAATTACAAGTCAAAACACGGACGACAAATGAAACGATTTTACCCAAAACGCTCTTTAACATGGAATTTACAAAAGAATGGGTAATATAAAGTCATAAGCAAACCATATATGATATCATAATAATGAGTATGATTCTGTAATAAGTCAATGATATTATTTAAATCATTATACAGGAGGTTCAGACACTTACGAAGAAAATCGGACCTAAGGTAAGGGATAAATTTTCAATCTCATTTTTATCTGAGATCACTTATATGTAAGTCTTTACTGGTGTTATGTTTATCATCCATGACCATGTTTTCTAAAAATGATTTCATAAAATGTTTACCATTCTTCCATGGATTTTTAAAGTCTTTTTTACCATTTATTGACTTTTTACCACATTGTATGAAGGGAATCTTTCCTTTGGTTACCATATAAGGTACTTTTTGACTTTTCTGACAAAAGTACGAGGAGAATGTTATTTTTAACTTATACGGCATGAACGGATTTTTACAGTTTCATAACGCCTCATTTTCAAAAATCTTCCCCTACAAGTGTGCATGATTATTTTTAACAAAATCCTTATCTTTTAAAATTTCATGGAATTTTGTGAAAAGAAAATGATTTTAAAGAAGAAAGTATATTTTCCTTAAGAATTCATTTCATGTGTTTTGTCAAAACTATTTTCCATCTAACATGACATTATTTCATATGTGTATGTTTCAAGTAAAATGTCTCTACTATTTAAATGGTTTCAATTTTCTTATGATGAAATGATATCAATTTTTTATGGATTATGTTATGATGGAATGATATTTAAGAATCCCATTTTATTTCATGGGTTATGTTATGATATATGATTTATGATTTTGTGGCACACGAAAGAATGATTTCATTATGAGATGGGTGGGACCTATATCTCCCTCCAATGAATTGGGTAAAGATTTTGTATCTCATGAGATAGACATGGCTAGAATGGTAAGTTAATCCGTTTCAGTGTTACAGGACTAAAACGAGGAGTGAACTAGATTCAGAAAGGGACTTTGTCCACTAAGATGGTCTTGGCAGCAATGCCTTGGCTACTATGGAAATCATTACATGTGTTTAATGGATGCCACAATTACATGTTTTATTCCCATTCTATTTTATCATTCTTAATGTTTCTTTATGATCTATGCCTTACGTACATCCATGTTTTATGTCATTGCTCAAGCTTTTGATGTTTAAACATTATGTTCATGTTTTTAAGTTCAAATGTATATAGTATGTTTTTTTTATCAGTGCATACCCTTACTGAGTATTTGAGCTCACCCTTTTTACGTTTTATTTTCCCTAGGATATAAAGAATTGTTTTAGTTAAGAAAAAAAGGGAAGATCTTTATGAGAGATGTTGAAGATCTTTCACCACGATTAGAAGATTTTATTCCGAGTTTCCAGAGACACTAACCTATTACGGTCCTTGTGTGTCTATTTTTGTTATGTATTAAGTATTCCAAGAAAGTAATGTAATTTCCATGTATGTCAAGCTTCGCATCTCTATAGTTGGTATCAGAGGCAAAGGAGGTAGGAATGTATCCGATCCTTGGGAACTCTCACATGTGAGCGTTGGACGAAGCATGGCTCTCCGCCCAAGGGCTTCATAAGGAAATAGCTGCCACTAGGGATGGTGGTGTGTCCCACCCAGGGGGGGTAGCTGCCCATGGAGTGCCTTGATAGGTATCAATTATAGTCCACTGGAAGTAATTCTTGACCACTACAATTGGTATCAGAGGAAAAGTTTAGTCAAACTTTAGAAACTAGGATGTGAAAACGTAAGTGAGATCCTTAGAGATATTTCTACGTTATGTCTAGGGATGTCCCTAAGGATAAGTATACATATAAAATATGGTCCTAGAACTATGGTAATGATATTATAATTTTACCTAAGATTTTAGATATTGAGGTTACTCCACCTTTACTATGTTTCTTTCCCTAGCATGATTTTTGCCTCACACACTACTCTTTTTGGGTTTTAGAAAATGGCTGGAAACAGGATGATTCGCGATAATGGAGGATATGATGGACAATGGAATGATATTTTTCATGAGAAACCAAATGAAATGGGATTTGGATGTCCAAACATCATTATTATGCCGAATCAGAAATCTCAATATATGACCAATAAAGTAAAATTTGGTAAGTTTCCTGACTCGGCTAATAAGAGAAAGATGGAGTTTCATGATGATCATAGAGGAATGAAAGTTCAATTTCCCTTATGTAAATCATGTGGGAAGAGCCATCAAGGAGAATGTTTCAAGGGAACTGGAAGATTCTTTGGGTGTGGAAAAGAAGGACATAAAGCCAGTAAGTGTAACGGAAAAGGTTCAGTTAACACCATAGATGAGGATAATGGTATTGCTACGACATAAACAATGGTTAAATGTTTTAAATGTGGAATGTACGGGCATTATGCAAACCAATTCCCTAAGGGAAAGTCTCATGAAGAGAATCTGTATGGTCATATGGGTAATATTTATGTTGAGGATGATGAAGAGACTACAAATGATATGTGATATGAAAGAATTGTTGAAGCTCCATCAATGTATTAAGAAGGTAGTGGAATGATTACTTTTTTATTAAGTGTAATGTTTTATAAGTAATATCAGGGTACTATGGAATAAAGAGACATCTAAGGATTGTTACACTATTGTCTTTCCTTAAGTTTTGAAAGTGTGTGATGAATGGTACCAGTATTTTCGGAAAGTAGATGATATGCGCATAATGAAGGGATAAGAAGATAATGAGATTGTATTCATGAGCTCATGACTGAGATAAAGACTAAGTGATATTATGGTTTGATTATATAGAAATATTGGGATTTTGGTATGTGGAAAGAATTAACTTTTGACAGTATTAGTTTTTTTCACTAAGGTTAAATGGGTATTCATTTTTCAAGAGAATACATGATTAAGTTATTCACATGTTTGTAATTTGACCAACAAGATATATCTTATGATATATGGGGGATAAATGATGGAATTAACGTGATTGTTATGTGACATTTCAAGTAATCATTTTCTTTATACTATGAGCTTGGACCGAAATATTTTAGATAAGCCTAAAGATTGGAATAGACTATATTGGACATAAGTTAGTATTCTTTAAGGATCGAACTTTTTTCGATATTATTGATGAGATGTTATAGTAGTGTATTTTTAGAAAAAGGACAACCTGCAGGACGGGCGACAACCCATCGCGTTGGACAAGGCTGTGGGAATCACACCTACAACTAAAGTGCGACTGGACTTTATCGCATACCATTGGCCTACAGGAAGTCGATGGTTAGTAGAAACTAGTTTTATTATACTAAGCAGTATGATATATGAAGTATAAGTCCATTTTAGGAAACATATATGATTAATCTCACTATAGATCGACTTATGTATATTTAATATCTTTTAATAACCTTCTGTTTGAGATAGATGGAATGACCTGTCATTCTATGACATGATCTTCTAACAATTCACGAATAACAAATTCAAATTCATTTCTTTAAGAGATGAAGTGGAAATTGTTCAAGGCACAAACAACAGTGAGATTGTAGCAAAATAAAGTAAGTATTTATTCTAATTCAAATTCTTCAACTTTAGGGAAATGATCCTGAAAACCAAAAATGTTGTCCTAGTACCCTTATATCCGATGAATCAGATGTTACCATAGATCATCACAAATTTATGGCTTTGTGATTGTAGGCTTTTTCATAGCCATGTCCTCTACCACTCTCCATCAGAACTTGATGGTTCGATTTTTCTTCCATATCCATATTTTCACCTATGTTCTCTTATATGGAAACCCAATGATGAGTTACTTTGGGTAATCATTTCATTTCATACTTTAGTTTTTAAAATTATGTTTTAGTATTCCTTTTTATGATGTGGGTTTCTATGAATAGTAAATGATTTATAACCCCGATGAATTTCGAGGGCGAAATTCATTTTAAGGGGGGTAGAATGTAACACCGCAAGATTTTATGAAAAATATTATTTTACTTTCATTGATGTCTTCTATTATACAACACTCTATGTTTAGCTTGTGCTATACACAACACCGTATTAGCTTTCAGTATAGGCAACTCTATTCATGGATCATGTTACACAAAATTTAATGTTCGTTTTATAATATTCATTCTACGCAACGTTGAGTGTGTGTATATATATATATATATATTCAATGTATAAATGGAATATGGTAGGATTCTGTTATACGAAACAATGAAGGATTCTTTCACAACATGAAACCCTGACTTGGCTTGCATTACACGCAATCGCAACCTTCCTCGATAGCGTGTGTAGTACGCAATACTGAGTTTCACTAAACAACGATATGCTATTAAAATATTATTAAAACTAGCTGTTATGAATAGCAATAACCATTTTTGAAATTTTGTAAATTTTATTTTTCAAAATGGACTTCATTTTTGGATTCGGAATATCGAAATTAGCTTACGGTGAAATTTTGGTACTTTTCGGATAACTTTCATATTCTGAGTAATAGTGAAAATTAATAAATTTTAATTAAAAACAACTTTTTTAATAGAAATAATTAATAGTGATACATTATTAATTTGAGTGGTTTTAATGTATATTTAGAATATATTTTTACAATTTAATACAATGTTGGTCATTTGATGTAATTTCACATTTAAACCAGTTATAAACAAGTGCCAATCGTTTGATAGTTATTATCTCTTAAAAACACGCTATTTGTTTTGACGATGGGAATTAATTTTTAAATTAGTTAATGTATCTGATATGTATTTAATTTGATAAAATGGACATAATTTTTGAATTCATAATATCAAATATAGCTTAGGCCTAATTTTTGGTATTTTTCTGGAAACTTTCATTTTTTGATGAATAGTGAAACCACTAAGTGGTAGTTAAAAAACTGAATTTTTCATAAAACATAATTTTACTGCTTCTGTGAGTGGAATTTAAGAAAATCCGAGAGACACGGTTGATGTCAGTAAGTAAAATGTGGTTCAATAAGATGAAAATATTTTTTGGTGAATATTAACTTTTTACTTTTTTTACCACGGTTAAAAGTAAATATGGTAATTAAGGGTAAAAATGATATTATTATTACCCTAACACATGTCTGAATTCTATTGGATAATTTTGATTCGACCAAAAACAACTTTAGGAATAAAATATGACCATTTAGGCCCACGTGGATTCGATTAGGACATTTATTATTAATATATTCAAAGAAGGGTTAAAATAGATAAAATCAAAGTTTAATAAGTAAATCATTTTTAATATAGGGTTATACACAAGATGAATTCGACTATAAATATTAATTAGAAAGATAAAAAGATTTCCTACGTATTGATATTTTATTTGTACTTTTTAGACATTAAATAATTTAATTTATCTATGACACAACGATGATGCAGTAATTATCTTATTAATGAAATATTGACATAATTGATGTTATAAATACCCAAATAAATTTAATTTGGGACTTTTTATGAATTAAATTAATTTTATAGGTTAATATGAAATGTTAGTATTGATTTAATTAACTTTTTTCTAACTAATAAATCTTTTATGATTTTCAAAAAAATCAAATACTAAATAATGTCAAAATTGACATAAAATAGTTTTTTAAACAAATATTATATTATAAATTGTTATTTTATTCCTAAAAATATAAGGTTAGGCCAAATGAATTAGATAACGTTATATATATTAATAATAGACAACTTTGGGTTCGTTTTTCTTGTTATAGTAAGTTTATTAACCTTATAGTGTAAGAACACAAAAAGACACGGTAAAAGTAAAATTATCTAACTTAAAGTTAAATATAAATTATAAGGTTAAAATAGGAACCTAAACTTGTCTAAATTATATTGGAAGAGATGATTTCGACCCATCCCCACATTAGCTTTGAAATAAATCAATTTGGAGCTATTTAAAACTGAACTTGACTTTATAATAAAATAATATTTTCAGTTTTTCCAAAGGAGCCCCTCTCCTCCCTTATAAAAGGACACCTCCTCCCTCTCTTCCTCACACCACTTTGAGCCTTCAATATCGGCCAACCCCTGACAAATTCTCTCTTAAACTTCCCTAGAAACATCGTAGAGGCCCTGGTCTTCTTCAAAGACCAATTTTAGTGCCCTAAGCGGAGGACTCAAAGAGGCGCTTCAAAGAAGAGGTAATGTCTGTTACCGATTCTTTCAACATTATTTCTTCTTCCACTTCTTCTTATTAGGTTTTTTAATTATGAGGTAATAACATCAGTATCCCTAATATAATTATATGTTATTATAAATATGAAACAACACTATTTCACCTCTTATCCATCCTATGGAAAATAAAATCACCTCTCTTGCGTACGTACGGAATACCGTCTCCACGCCGTGGTGTAATCTATTTTCCACCACCACCTTACTTGGATGGGTATAATGGTGTACATAATAACTATATAGGATTATTTTAAATTGATATTGATTCTGAAATAGTATACATACACTCCAATACAATTCCACGATAATGAGAATGATATAATCGCTCGTGCGTACGTACGGACTACCGTCTCCACGACGCGATGAGATTCATTCTCCACATTAACCATTCATGATTGATTATAAAGTATATATAATAAGTAATCATGAAATATATGAAATAATAATGATACTGTATTTATGTGTATATATATGTATGTCATATACATAATTCCTTTCAATTCAATAAGGAAACGAAAACAACATTCATGCGTACGCACGGTCTACCGTCTCCATGAACGATGTATTTCTTTCAATTTACTGATATATTATATATATATATATTCTGAATATATATTATATATAAATCATGTTTTATGTTTTGGAATTATGTAATCATGATCTATGTAATCATATGAATAATTACAAGTCAAAACACGGACGACAAATGAAACGATTTTACCCAAAACGCTCCTTAACATGAAATTTACAAAAGAACGGGTAATATAAAGTCATAAGAGAACCATATATGATATCATAATAATGAGTATGATTCTGGAATAAGTCAATTAAACTATTTAAATAATTATACACGATTTTCAGACACTTACGAAGAAAATTGGACCTAAGGTAAGGGATAAATTTTCAATCTCATTTTATTCCGAGATTGCTTATACGTAAGTATTTACTGGGGTTACATTTATCATCCATGACCATGTTTTCTATAAATTATTTCATTAAATGTTTAACATTCATCCATGGATTTTTAAAGTCATTTTTAGCATTTATTGACTTTTTACCACATTGTATGAATGGAATGTTTCCTTTGGTTACCATATAAGGTATTTTTTGACTTTTCCGACAAAAGTACGAGGAGAATGTTATTTATAACTTATACGGCGTGAAGGGATTTTTACAGTTTCATAACGCCTCATTTTCAAGAATCTTCCCCTACAAGAGTGCATGATTATTTTCAACAAAAATTTTATCTTTTTAAATTTCATGGAATTTTGTGAAAAGAAAATGATTTTAAAGAAGAAAGGATATTTTTCTCAAGAATTCATTTCAAGTGTTTTTTCAAAACTATTTTCCATCTAAGATGACATTATTTCATATGTGTATGTTTCAAGTAAAATGTCTCTATTACTTAAATTGTTTCAATTTTATTATGGTAAAAAGATATCAATTGTTTATGGATTATGTTATGATGGCATAATTTTTAAGAATCCCATTTTATTTCATGGGTTATGCTATGATATATGATATATGATTTTGTGGCACATGAAAGAATGATTTCATTATGAGATGGGTGGGACCTATATCTCCATCCAATGAATTGGGTAAAGATTTTATATCTCATGAGATAGACATGGATGGAACGGTAAGTTAATCTGGTTTAGTGTTACAGGACTGAAATGAGGAGTGAACTAGATACAGAATGGGACTTTGTCAACTAAGATAGTCTTGGCAGCAATGCCTTGGCTACTATGGAAATCATTACATGTGTTTAATGGATTCCACAATTACATGTTTTATTCCCATGCTATTTTATCATTCTTAATGTTTCTTTATGATCTATGCCTTACGTACTTCCATGTTTTATGTCATTGCTCATGCTTTTGATGTTTAAACATTATGTTCATGTTTTTAAGTTCAAATGTATATATTATGTTTTATTTTATCCATGCTTACCCTTACTGAGAATTTAAGCTCACCATTTTTATGTTTTCTTTTCCCCAGGATATAAAGAAAGGTTTTAGTTAAGAAAAAAAGGGAAGATCTTCATGGGAGATATTGAAGATCTTTCACCACGATTAGAAGATTTTATTCCGAGTTTCCAAAGACACTAAACTATTACAGTCCTTGTGTGTCTATTTTTGTTATGTATTAAGTATTCCGTGAAAGTAATGTAATGTCCATGTACGTCAAGCTTCGGGTCTCTACAATGATTTTAACCAGTTTAATTAAATATTTATCATTTTCCACAAGTCTTGTGTATTCAGTTGCATAAAAAATATCCAAGGGAATCTAATAGGATTCCTAGATAGAAGATTCTAAAGATCCATATTCATAATGGTATAAAATAAAAAAAATTAAGTGGTATATTTAATCAAGAAACATGGGAAAAAGAGTAAAGTTTCATTATTTGGATCTCCTCAATAAAATTTAGTTTTTGGTAGGATAAATCATATCATAAACAACAAAGATATAATAATGGTTATTGAAAAGATCCTACTAGATAAATTCTGGAAAGAGGTAAGTGGGAATAAAATCCCTCAAGGTAACATTGTAGTGTTTTTCTGATGACTATGTTTGTTGAAATATAAGTTTTCCAAGGTCAGTTGTGGAGTTCCAAAGAGTTGTTTGACATTGTATATTGAGAAATATCTATAAAAATTAATGGTTTCCCTAGATGTGGTATAGAAGGTTTTGTATACCAGGTCATTCTTTTCTTAGTGTTTTCCAATTTTCTGGGGTCCAAAATTTGGAGGATTGACCAATCATTTTGAAAGATATATTTCCATGAATTATTTATAAGAATATGAAAATGAATAATTTTTGTAATGAATTTAGTTATATAAAGATATATATATTCATGAAGGAATCCAGTGCCCACACTGATTTATGGTTAAAAAATGAATTATGAAAATAGCATTTCTCTATGACTATGAGAATATTTTAAAATTTCTATGAAATGTGATAAATATTTTCGAAAATGAGATGCTTCAAAAATGTTAAATTTCTATTTTTCTTTGAATAACATGGGTGATTCATGAATGGGATTGAAGAGCTTCATGAAAAAGTGATGATGAGGATAGATTCTACTAGAAAGGGAGGAAACATCTATAAATAATCCTCTACACCCCCGTTTTGATAGAGAAAGACAAAACAAAAATCAACAGGTGGTTATCATTTCACGTTAACATGCAAAGGTTATTCTTTTGAAAAATTTCATTAAGAGAGTAGGTTTCAAATGGTTATGAATGATGAGTGAAATTTGTAAGAATCAGGTAAGTGTTGATTTTTGAAAAATATATAAAAACGAAACTAGAATTTATGAGATTCACAATGACTATATATGCTTTTAGAAATTATGTAGCTTCATGAAGTGAAAATGAGCTTTCAAACACAATAACGTTTTCTGAATATAGTGAGAACCATAAATTTTGTGGGGTTTATTAAGGTAGTATATATATGTGGAGATGTGGGGAGTTTCATGAAGGTTGTGTGAGCTTTGAGAAAAGAGTGAGCATCATGAATGTTTTTAAATATAATTTCACTATAAACATATGGTAACGTGGTATTCATCAATTGGATGAATGTGGAACTTACTGATGTTTCTAATGAGTTGTAAAATATATTGATTTAGGTTATGAAAAATAGAATAATATGAAGGAGCAGTGACCAACCTTCATTATAGAGAATAATGATCTTTCAATTCTAATTGTTTATAATTTAGGCGGGATAATGAGTTCGATATGAATATTGTAAAGTCATGGAGCATGGGCATAGAAATGGTGCATCCCAAACATCTTTTTGCTATTGATATTTAAAGGACATGGTTCATCAGAACACAGTCATTGTATTCTCCTTATACAATGCCTAGTGAGGGTGAACAATGTAAAATTACTATATGTCATGCATGATTTAATTTTTGTTCATAAATTCCTATGGTAAATGGAAATAATATTGTATAATTTAACATATAAAAAAGTTTTTGTAGGGTATTTTTTTTAATCTTGCATACCACAATTCACCAACCTCAAGGATATTTAACCTAGCTAGACTAATAATTGGTAACAATGGTGGGTATATTTCAATGCTTATATCGAAGTGGTTTCTATGGAGGTTGTCAATCATAAAGGGATTATGATCTCTGATGAAAGTAGTTTTCAATTATGGAAATAATCTGATGTAGTACTACTTTTAGCATTTATGAATGTATGTCATTACATTCGAAATGCATGGTATTTTGCCCAGTGTCAAAAGAGTTGATTTATCATAAGTTGGACAATGGAAATTATTTGTTGATCCCAAAAGAAATAATTCTTTTGCGGGTTACCTATATAATTTAATCTATAAAAATTTGATGTTATTTAAGTCATCACATGGTATATGGGGAATATTTTTAAATATTTATGAGGGTGATTCAATAGTTAGAGAATCAAAGATGTTGGTTCTATAGAATAAGTATAACATCCTCATAAGTCACTATAGTTTTTATATTGATATATTCTTTGAATGAGTTATATTTATTGTGGAAGACATGCATGGTATCAGGGAAATTATTGAAGATGTAATGAATTTTATTTCCATCATGAGAATAGTTACATATTTTTTCAAAACAAAAGTTTCTTTTTTGGAAGATAAATATCCAAAGGAGATGACATTGGATAACATGCACAATAATATTGATTCATATGAGATTTGAAATGATGACAATGAGTCATTGTAAAAAGGTAATTTTAAATAAGTTTCATTCAAGTAAATGAATAATATCACTATTATTGACTGGAAGGATGAAGAAGTTGAAAACAATTTCAATTCATTCCTTTCATCAAATTTACAAATAAGAAAAATATAGTTCAAAGGGAAACCACTATATGCATGATTTTGGTGTAGAATGGTTGGAAGACATGCAGCGAGGTTCCCCAAGAATATTCAGAACAATTAGGAGGATGAAATCAAAATTCCCATGTTTAATTCTTCAATATATGTGAAAGGTAAGAGAAATATAAGAGAAAATTCATTAAAAAAATCAGAATCTTCATTCACCAGAAAATGAATGTTTAGAAGAATCTGAGGTTGAAGTGATAGAAATCTATAAAGATCATGGATAAAAATATATGGTGGAGTTTTTAGGTAGCTCCCAGAAAAAGGAAGAATGAAAAAATGATGAATAATAATTCAAAGGAAGATTTGATCTTGAGGATGATTTATAATCCTCTCACGAGGAGATAGATGTTTGGAGATCCAAAAAAGGAAATATCTAACCAAGTGGTTCATGATTCCAAACCCTTTATAAATCATCACAAACAAAGGAAATCTCAGTTGATTGAATAAATTAAAAATATTTTCTTCTATACGAGATAACCTAGAAAAGATTTCTAAGTTTAAGATAATTATAGATTAATTGATATGGAAAATCAATGGGTTGAAAAACATAGTGAAAGATAAGGGAAAAATATTTGAAATGAATTAGAAGTATGTTTTTAGCCTATAAAGGAAAGAGAAAGACTATGAAAAATTATTTACACCTGAAAAAATGATGAAAAGGAAATATAAAATGAAAAAATATAGTTCAAAGTTCAAGTGAAAGAGATACGATAATCATAGAATTAGAAAACACTAGATCCAAATGATAAAGCTAGCATCAGGCTTGAATGAAAATAGAAATAAGTAATTCTTGATGCCAGACCATAACCACCTACTCTGAGACTAATGATTTATTTTGATTTGAAACAAAAACTAAAGATTTAGGGAACCCATGGGAAAACTAGTAGTAAAAGAGTGTAAAAATGTATGCAACAATTGATGTTATTGTTGTTAAAATATGGGAAACTCACCAAATGCTTGTTCACTAAATATTTTGCACTGAAGGGATATATACCAAAAACTAAAACATACAAGGCTCTATATTTTGAGATATGATATGATGGTCACTATTTTTGGGGTTGTGGATTCCGACACATGGAAAAATATTTATCATCACCAATGTATAGAAAGTCATCTAATGGAAAATGAATTTGATCATAAGAAGTACCTTAGTGTATAATTATATGAGATTAGACAAATTATTAGAAACTCTGGAAGATGAGGATCATAAATCTTACTTCATTGATGATAAATATTATAAATAAATCTTAGGTATGATGTCCTAAAAATGGATCAAAAATAAAATTGAGTAGTTGGTAGTGGTTTCATATATTTCCCATAAAGAATTATATATTTATTATGTATAGATGATCAATAGTGGAAGAACATCCTATATTATAGTTAATAAGGTTCTTGTTATAGGTATAAAATATCATTATAAGTAGTTTTGAAATTTTTATATAATTAAGGCCTGAATATTATTATTTTTGGAAAATATAAATTTTTAAAAAATAAATGATATGTGAGGATTTCTTAATTGTTGATGGTCTCAATCCCAACATGTTTAGTGGAAGTAAACTATATGAATTAGTGAAAAATATAATTGTTACTAATAAAATTTGTATCATCAAAGGAAGAAATGGTTCCATTGTTATATAGGTAAAAAGAATAAATGAGAATATCAATCTTTTAAGTTAAAAAGAAGATATGTGATTTTTATCCAGAGAGGTTAAAAAAAGTTGTGGGATAAATGACATGGCTATCAAGGAAAATAATCCCTAAAAAATTTGGGTCAAATGTTTTGCAGCTTAAGATCTCCCTATGATATAATATGACCATACACATAAAAGCGATGCATCTCAATAAGGGAATATTTTTTGAAATATGTATAAGGAAAAGGATAAAAATTTAACTATAGTAACTAAATTGGGGAATTGTGGTGAAAATTGACCTATATCTCAATGATCCATTGATAGGAAGTTGTATTATATTCTTTTCATTAAGGATTTTGGTAGGATAGAATGGGTATTTTTTTCAAACAAGTATAATGGGTTTAGTTTCATAAAATATTATTATAGGGAATCTTAAAGGATTCTTGGATAGAAGATATTGATGTTTCATAATTAAAACAACAAAAAATTCACAAAAAATCAATTAGAAGACTCCCTCCTAAAAAATATAATAAGGAATCATGTATCAGCTATAATATCTACCTAATAAAAAAATATAGCTATTGAGATGAGAAATCAGATCATAAAAAATATAGCTAAAGTAAAGATTATTGAAAATGAGCTACCAGAGATATATTGTAAGGAAGAAATATTGACATTAATCTACATATAAAAGAGGTATATTTTCAGTTTGATGGAAGAAAATAATCCTTATGAGATTATGTATGGGAAGAAGAAGAAATTGACATAATTTCAAATCTTTGGAAGTAAATGATTTATTCATAATAAGGGAAAACCAAGGAAATTTGAATCACAGGGTGATTTGGTGATATTTTTTTGATAGTATTGAAAAAAATCATATATATGTTTTAAAAAGAGTGTTGGAAAGGTAGTTGGAATCAATAATGTCAACATAGTAGAAAATAAACATATTCCCTAAAAACACAATGATAAAATAGATGATGAATGATGGAAAGGTAAGACCCTGAAGGGTATTTGAACTGGAGAATATGTATTTATAAGAATATAATGACGATGTGAAGGAGGTACTCAAATATATATTTATATGAAAAATAAATATTCAGGATTAAATTTACATAAAAAAAATATTTAATGACCTAGAAATACCATTTTATACATGAATAATTTAGTCATTATCATAGACATGCTTATTGTCTATGGGAGAGCCTAATTGTTTTGTTGAAGAAGGTTGATTTTTGAACTAAGATATAGCTACATATGATGTTCTTGACCAAATTGAGTAGGATCAAACATGAGAGATTGTTTCAAGACAATTAGAAAACAATTTATTCAATACCAAATTGATCTTTTAAATAAAGATGATTGAATATGGAATAATGATTTAAAATAGACAATAATTAATTCATAGAGGGTAATCCGAGATAGAGGTTATTGATATTGATGAAGAATTTTCACATGTTTTTAAGATAGATACAATTAGATTATTATTGGCCATTGTATTGAAAATAAGGTTCAATGTTTTCTAGATGGATATAAAGTCATAATTTAAGAATGGGGTTCTGGAATAAGAATTATATGTGTAGCAGGAAGATGGTTTTCCCATTCATTTATTTGAGAATATATTTTTTTATCCTAGAAAGGTTCAATATGGATTCAATAATGCAATGAGAGTATGGTATGCATGACAACATAAATTTTTATGAAGCTTGTTTTTTAGTGTAGTGTTCTTTATAATAATATCTATTTTAACATTTCAAATAATCAAATGATGGTGGAGTTTTATATTTCAACGAAATATTTTTTGGTAGACCATAAAAAGAACAATGTATTTTATTCACCAAATTCATGAATAGTGAGTTTGAAATGATAATTATTGGTGAACTGATATTTATCCATAGTTTACTATTAGAATAAGGATATGATGAAACATCTATTTTACAATCCAAGTATGCCAAGGAGGTCCACTGAAAACATGAATGGATTATTATTTGGAGGTGATGATGCTAATAGCTACTTGGATGAATTTATCAAAGAAACGAGGAAAGAAAAATAGATAAAATCATAAAATATAGGTAGATCATTGTAAGTATGCTGTAATTAACATAAAAAATACTAGATATTATTTTTTACAAATTTTGTCTAAAATAATATCAATATAATCCCAAATAAATCATACTATAAAATTTAAAATAATAATTTGTTTTATCATGGGAATGATAGATATAATTTCTATATATAATGAAAAATCCTAGCATGAGTTTTTGGGTTATACAGATGCAGACTATTCTAGTTCGGAAGAAGATATAAAATCCACATCATGTGGTGCATTCTATCATGGAGGATTGTTTATTTATTGGATAAAGGAAACAAGTTTTAATTTTATTGATAACCACATAAGTTGAATATATTATGGCTACTGAATGTTTTAAAATGTTATTTTGGATGATTTAGTTGCTTGATGAGATGGGAGTTTAAGTAAAGCCTCTATTCATAATCCATTGTGAAAATTCACATGCTATGAATCATAGAGAAAATATAGTTCATCCATAAAAGGATAAGTATATTGAAATGAAGTATCCTTTCATAATGGATAAGGTGGATCAGGGGCTTGTGTAGTTGTTTAATGTTTATATAGTCCTATAGGTTATGGAAATTGAGTAGATGGACTTATAAAAAAGAGGAATTTGAAAAGCATGGCTAGGCTCTTGGAGTTTAGTTGACTCCCCAAAATAAAAAAGATTGGATGTGGGAACCCTCTTCCCAATGTGAGATTCTTTTCTTCCAAATTTGATGGTCTTTATACATTAAACTATAGAATAATGCAAAGGGGTTAACATCACGATTTTCAACAGTGGTTGACAATTTGTTTCAATAAAAGCTGAGAAAATATATTAATCAATATAGGGGTAGAAGCTGATGGGGGGAGCGATGAAGTAGGGAGATATTTTATATATGAAGATGATGAATTATTTGTTTGATTGAATATAAATCATGAGAAATGTTTGTGGTGCTATAAAATTGTGGTAAATGGATTAGAAATGGTGTGTTATTGAGCTCGAAGAGCAGTGTTACAAATGTGATTATAAAATAAGTGACTCATTGATGAACTTCTAATGATATTGTTTTTTCTCATGCTAATCATGGATTAAGTGTGACTATAGTGTGTGTTGAGTAAATCAATAATTACCATCTATAATCAAATGAAATTAATTTTGGTACAATATGAAATAAACATTATAGAGTTATAAAAATGTGAAGAGTGGTCAACAAACCCATAGGGGGAGATTATTGGGAAAAAATGCCCATAGGGTAGCATTGAAATGTTTTTATATTGATCATGATTTTTGATGAAGAAGGTTTCTATGGTCAATTATGGAGTTCCATGGGAATTAATGGCATGGTATATTGTTAAAGATCCCAGATAAAGGAATAGATAATATGGAGGAAGTACTAAAAGTTTCTTATACTAGGAGGTGATATATCAAATTGTTTTCAAATATTTTGGGCCTTAATATTGGGAGGATGGATTAGTCATTGAAAAATATGGATTTCCACTAATGCCTCACAAAAATATAGAAATTGAATGTGTTTTAAAAATATAGGATTTTCACACATATATTACTCTTTTTGACGGTAGATGGTATCGTGAAGGATGGAAGGTTCTCAAATTCATGATTGTAAAAATGTAAATATACATATGTATGAGAATCTTGACAAATTCATGATAAATATTGGTAAATCTCTATGAAAATGGGAGAATTTTAAAATGATTAATTTCCATGTTGATTGATAAAAATCATGGAGCTTCATGAACCAGATTTGAGGGAATTAAGGGAAGGTAACTTCAAGGATAAAACCTTATATAACTGGAAGAAATTCCTATAAGTAGGCCTATACCCCCTCATTTTGATAGATAATTCCTTAAAATATACCAAAGGCTCTAAATTTTCAACGGTGGTTTTCGACGGTTTTTCTCATGAGAAATTTCTTGAATAAAGATTGTTCACAAAGGCTATGATTATTGAAAAATAGTAAAAAGAATCATAAAAGTGTCGATATTTCTAAAGTAAATAAAAATCCAACTGAATGGTGTGTTCTCTGTGAAGGATAAAGATAATTGTGAACATGTTTATCTTTGCAAAGTCTAATTGAACTTTTCAAAAGGAAAAAAATTCACTAATTTGGTAAGAATCATGAATGTTGTGGTGTTCATGAATATAACATATACTTATAATGTATTATAATGTTTCATGTGGGCTGCGAGTGGTTTTTTAAATAAGTGATCCTTGCAAATGTATCAAATAGGGAGTTCCCAGTAAATCTATGGTAATGTGGTTTTCATCAAGTGAATGAATGTGGAACTTAATGATGCCACAAATGAGGTGTAAACAATATTGAATCAAGTGATCAAAAGGAGAATCATCTGAAAGAAAAGTGAGAACACATCAATTGAGAGAGTAGTAAGATTTTAATTATGAACGGTTTTAAATTAAGAGTAACAATTATCCCTCCTTAAACAATGTAAATGTAGTGATCATGGGAATAGATTTTTTCTACACAGAAACTCTTTTTGGATATGTGACTTAGAATATTTGGTACATCGACAAATTTCTAATGTATTATCTCTAGACATTTCCTATTGATGGTGAACAATGTATTTTTTATGTCACGTCTAATCTTTCGTTTCTATTCATACATTTCTCTAAGAAATGCTGAAAACTGAGGTTTTTATATAAAAATGATGATATGAATTTTTTTTGTTTTTATCATTCATAACTTTACTCACCCCCTAATGGTTTTTAACCGAGATAGGATTATTGAAGCAGTATTAGAATAATTATATATATCCAACATGGAACTATTTTTTCGAAGGAAGAAAAGTCTCCATATAGTATATAAATAATCCATCATCAAAATAATTTCTAATATTTAGATGTAAATTTTTTGTTAACAAAAAAGAAAAAACATGAAATTTTATTCTTGTGAATATTAGTGGATATTCCTTGGCTATTCAGGAATATAAAATGAATATAAATTATTCCACAAGTGCTTGGAAAATGTAGTTTAAAGAAATGACTTTACTATAGAAGAGAATGAATATAATCTTCATTAACATCATGAACAGTTCCATGATTATGGTGTTGAACTGGTAAGAACCTTGGGGTTAATTAATGTCGAAAATGATGGTTCAGAATAAGATGTTGATGATGAACTGGATGAGGACAAATCAGTCGATTTGAAATTTATAGCATAAATATCATCAGTGATCTGGCTTTTTCAGTTCAATCATGGATCATACCGTCTTTATAGTAGAATCCTTCATCTCTTAGGTAGATCCTAAATGTTTTAAATAATCAATAGGGGAATAGATTTGGGCTCAATATATTAAGGAGTATCTTGACCAAATTGATAAAAATTACACATGATATATTATTTTTAGAGTGAAGTATATGAATTTCATCAGGACCAAGTGGGTCTTCTAGAACAAACTATTCGAATATTTTTTTGGAAATTCATAATAAATCCTGACTAGTGTGAATGTGTTACACCAAAATTTGGGGAATATACATTGATGATGCATTTGATCCAATAAAAAGATCTATAATATTCTACTATTCGGGTCCATATCAGTGAAAATGATATTCAACATTTTCTTGAAGGATGTCAAGTTGTAAAATCTAAATGGGTTTCGGGAAGAAGAAGTGAATATTAAGAATATATATTTTTTAAAAGTCAGGAAGATCATATGACAGTGTTTCAGATAAGGAATGATCTATATTTTTTGAAGAAAGGAAAAAGATCTCGGTATTTAATACATGATCTATTTTTGAAAAAGATCAATTTTATCGAGGTGGAGTTGATAACAATATCGATTTAAAAATTGAATATAATAAAAGGATTATTGTATTGGTGTATGTCAACACCATTATATTTTAGGGATTAGATGAATCGTTTTGAAAAAAGATTGAATAATTACTCAATAGTGAGTTTGGAATTCTTGATAATTGTTGAGGTGACCTTTTTATTGGGTTTATATGTCACATAAGGAAGTAAGTGTATATTTATATTTCATCCCAAAATTTTTTGGGAGGTCTTGAGAAGATTTATAATGTATAATTCCATGGATATAATAACTCTAATGGATAATAGGATGAAACTATCATCATATATTGAAGGAAATTTTGTTAGTGTTAGTGAATATAGGCAGATTATTGGTAGTCTATTTTACTTGATTTCATGAGGAACTCATATTTTTATTCTAAATCCTAAGTGACATTATATCACAAATATAATAAACACTCGGAAAACTAGTAATAATAAAACATTGATATGTGACGGGCATGTATGATTTCAATTTTTTGTACAAGGAAAAATCACAGAAAGAGTTGTTGGTCTATACAGATTCGGATTGGACCAGATCAATAGATGAGAGAAAATAAACATTAGGTGGTTCATTATATCAGGATGTATTGTGTATTTCATATCTATGAAAAATTATGACTTCATTTCATTGAGCAGAACAAAATCTTAATAAGCTCCATCTACTCAATATTACATTAAATTATTGTGTATTATACAACATATTATTGATATGTGATTTTATGTGAGGAATATGATCCAAATCCATTGTGAAAATTCTAGTTCTATATTTTATTCAAAAAATACATTACATCACACACAACTGAAGCCCATTGATATCAGGTATCATGTTATCATGGAGAAGGTGGAACATGGATTTTGAATTTGGAGATTTTTATTACATAACTAGTGGTTATGTACATTTTATTGAACGATATACCCAATGATTTTCTTGAACAGTATCAAATGGCTCTTGGATGCAGTTGACTCCCCTCACAAAAAATGATTGGATGTTGGACCCCCTATCCCTATGGTTTGTTGTGTTTTTAACTTATGTACTAATATATTTCCTTTACAATGTTATAGCTATATAGGGGTGACCTTTGGGTATATTGAAATATTAGGAGAAAATGTATAATCCATTATAGGGGGTCCCATGAAGTATGGTGAGTTTATAATATGATGATTTTATAGATGATCGATCAATGGACTCATATCATGATAGTTGAGGTTTGTGATGAAAGTAGTTGATTTTTATAAGAATGAACTGATTAAATCATAAAAATTGAATTATAATCTTATTTCCAATTACTAACATAAATCTTGTAGGATTATATTATTATTTATTAAATTCCTTGATTGATATTGTGAATTATAAGAAGCAATTTTGGAAAAATTGATTGAGCATTTGGGATGTGTTATCAAAAACCCAAGGCTGAGATTGTTTTAAAACAAATAACTCAATGTTTCATTTTGGCGTGTATTGGATTTTTTTTTAAAAAAAGTCACTTTAAAATATTTTATTGTTGTTGTTTCTAGAAAAAATTTCTTGAAGGTGGGACACTTTCCATGTGACTTCGAAATTTTTGGGCCACAATATTAGGAATATTTTTATTATTATGAAATGATACCTCTTAGAATATGAGATAACATGATAGAAATTATATTGAACCATGAAGAAAAATCAAGAAGAGATATATTTAGGTATTTTATCTATTCTATGCGGACCACAATGAAATTTTTCGACTATATAGGGATAGATGTTAGTGTTGTGAAGGAATTGTATTACGGTGGCTGTAAATAGGTCGTAATTTAAAGAGTGAGGGAAATTAATTATGGCCTCCAAAAAAGGATCATAATTTATAAATTGGAGGTGGTGAAGTGTGTAATCCATAAAGGAATTGTCATTTTCGAGATGAAGATGTAGATTTATGGGGCACCACGAATAAATAAATGCACTATACGGACCACAAAGCAAGTTTAGTATGCTGCAATGGGTAAACCTTAATGGTTTTTATTGTAGTTGTAATTAGTAGTTTGTAGAAGATTTAATTTCATATATATTGGACACTAACAAAATAATTAGACTGAGATAAACTAATTAGAGATGATAATATATTGAAGAATTGAATCATGTCTGATGTGTTTCGTGAAGGAATAATTCCGCAAAGGAAGTGGTTCACAAGGGAGAAAATATTTTAAGGGGCGGTTCAAAAATATAAATAATTTAATGGGGGTTTTTGGACACTTTATATCCCAAAATAAAATGGGTTTTTGAATTAAATTCCACCAATAGATTGCAGGAAGTATGTGAAGAAAATGAATCTTTTGAAGCACTCACACTATTCCATGGAGAGATTTCACTGAAGGGATTTTGGAAATTCATGGAGGATGATAAATAGTTTTTAATGGAATTTATTCAATAAAAACTCCACCTTATGATTTTTATTTAATCTAATAGTTGAAAAGGGTCCCTTATGGAACACTCATGTGTGAAAGTTTTTTGAGGTGATTCAGAACAACAGAAGATTGCTTTAAAGAAGATGTGAGCGTACATCATTTGATGGAGTAGTGATCATTCAAATTGTAATTGATTGTAAACCAAGATGGATTGTGAGTATGATATTTACATTTAAATAGTAGTTTGATTTATTATATTTTGTAAATCAGCACATTTTATTTGTACATTCCTTAGATAAATCCTAAAATAGATGAACCATGTACAATTACAATTTATCTTTCATGCTTTCAATTTATTTCATACACTACTATAGGAAAGAGAGAGAATAGTATTTTTTAACATCAAAAAAAATATTAAATGTTGAAGTTGTTTAAATTTTATATATCTTTATTCAACACCCTAATTAGGGTATTTAATCAAGTTTAAATTAAAATATTTATTAAATTACACAAACACGCATATGAGGATTGTAATTGTATAATGCCATGGGAAACGTGGACACAAAAAAAACTGATCCATAGGTTAAATACATAAAATTCTTATATGTTATTCATAATTATCACCCTTATTATACATATCATACATAACACCTTTCAACATAACCTATGTAAAAGAAACATAATAAAGGGTAATCTGAGATGCTTAATAAGAGTATAAAATTGAGATATCAACATATAATAATTATAAGGGTATACAAACATGAGAATAACATTTGAAAAATATACCCTTAAAAGAATTATCACAAACATGAATCATGTTTTAAATCATGGAAGTTAATAAAGCATGAATCATAACAGAATTAAAGAACATAGATCATTTGGTTATAATATTTGAAGAAGATATAGATCTGGGGAATTTATATAAGAGTTAAAACTCATTTCATTTTTCATTCAAGGATCACATCCAATAATATCATTATGGATTGGGTTTATTCCTCAAACCATCAAAATATCCAAGGATAACTCCCATGTTGAAAATAGTGGGTAGATTACCGTAATGAACTTTGATCACATCCCATTTGACTTCTATTTATCATATTTGATATCAATATTTACTAATTTCAATATATGAAGATATAGATCCCACCCATCACATAAATACATTCATACATATTGATGATACAGGATCATTCAATGTTTATCATATTATAATGGATGATAGTAAAGGGGATTTATAAACATTTCATCATAGCATAAACTATGGAAAAAAGTAATGTAATCATTTAATCATTTCATCATATCATAACTGATGGAAAATTAAGTGGGTTTCATATATGTCACATCAACAAAAAAATAATCCATTTAGAGAGATTATAAAAATGGTATCCTTGGATAATATATCTAATAAATTTTATGTAATATCAAATGATTTCATCATATAATGAAAATGATTTTGATTGATCACTTGGAAATATTCCTGAGGAAAAGAACCTCTTCACTCTCAAAAAAAATTAATCGTAATCCATTTTTAAAAAACTTTTTCATTAAAAATAAATATTTAATCCCATAAAAGAACATTTTGAAATATTTTAAATGATTTCATAAATTAAATATAATTTTTACATTGAAAAAAATATTTTTAATAATAATATATATTGTACATTGAAGATAAAATTTGAAAAATATAATAGATGATTGAAGGAAATAATATTCATGATGATGGAAAATATCATTTATGTTTTTCACATTAAAAATATGATTCATTTCTCATTTTAAGTAAATTCTATACATGACTTGTTTTGAAAATGAAATTATGATTTAAATCTAAAAACGTTTTAAAAAGAAAGAAAATATAGAAATATCCTTAATAAATAATTTTATATGGTTAAAAAGTTTTTGAAAAAATATTTTGAAATCATGGTTTTTAATGAATTTTTTTACTTAAAATAGAATTAATGTCGGATTTCATTTAAAAAATTGTATCTAAATTATTTTTTCTATAAAATAGTAAAAAATAGTTCTTGTAACTAAAAAAGACTATGAAAAAATAGGAAAAGGAATATGTTTATTTAAAGAAGTAAATATCAAATAATTCTCCCAATGAGGACTTACATAAATACAATCTCATATAATGATGAGATTGTGAAATAAACGCTTTAAACATTTCTTAAATATAAATCATAATTCCCTTATATTAATAAAATTAGATGAAACATAAAATAAAATTAAAATAAATTATTTAAAGATATTAAATTTCACTGGTTTTTTATATACAACGTATAAAACAATGTTGTCTAATAACATACCATATATCCTAAAGAACGTACTTTGAGACTAAAATATGGTAACATTGTATTCATAAATCCCCTGAAATAGAGATCCTAAAATGGATATTTAAATATTAATAATTTTCAGGTTCATCATCATAAAATACATTTATGGTATATATATATATATAGACCACATTAAATAAATAGGTGGCGAATATGGCTTGTGTCCCATAGAAGTAAAAAAGTGAGATGGAAATCGATTAACTCTTCCATATATATCGATCCATAAACCTAGTGAATGATTTATCCCTAGATGGATATGTAAATATAATAAAATTTCCTTATTTTATAAATAAAATAAATTAATGGTAATTATATACACCACAAATAACCAAGATGTGGGGAATTTGGAATGTATTCTATGGATATAAAAGTGAGACAAGAAATTCCCTCACCATTTGTCTTGTCTTCCTTCACACAGTCAACTATCCTATATATTAAAAATATTTTTATTGTACATTTTTATAGACCCATAATTATATGTATTAGAATATATATTATTTTCTTATGATCTTTATTAAACATTTGTTAATAATTTCATTATAATTTCATGTTTGAGGGAATGAAAACATTATTTTTTCATGTATGTTATAATTTGTTATTTTTTGGTCCCCTTCCATTGGTCATGATTCTATAACATATGTAATGTTATCCATGATATAAATATCATATATAATATGTTTATATTTATTTATAATGATCGGAAAATGTTAGAGGTTGAAAATGGAAAAACCATTCATAGAGAATGTAGGTCGAACTTACAATTGAACAATATTTTAATTTTATCCATGGATTAAATGAAATTATTGTAAATAATATAATAACATTATAGAATAAATTTATGTATTATTTTTTTACATTTTTTCATTAAAATAATCATTTTTACCTTCCATGTAAATTATTAAATAATTACATTTCTTCGTAAGGCTGTTATCATCCGTGCACACAAGCGACATTATCGTATTCCCACCAAATTGAAATTATGGAGCTATATGTGACATAATATGTATAAAGTTATAATAATATCAAAGTTATATTATTTATTTTTTTAACAAATCAATATATCCTAAAATGAGAGGTTTTTAGGGAAAATGATTAACGTTAGTTCGCAAGGCAATAATCCGCCATAAATAATAATGATGTTGTTATAGCATATTTTATTAAAGTGGGTATGATTGTAGTTTGTTTACATAACATTAAAAAACATTATTTTATTCATTTTACTGATATTATTATATCATATAGTTTTTATAATATGTTAATGAGGTATAGGAACATGTAAAATAAAACACCACATTGAAGAATGTTACCTCTTCTTCGAGTAACCTCCTTAGGTTTTCACCAAAAGCCTATATGTGTTTTATTTGTGGACAAAAAAAGATTATGGGATTATAAAAGGGATTAAAGTAATAGATTTGTGTATTTATTTTATATTTGACATGGTTTTTTAGTATTAGTAATATAGGAAAATGGGTGGCCCTTTATAATTTATGTGAGTGGAAAACTTGTATTTTCTATTAAGAAAAACGTGCACTGACATTTTAAAAATTCAACAAGGGTCTAAAAAGTAACATCATAGAGACTTAAGCATGATAAGGTATAAATTTTTTAAAACAAATAGTCTATTTACATGTTTTGGATCATTTTTAATCTATATCATTTTACTCTATCCCCTAGTAAACCGATTTTCCCTAAACCACTGATTTTTTTTCTATTATTATTATTCATTATGGGAAAAAAAAGTGTCAATATTTTTTGAAAAAATACATTAGTAATATTCTAATAATGAAATCAATTTATCCAAATTCAATTCAAAGAAGTGGAAAAAATAATTTAAAATTAAACATGTATACGTGATGAGAACCAATTTTCCAAAGTGAAAATGTTCAAAAGCATAAAAAGTTTTTACATAAAAAATCATTAATGAATTGAATAAAATAACCTAAATCAGATAATTTAATATAATATATCGATTTGTAACATAAAAACCATTTTAAAATGAATTTTATCCTAATAATTTTTTCTAATTAAAAGATATATTTTAAAAATAATAATTAATTTTCAATATAAATCGAAAAATTAATCATTTCAGAAAAATACCAAGGATTCAGACTAAGATAATTCTGACACACTAATTTAAAATTCAAATTTCCATTTTTTAATAAATATTCAATAATTTTCAAGAATTAAATTTTAAGAATGTTCACAAAAGGCAAAAAAAAATTATTTTTAGGATAATATAGTATTTGAGATTAAAATTGGATTTATTTTAAATATTTTCATGGAAAAATATTAGATAAATGCTAAATATTGGATTAAATATAATATATAAAAATTTTATTACTATTAATGTTAAATTTGTTTTGTTTATTTTATTGAGTTAAATTACTTCCAAGGAATTAAAATAGTTTCTGAGGAAAATATTTCCCTTATTTAGATATTGTTTTTAATTTCATTTCTAATTAATTATCCTCCATTGAATTATTTATATATATATATATTTAAAGAATATATTTTTATAATTTATTTAATGCTATTCATACAATCTATTATAATTGATAAGGGATAATATTTTTAAAAAAATAATAATATTCGTTATTTTTCATGTCTCGTATAACTTGATGTATCATGTATTGAATGATAAAATGAGTATTTCACACACACAAAATATCAATAATATTTAATTTATTAAAGAAACCACAAAATATTGGGGTGTTATAATATCTCTACATGTATACTAATCCCTTGGTCAATCATATGCTCCTAAAATCTCATGTTTACGAACAACATCATGCAATCCAAATCTAGAATATGACCCGAAAACCAATAGATTTATCCACAATAGAATAAAAACCAAAATAGTGTGAGAGAAAAATATTGATGGGATTAACGAATAGTTTTAATGCTATCCGTTCTTTGAATATAAAATAAAATAGAGTTCTTGAATGAAAAAAGTGATCCTTAAAAAATGGAATATAAACTAGTCAATCATTGATTTTTAAAAGGATGCCAAGACAACAAAACCTATTTTCCCTATTCTAGAATATCGATGAATATGTTCCACTATATATATATACAAGTATACAAATATGTCTATGTATGTGTATAAAAATATATTTAAATATGTGTATTATATACATTATAACATATATATCCATATATGTATATATATATATATATCTACAATGTAGTAGGTAGTACTTGATGTGAAACATAGGTGTCTATGATAAATTAGGAGTTTCATCGAATGTTAATAGGGGTTTACATGACCAGGAACTACAATAATGGATTCATGTTTATTTATTGTAAGGTACTTCATCCCCATGTATAATAATAATTAAATATAAGGATATGACCTTAAAATTTGCATAATCATTTGCTTTATGTCAATAATTAATTATCTTACATGTTGTAATGGTTTTAGTTTTAGTGTTTTGGAGATTTAGGCCTTAACATATATATAATAAAAACAAATAGCACAAATTAGATAGTTTTTATTTGTATCAATTTTTCACACCATATAAAACATTTTAAAAAATATGATTTCCTTTCATGAAAAATCCTCAAGAATGTCAAAATGACCTCTTCCTTTACCTGAATCACATGTATATTATTTTAAAAAACATAATAAAAAATGTGGGATGAGAAAAAGAATTCATTTAATGGGACATAAAAGTAGAAAAACTATTTTTTCAGTAAAAAAATGAAGGCCCAGAAAAAACATATTCTTTAAAACATATCATTTTACCCATAAATGGAATTACCATTCCTTCACAATTATCATTTACATAACCTTTTGAAAAAAAATTATCTTCCTGAAAATTCATTAGTAAGAATATAAAATTCATGTTGGTACCTTAGATCATCATCTTATAGGAATTTTATTTACCCCTTACAAACCCCTTACAAATGGGAATAACCATACAACTAACTTCCAATATAATTCTCCAAAGAACATAATCATTACCCAATACGTTGGTGTTATATCTAGGATCACCTATCATATGAGATATAATGGGATTACCTAATGCTATTATGTAGTAATCATTTTATATAATTTAAAAGGGAAAAAATTAAAAATAATTTGAATATTTCACTTTTGCATCTGAAAATGTTTCAATTTTTTTTAAACTCATATTTAAATAATATTAAGATAAAAAAGAAAACATTTTCATTTTTGATTTCATTTTAAATAAAAATATACTGAAAAATTAAAGAGGGGTTTTCATTTTAGGAAAAATAAATTCTTAAAAATGAATCCATATATAATATAGTTGTCATGATGAAAGAAAATTGTTTTTCTTTATGTACATTAAAAATAGAACAATCCTTTTTTAGTTTCTCAAAAAATTCCATATATATTTCACAAATAGATTCTTTTTTAATGAAATTTAAATAACATAACTAGTGACATAAAATTTAATTTATAAATCATTTATATGAATATATAAACATTAAAAATATATTTTTAGAAACACGATCATAGAAAAAAGAAGAGTTGTAATTTAAATATTAAAAGTGGTTATTTTTTTAATGAAAATTATATTATCACCATAGAGTAATTTGAATAAGAAACCCCAATACACCATAAAAATAAAAAAATAAACTAAATATTAATAGATAAATTCATTATATAACATTTCAAAGGGCTTGTATATTCACCTTGTAAGAGAAAATTGGTATATAACATCAATGTATTCCTCAATGAATAAAAATTGACTTCGAGACCCTTAATTGAAGATTTATTTGACATTGTTGTTATTTAAATTATTGAATAATACACATATATTAATTATTTTTTATTAAAAATGTTTTTAATATTTTTTTACTTATTTCACTTATTAACATTTTATATATGATATCTAAATCGATTATATTTAAGTCAGATGTTTCGATGATATTTATAATATATATCAAAAATAACTTTGGAAGGATGACAATGGTCAAAGTGCTGAAAATATGAAAATTTCCATAATAATAATCCTAAAATAATTATTATATTTATAAATCGATAAAACATTTAATAAAAAAAATGAATGATGATTTTGACAAATGAATTATGTTATAATTATGGAGAAGGTCAGTCATACGTACACATGAGTGACATTTCCATTTTTAAATGATCATTATGGAGAAGAGGTAAATAATATTTTATCCTTATATAATGATCATAATATCATATATATCATATTATTTATTTTAATATATATATACATATATATATATCATCCATGTATTTGGGTCCTAAAAAGTGTGTCACATTACTTTGTGAATGTTTTACTCCACACATTCAAAAATGATGTTGCAACTTCTTAGTGAATGAAAAAGTATGAAATAAAATGATTTATTGAATTATAATAATGAAAATATATCATTAATATAAAAATTATTTCACTAATATCACATATATTATCTATATATGTTTTTATTACCTTCAATGTGAAGCGTTAGCGAAAAACGAATCACATCGCATTGTGAGATAGTAGTTCCTCATAAACATGACCAACATTATCATTTATAATAAGAAATATACATTTAAAAACTTATATAAGATTTAATTACTATATTGGTATACATATTTTATAAATATCCTTTATACACTTTAGACCCATCATCATACCCGACCATGATTAGTGTTAAGGGATAAATGTATGACATCGGTTCATGATGCAGTAGTTTTCTGTAAACACGAATGATAATTATGGATCCCATTTCATGGAAGGGGATAATGATTATGGTTGTTACATTAAACTAATAAAATGTATTTATATAGGAGAATTGTTTACTATAAAATAATGGGTTTATATAATTTATGGTGGTGGTTTAAGAATTAATATAAAAATTATTATTGAAAAACATTAACTATACTTTAGGTAACTTATTTTGGATTACACAAAGAGGTTTCATGTATTTTATTTATGAAAAATATAATGAACTGGTATGATATTAGGGAAGTATAAAACTGATTTGGTAGGTCTTTTCAAATCTAATGTCTTTTATGGTATGAATAAGAGATGAGAGTTGGTGACCTTTAATAAGTGAGGTGAGTGGTACACTTGTAATTTTGAAAAAATGGCATACCCACATTTTTCACATTACTAAAGGGTAAGAAAATTTTGTATTATAAGAACATAAACATTACAGGATACAACTATGGAAATTAAATAGATTTTATAAATGCTGTGAAGTCATTTATTGGTTATATTTTTATTATAAACCCCTAGTATAACAATGTTTTCCTTAACGATGGTAATTAATTTTTACATTTACATTATTAATTTTTCATAAAAATTAGTCTACCCATTTCAGATATTATAAATTTTAATTATTACACATTCGGAAACTATTTTATCAAAATCATCTTGCTTAATTTTCAACATTTAATTTAAAACAAAAAAATAGATGCCAAGAAAAAGGGTTTTCAAGAAATGTATTTTTATGAAAATGATGTTTTTATATTAACTCTTTGGTAAATAATTAATGTTTTACGAAACTTAATTAATAATTATTTAAATATAACATATCAATTTATTTTTAAAAATATCATCATTAGTTGATATTTTAATTAATTTAAATAGATAATCTTTATGCATTGTTAATATGTCTATGAAAAATACCATTTTTACACCCAAAAAAAAAAATTATACTAAACACCAATGTAATGATGATTAAATATAAATTTGTGGATAAGATATATCAGAATAAAAAAATTCTATTATTGGGTATTATATTAATAAAATAATGGTACTTTTATGTAAACATTTTATTGAAAATAAATGACTTTTTTAATAAGAAATCGGTATTTTTAACAATTAATTAAAAAAGTA
The DNA here is from genome assembly GCA_963277665.1 of Viscum album. NCBI lineage: Eukaryota > Viridiplantae > Streptophyta > Magnoliopsida > Santalales > Viscaceae > Viscum > Viscum album. The sequence continues at coordinate 1,809,649,586 of OY728160.1, forward strand.
TTTTTTTAGAAAACTCCAAAACATTCACCCTAACTAAGTTTTGATATTATTATATAAAAAATTATTTTCATATTTTAAATTTATATTATTAAATTTTTAAATAAAACTTAAAAATAAAAACTTATATGAATAGAGTTCAGATAAATCTATTTCCTTTTTCATTTAAAATTTACTGATTATTTTAAGGTAAAAAATAGAAGTAATGTATTTTTCATTACTTGGGATTTCAAATTCATACACATGTTTAGATAATTAATTATCAAAATTTTATTCAATTGTTAAAATACCAAGGACACCATTCCCTCATAGTATTTTCATATTCCCCTATTGTCTATTCTACCATATGTTTTCCCATAAAACAATAACCTGGTAAATCATCGTATTCTGCAAAAAAATTTCTCTAGGGTAAATATTATTATCTTTTTCTCTTAAAAAGAATTAATTTATTCCAACTAAATTAATTCAGGGACGAAACATGAGTTGAGTACTATATATAATTTTATAATATTGAATTGTAATATATGTTGTGTACATAAGACAAACTCATAGGTATGTCCACTCATTAGGAAACTATTCCACCTTTCTATTGGATTTCGTACGATCCATTAAAAACAATATAATTTCTTATATTTTATGAAAATCTAATTATTGTTTTCTATGAAGATACTTTACTGAAGACATAACCACAAACATTGAAATAATGATATACCAAATAGTTCTCCACATAAATTTTCATCATACACTAGATCGTCCTTATATATTTCTTAATCAACTATCATTCTCAGCAATTTCCTCTACCAACAAGATTTACATCATCTTATTTTTTACTAAATCATAACAAAATCTATAATACACATTTTTCATCATATAATACCTCTACTGGTTCTATATTTAATGTGGAATGAAAACAATTGTTTTTCAAAAAACTCAACCAACGAAATATATTGATTGTAAATTACCAGGTAAGACATTGATCTAAAGAAAATCATATCCTCCATAGTTTTATATTATCTCACATAAGTTACATAATTTTTATAATGAAAATTTGGAATTAAATTCAATTAATTACCCAATAACTTATGAATTTTTTCCAAATTTAGACAAAAAATTGGGATCCCAATCTAATGTAATAGAAAGTGGGACTATATATAACCTAAATATCTTCTTTGTACATAAAAAATAAATCTGATCCAGTTAAATGATATCTCAAATGGGAAGGAAATGTCCCTAATTAGTTTTTCATTGAAAAATAACACATTTAAAATTGTTAAATTTATATTTCTTTGGCAATGCAATGAATAATTCCATTGATACAATTTCTAACTTCCAAAATGGAGCTGGGAAATGTTGAACCATTGTATCAATAAATTCATTCTTATTTATCCTACTAATATGAAAAATAATTCATTGTGTATTTGTAAATATCACTTTTCATTCAATCAACCCTATAATACACTCAACAACCTCTATAAATTTTAGTACTTCCCAGATAAGAATAAAATATATAAATATGAGATTTACTATACTACTATCTCTTAAAATGCGAATCACACTGTATGAATAATCATTTTCTAAATCATAAAATATAATATTAATACATATTTTAATCATGAAATATATCCTTATTAATAGATTCTACCTTTTATTACAATGAATGATCCCATTTTTTTGAATTTTTAATTCTTTTAAAAAATTCAACTCTAGTGAAATGAGAAACAATATAGAGGATGTACCTATATCCATAAATTTTGGGAAAAATAATCGTGTCATTAACCAAATATCCATGTCCCAAAAATACATGTTTAATGTTTCATTATTTCATCTACTGAAATTCTTATCCCTTTATTTGATTTTAATGGATTTTAATGAATATTGAAATCATATTCCTTGATTAGTTCCGATCAAATTCACTGTCTCATGTTTAAGACATTATGCATGAATGTATAATTTAAAATTTTTTGATCAATAATTATTTAAAACTTTAATCTTTGTAGGTATTCCTCCATATCTATAAAGAAGAAATAAATATGGCTAACTCTATATTAGGTTTATGGTAATTTAACTCATGAGGTTGCAAGTGATGTGAAGCATCAGAAATTATAGGATGATTATTAATTTAGATACAACCAAGTCATTTCAATGAATAATGATTATAGTTAAAAAATTATCCAATTTTTATTTTAGCTCTAAAACAAGATAATTAATCAATCTATTTTTTAATTCCTAAAAACAATCATTATAATTTTTTTATAGATTAATTTAACACGCTATTATGTTAACATAGTCAATGGGCTAGAAAACCATTAAGTTTTCTCAAGAAATCATAGGTAATAACCTACTAATCCTAGAAAACTAAAATAAATTATGATATTTTTGTCTCTTGGACACTAATTAATAATAATTTTTCAGTATTGTTAATGATTACGAATAATTTAGAAATAGTAATTCTAATGAATAATTTTTTTAACCAAAATTAACACATAATAGATTTTCCATTTTCATTAATTTATATTATAGTTTCCATGAAAATCCTTACATGTATTTTAGGATAATATTGAAATTAAAAATAAACCAAAATGGAATAAATAAACCGAAACACAAACATATATAAAAACACATGAATAACCTTATACATATTGTCCATAAATCCAAAAGGTGAAATATAAACCCCAAAAAGAATAACTACCAAATAATAGATACCATATATAGTCGAAAGTGAAGTATTAAAAATTTAATTATCATTTATCTTCATTAACTGTTAACCAGATCTATGTTCATCTATGAAAAAGTAAAATTATCCATAAAGATCATCAAACAAATCATCAATTTGAAAAAAATGATACATGTTCATAATAGTGACGTTATTCAGATAACTATAATCAATGTAACATATAATTGAACAATATTTTATTTTTACTAAAGAACTCATGATCACTCTGGGGTTATGTTCTAGATTTAATTAAAACATTATCTAAAAATTCATATATTATTTATTTCATTAATACTTCAACCTAGTTTTGTTAACAAAATATTTATCATACATTCATTAAGTAATTTAACCAATGGTCTTGAAAATTTTTATGAAATGAAATAATATGATGATCCAGAGTCAAACTTGTTATTGAAATAATTTTAATACATAGGTAGCATATTAGACAGAACATCATATGCAGGCCCAACATCGACCATAGTAGTAGAAAAACATTTTCCACACACTTTTTACTATTGTCTATATGATTACCATCTTGAGTCACTAGCTTAAATAACACTTCATCATAATTCCCCCACTCATTATGACTAAGAAAACATCATCTTGGAATGACTACTAGTCCATTGATTTTGTAAAAAAAAATTGTGAAATCATGGGCTATATGCCTAAAATTCTATATTTCTAACACATCCATGATTTCATATGACATTGTAAATGATTCATTTTTCAAAATTTACTACAATATGTGAATATCATCTTCTTACCTCTATATTTATTTTTTTAATGTTTCCAATCTTCATCTATCTTAATTGCTTCATACATTCATCATCACATAGAAAATAAACGAATGAAATATCCATCTCAACCTTTTCCCTGTAACTAAAATATCACTCAATGATATTAAAGTATCACAGGGATAAATATATTCATTAACATGGGCTTAAACTTGAGTATAATCAATTTATTTTACTATTAATTTCTCTAAATAAATAAGGTATGTACTTTGTTAGACAACTGAAATTTTCTTCATATGTGGCCACATAACAAACATCATTTGCACAAATTATAGTATTTTTTCCATATGTTGTCGAAAACCCAATGGGATATATTTTCCAAAGAAAATACACTTATGTGTTTCCAATTTCCTGAAATATAGATATTTATTTTCACATGTTTTCTTATCCAAATACCACCATCTATGGACTTTAAATTGATAACTAAATGGAGGACATAACATTGGATGTTTTAAATATATGTTGACTATAAATATAGTATTCAAAGAATTGATACGTTTATTATCCACATTTGGTTAAGATATCCACTACATCATGGGGGATGTTCCATCTTGAAATGATTCACAATAGAGATGTTACTTCATGGTGAATCATTCTCTTCTCTAAGATGGATTCTACCATCATTAATAGCTTATTCCAACTAATCCATCACTATAGAAAATTTTTCTATTCCAATTATAACCATCTCAGGATACTTATTTGAAAATATACTTTCCTATCAATACATTTTAACTACATATTTGATATATCCATTTCAGAAAAAAAAAATTATTGAGAAGGCATAATTTAGATGAATCAATAGGTAAATATATAAATTCTATATTATTTCAACTTAACAATGATGTAAAATCAATCAATGTAATTCTATTAAAATTATCCTAGAATTTAATATATATATATATATATAAAACTCCCATTGATACCAACTATAATGAGTCGACCTTAAATGATACATAATCTTGATTTTAAGGTCAATGAATAATTCTCATAAATTTGAGGATCCTTTTAGCTTTATATTTTTAGAGAATTATGTAATAATTCATACATAAATAACCATAAAAAACAATTTGGGAACCTATAATCAATATTCTTTTTTCATCCACAAAAAACTTTAAAAAATATGATTTCATTTAATGATTTTTTACGATGTCTACTTGATCTCTTCCATTCCCTTACACATATTTAAATACTTTTAAAAAACTTTTTAAACTACCCAAGATAATCACAAAAAGTTCAGTAAGGTATATAAAAATAAGAAAAAAATTAATCCGGTGAAAGACATAAAAATATATGAAAATATTTATCATAAAAACATTTCCTTTTATATAGAAAATAAATTATCATTACTTTACCATGAACATATATATTATATAAATAAAATATTTTAATGAAAAATATTTATGATTCATAGAAGATTAATGTAGTATCCTTGTGAGATATTATCAAAAAAACCCCTATTCTACTCTTACAAAACCCTCTAAAATTGGAATTACCATATGAACAACTTGCAATATAATTTTTTTTGTGAACAAAATAATTACCCAATTCAATGGAGTACTGTATGGATGAAATAATTATTGGAGCTATAATGGGCTCAAATTATTTTATATTGGGTCACCCATCATAATTAATACCCATGTACAATAATATGAATAATATTTTTTTTTCATTCACTTTTTCATCATAAAACATAGGGAAACTATTTTAAACTCATATGTAAATGAATTTTGGAAATAAAAATACCATTTTAATTTAAACACAAATTTGAAACACCATAATAACCTAAAAAACTATAAATTGGGTTTCTCATTAAAAAAACATGTAATATTTCAAAGGAATCTAGTGATAAAATAATGGTCACAGTTGTAGAAAGTCATTTTCGGGTACATTGAAAATAGTATATTCCTTTTCTCATTAGATAAATTAATCGTTGTAAAATCCGTAAAATGATTCGTTTAGTAAACCATCAAAATAAAGGGTAAAATGGATATAAAATTTAAATTAATTTTTTTAGGTGTAAACGAAAAAATTCATAAAATCTTTTGGAAACATTGAAATGGAAAAGGAAGAGTTTTAATGAAAACCTAAAGGAATATTTTTTTGAATAATATTATCCTGTCAATGTTGAAATATTTGGATAATTATACCAAAGAATGAATATGAAAAAAAATAATATATTATAGGAATATGTAAATTAGTTATATAACTTTTCAAATGGGTTGTATATACATGTTTTAAAATAAAAATTGTATATATCATCAAAGTTTTCATCACTAAATTGAAAATGAGATGAAGTCCCCTACATCATGCTCAATTAATCAAACTCTTTTTTTATTCATTAAAAATAAACTTATGATAATTATTTAATTTTTTAATAATAATTTTAATTTTTATTATTCCATTTATATAACTTATTTCGTTATTAAATAAGATAACTTAATCTATTAATCGTATGTCAGATACAATGATGATATTTGGATTATTAGTTCAAAAATTACATTGGTTGGTTGTCTATGGTCAATGAGGTAATTGTATAAAAATATCAAGAATAATAATCAAAAAATATTTAGCATATTTATAAATAAATTATACATTTAATACAACCATGAATGATGGTTTTTACAAATTAAGTACACGGTAATCATGGATATGCAATGTTGTATGTACACATGAGTGACACATCCATTTTTCAATGTTTATTATTGAAATAAGGTAATTAATATTTATAATCTATATAATTATAATAATCTCATAGATTGAATGGAATTTATTTAAATATACATTATATATCATCCATGTGGTGTGGTGATGAAAATTGAGTGACATCGCTTTATAAGGATTGTAGTCCACACGTTCATGAATGGTGTTACTAATTTTTAGTGAGTTAAATGTTAAGAATATAAATGATAAATTTTATATTTATAGAGATAATCGTGTAATTAATACCATAATTACTTCATTAATATCACATATATTCATTTTATTTACCCTTATTAACTTCCATGTAAAGAGCTTGACAAAAACGAAATATATCGCTTCGTGAGGTGGATGTCCTCCATACACATGTGAGATATTATAATATCCTCTTAGGAAAGAAAACTACAAAATTTATATATGATATAATGGAAAAATATTTTTAACTATGTTATTAAAATTATATATATACTTCATTACCATCATAATAACCAATTGTGAGTGGTGGTAATATAAACACCAATGACATTGGTTCACAAGGCATTAGTTCACTATACACATGAATGGTAATTTTTAACCCATTTGTTTTAAGAGGAGAAGTATTTTGGTTATTTAAATAATATAATAACATCTCATTAAATTTAATATATGGATGTTATTATATAAACACATTTTAGGAATAATTAAAGGGATTAGTTGAAGAAATAAAAAAAACACTCGTTGAAGAACGTCACATCTTCGTTAGGTAACTCCTTTTTTATTCCACAAAAACGATTCTCAGGAAGGGATTATGACCAAAATAAGTCTTATAGGATGAAATTATGGAAGTAGGTAAGTTATCAGGGTAGTTATTGTCCTATAAAAATGGATTTTATGGTGTTTATATGAGATAATAGTTGTTTCCTTTTATAAGTGATGTTTGTGACACACTTTTAATTTTTGTAAAAATGGTTTAATCAAGTGTTTTAAAAGACACAAGGGACTCTAATATCAGTACATAGACATGATAAGGTCAATAGTTTACCAAATATAAATTATACAATTTTTTTGTAATTTTAAGCCTTATCTTCCTTTTTTAACACTTAGTAATCCAATTTTTACCTAAAATGTGGTAATTAATTTTTACTATTTCACTATTTATTTTGGTCAATCATTAACATGATTTTATAAGATAATATAAATAATTTATAATAAAATTATTTATTCTATGTTACAAAATTAAATTTGTAGATATAAAAAACAAAAATTTAACACAAAACCAACAAACGCGATGAAAAAGTGGGTTTTAAAGAAGTGTATTTTGAAGAATAAATTGATTTTATTTTAACTATTTTAATAATAAAATAATTATATAAATATATATAATATTAAAATTTAATTTGTAACATTCCCCAATAAGCAGTATTCAAAATAATTTAAATGGAGATACATAATAAATAATGAAATATTTTTTACAGAAATAATGTTTCTAGAACCAAAACTAATATTTTACTAAAAAAATATAATGTTGACTAAAAAGTTATTATGTGGATTAAATTATTTAAATTAATTATTATGTTATATTAAATTATATAAAATATATTATATTATAATAGAACATATTTTATTGAAAATAAATGAGTTTTTTACAAAAATCGGTGTTCTTCACTATTCCCTGAAAAATTATTATATTCCAAAAAATCCAAAAATATAACCCACTATATATTTTGAAATTATGATTTCAAAAAACATATTACTATTTTAACATTAAAATTATAATATTTATATTTTCTAAAAAATAATTCCATATAATAAAATATTTTAGTTGAAACTATTTCCCATTTTATTTAAAATATTTAAAATATTTTTATGATGAATAAAAACATTAAAGTTATTTTTTTAAATAATTAAAAATGTTTTTACATTAAGGAACTACATGACAATGTCAAAACAAGTAATGGACTATATTACTGAGTATCACAGTAATTAAGGGACTCCATGCCCGAATATCACAATTTCTAAGGGACCCTTTATTGAAGGATTGTAATTATTATCATAACTAGAAATTTTCCATTTAATATAAATTATTTGGAAATGAGACATAAATATACCAAACATTATATATCCATTCCATGTTATTAATCATCAGGATCAATCAATTTGACTTTATGTATAAGTATACTAATAAGTACATGTTCATAATCATGTCATATCAAAATTCAGTTATATTAACTAGAAAATTTATATTATAATAATTTAATAAGGCCATGGCAGGGTCATTAACATTCATCATTTCAAAAAATCCATTTTACATCCCATTTCTTATTATGTATGATAATTAACATGATATGTTTTATTATTATAAAATAAAGTTATGTTTTAATAACAAATTAATTTACATCCAATTAATAATCCCTTTATCAGATATATAACTCAACACATATCAAGGGGATATTAAAGAGGATGCGGTAGAATTTAATCATAAGTATTTCAAACAACACACCAATATTGTGTCTTAGTTTAATATAAAAAGAATATATGTCATGTGGAAGATAGGCACACAGTTTATCTTAAATTTCATAAACCATGTGGTTTAGCTCAAAAATTACAGATAAATTTTCCTCACCACTATGAAGAATTTTATGCATTGTTTAAAAAACCACTTGACACTGTCCCTACTCTGAATGGATAAGTGGAGTAGTTATCACTAACTATGCTCCTCCTTGTGGCTCTTTAAAGCTTGGATTTCGAAACCTGACACTTCTGAAACTCAACAAAACATTGAGTCACCTATCACACCTGAAACCCAATCTAAAAAATACTTTTTAATATTTATAGTGAACATTTATACATGGATAATGTTTGTTTAGATATAATCCTCTCCATTATATGTGAAAATTAATATTCATATTGAAATTCCATCATTTTAAAAAGTGTGATTATAAAATTCATTTTCAAAAATATTATTTGTCTCATTACCTTAGGATATAATGATATATCATCTAAAAATACATATGTATTGGATATATTTCAATATTAATCATGGAAATAATATTAATTTTACTTTTATCTCAAATCATTAGAAAACGTATTTTCCTTCTTGGGGTGGTAATGACTTGAGAATTCATAATCATTAATGAACTCCTACTATATTCATTAGATCATATAAAACTATCTATGTGGGAATATATAATTAAATGTTTGATAATAATTAAACATATCACATCCTTCACCATGATGAAAATTACACTATATTTTACAAGGAAAAATTATTTGTTCCAACTCAAAAATAACGAGTTGGATATTTTTTATAATAAATATTCTATTTTAGTGGTGTATAATATATCATGATATCAATCAACAAGTGGAAGAATCACATTCTACTATTTGATATTATTTCTAATGAAAAGGGGTGGAGGGATTGTTTGGTAATTTATGATTTATTTTTGGGGTTTGAATATTATACAATCATTTATATCTGGTTTACCATTCCATTTGTCATCTGCTTGTGATGGATTGATTTCCAATGGTGTTTATATTTGAAACTATAAATACCCAAAAAATAAACTAATTGTGATGACTCATGGACAAACATTCGAAATGTAGGTGTTCAATGGGGATTATGGCCGATGAGACTTAAGAACTCACATAGGTTGAGGGGAAGGGAGTTCAGGTTCATCACACCATTTTGGGTTGAATTACTACATATTTTAGGACACTCTCATAGATTTATAATATGTCCATGAATCCTTTCATCAATACCTAGTATATCATTGGTCATCCTAGGGTGAAAAATAAATTATTTTCATTCCTGGAAATTAGAATAATCTATACGTATCCATGGTTCCTCATCAATGGTATCCTTTTAAGGATAGATTAGAAATTCTTTTGCTTCCTATGTTTATGATGCTGTTTTTAACCCATGCTGTAAGGAACTCAGAAACATATCATTATCTAGTGATATTTATGTTTTTTATGTTCTTATTGAACACATAATATGGGATTCGTACATATCTTTATGAAAGGGATCATAACCCAAGTAGGTTGTTGTCACTAAATGAGAAACCTAATTCCATTTATGGTTATGTGATAAAAACCAAACTTTTCAGTTTAATTTTATATAGATAGGATGCACAGGTGAAATGTTCCTTGTCCAATATTGATGTGTTACTTACCCCAAAGGGACCTAAATCACCCAGAAGATGTGTGCTCAGCTATGTGGGGATATATTCTCATAAATTATATGGACCAATAAATATGTTGATTAAAGGTGATCATAACGAATATGTCCCTATATAATAGATGTGATCATACATTGTATATGGCCTAGTGATAAACAGGTTGGGTTTTTTGTGCTTGTTTTTTGCCATAAATAAGATTCCTACATAATCAATATGATCTAGAATCAAATCCCATGTAGTTTTTAGTTGTAGGAATTACATATCAGAGGATTCCTAGGAAGTTAATTTTGTTTGGGGCATATAATTTAAGAAATTCCTATGGAATATGATTCATTGGGGATATAGACCATTAAAGATTGTATAGTTGCATAGGTGGGGCTTGTACCAAGTATGTGGCATGTGTTTATATGGGTCTTACACCAATAGTGATTCCCATTTTCTTGGATATTGTTGGGGATTACACAATATAGGTGGCCCATTGTTTTAGTTTTGTTAGGGATTGCACCATATTAGAGGCATATGGTTTTTGATATTGTGTGTATGGAATGATCTGCACTCACCTATAAGACCATTTGAGTCATGTTTAGTTTTGGGAAAAGGAGTAAGTAGTTGATATTGAAAACACATAACCTCACTCATCTGCTGGCCTAATCACAAATAATAATAGAATGAAAATGGTATCTAATACCGATATTATCCCAACATTGTACACTGGGCTGGTGAAGAGGGGAAATACTTCCACCTCCCATAAAAATGAACAGGGTATTACATTATGATGGATTTACATTAGTGGATTTCTTGTGGTTATTTCATAAATCTTACATGTGGAATCATACATTTGATATATGGGGAGTCACATGCTTTTCACAAGAAGAATACTATACTTTATATATGAGATATACTATTGTCTAATATCATTTAGAATGTATAAAAAAGATTAGTTTCACTTCATGTTATAGGGAAGACATAGAAGAATATCACAATATATTTCATGTGTGGGACATTGGCAAGAGAGGCCATTTCAGGGTCAACCATGCATAGTATTCTACTGAAGGAGTTCTAGGATTTTCTTGAGGAATTTTTAACACAATGATCCCACGGAATCCATGAGAACAATTTCAACTCAAAGTACAATAAAGCAAACAAGAGGATCATGATGACATAATAAATTTTAGTTATTGTGTAGGATTATGTTGACTTTCATGTATATGGTGTAGAAATTTGTGCTTTGTAAGGTAGAATATGAAATTTCTTCGACCCAAACCAAAATTATTACAGTTTTTCCCTTTGTTTTTCGTGTGGTTTAGTGGAGGAAAATATTAAACATTACTAGAGGGAGAAAAAACACCCTAAAAATAATCTTGAATGGGGGATGTGAGGGGTAAAAATACTATGGTTTGGAGTAGAGGGTGAGATAACTTCTTATAATTGGTTCACTGGGATAGCCATAGTGTTTTCTATTAAGGGGGCCATAAATGATCATCTATACAGGGGGACACAAAGGATCATCCATGAAGTGTCTCCTCTAGGGGTATTCCATGATGGGGGTCCACTAGTGTTCATCCACTAATGGTGTCCAACAGTGCCCATCTACAAATAAATTTCAAAAAGGGTCATCTTTGAAGGGGGTATAAAAAGGGATATCTGTGAAGTAGCCTTACAAGGGAGATCAATAATTTGTTATTTTGAGATATAATTTTTTTCCTCATACTGGGGTTTTGAAAATAAAACCTCTTAATGAAAACAACACTTCCTCTACATTAATTATTCTATGGAGGGCCCTCCACATAGCGACATCAGGAAGGACAATCTATGTAGTAACTTCATGAATGGATTTCCTCTATATATATTTTCTGCTATGAAGGATACCTTTCCACCACCTATTAAAATTTTATCCTCACCCTCCATATATATATATATATATATATATATATATCATTTCATGGATCCCCTAATGGGGATTTTATAGTGTATTTTCATAACCAACTACTGGGATGGACGATCATCCATTGTGGAACGTGTTGTTTTCATTTGATGGATCCATGGAAGGACGGACATTCCTATCAATGATTTCAATTATAGGAGACAAAAAACACCATCATTACACCCAAAATAATTATATTTTGTGTGGGAGGGATATATTCTGGGTAAAAATATATATCTGACCCTGCAAATGAATTTATTTCATTCATGGGCCCTAATGGTACCATTTCATCCCAAAACTTATTCTTGTCTAGGGATACCACACTGAGCAGTCAAACACCACGTGGAGGGGAAGAACTAAATGAGGAGTAGGAGAATGGGTTGTGTATTTTTTTATTTGGAACATCAACCTACTTTAAGGAATAAAATTTTATTGAACATGTTTTCAAAACTCATCAATGAGTTTATTAATTTATGCATAAAAATTTGGTGCTTGTATGATTATCTTTCATGCTGTATTTTTAGGACCCAAAAAATTGCCAAATCGGAAAGGGATATATTTAAGATAAAGATGCTTTCATTATGATAAAGACAATACTCATGTTTGAACCGAATAGAAGACCATTTAATGCTCTGATTTGTTCCAGAGAAAACGAGACCAGTGACCATAATATGACTATTTCTAAGGATATATAGAAACCCTTATAATTTTTTTCGTCTCTTATATAATTACCCATTTTTTTCTATTTTTCCAATGTGGGGGGGGGGGGGATTAGTACATGATATTTGAGTTTTCCTTATCCCTCTATTTTTTGGGTTTGTACCTAACATGTTTTTTTACTTTTATAATTATTGATCAATTAATATTAAAATTGTGCAATTTGAACATTTAGTGATTTGTGAGTCGACTTTTCCCTAGGGATCCCTTTATATGTTCTCAGCCTAGCAAACACTATGTCTTTTTTTGTGTGTAGTAAATTTAGTGTCTTGTAGGAAAAACAGATGTAACATATATTTATCTAATATTCCATTGACCATGAAATATGGAGATGCAACCCCAATAGGGATTATTGTGTTAGAATGATCCAATACTTTTAAGTCATATAAAGGGGATTATGAGTCATGATTTTGTTATTTATAGATATAAATAATGTTGTGGGGAATGTACAAGAGTATTATCCATAGAAGATGTCTGAATGGTGGTTTCACGTATGATGTTTTTTGGTCTTAGGAAGATATAATAGGTCTCTCATAATGAAGAATTTTTCTTTAGTAGATGTAAGATTTCTGTTGGTGAATGAAACACATCCAACTGGTTGTATTATGCATGGTATAATAATTGTGTCCTCTAGACACTGGAAATCAATTTCTAGATGGATGAGTAATTTTTTAATATCCATACATCCATTGAAAAAAATGTTGTCTTATCAGTGATATATTTTTGACAATGATAATGAAAATGTTATTGTCACATTCAATGAAAGAAGAAACCATGCCTGCATGGAATTTTTATATATATAGAAGGGTTGAAACTTAGTGTAGTATAATTTCATGTGACTGGAACCTAGTATACATAATTTAACATCTTATCGTAATGAAATTAGAGGGATATAATTTTAAGGCCATTTATCCTTGATCGACTGGCTAGTATATAACCATTTCATGGTGATTTTACTGAGTATTCCTAGCTATATTCAAGCACAAAGGGGGATAATTGTATGATCAAACCTATGGGAATCTGAATCGAAGTAATGAAATTAGAAAAAAAAACATAATTGGGGATTATTGCGATAGAAAAGGTCTCTCCTAATAAAACATTTCCACTGGATTAAAATCTCTATTTACAAATGATTTATGAAAATCCAACTATGGAATATCATTTATAATCAAATAATGGTTTTATCAATACATCATCCATCATTATTTCTAGAGGAAAACGAATGATAATCGAGATTGAATCTTCCCCTGAAACATAGTATGATTTCTGTATGGAATGTTTCAAAATATGGTTGGATTGTATTGTATAAACATTACTAGAGAGTAGGTCTAAATATTTCTATTATGAATGTCTAGCCCATATGATTCAGAGAAGAATTTTATTCTTCTTTTTATAGTTGGACCCAATAATTATTGTCTATGAATCACTATGTATCTAATAAATTAATGAATTAATGTATGCTTAGTTCTAGTATATTCCATAAACTAATATAGCTGTTGAGTATAGAGTGAGAAATTATTTAATATATGATCACAGAAAGGGGAGAATATGTATTTGACCCACATTATGTGAATATGCCTCATACATATTATGGTGGTGTATTTTTTATCTTTTGGTTATAAAGGATGGGCTGAGATGCAGGATTTTGGAATCAATATGTATCTCATAGAATCAACAATCAATTCCTACAATGTTATGGGAAAGGCTCCATGTGCAGGCCTGACACATACTAATGGATGTTGGGAGTTTTTTTACCATGTATGGACACATAATTGGAGGTTTGGGTGTCACTATATATCCTATGATAATTGGATTCATCCCAATGTAGTTCTTGTAATAAAATACTGAGTGTAATGGGTTGTTAACCATGTAGTTTCACATAATGTGGTAATGATAGTGGTTTCCTAATGTGAATGTAAATACATGAAGAAACATAAATTCTATTTTTTTCATTCATGTAACCACCATAAAAGATGAATCGTTCATTTTTAATGTGAGGAGCCCTGAGTTGGCTACTTAGGACATGCTATTCTTGACGAATTGGGTGCTTTTACATTTAAACATATTTTTGTTAATATGGTTTCATAATGTTCACCATTTTGTTACTAGGATGATATGATGTCCTTTAGATTCAATCATATGAATGGGACCCAATGTTAAGGAAACCATGAGTATGTGAAATAAGGCTAATTGGGACATGATGTTTTGATTTGGCTCAGGCGTGATGAAGGAAAACATAAAACATTATTTTTTGTGTTATCATATCAAGAAAAATTATATGGTAGAAAAAAAGATCAATTTGGATTTCGGAGATACAAGAGGCCCCTATTTTTGATGGATTTTCCTCTAGTTAATAGGACCTTTCTGTTTGTTATTTTTAAAAATCAAACTGGGGGTATCATGCATATTAAAAAAATGTGTCCCTTGTACACTAAACATCCCTATTTTTGATGGGCAGAGAAAGACTATGGAGATCTGAAATTACCCATCTTATAGAGTATCATAACTGGAAGGACTATGCATGATTACCTAGGAAGAATTAAAATCTCCGTTTTCTATAAAGTGTAACGTTCCCTGAATTGATCTAAATTTCATGTAGTTGGGGACTTTTTTTGTTTCCTTGATCGATTTAGGAATCATGGAACCAAAATTAAGACTTCTCAGATATATATTTTTCAGTTTTTTGGAAGGGGAAATTTTTTCTTTTCCCTATGGATGAATCTTTTACATGAGGCCTAGGAATCACTATGTATCTATAGAAAGTGAAAATAAAGATAAAGGTAGATCTTTGAGGAAATTTTGTTGTTTTATGTCTTGCTTCGAGGTCATCATTGACAGATTTAACATCTTGCAGTAATGGAAATAGTTCTGTACCATTAAAAGAAATAAGTATTTCTAGAACCAGGATTAAAAGACTCATTTTCACTACGTATCCAAAAATAGATGTAATCAAGCCATAAGTTGTTCATGAACTACTGTTAACAATTTTGTTTAACATCATGTGTTGAGGAAATCTGGTGTACCTTAGAAGTTCATTCTACTAGGACCATAGTAACCTAGATGTGCTTATTGTTCCTTGATCTTGAGGTGAATCCTTTACCAACACTTCTAAGTCCACATCAGTTATGATCGATGTGAAAAAGGGGTGGAAAAGTAATATTACACCACATATTAGAAATAGAAAATTAGGATAGGGAAATTTGGATTTCATGTTAGCTAGACGTGGATTGTCATATCCAAGTGTCCATATGTATCACATTAGAATGAGACAGAAGTCGTATGTATTTCTGAAAAAGGCTCCCTATGTATGTATAACACATACATATAGAGGGATAATTTTTAATTATGTGGATAAACACAAATTCGGAGATTCGAGCATCACTATATATCCAATGATAACACAACACAAGAAACATATAGTACTTGAATGGGAAGATATCTACACAAAACTAACCCATAAATAGTGGGTGGAATTGTTCACAATACTTTTTATATATGGGCCCAGGATGGAGATCCATACATCACTACATATCCTGTGATACTATGAACTAATCCACATATAGTTCATTAAAAGGTGTCACAATGGTACAACAACTCCCAAGGTTGTTATCAAATCATTTATGGATTGTTATAGATTTAAATCATGTGACAAGGATGTGTAACTAGTAGTCAAACATATCACATCATGGAAATTTTTATCATATAGTTTTAGGTCGCATAAATAGGACTAATAGTATTTGGAGATAATTTTTGGGTATCTCTATGAAGTAACATCCAACATTAAGAGAGGCCTAAATCCGAATAGGGTAGTTATAACCATCTCATGAATGGGGGATTTTTATGGCTGGGCCTAATGTAGGAGACCTATGAGTCACTACATATCATATTATTATTGTAAACTTTCCAAAAAATGTTTTTGATGAATTCTTACTATGCTATTTTGGCCCATACACAATGAGGGGGAATTTTAATTTTTTTTTGTGGCTGGACCCGAAATTGGGGATCTAGGCGTCACTATGTATTTCATCGGTGTGAGAAACATGGCACATGTTTTTCATGAATTGAGAAGTGGTGGGAGACCAACATCAAGGATAGTGGTACCCTCAAGAAGGTTACAAATTAATTTGTAATTTTATTTCATGGAATGGTTATCAATCTTATAGTTTAACATCATGTGGTGATGAAAATAGTGCTATATAGTTTAACATCCCATGACTAGGACAATATAGTGTACCTTTAATAGTATTCCATCATGGATCATGATGCTATATAGATTTATATCATTCCTCTTAGACTACAAATATTATTTTAAGAAGTTATTCTCAAGAAATATAACATTAGTGGGAGTTTTAGTAAGCTCCACATCCATTTTGATTATAGAATAAGATCTATTGGAGCAGACATTGTGTACGGAATAAGGACCCTACCAATTTTCTTCCATTATTGGATGAATATTCCTAGGTATCATTGAGGTGATTATGACCATAACCATATCTCCAGAAATGAAATATTGGAGGATAAATTCTTTATTAAAGGCTCACAGAATCTGAGTTGCGTAGACATCCAAATGATGCAATAAATGAAATCTCTTCTCATTTAATCACTTCAATCTATCCATTTACTTAAAGGATTTATCATCTATTAAAAAATTGCCATATATTAGAATTAGGGAGAGTAAAATTTATCTTTTATGGGGATGAACACCTTTATCCTGTATACTAATGAGTATGGGGATGCCTGTGTGACATTGTAGGTCATAGTACGGTAAACCCAAAATGTTCGAAAAAAATTATTTGGATAAGAATTATTATACTTGTCTACCATATTTTGGATTATCATTGATATTTTCCTATAGAATATCTCTACCTATCAATTAGTTGTACCATGATCACTTGAAGAGTGGTTGTACTTGATATTATACTCATGATAGAGATCTACCAACACATCAATATAGAAACTAGTTAAATTGTCCAATATTAATGTATATGGGACACCAAATATGGTAATGATTACCTATTTTAGTAATATTACAATATTTAATTCCATGGATTCATTGTGTGTAATAACTTTATCCCACCTGGAGAATACATCAGCCATTGTGAGAATGTACCTGAAAAGCTTGGATAAGGTGAGAGGATATATTCCAATAATGAAAATTCTCCACATAGAAAATTGGAATGAATATTTGGATGTTTCAAACAACTCTAGGGGTTTTTGGAATATGTTGGAATGTTCATTTCATGAAATTCACTTTTTTATAATTTTGTATAATCATGTGTTATAGTAGGCCAATTGTACCCCATCCACGAGTTTTGATAAGAAATATTGAAAAGGGATTAGTGGGAACCACATTCTATAGTATTCACTTTATTCATTATAGTATCACTATCTTCTCCCTCAATAAAATTAAGAATAAACACATCAAGGCTGCTATTATGGGGCCCTTTTAATGATTTGTTACATCATATAGTACAATGTTAAATGATCATCTTCAAATATTATCTTTCCATGTATGGTTTTATTGGATGATTGCATTTTAAAGTTATTCTATAATGGGTAACATCCTACCAGTGGTTGGAAATTATGGTTCTATGAATGGAATAACATCAGTGATCACTTTTTTTATGTCCTGAAGAAAATGTGATACAATATAAAAATGAACAATGATGACAATCATTTCATCATGATTTTGAGATACTAGAGTCATGTTTGGATTTTCTAGGGCATTAGACTTTGAATTTTTCCAATGTGAAGCATTATTGTATGTCATCTCTGAAGGGAATTTCACCATTAGTCCCCAGATACAGTCTAGAATCGAGATTAACTCTTTCTATTTGATGGAATAATCACCAATGACCTAATCAATGACTTGTTATTAATCACATTTTATATTCAAGGGATTTACATGGTACTAAATTTCATACTGTAGCCCTATAACGAGGGGATGATGTTCTACTTCATTTTTTGGGAACCCATCTGACTATAGGATGTAGTATGGTAGGAGTAACTTTGGTGAGGAAATGAGCACAACTCCAAACCAAACATCATTGATCCTAGGGTCTTATATAATCCTCCCCATTGAGAATCTAGATGAATAATAAAAACACCTCTCCCATGTATGAGATCACTATTGAATCAGGAATATCACTCTATCATGATATTTTGTGTACAGTGAAATCATTTATTTTGATGGGTGTTATTCAATAAAATACACAATTACCTGGAATTTTACAGATTTCTAAGGCCTGAGCTGAATACCAAACTATTGAATGATTAAATCCCACTGAGATAAAATTCATTCCATAATTAGATGGATAGGAATGTACTTGAATGTTTCAATAAGATAGACTAAATAGACCTCATGATGCTTTAGGTAATGCCTCAGTTTCACGGACTGTATAGATCAGTTCCATAATGATTTTCCTACTATCTAAATAAGGATTCTGATTAGTGATAATCATCTTGTTGAGATAATAAAAACATTTTTTGTTCGTAAAGTAATTTATTTGGGAGACAAAGGCACTTAGTGACCATTCCTAGTATATGAAATAATAAATAAGCTATTTTCCTTCAACAAGAGTAAATCAATATATGTGGAATCAATAGATATATTGATATCGTGAAATAATTCCTATAAATCAAAATTCCACTAATATATTTCCCCTATTTTCATCAACCCGGGGAAGGGATAACATTTTCCTACAAGGATGTAATAGTGCACCAAATACATGCTAAGAGTCACTAATGTCATATCAGATGGTAAATAATATGAGGAGTTGAAAATCCATGTACAAATATTTTCTTATCAGGGTCGAATTTGTAGACATGATGGGATAGGACAAAGATAAGAAATTTCTAGGAGGTAATACTAAATACACATTTCATGTGGAAAATTTTTATCTTATACTATTGTTGTTTGTTGAAGTCAATTTTATGATTATATAGTTGGTCAGAGAACATTTGATATTTATCTAATAGATCATCAACATAAAATTTTACAAATATCTCCAAATAGGTTTTAAAGATGAGTTCCATAATGTGTTGATATTTAGTGCCATCATTCTTCAGGACAATGAGAATTACCAAAAAGAAAAATACACCATGTAGGGACCTAAAGTTTGTGGATTTGCTATATAATTAGACCATTCAAACTTTAGTAAATCCTGAATTGACATTCATGAAGAATACGATTGATATATGGTTGTTTCATTGGTCAATATCTCTATAATTAGGACTGTGAAATCATAATTTTGACTGTACCAAATGATATCTCTCAAATCTATACAGAACCTTATTTTCCTACATTTTTCTTCATGGTGAAAATAATGGCTGACTAGTTTTGATATTGGACATCCTGAATGAATTTTTACTTAATGATCTTGTCTAATTTATGTTTAAAATTGATCTGTGAGATAGATGGTTCCTTCTAGATTCTTGTATATAGCCTTGATGATCCGTTGGCAATCTTAGATGATGAATGACCACCTCATGATTGACGTCTAGAATTTCTAAGTAGTTGAAGGATAACCCATCCTAATGTTTCTTCATAAAAGAGGTATGTGGCGTTTTCATTCATATGAAATAGATACACTGATCATAGTGGTTCAGGGTTATTCTTTTTTATCCCAATTTTTTTCTTTTTGTTCATAAATGGTGGGAGAGGAACCTTCCTCAAATGACGGAGGGGAATCCCCAAGGACATTCTCCCTTCCTCTTCACCCTATTCTCATCCCTTGGGTGATGTGGGGTCTCAGTGAAGTTATAGAGGAAATACGAGGTGAAGGGAATGAGTATATTCATTTTCCCTTAGTGATATTATGACTTCTTATGAATTAGCTGATTAAGAATTTATTTGTATATGCTTTGGTAAATAAATGAGGGAACTTTCGCCAGATATTTTTATCATTTTCTAAAAATTCAATGGCCTTTTCATTACTACTAGTCTTAGCTTTAAGGAATGATATCAGGATTTTTTAAATTCACATCCAAATATAGAATCATATGTTAGATTTGGTTGATGGGATACATGTATTCATTTATAATATTTGTAAGGGGTTGTCCATGGTCATTTATTAACCATTTTGTGATATATGCCAAGAAACACTATTAATCATGGGATTGTTTTCCCACCATCTAATAGAATATTGGATCAATATAATGCCAGTAATAAGATTCAAATGGGGCATCATCAGCACCCAACATCCTGGATAGTCTAATAATGCATTTCTTTATGCATTGATGCTATGATGAGTGGATTTCTACATGCCAATCAAACTATTGTCTTCTAACCAAAGAATTTTTTCTTCTCCTGTATGATAATAAATAATTCAAATTTGAATTTATGGATTCCAAACTGAGCCCTGAGTATAATCTGACCCAATATTTTTTTCTTGTTTTTGACAAACCCTTATATTGTTAAGAAAAAAGGGGATAGATTATCCTTATTGTATCCACGCCAGTGAAAGGGTCCACACTAAAATTATATTACCACGATAAAACATTTCAATATAAAATGGTATGATATCAACACAATTTATACTTCCACACATGTAAAAGTGTCTGATGTTCCCTATATAACAACATCACTATCTTAACGTGTAAAGGAGAAAACCAGTGTGACATTCTATTGAATTAGTATCTATTTGATAGACCTTAGTAGTTTTGACTTCAGCTTAAAGATATTAGGTCCTTATCAAATCCCCTATGAGTGCTTCCCTGATTTCTTTTGAAAAAATAATGGTATGCATGATTGAAAACACGTTTGAAACTATTTCAAATTACATCCTAATGTTATATTTTAGGCCTAATGGTTATATTTTCTCAGAGGGATTATAATTTGCATCTAATTTAGGGACTATAGTACTTGTCCTTGATGGAAAATCCATCAAAATAGGATTTAAGGTTCTCCCATTCATGGGATATTGGGGAAAACTACCATGGATACCATTCAATGGTGATTAGACACATATTCCTGTATTGATTGATATTCCAAAATGATAGTCTTAGGGAAGATATTTTATATTTTAGGGGATTTCCTTATTCTTATTGGAATCACTGAAGTTGTCTTCTATGAGTTTACATAATTTTGAGGGTTTGAGTAGGGGTAAATATAGAATTATGGCTTCTTCAATGATTATGTATTCCCTTATACCTTCAGTTCCTACAAACTCTTCCTCTAGTTTCCCAATCAAATGTAGGAAACTCTTGTTCACTATGAATTTTTCAATCAAATTTGGGTTCCATTACATGTATGACATTAATGGAAACAAAAATTAATTCTTCATTTGATGTTGATTTATTAAGATAACTATTTATAGTTGTACAATTTGGATGTGTGGTTCTCTATATTTCATACACGAAGGAATAATGTATGTGAGAGTCACTGAAAATTTTAAAATTGTAACATGGTCATCTTTTAGAATTCCATCATCACCCTTCTGTAAGTGTGGTTTCTTGAAGGACTGACTTTGGGATGATTGTGGTGTCAATGGGGATTCCTTTTTTATAATAGAAGATGTAAAAAGGCTTAAATTGGTTTTCAACTATGCTAAGTGGATTATATGGGTTTGGATTACTTTCATTCATGTCAAACAATCGCTAAATTTTGAGCACCTTTTTTAATGATTTTTTTCCATGCGGCTCCTTCTTTAGGAAGATTGGTGGAAATAATTGATACTTGTTCTGGAATTTTCCCCAACATTACATTTCTAGGGTCCACTATTTTTTCCCATGTGCCTTCAAAGCTGGATCATTTATGAATTTTGTTATTTATTATCTACTGAAAGGTGAAAAAATCTAGAGATTACTTGAGACCCACCTATCCAGGCATCATTGGATCTTCTAGGCAGATCATGTCTATAAAACCCTGAGATCTTATGAGAAATATTTTGTTTTTATGTATTATGAATCTTTCACTACAAAAAACACTGTCTTGGCTTGCATTAGACGCAAGAGAAACCTTCCTCGATAGCTTGCGTTCTACGCAATACCAAGTTTCACTAAACAATGATATATTATTAAAATATTATATAAACTAGCCGTTATGAATAGTAATACCAAATATTTGAAATTTTATAAATATTATCATTCAAATTGAACTTCATTTATGGATTCAGAATATCGAAATTAGCTTAGGGTGAATTTTTGTTATTTTTCTGAAAACTTTCAAATTTTGATGAATAGTGAAAAACACTGAGTTATAGTTTAAAAACAAATTTTTTATTTAAATAATTAATTTTTTTATTTAAATTTATTTTAGTTAAAAATAGATATATAATACCTATATAATTTCAATGTAATTAATTGGAGTCATTTTAAAATAATATTTTATATATAAAAATTTTATTGAACTTTTTACCGTCTTTTACCCACCTCCAAGGAAAATTTGCAAATTTACATAAAACATAATTTTACTGCTTATGAGAGTTGAATTTCAAAATTCAAAGAGACATAGTTAATATCAAGGAATAAAATTTGGTTCAATAAAATAAAAATAATTTTTTGTGAATAGTAACTTTTTACTTTTATTTACCATAGTTAAAAGTAAATAGGGTAATTAAGGGTAAAAATGAAATTACTATTACCCAAAAACATGTCCTAATTCTATTGAAAATGTTTAATTAGACCAAAAACAAACTCAGGAATAAAATAAGACCATTTAGGTCCACTTGGATTAGATTAGGACATTTATTATTATTTAATTAAACGAAGAGTTAAAAGAATAAATATCAATATTTAATAAGTAAAGAATTTTTAATATAGGGTTATACATAAGATAAATTCAACTATAAATATTCATTAGAAAGAAAAATATATTTCGTAAATAATGGTATTTTATTTATAAATTTTAGACATTAAATTATTTAATTTATTTAGGACACAATGATGATGCAGTAATTACCCTATTAATGAAATAATAACATAATTTATATTATAAATACCCAAATAAATGTAATTTGAGACTTTTGATGAATTAAACTAATTTTCTAGACTAATATAACATATTAGGGTTATTTAGATTATTTTTTCGATGTAATAATGCTGTTATGAATTTAGCAAAAACAAATAACAAATAGTGTCAAAATTGACATAAAAGTGTTTCTTAAAAAAATATTAAAATATTAATTGATATTCTATTCCTAAAAATCTAAGGTTTAGAAACAAAACTTATATAATAATAGATATGACATTAATTAACCAATTGGGGTTCTATTGGTAGTTTATATTATGTTTATTAACTATACAGTGTAAGAATACAAGAAGACACGGTAAAAGTTATATTATTTAATATAGAGTTAAATCTAAATGATAAGGTTAAAATGGTAACCTAAACATGTCTGAAACCTATTGGTTGAGAGGATTTAGACCTATTCCCACCCTAGGCTCGAAATATGTCACTTTTAAGCCATTATAAATGGAAAATTAATTTATTATAAAATAATAGTTTAATTTTTTCGTAAGGTGCCCCTCACCCCTCTAATAAAAGGGAACTCCACCTTATTTCTAATTCACACCCCCGAAGACCTTTGTCTCTGCCAAACCCTACCCAAATACCCTCTCAACTTTCCTCCCTTTATCCTAAAGGCCATTCTTTAGTCATAAATTCAACTTAAGGAGCCCTTTTGATCAAATCAAAAGGAAGAACCCGAGAAAAAGGTAAATATCTCACCACCTATTTCAAGATCCTTTCTTCTTCCACTTCCTCCTTTGTTGTTTCCATTATAAAATAATAACTACAGTATATTATATATACATTTATTTTATTATAAATGGTACAACCATATTATTTATTTTATCCATCCTATGAATGAAAAAGTCACCACATGTGCGTACGTACAACTTATCGTCTCCACATCGTGGTATAGTTTGTTATTCAAACATTTCATCATTTGGATAGGTAT
This sequence comes from Viscum album, assembly GCA_963277665.1. NCBI lineage: Eukaryota > Viridiplantae > Streptophyta > Magnoliopsida > Santalales > Viscaceae > Viscum > Viscum album. The sequence continues at coordinate 1,809,674,485 of OY728160.1, forward strand.
GATAATGAGTATAAATGAAATAAATAATAAATATAACATTAGTATTATTATTTATATATGATATACCATCCAATTATATATGATTTTAATATAAAAAAATGATATCATCGCTCGTGCGTACGTACGGCCAATCGTCTCCACGATGTGATGTTACTGATTCTACATGATCTTAATTGAATAATAATTATATAAATGAATTGAATGAATAAATATGATATATATTACACTAATAAAATTCTATAAATGAGGTATCTATAACCTAAAAAAGGAATAAGAATTTATTCGACAAAACATGCATAAGAACATAAAGCAATGAACACACGAATAACAAGTAGTAATGAAATATTACAAAGAAGAAGATAAGAATATGACCATATATGATATCATAACAATTAATATAATTATTTAATAAGTCAATTACATTATTTAAATTGTTATACAAGAGTTTCAGATACATACAACACATATCGGACCTATGGTAAGGGAAAATATCACAATATCATTTTTATACGAGATTTTTTATACTTCAGAATATAATGGGGAATATTAATCATCCACATCCAAGTTTCCTTAATATTTAATATTATTTCTACCCTCCAATAATTGTTTAAATAAAATTTTAACTATTGGTGAATATTAAGAAAAAGATATGAAAGGAATCATTTGTCTTTTGCAGTATGAGATACTTTTTGACTTTTCTGGCCAAAGTATGAGAAGAATGTTTTTCTAACTTATACAACATGAACATTTTACACTTTTATAGAGAATTATTTCCATGAATCTTCATTTATAATTATTCATGTTTATTTTCAATTAACTTCTTTTCTTTTATGATTTCAAGGCATTTTGAGAAAAGAAGATAATTTTCAATAAGAAAGGATATTTTACTCAAGAATTCATTTCAAGTGTTTTATCAAAATTATATTCCATCTAAGATAATATAGGGTTCTGTTTCTATCACTATTATTAAATTGATTTGATTATGTTATGATGAAATTATTTTTATGATGCCCTTTTATCTTATATGGATTATGTTATGGTGGCATGATGTTTAAGAATCCCATTTTTATGACATGGGTTATGCTATAATGTATGATTTATGATTTTTTGGCACACATAAGAATGATTTCATTATGATATGGGTGGGACTTATATCTCCCTCCAATTAATTGGGTAAAGATTTATATCTCATGAGATTGACATGGCTGGATTGACAAGTTAATCTGCTTCAGTGATACAGGACTGAAACAGGGTGTGAAATCGATTCAAAAATGGACTTTGTCCACTATGATAGTCTTGGAAATGAGTCTTGACTAATAAGAAATGATTTTCTATGATTATGTGTATATTTAACAAAGCTTCATGTCTTATTTTATGATTATTGGGATTACATTTCACTATTATGATTTATCCCATGTTAGGATATTATGATCTCTTTTGTAGGTTATGATTTTCAAAATGATATGTTCTTATGAGTATGATATGATTGATATTTCCATAGTTTACCCTTACTAAGTATTTGAGATTACCCTTTTGTATTTTTTCTTTTCCCTAGGTCAGGAACAAGGGTTTTAAGTAGGATATTCCAAAAGGGACTATAGAAATGATTAAATAAATGGGAGACAATGTAGATGCTTTATAAACCATTTTTTATGTTTCCTAGTTTCTAAAGACGCTATAACTATATGGTACTATCATGGTTTTGTTATATGTTTTAATAATTATGCTTCAATTATGATGTAATAACAATGTATGTAAAGTATGGGTCATTATAGTTTGTATCAGAGGAAAGTTATAATCAACCTTTGGAAACTAGTTTGTGAAATCCTTAGTAAGAACCCTAAGGATATGTCTAAGTATAGAACACAAAATTAGTGTTTTAGAAATGGACATGAATAACCTATGATAAGACCTTATATGTGAAATTCTATTCTTTATTATGTGGTTTTCCTATTATTATTAGTGTTTCTCACACTATTATTATTGGTTTTCGTCAATGGATGGATCCCGAAGGAACTGTGTTAATGCTGAATGTGACGGGCAATGCAATGATTGTCCCCCTCATCAACCAAACATTATGGGAGTTGGAATGAAAAATCTTGTAGCCATGCTCACACAACTTTCTAAATATATGACTCATGCAAGACTTCCAAACACGCATTGTAAGGAGAAACATTTTGTTGAATCCTTCATGAGGCAGCGTCCACCCTCATTCAGCGGGTCTACTGATCCATTAGTGTCTGAACAACGGATCAGTACCAATAAGAATATATTTTTAATTCTCCAATGAACAAAACATGATAAAGTCATATTAGTAGTATATCGTTTGGAAGGTGAAGCTGATCAATGGTAGAATATTATCAAGAATACAAGGGAAAGAGACGAAATTGAGTCCATGGAATGGGACGAGTTCAAGAACATATTTTTCAATAAGTAATTCCCTCATATTCTTCAAAAAAAGATGGATAAGGAGTTTCTTGAACTAAAGCAAAAGGAAAATGAATCTGTTGGAACCTACGAAGAAAATTTTACAAGACTTGCAAGGTATGCTTCCAGAATTATTATCCAACCTGAGAGTAAGATCGATCGATTCTTTAGTGGATTAAAACCAAGTCTTCGAAGGGCGTTAGCCATAAGGGACTTCAATAGGTATGAGGAAATTGTTCAATGTGCTCTCAAGGTTGAGATGGAGATTGGATTATCTCATCAGTCATATAGGTTTGATAATAAGAGGAAAATGGAATTCAAAGGGAAATCTAAAGACAACACTAAAAAGAAGATGAGTTTTCCCGTATGCTCAATGTGTGGAAAGAAACATTGAGAGAATTTTCATAAAGGGACAAGTAAATGTTTAAAATGTGGAAAAGAATGTCATCAGTCATTTGAATGCCGCAACGATGGGAAAAAGATGTCTACTGATGAGGACAATGAAAAGGATACACAGAATGCACCTCCTAAACTTCAATGTTACAAGTGCAAGGAAATTGGTAATTATACTAATCAATGCCCTAATCCAGGGGTTTTTTATGATAATCTACTTCAACAAACTCTTAAGGAAAAATACAAATGAAAGTCACATGAAATTTCTATCGGCGATGTGGAGAACGATAATTAGGTGGTGAAAGGTACACATACCAGCCACTCTAAAGTAGCAAATGATTTATTTGATTCTGGATCCACCCACTCTTTTATTTCTGAACAATTTTCCAAAGGTATCGTTGTACTACCTCAACAATTAGCTATTGAGTTAGCTATGGCAACTCTTAATGGAAAAACTGTTGCATAAAAAGTTTATAATTCTTCTCCAATTGACGTTTGTGGGAAAGTGCTTCCTATAAATATTGTGATCCTTCCTATAGTGGAATTTGATGCGATTCTTAGCATGGATTGACTTTCCTTATATGGAGCTCATATAGATTTCCCACAAAGGGAAGTCACATTTCATATTCCTGATCAATCTATGATCATCTATCGATGCAAGGATGAATATAACCTTCAAGTGGAAATTTCATCCATCTTATGGGTCCTGATTCTAATAAATGAAGGTTATTTATCTCAAATGGTTGGAGAGAAACTCACAATTAAGAATATGCCCATTGTATGGGAGTTTTATGATGACTTTCTAGAGGAATTTCTAGGTCTTCCACCAAATCCTAAAGTTGAGTTTTCAATAGAACTCATACCGGGTGCTATGCCCATTTTAAAGAAACATTATAGAATGACCCCAATTGAGTTGCAGGAATGGAAGAAGCAACTCCAAGAGAATCTTCATAAGGGATTCATACACCCTAGTGAATCGCCTTGGGGATCACCTGTTCTGTTTGTTAATAATAAAGATGAATCAATGAGACTCTGCATTGATTATCGAGAACTTAACAAGATCACTATAAAGAACAAATATCCTCTCCCATGCATTGATGACTTATTTGAACAACTACGTGGAGCTCAATACTTTTCCAAGATTGATCTTCGTTCAGGGTGTCATCAATTAAGGGTCAAAAGGGAGGATATACCAAATATGACTTTCCGTACAAGGTATGGATAATATGAATTTATAGTGATGCCATTTGGTCTTACTAATGCCCCTGATACCTTCATGGATCTAATGAATAGAGTCTTTAGATACTATATTGATCAGTTTGTGGTAGTCTTTATAGATGATATTCTTGTCTTTTCAAAGATCATGGATGAACATGAAGATCACTTGAGAATTGTATTAAAGAACCTATAAAAGGAGGAGATTTATGCCAAATTTACAAAGTGTAAATTTTGGCTTCAAAAAGTTTCATTTTTGGGTCACATAATCTCATAAGAGGGGATATCTGTGGATCAAGCAAAAATAGAGGTTATCGAAAGATGGCCGAGACCCACAACAGTAACTGAGATCCAAATTTTTCTTGGTTTGGCTTGATATTATCGAAGTTTTCTGAAATATTTTTCACAATTATCTAATCCACTCACCAGGTTTACTTGAAAAAGAGTTAAGTTCGTTTGGATGGAGGAGTGTGAAGAGAATTTCAAGGAGTTAAAAAGAAGGTTATCCAATGCACCTGTGCTCAAACTGCCTTATAGTGGAGAAAGTTTTGCGATCTATAGTGATTCTTCCATGAAATAATTGGTGCGTGTTCTCATGAAAAATTATATGGTGATATCTTATGCCACACGACAGTTGAAAATCCATGAGAAAAATTACCCAACTCATGATTTGGAATTAGCTGCGGTAATATTTGCATTAACGTTTTGGAGGCATTATCTTTATGGTGAAAGGTGTGATATTTATATTGATCATAAAAGTTTAATGTATATTTTCACCCAAAAGGATATGAATACGCACCAAATAAGAGGGTTGGAGTTGATTAAAGATTGCGACTACTCAATTCATTACAACCCTGGGAAATCAATCAAGGTGGCAGACGCATTAAGTCGACAAGACCATGCAAGATTATCCATGATGACGATCACAAAAGATCCAATATTTATGGATTTACATAGGATGGATCATGGAATTATAATGGAAGGGGAAAAATCATATATTTCTCAAATGATTCTTCAACCATCTATACATGTGATGATTAAAGACGCACAGAAAGAAGATGTAGTGTTACAAATAAAAGGTCAGAAAAGTTCCTGACTTCCACATTGATTGTGATAAAATAATAAGGTTCCGGAATCGGGTCTGTGTTCCTCCCATCCCAGAATTAAAGAAGGAAATATTGGATGAATCTCATAGTTCTTCATTCTCTATTCACCCTCGAAGCACGAATATGTATAGGGACCAGAAAGAGTACTTTTGGTGGGATGGCATGAAAAGAGATGTGGCTGAATATATCTCTCGATGCTTGGTTTGTCAGCAATATAATGGTGAGAGACAGAAGTCTATGGGGATGTTACAACTATTACCCATACCAGAATGGAAATGGGAAAACATCACTGTGGACTTTTTCACAGGACATCCTAAAACATCCAAAGGAAAAAATGCTATCTGGGTTATAGTTGATCATCTTACAAAGTCAGCACACTTAATTGCTATTAGAGAAGATTTCTCTCTTGATCATCTTTCCAGGATATATGTGAAGGAAGTGGTAAGATTTCATGGATTACCACTTTCCATTATATATTATCGGGATCCGAGGTTTACCTCAATGTTTTGGTGAAGTCTTCAGCAAACTCTAGATACAGAGTAGAGTGTTAGCACTGCTTATCATCTTCCAACTGACGGTCAGTCTGAGAGGACGATTCAAACTCTAGAAGACATGTTGAGAGTTTGCTATATTTATATCAAAGGTGGTTGGGATAAATACCTACCTTTGGTGATATTTTCTTATATTAATAGCTTTCACTCCAGTATTCAGATGGCTCCTTATGAAGCACTCTATGGAAAGAAATGCAGAACTCAAACTTGCTGGGATGAAGTTGGGGAAATAAAGCTCTTAGGACCTGATCATGTTGATGAGATAGATAAAAGTTAAGATATATTCAACAACACATAGGAGTAGCACATAGTAGACAAAAAGGTTATGCCGACAACCGAAGAAAATACCTAGAGTTTGAAGTGGGAGATAAAGTCTTCTTACGAATATCTCCTTGGAAGAGTGTAATGAGATTTGGAAAGAAGGGAAAGCTGAGCCCTAGGTATATTGGTCCTTCGGAAATATTGGATCATGTTGGGAAGGTATCTTACAAATTGGCGCTTCCACCGAATCTCTCTCAAGATCATGATGTGTTCCATGTTTCTCTCTTGAGAAAGTACATACCTGATCCTTCACACGTACTAAGCTTAGAAGTTGTATCGTTGAAGCAAGATATTTCTTATGAAAAACCGCCAATAGAGATTATGGATCATAGAGAAAAATTTCTAAAAAACAAGACCACTCTCTTGGTTAATGTTTTATGGATGAACCACCAATTAGAAAAGATACATGGAAACTTGAGGATATGATGAGGGAGAGGTATCCACATCTGTTTGTTGCGAAAAGATGAATTTTGAGGGAGAAATTATTTTTAAGGGGGGTAGAATGTAACACCCTGAGATTTTATGAGAAATATTTTGTTTTTATTTATTATGAATCATTCACTACACACAACACTATCTTGGCTTCCTTTACACGCATGATAAACCTTCCTCCATAGCATGCATGGTACGTAATACCGAGTTTCACTAAACAACGATATGTTATTAAAATATTATATAAACTAACCATTATGAATAGTAATACCCACTTTTTGAAATTTTATAAATTTCACCTTTCAAAATGAAATTCATTTTTGGATTCATAATATCGAAATTATCTTAGGGAAAATTTTTGGTATTTTTATGAAAACTTTCAATTTTTGATGAATAGTCAAAAATGCTGATTTATAGTTTAAAACCAATTTTTTTATTTAAATAATAATTTATTTTATTTAAATTTATTTTATGTAAAAATAGATACATAATACCTATATAAGTTCAATGTAATTCATTGGAGGCATTTTATAATAATTGTAGACATATAAAAATTTTATTGAAGTTTTTACCGTCTTTTACCCACCTCCTTGGAGAATTTACAAATTTACATGAAACATAATATTACCAATTATTTGATTTGAATTTAAAAAATCCAAGAGACACGGTTAATATCAAGGAGAAAATTTGGTTCAGTATGATAAAAATATTTTTGGTGAATAGTAACTTTTTACTTTTATTTACCACGGTTAAAGGTAAATTGGGTAATTAAGGGTAAAAATGATATTATTATTACCCTAACACATGTATTAATTCTATTGGATAAGTTTAATTCAACCAAAAACAACCATATTAATAAAATAAGACCATTAAGTCCACTTGGATTAGATTTGGACATTTATTATTATTTAATTCAAAGAAGAGATAAAAGAATTAAAATCAATGTTTAATAAGTAAAACATTTTTAATATAGGGTTATGCATAAGCTAAATTAAAATATAAATATTCATTCGAAATATAAAATGATTTCCTACATAATGATATTTTATTTATAATTTTTAGACGTTAAACATTTTAATTTATTTATGACACAGTGATGATGCAGTAATTACCTTATTAATGAAATATTAAAATAATTTATATTATAAATACCCAAATAAATGTAATTTCAGACTTTTTATGAATTAAATTCATTTTAAAGGTTAATATAACATATTAGGGATGGTTAGAGGAATTGTTTTCAAAGGAATAATGCTGTTATAAATTTAGCAAAAACAAAATACCAAATAGGGTCAAAATTGACATAAAAGAGTTTTTCTTAAAAAATAAATTATTAAATTATATTATATTACTAAAAATACAGGTTTCAACCAAAAGACTTATATAATAATATATATGACATTAATGAACCAATTGGGTTTCTATTGGTAGTTTATAGTAAGTTTATTAACCATATATTGTAAGAATACAAGAAGACACTGTAAAAGTTAAATTATTTAACTTAGCGTTAAATATAAATGATAAGGATAAAATGGTAACCTAAACTTGTCTAAAACCTATTGGATGAGATAAATTAGACCCATACCCACACTAGTATCGAAATAAGTCACTTTTGAGAAATTATAAACCGAATATTAATTTATTATAAAATAATATTTTAAGTTTTTCTTATGGATCCCCTCACCCCTCTTATAAAAGGGCACTCCACCTTATCTCTAATTCACACCTCCAGAGCCATTTGGCTCGGACAAAACCGGCCCAAATACCCTCTCAACAATCCTCCCTTTATCCTAAAGTCCTTCCTTTAGTCATAAAGCCATCCTAAAGATCCCTTTTGATCATATCAAAAGGAAGAACCCGAGGAAGAGGTAAATATCTCACCACCTATTTCAAGATCCTTTCTTCTTCCACTTCCTCCTTCTTTTTTGTTTACATTATAAAATAATAACTCTATTATCTTCTATATATTGTAATGTTATTATAAATGGTTCAACTATATTTGTTATTCTATACATCCTATGAATGAAAAAGTCACCACACGTGCGTACGTACGACTTACCGTCTCCACGTCGGGGTGTAGTTTGTTATTCAAACATTTCATCACTTGGATGGGTATGATAATGAGAATAAATGATATAAATAATAAATATAAAATTATTATGATTCTATATATATGATATACCATCCAATTATATATGATTTTAATATCAAAATAAGGATATCATCCCTCATGCGTACATACGGCCTACCGTCTCAACGATGTGATGCGACTTGTTCTAAATGATCTTCATTGAATAATGATTATATAAATGAATTTAATGAATAAATATGATACATATTACACTAATACCATTCTCTAAATGAGGTTACTATAACCTAAAAAGAGGAATAAGAATTTATTCGACAAAACATGCATAAGAACTTAAAGCAATGAACACCTGAATAACAAGTAGCAATGAAATATTACTAACAAGAAGATAAGAATGTAACCATATATGATATCATAAAAATGAATATGATTCTGTAAAAAGTAAATGAAATTATTTTAATAATTATATAGGAGATTCTGATATGTACAACACTTATCATACCTAAGGTAATGGAAAATCTCACATTCTCATTTTTATCTGAGATTATTTATACTTCAGAATTTACTGGGTCATATTTATCATACACATCCATGTTTCCTCAATAATGAATATTATTTATATCCTCCTACAATTGTTTAAAGAAAATTTTACCTATTTCTGAATTTTTAGCAAATGATATGAAAGGAATCTTTTTTCAATTTTTATACGAGACACTTTTTGACTTTTGCAGCCAAAGTATGAGAAGAATGTTTTTTTAACCTATATGGCATGAAAATATTTTTAATATTTTATAGAGAATTATTTCCATGAAGCATCCTTTATAATTTTTAATTTTTATTTTCAATTAACTTCTTTTCTTTTATGATTTCACGGCATTTTGAGAAAAGAAGATGATTTCCAAGAAGAAAGGATATTTTCCTCACAAATTCATTTCAAGTGTTTTATCAAAATTATTTTCAATCTAATATAATATAGGGTTATATTTCTATCCGTATTATTACATTTATTTGATTATGTTATGATGTAATTATTTTTATGAAGTCCTTTTATCTTATATGGATTATGTTATGGTGGCATGCTGTTTAAGAATAATATTTTTATTACATGGGTTATTCTATAATGTATGATTTATGTTTTTGTGGAACACATAAGAATTATTTCATTATGAGATGGGTGGGAACTATATCTCCCTCCAATTAATTGGGTAAAGATTTATATATCATGAGATAGACATGGCTAGAATGGAAAGTTAATCCGGTTTAGTGATACAACACTGAAATGAGGAGTGCATTCGATTCAGAAATGGACTTTTTCCACAATGATAGTCTTGGAAATGAGTCTTAACTAATAAGAAATGATTTTATATGATTATGTGTATATGCCACAATGTTTCACGTTTTATGTTATGATTATTGGTATTACATTTCACTACTTTGATTTATCCCATTTTATGATATTATGATCTCATTTGCAGGTTAAGATTTTCAAAATGTTATGTTCTTAGGACTATGATATGATTGATATTTCCTTTTTTTAACCATACTGATCATTTGAGCTCACCCTTTTGTTTTTTTTCTTTTCCCCAGGCCAGGAAGATGAGCATTAAGTAGGATATTCCAAAAGGGACTCTAGATATGATGATATAAACAGGAGACAATGTAGATGCTTTATGAACTAGTTGTTTATGTTTCCTTGTTTCTAAAGACACTATACCTATATGATCCTATCATGTTTTTGTAATATGTTTTAATAAGAATTCTTCAATTCTGATGTAATAACAATGTATGTAAAGTATGGGTCATTATAATGTCATTGTCTATAGATGCAATGAATAATCCATGAAGTTAATCATCATAGAATGTATAAAATTTATAACTTCACACCTTGAAATAATAATCCATTTGATCCCTATTATCCTCTGGATGATGCAGGATTTGTTAGTGATTCCCAAGGATTTCTACATGATAATGTGTGGGATTTGAATCTAGAATATGTTTAGAGGCTAGATTAAGTGCGCCAGATGGAGCCTCCGACCTTAATACACTTTTCACATGACAGATGGAGCTATTTGGGACATGATCTTATTCATATTTACGAAATATTCCATTCTATGGAAAATTATTGAGGGATACAAAAAATTTCATGTATATATTACCTGAATGAGTAGTGTTTTCAACTCATTGTTAATGATCTCTGCACAAAGAGAAATCAAAATATTTTATGAAATTTATTAGTTCAAGGAGTAGGTCAATAATTTCCATCTAGAAATGTACTCTTAGATGCTCTCATTGTTTCAATGTTTATAGTTTGAGAAGTAAAGAATTATTTCCTTCAGTAGAATTGAGCTAAATCAGAAGGGAAACCTATAATAATGTCATTCTGATCCTGTTATTTTCAGATTTGGAAAATAGGTGTACCATACTAAAATGTTCTAGATGTTTATTTGAGTTTCTGGATTTATTAATAATAAAAAATAGGACTCTCTAAATTTGGTAGTTGTGGAATTTCAATCACCTATTTAGTGTAAGGTTCCCATTCGAGCTACACTAGTTCACACTATTCTACCACCTTAACTAATTGAGTTTTTAATGAGATGGTGTTGATACGACCTTGATGAAAAGTTTTTTTATTATGAGATTGAAGAGTGGTGTCGATATGTAGTGCCTAACATATTGTAATTGAAATTATTTTTTGTTGATATCAAGAATGGGACATCTTTTGATGATTTTCTTGAATCAGTTCTGGTTTTATACCTTGAAAAGGGAATCCTTGAGGAAAATCCCTGAACTCATCTATATAAACTGATGGTCCCAGAATAATGTTGAGAGAATTTTTTGGCTCTTCTTCAGTTGATGTGATATATACTTGTTGTTGAAGTACACCAATATGAAATGTGGGAAGATTCCCTTCACATGGAACATACTTAGTATAAATTATACATTTAAGTTATTCTACATTGAGTCTTCTTAACTTTATCAATTCTCCATCATACTGATAGAATCCTTCTTCGAGAGCAATGGTTTATTCATTTTCATGAGGTGTGACATTTTCAACCATTCCATTATACATCACTTTGTTGGAAGTTCATTGAGGTGGTAATAATGGATTTTTTGAGGGAATCCCAAAATTTAAAGAATGTCTATGGTTCTTGGTATGCACAACTCATTTCTATGTCTCTTTGTTGACCGCATTTTGAGTGGAGTCGTCCCCAAATTTCTCCTCACTGCTAGATCCATCTTTGGTCGCACTGTATAATTGGAAACCATGACTTTTATCGATGCATAATGCATTATAAGAATCTAATTTTTTGTTGAATTTTAGGTGGGATGCTTGTGTCACTTATTATCCCACGTTCAACCTATCCATGATCCTCAATGAGCTTCTTAGAAAAGAGTAGTATGAATAGAACCCATACACATATTCTCCATACATTTACCTTATGAGATAATCAGGTTGTGGGATGGGACAAACTATAAGACGTCATTTCATGGTGTTCATTACAATTTGTAAAAGAGATATATATTTTGAGGATGGGTTAAGGTAAAAATTACTCCAGTCCTATGGTTTGGGTATACTCCCATTCATCCATTGTGATTCCTCAGGCCGAATATGTCAACATAGGGGGTGTGAGAATTTTTCCATAAAAATAACCCATCCCTCAGGACTGTGACTCATCCCATACCATGGATGAAGCTTCTACAGCAGATTCTCTTTTGATCTATTTCATTTGTTTTTGAGTATGACCTTGGTGAAAAGCATTATCTGTACATGAACTTTCTACAATCTAGGACATCAAAAGTGAATATTGATTGGATTTCCTTAATTGAGATTTCTACATAATGCTATAAATTTCATTATGGAAGTGTCTTTCAATGAAATTCACTCATTGAGCCTAATTATTTTCCGACTTATTCATGGCCCATTATTCTGGGGTGTTCCATCTTTCCCAGTCATTCGACTTTCTTAATAGAATCCCTATAGTAATGACATTACAAGTGTTATCCTCGGGCACATATTTCAAGATAGTCCATTAGTTGAAATTTAATTCTCCATTTTCAACCCATGTTTTATTAAAAACATTAGGTGAGGAATCGATGATCGATGACCTAACATATGCAATGCATTAAGGCTTATGATTTTATGATCATTCTGGAACATCTATGAACTTGTTCCTTGCACTGATGGAAGGGATTCTGGGTCGATTTAAAGGTGTATGTCTCCAAATAATTAAACATGTTCTAAATTCCTATCATGGTGAGTGAAAAATAATGAACCATGCATTTTACAATTATTCTTTCATGCTTTTTAAGCATAGTTACCTTCCAAATACAAACCAAATATCAAAAAGTCTATTGTCTTTTAGGGACTAAGTGCACTATTTAGCAATGTGAGACTAGAATAAAACAACTCCTTATTAATATTACATTATAAAATCCTAAATTACATTGAGTTCCTAATTATTCATAGGATAATCTATGGAGTACATAGAAAAATGTGATGAGCTAAGAATCCCAAAAAGGGAATAATCAAGGTAATAAATCATAGAACATGGGTTATAATGAATATCATGATAACATAAAATGTATGTATCATGAAAAATAATAAGGAATAATATGATATAGAACATGAAATATTATCAATATAGAAATATAATAGTTTGGATGTGACATATTAGATGGAATAAATATGAGTCAAGGCTAACTACAAAGATTATATAACATGGTGGATAGAGAGCCATAAAGGAATTATATTTATTCCCTATCCTAACATAATATATCATGAATGTAAAACAATACCCAATTAATTAGATCATTATCTATGAGTACCCATTACAATATTCTCATGAATATGTGTTCCACATAATGAATCAAACCTAGGTAATAATTATAAGGGGTACACATGAAATGAAGTCGATATAGTATCATTTTCTTGACTCAAAACCAGAGAGAATATAAAATTCACCTCGAAAAATTAAGGGGTCAAATCAATCATTCACATTCATATGATAACGAATAAATAAAATATACCTATATCCAATTAAATAGAAAATGTTGAAAAGGTGGATAAAAATGTGCCACATAAGTGAGGATTTATGGAAATGTAATCAATTATTAAAAGGGAAAAAATAATAATTTCCAACAAACAAGAAATGAACTAAAATATATTTTCATGATAGAATGAGTTATTTTACTAAAATACTATTAGGTTAAAACATTTTATAGAGTGTTCTCTAAAATGGGATGGAAAATGGTAATTTACCATTAATTGGTCTTCCTTGTGAGGGAGAATTGATAAGGAGACCTTATAAACAACATAGTTCCCCATAATGAAAGGATAACTAAGATACAAGAACATGTTTAGATCATAAATACATAACATATTATATTTATATATGAAAATTTAAGAGATAAATTTAGGTAAATGGAGATAAAACATAACCCATATCTAATATGTAGGTTCGGAGAGATCCCTCACAATACATCTGAAAGTGTGGTAGACTTGAACATACTATCCGAGATAATAAAATTTGATTCATTAATTAAATAATTAATAACAGATTATGTATTTATTTTATATAATAAAATTGCATTGAGTTCTTTTATGGATATTTTTAGGATTAATAAACATCAAATTCATCATTTTGGGATAGATTGTCTCACAGTTTAATGATTTTTTAACATGTCTAAAATTATGGAAGTTCGAGTAGAATGGGAAAAACCCCAAAAGTGAAATTAAATGGTTTTTATTCACTTAAATATATTTAAATAGTCTAATATATAATTTTATATTCTTATATTAGTAATATTCATTAGATAAAACATTAACAATAAACTTGTAGTTCATTTTGGTAGTTTTTTGTTAATCGCAAATTAGTTATTATTTTAATTAATATTATCTATATATTTTAGTTATATAATGTTAAATAAGTTATAATATAGTTATTAAATTATTATTTTACATTAATAATTGTTTTATGTATGGCCATGAAGGTGTTAATACAAAATGAACAAAATTATTATTCATGGGGATGATTAAATGTCATATCTTGTAAAATAGTTTCATTTCCTTGAATAAGATGATAAAAATGGTATGGATGGAAGATGTTAAATGAGAAAAATAATACTCCTGTATATAAATTATTATTGAGTTATTATTTAATGGAGTTGAGGAGAACTAATACAATTAAATGAAATCGAGAGGGTGTTTTGAGAAAATTATTTGTTGAATATCACCTACATGAATGACCCTTAAGGAACGTGGAATGGTCTTTGCGTGAGACCAAAATAACATGGACATGGGGAGAGTGACGAGGTGATGTTTGGTCATACATTTTTTATGTTTCAAGGATTTTTGGGTTGAAATTTGTTTTTTAGGGGTGATGTTAATATGTGTAGAGAGGTCAGTTTATGTGATTAAAATAATGAATATTTTATATTTAAATCCATCCATATTGAGGTCGAATTAAATTTCATAAATTTGGTAGAAAATTAAGATTTAATTGGATGATTATGGCTGAGAGATACATCATAAATCCATTATATTTTTTAAACTTTTTATGGAAATGTTTTACCTTTTAGCATTATCCATTTTCATTGTTGTACTTATGTTGTCGTATATAATTTTTTTATCATAGAAATTTTTTTATAAATAAAAATAAAATTGACATTGTAACATAATTAAGATCTTATTTTTCCAAATACTAATCCATTTTCCCAAATTCAATTCATTTTATTTTCACAATCACATTTTAAATTAAACTCCAAGATCCAATA
The DNA here is from genome assembly GCA_963277665.1 of Viscum album. NCBI lineage: Eukaryota > Viridiplantae > Streptophyta > Magnoliopsida > Santalales > Viscaceae > Viscum > Viscum album. Next base: position 1,809,689,793 of record OY728160.1, read on the forward strand.
AAAAAGAAGGGTTTTAAAAGTTAAATGTTCAAAAGATTGAAATGTTTTTCATTCAAATTTAAAGTGAAAATGAAACCAATGACCTAAATTGGTTTGAATTATGCATATTTGAACTTATTATACTTTTAAAACAATTTAAAATATTACTTATCTATATGAATAAATTTTAATAAAAATCAGTTTTTAGATAAAATGTTGTTTTTCAATATTCATCAAAAAATGAATTATTTTTGAAAAAAATAACCCTATGATAATTTTGATATTTATATATATAAAGTAAATATTTATTTTTAAATAAATAATATAAAATTTTGAATATGTATATTTAATATCCCTGTGTCATCAAAGGTGAGAAATTTTCCTTTAGAGAAATACAATGTTTTTGGTTTTAAAATGGATTTTATTCCTTTCTTAATCCCATAAAACATATTGGATGAATTAAGAAACATTTTTTTGGAATATGTAACAGTTAAATTGTGATATTATCTTAGAATAAAAATGATTAATTTAATTTACAAGTGTCTAATTTATTTATGATAAATTAAATTATGTCTTTGTTAAACAAGATTCCCTGTGTTTAATTAGTTATTACATTCATTTATAATTAATTTGTAAACAATTAATTCCTTTTATGAACATGTGAAAATATATTTTTATAATTTATTTAATTTAGTTCATTCACACTATTCTAGATTCAAGGTGATAATAATCTCAATTAAATAATAATATTTAATCAATTATTTACGTTTAGTGTTCTGGGGAACACATGCTACCAAAGAATGTTAACTTATTTAAGAATAAACATAATATAAAATTATGGGGTTTTACATTCCCCCTTTTAAATCCCAACCTTAATATTTAATTCTACATACTAATGTGGAAATAGGTTAGAGTACTTCTCCTTCATCTCTTATTTTAGATCCCATGTTGCCTCTTTTTATTTATGGTTCCTCATTAATACATTAACCATGTGAGTTTTATTATTGTGTTGAACATTATCACAATAGAAAAAATCATCATTTTTTGTTCCTCATAAGTGAGGTAATTTTCCAACTATACCACCTCAAATTTTAGTACATGTGAGTGATCCTATGTTTACTAACTCTGGTGGGATACATGGAACATCTCATGTATCTGAGACAAGGTTGGTGGAAGTGTTACTCAATACATCACAAATCCAATGTGGCCAAGAATCTGAAAGGGGCTACTATACTTGTGACATAACATTCACATCTTACCAAATATCATGAATCTATTTGATGCATAGATTCATATTAAAAATTTATCTCCCTAAATAGACTCCAATTCCTTATGGCAGTTGTTAGCGTACCTCTTTTTCCTACTCTTAGCATCTTTTATATATTGTTGGATAGTTTGGACCTTCAAAATCATATCTTGAGCATGATCAAGTCCATATTACATTTTTTTACGAATCTCTATCCTAACAAGTTGGTCTTCTACAAAATTTCCCATATAGAGCTCCATATTGATCTGTTTGAATACTTGAGTGGAAGCTATTGTTATATGATAATTCAACCAATGGTAGGTGATTATCCAAATAACATTGAATTCCACTATGAAAGATCATAGAATTTCCCCAAAATGTATGAACTTTCCTTTTCATATTGCCTATTAGTTTGGGTGTGATATTCCCTATTGAAATTCAATTTGGTACTGAAATCATGTCATAGGCTTCACTATAATTTTGATATAAACTGTGGGACATGATCATAAAAGATTGATAGTGGAACTGCATATATCCTCCTCTATTCCTTCACTTATATCTTGGAACGTTATCATAGAAAAAATCATCTTGAATAGTAATAATGTGTTAATTTTTTGTGAGTCCATCCACCATAACATATATAACATTGCATACATTTGATGTATTTTTTAGACCAATGACAATGTTCATAGTAACATTTTACCATTTCCACATGGGTTTAATCAATGTTTGCATCATCCCATTGGAATTATGTCACACTTCTTTATCATAATGACATATTAAACACTATGATATATACTCTGTAATCATATTCTTCATGTTTTCCCAACAGAACATTTATCTAATATCAAGGTAAATATTGGTACATCTAGGATGGATAGATAATGGTGGGCTATCTTAATTTTATAATAGCTCATTATTTATCGTAGGTTATGAAGGCACAACAATACCTCTTCCAAATCAAAATCAAACCATCACTATTGAGGTAGAACTCATGTATCGTCCTTTACATTATTGCTTTCACCTTCTTTTGTAGGCCCAGATAATCCCATTATTCCTCCTTAACCATCACTTGGTTTGATGGTTGAAAAATCATTTGGGCTAGGTAGGAAGTATTCCATGGCATTATTATTTCCAAATCAATTATTTTAATGTTCCTAAAGATATGTTATTTCACAATTGACATCATTTATAGAGTAGCAATTTCTTTTCTACTAAGAGCATCGTCTGCATAATTCTCTTTTCTAAATGGTAGTGAATATAGAAATCATATTCATTTATTAGTCCGAACCATATTATTTGAAATATGTTAAGATCCTTCTATATTAATATATATTTTTGGATCTTTTGATCATTATATCTCTCACAATTCTCCCCGATGAGATAATTCAACCCGATTTTTAAGTTGAAAATTACATCAACCAACTCCAAATCTTGACTGGGATAGTTTTTCACATGAATGATTATATGCATTATGGAGTAAGATATTACATTATCATTTCCAATTATTATACAACCTAATATATTATTTAATTCATTGATGTATACCAAAACAACTTCACCACTTGTGGGTAGTGTGAGTACTGGTGTAGTGGTAATCCTCCTTTTCAACTCTATTATGTAATCTTTCCAGTAACTTTTCTAGATTTAGGTACTCCCTTTCATGTTACCTTCAATATTGGGTTATAAAATCATGAATTGTTTTCCAAAATCATCGTTAATACCTAGTTATATCAAGTAAAATTCATATCATAGTTACATAAGATGGTATATGCCACTCTTTAACTACCATTATCTTAGAAGGGTCCATATATACCACTTTTAGTGCGATAACATGTCCCGATAATTTTTATTCCTATATATATAACCAATATTTAATATATATTTCATATGGTATATCCATTTTTATTGTGTTTATCATAGTATCCAAATTCTAAGAATAATCCTTTTTCCCAAGCAGTATATCAGAATATCAAATATAAAAGACTACAAATTTTCTTTTGACATACTATATAAAGAATATATTAACTAATTCCATTATTTTTTGGAGAATTAGTGATTCCCAATTCAATCAATATTAACTCTTAGTGTTTATACGTTTTCCAAGAAGCATCATTGGGGATATGTTCCTTCTTTTCCTGTAACTGATGATATATCGACTGAAGGTCCACTATAGGTAAATAAATATCCTCATAGGGTTGATCGAAAAATATTTCTATCTAAGGGAAGGGGGAAATCTTTCTTTCTCATTATATTTTTGAGATTAAAATATTCAATTAATAGATTCATAGATCCATCATTCTTTTTCAAAAATAGGACCAACAAACCCCACAGTGAAGCACTCAGGGATATGAATCCCTTGTCCATATTTTCATGTAAATAATTTTTCAATTATTCTATCACAATGGTGTCCATTAAATAAGTTTTATTTGATATGGGTATCCATCCAGGTGTATTTTAAATTGATTAATCCACATTTCAATTAGGAGTGATACCAGGAGATTATTCAGGGAACACAACTGTATGTTCCCTCAAAATTTGTATGTATTTAAGCATGATCCTGATGATTATTTCAGTTATTTGGGCTCGATATGATTTCTCATATGGAAATAATACACACACATTTTTTGATGATTCTGATGGAGATTCATCTTTCTCCTTAAATTGTGTAAAATTAAAGGATTCATTGGGATGTGAAGAGTGATCTAACTCTCCCGAAAGTTGATGTTGTCTTATTATAAAAAGTTCTCAAAAGTGCCCAATATAGATTTATACTATAACAAATAGTGTAGAAGATATATTTTTGTAGGCTAAATCCACAAAAAAATGATTAGGGTGCAGTTATATACATTATATTCAATAATGTTTCAATTTTCTATTCTCACAAGAAATCGAACATCCATTTTTGAGGTGGTATTTGAATAGTTCTAATAAAAATGCATGATATACAAGATTGCGTAGAGCTGGAATCAAATTGATCATTCACTACTTATGAATAAATAACCATCATAATAGTCAGTACATCATTTTATGGATCCACTTACAAAGTAGTGATTGCATATGGTTTTCTTAATAGCCTTATATTGTATTGTCTTATATTTTCCCCAAAATCCATTATCTTAGAGATTTAGATCACATAATTCACATGTTACTTGCAGTTCAAACACTACCGAGAAGGAATTGTGTTCCTTTGAGGCTTCTTTTAAGCTTCCTCATTAGTGGTTTTCTTTATTTAAACTTAAAATCGTTAAAAATGGTTCCCCTCTGTTCCACACTTGAATCACTATTTGTTTCCCATTAATCAATTTCAATGATGATTCTTCCCACACTGTTGAAAAGTGGGATGATGGGTTTTCTATCCACCATACAATATTTTTTCATTTTTTACATCTTAAATGTCTTGTATCCTACCCCAAGATCCAACTAAGAATCACTAAAATACATATCAACTTTAAGGGAACAACTATCAATCTCTTTAAAAGTATCAATTTCAAGAATTGTATGTCTTCTCATGTACTCTGTTTCAAAAAAAACTAATGAATCAGTCCACCATACATTTCGGGTTAATGGTAAAAATAGAAGAATATTGTGAAAGTCCAGGGAATATTTCCTCATATTCTCTGATTGAATCATCTTTCATTTGCTTCAATCTAAGGGAATCTCATCCCATCATATGATAGAGAGTTCATGGAATGTATTTATTTAATGATAATTTATAGATTGCTTCCCAATCAATGGAATCAATTTTATTTTTTGTCATCGTGGTCTCTATCCATTTCTACAACCAATAAGATTCCCCTTAAAAAATTATAGACTTATACAATACATTTCCCTTCTATATGAATTTAAGGATATAGGAGAACTTATCAATGTAGTTAATCCATTGTTCCGTAATGAGGGGATCTGAAAAACCACTAATGATATGAGGAATTTTTCATATTATTATTTTGACAATAAGAATATATTTCTTGGAATAATGAGGTCATTACCCATTATTCATGTTATTATTTGTTATTTGAGTCAATTTATCTAGTATAATCATGATGTCTCAAGCTTCAGTTCCCTTCATGTTTGGTATATCATTCGGTTAGTCATCACATTGACTGCCACAACTGTTTATGGAATGGGTTCTCATATTTGATGAAATTTTGATGAAATGAAAAATAAAATTCTAAGGCTTCAATAAATAGCTAATAATAATATAAAATGTAAACATTGAACAAATAATAATTAATACACAAAGGAAAAAATATCCTGTTATTTTATTCCCTCCCTTTCTGTATAGGTTAATCTCGGTGATATAGTTATCCCTAGAGAGCATAATAATGTTTCTATAGTCTTAAAACACAAAATACCTATACCATATTATGACACCAAAAATAGTGATACACAATTTTCACACATATTATTATATTATTTTTAATCATAGTTACCCTCAAAATAAAAAACACTGATAAAAAATTCTAGTTTCTTTGGGAGACTAGGGACATAATTAGATAACATGGGGATAGAATAAAACATATCCTTATTAAACATGTATAGTGTTCTAATAAATTTATTTGGGATCCTACATCTGTATAGTATAACCTAGGAAGTACATATGCACAAGGGAAGAGCTAAAAAGTCTAATAAGAGAGTCAACCAATTGAATAAGGATTCGAACATGGGTTAGAATGAATATCATGATAACATAAATGGAATTAATAATAAATAAAAATAATTAATAATGACATAGTGAACATGAAATCTTATGACCATGGAAATATAAATATCTAGAAGTGAGATGTAAAATGACACAATCATGAGTCAATGATAACATCAATGACAAGTTAACATGGTGGACATAGTCTTAAAAATGAATTAAGTTTGTTCCCTATTCCAACGTGACATTTCACGAGACTAAAACATTACCCAATGAATTTGAGGGATATTTAGGTGGTCCCATTACATAATTCTCATGCATAAGATTTCAATATAAAGAATCAAATATTAGGTATTACCATAAGGGTTACACATAGAATGAAATAGGTGTAGTAACATTTTTTATAAACAGAACCAATGAGAATATAACAATGGTATCTATGAAATAAGGGTTAAATAAAAATTTCATTCATAATGAAAATAATATTTAAAATAAAACTATTTCCAAATTAATAGAAACCATGAAAAAAGTGGTCTGAAATGGGCCACTTAAGTGCAGTTTACCGAAAATAAAATGGTTTATTAAAGATGAATAAGGAATAATTATTCATATGAAAATATAAATGAAATAAAATATATTTTTATGAAAAATTGATTGGTTTTAGTAAAATATTGGTAGCTTAAAATATTTTATGTATTTTTCTAGGAAATGGGATGGAAAAGGGAGAGGTTCCCTTTAATTAGGATATCTTATTGAGAAGAATTGAGACGAAAACCTTAAAGACATTGTAATTACCCATTAATGAATGATGAATTTACATACATAAATTTGTTTGGTACATATTTATAGAACATATCTGAATTATATATGAGAAATAAAGTGATAAATTGAGGAAAAAAATACTGAAAATTTTACCCAATGGTAAATGGATGTTCGGAGACTTCCCTTAACTTACCTCCAAAAGTGTTCTTCATTTGTACTTACTGTCGAAGACAAAAAAAAATTAATTTAATAATTAAATAATTCATTTCCTTCAAAAAATTTATCTAAATTTTTATAATTTCATTGACTTTATTTAGGACCTATTTTATGAGTTATAAATATCAATTTCATCATTTCGAGAGTGTTTAATTCACAATATCTTCTTCCATTGGCATGAGATCCAAGGAATAACATTTTGAAAGTCCAAATACTTTTGTTAACATTTTAAAATAGATATATACAAGATATTAATATTAAAATTGGAAAATTAGAATACAAAATGTATTTTCTCTGAAAAAATCCATTATTCTACTTATTAAATTCATGTTTTTTAATTAAAACCACTTACTCGTAATTTAGTTAATATAAATGATTAGAATGGGGTGAGATCGAATTTTTAGTTTGGTAACTATACAATGGAAGGTATGAATAAATAAAATATAATCAATATAAAATATAAAAAAACTAAAGGACATGCCATTAATTCAATTTAATAATGATAATATAGTAGGAAAAAGCGATGGTAAAATTATTTCATATAAATAATCAATTGATCTTGAAACATATCCATGGATATTGTAAATAAATAAATAAAAATATAGGATATAAATAACTTGATTCATTATTATGGAAAACTAAATAATACATTTGAGGCCTTGTTCCATGAAATCTAAATACCATAGATTCCGTGTCCCATGATGTCGACATAAATGTGTAAGGACTCGGCCAAAACAAAATCTAGTTTATCTTATGAGACCTACAGAGGCACTAAGGAGATATAGAGGGCCCCACAAATCACATACTACATTTAATTCACTCTTCATCTCAAATGTGTGAAATAAAACCAATATAAAACATTATATTTAAAAACTCACATATGATATGTTAATAATTACCCTAATCAATATAGATAATCACAAAGCACCAAAGGTAAAAATGTAAATGGTAATAAAATCATACTTACCCAGTCTTTGTACCCAAAAAATATATATTTAAATAAAATAGAGGGTATCAAAAAATCATATATGTAGTGGATCATTTGTAAAATATATTTTTTATGTCGTTGAGGAATATAAATACCATGAAAGGACTCCTAAGAACGTTTTTAGAGAAATATGTCATATATATTTTAAAAATCACCTCTTAATAAAAATTAAGATATATATTTTATTGAAAATAAAATTTTCAAACATGTAATCTATGAATGAAAAATTTTATTGGATATGAAATTTGAATATTTTTTTTCATTCCCTACATGAGAAAACCATGATTACTTTTACATTTTTGGTAAAAATTAAACATGAATTGTATTGAAAATTGTATGATGACTCCTTTAAAAAAATATAATAATTATAAATGGGAAAAATTAATTTAATAAATCATTTTTATAATTTTATTATTATTTTTGAAATCATTTTTAAAAATTATTAGCTTTGATGAAAAATAATTTATGACCAAAGAGAGAAAGGAAGTCAAATTTTCCTAAAACCGTTTTCTCATTCATTTTATGTTATAAACTGTGAAAAAAAATTATATTACTTTAAAACATTCATGAATATCTATATTTGAATAAAAAATATTTATTTTAATATATAAATATTAAATATTTCCCCCATGGGAGATGTTTACATAAACAATCCCAAATAATGATGTGATTGTGAAATAGAGCCTTACGACAAGTAACTTCTAACTTGTAAACCCTGTAAACGTAATGAAAAAAAAATCATTATAAAATACCATGAAGATAAATAGAAACTTGTTATATCATATTAAATGAAAATTATATACACTACAGAATAAAAATAAGTGGTGAATATGTAATATGTATCGTGGATGAAACATGAGGTGGTAAATCCTTTTGTCGAGTCTGGCCTATCAAGTACATCATATATTTTTAAATATAACAAAAATAAGATAATTATTAAATTTATTAAGAATATAATATAATTTTATTATAAATTTTACTTCTCTTATTTCAATGTTACATATTATTTTTTAATAAATTAAGCTTACATTAAATGTTTCAATGAGATTTTCCTTATGTATCAAAAAATGACTTTAGTTGGTGGACTGTGGTCAAAAAGTTAGTTATATAGTCATATAATGAATAATATTCATGTAATAATCAATATTTATAAATAAATTATTTTTTTGGACCAATAAAAAAATATATTTAAAATAATTAACTACATTACAAACATGGAGATGGTAGGCCATACTTACACATGGGTAACTATTCGATTTTTAAAATGCAATTATGGAAAGATGATATTTAATATTATACCTCTCAAGAATTATCCTTGTATCATGAACAAAATATTATTTCTTTAAATATAATTTTATATATCATATATGTTGTTTTTTGATTAAAACATAGTCACATTACTCCATGAAGGTGGTAGTCCACAATTTCATGAACAAGGTCATCATTTTCCAGTGAGAAATAAAATGAAATTTATAATCTTTTTAGAATGATAAATATGTAATTAAAATCATTATTATTTCATTTATATCACATATATTCTTTTAAAATGTAATTATTATCTTAATTTTAATTCATTAGTCAAAATGAATCATGTCACATTTTGAGGCGGTAGTCCGTCATGCAACCGAATAACGTTGTGGAATCCCATAAAGAAATGAAAGAAAAAAATCAAGATATTATAAAATTACTAGTTATAAAAAATTATTTTATAAATTTTATATATAAAAATTATATAAAACATCATAACAATCCATGACAGTTGGTAAAAAAAATGAATGACATTAGTTCATGAGGTGGTACTATATCCAAAATAGAAATGTGGATTTTGTAACCCATTTGACGGATGTGGAGAGGGTTAGAGGTCGTTAATTTTACATATAAACAAACCAAAATATGTACAATAAATTGGTTATTATATTATAATGGTTTAAGAGTAATTTAATTTGTTGATGGAAGAAATATAATAAAAACATGATGAATAACATTAACTCTTCTTGATATTTCTTCATACAATTGTAGCAAAATTCCTTCAAAGGTTTTTATTTATAACAAAATAAGGATGATAGGAATAGAGTAGAAATGTTGGGATGATATTTGGTTAGTTATTGGATGAAAAAAAAAATTTTATGGTGTAAATAAGAGAGGATAAGGGTGGCCTTTTATAACTAATGTGAGTGGCACACTTGTAATTTTTCTTAATTGAAAAATGTATACCCCTATTTTTATCTTGACCCAAGGATAAAGAATATATTATTTAAGATATTGATAAATTATAGAGTCATGATATATCCATATAATAAATTTTAGATAATATATAATGGAATTTTGACATATATAATTTCTTTTTAATCCATGGTAAACTCAATTTTACCCTAACCATGGTAATTAATTTGAAATCGTTTCACCAATAGTTTTTTGTCGAAGAACTAAATTAATCTTATTAAATAATATAAATTAATCATATTCCATATATTTAATCAATTTTCCCAATTCATTGGACATTATTTGAAGAATTTAATATAAATTATTTCCTTATATGTTGTAAGAACCTAGATCTTCTTTTCAGGTACATTTTTCCTTTTTCTTGAGATTTTGAGAAAAATGAACTTTCTGGAAATTTTTGAAGTACACGCCGTGTAATTTCTGAGTACACGTTGTGTACTCCCTTTTCCGCTCAAAGCCGTGTGTTGGCCGTGTCCAGGCCACACACACGGTGTGTAAGGGTGAGGTGGAGGCCGGTTAATTCAGAGTACGGAAAACTGAAATACACGTTGTGTACTTTCTTTTTTATCATTAAATTTCCCAGGGTCATGCCTAACCCCTGAATTCATCTTGTTCTCTAGATTATATCCGTCTGAGAGCGACCCGTATAGCCGGATCTTCGATGAGATCCTGCCTCTTCGCCCATTCTCCGATTCTAGAACGGTCGATTGAGTTGGGATCGCAGCGGTGAGTTATTCCTTCTGCTTTAGCCTCGTTTCATGATTCCTCCTAGTTTCCATGTTATCGTGGGATGAACTTTTTGTGTGTTTTATCATATCTTCATCATTCTAAGGGGAATCCTTCATCGAGGTCCACGTATATCGATCTCCTTGGATCGATGTAGGTGGTTTGTGCCTTTCCGTAGAAAGTTGATGAATATTTTGTGCAAATTCCACAAATTCCCTTGGGCTGGGAGTTGTGGGTTTCCTGTTTTTCCCATTCTATTTACCAGCTTGCTTGATTGTTGTAGTAAAGGTTTATGATTGTGAGTAGAGTAATTTATTTTGTGCCCAGATTGCTTTTCCATGCTTGTTCTGCCTGTTTGGTGTTTTTCCAGTTGCCATGCCTAGTCGCAGGATAGTGGAACTGCTACATTTTATGCTATTGAGCCTTAGTTGATAGCCAAGTAGTTCCTGAGGTTTACTTGTAAGATGTGCATGTGTGCTGAACATGTTTTAATTTTCCACACAGGACTGTGAGAGCCTAGTGTAGTAGACCATAGAGAGAATTGACGTAAGGGATTTTCTAGAGTGTCTTTTAATACGATGCGAGACTATAGGGGGAATTGATGTTGACTGCTTCCCCAGAGAGTCTGTAGATCCACGACGTGGGCCATAGGGGGCATTGACATTGAGTACATCCCCAAAGAGCCATTAGCATGATACGAGACTATAGGGGGAATTGACGGTGAGTGCTTCTCTAGAGAGTCAATTAATTTCATAGCTGAACCAGAAAGAGGAGACTGTGTGTGCTTCCTAGAGGGTTGTTAGTACTTATAGGTTAAACCATAGGGGTTAGGCTGTGAGAGCTACCCAAAGGGTTACCTGTTTCTTCTTTTGTTGCTGGCTGCTTACTGGGGTACTTTACTTGTTAGAACCGTGGATTGTAGAAGCTTGTGCTTTCCTATTTACTGCTTCTTGTTTATTTACTGCCATGTATTCATTGACTGTTAGAGACAAATATTTGGCTTATTTCCTATTGGGATTGTCTCTCACACCCTGTTTGGGCCATGCTTTTCGGCCTAAGCAGACTATGTTGCTGCAGGTATAGATAAGGGCAAGCTCCCTTCTACTTCATGTTCTTGATTGCAATAGAGCTAGGGAGCATGGGACCAAGTCGTGGATAGCGATGCTGAGAAGCTTTCTTTGTTTTATTTGCACTTGGTTTCAGTTTTATTTCATCACATTGTTGTGTTTTCGGCTTTCCTTAGATACTTGTTCCTGCTATATCATTATCATCATTACTATATGTATTCATTGCTTCCGCTGTTTGGATTTAGTTGTTATGTATGTTGTTATTGCTTCCGCTCTTGATTGTTGTCTTCCTTACCTTGTATACTTTACCGAATGAGAGCATAGTTTCCCCACCGACTCACCAAGTCCCTCACTGTTGGTCGGAACCCTCTGGAATTTGGGGAAACGTGCTTGAGGTCATGTGGTGAACCAGGTACAGGGCACCAGTGGAGGGGATCCAGATTCGGGTCGTTACAAAGTGGTATCCGATGAGTTCTTTTCTCTTGCTTTAGTATTTAGAGAATTTAGCCAGGGATAGGACGGATTCAGTACTTGGCATTAAGCTGTGCTCAGGAGTAGCTAACCCGTGTACAGGGAAGAGCCATACTTACCTTGTTAATTGCAGTATACTAGTTTTGAGATTTTATAGTTGATTTGATTTCACCAAGAGTGATTCACATGACTTGTGCTATTATTGTTTGGATATTACGGTTCTATTTCTGTCGCAACCCTATGAGATGAGGGTATTCCATCTCATTCATCATATAGGGACTTGTATAAATAACATTTCATGCATTCTTTCCATGCCATCTAGGGTACATTAGCGATTTCATGCTATTGTGATAGATTTTGTGTAGATTATGCATGCTATTGTGATAGATGCTTGATAGATTCTCTGCTGACATGTTAGAAAACTGTTTGTTTTGTTCTTTGCTTAAAGTGAATGCCATATTTTGGTTCTTGAGGTGTTATGGGCCCTCACGGATCGAAATTTGGCACCTATTTCCCTAGTTTTTTGTGTTTCTGGAATTCTGTGCAATATTGGAGCTACTGCCCATAAAACCCCAGAATACACCACATGTACATTTGGGAACACGCCGCGTAGTTTCCAGGCCATGTCACTGACCGTGTGGGAAGAACACGGTGTCGTGAAAGTAACTTTAGGAACACACCGTGTACAGTAGGTACACACCGTGTACCCAGCTGTGTCACCAATAACATGGGTCGGGGAAGCTCGGGTAGAACACGCAGTGTCCATAGGGAACACGCCATGTATTCCTTTCCAGGTACTCGGCTGTGTCACGAACAACACGGGACGACGTTACCTTCCTTTCCACACGCCGTGTTTGTGTGGAACACGCCATGTAGTCTTGCCCAGGTACCCGGCCGTGTCACGAACAACACAGGATGGTGTCCCCTTCACCTATACATGCCGTGTTTGTTCAGAACATGTCATGTAAGGTCCAGCCGTGTAGACGGTCGTGTTCTCAACATCACAGGTTGCCGATGCCTTGCCTATTACACACTGTTTTTGTTTAGAACACGCCCTGTAGTCTCGAGTTAAGATGGACCGTGTGGGTCAGCCATGTAAAGAGACTCGGGCAGCGAATTAGTTTTCTTGTACACACCGTGTGTTGGGGTCAACACGCTGTGTAGTTTGAGGTGTACACGACTTGTAGGGAAGGAGTACATGCCCATGTCAGTAGCTTAAGAAGACACGCCGTGTAGTCATGTTTTACAAGATTTTGTGTTTTTCTTCCCCTATTCCCATTTTGTACTCTTGCTTTATCTATCCTTGTTTTTCTGATCTAAGTTGTACTTTTGATCTTTCAAAGATATGCCTCCGTGATGTCCTCCTGTCGTACGTCTATTGTCAGGCAGTGATCAGATTCCAGATATGGTTGATGAGGGACTTCTTGCCGATCCCCCAGTCGAGCCATCCTGGGCACCAACTGTCATACCAGTTGCGGGCGCTGATGCACAGTTCAGGGAGTGCTTCATGAGGATGATGCAGGCCTTCCAGGGAGCACCGCCTCATGTCTCGTCTATGGAAGACTTGATACGGAGTTTTCAGCAGCACAATCCTCCCACGTTCTCAGGGGAGGGAGGACCTCAGGCTGCAGAGTCATGTCTGGAAGTCATGCTGACTATCTCCAAGCATCTGGAGATGCCTCTAGAGAGGCGGGTCAAGCACGCCACCTTCATTCCCCGAGACTCTCCCAAGAGGTGGTGGGACGTGATCTCATAGGTGGGTCAACATCTGGCTATTACTTGGGAGGAGTTCCATCACGTGTTCTATGACTACTTCTACCCGGAGACCCTGAGGACCGGTCGAGCCTGGGAGTTCATGAACATGGAGCAGGGTACTCTATCTTTCATGGAGTATTCAGCTCGTTTAACCGAGATGCAGCGCTTCACACCCCCCTGGGATGGGAGTGGGGTGTTCTTAGAAAGGAATTTTGAGGAAGGTCTCAGGTGGGAGATCCAATCGCAGGTGATCAACTTCCAGCTGACATCCATTGCTTCCATCGTCAACCAGGAACTGATTGCGGAGCGCAATCTGAGAGACTCTGGAGCTGCGAGTCAGGGCGGTTCTTCTTCCAGAGCTATTTTTCCCCCAGATGACAGCAAGAAGCACCGTAGGGAGCCCATGCATGGTGATTCGAGGAAGCGAGATGCATCGTAAGGCATCCAGGTGACATGCTACAAGTGTGACCGGTCACGGCACACGAGGCCGTAGTGCCAGAGGGACCCCATGGAGTACCGATCTTGTGGCAAGACGGGACACCTTTAGTGTTTCTGTCAGGTTTTCTCACTAGCAGCGAGTGATCGTGGATCTTCCATGACTCCTCGTTCAGGAGAAACACCACCAGTTTCCCACCAGTCGGGGAACTAGAGTTCTTCCGGCCGTCCAGGCAGAGGTGGAGGTCGAGGCCATGGAAGTCAGCCACTACTTCCTCAGCAGCAGTAGGGAGGTTCAGCTCAGAGTGGTCAGCTGGGGGCGCAGGGCCGTGGTACATGCCAATCTTTTTAAATGGAGCAGACTTATCAAGAGCAGGATCCCGACCCTTCTACTGTTCAAGGTACGATTTTAGTTGCCTCAGTTTTATCTTCAGCCCCTTTCGATATTGGTTCTAGGCATAGCTTTATCTTTATTGCTATTGTGGAGATCCTTGGACTCTGCATCTTTTATTCTGCCGACTCTTTGACACTAGACACACCTTTGGGAACGAGGGCATCTAGTGTATGCTAGTGTAGAGAGTTCCATCTCGAGGTTGCAGGGTATCGTTTCTTAGGGGATCTCTATATCCTAGAGATGACATGCTACGATGTCATCCTCGAAATGGACTGGTTGATTCCCTTCCAGGAATTCATTGACTGTTATCGCCGCAGAGTCAGTTTCATCTCACCAGAGGGTGAAACATTTCTTCACAGAGGCGAATGGGACGTTCGGGCGAGTCGGGCGAGACTCGAGAATCTTGGGCTCGGAGGGGTGACGGCCCAGATTTATAGTCTTTATCTGGAAGATCAGGGGACTCCACAGTTAGACTTTCCTCCAGTGGTGGATCGCTTCATGGATGTATTTCCAGAGGAATTTTCGGGTTTGCCTCTAGAGCGTGAGATAGACTTCTCTATTGAGCTCATTCTAGGAGCTCCACCAGGGTCCATTCCTCCCTATAGGATGGACACACCTGAGTTGCAGGAGCTCACGAAGTAGTTGGAGGAGATACAGGCTAAGGGTTTCATTCGAACTAGTACTTCTCCTTGGGGTTCGCCTATCCTGTTTGCGAAGAAGGCATACTGTACCCTTCGGATTTGTGTGGATTATCATAAGATGAACCAGTTGAAGGTCAAGAACCGATATCCTTTTCCCAGGATTGATGACCTTTTCGATCAGCTTCGTGGATCCTGGGTGTTCTTGAAGATCGACTTTAGGTCCGGTTATCATCAGTTGCGTGTTAGACCATCAGATAAACCTCTGACAGCCATCAGGAGCAGGTATGGTATATACGAGTATACATTCATGCCGTTTGGTCCCACGAACACACCTACAGTTTTAATGGCACTGATGAGATAAGTGTTCCATCCTTACTTAGACTCCTTCGTTGTGGTCTTCGTGGATGATATCTTGGTGTACTCCCACACTCGATACAACCATTCCACACATCTTAAGATTGTTCAGAGTACACTGAGAGAGCATCACCTTTATGCTAAACTCTCAAAATACCACTTCTGGATGGATTAGATTCAATTCTTGGGTCACATCATCTCAGAGGCAGGAGTATCAGTGGACCCAGAGAAAGTGAGAGCTGTAGTTTCTTGGGAGTAGCCGAAGAACATATTCGAGGTACGAATTTTCCTAGGGCTGGATAGATACTACAGATGCTTCATTCAGGAATTTTCTCTTCTAGCCGCACCTTTGGTTGGTCTGACCAAGAAGGGGGTAAAATTATTATGGTCAGATTCGTGTGAGTCAGCCTTTAAGGAGCTGAAAGGGAGGTTGACGTTAGCACTGATACTAGTCTTTCCAGAGCCAGTAAAGAGCTATACAGTCTACTGTGATGCTTCAAGTATCGGGCTATGAGTTGTGCTCATGCAAGGAGATGGAGTCGTTGCATACGGGTCTCGGCTGGTGAGGCCGCATGAGAGGAACTATCCTACGCATGATCTAGAGTTGGCAGTTATTGTTCATGCCTTGAGCTGTTGGAGACACTATCTTCTGGGAGAGAATTTTTTTGTCTTCACTGACCGCAAGAGTCTCAATTATATCTTCACTCTGCGTGATCTGAATCTGAGAAGTGCAGGTGGGTCGAGTATCTTTAGTCTTTTGATTTCGAGCTTGCCTATACGCCGGGAAAGGGCAATGCCATGGAAGATGCATTGAGCAGGAGAGCTCAGATTCAAGCAGTTCAAGAGGCCAGTAGTGAGTGGAAAATAATGTTTCTGTTCTCTGAGATGCATCTAGAGGTGCACGATAGACGGGGGAAAACTTTTCTATCTTCTGTAGTTGTTACCTCCATGCTACTTGATCGGGTATGGATGAGGCAGCTATCAGACTCAGAAGGCTTCGTCCTGCAGGAGAGTGTGTCAGGAGAGGAACCTCTTCTTGAATGGACAGTGGGCGAGGATGAGATCTTTCATTTCTAGGAATGCGTATGGGTGCCAGCAGACATATGCAATGAGCTGATACGGGATTTTCATTCCTCAGTTTGGGAAGTTCATCCTGGTGTCACCAAGATGTACAGGGATCTTCATCGCCAGTACTAGTGGCCAGGTATGAAGAAGGATGTTGCTTGTTTTTTCATGAGATGTAATACTTGTCAGCTGGGGAAATCATAGCATCAACTACCAACGAGACTTCTGTAGCAGTTACCCATTCCGGAGTGGAAGTGGAACGACGTCGTGATGGGCTTCTTGACTGGGTTGTCGATATCTCATTGGGGAAACGATGCAATTTGGGTTATCGTCGACATGCTTATGAAGGTTTCTCAATTCCTGCCAATCAAGGAGACCTTTGGTGTTGATGATCTGGTACGACTTTACATCAGATAGATCATTTGTTTGCATGGAGTTCCACACATTATTTTTTCAAACAGAGATGTGTGCTTTACCTCTCGGTTCTCGTAGGGAATTTAGAAGGCCTTGGTTACACAGGTACTTTTGAGTACAGCTTACCATCCCCAGACTGATGGCCAGTCCAAGCGCACGATCCAGGTGCTTGAGGATATGCTCTGGGCTTGCATACTTGACATTGGTGGTTCTTGGGAGAAGCATATTCCTCTAGTGGAGTTCTCCTACAACAACTGTTTCCAGGAGACCATTAAGATGGCACCATACTCGGATTTTTACGGTAGTCGATTCTTATCAACCTTATGCTGGTTGGAGGCAGGATAGGCAGCTTTGCTGGGACCTTGTCTTGTTCAGGAGACTTCAGAGCAGATGGAGCTGATTCGGAATAGGATGGCTACAACATAGTCTCAAAAGAAGTCTTATGCTGATCAGCGGAGACGAACTTTGGAGTTCGAGGTCAGTGATCAGGTTTTCCTATATGTTGCACCAAGTATGGGACACAATAGGATTCAGAGATAGGGTAAGCTTTCACCACGTTACATCGGGCCATTTCAGGTTTTGGAGAGAGTGGGGCCGATCGCCTATCGTTTGCAGCTACCTTAGAGGTATCGGGCAATGCACGATGTCTTCAACGTCACTCAGATCTGATGTTATTTTTCAAACTCGTCTCATGTCATTCAGCTTGCGGAAGTTGAGTTTGAGGCAGATGTATCATTCAAGGATCATCCTATCCGTATTTTCGATCGCAATACGAAGGTTCTCCGCGGGCGGTCTGTTCCTCTCGTACAGGTGCTATGGCAGCACAGACGAGTACAAGACGAGACTTGGGAGAGGGAGACCGATGTACAATCGTAATGGCCGGAGATGTTCAGGGTTTCTTCTTCTCCTCCTTGTTAGGGGAATTCAGGGACAAATTTCATTAAGCGGGGATGTTTGTAAGAACCCAGATCTTCTTTTCAGGTACGTTTTCCATTTCTCTGGTATTTTTGAGAAAAATGATCTTTCTGGAAATTTTTGAAGTAGATGTTGTGTACTTTCTGAGTACACGCAGTGTACTCCCATTTCCGCTCGAAGCCATGGGATGGTTATGTTCGGGCCACACACACGGTGTGTAAGGGTGAGGTGGAGGCCGGTGAAATCGGAGTACGAAAAACTGAAGTACATGTCGTGTTCTCAAGAAGTACATGCCATATACTTTCTTTTTTTTCATTAAACGGAACGGGGTCGCACCTAACCCCCGAATTCATCTTCTTCTCCAGATTTCTTCCGTCTGAGAGTGACCCGTACGACCGGATCTTTGACGATCTCCCGCCTCTTCTCCCATTCTCCTATTCAAGCATGGTCGATTGTGTTGGAATCATAGAGGTGTGTTCTTTCTTCTGCTTTTGCCTCGTTTCTTGATTCCTCCTCATTTCCACGTTATCGTGGGATGAACGTTTTGTGCATTTTCTCAGATCATCATCGTTTTAAGGATAATCTGTCTTCGAGGTTCACGTATATAGATCTCATAAGATCGAGGTAGGTGTTTTGTGCCTTTCCATAGAAATTTGATGAATATTTTGTGCAAATTCAACAAATTCCCTTGGGCGGGGAATTGTGGGTTTTCTGTTTTGCCCTTGCTGTTTACCTGCTTGCCTTATTGTTTTAGTAGAGGTTTATGCTTGTGAGTGGAGTTATTTATTTTGTGCTCAGATTGCTTTTCCATGCTTGTTCTGCCTGTTTGGCATTTTTCTAGTTGCCAGGCCTAGTCATCGGATAGTGGAAATGCTACTTTTTATGCTGCTGAGCCTTAGTTGATAGCTAATTTGTTCTTGTGGTTTACTTGCATGATGTACACACGCGCTGATCATGTTTTACTTTTCCACAAAGGACTGTGAGATCCTAGTTTAGTAGACCATAGAGAGAATTGACGTAAGGGCTTCTCCCGAGTGTCTTTTAATACGATGCGAGACAATAGGGGTAATTGATGTTGAGTGCTTCCACAGAGAGTCTGTAGATCGTGGACGGGGCCACAGGGGGAATTGATGTTGAGTTCATCCCCAGAGAGCCTTTAGCATGATAAGAGACTATAGGGGGAATTGACGGTGAGTGCATCCCCAGAGAGTCTATTAATTTCATAGCTGAACTAGAAAGGTGAGATTGTGTTTTCCTCCTAGAGGGTTGCTAGTACTTATTGGTTCAACCACAGGGGTTCGGCTGTGAGAGCTACATAGAGGGTTACCTATTTCTTCTTTTGTAGTTGGCTTCTTACTGGTGTACTTTACTTGTTATAATTGTGGATTATAGATGCTTGTGCTTTGCTATTTACTATTTCTTGTTTACTTACTGTCATGTATTCATTGACTGTTAGGCACAAATCTTTGGGTGATTTCCTACTGGGATTGTATGTCACACCCTGTTTGGGCCATGCTTTTTGAGCCCAAGAAAACTATGTTTCTGCAGGTATAGATAAGGCCAAGCGCCCTTCTACTTCAGGTTCTTGATTACATCTGGAGATGGGGAGCATGGGACTGATTCGTGGCTCGCGATGCTGAGAAGATTTCTTTGTTTTCTTTGCACTTGGTTTCAATTGTATTTTAGAACGTTGTTGTGTTTTCTTCTTTACTTAGATACATGTACCTGCTGCATCATTATCATCATTACTATATGTATTCATTGCTTCTGCTGTTTGGTTTCATTTGTTATGTATGTTTTTGTTGCTTCTGCTCTTGATTGTTGTCTTCCTTACCTTGTATACTTTACCGAATGAGGGCATAGTTTCCCCACTGACTCACCAAGGCCCTCGCTGCTGTTCAGGAGCCTCTGGAGTTTAGGGAAACACGCTTGAGGTCATGTGCCGAACCTGGTACAGGGCACCAGTGGAGGGGCTCCGAATTCGGTTCATTACAGATGTGATGATAAAGACGATTTTCAAAGAGAAAATGTTCAAATGTTTCCAACGTGTCTATATAAATATTCAAAATAAAAAGTTTTAAAATGGAATAAATTAGAATAAAAAATATATAATTTTACTCATTTTACTTTGAAAATAGTTTAATATATAATTTAATATTATTAATAATTTAAAAGAGTAGTTATTTTTCAATTAAAATACATTTTAATCACTATTCGTAAACATTTAAAACACTCATTAAAATCAAAATATTCATTCTACAATAATTTTGATAAGATTATTTCAAACAAAATTAGTATATTTTTTCAAATAGATATTTAAAATGTGGTAAATATTAATTTTAAATTATTTTCAAAATGAATTACTAGTCAATATTTATGAAAAATATTGTTTTATGGAAATCATTTATTGATCATTAAAATCCAACTTATTTTATTTATATTATGTATATAATCATTGAATATATATCATAAATTTTTAACATAGATATTTTTCATAAAATTGAATATATTATTCATACCCACCAATACTAAAACTATGTTATAATATCTATTCATATATTATTATATTTTTATAGAGTCTTATGTTTCCTTCAAACCCAATGTTTCATACTTTTCAAGCTATCACAGTGAGCAATATTTTTTAAAAACATAACTATATAAAATTATTTGTATTCGATTCTCTATTTTGATAATTTTTTGTGTCCTACATTATTTTTATCATGATATTACTCTTTTAAAATCACATGGTGTTACACTAGATCAACTATTATTCTCTAAATTTTAATATTTCAGGTATTAAGGTGTAAACCAAACGCAGTACCTCAAAGGAGATGTATAAATTTTCAATGATGTCTTTAGATTTTATTAGATTATGAAAATTTTCTAAAATTGGTGTATAAATCGTTAAATTATGAATTTAGTAAAATAAATATCATGATATGATATTCTGATTATTTAAAAACCATTTTCCAACTCTTTTCCATTGATGTTGAAATGAAAACATCGATCGGTTGTATTTGTGGAAAAAAGCCTACAAAAAGTGATATAATTCATTTTAAAGCACCACCTGAAATTTATGGTAATAATTATTTATTAAGATAACTTATATTATATTTATGATATAAATATGATTCTATAATTATGAAATATTATATATCATTATTTCTTTATTTTTGTTGGATTATGAAAATGATGAAAATTTGTAAATATAGACTTCGATCATTATGAATGGTTTGATTCAATTATATATATACACCATTATTTCATAGATAGATGAATTTATAAATTTATATATATATATATTGTATTTATATATATTTTAAAATTATGAATATTATGTGACCACATTCAATATTCACGTAACATAACAGCCAAATCAAAACATACTTGTAAAAATTATCAATTATCATCCGAAACTGATATTTTAATATTTAATTATTAATTAAAATTTGATAACATGTCATAAGTGAACCATTTAATGTATTGGAATTATTTATATTGTTTTCTTAAATTGGTAAATTAAATAACTATTTCTTATAAAGGGTGCTATAGAGCTTAAAAAGGAAGTCGAAGTTATGGTATATGTTTTAGGTTATAGTCTCATTTTTACAAGAATTATATATGATAAAAATTATTATGATGTAATTATATGATATATGTATAAACAATCTCATTAATTTCCTCAACATTGGTTTATTTCTAAATATTACATGTTTTCCTTCCATTTTTAACTCTTTATGTAGTCATAATTTTTATTTAATATAATATGGACTACTAAAATTGGGTTTAAACTCAAGTTGTATTTTTCTATTAAATTTAAATATAATCTATAAAATGTTTTAAATAATGTTTTCACTATTCTCAAATTATTTATTTTATTAATTTTTTCAAATAGTTCAATTTCTATAAAAACAATTAAATGATTATTCATGTTATTATTTTATATCAGGTAATTTTTATAAAAAGTATTACAATAATCATTATTATAACATTTACATAACCAGAATATTTTCATACCATTATAAATAAAATTATATGTTTATAAAAATGTACATGTTTTCAAGGGTATTTTTTAAGAAATATCTCTTAATAATTATTAAAACATGGAATCTAAATATAAGATTTAAAATTTTAAAGTGTTTTTTAGTATAAAATTGTACACATATCATTTAAGGGAATTTTTCCTATGATAAAATCTTCAATTTTACATATCTTTCACCAGTGATATGATTATATGATACCATAATTACTCTTTATCATGATGGTTCATTATTTTTATTCTAAAATATTGATGGAAATAATTTTATTTTCCATTAATTATGATACGATGAAATGAAAAACGTTTAAATGAACATGTGTAATATTTTTTAGAGAATGATTATTTCAATGGTTGGTCCATTGTAGATCTATAATGAATTACATAAATATTAATTTTATATAAACTCAAAGGGAAAATATTATTTTATTGAATTCAAAAATAGGTTACATGGGAAGTTATCCAATTCCCAAATTAGAAAAAGTTGGTTAGTCTAATCCAAGCATGATATGAATTTGTGGGTTATTATCCTTGATATGTGACTTCTATGATTATGATTATTTCATAATTTAAGTCACTATTTTATGGAATTACATTATTTAATTGTTATTCTTGAGTCGTTTATTTTCATTTATTCCATTATAGGTTGTTTCTTATGAAATTTAATGATTTATTCTTGGACTCATTGTTAGGATTATGAATTTATGGGTATGACATTCAAACGGTATGGCCATATTCTTATACCCTTAATCTCATGTTATACCTAAATATGATTATTTAGAGTATCTCCCTTGTTTTCCACTACGGATAACCTATTTTCACCCATTATTATGTTTCCTTTTTCATAGGTAATGAAGATATGTTTTTGTATGAGATGCCTAAAATGATAAATAATTATAAAGAACCTAGTGAGAGATGATTTAGAAAGATTAATACAAATTAATAATGTATCTATGTTTCCAAATGTAATGAACTATTAAAACCATGGAAATTATCTTATTGATTTTTATTTAATATTCATCAAATAAGATTTAAAATATATATATAATATTTAGGTCACATTGATTTTATCTGGGAAATGTTTAGGTGTTTTTAGAAACTATGACGTGAAAACTTTAGTGATATCCCTTGGGATCATCATATCATTATGAGGTAATACAAGATAATTCTAATGAATACCATGTCATTTCTCTATAAAAAATATCCCTATAACGAAAGTGGGATATTGATTTGGCTATGACATATATTCGCTTAGGGGTAATAACTCAAAAAGTGGATGATTTTTCAATAAATAGATTATCATTATTGCGCGATGAGTGGGCCTTTTTCTACACACCTAGGTAGATAATCTCATGGGATATTTTTTGATTGATTAAAATTTTATTTGTAAATATTTATGATGTATTTTAAGATATAATGAATGAGGATGACCTAGGATAAGACAAAATTTTCTATGATCAAAAAGTAGTTGTTTTAATTTTAACATTATATAAATGATTTTGGTGATTATGTTTTTACCTTGAGGATTATTTTTACAAATACTATGTTTTTTTTAATTCAATTATTGAAACATAATGTAATAATGCTATCTATAAATTTGAGGGATAATTCCATGATCCTCTTATTGAGAAACAAATATCCTTGGGATCTAAAATTAATAATCCGACTACTATATTTACACAACTTTCTCAATATAAGAACCAGACCTAGATTCTAAAAAGGAAAATGAGGGAACAAAATTTTTATGTGTACTTCATGATTCAAAATCCGCCATAATATTGGGGATCCTTTAATTCACAATATTTGGAGAAATAAATCAATACCCCAAAAAATAAATTTTTTAATCTATAGTGTTTGGAGAATGAAAAAAAATTATTATTTTTATTTATAATATGGATGGAGAAGCTGATTACTAGTCTAACCTTATCCCAAAAGTGAGGAAACAAGATAAAATATAATTTATAATGTGGGATTAATTTAAAATTTTAAATTTCAATAAGTGATTTCATTTTTTTCAAAGCATGAAAATATAGAAGGAATTCGGTGTGATAATATATCATGATGATGAATCCATTAGTAACTATGAGGCTATCATTATGTAAAATGTAAGGCACACATACACTATTATAATGAAACCTAAATTAAATGTCAATAAATTATGTATTGGGTAAAATAATATCTCTAAATATTTTTATTTTTAATATACATTTGTTTAAATGAAAAAAATTCTTCGATGTGATCCTATGGTATAAATGGAGGTCATTGTCACTTAGTAGCCATTTCTTTTTTATTTGAAAATAAAGATTTAATTTAAAGTAAATTATAATTATAATAAACGTAAAAGTAATTTGTTTATCCTTCCTTTATTATATAAGTGCTGAATGAGAAATAGGTGAAATTTTCTTAAGGGGGATATTAAATTTTTCAAGTATAGAATAAATGGTCACCGAAATATCAAATGTCTATGTGATTCAATGAATTTAGATAATGATGCGAGTGGAGAGAAAGCTCCACATAATTCACCAACTTTACTCTAGTGTCTTCAATTCATTGAGTATTACATTTAATATTAATCATGATAATATTTTATGTTAAAGGATAACGATATATGTCAGCTGCCTCTTAGTCCTCAAGTCAAAGTGAATCACATGTGATCTCTATTTCCTATGTAGTTTACATGAAACAAGTGGTGACAGGTACAATTACTATCCACACTATAATATATAATGTCATATTTTGTTCATGATCTAAAAATTTATTTATTTCAAAAAAAATATATAGGAATCAAATTACCACCTCCATTGTTGGATGTGGAATTAGTAGTGAAAACTCCTAATGTTATGATTATCACATCTTATGTCTATGGTTTTTGCTAATTTAAATTATATGGAATGATCTTCTATAAAATCTTGTTATTCTTACTATAGTGGAGTATGATGTTATTTTTGGAAAGGATTGGATTTTTCATATAAACTCTTATAAATATTTAATGAAGGGAAGTCCCAATTTCTCTTCACGCTCATCTAGTGATCATATATCTTTCTGAGTAAAAATACAATACTATAATGGATATTACTTCCATTATATCAATATTAATTAAAACTTCAAAGGTAGAATATATCTATAATAATAGGTGATAAATTAAAAATAAAATAGATTCCAATTTTTTGGGAGTTTGATTATATTTTTCAATAATATTTTCTTTTATTCTTGTGATTTCTAAAGTTATTTTATAAATAAAACACATACTTGATCCTCTAGTTATTTCAATGAATCTATATAGTATGACCCTAGTTTAGATTAAGGATTAAAAGAAGAAAGTGTTCATGAATCTTGATAAGGTATTCATTCATCCTTGTGTTTCACCATGGGATATGTCTATTCATTTATTTTGAAGAATGATGGATTAATGTGATGTTTCATTGATAACCATGATGATAATAACTACAAAATAGATACTAATCATCCGCCGCCACATTTCGATAATTTATTTTTTCAGTTATGATGAGCATAGTATTTTTCCATGATTGATTATTTACCTAGATAATATCAATTGATGTTGAAAAGTACATACATGCCCAAGAAAACCTCTTGTATGGGGAATGGTCAAAGTCAATATGTAGTTATGATATTTTTTTATTATTAATTCCACCACAATATTCATAAATATAATGAATAATGTCATTATACATTAACTTACATAGTTTTTTGTTGTCTTTTAGATGATATTATTACCTATTACAAGAGAAAATTTGATCCTTAATATCATTTGAGGATTATACATAAGACCCTAAGAGGAAGGATAAATGCTACGAAAAAATACCATGTGTGAAATTTAACAACAAAATGTTTCATTATTTGGTCACAAAATCTCAAAAGATGGTATTAAAATGTATTTTTAAAAGTTTCATGTCATTGAACATTATCCCAAACAAACTACTATGGTAGATATTCAAATTTTATACGATTTTGAAGAAATTTTTTGAAACATTGTGAATAATTTCTCCTAAATATATATTCCAAATTCAATTTTAATATATATGGGAGTCAAGTGACATTTGATAAATGATTGTGAATAAAATTTCAGCTAACAAAATACTAGGTTATTCAATTCACCTTTAATAACACCACAGTATAGTAGATAATGATTTTTTATTTACAATGATACAAAAAATAATAGATTGGGATGTGTCATCAAATAGAATTTTATAGTTACTAATCATTCCACCTGTCAATTAATTCTTCATGAGTAAAATGATGTAACCGATAACATATAGTTATCATTTCTAATCATAACATTATTTTTATGGGGGAATTTTTTTTATGGATGAAATTTTGAAATAGATATTGATCACCAATGTATAATGTATATATTTACCAGAAAAGTGCCGAATTTTCTCCTGAGATGTTGGTTGGATATGATGAATAATTATGACTACTCATTAAAAATCAACATTAAGAAATTAAACATGGTGGCTGATGCTTTTATGTTGAATGGAAAATTCTATTTTATTTATGATAAGGAACATTAGTGGCCAAATATATTGTTATTTTCATGTGAATAAGTTAGAAATAAATAATGAATTTGAGAAATATTACCTTTCTCAAATGGGATTTAAACTATTTATCAATGTAATGATTATTTAGGATGTTAATGATAAGGTAGATATGAAAAAATTTATGATTTTTTTTAAATTTTAAGATTGATTAATATGAATTAATAAATATTTAGAACCAAATGTTTATCACATAAATTCTAGTTATGTAGGAGGTCTTATTTGAAGAAGTGCATACCTCATTATATTCCATAAATCTTGATATTTCAATGATGTATAGATACCTAAATGATAATTTATAGGCTGGTAACCTGGAAAAATATTTTTTAGTGTATGTTTCTAAGTTATTGGTATTTTAGGATGTTATGGTTGAGAGACAGAACTCCAAGGGGATGCTATAACCATTACCAACACAAGAATGAAAATTGGAAAAAATCACCATTAATTTTTCTATTAACTCACCAAAACATCTAACAATACCTATTTAATTTTGAGAATTATTTTACCACCTTATAAAGTAGTCACAATTCATTGAGATATAAAAATATATCTCTCTTATTCATCATTATAGTATATTCATTAATGTATAGGTAAAGCTATATGGGGTAGCACACTTTATTTTGTTTGATCTGGATCAATGGATTAACAAAATTTTCTTGGGAAATCCTCAGGAAATAGTAGATAAAATGTTGTGTTTCTGAATGTACTATCATCTATAGATGGATTCCCTATCAAAGAAAAACTATTCAAATATAGTATGATCTGTTAATATCATATTCTCTAAATTTAAAGGGTTTCTGGGATAAACACTATTATCATATCAACATAACTTGTTAAATTATCATACAATCAAGAAGTTAGATACCACATTATGAAAACCTAGGTGGAAATAAGTATATAAGTATAAAATGATGAGATTAAGCTAGAGGAAGAAATATATTTCCAAATTATCTTGATAACTAAATGTAACATTTGTTTTGATCTATTCGATATCACATCATTAAAACTCAGAGTTGATAAAAGAGTTATGCCATCACTCATGGAAGTAATTGGGAATTTAATGTTGGTTATAAGGAATTACTATTAATTTATCCACAAAATTATTTTATAACATTCATAAAGAAAAGAATTTTTTATCTTGGAATATTTTCCCAACAATATTCTCTATCGAGTGGGGACTATATGTTTTAACTTGTAACATACATAGAGCCTCTTTGAATTTTATGGTCAACAACTTGTATTTATTGTCAGGAATCAAAAACATGGTCATTCAAATTTAATGAAGATTGTGTTTTCAGTATCGTATAATTGATTTTAATATATATAACAACTAATTGAAATAATGTATCATAAAAAGAAGGCTTTATGGATTAAGAATAAAAACATGGTAAATGTTCTCTCGAGGACTAACATATTAAAGGAATCAACATGGGAAATTCTGGATGTGATAAAGTAGATTTGTACACATTTTTCTATATCATAGTGATGTAATTTTGAAGGAAAATTATCTTAGGTGGGTTAGAATATAACCTATTATTATTTTATATATATTTCTATAGAAATACACCTAATGCATTTGATAACATTCAATATTAGAAACCATGAGTCTTAAAGAACATGTGATATAGTGTATATTTATAACCTAGACATTAGATGCGTAGGTAAAAAAATGATTAAAAAAATTACAAAATATTTACAGAAATGTTTTCCAAAATTAAAATTTTATATTTAATTTGAAATAAATATTATCTAAATTTTTTTATATAATTTTAGTATTTAAATACCTATTTTTCTAATCAAATATTTTTTTCAGGGTTTTATGATTATTTATTTTAAAAAATATATTATTTATAATAAAAGAGTTATATTAGTGAAATGTATTTATAATGAATGAATAATCATCCATCCATTACTAATCCAAATGATATGAATGATGATAAATTTTTTTTTGGATGTAATGATTTATTTTTCATAAAATATTTTTCATAAGGGAAATATATTTATATAATAATAAATGGAGTAAATTTTTATTGATTGGTGTTTTAATTAAAATTTATGTATTATATATTGAATAAAATAATTTGAAATTAATTTGCTGTTTTTTTCAAGGAATGAAATGAAATTAAATTCAGTCTTATGATTAAAATTCAATTTTTATTACCACTGGGGTTCATTAATTTTTTTACATTATTCATAAGTGTAATTTTTTCCCCATTTGAGAATTTTATTTGATAAAATGGATATCATATATCTAAAATTTATGTATAACTCTATTAATGATTTCACTTAGACACAATGAATAGTAAAATTAGTAAATATTTTCTACTATGGTTAGGTTCAAAATGGGTTTACTAATGGTTGGTCAAAATAATGGATAAATGTTAGAATGAAACATAAACTCATATTAATATTATTGGTTGGAGATTTTATGACCCAATATCTTCTTTCAATAAAAAAATTATTCTTTTCAACATGCATAATAAAATTAATTAATATTTTTTAATTTGTTTATGTAATACAATGTGTTCCCTATCAGTTTTTTGTAAACTGAAACCACCTAACCTACATTTTCCATGAATTTTGTGACTTATATATTGAATAATAATGTAATGTCCTGGACCTCTCCGGCCCATTCCTTTGTCAAAAGAATGCCACGAAGTGTTTTGGAGGGTAAGATGGACTTTTCCCACACTTTCCAGAATTTTGAAACTACACGCCGTGTAGTTTGAGTACACGCCGTGTACCCCCTTGCCGGGTATACCCCATGTTGAAATTCGTGTCCTTGCCATGTGAAATAAATGGGTACATGCCGTGTGTCCAATACTATACGCCATGTAGTCTCACCCCATGTACGTGTTACCGTGTGTTGACCAGTCGGTGACCATGTGTCGTGTTGGAGCCATGTGAAATAAATGGGTACATGCCGTGTGTCCAGTACTACACGTCGTGTAGTCCTTCCCCGCATACGCATTACCATTAAATGGCCTTGTGCCATGTTTGAGCCATGTCCTTGCCATGTGCAATAAATGAGTACACGCCGTGTGGCCAAACTACACGCTGTGTAGTCCCTCCCCGCGTATACGTTGCCCTCAAACCGTGTGTTGACCAGTCAATGGACGCATAGCCGGGTTGGAAGCTGTGTGGAGAACGTGTGAAATAACCAAGTACACGCCATGTACCATAAAGTACACGTCGTGTAATTTTTCTTTCCTCTCCTATAAAAGGTGGGGTCCCCTCATCCTTTTCAACTCACCCCTCTCCTCCCCTTTCCTCTGAGCAGAGTTCTCCCAAAAGACTCGAAGGCTCTTTCTTCCATAACTTTTTTGTCCGAGATCCGATTTACGATCCGTCAGCGGCCACGAGATCGTAACGATGAGGCAGAACTTCTATACTTCGATCTGTTGTCTTTACATCAGCCTTTCCTTTCCTAATTCCACCCAAGGAGGTTTTTCTGGGACCTGACAGAAGTGACGGACGCCGACAGACGTTTTGTAAGGTTGATTCGAGGGAGTGTTGCGATCAGAACCTATTGAGGTAGGGATCTTACCTTCGTCTCTCTAAATTGTGCATCATGCGGGGTGGGTTTCTTCTTGTTTACGTGAAACACATTTGGACCGGTTTAATAAAGATAATAACTGGTTTATATAATGGGGATGAGAATTTTGTGAATTCAGATACTTTTTTTATATCCTATGATATTATGTTGTGGATTGAATGGGATTTTGCCTAATGAAAATCATGGTCATTGGGGTCCTTTTCTTACACAATTAAATGTTTCCCTCTCCTTCTGGATTTTTTTATGGATAGAATTTTTATTTAATGTGGAAATTGGTTAATCACGTAAAGTTGCCTGTTTAAAATCTGGAACCCTTGTTTGATCACCCCAGTTAAAAAAATGGAATAATTTACATGTGGGTGTTGGCTTGGATATGTGGCATGTGAAAGAGGGGTGTTTCGTGGATTGTTTTGGATCAGGTGAGCAGCGGGGCTGCAGTTGGCTTGGTTGTGGGTTGGTGTGAATGCTATGTTAGTGATGGGCAGTGGGGCTGCGATAAATGGTATTAAAGTGATAATGATGTACGGTGCGGTTGTGGTCATGGAAGTTTGCAGCGGGGCTACAGGGATGGGTTGGAATTTGAACAGGCTATGGGTTTTGAATAATAAATAAAAAGTGGAAAAGTTAATGAATGGTGGTCATGGTAATGGAACGAGATTAATAATCAATGGGGCTGTTTGGCTAATAAGAAGGACTTGGTTGTGTTGCTCGTATTTTCCTAACTTGATTTATGGATGGTAGGGATATCTTTTATGAATGATCGATGTGGTTGGTTTTGGATTGTTTCCTAGTAGTTAAGGAACTAATAAACTAATTCTGCTGAAACATGAAAACCTAAATGGGTTTGGGGTTGTTTGTTGTATGCATGCTTCGTGATAGCGGTGTCGAGGAACGTGCTCAGTTTCTCTGTTTAGAAGCCATAGGTTGGGCTGAGTGCTTTGTATATATATATATATATATATATATATATATATATATATATATATATATATATATATATCTTTGTGTTTTGATGCACCGCACCCTTGTTTAGCACTTAGTGTCGAACACTCCCATTTCATGGGAGAGGGTGTTTTCCCATAGTTACTAGCTCCTTCCTGCTTCTTCTCCCCTAGGTTGTGATGGATTGAGGCGACCATACACCTATGACTCTTTGGGTAGGTTTTGATTGGGGTGGTTTTGGCCCAAGACGCTTCGGACAGGTTCAACTATTTCCAAAGAATCTTTGGGATGAGGCCCAGGTGTGTGTGGGCGGGATACGTGTTTGTGAGGCCCAGGTGTTTGTGTGCGGGATAAGTGATTATGTGGCCCAGGTGTGTGAGGGAGAAATACGTGGTTGTGAGGCCCAGGTGTGTGCAGGCGGGATACATGGTTGTGAGGCCTAGGTGTGTGTGGGTGCGATACGTGGTTTTGAGGCCCAGGTGTTTGCGGGCGGGGAGAGTGTGGCAGCGTCAGGACGTTCACCGTTAGGAAGAGTAGCTAACTACTGGAAAATGGTGTGGGGTACCCAATACTCTTGTTTCTTATACACTACTACCTGTTGTGATTGTGTTTTCGATGAGTGTGGCTGGTGATGTTGGGTGGATAGAATTCTTTGCTAGGTTTCTTCTGTTGTTCTCACGGGACCTTAGGATGTCTCCCCACTTGTGCACGAGAGCTTTACGTTTCCCTACTGAGTATACTTGTATGCTCACCCTAAATTTACTTTCAGGTTTCTAGGAGGACTACCAGGGCCGTGCGGGACCCTAATAGTCAGACAGTTGGAGTTGTTGTTGTTGTTGTACACTTGTTTCTTTTGGTATTGTACTTTGAGCTTTCTTGTACTTTCACCTTGTTATAAAATTTCTTAAACATGCATGTGGGCTTGGTTTGGGTTAATTTCTATACACTTGTTCATTTCCTTTATGGTGGTTGACTTGTCCTATTTCCTAATCTTAAAATAATAAATTGGTAATGCCTCCCATATTTTGTGAAAACTCATACCTTTGGTGCTAGTCGCCAACCCGGGGCCTACTGGAGGCGGGACTCGGGGGACATTATCTCCCTTTCACCATTTCAAGCTCAAGAGGGGCATCTTTGGTGGGAGTGGGTCATGACAGAATGGTATTAGAGCTGATGGTTGAGAGATAGGATGGAGTCTGGAGTTAGGCACAATGAGGATTGCATGGGATGGTAGGGAAACTGTGCTAGTTAATCATGGTGCGTGACATAGGCCAGGGAAGACCGGCTAGGACATGGGATCTTAGGGCCCCCCGTGATCCGATGAAAGGGCTCTAAGTCTACCGAACGACCAAGTGAGACTACATTGATTGCAGGGTAGAGACCATACAGATGGTATATGCATCATCATGATTGTGTTTTACTTGATTTGGGTGTTCTGGGAAAGAAATTGAAATAAAATGATTAAATAAAACCTTCAGTTTTTTCTTACTACTTGGGCTTAGGCGATCCTTGTTTACCATACAGCTATGGCACCTGGATGTCATTCCCGGGTGGCTCAGACGGCCGAGGCCCAACAGATTCAGGCGGTAAATCTGTTGAGGATTGACGAGAGGAGGAAGATAGCCAGTGGAAGAAGACTCTCTGTTCTTTCCAGCAGTAAACCATCAAGAAGTACGAGGGTAGTAGATTGGATACGGAGATGGAGGGATGGATTGAGGATCATGGGATCGCTTTTACCTTGATCCGTGCTTCGAGGGAGTACTGAATTCCCCTAGCAGTCAGTCAGCTGAGAGGTGCGGCATGACAGTGGTGGATGCTCTACCTCGGAGAGAGGATAGAGGCAGAGGTTCCATGGGCTGACTTTGAGATGTAATTCCCAGAGGAATTCATTTCTTCCATGATCAAGGAGGAGAAGCGGCATAAGTTACTCTCCCTTTAGCAGGGGAGTATGTTAGTACGAGACCTAGGGATCAAGTTCAAGGATATCCTTCACTTTGCTCTGGATCTCTTTCTGGATGAGGAGTCTCGGGAGAGACGTTTGGAGGAGGCGCTTCGTCCTTCTCTCCAGTATGATGTCACCCCCTTCACCCTTCCAACGTACATGGCGGTACAGAAGAAGGCAGAGGTTGTAGAGAGGATGCACTCGCTGGGAGGTGCACCACGAGAAAGGATCCAGCCAGGCTCATCGAAGGGGAAGGCAGTCAGTAGCAGGTCTCCTGCGATGCGACCTTCCAGGTTCAGGACAGTGGGGAGCAGGCCCCAGCAGTTCTAGTTCAGATCTTTGGGTCCTCATACCTTTTTCACAATCCCAGGACCGAAGTGTTTTTCTTGTGGAGGTTTCGGGCACGTTCAGAGTCAGTGCCCAACCCGAGCATAGTATATGGAGGTGGGAAGGTTCAGCGCCCAACTCAGTAGCACCAGTTTCCGGTGAGGCCCTTCCAGCAGCACCAAGACCATGCTCCTCCGAGGGCAGACCTTGCGGGAGGAGGCTGACCTTAGGGTTCTCCTCAGGGACCTCGACTAGGGCGTGGTTGGGGAGGTGTACGACATTAGAGAGGCAGAGGAGCTAGGCGTTGACAGTTGCACGCAGAAGAGTTGACAGCTCCAGCAGGACTAGAGGTGGTGCGAGGTATGATTTGTTTTTTCAGAACACTTGTTTCTACTTTTTTTGATTCGGGAGCTTCACACTCCTTTGTTTCACATGGTCTATACCATTCTTTGGGACTAGATGTAGAGAGACTTTTTGTACCACTGGTTCTATGTACACCAGTTGGAGGCCAGACCAGCGTATCTTGTGTTTGCCGGAGATGTGGGCTGACATTGGGACCACATCGATCTAGTGGGGACCTACTTCTGTTACAGATGCAACCATAAGATGTCATCCTAGGCATCGACTGGTTATTTTTTGTTAGTGTTGTTATGGACTGCTTCCAGATAAGAGTCGTGTTCTCTGACATGGATGGGCAGCGCGTATCGTTTTTTGGCGAGAGGAGCTATCAGGTATGATGCCAGCATGTGAAGCTTCTCCTTTCCTTATTAGGTGGGTTATTAGTGGTTCCAGATGATACAGAGATGATGGATGTCTCATAGGTTGTTGGGGAGTTCCTCGATGTTTTTATTGATGAGGTTGTGACTCTACCCCCTCGACGTGACGTTGAGTTCGGGATAGAATTATAGCCTCGTGCCCATCCTATTTCGATGGCCCCTTATCGGATGGCACCTTCGGAGTTGAGGGAGTTGCAGATTCAGATTGATGATCTGATGGAGAAAAGTTTTGTTCAACCCAGCATATCGCCATGGGGTGCTCCAGTTTTGTTCCTGAAGAAGGAAAATGGTGGTCTCAGGCTATGCATAGACTATCGAAGGATGAACTAGGTAACAGTCAAGAACCGTTACCCCCTTCCAAGGATAGATGATCTCTTCGACCAACTGAGGGGAGCAGGTCGGTTTTCCAAGATTGATCTATGATATGGATATCATAAGATTAGGGTAAAAGACATTGACATCTCGAAGACGGCTTTCAGGTGCAGGTATGGGCACTTTGAGTTTGTAGTGATGACGTTTGGAGTTAAAAATTCACCAGATGTGTTCATGGGACTTATGAACTTTGTCTTCCGAGATTTTTTGGATGGGTTCGTCCTTATGTTTATCGATGACATCCTAATCGACTCAAGATCAGAGGAGGAGCATGTGGAGCATCTCAGGGAAGTCTTGGATGTCCTTCGACACCACCTGCTTTATGGGAAATTGTCGAAGTGTAATTTCATGATGCAAGAAGTACACTTCCTTGGGCACGTAGTGTCTCAGCATGGAGTGTCAATGGACTCGTCGAAGGTGGAGGCAGTTGTTTCTTGGGCAGCACCCAAGAGCGTTGTAGAAGATCATAGTTTTCTAGGGTTAGCAGGTTACTATCGGAGGTTCATTTCGGACTTCTCTCGAGTTTCTGCTCCATTGAAAGCTTTGACAAGGAAGAACCAGGTCTTCCTATAGAGAGAGCAATTCCAGAAGGCTTTCAAATACCTGAAGGAGAAGTTGGTCATTGCTCTCGTACTTAGGTTTCCAGAGGAAGGGTTGTTGTATGAGGTGTTTTGGGATGCTTATGGCCTTGGTCTGGGTTGTGTGCTGATGCATAAGAATGGATTAATCTATTATGTGTCTAGGAAGTTATGCCCTCACGAGCATAACTATGCCACCCATGACTTAGATCTTGTAGCAGTGGTGTTCGCACTGAATTTTTGGCGACATTACCTCTTTGGGGAGCACTTTGTGGTCTTCTCATATCACAAGAGCATGCGTTATATATTCTCCCAGCGTGACTTAATCCTGCG
This sequence comes from Viscum album, assembly GCA_963277665.1. Lineage (NCBI taxonomy): Eukaryota > Viridiplantae > Streptophyta > Magnoliopsida > Santalales > Viscaceae > Viscum > Viscum album. The sequence goes on from OY728160.1 coordinate 1,809,725,504, forward strand.
GTAGCGGATATGGGTCGAGTTTTTCCAAGACTATGACTTTGAGATCTATTACACTAAAGGTATGGGCAACGTTGTGGCTGATGACCTGAGCAGGAAGTCGCATAAGGAAGTGGTTCAGGAATCCACTGATGCTTGGAAAGCGATGGGAGAGTTGGTCGCCTGGCACTTGGATGCCAGGGTAGAAGGTGTTAGAGGCTCTTTGTTTCAGATAATGGTGTAGTCCTCCTTGTTGCAGTAGGTGGAAGAGTCTTAGTGGGGGGACTCCAAGGCGGAAGTGATGCGGGATCATGTCGATCAGGGGAACGCTTCAGAAGGATGGTCAGAGGACATCCGACATCGGATGATTTTCCATGGAAGGTTGTTTGTTATGGATACAATGCGTGAGGGAGTTCTCCGTGAGTTCCATAGCTTAGCCTTGACGGTACATCCAGGAGTTTCAAAAATGTACCAAGGCCTGAGGGAACGGTTTTGGTGGCCCAGCGTGAAACGAGCAGTGGAAAAGTTTTTGGATAAATTCCTAGTGTGTCAGCAAGTGAAGGATGAACACCGTGTTCCTAGTGGTTTGTTGCATCCTTTAGATGTCCCCGAGTGGAAGTGGGATGCCATCTCAATGGACTTCATCACAGGACTACCCAGATCTCAGGGTGGTTATGATGTTATCTGGGTAGTGGTGGATCGACAGGCGAAATTAGCTCACTTCTTAGCAATTAAGGAGTCAGGACCAGTGAGTACCTTAGCATAGAGGTACGTAGACGAGGTGGTGCATTTGCATGGAGTTCCAAAGACCATCATCTCAGATTGGGAAACTCAGTTTACCTCACGAGTCTGGAGGGGGTTACATCATGATTTTCGCACCCTAATATGCCTTAACACTGCTTTCCACCCCCAGACCAATGGGCAGATAGAGCGGACTATCCAGACACTGGAGGACATGCTGCGAGCATGCGTTATGGATTTTGGAGGATCATGGGTATGAAACTTGCCTCTAGTAGAGTTTGCCTACCACAACAGATTCCAATCTACTATTGGCATGGCACCGTTTGAGGCTTTGTATGGGAGACCATGTTGTTCACCCATTTTCTGGGCAGAGGTTGGTGAGACAGGTGCTCTTGGGCTAGAGGTAGTGTAGAGCACCACAGAGAAAGTCCAGCTTGTACGTGAGAGGATGAATGGGGCTCACGAACGCCAAAAGTCTTGTGCTGATCGTCAAAGGAGGCCTTGGAGATTGAGGTGGGGGATCATGTGTTCTTGAAGGTTTCCCCTCGATGGGGGCAGCGGAGGTTTGGGAAAGGGAGAAATCTCTCACCTAGATTAATCGAACCTTTTGAGGTGATGAGGCGAGTCGTCAAGGTGGCATACCAGCTGGCCCTACCACCTCAGTTGGAGAAGGTTCATGACGTCTTCCATGTCTCCTAGCTTCATCGGTACTTACATGACGACTCCCACATTATCGACTGGGGAGAGTTAGATATGGGAGACGATGCGACCTTCGAGGAACGACCAGTTAGAATCGAGGATCATAAAGAGAAGGTACTCTGTGGAGGAACCATTCCGTTGGTTCGTGTGTTGTGGAGGCATGGAGGCCTTGAGGAGCGCACTTGGGAGCGGGAGACCCAGATACATGCACAGTACCCGGAGTTGTTTTGACTTGTGTTTTTCCTTGTTCTTCTGAGCATTGTTTTGATGTTGTACTCTGTACATTTGATATATGGAATGCTTGGCTTGTCGGTTGTGAGACCTTTTGTTTCCTTGTTCTCTGTAAATGTGTAACTTGTTCGGATGTGTGGGGAAAAGAAAAAAGATGATCCTTAATCGAGATGCATTAATGCAGATGCTATTGATCTCGTGCAGGCGAGTTAGTGCCGCCTAAAGCGGATAATATCTCGACATAGGAGAAGGAATTTTTCCCCAAACCACATGTTCGGGCAGTGTGTTGGTTGTGTGGTGTTGGGGGTAGTGCAAGTTGGAAAATCCTAATGTATGAAAGTGGGAAGACCCAATTATTAATCAAGATGCATTAATGAGGATGCGATTAAACTCATGCAGGCGAGTCAGTGCCGCCTAAAGCGGATAATATATCAACATAGGAGAAGGAATTACTAACACATATGACTAGGGTTATTGGTTGGGTTCCTGTTATAACGAGAACCCTAAGAGGTATCTTGTTGGGTTCCTCTGGGTTGGTTTTTGAGTTCTCAGGGATGATAATGTTTTAAGAGGTATCTGATGTAATGGCCCGGACCTCTCCGGCCCCTTCCTTTGTCAAAAGAAGGCCACAAAGTGTTCTGGAGAGTAAGATGTACTTTTCCCATACATTCCAAAATTTTGAAACTACACGCTGTGTATTTTGAGTACACGTCGTGTACCCCCTTGCCGGGTATACCCCGTGTTGAAGGTCGTGTACTATCCATGTGAAATAAATGGGTACACACCGTGTGTCCAATACTAAAAGTCATGTAGTCTCTCCCCGCATACGTATTACAGTGTGTTGACCAGTCAAAGACTGTGTGCCGTGTTGGAGCCGTGTGAAATAAATGGGTACACGCCATGTGTCTAGTACTACACGCCGTGTAGTCCTTCCCTGCGTACGTGTTACCTATCAACGGTCGTGTGCCGTGTTTGAGTCGTGTCCTTGCCATGTGCAATAAATTAGTACACACTGTGTGGCCAAACTACACTCCGTGTAGTCCCTCCCCGTGTATATGTTACCCTCAAACCGTGTGTTGACTAGTCAACAGCTGCGAAGCCATGTTGGAAGCCACGTGGAGACCATGTGAAATAACCGAGTACACACCATGTACCATAAAGTACATGCCGTGTAATTTTACTTTTCTCTACTATAAAAGGAGGGGTCCCCTCATCCTTCTCAACTCACCCCTCTCTTCCCCTTTTTTCTGAGCAGAGGTCTCCCAAGAGACTCGAAGGCACTTTCTTCCATAACTTCTTCGTCCGAGCTCCGATTAACGATCCATCAGCAGCCACATGATTGAAACGATGTGGATGAACTTCCGAACGTGGATCTGTTGTCTTTCCTTTGGCCATTCCTTTCTGAATTCCACCCAAGGAGGTTTTTTTGGGACCCGACAGAAGTGACGGACGCTGACAGACGTCTTCTATGGTTGATCCGGGGGAGCGTTGTGATCGGAACCTGTTGAAGTAGGGATCTTACCTTCGTCTCTGTAAATTTTGCATCATGTGGGGTGGGTTTCCTCTGGTTTACATGAAACACATTTAGAACTATTTAATAAAGATAATACCTAGTTTATATAACTGGGATGAGAAGTTTGTGAATGCAGTTACTATTTTTAAATCCTATGATATTATGTTGTGAATTGAATGGGCTTCTGCCTAATGAAAATCAAGGTCATTGGGGGCCTTTTCTTACACAATTAAATTTTGTCCTCTCCATATGGATTTTCATATGGATAGAAATTTTATTGAATGTGGAAATTGGTTAATCACATAATGCTGGCTGTTTAAATTCCGGAACCCCTGTGTGATCACCTCGGTTAAACAAAATGGAATAATGAACATGTGGGTGTTGGATTGGATACGTGGCATGTGAAAGGGGTGTGTTTCGTGGGTTGTTGTGGATCGGGTGAGCAGCGGGGCTGCAGTTGACTTGGTTGTGGGTTGGTGTGAATGCTATGATAGTGATGGGAAGTGGGGATGCGATAAATGGTATTAAAGGGATAATGATGTATGGTGCGGTTGTGGTCATGGCGGTTGGCAGCGGGGCTGCAGGGATGGGTTGGAATGTGAACGGGCTATGGGTTGTGAATAATAAATAATAAGTGTAAGAGTTAATGAATGGTGGTCATGGTAATGGAATAGGATTAATATTCAACGGGGCTGTTTAGCTAATAAGAAGGACTTGGTTGTGTTGCCGGTGTTTTCCTAACTTGATTTGTTGATTGCAGGGATATGTTTTTTTGAATGATCGATGTGGATGGTTGTGGATAGTTGCCCCGTAGTTAAGGAACTAATAAAATAATTCTACTGAAATGTGAAAACCTAAATGGGGTTGGGGTTGTTTGTTGTATGCATGCTTCTTGGTAGCAGTGCCGAGGCATGTGATCAGTTTCTCTATTTAGAAGACATAGGTTGGGCTAAGTGTTTGGTATATATATATATATATATGTATCTTTCTGTTTTAACGCACCCCACACATGATGAGCACTTAGTGCCGAACACTCCCATTTCATGGGAGATAGTGTTTTCCCATAGGTACTAGCTCCTTCCTGCTCTTTCTCCCCTAGTTTATGATGGCTTGAGGCGACCTTACACCTAATACTCTTCGGGTAGGTTTCAATTGGGGTGGTTTTAGCCCAAGAATCTTCGGGAAGTTTCTACTGCTTCCAAAGAATCTTCGGGATGAGGCCCAGGTGTGTGCGGGCGGGATACGTGGTTGTGAGGCCAAGGTGTGTGCGGGCGGGATACGTGGTTGTGAGGCCCAGGTGTGTGCGGGCGGGATACATGGTTGTGATGCCTATGTGTGTGTGGGCGGGATACGTGGTTGTGAGGCCCAGGTGTGTGCGGGTGGGATAAGTGGTTGTGAGGCCCAGGTGTGTGCGGGCGGGGAGAGTGTGGTAGCGTCAGGACATTCGCCGTTTGGAAGAGAAGCTAACTACTAGGAAATGGAGTGGGGTACCCAATACTCTTGTTTCTTATATACTACTACCTGTTGTGATTGTGTTTTTGTTGATTGTGGCTGGTGAGGTTGGGTGGATAGAATTACATGCTTGGTTTCTTCTGTTGTTCTCATGGTACATTAGGATGTCTCCCCACTTGTGCACGAGGGCTTTAGTTTTCCCTACTGAATATACTTTTATACTCACCCTACGTTTACTTTCCGGTTTTACAGGAGGACTACCAAGGCCGTGCGGGACCCTACTAGTCGGACAGTTGGATTTGTTTCTGTTTCTATACACTTGTTGCTTTTGGTATTATATTTTGAGCTTTTTGTAAGTTCACCTTGTTATAAAATTGTCTAAACATGCATGTGGGCTTGGTTTGGGTTTATTTCTATACACTTATTATTTTCCTTTTTGGTGGTTGACCTGTCCTATTTCCCGATCTTAAAATAATAAAAGGGTAATGCCTCCTATATTTTTTGAAAACTCATACCCTTGGTGCTAGTCGCCAATCCGGGGCCTACTAGATGCGGGACTCGGGGGTCATTATCTCCCTTTCCCCATTGGAAGCTCAGGAGTGGCATCTTTGGTGGGAGGGGGTCGTGAAAAATAAAGAACCAAAAAACAATCCTACCATATGTAAAATTACTTTATATCCCATGTTCCACTCCTAAGACCAATAATTCAATACTTATGGTGTAATACAAAGGAGGTATCTCAAAGAAGATGTGTAAATCTATATTGAGCACTTTCAATTTTATTTCAACAACAACATTATATAATACAATTTATTCCTTAATTACATGATGGGTATAGTATCATAAATATAAATATATGTTATTATGATAATTTAATAACCGTATTTCCCCTATTTCCCATAATATGGTAAATGATTGTGCATCTCATGCACAGATGAGGACTACCAAATCCCTATTGATATATGTGTTTTTTCCCTAACTAACTCAAATTGAAAGATATAATCATCCAATAAATAAATATATATGATATTTTATTATATAATTATGATTTATAATAATAATATTTTATTTATATTTTTTTCCTTATTTTCATCAGAAATTTAAAAGAGCATTCATACATATGTACAAACAACTATACGAATGATTGATGTAATTATTTGTCTCTTTCACTAAAATTCATGGATGGTTATATATATTTATATATAATATGGGATATTTATATAATTAATAAAATTTATATTATTATGTAACGGTGATCAGCATACATGGGCTATAACAGATGAATCAAGTAACACACGAAAAATGAAATAGTGATCACTTGAAATAGTGATTTTTATAAACATTTGTTAATGAACAACTAAAAAAGTCATATAAGGAAACCATATACTGTATTTTTAGTAAATATATGGATCTGTAATTACATTTAAAAAGTATTAATTTATAATAAATGTGGATTGATTAGTTATGAAACATGCCAAACTTGAGATATGTATTTGATGTTAATATCTCATTTTTACAGGGATTTTTAATGCTTAAATTTATGATGATGAATTTATATTATATGTCAATAAAAAAATATCAAGAATTTTATTCACCTATGTTTATTTCTATAAATTAAATATTTTCCATTCATTTTAAACTTTTTATATACTAAAGAATCTATAATAAGGTTTTTAATGAAATCGAAATTTGTATTTGTATTTTGTCAAGAATTTTTTTATTCTATACCCATATTTCCCTTAAAATGACTTCATGAATATTTTAACTATTATCACATAACCAATCAAACTCATTTTTCTCTAGTTTTTAAATTCTATATTATTTTTTAAAAGGAATATCCTCTATATTTTCTATACCAGTTTCTTTTTACTAATGTTATGAAAATAATCAAGGTTTTAACAAATACCACCTGAGATATTTTTCACAAAATAATGACTACTCTTTTCATTTAATATTATAGTACATGTTTTTAATGATCATTTAAATTAATTTTTTCAAATATTTTTGATGATTTTATATTTTAAATAATTTATTTCAAATTAAAATGGGTATTTACATCCACAAATAATAAGTTATATATTATAGATATTTTCATTTATATATAGTCAATGATTTAAAATATTTCTCACTAACGATATGATCTTATGAAACTGCATTGATTCATTCTTCTTGTGGATTGTTATTTTGATGATGAAATATTAATTAAGCAAATTCTTTATTCCATTGTCTAATATCATATTAAATGGAAAATGTTTTCATGATCTTGTATAATAAATATGAATAGATTATGATTATGTGATTGGTGGGTCTATTAAATAACTCAAATGAATTTGTGTATTCTTAATGTTTAATGAGTTTAATGGGTACATGATATGTTTTTCTAATCCCAAAGCATTATATAAGAGGTTATCCCAACAAAAAATCATCAAAATAGTTGTTTATCCCAAGACTAAATTATGATGAATATATTTGGGCTTATCCTTTACATAGGGTTTCTTTGATTATGATTACCCCATATTTTATTCCAGTCTTTTTTAATATGATCATATAACAATTTTATTTTTGAATTTACTATTATATTTTATTCCTCAATGATTAATTTCTTATGAACAATTTTACTTTTCTCTCTAACTCATGATTATGATCTATTAAATTATTTGTATGATTATAAATTTCTATGTTTATATTCTAATACAATTGCGCATATGATACCCTTATAAATGATCACTGATTCATATCTCCAATATTTAAACATAGTGAGAATTTGGGATCTCCCTTTATTATGTTTCCATAAATATGATGAATGGTTTAAAGTATGATATGTATAAAAATGATTCAACTTGTGAAAAATATAGTTGGTGATAATGTAGACCTTGTATGCACCAAAATATTAAGTATCCATGTTTTGAAACACACAAATCCCTTACATTATCTAAATAAATGGTAATAAAATATAATTTATATTCACTAAATAAGATATAATATTTATTAATGTATTTTTTCATATCATGTATGATAAACATCATAAGGAGGAAATTGATGATTAATTTCATCCCTTTTAAGAGGTGGTAGTCTACACATATTCATGGGTGATGTTATAATTTTTCAATGGAGAGAGGGAGATAAAAAATTGATATAAAATTAAGATAAAATATATATAAATAGTAATGATTGATATTGATTATTTTTAATAATTTTAATATAATAGATTATGGATGTTTAAGAATATTGAAACATGATGTTGATCTGTATGAACATTTAACTCTTCTTCAGGAAACATCTACTGAAGAGAACATTATGGATTATTTATGTGAGTATTTTTGGAAGACTAAAACCTCACAGTACTAGATATGGATGATAGGAAATTATTTCAGTATATCATGTTGAAATTAAAGGTAAAAAGTGATGTGGACAAGTGAGGATATGTAGAGCACTTTATAAGTGAGGGGATTGTCACATATGTAAAAGTAAAGAATATTAAAAAAATATAAATGTATTCAAAAGGTAAGGGGGCTCTATATTTTCACAATTTAGAATATAACATGATATAGGATCAAAATACATTCTTATAATAGAACATATAAATCTTTTAAGTCATCTAAAACATTATCACATTCGTTCAACCCCTCATTATCCCTTTTAAACAATACTATCCTAATGAATTATTTTGTATGTTACTATCTAAAATGTCATAAATTTATATTAACCTCATTATGAAATTATAAAATACTAATTCTCTATGTAGAAACCATTTAATCAAATTTAACATCTCTAGGTGGTATAAATTCATTTTAATATAAATGTGTAAAATGGAATGAAATAATTTTTTCAAAAGAAAATTAAGAATAAAAATAAATAATTTCCCAATAAAACCAATTATATTATAGATAATATATTTCATTGAATATATTTACTATTTCTCTCATTAAAATAATTCATAAAAAATTATTAATTCTATTTTTATGGATAAATTACATCGTGTAATGAAATAATTATTTTTAGAAAAATATATTTTTTACCGTATATTTTATTATCATCATTTATAACAAATTGGTAATAATTATATAATGGATTTTTCATTTTTTCACTACCAATAAAAATATATTACCTCAAAATCCTTGTTCATTAGTGATCAAGACTTATTATATAATTAAAATAATATTATTCGAAAATTTAACCTTTTTTGATAAAAAATATTAATTATATCATTCAAAATTGAGTACTCAATTCATAAAAATTAAAAAATACATTTTTCACAAATGAAATCTTTTATACATACAATTTATAGTATAGTTAATCATAATCATACCTTAAAATAAAATGGATCATAAATAATAATAAAATTTGATAATAATATTTCAATATTTTATCATGGTTTGTTTCATATCGACGTAACAAATAAAGAAAGCTATAAAATATATTAAAATTTACATGAAGGTAAATTTATTATTAAATATTTAGGTGTTATAGAGTTTTTATTTTATCACTCGATGGAGTGATAAAATGGGAAAAAGATTTGAATAAGTATGTTTATATTATTTCTGTAGAGAAGTTTATGTAGTTTTTATGTGTTATGAGAAAACCTAAAATAAGTGATTATTGGGAGAATTATATTCAAGGTTTGTCTTTATTTTCTTCGGTTTTTCAATTTATCAAAAAATTTAAGGATTTTTTTAAGAAAAAAATATATAAACCATTAATCATTGTTTGTATTTTTACAATCATTAGACTGTGGTCTAGAACATGGGTATATAAGCTATAGAATATTCATGAAATAGGTTATTGGAGATCACCTACTCAATAGTTGGAAAGGTATCATTTTTTTTCAAAATATCAAATAATTCATAAAAAATGGTGTTTGTCAAACTAGATATATATATATATATATATATATTCATGAATACATTGAGTAACATGTGAAATAAGACAATGGAAGGTACATTTCATAGAAGGTTTTTTGATTTTTTATAGTTATGGGAGATGTTATGTAAATGGTTAATTATTCCTATAAATACATTTTCCCCTCATTTTTCAAAGTTGAAAATGGAGTATAAATTCCAAAAAATGTAAACATTAAATTAAAAAAAATAAAAGAAAAATTGAAATAAAATGTATTACCACTGTCATTTAGGTCAAGTATAACACAAAGAAATTTTATATGTATTTTATTTGAAATTTAATTGAATTATTCTATAGTTTTCATTTCATGAATCATCATGTTTTTTTTAAACCATGATTAATCATTCATTTCTAACATAATAATTTGATTGGAGAGAATGAATAGTATTAAAACCATTATATAAATATATATATTACTAAAATAAAATGTTTTGATTAATTAGTATGAAATAATCCTTAAATTCCTCATAAAATCATTTCCATGTTAAAAGACATTTTTTATAATAAATATTTTATTTATAGGTGTAGTGAAATTTTATATGAAGAAAATACATTAATAACTATTAAAAATTTATTTTAAGGAACTGTATTTGTATTTTATAAATAATAATCCACATATTATTAATCTGAAAGATATAAATGATTGTAAAATCATTTAAGGGTAAAATATTTTATCATTCTAAAAACTGGTTCTTTGTAGGTAGTGTATTTATATAATTATAAATTTAATAATTTTTTTATATTATTGTGTTTAATTATATCTATTTTATATATATTCAAACAAATCTTCAAAAATTAATTTTATTGTTTTTAGTAGTAACAAAATAAATGCAAATTTAGTTTCTTGGTAAAATAAATTTTACTAAAAAGAGGGTTCCAGTTAATTTTGTTCATTTATTTTAAAATAAAGTTTCCCAAAAAATTGAATTTCATTAAATATATTAATTATTTTGAATTATAATATCTTATTATTAACTATTATACATTAATTTTTTGATTTAAAGATTAGATAATATATTAATCCTATGTTATCATTGATGGAGTTAAAACCGTTTTACTGGTGGTTGATAAAAATGAAAAGAAATGTAATATTCCAAGAAACATATCTAATTATAATTTGATGAATATGTTTTACTCTATTTTATAATAACCTCTATGAATTGTCCCTTTCCTTATGTTTTTACCTAAACAATAACTATTTATAATTTAAATTGTTTTATAATTAAATGTGTATCGTCGCCATTGCTATTAAAAGGACACTAAATCTGCTCACTTAATCAGAAATGTTTTTCATTATAACATATAAAATATATTCCAAAAAAACATAATAGCTTAATTATCTTTGTCCTAGATCCCTAAAATTTCTCTTATGATGAATCATTCAAGGAATAAAGATTAAATAAAAGGTGGTCCCTCAAATAAGGGGTCTAAATCATAACATAGCTCTTTAAATTTTATTTCATCTTTAGACTAATATGAACTAGTTTTATCCATCATATCATTTTTTATAGAATTTAATCAATAATAATAGATTTCAAAATGATTACATCACTATAATCTTCAACCTCTTTTATATTAAATGCTAAATGGTCATAATTCTCATGAGCATGTGTATACTACCACCTCTATGTGGGGATATGATTTATTTTATATCCCTACTACACATTTATGGATATAATTATGTATTCCAAAAAACATATTTTATATAAGATATAATTTTAATTTTATAATGAAAAAATATTATTTTTCTTTCATTAATTATTTTCATTATAAAATGTAAGTATTGTTATTACATACATATGAAATACAATCTCAATGAACAATGTAATTAATATTTATATTTCTAACATTAAAGGATATTGATAAGTATATAAATTATTTATATATATTATATTTATATCATTATCCTCATTACCATTAGAATGGAACCATGATCATGATTCTCAGACCATGACTTCTGAATCTAAACATTAATGAAAAATATGGCATTTATCCCCATGAACGATGATTTTAATAGAGAATTTTAAATAAATGGGAGATAATATTTTATTTTTAAACCAATTATGGTATTATTTTATGAATATTGTTATGTTATATATGTATAATAAATATATATTTATTATAATAGTTGTTTTAACACATACAATTAATGTTAAACTATAGTAGGGTTTTTATATTACCAAATCATTTGTACTACAACTATTTAAGATTCGATGAATGATAATTAAATTAGTTGAAATTCCACAAAAAATATGTATAAATTTATTATAATATATTAAATTCTAATTATTTTATTATTTCCTTAAATTTTTATCTCTTTTTTACTCAACAGCATGCTGGAATGTTTTTATAAAAAACATACATTGTATTTATATTAGATTATGAATCATTCTATTCCTTGTCAAATTTTATATTGAAATGAATTAAATAATGTTTTTGATATTATAAAATGATTTATCACACGTGTTTCTCATTGTAAAAAAATATTTCACAATGATTATTATATTTTTTCTAAATGAGGTAGTTTTTAACAATGGTTTTAATATACTTATTTTTTAACATATACTAATGGAATGTTATTTCCCACCATCATGATTAAAATTTTATTTGAAGAATAATTTATATATTTCCTTGGTTTTTAAAAATAATTTGTTTCCCTAATAGTCATTAAATATTTATATTCTTAATTTGTATATTCCAAATATAAAAGTTTATTATCCTTCAATACCATTCCATTTATATTTTAATGGAATTTTTCTTCTTGATAATGTCATATAATGTTTATTATACATCACTATGAATATGATCCCATGATATGATCTTTATATATTCTATAATTTTTATATTATTACTATTAAAATTATAAGAAATTGTTTTTAATTTCAATAGTTTATGAGATGATGAAATGAGAAAAAAAATTCATGTTATTATGTGATATATATGAATGGATTGTGATTATATGAAGAGTGGGTCAATTATAAACCTCCAAATAGATGGGTAAATATTTTATTTATTTCATAGGGTATATGAGTGCTTATACAAATCCTAATAAGGCTACATTAGAGGTTAAACCAATCTAAATATAAGCACATTGGTTTTTATCTTAAGCATAAAATTTGATGAATGGCTTGGTGCATTGTATAGAGATATGATTTATAATATTATGATTATGCCACACATTATGAAACTATTTTACAACATATTTTTAAGACAATGTTATTGTCAAATATATTATACTATTATACTCAATAATGATTGAGGTATTGTTAAAAATGAATCATTATGACATGACCCAAAAACTAAATATATTAGTTTATTGGTATGATATTTAAATTTATAATCAGCTTATAATACACCTATCCTCTTGTTCATGTGAAAACTAATTATTCATTGAAAACATTTTTGTCTTCTCATACATTCAAATTGATCTCAATCATTACAATGTTTCCATTTCCCATAAATATAAATATTTTATTTATATATGATATGCCAATGAAGGGTTATTAAGAAAATTATGTAAGTATTTTTGAAATTAGTATTTTTGGTATCTATGTTTCGAAATTCACTAAAACTATCTACCTATAACATTGATATTACTGATATTTCTTGAATATTCATCTAATAAGACGTATTATTTACTTATGAAATGTTATGTTCAAATCAGCAGGTATCATATTAAAATTTATTTATTTTTAAAAACAACGATGATAAAACATTAGTGAGAACCCTAATTATTAGCCCAATTATAGGAGAGCATAATATGTTATGGTGATGAAAGAACTGTGTTTTCCAAAATAATACATCACTATATTGACACTGGTATGTGAATAATCCTGTAACATAGATATGAAAAGTGGTAACAATACTAAAAAGTGTGGATTGTGCATTAACATGAATATCACTAGGGAATGAATAATGGGAAATATATTACCCACCCTCATGGACAATCGTAAGCGATATTCATTTGTAAATTCACATTTTCATTATAAAATATTAATGATTATTTTAATATATTATGATTATGGATGACCAAGGTCAAACCATTAGAGTCACTGATTGAAATGATGGTATACTAATATAGAAATAATTTAAATTATTTCCATTTCTATATATTTTATAACATTCATTATTGTTCCTCAATCTATGATTTTTGGTTTTATTCAACAAATGGAACAAAAATAAACTATTTTTATACTAAATGTATGGATAATTCTATGATTACCCTTTAGAGAATCTAAATCATATATAAAATAAAATGAAAACTCTTATTATTATGCTTATAAATTTTTCTAATTCCATGAATCATCATGATATTCTAAATGTGAGAAATGAAGGAATGATATTCTATCAGTTCCTTCATGTTACAACTTAAAGCATATATTGGGTGGTCTACTACTCCACTTATAAGAGAAAAAATGGGCCATTATAAATATTTTTTACTTTTCATTTTCTTGGGTTGAGATCCTGAAATATTTAGTTTGTTATTAATTATTTATAAAACTATATAGATCTATGGAATACCCATGTAAAAAATAGAAGGTAATATAAATAAATGGAATTTATAGTGTAGAGTGAGATTAAATATTTATTTTTGAATAAATACATTCCTTGTATTCATCAAAACAAATTGAGAGAATTAATTCCATTAACTAAAGAATATGGATAATGAATTCATTAGTATTTATAAGAAATGTTTATAAATACTTTATTGGTATAATTCTAGTATAATTATCAGACTTAAATGTAATATTAACTGACTTATCCACATATTTAAACCATGTCTCGAAATGGGGTTGGGAAAAATAAGCTTCAGTGTATACGATGAATTTATTTAATTTTACCTCAATGTATAGATAAAGAACAAAGTTATCCATAAATTCAATATTATTTATACGGAAATAAAATTGAATTTTAAAAAAATAATATAATAATAACAATGAATGGAAGAAGTTTAGTCATCTTTTATGAAATATGTGTCTAAAGGAATATATAGAAATTGACTTCGGGGGAGTAATAAATTCAATATGTTTAGAAATGATGTTTATTTGGAAATAATATGATGAAGCAACATGTAAATGTTTTTAATAAATAAAATATATTGAATGGTATATAATCTTCACCTTCTACACACCAAGGATTCAATTGCAATGAGAATAGTAATTTTTCTTACTAGTTCTCAAATATAAGGGTCAAAAAAGTTGATCAACATATTCAACCTCTTATTCCTTTAGACAAAGTGAAATATGAAATACTTGTATTTCAATTATTGTTTCTCATTTAATAAATGGATTTATTTATAAGTTATAACTGTTTAGGACATTTTTTTATATTTACTTTTATAAAAAAAGATTTCATTTATCAAAAATATTTTTTAAAATTTAATTATGATAAAATAATAATAAAAATGAATATTAGTATTATTTTCAAAGAAATTCTAATATTTAATTCTATAAATACAAATATTTGTATCAATTTTTTTTCTTAAATCAAGTTAAATGAAATTTTTAGTTGATAATTTTATTTATTGGAAATTACATTTTCATTGATTCATAGTTTTCAAAATCTCATGTTTTACTATTATCTGTCTTCAATATATAAAAATCATTGAGTAAAAAATTTATATTTATAACTATAATATATGTAAATATTATTTTAAAGAAATTTTTTTAAAAGATTACATTCATGCACTTATGTAAATAATAATATTTTTTTATCAATTTTTTACCAGATAAATGTGTTTATTTGTTATATAAAAGGACATTTATTTTTGAAATTATCATTTTTCAAAACGATGTATTTTTTTATTTTGTTAAATTTATAATTAAACTTTTAAATGTATTTAAATGTTACATATTTTTGATGTAATAACATATTGAAATATGGTGTTATAAAATGATAAATTAATATTTACATGTATTAAACAATATATGAGAATTATAATTTATTATTTAGAGTTTAAAGTGTATACATTAATATTTTAGAAGGAAAATAATAAGATTCCATAGATATATTAAAAAATAGACAACCAATCAATATGAGTTCCAAATCATCCCAACATTGTAGTAGGATAAACCTCAATCATAAAGGAGGATATCTCGGAGGCCCGCATCGAATAAGAGGTGTAGGGTGGACCAAGTATATGCCCTCAAGTGGTTTAGGGATACAACCCTTAGAGCATGCATTGGTCAAGTTGGTCATCATGTTGTTCCAAAATTAGAAAGAAAATGGGAGTAGACCTTGTTACTATCATATTCTATGTTCATTAGATAATTTAAATTTTTTTCAAGCACTCAACTAGTAGAGAAGTAATTGTGTTATGTGGTACTTGGGTATTGTTCACCCACAGTAAAATAAAATTCGTATAAAATTAGTTTTCTTATTAAATCAATCAAATACATAAAATAATCACTGATATCATCATCTTACTCAAGGCACTTCACCTTAATACACACCTTTTGAAAAATATTGATTATCCACGAATAATTACTATATCTGATATTATTAAAAATTGACTTATCGTCCCAAAAAAAGAAACCCATCATGGGTATAAACTACACCCCATCCACCTCTAGACCACTACCACCACTATCGATTTCCCTGGAATAAAATTAATAGGTCGTCGACCCTCATTGTATATAAAACTACATTATCCCAAAGGCATCTTAAAATGACTCTGTATGGATCTTAACAATGTTGAAATAAAATATAAATGAATATATATATATATATATATATATCTGTGTGTCTGTGTTTGTGTGTATTGTTGTGTGTATATTGTGTGAATTAATATAATGATACAAGACTCACAGTTTTATACACATGATGGAAACCCAAAAAACCATGAAACATCAACCATGGGTCCTGATTGAGTAGAAGGTATATGGTTATTAGTTCCATAGATGTTACCTTCACAAATTCTCTTGGAATTGATGATTAGGATGTATGCCAACCTAAATATACTAATATAAAGTCCTTCTATATAAAATTCTATAAAATCACCCTAGATGCAACCCTCTATTCATATTTATTTATTCATTTTATATGCTTATTTATATGCCTTGTTAGTGGTGAAATAATTTTAGAAATCTCATTTTGAATATCAATTTGGGATGAGGGAATATTTTTTTTAAAAAAATATTACTATTTTCTATATGAGATTTTATTATTTTCGATGTCCTTTTTTCAAGATATGATTATATAATTATATCAATTCAGTAAGGGAAACAAAGATTTTTCAAATCTATACTATTTTCCATTAAACTATAATTTTATTAGAGGGTCTTTTGCATTCAAAACCCTATTATATTTTATATTGGGGGATTTTATTCTCTAAAATATGTTTATTTTTTGGTTGAAACCATATTTTTTATTGTATTTAAAATTTTGAAAAATTATAATACGTGGTTACAATCTTTTAAAAACCATATTAAGAAACTCTAATTATTTAATTAATATTATTGCTTTAATTAAAATCCTATCCAATAATTATATAATTTTATATATGGGGATATTATATTTACAATTAATTATATAGATTATTTTTTATAAAATTTTAATTTATAAGGTTATATTTTTTAAAAAATATATTTTTTTCATTAAAATAACATTTATTTAATGTGATAATTTTATGTAAGGTAATTATTTGAGAAATTATATATTAATTAAAATCTATTATTTTATGTATATTTTTGTTATAAAATTGATATTTAAAATTTTCAAACCCCAATTTTAAAATTCATCCAAATATTGGAAAAAAATCATTTCCCTTATATGAAGATTATCATTTAATGTAAATTTATTACATTAGATTTATTTACATGTTCATGTGAATTTTATGGGTAAACATTTATGCAGGGAATGGATTATAAAACTTATTTTTGTTTTACATTTATAATGGTATGTCCATGAATTATATCATTACAATCATTCCATAATCTTCATAAACATCTGTTTGAGATTATTTTAGAAGTGTTATTTTAATCTGACCATTGAAGGTGTGGCCTTCTATTATGATTATTTCTTATGTGTTATTCCTCATTATTATGTATTATTGTTTGTATTAAATTTGAAATTTTTTATTTCTCATAATATTTTGGTGATTTCTTTAAAATCATCTTTTTTAATGATTATGAAACATAAAATTATTTTCTAATGATAAGTATCTATATATTTTTTTGATATGCTATTCTCTGTGAAAATTAAATGGTAAATAAAAACTGATCAATTTTTTAAAAGACTCTGCACTTGGGTATCAAATGTGATAATGAGGACTAGAGAATGAACCCATTATTTCTTGATGAATTTTTATAGAATGTGGCACAAGAAGTGGACACACTTATTTATTAAGGGTCCCCAAGTATCATTCCATTCCAAAAAAAAAATTACGCTTTTCAAAAGGAAGGTGCTTAAAATATTATGGAGAATCCCTGTATTTTATAAGAATATTATATTTTGAAATGAATTTTTTAAAAGTAATATGTATTTTTATTTTTATTAAAACTAGTTTCTTTGATTATAAATTTCCAAATCTCCTGAATTATATTTTTGAAAAAGATTTATTAATTGTTTTTATTTAATACTAAAGAAAATATTTTCAAATGGGTTCTTAAAATGTATTTATTAAATGGATTTTAAGTGGTTTTTATAACCCACTGCATGGAAATATTATGCTTACCCAATGTTTTGAAATGATTTTTGGAAACTCATTTAATGTTTCAAAGGAGTTTTATATTATTAAGGTGCCTATGTTTTTGAATTCAAATAAATATTTATGGATAAATCTTGTAGAAATATGATATATTGTAATGTTTTATCCATTTACTAAAAATATTTATCTAAAAAGATCCTCAGTTTTTTGAATAAAAATATATATTTTTAGTTATCATTTATATGAAACTAATATAAAACATGTTTTCCACTAGAACCCGGAGGACTGGTCTCTTGTCTTTAAAAATGTTATTAGCAGAACTGTTTAGTCGTTATAGTTGATTAGGCCCTTTCATTTGAGGAAAAATATAAAATATAAAACTTTTATTTTGAAATTAATTGTATTTATGTTACCTAAACAAAATAAAAGTGTAATAATTGTAGTTTTTCAAAACTCTGATGATTGAAATTTGGAATTTCCTTAAAAATTTTGAAGAACCCAATTCTTTTAAGGTGGGATAGAATTTGACAGCCCATGATTTATTATATTGTTTTTATATTATTATAATCGTTTTATATAGGTTATACCCATTAACGACATGTTTTATGAGATATTATATTATATATATTTTTATTAATTAACCAAAACCATGTTTTTATTTATTTTTTATTATTTTAAATTGTTACTATTATTTTCAATGAAATGGTAATATTTAATATTGTAATGGAAAATAATTTTATAAATTTATTACCTTAAATGATTATACAATAAGTTTATAGCATTCAAATTTAATTAATAAAAATTAGGTCAAGTTTGATGGACTGTATTCAAAACCTCATAATTAAATGTCGTTTGTTTTGATTATATAATTTTTTTAGTAACAAATTTATATTAATAAGAGTAATATATGTAAATCTAATTTTTAAATTAAAGTGTATAACTGAGTACATTAGTGGTCATATGTAATTCATTTTTTTTCAAACATACTTTCAACAACATAAAAGTATTTTTTTTTTTTATTTCTAAGAACACTTATTTTCGAAATTAGAGTCTTAAAAATAATATATTATTCCATTTGAGGAAATGTATATTTACATTTAATATATATATATATATATATTGTTTTATAAGTTTGTAGTAATAATATTTATCTTTATGGTGTATTAAAATACTAAATTAATTATTTATTATAACAAAAAATATATCAGAAACAAAAAATTAATATTTAGGGTTTAGTAAAAAAATATATAAAAAATACCATACAATAATATTTTAGAAGAAAAATCGTATGTTACCATAGTTATATTTAAAATCTCAACAACTACTCGATCTAGGATCATTCTCAACACCACATTGTGGGAGGTGGAACCTCCACCATGTTAGGAAACCTTTTTAATGTCCCTCATGGTGGTAGTGGTGTGTTGTTGGCTCTGTATAAGCACATAAGTGGTTTTGGAATAGGGATCAGAGTGTACACTGGTCAAGTGGGTTGTTCAGGGTTTTGAAACATACTAAATCCTAAATTAGACCTCATTACTCAAATCATGATGTTTTTATTAGATCTTTTGATATTTATTCACATTCTAAACAAGTTGAGAAATTAAATTAGGATTTTGTACTATGGCAGAACTCACCCAAAGTATAAAATCCCAAATATGTCATTGTTCATCTGATTAAATCTATCATATCCACCCCATCATCATCGATATCATCTTCTTCCTCATAGTTCTCCTACTTCCTCTACACTTTATGTTAAATCTAGTTTGAACATCTTTTACCAAAATATCTGAGCTTCACAATCATCGACTTATACATCCGATTAAAGGAACCCATACTGTGTATCCCCTATACATATTTCAATTAAAAAATACCTACCTAAACTATCTATTTCTATTGTGGAAAATCTATAGGTATTCATCCGTTAGTGAACATAAAACACAGTTATCACTAATCAATATTTGAAAGCCTCCAAATGAATCTTAACAAGGATGTAAAAAAAATAAAAATTCGTATATTTATATATGATAATATTTAAATTCTAGATACATATATATGTAAATTTTTCAAATCAATATACTTATATCACAATCACAGCTTACAACATAAGTTGGAAACCCAATACATAATGAATATTTGAGTTTTGGTTCTCATAGAGTATTACATATGTTGTTATTAATTACATAGAATCCCCATTTTTTATTTGTACTAGCATCCAATAATAAGATGTAACATATCATATATGTATATATATATACTGATACCTTTATCTTGAGGAACTAAAATATACCCAAGGAAAAGACCATCTATATTTTGTATTTCATTATTTCATTCCTTCATTTCTAATTTCTAGAAGGGGAGAAAGACATTTCAAAATATCATTTTGGTTATTAAATTTTTTAATTGAATTGCATTTCAAACAAAATGTATCACTATTTTTTATATTATAATATATTATTTTCATAATCCTAATTTTAGAATTCTAATTTATTGATGATTTCAAATTATAAATGGGAATTCAAATTTTTCTATGATTAATTTATTCTTCAAATAATATTATTTTATATAAGGGTAATATAATTTCAAACCCTTATTATACTTCATGTAATTAGGTTTTAATTTAAAAATTATTTTTATTTTCTCAAAATCCATCATTATGTTGGGATATTTTATTTTAAAAATTTATATTCAATTATTATTTTCATTAGAAACACATATTATGTATGGGTGTTTTTTTTAAATAAATTTTCATGTTAAAAAACAACATTTGGGAAGTTATAATTTTTTGGAAGGGGTGTATTATTTTTTCATATAATCAGATTCTGTCTTAAAAAAACTAATTATTGAAGTGTCTATTTTTTTAAAGAGTCTATTTTGTTAGAAAACATTTTAATAAGATTTAATTTTTAAAATGATTTGTTTTATAATATTTTATTTTCTAAAAAAATAATTTTTATGCATGTATTGAATTTATAAAGAAAAAATTAAAAAATTTAACCCAAATAATCAAATGAAACATGTTCCCTGAAAATATATATTAATATCTTAATTTTATGGGGAAATTAAAATGTAAATAATTGTTATTTTATGCTATTATTATAACTAATATTATTTGAAAGATCAAGTTTATTTTTATTTTTATTAATGCATAAAATGGAATTTAACATTTTTGATGTTGCACACATATATTAGTATTACCATGCACTATAACATTATCTAACTTTCTTAAATGTTGTATGTTTTTTAGAAATTATTTTGGAAGTGTTATATAAAAGTTACAATTGAAGGTGTGTCCTTTTATAAAGATTATTTTCCAATGTATAATTCATCCTTATTATGAATTTTTAAAATTAATAATTATGAATAAATGGATTCCTCTTAAGTTAATTATGTTTTCATAAAAATTATCTATTTATAAAGATTATGTGATATATACTTATTTTATCGTTAAAATAATTTAGGTATTTTTCAAAAGGATTTTTAAATGGAAATTAGATGAAAAAGGAATTACTTTAAAAAATGTTTTCACAAAACTATGATATTGGGTATCAAAGGTTTTTGTGAAAATTTTGGAGTGGACCCAAATCCCCATGAATATGTTTTCCAAAATTTGATAGAATTAGTGGCCACATAGATTTTATAAGGGAGTCCATGTATCATTTCATGGAATAAAAATTTATTATTTTCAAAAGAATCTATTTTAAAACAAATATGATAATTCAATATATTATTCAATGTTTTAATGATATTAATTGAGTTTTTTAATGAAATATGTTTTTTCAATGGTTTTTTGAAAATTATTTTCTATAATTACATATTTTATAAAATATTGAGTTATATATTTTTAATGTAATAATAATATTTTTGTAATTGATTTAAATGAAAATATTTTCAAATTTGTTTTTTCAAATTATTTAAAAAATAGTGGTTTATTAAACCCCTTACTAGGATATTTTATAATCAGACTATATTTTGAAATGTTTCTCACATGATCATTAGACATTTCAATGGTGTCTTAATTTTTAAGGTGCTTCCATGAGTGAAATAAAATAATTATTTTGGAATTATTCAAATAAAACATGTCTATATTATAATCGTTTGTCCCCTTACTCTAATACCTAGACCGGATAATAACCTCCTTTTTATGGAATATATATTTTTAGATACTATTTGTAATATTTATTATAGGATTTTTTTAACAGGATCATATAGTGCGAGTATTGGGTATTTATTGAAATGTCATGTGATAACTATTAGTGATGTGCCTTACAAGAATGATGTGGTGAAAAGTACCCACACCATCCACTTTGGAATTGAAAATATATAATTTCACTCAAAATATACACATTATTTTATAACAAATTAATCCTGTTAGGGTATCACATAAAAAATAAAAAATTATATATTGAATTATAAGTGAATAATCCAACATATATGGTGTTCAATTCCATTTTATAGGATTTTACTCTGACAAATGTTTCTGGGAAGGTGTTGACTACAAATCTCTTTATTCTCTATTTAGTAAAATTTTCTATTATTATAAATGTGGATTTAATTTCCTTATGGTGATAATCACATTAATTTCTATAGAAGGGATGTAATATTTTATATTCTAAACCAACCTATGACTAGATATCACTACTACAAATACCCCTTTATAAGCACTAAAAATGTACTTTAAGAGCGCTAGAAAAGTGCTATTAAAGCCGGCGTAGATAGGGGGTCCCCTTTATCTGCACTGCAAAAAGCACTGATAAAGACCCCTTTTATCAGTGCAAAAAAACATATAAAAGGTGTCTTTTATCAGTGCTAAAATGAAATGCTGATAAAATGGTCCTTTATCAGCGCTTTATTTTTAAAGCTGATAAAAATTAAAAAAAATTAATTTCTTTTTTAAAATATATTTGCATTCTTGGGGGGATTTTTACTGCTCTTGAGCCCCCCCTTTATCTGCACCTTCCCGCATCTCCAGCACCCCCACGCACCCACCTCCACCCATTATCAGTGCTATCCCCACCCATTATTAGCACTATCTCCCATATCCCCCCATGCGCGCGGGCCCCTGCCTCTACCAGGTTTTGAACTCGTGACCTCCCCTCTACACACCTAAGCCCTTACCACTCCGATATTTTGATTTATTTTCCATTTCATTATATCTATATATATATATAGTTATATTTATTCATATAGTAATATATATTAATATTAATAAATATATATATTTATTTTAATATATTTAAATTTAGTGATATTAATATATATATATATATATATTTATAGTTATATTAATATAAATATGTAGTTATATTAATATATATATAGTTAGATTAAAATATATGTATATAAATATTCATATATTTGTATTTTAAATAAAATTAATATTAGTTATTATTTAGATAAATCTAATATATTTTATATGTAAATATATTTTATTACATATATTTATAATTATCTTTTTATGTGTGAATATATAAAAAAATATGTATATATTGTTATATATTTGATTATAAATAGTAGTGCATTATAAAAAATGATAAAATTTCAAAGACATAATATCAATATTAATAGAATACCTTGGAATAAATTCAGTCCCTACAAAAAAAATCCAATATTACCCCCTTAAAAGAGGCTGAAAATCCAAAAAAAGTTAAAAAATCAGGGTATCCCGACTAAAAACTCAGTTTTGGAGGCCTTTGGGGCCTTTTCTGGCCTCGAAGAAACCTTAACTGGGGTAACAATTTATGCAGGGAATGGATTATAAAACATAATTTTGTTTTAAATATATAAAGGTATGTCCTTGCATTACATCATCATTATCATTCCATAATATACATAAACATTTGTTGGAGTTTATTTTAGAAGTGTTATTTTAATGTGACCATTGAAGGTGTGGCCTTCTATGATGATTATTTCCTATGTATTATTCCTCATTATTATGTATTATTGTATGTATTATATGTGAAAATTTTATTTCTCAAAATATTTTGGTGATTTCCTAAAAACCATGTTTTTTCTAAAGATTATGATACATGAAATTATTATCTAATGAATAGTATTTATATATATTTTTCATATACTATTCTCGGTGAAAATTAAATAGAAAATAAAAACTGATCAATTTTATTAAAATACTGTGCACTAGGGTAACATATCTGATAATGAGGACTAGAGAATGAACCCATGATTTATTGATGAATTTTTATAGAATGTGACACAATAAGTGGCTACACTAATTTATTAAGGGTCCCCAAGAATCATTCCATTACATAAAAAAATTACCCTTTTCAAAAGGAAGGTGTTTAAAATTTTATCGAGAATCCATGTATTTTATAAGGATATTATATTTTGAAATGAATTTTTTAAAAGTAATATGTATTTTCATTTTTATTAAAACTAGTTTCTTTGATTATAAATTTCCAAATCTCTAGAATTATATTTTTGAAATATTTGTACTAAAGTTTTTTATTTAATACGAATGAAAATATTTTCAAATGGGTTCTTAAAATATATTTATTAAATGGATTTTAAGTGGTTTTTAAAACCCATTGCATGGAAATCTTATGCTTACCCAATGGTTTGAAATGATTTTTTGAAACTCATTAAATGATTCAAAGGAGTTTTACTTTTTTAAGGTGCCTATGTGTTCGAATTCAAATAAATATTTATGTTTAAATCTTGTTGAAATTTGATATATTGCAATGTTTTTTCCATTTACTAAAAATTTATATCTAAAAAGATCCTCATTTTTTAAATAAATATATATATTTTTAATTATCTTTTATATAAAACTAATATAAAACATGTTTTTCACTAGAACATGGAGGACTATTCTCAGGTCTTTAAAAATGTTATTACCAGAACTGTTAATTCACTATAGCTGATTAGGTCCTTTCATTTGAAGAAAAATAAAAAATATAGAAATTTTCTTTTGAAATTAATTGTATTTAAGTTACCTAGAGAATATAAAAGTGTAATAATTGTAGTTTTTCATAATTTTTAGGATTGAAATTTGGGATTTCCTTAAAAAATTGAAGGACCCAATTCCTGTAAGGTGGGATAGAATTTGACAACCTAGGATTTAATTTATACTTTTTATATTCTTATAAATTGTTTTATATATAGGTTAAACGCAATAATGACATGTTTTTTGAGATATTTTATTAAATTTATTGTTATTCATTATCCAAAAACATGTTTTTTATTTTTTTTTATTATTTTAAAATGTTACTATTATTTTCAATGAAATGGTAATATTTAATATTGTAATGGAAAATGATTTAATAAATTTATTCCCTCTAATCATTATACAATATGTTTATAGCATTCAAATTTAATTAATAAATATTAGTACAAGTTTGATACACTATATTCAAAACCTCATAATTAAATGTCGTATTTTTTGAATATATAATATTTTTGAGTAACAAATTTATATTAATTAGAGTAATATAAGTAAATATAAATTTTAAATTGAAGTGTATAAATAAGTACATTAGTGGTCATATGTACTTAACAAAATTTCTCAAAAATACTTTCAAAAAAATAAAAGTATTTGTTTATTATTTCTAAGAACATTTATTTTCAAAATTACATTCTTCAAAATAATATATTATTACTTTTAAGGAAAATATTATTTACATTTAAAATATATATATATATATATTGTTTTATAAGTTTGTAGTAATAATATTAATCTTTATGATGTATTAAAATACTAAATTAATTAATTATTATAATAAACAATATATGAGAAAAATAAATTTATATTTAGAATTTAGTAAAAAAAATATATTAAAAATAGAATACTACAATATTTTAGAAGAAAAATGATATGTTACCAACATTATATTTAAAAGCTGGACAACTACTCAAGCTAGGAGAATTCTCAACACCACATTGTGGGAGGTGGAAACTCAACCTTGTATGGAAACCTTCCTAAAGTCCCTCATGGTGGTAGTGGTGTGTTGTTGGCTCTCTATGAGCACATAAGTGGTTTTGGAATAGGGAGCATAGTGTGCACTAGCCAAGTGGGTTGTTCATGGTTCTGAAACCTTGTGAATCCTAAATCAGTCCTCATTACTCAAATCATGATTTTTTTATTAGATCATTTGAAATTTATTAATGTTCTAATCAAGTTGAGAAATTAAATTAGGATTTAGTACTCTGGTTGAAATCACCCAAAGTATAAAGCCCCAAATATATCATTGGTCATCTATTAAAATCAATCTTATTCAACCCATCATCATTGATATCATCTTATTCCTCATAGTTATCCAACATCCTCTACAACTTATGCCAAATCCAGTAAGACCATATTTTACCAAAATATCTGAGCTTCACAATCATCAACATATACATCTGATTAATGGCACCCCTACTGTGTATTCCCTATACATATTTCACCTAAAAACCTCCTTACCTGCACTATCTATTTCTATTGTGCAAAATCCATATGTATTCATTCTTTAGTGAACATAAAACACAGTTATCACCAATCAATATTCGAAAGCCTCCAAATGAATCTTGAAAAGGATGTAAACAAATAAAAATTCGTATATATATATATGAAAATATTTAAATTCAAGATGTATATATATGTATATTTTTCAAATCAATATACTTATATTACAATCACAACTTACAACGTAAGTTGGAAAACCAGAAGATAACTAATATTTGAGTTTTGGTCCTTATAGAGTATTACATATACTGTTATCAATTACATAGAATCCACATTTATGATTTGTACTGGAATCTAATAATAAGATGTAACCAATCATATATATATATATATATACATGGATACCTTCATAATGAAGAACTAAAAAATTACCAAGGAAAAGACCATCTATATTAGGTATTTCATTATTTAATTCCTTCATTTCTAATTAGTTTAATGGGAGAAATACTTTTCAAAATCTCATTTTGGTTATTAATTTTTGGTAATTGATTTTCATTTTAAACTAAATGTAGCACTATTTTCTATATTATAATATATTATTTTCATAATCATAATTTTTGAATTATTATTTAATGATAATTTCAAATTATAAATGGGAATTCAAATTTTTCTATGATTAATTTATTCTTCAAATAATTTTATTTTATATAAGGGTAATATAATTTCAAACCCATATTATATTTCATGTAATAAGATTTTAATTTACTTTTTTTTATTTTCTCTAAATCCTTCATTATGTGGGGATATTTTATTTTAAAAAATTATATTCAATGATTATTTTTATTAGAAACACATATTATGTATGGGTATTTTTTATTAAAATAAATTTTCATGATAAAAAAACATTTGTGAAGTTATTATTTTTTGGAAGGGGTGTAATATTTTTTCATAATATCTGATTATGTATTTTTTAAAACAAATAATTATTTAAGATTCTATTTTTTTAAAGAGGATATTTTTTTATAAAATATTTTTTTAAAATTTGATTTTTTAAATGACTTGTTTTAGAAAATTTTATTTTCAAAAAAACTTTCATTTTTTTGTATATATTGATTTTATAAAGAAAAATTAAAATTTTTAAACCACAATTCTCTAATGAAACATGTTTTATGAATGTAAATATTAATATCTTAATTTTATGGTGAAATTAAA
Source organism: Viscum album (assembly GCA_963277665.1). Taxonomy (NCBI): domain Eukaryota; kingdom Viridiplantae; phylum Streptophyta; class Magnoliopsida; order Santalales; family Viscaceae; genus Viscum; species Viscum album. Next base: position 1,809,753,272 of record OY728160.1, read on the forward strand.
ATTTCAACAATTGTTATTTTATGCTATTTTTATAACTAATATTATTTGAATGATCATGTTTATTTTTATTTTTATTAATGCATAAAATGAAATTTAAGATTTTGGATGTTGCAAATATATATTATTATTACCATGAAATATATCATTAGTTAAATTTATTAAATGATTTATGTTTTTTAGAAATTATTATAGAAGTGTTATATAAAAGTTAACAGTAAAGGTGTGGCCTTCTATAAAGATTATTTTTCCATGTATAATTCATCCTTATTATGTATTTTTATAATTAATAAATATGAATGAATGTATTCCTCCTAGATTTATTGTGATTTCATAAAAATTATCTATTTATAAAGATTATGTGTTATATAATTATTTTCTCTTGGAAATAATTTAGGTATTTTTCGAAAGGATTTTTTAACGGAAATTAGATAAAAAATGAATCCCTTTAAAAATGTTTTCATAAAACTATGATATTGGGTATCAAAGGTTTTTGTGATAATTGTGGAGTGAATCCAAATCCCAAGGAATATGTTTTCTAAAGGTTGATATAATTAGTGGCCACATAGATTTTATAAGGGATTCCATTTATCATTTCATGGAATAATAAATTATTATTTTCAAAATAATTTATTTTAAAACAAAAATGATAAATCAATATATTATTAAAATTTTTAATGATATTAAATGATTTTTAATGGTTTTTGAAAATTATTTTCTCTAATTACATATTTTTTAAACATTGAGTTATATATTTTTAATGTAATAATAAAATTTTTGTATTTGATTTAAAAGAAAATGCATTCAAATGTGTTTTTTCAAATTATTTAAAAAATAGTGGTTTATAAAACCCCTTACTAGGATATTTTATAATCATCTTACATTTTGAAATGTTTCTCAAAGGATCATTAGACATTTCAATGGTGTTTTAATTTTTTAAGGTGCTTCCATGAGTGAAATAAAATAATTTTTTTGGGATAATTAAAAAAAACTCAGCTGTATTATGATAGTTTTTCCCCGTCCTCTAAAACCTAGACCAGATAATATCTTCTTTTTTTATGGAATATATATTTTTAGATACTATTTTTATAATTTATTATATGATTTCCTTAATTAGATCATATACTATGAGTCATGGGTATTTATATAAATGTCATGTGATAACCATTGGCGATGTGCCTTACAGGAATAATGTGGTGAAAAGTACACACACCATCCACTTTGGAGTTAAAAATATATAATTTCACTCAAAATATACAAATTATTTTATATCTAATTAATCCTATTAGGGTATCACATTAAAAATTAAACAATTATATATAGAATTATAAGTGAATAATACAACATGCATGGTGATCAATTCCCTTGTATAAGATTAAACTCTGATAAAAGTATATGGGAAGGTGTTGACTAGAAATCTCTTTATTCTCCATTTAGTTAAATTTTCTATTATTATAGATGTGGATTTAATTTCATTATGGTGATGATCACATTAATTTCTATAGAAGGGATGTAACATTTTATATTCTAAACCAACCTATGACTATATTGATGAAAATTTTAATTTCTACATCAAATGAAAATTTAATCCAATGTATTATTCATGATTCTGATTAAATGGAGGTATTTTTCTCTGATGGTTGTCGATAAACATGACATAAAATATATTCATTTTGTAAGAATGATTATTTGTGCTTTTATCTTAGTGATTCAGATTATTCTTATGAATCATTAAATTTTCTTTTTGATATAACAAAAACATGGTGCTACAATAATTTCAAAGACTCGGTATAGAATAGATCCAATTGAGTTTCAATACTTGATTAAGAAATTATAGGTGAATATTGATAATGTATTCATTCATCCAAGTGTGATAATATGGGGTGAACATATTATTTTTCATAATATGAAATATGGATCAATGTGAATCTTTATTGATTATCAAAAACATATTATGATCATAGTAAAATATATGAAGCATCTTCCCCCTATTGAAGAATTTTTTGATCCATTAAAAAGATATCAGAAAATATAATAAGATGTCTATAATTATTTATGATATAAATTTAATATCAATAGTGAATACATACCAAATATATCTATCATATTTGATATTGAAAATAATATTTTATGGTGTTTTTTTTATAAAATAATTCTCCCACCAACATCGTGGATTTCGTTAAAAATTTATTAACACTATATCACTATTAGTATTTGGAAATATTAATAGAGGATATTATTATAGATTCAAAGGTAATGGAATATCATGAAGATCTCATGCTAGTTTTATTGAAAACCCTTAAAAAGGATAGGTCATATGAAAAATTCACCAGCTTTAAATTTTGGCTATAAAAATTTAGATTTTTATTCCATATAATCCTAGGAAAGGGAATAATGTTTGATTAGTCAATTATGGATGTTAATTAATATTGAAAAAAAATATTTGATTGAGATCTATAGTTCAATTTCATTCGTAAGATATAATCAATTATTTTTTAAAAATTTTCCAGAACATTATAATCTACAAACAATGGTATCTCAAAAGGATTTCAAGCTCATTTGGACTGGTGAATGTTATGTAAATTTTACGAAAATAAATATAATTTTTTTAACTAAACATGTGCTCACACAACCCTATAATAGAGTAAAAATTTTAATTTACATTGATTAATTTAATAATTTGTAGGGATTTGTTATTTTGAAGAATGACGTTGTGATAACTTATGGCACTCATTAATAAAATGATATTGATAAGAATTATCTTACACACAACGTGAATTTAGTAGTGATTATATTATTAGTAAATATATTGGGAGAATATATTTATGTATATTGGTGTGGCATATATATATATCATTATATTTTGAATAAAATATTCACCTTGACTATGATGAAGTTATATCAGAGATTATTGTTCTTCCTAGGAGGTGGAACGTTTCGGGTGGTGTAGAAATGGTCCAACGAGGATAATCACCTATCCCATTTCTTATGGTGATGGTTTCTCATAAAAATCATCATTTATTTTATTTCAACCCGTTTAGCATCATTATCATTTAAATAAGTTTGGGTTTTCCCTGTGTAGATTGGGAATGTAATCCATTCCTTTTTGTGAAATAAATTCCATAGTAAAAAGATCCCCAACGAGTGATTTCATAGATTAAAGTACTTTTGAAATTGGTCCTCCTCGGATATAATTTCCTTATATGGTAACCAACGGGTTAATTTGGGGATCCAATAATTCCCAACAGTCCTGTTATCCCTGATTTGTGGACCTACTTTCCAAAGGTTGGCACTCGTTGGATGAAAATTTGGCCCACAACACTTGAGGACTCCCTTGGTTGAGAGAATGGGTGGTCAAGCTCACCACAACCTTCCAGGGGAGTATTGTCGCATGTTACATTACTATATAATATATTAAGTATTGTTAATATGTTTGGGAATCCTTGGATCTTTCCCGAAGAGTTTTTCCACAGGATACCCCAGTTTTTTCAAATCGTTGTATGCATGCATATTTTTGATGCTGTAGAGGTGGTCCTAACATGAGCCATATTAGAAGGTGCTCTAGAGTTTATCATCATCCAAGGGGGAGGAAGGTGACTTGAGGTTGGGATGAGACTGAGAATATGGGTTTCCAACATATCATATAGAGTGGAATCAGAACCCATGTTGTTCGAATGGGTTACGGATTACTCATTTGAGGAGACCATTTGGAGGGGGGCATAATTGGGTGGAACCTTCGGTTGGGAACCCTTTTTATCTCGGGCCTTATGGTAGGCGTCCTATATATCCTAATCTGGCAATAAATCTGTGTTCTCTTAGTTCAAGCTATTGTGGATATTGTAATCCTCACAAACCTCTATGCCCACGTGAGTCCTGAAGGATGTGAGAAACAATAGGATGGGAAAGATTCAACAATTCACTTGCCTCCTCCCCAATTTGTGGGGGGGGGAGATCCCGTGGAGGAAGAGGTCGGGGCGACTGTGGGTGAGGGCGCATAGAAATGAATCTTTCCATGTGAGATGGAATTAATGGTCATGTAGCCTAGCCATAGAAAATTTGGGACTTAGCATAGTGGGAGGTCCCCAGAGAAAGTTCTGGGTAGGGGAGGAGTTTCATCCTCGGCATAAGGGAGATTGAACAAAACCCCTCTAACTTATTAGTATTCCTCATTGAATGAAAAAACAAATGATCTACCTTAATCCCTTGAATAGGGAGGATCAAATCCGCATAACAATGTTGGACTTCAGGTTGCTATGATAATATAGACCCATATGAATTTCTTATGCCGACATCATTATGGGGAGAGCCTTCATGACCCTACTTACCATTGGTATTTAGACTCATTGGGGTGCGATGATCAGCATGATGGTCTGATCATACAGTTTCGATGGATTTGGTGGAGGCATTGGCCTAATACTGGTGGACTGGTTAGCGGAGGGCCTATGGAGGACTGGATGGTAAAGGAGTGATGAGGTTGGAACTGTTGGAAAGAATACCTGAAAGCACCCCATTGCGTGTACTGATTTCTTCGGCAAGATGGGATAGGATCTGCATACCAGAGTGGTATTCGGATAGAGGGGACTTCCACCTACTGATGTGGTACATGAGAATGGGTATAATCCACCATGAACCATGGTGGTATGCAGTCAAACATGCTGCTCTAGGTTCCATCTTCATACCGATGTAGTACGCGGTGCCATGTTTTATCTGCATAGCAGTGTGCTACATGGATCACTATGTTGAAGAAGAGTCCAGGGGACTTCCATTCATGGGGAATTAATCCGAGAGTATTATATGGTTTTTGGTTCTCCAATTAGTTTTGAGGTTCTATTATTATTATTCAATTACCCCATTTTATGGTTCATGACCGACTGTACCTAAGGAGGATGCAGTTCACAACTCAGGATTCATCGGTGATTCAAGACTCAAGTAGGAGTCTTCTCTGAGTTCATTGTCCTTCAAGATTTCATCCTCTTCATCCATCTCCTTGCCTTCTCCTTTCTACTTCTCTACTCTTCCACCTCTATTCTTTTTTTATAGATCTATTGTGCTCCTTTTATTGATCACCAGAGAATTTGTATATAATGGGCTCGCAACACCATTTTTGGAGGCCTATTGAAGCAATATCCAAACCTGTGGAAGAATCGTTCAATCAGGTTTGCAGAGACTTTAGCTCGTGATGATGGTTCGCAGAACCCTATTGGTTCGCTTCATCTGTGAACTAACATTTTCACACAATGGTACATGGACATGCATTCTGCGTATGATCCCTTTGGTGATGGAGATCACAGTTTTCCTTGTTTACTGGCCATCACTCCATGGGCCAGCTGTTCAAGGGTCATTTCACATATGTTGTGGTTCAGGATCCTACAGGTCTGTGTATGTTTCCCGATGATGATACCCATGCCACATTTAATTCCTTAAAAACATGTATTCCTTCAAGAAACTTTTGAAATTTGAAACTTAATTTGAGTCCATTCACCTTTCTAGACATGTCGGAATACTTTCTTTATTTTGCGAAGTGATTATGGGGGTATTTTATTCCCCTGGCATAATTTTTAAGAGACTACAAATACCCCCCTTGGTAATGGTGTCTGTTCAAAATGAAAATGGGATTATTCTGATGCAGAAGTGGTCCTGTACTAAAATGGTTTGCGGTAGAATAGATGGACCTGGTAGGAGGGGACCACACCTATATATAAGGGACCATTTAATTTTTTATTTACCATTTATTTCATAATAATGTTCTATCTATTTACCTGGCTTCTTTTGCTCACACATACCATGCTAGTTGCGAAAATCCTATTCGCGAACTACTTTGTCTGTTCTTAAAACCAATCTCTCCAACATTTATCTATCCTCATAGCATATTTAGGAATTTGTGAACATTGTTGTGGAATTTTAAGACTAAAATCTAGATTCCACATTAGAAGACACTATGCAGCATTCATTTCCACATACCGAACCTGATCCAGTGAACAATACTTTAAGAATTAATAATTTTAACTTAGACTTCAACCAATAATTTATGAACATGAACTTACTCAAGTCCTAAGTTCATGATATCCTCTTTCTTAAAACCATTATATTCGTCAGCAATTTCCCCATGGGAAAACGCCTTGCAGGCAGTCTTTGTACCATGGCTGCACGTAGTGGGATCCATATGCGTACCGTAGCTATTGAAGGAGTTAATTTCATGAACCGTGTAGTACACTGGATGTGGCTACCATGTACTATTTGTAGAAACATTACTTGGAGCCTTTTTTGTACATGTTTTGTGTACTTTTATCCATTCTTTTGTATCCTTTAACCATAAATTTTCATTGTACTAACTCTATGTTTCCTTCTAGATTTTTTTCTTGCGCAAGTTACAATGACTGCTTCACAGATTGCTGATAAAGTCACTTATTCTTCTAAGGCAATTTTTGATTCCACTCTTTCCACTGTAGAAGAAATATTTAAGTAAATGAAATCTTTGGTTGATGAAAAAATTCTTCTCTTCCCGTTTCACCAATACTTAGTGACTCTTCTTACAATGGTTCATCCAAAATACACTTTTTCATACATACCCCCTTCTTACTAGTTTGGTCTATTGTATGACACAATGATCCTAGCACCGAACCCCATTGATCATCCGGCCTCATGGATAATTAATACCTTCATTACGAAAGCATTTATTTCATCCCTGAGGAGGTACCTTCAAAGAGATACTTCCTCTGGGTCTTTGTTGAACTACGTACCTCAAAATTTAGAGGGGGTGCAGTGGAAGCCTGATCAGAGTGCCCACTGTTACCAGAGTATCTAGAGGAAGGCTATACAAAACGTGAAACAGGGTTGGTCATCCCAGTCGGTTCTTCCCCTTGGGGACTTATTTGGCTGGGACTAGGGGTGGACCTTTTTGGTCCACCAGAGTTATGAATAATTTTGAACTAAGATACAAACTATTGGACTATATGAGGTTGTGCGGGTTTCTTATACATACACCCATCATCCTACTACCCTTATTTAATAGCTCTTAGGTAGGTGGAGTCCAGATACCAACACTTTTCATTTGACCCACTGGGTGGTCGACATCAGTCTACGAGATATCTGGCTGATTTATGAGTCCCTATCATCAGGGACTTGTATGATGAATTCCATCCTCCTTCATATGATTGGGATGATGAATAAAGGACCCCCAACCAAGAAACTTATAGTCCAAGGGAAGGCACTTTTCCAAAAAAAGTGATCCCTATCTAAAGTAAGATGAACCTTTTAACGACTGGTTTGGTTTTTTTTAGAATATGGCTCTCAAACCAATTTTTCGGAGATGCAAGGATTGTCGTACCAAAGGCACCCCAAGATGAGTGGGTAAGTACTGGACCATCTTGGAAGAGGGGGATTTTTAGAAACGGGGATGGGAGATCAACCCTAACATAGATTGGTTATTTTGACTGGCAAGTTTATTGGCCATTTTTCTGGGTAGGTTGGTCCTACTAAGGCATGAATCCAACAGTGTAAATGCCTTAACTTTAATCATGGCCACTCAGTTGGCCATTGATAATGGAATTAATTTTTCTATCCTAGTTTTGGAAAAGATATATCATCCATAGGGTTGAATTAGCAAAAGGGGCCACCTTATCAGATGACAGGCCCGTTCCAAATTTTTTGTGGCTGGATGGGTGTCCACATAGGGTGTTACACCTTTATCAATTCGTTTGCAATTCGGCCATCCTCTCTCTGACCATATAATTAGTGTACTAGTGGGGTCATGCTAGCATCTTGGGATTCACATGATAAACAAGAGGAGGAGGCCTAAAGGAAGGAGCATGATTTAAATTCTAGTCTCAGCGTTCATGAACATTTCTATTTCCATAGTTATGATTATCCTACTGGTATTATTAAAAATTGTGCATCTGAAAATTTCATCAACCGAGGATACTTATTATCTCTAAGAGAAGGAGTTCTAGTTGTTCATATCATAGGGGAACTTATTTGTGATGGTTAAGCACCCAGTAGATATAGTTGACAATTCAACTGTTTTCTGAAGTTGTGCCCCCCTGATCTCAACAGTTCTCGATTGGAGGATCACCTAATGATATCCCACCTGTTATGGCGGATGTTTACCTGGGGAGACACCCAGAGCCATGCCAGACTTCAGGATCCTATGGATCCCCTGCCATTCATCAACAAGAACTATGATGTGGTCGAGGTTATGTCATATCCTAACATCCAATTGGCCAACCTGGTGCCTATTGTGACAACTTCTAAGGCATCCAAGGTGAAGGTGAAGGGGAAGAAAAAGGGAGTTGATGAACCCCCATGACTGAGAAAGGTCCCTTGAATGCCTCTTGACTCTACCCCGATGATTGATTTGAAGGATGGGGTTATGACCTCACGATCTTCTGAACAATTTATCGCGGCCCTTCCCAGCAGTTCGTCATCCATTTCATCCAAGGCCGGTTTTTCAATGGAATGGATGAAATGTGTCCTCTTGAAAGGTCATCCATTTACCTATAACCGGTTTTCTCATGATCCAGAACAACTCCTCCAGACTAGGGAAGTGGCCCTTACTGGAATTTTCCGTGTGTCATCACCAACATACATTTCTTTTTATGAGGATCCAGATAGGGTGGGTGGATATCATAACAACCTCAAGACCCTTATCCATTCCCAATGTGGTCATAGTAAGTAATTGTACCGGGTACTTTCAATACTGCGACTAGAAACCATTGACATGGGTGATGATGTCACTAGCTCTCCTACTATGGATTCCATGGAAAAAGCTTCATTCTTTCACCCATATTCTCATAATCTATCCTCTTACCGGGGTCTTGAGTTAGAAGGGACACCCATGAAACATTTAAGATTGCTAAAATATTTTTAGATTCATTACGAAAACCCTCCAGTGCTGACCATCCCAATCAAGACCACATTTCCAGAGGCTTGGAGAGTCTAGGATGAATTGAGAGGGAGCACTTCATTTGAATATATATCGAGTATTCTTTAGAAGGAAAACATTGATCTTCTGTGATTTGGGTGATCCATTAATCCTACCATTATTTTAGCCAACAAAGAGCCTAACGAGGTGGCATATTACTTTTCTGAAATGGATAAGGGACTTCACACTTCTGTGGATAGGCATTACTGGTCATACTGTGTGGCATTTATGGATGTATTCCCATAACCGACATGAGAGATTTTATAAATGACCACCAGCCATAAATTTATTTATTTTAGTGATACCTGAATGTTCCCCCTTTATTTATTATTTTTCGGGGTCCTACTTGATCTTGGGAAATGGATTTTCCCCGACTTATTCCCCCGGGGAACTGCCGCTAGAGGTTACACCCCATCAACGATTTGGGGTACTACAGATGGATCCCTCGGATCCCAAGAACATATAGAAACGGTTATTGCATGAAACTCCTGGGGGTTCCCTCCTCCTACTCTACTGGGTGGTCTTATTCAGGAGCCATCCCCCTGACATTCAAGGAAACTCAAGAAAGTCGTGCTGTTGTCTATGCGTATTCGATGGGGAATCATAGGTAATTGTCTTTTCATCTGGCGATTAAACCAATTACCCTTACTTTGTCGACTCACTGGTACATATATATACTCTGATTCAGGTCCTATTGGGGACTAAAAATGACCACTTTGGCATATATATATATCCTGTCTTTTTTTTATAGTTGAAGGGTCTCCATTTATAACGGTTGATCAAAACAAGAGAGCAAGTTCATTTGAATAGACCTGGGGTGTTTCTGACCCTTCAGGTGTGCCTACTCTTACATGAGCAATTTCTCCACCAATAATGGAAGAACATCTCGAAGTTGAGGTTTTATCCTAATGGGGTTGATTCGACCCTCGTGGAGAGATACATGGTCGCTCTCTTAACCAGGGCTGAGTATAGTGGAGATTTTTAGTCCTGGCTAGATCTTAGAGGTGCTTTAAATATCAAGGAACCAATTAATCTTGATCAAGCAGATTTTCCCCAATAGAGGGAATCACTTTAGAGAGTGTTTTTATTCCTACTTATGGAAGCTTTGGGGAACTCAAAATTTTGGAGGCAGATATTTTTGTCATTGAAAATTTTGGGCGAGCTACTGTGCCCATTTTATAGTTCTGAGAGGGGTTATGTTTTCTACCAATAGGATTCCAAGACCAGTATCCCTATCTGAACTAACTATACCTCGAGGCCTTATATTACTTGGATACCATTCAAGGGCCTCCATGAGTGATAATTCCTTGGTCAGTTATGGTCCTAGGTCTTTAGTCTTCCCACATATCCATGGGTCACAAATAATTATTGAAGATGCAACATCAACTATTTTGAATAGTGATACTGATGTAGGGGTGGGAGGTATTGATGTTGTATCCTTGCTATATTATAAATCAAAACCACATTCTATGAAAATAATGGATTCCCATACTTCATCATATATTAAAATTACCATAGAAAATATTGTTGCAGGTTCGATCCGTGCCGTAGTTTCTGAATGAGGTCCATTTTTGGCAACATTCATTCCTGACTATATTTCCTCACCAGGGAGTAATTTTGAGACTGATCGGAAACTCTAGATGATCTTCACCCCCCTCAGCAAAATTTCATGGAATAAAATTTGGATATTAATCTCCCAAACTCCATTAGATGATATTACAATGAGGTTTACAATGTTACACCACCAATTTATGGTCCTAGGATTTAGTGGATTTAATTAACATGGAATTTTTGATATAGTAAGGCAGGTGGTTACCACTTGGGAAGAAATAGGTTTGATAGAATCCAAAATCTCTATGGCATAGTTGATATCTTACCTAGATTCTACATGAAAAATTCCCATTGATGAATTTGCGACTCATTCTGGAACGGTTCCCGTGTTACAAGACCAACTCACAATGAAAGAATATTTGATAGAAAAACTTGATCAAGAAGTGAAACTACAGATCCAAAAACTAGAGTGGATCAAATAGTAGTGGTCCCAAGTAGCATCAATCATTGAGGGGGTGATGAAAAAACATGAGGGACAAAGGACCAGCCTCCAAACCATGAGGGAATTGGAGGCACTCCGAGCAAGTGTAGAGGCTGAAACAACAAATTTATTGAAGCTTCACCATTCCATTGAAGAGTTTCACCAATTGATGATGCAACTATGTGACTCTACTGAGTGTCTTTTGTAGAGGTCATTTCGTGCATTAAAAGAGATTCCCCTGGCTGTGGATTCCAGCCACATTTTTTATGGAATATGATGGAACTGATTTTCCCATGAACGCTTCTCCATTTCCTTTTCATGTCATGTCGATTGATCAATCATTCATATAAATATTACCTCAATCAAGTATTCATTTTAAATGATGACTTGAATCCAGTAAACTAAAATGATCGAATTATGCTCTAATTTTTGATTGAGTCATGGGACGCAACGAGCGTATTTTGGCTTTTGCAGAGGTATCATTGAAAACATCATAAACATTTGTGTATTTTTCATTATTACCATAATTTTTTCCTAAGCCTGTTTGTCACAGGCTTAGCGGGAATAACTTGACTTTTGCTTAGGCCACCCTCTGTGAGTTTTTGAAATAAATAGATTTATGCCTTTTTGATGTAAAAATGTTTTTTAACGAACTAATATAGGACTTTTTCCCAGAGGTTCCTTATTTTTATTTTCTCTCCGGTATGTATGGATTCTTTTTCTTCCAGTAGTTCATAGTCTTGCGAGTCAAATTTATTACTGATTTTTTTGGTCTACCAAATTTAACCAAACTTAACAGGAAAAGGGCCCCAATTCTGGATCATCAGTTGGGAATGTTATAATGTCTTTCAGACATGGGTTAGGGATTTTTCCTGATCCTAAACTTGTGAATTTAAACATTCAAGAGTCTTGGGATCCATTCTTGGCCAACGGATGTAGTAAACGACACTCCTGAGAATGAATGTTCCTTTGATTGATGACCATTTTTTAGGGAAACATTTTCAGAGCCACTAGGGCATGATGTGGATAGTCAGTAAAAGGTGTCCAAATGAGACTACCCTTCTATATCCAATGGGAAGGTGGGAAATTCCCCATTTTTTATTTATTCTGAATCCAGGAGCCATAGTGGGTGAAAATAATGGGTAGTGGTGTCTGAAAACATTAAGGACATTCATACCGACTTTGAGTGGACAACTATTCCAGAATAGTTCTTACTAATGTGAGAGAGAGTTGGTGACTGGTAAGTTCAGTTATAAGTCTTTTTAATGTCATGGGAACTTGAAAAGAAGAAGGTACAAAAGACGTTATCCAAGAGCCTTCCAATTTTCATGTGTGATAGGACACGAATGTCATTTGAGCATACTGATGCCAGAAAAGGACTCTCAAGGTAATGAAATTTCCTTTGATTGATGACCATTTTTGTGGGAAAAATATGTCAAGCTAATGAGGAATGATTTTCATAGTTAATAAAAGGTTTCTACATGACACAATCCTTCCGTCTATGATGGAAATGGAGGATTATGGAGATTGGGATCTTTCTGAATGCCATATGTGACCTTCGACCAAGGGGTGCACCTGAGCATCAAAAAGGGGCGTTCTAGCTGAACTTCTTCAGGAAGACTCAGAAATGAGTAGGTGGAATCTTCTTTTGTATAGGGATCAGCTTCAAAAATATGTATGAATTACCTTTAGATACCTCAAAGGGGACCATGGCGAATTAGGCCCGTATGTTTTAATATTTCTAGGATATGTTCAAGGAGGAAAATTTAAACCATGACCCTAAGGGACCACGAATCAGGAGGAATGGTGCAAGGCTTGGAATCCATTGGGAATACTGAGATACAGGAGGACTCTACTGGGGATGAATTTTCCTTTGATTGATGGCCATTTTTGTGGGAAACATATGCAGAGCCACCAGAGCATGATGTGCATAGTCAATCAAAGGTGCTTGCAGGACACTAGCCACTCATCTCAGATGGCCTTAGAGGGTTATGGGAATTCAAGATCACTCAAATCATGGAGTTTTTTGTATGGAAGGAGTGTATTCAGACATATTGGGGATATTTGGGATGCAATTTACAAATGGAATCAGGTGTATCTAATGTACATCTGACTCGTATGCAGGGTGAGGAATTCAATCCATAATTGGAGTACATGGTCATTTAACATCACATGAACATGAAATGGGGTTCCTCTTGGGGGAGAGAACATTTACAAGCCTATTAGGGATGTTATTCTATGACCAAAATCCTGGGTTGTTTTGCTATAATCTCATGGTGTATCTCTCACTCAGATCTCTAATCTCACGTGAGCTGTGCTCTGTATGAAAAACAAGGGATTAAGAGGATTCTGGGTCATTTATTAATAATATCAAACTCAACATCAGAAGGAACAATGGGCTTAAACCATTCATTTTAATTTAACGTCATACTATAAGGACGATTTTGGATTTGAAGTTTAATGGTGTGCATGAGGACAATATGTTTAGTGGTTTAGAGTCATGCAGTGAGGAAGATTATCCAGTTATAAAGATCTTTAATAGTTTATGTTTTATTACAATAGAGATGTTTCAAAATTCCTTAGATGTGAGTGATGATAGAAGTTGTAAACTATAGTACCCGGGGTAACATGAATTAAGGGGGATGACATGGGGCTTGGAATCCATTGGTCATACTGAGATATGAGAGGTCTCTCTTGGGGAAGAATTTTAATTTGATTGAAGACCATTTTTGTGGATGACATTTGCAGATCCACTAGGGAAATATGTGCACAGTCAATCAATGGTGCCCGCAAGAAACTGACTTTCCATCCCATATGGCCTTTGAATGATCATAGGGACCCAATTTTTCCTGGGGTACATAGTTTGACGAAAGGGAATGATGTGTCTGATAATATAAATAATACATAGACCAAATTTAACCACACACTACTAGGGCTTCCACATAGGTCTGGATGAAATTTGTAGGGGAAAAAGGTACTATTGACTTTTCATGAGTGGGGGGAATGTGAGGGATTTTGTAACACCAAGGTCCGAACCACACAGGACCCTTAACGAATTTTGCAGTTTATTTTTATTCGATTAGAAACCTTCTTGGACTCCCTGTACAAGTCTAACCCATGCATGGGGGAAAGGGGAATTTTTTCTTCTGTGTGGGATGGGCTATGATTCCAAGTCCCATAATCACTATGTATCCTATGAGGGTAAGAATCAAGCCACAAGTAGTTCTGAATGTTCCCTGCATCTGTTTGGATTTGTCCATGTTCTAGAACATGTGAGGGAATTTTTGTTTCATATATAGGTGGATGGGCCTGGATTCTGAATCTCTTCATCAATATGTATCCTACAATGGAAGGAATCAAGCAGTAAATATTTATGGATGTTCGCTATAGTTTTTTTTCAATATGTAGGGAAATTTGAGGAAATTTCTCTTTTGATGATGGTGATTGGAAGGACTAGGAAACCAATCCTGGGTGCCACTAAATATCTTGTAAGGGAAGGAAGTAAGACATACATAGCTCTTGATTTTCCCTGCACCGATATTTCTTAGTTCACATACATGGACATTTTTGTTAATTTTCTACAGCCGATGGGTCCACCATACGTCCTTAAAATATTTTTGTGTAGTCGAATCTTAACCTCTGATCCTAATCGCATGTGAGTTATACTTGTTGTGAGAAACCTGGAGTGGTCATTGAGTCACTTTATCAAGTATAGAAATGTATAGAATATTATGGTGGCATTTTATTATTTTTTGGTGGCTGGTCCATGATCGAGGATCAAGGCATCTTTATGTATCCTTTGAGGGAAAGAATCACGTCGTATATAGTTGTGTATGTACCCTATAAAGATTTGTCTTGGTCAAGGGTTCGGGGAATTTTCATTCTATCCAACATGGTTTCCATGTCCATTGATCCAAATCTCACATGGGTTATACTCGATGTGAGAAACATAGGCTCTTAAGGTTTTCCCTTATTAATATGGGAGGATAGGGGGCATGATGGAGGAATTTTTAATGGGGACTTGTCCAGGACTGAGGATCAAGGCATCTCTACATATCATTAAAGGTTAGGAATCAAGTAGTACATTGTTCTGTGATAGATCATGAAGTTTATTGTCACATAATTAGAAAAATTTATGTTGTGTAGATTAACTTCTTATGGTGAGGACATGAGTGACAGTTTAATTTCATGTTTTTAAGAGAAGTTACATACAGTGTAATGTCATTTTGGAAGGAAAGTGACTCATTGTTTATGTTCATATAGTTCGGACCATGGAATTGGAGTTATTATGACTCATAGTTTATGGCCATAGAGCTCGGACCTCAACATGGGGGCTATTAGGTGAAGTATTTATTTAAGAATGTTGGATTTGTAGAAGCTGTGATGAACTTCCATTCCAGTGATATCATGGAGTATACTCTATTAAAATAGACTCAATGTTTGAAATATGGTCCTTACCACATTGTTTCATGATTTTGGATCTTCTTCTTGAGTATCATTGGGGTTTTGAGGACAAACACCATTTCCGATTTGAGGAAATATCAAAGGCGGACCATTTTAGTGAAAGCTTGTGCAATCCGATTTGAGTAGATTTCCCAATGTTGTAATGTGTGAGTCCTTTTCTCATCTAGTTTCTCCAAATCTTCAAATAATCTCTGGGATCTCTTGTCCATGTTGAATTGATCTAAAATGGCCACACAAAGTGATGGTACCATGATTTTTATAGGCAACACTACCTCTTCCTCATAAACTATTGATTACGGGGATGCCTTGGTGGTGGTGACGGTCGTGGTCCAGTAAGCCCAAAAAGCATGGAGGTACTTGTCCGACCACGATTTCTTATCTTTATCAACCATCTTCTTGAGTTTTTTGGATAGACACTTGTTGAAATCCTCTATCTTATCATTGGTTGTTGTGTGCTAGTGGGAAAAACTGTTGGATTTAATTCTATACTCTTAATGTATCTTGTCCTACTCAAAAGAGTAGAAGTTGGTTCCATTTCCCATCAATATTGTATAAGGGTCAGCAAATCTGGTAATGATATTTTCCTTCATAAAGATGACAATTTTTTTCATCCCGACTTCTTTAAGGGCTATGGATTCAGCCTATATGGAATGGAAGTCAGTCAGAGTGAGTATGATCTTGAATTTTATGGCTATGGTTGGAGGATATGGTCCCCCAATAACTTTCCCCCATGGGGTAGATGATTAAGAGTAATAAGATTCATGATGTAACTCTGGGGGTCTGTGTATAAAATTGGCATTAAATTGGAAGGAAGGACACTTCTTGGAAAATACATCACAATCATGTATCATAGTGGGTCAGTAATACCAAAGCCTCTAGATTAGGTGATAGAGCTTGGTTGCTGACTAGTGAGCTTGACATGCTCTGACGCCCACTTCCATCATGATGGCAGTAGTCTCTTCTCCATCAAAGCTTCTGAGAAGTATTCCATCAAGGCCTCAATTACAGAGAGCCTTTTCTGGGATTGTCCCATTGTATATGACGATGTTTACTACCCTTCCTCAGACATGCTCCCTCCTAGAATTATCTGGTGGGAATTCCCCATTCCGAAGGTAATTTCGAAGGGCTTTCATCCATATAGTGGTGTGTCCATATGGCTTAGAGACAAAGCTAATTTCATCTATTTTCTCTATATTGCTCTTGATAAGTGGAAAGACCATCCAAAGGTGGGAAATTCTAATGACTATGTCATCCCGATCTGATTCATCCAAGGTTGTGGCTGCATTTTCCAAAGTGTCTCCTTGAGTATTTTGCGACTGCGGGACATGAGTTATCATTCTTTCTGATGGGAATTATTCAATCAGTTCTCGAACATGATTCTTCATGGGGACCAATACTTCTTTTTTAATGGAATTTTCACAATTGACCTATTTGATGAAAATATTCGAATCACCCTTTATTTTTAGGTTTTTAGCTTGTGCATGAAGTTATAGTTCCAGGCCTTCAATGAGGGCTTGATAATTTACTTCATTGTATGTAGACCCTTCCAAATGTAGGAATGAATAAGTAAAATGGAATTTTCAGGGGATACGAGTAGAATCCTCAGCCCCACTTTGTTAATCTTAGGATCCTCCATCTTTTTTCTTGTCAAACTTCGGGTAGCCTCATTGAAGAAAATTTCCCCTGAATGGGGGTCCTCTTGAATGGAATACACTTCTTCATCTGGATGCTTGGCATCCAATGTTGTTTTTTCTTCTGAGGGGTGATCATCTAAGAAGTCTTCTACTGTCTGGCTCGTGATGGCCTTCTGGGGCACATATCATATGTCAAACTATTGTAGTATGACCACCCATCATGACAGGCGCACATTTTGATTGGGACAGTGGAGGATGTATTTGAGTGGGTTATAGTGGGAGACCAAGCTAACCTCATGGTTTTTGATGTAATTCCTATGTTTCTGAACTACGAATATTATAGCTAGACCGTTCTATTGAATTTTTGAATACTGGGATTCAGAATCGATCATTTCTTGGAAGAGGTAATAAAGGATGTTCTCGCTACCAGCATCATTCTTTTTCCTGAGGAAGGAACCTACTGACCATTCTACGGTGGTTACAAACAAAATTAGTGGCCTCCCCTAAAATGTCGGAATCAACACTAGTGGTCATAGAAGATATCATTTGAGATTTTTAAATGCTTCTTGGAAATCATTATCCCACTCATACATAACTCTTTTCTTCATAAGCCCAGTTAAATGTAAACATTTTCCCGCCATGTTCGCTATGAAGCACTAAATTTAGGTCAGGTACACCTAGAGACCACTCAACATATTGAGGCTACAAGGTGGGTACATTCCATGGTTGGATTTCATCTTCCCGTGGGTCAACTTTAATTACTTGATGGTGTACAATGAAGATGAGGAATTTCTCGAGGTAACGCAAAGGTGAACATTAAGGGATTCATATTTAAATTGTTCTATCATAATTTGTTGAAAATAGTGTATAGATCAGCCTGGTGTTTCAAGTACTCTAGAGATTTAACTACCAGTTCATCGACATAACATTGGATGACCTTTCCCAGTAAGGGATTGAAAATTTGGTGCATGGTGTGCTGATATGTGGCACCAGAATTTTTCAGGCCAAAAGGAATCACTTCTTAACAAAACACTCCTTGAGGGGAACTAAAATTGGTATATTATTCATCTCTATGGGACATCCAGATCTGGTTGTATCCCGAATAACCATCCATGAAAAAGAGGGCATTATATTTGGCCATTGTATCAATCAACAATTCTATGATTGGGACTGGGACATCGACTTCGGAGAAATTTCGATTAAGGTCCCTAAAGGCAATGATGATTCTAATATGTCCATTATTTTTTTGACAGAGACTATGTTTTCCATCCATATCGAGTATTGGTCCTCCTGTATGAAGTTTTCATTGATTAGTTTGTCAACTTCAGCCTCTATTTAGGTAGAATGCGCCAGGTGGGCTCTTATGGCTACTTTCTTATAGCCTCAGTGATCTTTTGGTAACCCAGATGATGAGTAGTGACCTCAGGATCGAAGAATGGAATTTTTTTAGTTATAGGAAAACCCATATCAATTCATTTTTTAGGAATGAGGTATATACCTCCTTCTCTTCAACAGGCATGGCCACACTGATCTGAGTGGGATGAAAGTCATTTTTGGTGCCTTGATTTATCTCCATATGTTCATCGATTGTGGTGGAAACAACATCTTCGAACATAGAAGGGGAATCTTGGATGCCTTATTCCTCTTCTTCATTATTATCATCATCTTGTTCCGCATCATCATCCTCAACATCTTCCTCCTCTTATGGGGAGATATTTTTTTCGACAAAAACTCCTATGTTGGGAGAGAAATCATATTTGGGCATAGTGAGTTAGGTGGGGGTAGTTTGAGGTCCCAATTATGGGTTGAGGGCATTTTTGGTAGGTATTTTCCTAACATCATGGGAGTGATCCCACTGTTCCATGGATTTGGACTTAGTTGTCATAGTGGATAGCATACATACAATTGGGTCTGCATCTGGACCTATACATATGCATTCAACTTGGTTGATGGGTAATACATACTCTTTCCCAAGTTACTAGAGGGGGAGGTATGAGCCATTTCCATTCCATTTGGGTCATTGATCAAATCAATTTTTCCGGCTGAAATATATCTTTATACCGAGTCAAAGAAACTTGCATCAATATAATGAGACTCACACGATTCAAACAGGTATTTTTCAATATGCAACGTCTTATTTTTTCCATTATGGTAATATTTAATTCCCTGATGGTATAATGATGAAATTTTAGTATACTAATGAAACCAAGGCCTCCCTATTATGACGTGGAATGTAGTATTTTTCCATTCTACCAAGAACGTTGAATCTCACTTGTGGCCTCCAAGCCTAGTTTTAAGCATGATTGGTCCCAACGGTTTTTTCTCATTTTTTTCATTCCCCAACAGAGTTGTGGGGTAGGGTGTCATTATGTCTTTATCATAGCCCCACCGACAATGCATTCACATTTGGTGGAGGTTAACTCAAGAGCCATTATTGATCCTGATCCTCTGGATAGCGCTTCCATTTATCTTGATGGACACATATATGGATTTGATGTTCAATTGCATGATGATGTCTTCATCGCTCTCTATAAAGGAGATGACAATGTGGAATTCATTGGGACTGATCTGCATCTGGTAAACATCAGATGCTACTACTTTAGCCTCTAAATCCTGGGTACTTAGTGGGGCTTCGATGAGTTCCTCTCTAAGATCTGCAGACATGATTAATGAACACTGGGTTAAGATTTTATCTAGTAATAAATCCATCTTCATTAGGATATCATACTTCTTCTCTCAAGTTCATCACTTCCAAACATGGGGTTTCTCTTTCACCGACACTTTAGGGGTTTGGGATTTGGACGTAGATTGTTCAGCCTTAGTGAATGGAGCTGCTAGCATTGTAGCCTTTTCCGGGTTTGGCTGAACTGGTTCCCCTGTATGCCTTGGGAGATTTGATATTTTTTCTCCACCTGATTGATAGTCCAGGATAAATGGGCTTGGATTTCTTCTAATGGGGGTAAGGGAGAACTCTAGTTCTTGTCATGTCTTTTAGAGGGTCCTCCCATGAGTTTCCATGTTGTCAACTGTTTGACTTTTGGCATGGCAAGGAATTAGACTCATACTATGATCATGCCTTAGAGGAATCCTCTGGCCTTTATAACCTCATCCTCTGACTCTACGGCTAGGTATGGGGAATTCGTGTTCATGGTCATAGTATCCATCCAAGAAGGTTTCCATTAAGTGAATGGCATTAATAGATCAAATGATCGGTCCTTTATCTAGCACAGTTTTAGTCTGAATGTCTTTTTCTGATGGTGTTGTTTGGTCGGGCGGTGCCTATTGTACAATTTGGTGGGGAATTGCCCATTTTTTCATGTCTATTGTCATTAAACTAGAATGATTCAAAACTGAATTTTGATTTGGGGTCATCTCATATTCATTCTATTTTATTCTACCCTTCCAGCATTTAGAGTGCCTCGTGGCCGAGGAGGATGGTTGAGTTATATCAAGAGCATTTGTGTTAATAGTTGGTTGTTTCAATTGTGCCTAGAAGATTCCATGAACTCGGTTGACAGTTTTCATGGTCATCCATTTGCCAAAATTTTGATCATTTTTACTAGTGATTGTTTTTCTGTCCCCTTCCTCTCTCAAGTCGATGGTGGAATCATACACCACTTGTGGTGGTGGAAGGCCCAATTTGACTTGGCCGAAATCCACCATCATTTTCAAGAAATCCTTGAAAATGTTGCATTCCTCGATTGTTTTCCCTAGTGTCTGGTGATAGGGACAATAATTTTTATGGTATTTGTGATCCAATTCATCATCTCTCTTTGGCTCAAGTATCCAAAGAAAGTTGCAATTCTTTGCGGCTATGAAATAGGTGTGGACCTAGTCATCTCAAAACGAATAGACCTTATTTATTCATTCTTGGAACTGATTTATTTTAGCACCCCATCGCTCATCTTACCGAGATGATGTTGGTTGTTAGAATACAAGGGGTCCCGCATGGTTTGATGGGGGTCTCTCAATTGGAGCTGGTGTTGGGGAGCTTAAGCATGAAAAAAGCCACTTCATCCTTACATATTATTTTCCTAGAGGCTGATGGGGCCACTCGAGATTTATGATTGGTCCATTTCAAGGAGTTCTCTATCCTTTGGGAAATGAATGAAAAATCTCTGAACCCACTTGTTTACATTATCGGGATGAACAGCGTTCTCAATTCATCATTGAGGTTATCAAGGCACATGGCGAGCATCTCATCTTAGGGGAGTGGCCAGTTTGGGGAATAAGTTTGGCCTTTCCATCATGCAATGAATTCTGAGACTCTTTCATTCTCTCACTTATTATAGTTCATGAGGTCACTGACCATCACCTTAGGTATTGTTGAGCTGAACTAGAAGAGGAACTATCAATGAAAGGTCCTCCCAGTCTATGATTAAATTGGCTGGTAGGCTAGTATACCATATGAAGACCGAGCCATGTAGGTTTCATATGAAGCACCTGAGTTTCAATTAATCTTTCTACCCTAGAGTGCCCATCATGGTGTCATAGTAAGAGTAATAGTTCATTAAATTCTATTCAGGGTCCCCCAAGTCCTTGAACACCGGGAATATGAGGTTTTTGAAATTTGGTGGTTGCAGAATGTTGCACACCCAGTCGAGGTAGGGTTTGCACTACGATTGTATCAGAGTATGCCTCCCCTCCATGTATTATATTCAAGTAATTAGTTTCTTCAGGGTATTTAAGATCCATTGATTCATGTCTTATCGGTCTTGATCATTGGATTGTGTGGCAGGGGCCAAAATTGTGTGTGCTGGTGCTGCTGGGATTTGGGGATGATACATAGCTGAAGGTATCATTTGTGGGGTTACTTTAATATATTTTGGCTATCCTCCCAGTGGGGTGAAGTCTTAATGTCCGTCAAGGGATGGGTTGAACGGACCACCGAGCTCGGTTTCATTAAATGGTATAAGCGCATGTGGTATGGGAACCACTTTTAGGGGCACCTGGGGATGTTCTGATGGGGGAACACATCCAGCAAGGTAGCTCCCTCGACAAAGCTCCACATTAATTCACCTGATCTATTTCATTTATTCCTCCATCTTGTAAAACCATTCCTCCAGAGTAAAAGACACGTTCTCAGGGGTTAGAAGAGGTGGGTTAGAGACAACCTTGGATTTATTATTCTCCTTTTTGGGGATACATAGGGGAGGTAGCGACATATTAGCTGAGGGGGCACCTAAATTTTGGGTTGCTCTCTAGTTTCGAGTATGCACACCATTAGGCACAGTGTATGATACCTATGGGAGGGAACCATATCCATTTTTGTCCCCTCCCTCTTCATCACTTGTTGTGAGATCCGTTGGTTTGATGTTTACCACGTTCACTAAGTAATACCGCATTGGGGGTGGTGTACCTAGTGGTGAATGGTTGGAAGTCTTTCTGCATCCTTTGTTGGATTTTCTCCTTCTATTCTATGGTGTTCTTTGGGATTTTTGGTGATGATATACCCTAAGGGATCCCTAATATGACTTCGTAATACACCATTGTCTTAGTGGGTGCGATCCATGAGAATTGGTGGAATGGGTAACTCTTATATCCAGTATTTTTCCTAGATTGTGGAAGACTAACATCCAATGTTCGGGGACATGAGGTAAAAATTCCCCGAGCCCTAGGGGATGGGGTTATTCCCTTTCTTACATTGATGAACTACAGCTAGGATTTATTGGTCTTACAAGATCTTTCTGATTTAAAAATTCCCCTAGCCCTATGGGTTGGGGTTGTTCCTGTATTGTGTCGGTGGCTGCTACTGTTGCCACCTTTTCGATTTCACGCACTCCCGTGTGGATGTGAGCCGATAATGGCATTGGGACTTCACAGAGTCAATGGTAATTTGAAGACTTGATCATTGCTAGCTGGTTGGATTCCCATAAGTGGGAAGCCTACTGGATATTCTTGGTTTCCTCAATTAAAATCTTTTTGATGGATTGATCTCTCTGGCCCTGGCACTTTTTAGATATAATCCATGCTAATTTTTGTTGAGTATCCCATATTTCCTGTATAGGAGTTTTATTTGAGTGATGCCTCTATGTTATGATGTTGTAGGATTTCATTTCCAATGATTCCTACTAAAAGGGGCATGTGGTGATGTCTATGGCTCCATGTTCTCTCCATCGTCAAATTTGAACTCTAGGAAGGGTGTTTCTAATGAGGCGACACAACTTATACAGTGAATGGAGGCAAACAGTTCATGGTTTTTCGTTCACCTTTCTGATTGTGGTTTCCAGGCCGACGTGAGGGATTCAAAGTCTATAAGATGGCGAATCTCCCCTAACATATTGACATGGTCTGCATACAATTCATAGGGAATGAATTTTTCTTTCATTAGTTAACTATTCATAAATATATTGAGATGAATTTCATGACTGCATTCCCTAGAAAAATCTCCTAGTATGTTGAACTGATAAGTGGGTATAGGCCAATACATCACTGGTAAGTTATCCCTCGGTAGTTGTCTTCTCATAAACAATGTATCCCTATGTAGTTCTTTCTGGGGGATCTTTTACATGATATTCCCAGTTCGACTTCTTCTTAATGATTTCATTCCAAGAAACTAGGACAGTTTGAGACTCATTGACATATGAACGATGTGGTGTGTCTTAGAAGATGAGTGTGGCCCTGGTCCATCCTATGGTTGAGAAATAATATTACTTATTATAGGTTGAGTGCCTGCTGTGTCTGATTCCATCTTTCCAACCACCTCAGCATATGAGGGATTGCTCACATTCATTATCGTGAGAGGTGGAACTTATTGCAGGTATGACCTGTGGTTGTGGGGAGGACTTTGGCAATTTGTGTGGAAATTTGGAGGGATACCACTGCAACATGATGCCCGACCGTGATAAATATCATTGTGGCATATACTCTGGGGAGGACCTTCAGTGTGGACTGCAGTGAGGGGAGGACCTTATTCCTACTAGATGTAAGAATGGGGAGGACCTTCACATCAACTTCCATTGTGAGGAGGGCCTTCATAATTTCTGTAAACATGGAATGGACTACCATCATGAATTGATACCTTGCGGTATGGAGAATTTATGTAGTGCACATCTCGGTGAAGGCCTTCAGCATATACTGTAATGAGGAGAGGACCTTCTCACTGCTTGGTGTTACATTGTGGAGGACCAGAACAATATCTTCAATTTCATTTAGGGCCTTTACAATGGCTATCATCATGGAGAGGACTACCATCATGACATGATGTATGACTACAAGGAGGAGCATATCTTCAGTGTATACCCTGGGGAGAACCATCCTAGCAAATGACAGCAAGGGTTGGACCTTCTTGTTTTCTACTCTTTAGGTCGAGGAGAGGGTACCCTGATGTGCATCAGGACATAGGATCTCATAATATATCATTCTTTTCCCATGGAGTGGGCCCCCGTGGGTGCTCTATGGAGGACCTTCAAAGCTGCTGGTAGCGATATTGTGGGGAGGGCCTTCACAGCTAGTACTGTCACATCAATAATTTAGTAATGGACTGACAACGTCTTGAGCATTTTTAGATATATTTTTGAGAGTTTCAAGTAAACCAGATTATAGAAGATTAGGATCATGTATGTGCTCATCATTTTCTGGTGTCCTTTGGCTCATTTCTTTTCTATGTTCCCTCTTGTAGGTAATTAGGGCCATCTGTTTCTTGAAATGGCCTTTATATACAAGCCCTTGTATTTTCATGTCTCGATTTGTCTTCGGGATATGCCGACAAACATATTGATTTTTGGTAGGGATATATTCCTGCCTTAGAGTGGCCACCATGTTGGACGGGCTTCCCCCTATTGTAATAGGTATTTTTTCCCAATCTGGTTGTTCGTGTATCATGGGATATTGTCATTGACCCTCCTGGACTGTAGCAGAGATGCATGACTGCTCCGAAATGACTGACTTATTTTGCGAGTGGGTTATTCCATTCGAGGGAACCAGGTCATTGGCCATATTTCTCAACTTTTTAACTAATCTGATGATATCATGGCATGTGTTGAGGTTATGGTCTTGAATTGATGTCTGATCTTCAATTATTTTCAGGATGTACTAGGATACATCTTTGGCTGGAACAGGTAAGAAAGCCCATTTCAATATCAAATTAGGAGATTGTGCCTTCTATGGTCCTCCATGAGTTTCCAGTAGATACGGGCCGTTCTCCTGTGTCGGGACAGTGGAATGAGTCTGTCACAGGTTGTTTTCTCCGGTATCCACCGTATTTGACTGGTGGGATTTATATTCACAAGAATGAATTTTCATCAGCTCTCTTGTCACATTATTTGTCTCACAAGCTTTGTATGCATCTGTATGAACTTGACTCTTCTCATATATGGTTGCTGCCCTATTTGGATGATGGGAATGATATACATCATCAGGTATTTGTGCATGCGTATAGTTGTTGATGCCCTATTTAGATGGAAGGATTGAAATGTGTAAGTAGGTGTTTGTGGCTGCTTGTTTCTGGGTGCTACCCTATTTGGTTGAGATGCTTATTGTGAAACATCAGATATTTTCATTTGCCTATAGATTCCCTCTCTATTTGTACAACAGGACTGACGTGCACTAACAAGAATGTTAATGTTCTCTTCTTGTGCTACCCTATTACCGTGGTGGGCTTGGGTGGTGGGGGTAGTGTAATATGCCTTCCCATTGAATGAAACCTCGTTAGTACGTCTTGGTTTCTCCTCTGTAACCAGAGTGATGGAATGTCCATGATTATATATTCTCCAACCTTGTTAGGAAGTTCGAGGGGTCTGGGTCCTCTAGACATTTGTAGGTTCCCTCGCATAAGGTCATCTCCGATGGGAGGAGGCATAGTCATATGGTGTTGGAGGAGACACTCTCTGGTGAGGGCCCATGTATAGATCCCTTGTGTAGTTGAGATAATGTTATCAACATTGAAAGCATCTGCCTCTCTAAGATAAGGGAGGTACCCATTATCATGTTTTGAGGATAGGATCTCGGAATGGTTTGAGATGACTATTGAGGCCGCCTTATTATGGGGTGTTGTCAATGGATAATGAGGCATCTGGAGGACCTTCACAGACTGGAGGGTTTGTCTTGTGGTATCCATTGTTGGGAGGGTACCATTTCAGTTTTATTACCTGATTATCATGTTAGACGCCCTATTTT
This sequence comes from Viscum album, assembly GCA_963277665.1. Taxonomy (NCBI): domain Eukaryota; kingdom Viridiplantae; phylum Streptophyta; class Magnoliopsida; order Santalales; family Viscaceae; genus Viscum; species Viscum album. The sequence goes on from OY728160.1 coordinate 1,809,779,436, forward strand.
GAAGACAATTGGAACTAAAGGGGGTCATTCTCTCTATTGGGTCCCTGATCACCTCTCATATCACTGATTCGCACATCCTCATTGGTTGTGGGGACATCATTTGGATCTATGGTTTCTCTTTGGGAACCTGTGATATACATATATGACACACAAACCACAAAATTTAATCAAATTAGCATTCATCTGAACATATGCATATTTGGATATTCAACTTGGCCCCCTTCTCCTTTTCTTTTTCTCTAGGGAGAAGGGAACTAAGTGGGGTAATCCCTCCACCATGGTTAAGGATTCACATCGGGTTCACCATTTTTATTCCAACTCTGAGGTGGCACGTTTCGGGTGGTGTGAAAATGGTCTGATGAGGATCATCACCTTTACCTTTTCTTATAGGGATGAGTTCTCGTCAAATTAATCATTTATTTTATTTCAACCCATTCATCATCATTATCCTTCAATGAAGGTTGGGTTGTCCCCATAGTGATTCGGCAAGTTATCCTTTCCATATTGTGAATGAAATTCCCTAATCAAATGTTCCCCAACGGGTGATTGCATAGTGTAATGTACTTGTGAAATAGTTCCTCCCCAGATATAATTTCCTTGGATGGTCTCCAATGGCTTTATTCGTGGAGACAAGAATGCCTAACATCCCATGTATCCATGATTCATCGTCCTGATTTACAAAGGCAGGCGCTCGTTGGATGAAAATATGGCCAAAGAGCCTTAAGGACTCCATTGGTTGAGTGGATTAGAGGTTAGGTTCACCAAACCCTTCTAGGGAAATATTTTCACCTATTCTAGGACTCTCTTAATGATTTAAGTCATGTAAATATGGTCATGAACCCTTTTTTCATTCCTTAATAGTGTGTCCATGAGATACCCCTAGTTTTTCAGATCGTCATAAGTAGACATATTTTTTATGCTATGGAGGTGGTAATGATATTATCCATATTAGAAGGTGCTCTGGAGTTTATCATCATCTTGTGGGAAAGAAGGTGACTTTAGGTTTCGATCAGACCCATAATATGGGTTTCTTATGTATCCAAAGAGAGGAATAAAAACCCACATAGTTTGGATGGTGTGGGGGATTATGCATGGGAGAAACCCATTTGGAGGGGGAATAATTGGGTAGACCCTTTGGGTGGGCACCCTTCCGAGATCAAGCTTCTGGTAGATGACCAATGTATCGGAATTTTGTCTAGAATCATAGTTTTCATAGTTTCGACTTTTGTGGATGTTATAATCCCCACAAAATCTCTATTTCCATTCTATTCATGCTCGGTGTGAGAAACAAGAGGATGTGAGTGATTAAAAAATTCACATGCCTCCTCCCCTATTGGTGGGGGAGAATGTACCCGCAACGAAAGAGGTCTGGGTGACTGTGGGTGAGGGAAAATATCAATGAACCATTCCATGTGAGATGGTATTAAAAGTCATGCAGCAAGCCCTAAAAAATTGGGGTCATACCTTAGTGGGAGGGCCCCATATAATTTTTTGGGTAGGGGAGGAGTTTCGTCCACTTCATAGGGGGGAGCGAACATAACCCCTCCGACTGATCACTATTCCTCCTTGAATGGAAAATAAAGTGATCACCGATAATACCAAGAATGGGGCAGTTCACGTCATAATCCCACGGTTGGACTCAATGTTACCATGGGAATGTAGACCCATGGGCATTACCAAAGAACAAACCGTTGTGGGGAGAGCCTTTGTGGCTCCGCTTACGAAGGGTATGTAGACTCAAAGGGGTAATTGATATGCCCGATGGCCTCATCATACGGGTTTGGTGGATTTGGTGGTGGCTTTTTTCCAGATAATGGGGGACTAGTTAGTAGAGTTCTTGCGGAGGACATGATGATAATGGAGCGGTGAGGTTGGAATTGGAGGAAACAATACCCTAAAGCACCCCTTTTCGCGTAATGATTTACTAGGTTGGATGGGGTAAGCTCCACTACCATAGTGGTATGTAGATAGAGGGGTCATTCGCATACCGATTTGGTATATGGCCATGGGTATAGTCAACCACGTACCACGGTGGTATGCGTCCAAGTACGTCCCTCTAGGTTCCATCCTCGTACCAATGCGGTACATGAAGTCAACTTTTGTCTACGTTGTAGTGCGCTATGTGAAGTGCCATGTCGATGAAGAGTCTGGGGGACTTCCATTACCGGGGATTCATCTACAAGGATTATATGGTTTGTGGGTCACCAATTATGTGTGTGGTTCTGTTATTATTATTTAATTCCACCATTTTATGGTTCGTTTCTAGCTATACCTATAGGGGATATGGTTCACTACTCGGGCTTCGTCAGTGATTGACGACTGATTCCAGAATCTTCTCCGAGTACTTTCTAATATAAGCTTTCATCATCCTCATCTGCATTGGGTCACCTAATACACGAACTGACATGTTTTTAGAATGGTACACAGATGATATTTTTGTGTATGATCCCTTCTGTGTCGTGGTTCACAGTTTCCCTTGTTCTCTGGCCATCGCTATGTGGGCCAGCGGTTCGTGGGTCGGTTCGCATACACCATGGTTTGTGATCTAGCTGGTCTGCATACCATTTTATGTGATGGTACATGGGACACTTGAAATTCATTGAAAACTTGTATTACTAAAAGTTTCTTTAGAAATTGGCATCTCAATTTTAGTCCATTTATTCTTCAAGGCTTGTAATAATACTAGATTTCTTCTGCAAAGTGATTGTGGGAGGTATTTTTTTTTCATTTCCAGAATTTTTAGGACCCTTCAATGATGGTTTCTGTTTATTAATAATTATGGATTCTAAAACATTACCACCCATGTAATGTTTAAATTATGGATGACTATTTTAGTTAGAAGGGTCATACTAAAATATCTATTATTAGGATAAAATATCAAATATTTCAATAATTTCAATGGATGAACCTTTAAACGATCAAGTAACATATGAAATATTTTCTTTATGAAATACAAGTTCAACTTTCTATCCTAGTGTATACTAAAGTGTCGTAGAATAGAGATTTTGAGTTCAAAAATAAGGTAAAACATATACCTATGTTTAAAACAATATTCTAATGATATGGTTCATAAACCGAGAAAGTGTCACTTCAATACAATACATGATGAAGGAGCAATTGGATGATGCTCAAATCTCACCATTATCTATTCATATTGGAAGTATGAATATATATATAGACCTAAAAATTATTTCTTATGTGAAAACGTGTGGAGGGATTTTGAAATGTACATATCTCTATAAATTTTATTTTAGAAATTTATAGTTAAGTGATAGAAAAAAAAATATTATATTAAAAACATTACCCATACCAAATTGGAAATGGGAAACCATCACTATGGATTTCATGAAGAGACTATCAAAAAAATCAAATGGATATAATGGAATTTGTGTTATAGTATACCGAAAAATTAAATTATCATAGTTCATTGATATGAAATAATATTTATCCCTTGATTTACTTTTACTGATATATATTATGGATGATTTAATGTTGAATTGAGTACAAAATTCTATTATAATTGACTGACACCTAGGGATTACCTTGAATTTCTCAAAAAACATTAGTAGTAACTGGATAAAATTTATTTGTTTTGGAACTACTTATCATCAATGAATATATGGTCATTATAAGTGTACCATTGTGGCCCTAAAGGATTTGTTAAGATATTATTCACTTGACATCAAAGGTTGTTTCAATCAATACATTACTATTTTTGAATTCTCTTATAACCATAGATTTCACTTGTGAGTTAATATTGATCATTATGAATTTCTCTGTGGACAAATGTGAAGAAATAAAACATGTTGGGAATAAGTTGAAAGAATATAGATACTGGGATCTGTGATAGAAAAGTATATGGAAAATAAGGTTATTTTCATTTAGTAGAACATAACGTTAGAACAATGTCTACAAAAGGGATATGTAGAAATTTGTTAGAGAAATATGGAATTCAAAGTTGGTGGGAATATATTCCATTGATGTTCTCCCTAAAGATGGTTATGAGATTTAGAACTAAGAGAATTATTATCCCTATGTATACTGGTCTGACCACGATGGTTGATTGAGTTGGGATTGAACCTTATCTCTCAGAACATCTACAGATCCCCCCTCAAGTTCCCAAAAAGTTCATATATAAAACATGTTGATCTTAAAACATGATCCATCATATAAATGAAATCAAGAGTTTCAATACTGGTTCATGATGAACAACTTTTTGAAATAATAACTTTTAGAGACAATTTTATAAATAAAAGTATTACGCACCAGGTTAATGTTCTCTGGGAGAATCTGAAATTTAAGGATACTATATGAGACCTTGAGGATATGATGAATTAGATATGTACACATTTTATTATAATTTAGTTAAATAATTTAACGTGATAAATTGATTATTAGGGGGTAGAAAGTGTCACCCCAAGATTTTATATGATCTTCCATTGAAATAAGCATGATGTATTCAATATATTTCTTTACATGAAATCCAGAATCCAAATTAACATTTGATATAATGTACCATAATAACCAAGATATTTGATTGGAAGTTACAAAAAGGAATAACATTATTTTAATATATTTATAAATGTTTTCCTAAAGTATAATTTATGTTGTGATGCCTCATCATAAATCCATTTTTTAAAATCAGGTCATTATTATATGACCATTTTGTGTTGATGATTTATGTTTTTCTAGATATAATTAACATTTTTATAAAATGAATATATTTATTATTGAATTTATTGCGTTCAAATGATATATATTTGCAATTTATGTAATATCATTTATAAATTACTTTCCTAAAGGTTATAAATTATATTAAAATCTATTAATTGTAAAAAATGTAATTCTCAATAAATCCCATTCTAGTTGAACAATGTTTTTATATAATAATATCATAGAGTAGAATTTTTGAATAAAATATTAATGAAATTTTTAGATTATACTTCAATAAATTACTATAAAATTTCTTGAATTTTCTCACTATAAATGAATGAATGTAAATTCAGTTTACTAATTAAAAATGCATTTTTTTTAAAATGGGTTTTGGTTGTGGGTTTCCTGATTATTTGAAAATTATGTATTTTACAAATATAAAAATTGAGTTTGATAAAATTGATTCCATATTTTAAATTAGAATTTACAATTTTATTAATGTACCAACTATCATTTTTTCATATAGAATAGTTAAAATAGAAAAAATTTGTTACAAAAATTTTGATTAAAACCTATTTTCTAGGTGATAAACTAATAGATCTGAGTATGAGTTCCACCTAAACATGTATAGTTATTATTTAAGGAACATGTTTTGAAATGTGTTCTCATACCATGAAATCCTTGTCCTTTTACATCCACTTTCATAACAAAATGTCATTATATTATTTAATGTTTTAAGAAATTTTATGTGTGTCCCATCCCTCTATTATAAAAGGAAAAATCTTATACTCCATTATTCTAGTATATTGAATCTTCTTTCTCAGACAATACATTGAAGTAATAATTCCTAATATCTTTCAATTCATCATCATCCCCCTAGTCATTTTTTACGACCAATATTTCTAGGATTAATGGGTATGAAGGTCTCTCTATGAAAAGAAAAAAAACTTAATTGAGCTCTTTTAGTCTTATTTTTACTAACACATTCCATAGAAATATTGAATACATTATAAATTTGTGGATATAAAATTATTAATTTAATAATAAGTTATTATGGATATTGAAAATCCATTTTCACCTCTTTTATATTAAATGGGAAGTGAATGTATCACTAGTGAATATGTGTGGACTACCATGCCAATGTATCGAGATGATTCATTTTCTAGTACATCCTCAAATTGATTTATAAAATTATTCATTTTATTAATATATTTTATATTTATTATATATTTGTAATTTAATGATGTTAAATTATTATTTAACTTTCATTCCTTCCATTTTTTGGAAAATTAAAATTGGGTTCGTGCATACGTACGTAATACCTTCTACAGGAATAATGTTATTCATTTTTAAATCAATAACATTTTTGGATGGTTATAAATGTATATAGGTAATGAATCTATAAAATATTAATATCATGATAAATTTTTTTAGGATTATGGATCCATAATCAAGATGAAATGAACATAACATCCAAATTTAAACATGCATGAAAAGTAAAACAATTGTCACATAGAATATTAATTTTAATAAAGAACTGATAATAAATTGGTTATGAGATATTATAACTATACATTTAATTGAAATATAAGTGTAATTATAGTTCTACTAGAGAAGAAGAATAAATTTAGAACTATTATACAAATGTATCGACATATTACAAAGTAACTAGACAGTGATAGAAGGATTTTATGATATGATCTCATTTTACAACTATTGCTTATTCTTAAAAATGTGAAAATCAAAAATATATGTTTTGTAACGCCCGGACCCCAGCTACCCAGAGTCGGTGCATTACTTCGTAACATTGGAATGATCACAAAAGATCAAGTCTCGAAATACCGATTAGTTTAGTAGCATTGGAAACACTAGATACATTCATAAATGTTACATTACATCATAAAGTGAAAAACTACAATAAAAAAAAGTCTCCATAGTCCACACTCGTATCCTCTTCTGACTATCCCTACAGGTCATTCATAAAATACTTCTTCACATCCTAGAAAATATTTAAACATTGAAAGGGGTGAGCTCAGATGCTCAGTAAGGATAACAATATTGCGGAAGCTTTCATAAATAAACATAAAAATTTAAGGCAATGTATAACTAAAACAAAAGCCTTTTAAACTTGAACATCAACATAATATGGCAAAATTAAAAAGAGATAATTCCATTCACTTCTTCACATGGATATTCTACTGGTTGAATAATCACATGCAATATCAATAACCACTTTCATAATGAGGGAATGTATAATGCCAGACATTCTGAAACATTTTGTCAAGGCCTCAGCCAAGACGTCTAAAATGATTAAGGCCTCGGCCAAAACCATAAATCAAATTGGGAAAGGGCCTTGGCCAATTCCACGTCTAGTTGTCTCATGAGACCTACCGATGCATCGAGGAGCTATAGCGGGCTCCACTCGTCACTTATTAAGTCCAATACATTCCTCATATGAATAGGTTTAAACATATCATAAACCATAACATAATTGTATCACATAAAACATGCATAAAGGAAACATAACATCTCCACATTTCAATCACAAGATATCAATACAACACATTGATATAATAAAAACTCTTCAAAAACCATTTTCAATACCAAAATAAAAGAAAGTTAAAACTTTGTATTTATTTTTCATAAAAAAAGATGGCTTGTAGAGGAAGCCAAAACTCAAATAATGGTCACGGCGGCAGAGAAGTCATTGTCACCGCATATGTATGGAAAGAAAAACATTCCCTTTTGTCGTTTAGTAAAACTCTTCATATAGAAAATATTACTTTTGAATAAACGTAAAAGTCAATGGGGTTTATACACCGTATAAAAGGAAGTTGTGTATAAAACCAAATATGTCTCAATGAAAGGAGATTGAGACGAAGTCCTTAAAAAGATCATTTTTTTTAAATAAAGTACATCTATAATGTGTATTCACTATAAGTACACATAAATAATGTAAAAATACTATATAGGACATAATAATATCCTGACATTATTTGAAAGTAGGAGATTAACCCAAAGAATAGAAATTGGGTTAAGAAGTTCCCTTACCTTGTGTCCGACTTGATTCGACCGTTCTTTAACCTCCTGAATAATAAACTAGAGTTAATATATACTTTATTAAGAACATTTTTCATGTTCATTATCCCTTTTATATCACTTATTACAATGTTATGTACATTATGTAATTATTTAAGTTAATAACGGTCGTTTTGTCGATCTTTGGTACTTGAGTCAAAAATAGACTTCTTATAATTATGAGTTGTTCATGTGGTGAAATATCCGTTATATCCAGAATTATATTCATCATATAGATATCATATATCTCATATATATCCAGTATATACATTCATTCATAATATTACATGACATTTAGAGGTAAGAAATGAAATGCACCATTCATGGAGACGGTAAGCCGTACGTACGCATGAATGCTACTTTCATTTCTATTTCATATTTAATGGAATGAAGTTATAATTATATAAAAATATATTATAATTGCAGTATAATATAATGTATAATACCATTTAATCCATCCTTTATACATCCCACATGTGGCATTAACAATTCAAATCACTTTGAGGGGGCGGTAGTCCGCACTTCCTAAAATGAAATTATCGCGTTTACCCATAATGGAAATCATAAAGTATGCCATAAATGAGAAATACATAATTATAAGGAAAAGATAAACATAATATATATATCATATATGAAAATAGTGTCATCAAAATGGCCACCATTATAGGTGTTAAAAGAATTTGAACAATCATCGTTTCGTGAGGCCGAAATTCGCCATCCACAGAAACAGTATGTTCTTTAACCATTAGATGTAGGTGTGTGTAAGTGTAGCTCGAATCCATCTTATAACAACATCCTAGTATATTGAGGATACTGGTGTTGTTACAAAAGAAAATAATAAAAAGAGTTTAGGAGGTTGGAGAAGCAAAATAAAACAAAAGAACATAAGAGAAAACACTACCTTTAAAACGGGTAACACTTTTTGATTTGAGGCAAAGGCTTCCTTGTGAAGAGTTATGCACAAATTGAGGCTTCTAGGAGTAAGAGGGGGAATTTGGGATAGTATTTGGGCAGAGTTTGGCCGAGCCAAATGGCTTGAAAGTGTGAATGAGGTGGTAGAGGTGGGGGCCTTTTATAAGTGGAGAGGAGGGGCACTTTTGGAAGGTAATAAAATGTTACTTTATTAGACAATTCTTTTCGGATTATAAAGGTCCCACACTTATATAATTCGTGGATAAGGTGATAAGGGTTCTAAATATACTCATCCAATAGGTTTTTGACAAGTTTATGCCTTGTATTTTACATTATCTTTTTCTTTTATTTAAATCGTTAAATAACGAGGTCATCGCTACATCATCATGATGTCATAAATAATTTAATTTATTTAATGTCTAAAAATTATACAAAAAATACTATGATGTAGGAAATCTTTTTATCTTTCCAATTTATATTTATAGTCAAAAATATGACTTTTATAACCCCATGTAAACATTATTTTAGTAAAACATTTCATGTTTGTGTCATTTTTTACTTTAACATTAAATAAAAGGTATTTATGTCATTTTCTAACTAAAGTGGCTCCATAGGGTCCCCAAGTTGACCCATGGATTATATTGGTCTTCCATGACACATCCAATGAGGGTAGGACATGTGTCAAGCTCATCTCATATTATTAAAACATTATTTTTACCTTAAACTACACTAATTACCTCTAATCGCGATTAAGAACTTAAAAGTTACTATTCACCCAAAAATTATTTTAATCTCATTGAACCACATTTTAATTCTTAATGACAACCATGTATGTCAGATTTTTGAAAAAAAATCACAGAAGTGGTAATATTTCATTTAAACGAAAAATCAGTTATTTAACTACCACGTAGTGGTTTCACTATTCATCAAAAATTGAAGTTTTTCAGAACAATTCCAAACTTTCACCCTAAGCTATAATTGATATTCCGAATTCAAAAATGATGTCTATTTTACAAAATTCGAAACATATAAGTTTCATTAATTAATTTTATAATTAATTCTCGCTGTCACAACAAATAGCGTATTTTTAAGAAATAATTTATATCAAAAGATTGGCAATTGTTTATGTCCAATTACAATGTTAAATTAATTCTAATGACCAACATTGGATAAAATGGTAAAAATATATTCTAATTATACTTTAAAACCACTAAATAGTATAATTTATCACTATAAATTATTTTGATTAAAAAGGTTGTTTTTAAGTATTTTTCACTATTCATAAAAAATTAGAAGTTCTCAGAAAAATACCAAAAATTCAACATAGGCTAATTTCGATATCCCGAATCCAAAAATGAAGTCCATTTTGAAATATAAAATTTATATAATTTTAAAAAGTGGTTATTACTATTCATAACGACTACCTTGATTAGTCGCGGTGTGTTAGAACTCGAAGTTGCATACAATGAAAGCTATTACATTATTGAATGAGAAGCGTATTGTGGAAGCTCGGGGTGTTACATTCTCCCCTCCTTCAATAAATTGCGTCCTTGCAATTTGAAATTTTTCTTGGAAATTAAAAGGTTGAAAATAGAAAATACCTTTGTGGAAAACCCACATCGGAAATAAGATTAATAAAATTTAGCCTTAATAAGAGGGAAAGGGAAATGAAAAAGTCACCACCCAATTATGTTCTCGATTAGGAGAACATTAGTGGAAATTAGAGACATATAATTGGAGGAAAAACATAAATATTTGTAGGTATTGATTGAGGTCATCAATCAGAAACAAGTGTAAAATTGAGGGCCACAATGCCATCAATCTATGATGAAAATATCATCAGTTCAACAAAACATAAGTTATTAGGATAACACATTTTTCTGTTTTAATATCCCTTTAATAAAGTTTAAGAATTAATTTATTCATAGAATAAGATATAGGTATATATATATTTATGCATGACAAGTAGAGTTTCATCCTTCAACTAATTTCTACCATAAACTCATCTTTCACTCAAAAAGATAATAGAACTCAAAAATAATATATTTATCCTAACCGTACAAGGTTCAAAATATTAAAACATACCATTTAGATTACAAATACTATTTTGTAATAACCAGGAACTTCCTGTAGGTTAGTGGTAGGTAATAAAGGCATGTCGCACTATGGTTGTGGGTTCGATTCCGGCAGCTTTGTCCGACGCGATGGGTTATGCCCCACCCTGTAGGTTGTCCTTTTCCTAAAACTATAGTATTATAATATTCCAAAAATAATCTTCAGAAATTTTTTAACCTTAGACAATACTATCCAAAGATCAACTTAATCCACTCCAAACTTTATAGTTATCCAAAATACCTCTGTCCAGACATTCTCTAAAAGGTCTCTTAATTCCAAAATCAATTTATCAGATTCCCCAAACAAAGTAAAGTTTCTATTATTGTCACATACTAAAAATATAGTTACCTTCATCATATTAAAACCTTACTGAAATCAACAAGTAACGCAGTACAATCCTTATATATATATCACATTATTCTAATAACCAGAATATAATCCATGAGTCCAAAAGAACCAATACATTAGTTATTCTGCTTCAACTGTAGTAACAGCATAAGATTGTCCTTGATCCCTTGCCCTTTTTTGAGGTATGTTTCCCTAACGCTTAGGACATTCATTTGCATAATGACCCATTTCTCTACAATTGTAGCATTCAACTTTGATAGCCTCTTTCTTTCCCTTGCAATCACGAGCCTGGTGACCCTTTTCTCCACATTTATAACAAACTCCCATTCCTTTTAGGCAAGTACCAGGGTGATTCTTCCCACAATTATCACATAATGGAAAATCCTTCTTTCCATTTTTCCCTTTATCTGTCTCTTGTTCCACCGTTCTCTTCTTCTCTTTCTTTACTTTGTTTTCATAAGACTTAGAGAATTCCTTTTCTGTCTTGCTAGAACACGAGACAATATCTTCGTATGATGAGAAGGATTGTGATACTAAAGCTCGATGGAGAAATGGTTTTAACCCATCAAAGAAACGATCAATATTACTCCTTGGGTTACGTATATAATCGGCAGCATGCCTCGCTAACCTTGTAAAGTTAGCCTCATACTTTGCGACATTCTCATCCTCCTTCTTCCTCAGACTCAGAAATTGCCTTTCCATATCCGCTCGATGGTCTCGAGGAAAGTATTTTTCTAAGAAAAGCTCTTTGAGCTCCTTCCATTCCATGTTTATTAATTCATCATCTTCCTTTGTGTTTTGAATTAGTGACCACCATTGATCAGCATCTCAAGTGAGGCGGTAAACTGCCATGACAACTTTCTCCCTTTCACTACTCCCCAAGGCATGGAATATTTTCTCTAAGGAATTTATCCATTGCTCAGCTACTATAGGATTTGTACTCCCATTGAAGGTTGGTGGTTGTTGCCTCATGAAACGGTCTAGCATTGATCCTCCACGTTGCGGATCAGGGTGCTCCATACGAGTAAGGTTATTATTCATAACCTGCGTGAGTTGTCCCAGTACGGTGAGAAGATGATCAGTACCAGTTGTATCACTAGCTCCACCATAATTATCTTGAGCAGGAGGGCAATCCCTACACGGAGTGCGTGCATTGATACGGTTTCCATTCCTTCCACTAGGCACCATTTCTAAATAATGGAATAAACTGGATTAGTTTATGAATCAAAATACATAATTCCATACTTGTAAAACACTTAACATAAATTGAACTAATTATGGATATAATCCATAATTATAAAAATGTTTTCTTTGAGGAAGTATATAATTGTAACCCTTCATAGTGGTTTCTAAAGAAAATGGGAATTATCCTAAGCATATCCCCCGGGAGTATCGTAACCAAGAGTGCAGCAAGGCCCGTTGTTGTGCACCAGTTCCCGTTCGAGTCTAGCTCAAAGCGGTGTTTTCGGGTTTTACCCCTAGGTACATCTGTGCCAGAGCCGCCTCTACCAGATCGTATCCAGACAGGGATGCATTGCTCGGAAAACTCACAAAATCTCTACAATACCAAAATTTTTAAGTAGTTCTTCTATACTAATCCTCAAAGTTCATCTTAGGTCTACGTGCTCTAATCAGAGTTTGTCTAAATCTAGCTTCCAAGGTTAGTACTAAACTGCCTTTGATACCAACTGTAATGCCCCGACCCCAGCTACCCAGAGTCGGTGCATTACTTCATAACATTGGCATGATCACAAAATATCAAGTCTCTGTTGATGCTCCTTTCGTCACAGAATCTAAAGATCGGAAAATGGGAATATCTGAGCTCAAAGTGATTCAACCTTTGAGGAAAATATCAAAAAATCAACAAAGGCAGGAAGAAAGGATCAACAACAACTACACCGCGCAAGTTATCTCACTATCGCGCAAGTACACTTGCGCGACGTCCTTGGTCGCGCAAGTGACTTGCATGACCTAAGTGGTAACCACCCAGTAACCGCCCGGGGTCTTCTCCTGCCTATAAATAGACCCTGTGGGCCCCCCATTCCAGAGGATCTTTTTCCAGAAATTCAGATTGAAGATCCTGACGCCCAAGTCTCTTCTCAAAGCTTCCGGAACACTTATAAGGTAATTTCTTACCTAGAAAGGAAGATCTAAAGAGAGGGAGGAAGGCCTAAGTGTTGAAACTCATCAACACTTGCGCGCCTGAATGGCCATCCCTTAAGGGAACTGGTCACACTTGCGCGCCGCCTTATTCCTTCAATAGAATTTGCGCGTCCCTTATCTGGAAGAACCTCAAGGGGATTATAAAGGGTTTAAAAAGGAGTCGCTCAAGTATTTCAATTCCGATTGAAAATCGCGCAAGTACACCATGTATCGCGCACGGTATACCTGCGCGACCAATATTTGTGCACCCACGCAAGACTTGCGTGCCTTTCAAGACTTGCGCGCCCTTACCTTTTTGGGTGCCCATCTTGCCTGTTATACCCCTCTTGAGCCATTTCACCTTTCCTATTCAAGATTTAGTCTTCAAGATACTCTTCAAAGCCATTTAAGCCATGATTTCTTGATTTGACTTCCTTATATGAAAGGAATTCGGTGGAATATCTCTCAAAACATAGTGATTTATACATCTTTATGTCACCAAAGATTGAGAGTTCGTTCATTCAACCCCATCCTTAAAGATGAGAGAATCCTTAACCTGGGTCTCCTTTTCAGGAATAATCCCCAGTTATAAATCCTTTAATCTAGGCATCCTCCTCAGGAGTAAGCCCCAAACCTTAATTCCTTAAATTGGGCATCCTCCTCAGGGGTAAGCCCCAATCATAGTCTTTTAATATGGGCATCCTCCTCAGGAGTAAGCCCCAATCTCAATTATGGGAATCCTTCTCAGGAGTAAGCCCCAAACCATAATTCCTAACCTGGGCCTCCTTTTTAGGAATAAATCCCAGTCATAATCTTGGGCTTCCTTTTCAGGAGTAAACCTGAAGCCCCTTAATTTCTCTTAACCAGTCCTAAATTACGTTTGATTTGGGGTTCCTTCTCAGGAGTAAAACCTAATTATCAATCCTCTCCTAATTTGGGTTTCCTTCTCAGGAATAAGTCCCAAGTTAGAGTATTCAAATCTCCATAAAGCACATATACCATTATGGACCCTGTTCCTGGATTTTCTCCCTAAAAGTAAATCCTAAACCGTCATCTATTTTGGGCAGTCATACATACATAAGCCCCAAACAATTTCTTATGATTGCATCTTTCATGGCACAATTGTCTAATTTTTACCAATACCTCTTGTTTCTCACACCGATCATGCTTCACGTGAGCTTAGAGTGTAAAAGTAATTATGACATTCTTCTTTGAGCCATCAATCATAAACATCACACCTTTACTTGAACTACGTGGGTTCTGATTCCTTTTCCAAAATAAAGGATACGTAGATAGCCCATTTTTTGGGTTCGATCCCAACTTTGAAATAATCCCTGTCCTTCTGAATGACGATAAACTTCAAGTGCCCCACTGAGTGGCTTTAAAACCAGCCTGGGCATCATAATGACCAAGAGACTTTTATATAAATGTTTTGAAGGATACCATTAACCAAGAATCTCTAAACAGATATAGATAATTCTCTATTGATGAAGAACCTCGAATACATATAGAAGATTATCTAAAATTTCATGCATATTTAATCATTGATTGTTAAAACTAAAGGAAAGCACATTTTATATTTGGTAATGTAATAAGGATTCACGAACATAACTTAAATCTATAAAGAGAGTCCCGGAGTAGACAATAATTCCCCTCAAAAAGGTGTGATGAGTCCGACCTCCCATCCTCTCGACCAATGCAAATCCCTAAGCCTCATCAGTCCACAAGCTAATGAGCGTCTACCATTGGGAAGTAGGTCCAAACAGATGTGGAATCATTGGATGTTTCCGGTTCTACGAACAAACCCGCTAGAAACCGATCGGAACGTTTGAATCTCCCGTCCAGGAGGTCATCCCCGAAATCCGTGCGAAACAAAAAATGGGGAACCCGACATGAATCCTTAACCAAGTTAAAGTAATGTTATTCTTATTTGTTAGGCCCCTTGGGCCAACAAATCAATCATTGAAATGTGCTCATCCAAAAGATGCAGTGGCCGGATTCATCTTGATTATGTCTGTTATATGGAATAGGCACTCTTTTCTCAAGATCTTCTGCAAAATGGCTTTTCTTAAATTCACCTTTGTGAATACTGCTGCTGTGAACACCTCTACTGTGAGGTCTGCTACTGTGAAAACCAATGCTGCTACTCCTGCTGGAACATCGTCCGCTCTAAGGATGACATCACCAACTCAGCGTCTTCAACACTGGGTTACTAATGCACTGGTTAAGGAGTATCGTCGCAACGGTACTATCCCAACTCTGGAGTCCGCTCTTCAAGCCCTCCAAGTTAACAACTCTACCTGGTCGTCCAGACAACGACGACCAGCGATCAAGAAGCAGGTGGTGCTGACTACCGTCTCCAACCGTTTCGGGTCGTTATCCCCGGAACGCAATTTCCATTCACTCCCTTACTCTGAGGAAGTGAATGAGCAGGTCCCGCAGGGCCTTAATTCAAAAATACAGGAGTCCTTCTCGAGGGCTCCCATCAACAATCGCCGCCAGACTCGTGCGGTAGTGCGCCCTCAACATGATGAGGGTACCGACTCCAGGCATTCAGCTCAGGTTCCTCGAACCCGAGCAGGCAAGATGAACCGCCAGAGATGGAATCCGGTTAACAATAGGCAGGTTGTCATCCCTGCCATCTCCGGAGAAGTCCACCAACCTAACTTGGTGGAAAATAACGAGCAGGCACAATCACCTGTCCGTTTTAATTCTGCTGTCCAGCAGACTCGTCTGGAAGCATCACGCCAATCCCACTAGGCAATTCCGGCGGAGTACTATAGGCAGGAACATACACCTGCTTATGCATCATCAGTTAGTTAGCAGGCTCACCTGACTACATATGATGAAGTCCACCAACCTAACTTGGTGGAGAACAATGAGCAGGCATACACACCTGTCCGTTTTAATTCCGTTGTCCAGCATACTCGTCTGGCAGCATCACGCCAATCCCGCCAGGCAATTCCAGCGGAGTACCATAGGCATGAACATGCACCTGCTTATACATCACCAGTTAGTCAGTAGGCTCGTCTGACGACATATGATGGATCTCGTCAACCGCATTTGGAGAAGTGTAATCAGCAGGAACATACACCTGCTAATACTAATCAATCCTACCAACAGTCTCGCTTTGTAGCGCACGGAGAAGTCAGTCGGAAAGCCCCGATGACAAACAAGAGGCAGACTCAACTATCTGCCTCCACACTTGAGTACTGTCAGGATTCACTGACAGGAAAAGGAGGACAGGAGCAGGCACATACACCTACTCCAAGCCCGGAATGGACGTATATCCCCGTTCCGGCGGCTGAAGTCACCAAACATATTTTTTCAATGGTGAAAGAGCAGAAGAAAATTCCTGCTCATATTCTGGATGCTTGCCAGGATATCAAAACAGCTTCAACATCATTTCAGGGACAGACACATAAATCTATCACTAGAAATGGAGTGACACATCAACGATTCCCTCCGGAATAGACACACACATCTGTTCCAGTCCAGGAGGGTTATGGGGCATACTCCCCCATATCATACGGACAACCAAGTCAGGCACATACACCTGATTTGAGTGGAGATCATCAGCCTAACCTGACCAGCTTTCT
Source organism: Viscum album (assembly GCA_963277665.1). Classification (NCBI taxonomy): domain Eukaryota; kingdom Viridiplantae; phylum Streptophyta; class Magnoliopsida; order Santalales; family Viscaceae; genus Viscum; species Viscum album. The sequence goes on from OY728160.1 coordinate 1,809,796,283, forward strand.
TGATCAGGCACATACACCTGCTCAGAGTAACCACTTTCATCAACAAGTGGTTTCTAAAGTGAGTAAGAAGGCATCTAAGAAAAAGATCCGCCCAGCACAGTCAGGAGATCAAAGGCTGATCTGCAACAAGGCCTTGCTCGATGCTGGAGTTCTTGAAGCCCTCAGACATTTATCTATTGGAATTCAAGATTCTACTCCCTCAGTTCCCAATAACGGGAACATTAATTTTGAAGGTCTTCAACAGACACTTCTTCATGAAGGCTTGCTTCATGAAAGTTCGGTCAATCTGGAAGTTTCTTCTTCAGATGAGAGCCACAGGAACCCTCTGTGTGGTCAGAAGACCAAGGAGCAAGAGATCTCATCTTTTTCTGTAACCCATTATGGTGGTCCTCCCCATGATGATGAACTTCGCTGCGAAAGTCCTCTCCGCAGTAGTGATTCACATTGCCTGGAAAATACTCCAGTGGATAATGTAGTGCCGGGAAAGCCCTCATATCTTGAGAAACTTGCAAATGCGAAACCAGTCATGTCTGATGCTTTATCGCTAACAAGTGAAATACTTTCTCAATCTGAAGATAGCCCAGGGTGTAGGTCATTCTCCAAACCACCCCTAAGTCATGCATCTTCTAGTTTGATCAAGGACCTCTCTACCAATATTGTTGAATCCGATGAAGCAACAAGGAAACACCAACTCTGGTCAAAACAGGTAGAAGAATTTTCATTTAATGATAAAGAGGAAATGCTGAACATGAGGAAAAAACTGACAAAAGGTGAAGTACCAGTCATGTTTTGGCCTTTGGGTGACTCCCAGTACGACATTCCAAAGATGTTGATGGATGATGGAATCCATGATATTCGTCTCAACATATGGAAAACTCTTTGTCAATTAAAGAAGAAGGTATTATCTTATGATGAATATGAAAATCATCTTAAGATAATAGAAGGGCTACAATGTCAGATTGATTTGGCATCTCTATCAGTCTCTCGGTATCCGAAGGCTGAAAAGCAACATAGAACCCTTCAACGTTCATGCCTTGGCGCACTAAGAAAATTGTGTCAGTTAATTGCCAATGCTCCATCTGGTGTTCATATCATAGGATGGGGTGTTCACGGAGCACTACATTTCACAGTGCTTTCTAGTCAGCAATGCCCACCGAAAATCCTTTCATGCAATGTTATTGCCCATGGCCGGCCACAGTCAATGGGCTTTGTTCATAATCAAAGGTTTGCTCATGAACATGCTTCAACTAGTTCCCCTCAAAATCCAATATATAGAGAACAAGTTGTTGAATTGCTCCTACATCAAGCAGGAGAGAATATTGCACAAGCCTCTCATCTGGAGCAAACACGTCATCAAATGACAGAAGTTTCGGAAATCATCCAATGGTCTGTTGAACCAGGTGATAAAAGTGGATACAGGTTAATGCATCCAGCTAATTTCCGAACTAAGATTCGCTAGATCAAGAGAGATTTTAGGAAGATCTCAGAAATAGCATGTCAAGAGACACCCCAGCTTGCCAGACTGGGGACTTCTCTAACCCAACCCTCAGAGTCAACAAATGGGATTCGAGGAGTTGAGCGGAAGCAGCAGGAACATCCCCAGTCCACCGGATTGGGGACTTTTTCAAATCCTCAATCCCTCCCTCAGAGAAAGTCAGTATTCTCTCGATTAGGGAATAAGCCTCAAGAGGAACGAAGCGCCAAGCTATCAGGAGACTCTCTCTCCAAGTGACGGTTCTCCAAGAAGTTCCTGAGGGATCAAGTCAACGGAATTCCATGTCTCATCATGGACATGGAAGAAGACAATATCACAGAAATGCTAATATAAAGGATTCCATGCAATATGAATCCATTAATGTCATCAATGCCGATGCTGCTGATTCACCAGATGAGGCTCAATCAGAGGGATCAGACGAAGAGGTTCCTGCTCAAGAAGTTGCGCACACAGACCTAAATGAAGATGGTGTGCGCACACGTAATCAAAGGCTTACCCAAAATCTGGGTATTCCTTCAAGTAACCCACTTCCCCCTCTCTGAAAAGGATCCAATAAGGGGAAAGGAAAGAATCAGGTTACTTCTCACCCTTCCTCTGAAGGAGGTCAATCACTATCATTAGAGCAAAGGTTTTCACAACAGGAGGAAGAAATGAAAGAATTAAGAAGGTTGAATGCAGAACTACTTCAGAGTATTCTTCTTTTTAAGAATGCTGAAGTCCGACAGCCGAAGGAATTTGTTGTAACTACTGAGATGGATCTGGAATATCCTCTTTTATCAGTACACCCTCAGAGGTCTAATCCTACGGGTCAAACGCAACAACGGTTGGTAGCACTACCATCAGTTGAAGCACCAACCACCACGTCTGTCCAAGCTCCATTCATTGCACCTACCCAAAACCATGTTCAACCTGATGTTTCTCAAAAGTTAATAACTACTATTGAGTCATTAACAGCTCGGTTAGAAACTATGGATGGGAAACGGGCACAAGTTCAACCTGAAAAGAAAGTTTACCCTGGATGGGTAGATTCAATTTCTCCTCCATCCAGTTTTGGAAACCCTGTTTTCCCTACTTTCAATGGATCAGGTGACCCTGAACAACATTTGACGCATTACGTGTCTTGTTGTGATCCTATGATGGGAACTCCAGAGAAGCAAGAAGTAGTAAAACTCAGATGCTTCGTGCGAACCTTGCAAGGACCAGCTTTTGTCTGGTATACAAGCTTGCAATCCTGGCCAGTCATCGGATGGGAGGATCTTCGTGAAAAATTCCTTCTTCAGTTTAGCTCAACTTTTCCAAAAACGACAGTTTTTGATCTTACAAACTGCAAGCAAAGGGAGAATGAAAGAGTCTCTGATTTCATTGCTCGTTGGAAGGTATTAATGTATTCCCTGAGTTTAGCACTCCCTCAGGAGGAACTGTTGCCAATCTGTGTGGCAAATTTGCGTGACGAATTATGCACGCCATTGATCCCTGTGAAATACACAGGAGGGTTTTGAGACCTTACTTCAATCGCTCAACAGATTGAAGATTCCCTTATACATGCTAAGGTTAAATCTCGTATAATTCCATCAACTCCAGGAATGAGAATGGGTAAAGCAGAAACTGCTACAGTTATGCTTAAACAAGCACCTGTACCTATTTCTACTTCAAAACCTTCATCTTCTCGAAGGGCTCCACCTCCTGAACGCCAAAAACAAAGGATGTTCCGTCCAAATGATCAAAGAGATCAACGAAGAAAACAATTTGAGGATTTGAATAGTAAAACATACTCTTTTTGAAGTGAGAAAGTTCCTGGTTACTTCATTTCAGCTCTGGAAAATAATTTTGTTCAATTACCAGTGCCCAAGAGGCCAAACAAGGAAGGAGATGAAGACCGTCCCAATTATTGTCCCTTTCATCAAATGTTGGGGAATCCCATCCAGGAGTGTTTTGTCTTTAAAGACCTCCTGCAAAAGATGGTCGACTTGGGACAAGTCAAATTGAAGGGTTCTTCAGCTCATGTAGCATGTATTACCGCTACAGATCCAGAGGAAGGAGGCGAGTGGCAGGAAGTCAAAAACAAAACTGCGAAAAAATATGATGATTGGATGGTCAGAAAGATAATCAATCGGACCCATTCCATTTTGCAAACACAATTGAAGAAGCCAATTGTGTCTCCTACAAAAGCTGCAGTAAAGCCTCCATCAAAAGAAAAATCCTTAAAAGGGCAGCGCAATTCAAAGAAGAAAGAGGAATCAAGAGAAGATGAGTATGTATCAAAGCCTAAATTGTCTTTGACTCTGGCAGATTTCATGCCATCTACTTCAAAGTCACGGGCACCATCCCATCAAACGGCACAGCCTAAACAGGCTAACCAGACAGAGTCTTTATCATACGAAGAGTTAATCTTTGGTTCTGTTAATATGATTCAATTAACAGATCCATATTCCAGTCATGATGAGCCTGAATTCCCTGTATCAAATAAGGGAATCCGAGGAAGTTCTAGAGGTTCAGGATATAGGGGAAGAAATGGATATTTCCGAAGTCACTACTCTAATTTTACCCCTACTAGCACTGTATATGCAGCAGAAACTCGTGGTAGAGCCCTTCAGCGAGCTCAAAAAGAACAAGCATGTTCTTCTGCCAATGGCCAACTCAGTTTTGGCACAGTTATTTTGGATGACCGATTAAAGGTTCCATCTTCTTTATCTCAGCAAGTAAATGGATCTAATCAGTCTAATCTTCCAAAACCAAGGATGTTGCCAACTTCAATACAAGATGCATCAGCTTCCAAAGCATCTGCTTCCAAGGTACCCACTAAACCGCATATTCCTATTGGGAAACACAGACCTCTAGACCAAAAGTATGATATATTGAAACACTTGGCCCATGTACCAGCCATGTTATCAATTTTGGATTCTTTGAATCTATCAAAAGATCTTCGGGAAGCACTCATCGAAGCTTTGTCAAGTCCTCAGGAGTTTGAAGCTGAAATTGCTGCAGCTGAAATCTATCACATAGAGAATAATCCTACAGAATGTCATGCAGTGATATCTTTTACTGATAAAGATTAAGATGATGTTGTGCATGGGCACATAAAACCGTTGTACTTATCTAGAAAAGTCAATGGTGTAGATTTTTGAAGAGCTTTCATTGACAATAGTTCAGGAGTCAACCTCATGCCCATTCGTACACTTCGTCGATTGGGCCTCATGGAATCTGATTTATCTCCTTCTACCATGATATAACAAGGAAATGATAAAAATGAACAATAACCACTGGGAGAAGTTACACTCATAACTCAGTTTGGAGATCTTGTATCCAATTCGGATTTCATGATTGTTGATCAAGACTCATATTTCAATATCTTGCTTGGAAGACCCTGGCTACATCAGCATGCAGCTATTCCTTCATCATACCATCAATGTCTCAAATACTGTTTCGATGGTCAAGTTGGAACATTGTATGGTGATAAGGCCCTGTTCAAGAAATGTGAGTCTCAATACATTGAGGCCGAATTTTATCACATGAAGGGAAGAGAAAAATCTACAATGAAGGAAATTACCACAGTTAATGCTCCATATGGTTTGGGGAAAATTCCAATAAATCCATTTTCACATGTGAGTACAGATTATGTGTTACCTATCAGTAAAATTGAAAAAATAGGCCCAAATCAAAATACTCTTATGGAAAGATCCATAATGTCAATTACGGCGATCGAGCCAGACAACATGGGAGAAATTGGTAACCTACCAAGCAGTGATGAAAGCATAAGTGGTGACGTTTTCATTTCATCTGCTGAAGTCCAACAAGTCTATACTTTGCTAATCAGGCCAGAAGAAGTTATAGCAACACCAGAGGTGAATAATGATGTCGATTCTCAATCCATCATCTCCTCTTTATTTCCCAAAGAAGACCCTTTATCATCAATAGGGTCGGAAATGGAAGCTTCTTCTTCAAAATGTGAAAATTTTGACATCTCTTATGATCATGAGAATTTCGTTTTTTCATCTACTTTGCAAGTAGAAACTAAAGAAATAACACATGATGAAGAGGAAGAGGAAGATCTTAGAGATGCTCCTCCAGCATTTGAAGAGGGTATCTCTACCACTGTAGATGAACTCAGAGAAGTAAATCTGGGTACAGAGAAAGATCCACGCCCCACTTTAATTAGTGCGGCCATGACCCTTGAAGAGAAAGAGATTTATATTTCTTTTATAAAGAAAAATAAAGATATTTTTGCTTGGAATTATACAGAAATTCCAGGACTTGATCCTGATGTTTCTACTCATCATTTGGGTTTACCAAAAGAACATCGAGGTTTTAAGCAAGACGCGAGAAGAACACACCCAACCTTTGCTTCCAAAATTGAAGCTGAAGTGGATAAGATGATCAAAGAAAACTTTGTCAAAGAAGTTCAATATCCCAAGTGGTTGGCTAATATTGTCCCTGTAAAGAAGAAGAACAGAAAAATTAGGGTTTGCATCGATTTCAGAGACCTTAATCGGTATTATCCTAAAGATGATTTCACAGTTCCGATTACAGAACTCTTAATTCATGCGACGACTGGCTATGAAGTAATTTCATTCATGGATGGATATTCCGGATATAATCAGATCCGAATGGCCCCAGAAGATGAGGAATATACAGCCTTCAGAGCTCCTCAAGGTGTGTTTTGTTACCGGGTGATGCCCTTTGGTTTAAAGAATGCAGGTGCAACATATCAGCGCACCATGCATCGTATCTTCAAACCTCTTTTAGGGAAGTTTGTTGAATGCTATGTAGATGATTTGAGGGTTAAATCCAAACAACGTTCTAATCACTTGGCTGATTAGGAAGTCATATTCCACAAGCTTCGACAACATAATTTGAAGATGAACCCCTTAAAATGTTCTTTTGGGGTATCCTCAGGAAAATTCCTCGGCTTTGTTGTACGCCATCGTGGTATTGAAGTCGATCCCGAGAAGACCAAATCAATCCTTGGTATGTCACCTCCTCAGAATTTGAAAGAATTAAGAGGACTTCAAGGATACTTAGCCTATGTTCGGCGTTTCATCGCCAATTTGGCAGGAAAAAGTTTACCCTTTACCAAATTATTGAAGAAAGGAGTCACATACCAGTGGACTGAAGAATGTCAAGAAGCATTTGATGTTCTCAAGAAATACCTCTTAAGTCCACCAGTTCTCATGCCACCTATTGAGGGTACACCGCTTATCCTCTATGTGACAGCTTTAGAGCGATCATTGGGTGCCTTTCTCGCTCAAAAGAATGATGCTGGGAATGAAAATAGTCTCTATTATCTCAGTAGAACTATGCTTGAAGCAGAAACCCGGTATTCAAGTATTGAAAAGTGCTTCCTAGCATTAATCTTTGCAGTTCAGAAACTGATACACTACCTACAACATCATGAGGTCCAATTGGTATCTCGTAATAATCCGCTCAAATTCATCCTTAGTCGTCCAATGCTTACAGGATGTCTAGCAAGATGGGCGGTTATTCTACAGCAGTTCGACATTCAGTATGTGTCTCAAAAGGCAATTAAGGGCCAAGCTCTGGCGGATTTCCTAGCTGAACATCCTTTAGTGGAAGACACGTTTTCAGATATCTAACTCCCTGATGAGGAAGTTTTCTCTATTCAAGAGAGTCCTCAAACATGGGAAATGTATTTTGATGGTGCTTCTAGAAGTCCAACAGGGAAGAAAATGGAAAATCCTAAATTCAACAAAGTTGGTTTAGGAATTGTGCTCATTTATCCTGATAAGGCAGTGTTACCTTATTCCTTTTTGTTGTGGGAAGGTGGTACCAATAATGAAGCTGAATACCAAGATCTCATTTCAGGCTTGGAGTTAGCGCTTCAAGCACAAGTGAATCACTTAAAGGTGAAAGGTGATTCAAACCTGGTAATCAAACAAGTCAATGGGGATTATGCCATCAGAAAAGAAGAATTAATCCCTTTGTATGATTACGTCAGAGAGTTAATGTCGGAATTCCCTTCAGAACCGACATTTTCTTATGTCCCAAGATCAAAAAATGCTCAAGCTGATGCACTGGCTAATATAGCCACGACTTTAGCAGATCCAAATCGGGACGAGACAACCATCAGTATTGCCCACCGTTGTGAAATTTCACCTTATGTTCAAGTCAGAACAGAGGAAATTAATGAAATTAGTCCCATTCCTGAACTGTATGGTCATACTACAGGATGGATGTCACCTATCAGGGAATACCTTCAAAATGGAACACTTCCACCTGATAGAGCCGAGAAAGAACAAATCCGGCGACGTGTGGTCAATTTTACTCTTTATGATAGCCCAGACCACCTCGAGAAAATTCTCTACAAACGTGGTTTGGATGGAGTTCTCTTCAGATGTATTGATGGTGAAGAGACAATGGATGTCATAAATGAAGTGCATGCAGGAGTCTGTGGTGCCCACCAGTCTGGACATAGACTGTCTGATCAAATTCGAAGGCTTGGATACTTTTGGCCTTCAATGATACAAGATTCTTTTAATTTCACAAAGAAGTGTCATTCATGCCAAGTATATGCCAACTTCATTCATCAACCTCCAGAGTTGCTTCATACAACTAAATACTCATGGTCATTTTCCACATGGGGAATGGATGTGGTGCGACCTTAACCTTCAGCTACGGCCAAGCAATTTAAGTACATTCTTACTGCTATTGATTTCTTTTCCAAATGGGAAGAGGCAGTACCTCTCAAAGAAGTCAGTTCTAAATGCATTGTTAGCTTCATCATGTCTAACATCACTACTAGATTTGGTGTCCCTCATACCATATTGACGGATAACGGCACCAACTTCTGTTCTTCTGAGGTAAAGAAATTGTATCAAGAATACAACATTAAGTCCAACCATTCATCTCGATATCATGCGGCGGCTAATGGCCAGATAGAAGCCCTCAACAAGAATCTTTCAAATATACTGCAAACGATGGTGGATAAAGATATGAAATCATGGCCTGACAAACTCTTTCATGCTTTATGGGCTTATCGGACCACCACCCGCATAGCAACGCGGTCAACTCCATATTCACTGGTATATGGAACAGAAGCAGTCTTGCCAATTGAAGTTCAATTGCCCTCACTCAGAATAACCATTTGTGATCAGTTATCTACAGATGAGAAATCTCAAAAGCAGTTGAATGAATTGGAAAAGTTAGATGAGAAAAGATTGTGCACTTTGCACCACTTGGAAATCTATCAGAATCGAATAGCACGAGCTTTTAACAAAAAAGTTCGTCTTCGTTCATTAATTCATGGAGAATTGGTATTGGTTCTCAGAGCACCAATGATACCAGGAAAGAAGCCTCCCAAGCTTGAACCAAAATGGGAAGGACCTTATTCAATACATAAGGTCTACTCCAATGGATAGTATTCTCTAATCTCAATGGATGGAGAACACATCACGACTCCAACTAATGCCAGATTTCTGAAGAAGTATTTTGTATAAACACAAACTATTGTTCCCAGAGCCAAAACAGTCACATTGGTTCATATTATGTCCTACATGACACTAAACTGTATTATGTCCTATCTACACGACATTAAACTGTACATAAGTTCCTTATTTTTCTGAGATGACATTAAACTATATTTTGTCCAACATGACATTAAACTATATTGTGTCCTCGCAACATGACATTAAATTGTGTGGCACTTTCATTGTCCAGCATGACGTTAAACTGTGTCAGTTCCCTTATCGTCCAACATGACGTTAAACTGTCACATTGGTTACTATTATGTCCTACATGACACTAAACTGTATTGTGTTAAACTATATTATGTCCTAGTAACATGACATTAAACTGTGTGGCACTTCCAACGTCCAGCAAGACGATAAACTGTAAAAAGTCCCCAGAACTGATATCCTCATATTGGTTCACCTTAGTCCTAGCTACATGACTTTAAACTGTACAACACCAGTTCTTCCTTGCTATATGACGTTAAACTATACTGCAATGGTCCAGTATGACTTTAAACTGCAACTTCTTCCCACACAACATTAAACTGTGAAAAAATTCCCTAAACCATCCAGCATGACCTTAAACTGCATCATCCCTGGTCCATGTATATGACCATAAACTATTTGCAAATCCCTTATGTCCAGCAAGACGTTAAACTGTGACGTCCTAACTACATGACGCTAAACTATATAAAAGTCCCTCACGTCCAGAAAGACGTTAAACTATATAATCTCAAAGGTCCAGCATGACATTAAACTACACCATTCATGGTCCATGTATATGACCTTAAACTATTTGCACTTTCGTCCGACATGACGTTAAAATGGTACACTCTTTTGTCCTTACTCCATGACATTAAACTGCACAATTCCCCTTTTTTGTCCTACATGACATTAAACTGTTATTTTGTCCCTGCTACATGACACTAAACTATGCAGCACCAACAGTCCTAACTGCAAGACTTTAAACTGCATAGTCCCTGAATATGTCCTACATGACATTAAATTGTGCATTGTTAAGGTTGTTTTTACCTCTTGTTTCTCACATCGAGTATGACTCACGTGAGCTTAGAGCAAACCTCAACCGTAACACTCTCTTTGGGCCCCTAACCATGTGTAAGTCCCAACAACATTTTTTTTATTAGATCATTGTCCCCATGAACAACTTGATCATTAATTCATTCTTTAATTGAACTACACGGACTTTGATCCTTGCCCTCCAGGCTAGGTATGTAGGCAACCTCCCAGGGTTCAAGCCCAAAAACAATCTCTTCACATCAGTTCACCACCTTCTCATATGATGTTGATTCGTGAAACCACAACTAGAATCAATATCTTTACATTGATTCACTTTCGTCCTTGTTATATGACGTTAATCTATGCAACACTTTTGTCCGGTATGACAATAAACTACAATATTCATTGATTTCCTCATTTGAGATAGAACTATTATTGACATTGATTTTTCAATCATGGTATTCATTTTCAAAAGACTACGTGCATACATGGTAATGCCTAAACTTTTTATCTTAGGTTAAACCATCATTGCACTAAAGTCCCCTTTCACCCTTCACATGTACGAACCAAATTTTTACAAAGGGTAGTTCTAGAACTACGTGGACTTGATTCCCATATTTATGGGATACGTTGGAACATTCGAGTATCCCTCAAATCCAGTCCCAAGTCTTTTGGGCCTAACCCCAAATTTCACTTTTAGTCCCTTGGCTGAAAAGTCCTCATGAAAACACACACTTTCTATTCATTATTATGGTCCGAATTCAATGAACCTAAACTAAGATTTCTCATACTTTCGTCCTGCATGACGTTAAACTGCATTTCAAGAACTACGTATGGCTTGATTCTCATTCTTATGAGATACATAGTGAAGTCCAAATTTCAATTCACGACCCAGCCACAACATTATTATGGTTTTCGTTGACCTATGTATCTCTATATACATTGGACAATACCCATCTTTATGTGTTATAATCCTAACCTTAAATATTTTCAGATCTTCATAACCCTTTTCATGACTTCTAATCACAAAAATGTCAAACTTCTGAGAATTCTTTTTCCTGACTATGCAGAACGTGCCCATAGGTGGCCTTGCATAAACAGTCCACATAACAGTCTTGTTAGCCAATAGATACTATTTATTTGACCATGCATCCAATGCCCTTAGGTGGCCCTTCACATTTCAACCCCCTAACGGGTTTGTTAAATAATGGTAACTTCATTCTTGGGAGGAATGCCTCTTTTGTCCTTATTTGTCTTAAACGACAGTATGTAGGGATCCGCAAAAAAATAGCCATCCTTAAAATATTCGTCCCATATCCTTTTTCATGATCTGAAAGTATTCAAATCTATGGTTTATTCTTCTTCCCTACGTTTGGGTCAGACCTTCGTAGGAGTAATATTCATCTAGTTCTTTGATATTCTTGTTCAGAAATATCTTCCCCATATTCAAGTACCTCTTTCCATACAACACACTCTATACTTTAGAAAATTTGAATCTCCATAAACTTTCACTGGCTTTTTAGCACAAGGAAAGTAAATTTCTGGGAGTTCTTTTGCCTGACTATGTAGCACGTGCCCATAGGTGTCCTTGCATAAACAGTCCACATAACAGACTTGTCAGCTGAAAGATGCTATTTATTTGACCATGCATCCAATGCCCATAGGTGGCCCTGCATATTTCAACCCCCTAACGGGTTTTGTTAAATAATAGTAACTTCATTCTTGGAAACTACTTCTTCTAATACCTTTTAGCTTTTTTTCTATCATTCCTCAGATTCAAATATTCTTAAGCCATAGTTTACATATTTTCTCTCATACTTGAGCATTGTAATATGTTTTTAGATAAATTTTCAAGGAATTGAATCAATTTTAATCCATTTTGGTCAAAGCTATTTCGACCTTAAACATTAGCCCCTTTTATGTCCGGCATGCATGACATTAAATTGCCCACAAAAGAAAAAGGAACTCTTAATAAAAGTCAAGTTCCAGCTCATTAAATATACATTTTTGTATGATTTAGGAAATATTGAGCAATTAAAAGGTTCAAAGTTTGTAGGATTATTTGTAATAATCCTATTAAAAATCAAACTATGCTTACTAGGACCATTGGTTTAAGTAAATTTGAAGCAGGTAATAAAATGATGCAGGTACAAATGATTGAAGATAAAAGTGTTTTTCATTGATACACAAAAGTTAGAAGGACATCCACAGACTGGAGTCTCTTCTCCTTTTCAATAATTACAAGAAGCTTTCAACTTAACACTTCATTTGATTTACGGCATCCCGAGCTTCATCAGCAACCACCTAGAATTCATTCATTCATTCAACTGGATACAAAAAAAGATGCAGTCATACCAGCTCTTCTTGGAACAATTGTAAGAGGATGTTCTTGAGTGCGGTTTGAGAAAATTTTCTGCTGATCAAACAGTGACTCTGTTTCTGTCCAAGAGACTTGGAAGATGGATACATGGATTTAAGAATGGAGCATTGGAAGTAAAGAGCCATTTGGAGAGAGTACTCTTTTCAGATATTTCTCTAATGCCATGTTTGTCTTCTCTCCACCAACTGGCAGTGGAAAACATTTCAACCCATGGGTTTTCCATTTTCATATCTGCAAGGAAATGGCATGGAAGGAGAATTTGAAAGTTCACACCATTGTTGTTACTCTTAATGCACAGCATAACCGAAATAAAGGAGTAGCAGCACAGCTGCATTTCAGGTGTATAGTTGTTTGCATTTTGAACATTGACTCCTTGCAAGTGACCATGACCACATAGAGACAGGTAGATGCTCTGTGGGAAATTAAGATGATATTTCTTCAAGTAATTAGCCAATCTGGGAGATTCCGGTTGCAGATATCATAGTAATCATGGCCAATGATGTTCATCATGTCATCAATCCGCTTGCAAGACAGTTCATCAGCCGTTCCAATTCCCTTGGGAACCACTGAATCTGCACAAAAGATGAATAAACTAACTCTTAAATAGTAATATTTTTCATACAATTTGTGAAAGAATTTGAAAAAATGGATAAGGCATTAAGGCGCGCAAGTATGGAGATGTCGCGCAAGTGTTACATGTGCCGCGCAAGTTTCTGTCACGCATGTATCACCGCGCAAGCCCTGTTACCTTGAGAGTAGCGCGGCAGCCAGGAAATAGTGGAAAAAGGGACTTGCGCGGCGAGGAAGACTTGCGCGGAGAGAGCTCGAGAAATTCAGGATCAGATGTTATCCATGGCCAAAAGCGGTGTATTTATAGGCCAGGAGGCCTATCTGCGCGCCGTACCCAGTGTGCTCAAGGCCTGTGCAATGCAAACTTGCGCGCCGCCCTCTGTGCCCTGAAGACTTGCACGCCCCCTTTTCCTTTGGATAGATTCGATTTCCTCAGAGTCAAATCCTCATTTCTCTCCGGATCCAACTCTAAGGGGGGACTTTTGTTGACGCTCCTTTCGTCACAGAATCTAAAGATCAGAAAAGGGGAATATCTGAGCTCAAAGTGATTCAACCTTTGAAGAAAATATCAAAAAATTGACAAAGGCAGGAAGAAAGGATTAACAGCAACTACACCGCGCAAGTTATTTCACTATCGCGCAAGTACACTTGCGCGACGCCCTTGGTCGCGCCAGTGACTTGCGCGACCTAAGTGGTAACCACCCGATAACCGCCCGGGGTCCTCTCATGCCTATAAATAGACCCTGTGGGCCACCCATTCCAGAGGATCTTTTTCCAGAAATTCATATTGAAGCTCCCGACACCCAAGTCTCTTCTCAAAGATTCCGGAACACTTCTAAGGTAATTTCTTACCTAGAACGGAAGATCTAAAGAGAGGGAGGAAGGCCTAAGTGTTGAAACTCATCAACACTTGCGCGCCTAAATGGACAGCCCTTAAGGGAACTGGTCACACTTGCGTGCCGCCTTATTCCTTCAATAGAATTTGCACGTCCCTTATCTGGAAGAACCTCAAGGGGATTATAAAGGGTTTAAAAAGGAGTCGCTCAAGTATTTCAATTCCGATTGAAAATCGCGCAAGTACACCATGTATCGTGCAATGTATACATACGCGACCAATACTTGCGCGCCCACGCAAGACTTGTGCGCCTTTAAATACTTGCGCGCCCTTACCATTATGGGTGCCAATCTTGCCCATTTTACCCCTCTTGAGCCATTTCACCTTTCCTATTCAAGATTTAGTCTTCAGGATACTCTTCAAATCCATTTATGGCATGATTTCTTGATTTGACTTCCTTATATGAAACGAATTCGGTGGAATATCTCTCAAAACCTAGTGATTTATACATATTTATGTCACAAAAGATTGAGAGTTCGTTCATTCAAACTCATCCTTAAATATGAAAGAATCCTTAACCTGGGTCTCCTTTTCAGGAATAATCCCCAGTTATAAATCCGTTAATCTGGGCATCTTCCTCAGGAGTAAGCCCCAAACCTTAATTCCTTAACTTGGGCATCCTCCTCAGGAGTAAGCCCCAATCATAGTCCTTTAATATGGGCATCCTCCTCAAGAGTAAGCCCCAATCTCAATTATGGGCATCCTTCTCAAGTGTAAGCCCCAAACCTTAATTCCTAACCTGGGCCTCCTTTTTAGGAATAAATCCCAGTCATAATCTTGGGCTTCCTTTTTAGGAGTAAACCCCAAGCCCCTTAATTTGTCTTAACCAGTCCTAAATTATGTTTGATATGGGGTTCCTTCTCAGGAGTAAAACCTAATTATCAATCCTCTCCTAATTTGGGTTTCCTTCTCAGGAATAAGTCCCATGTTAGAGTTTTCAAATCTCCATAAAGCACATATACCTTTATGGACCATGTTCCTGGATTTTCTCCCTAAAAGTAAATCCTAAACCCTCATCTATTTTGGGCAGTCATACATACATAATCCCCAAACAATTTCTTATGATTGCATCTTTCATGGCACAATTGTCTAATTTTTACCAATACCTCTTGTTTCTTACACCGAGAATGACTCACGTGAGCTTAGAGAGTAAAAGTAATTATGACATTCTTCTTTGATCCATCAATCATAAACATCACACCCTTACTTGAACTATGTGGGTTCTGATTCCTTTTCCAAAATAAAGGATACATAGGTAGCCCATTTTTTGGGTTCGATCCCAACTTTGAAATAATCCATGTCCTTCTGAATGACGATAAACTTCAAGTGCCCCACTGAGTGGCTTTAAAACCAGCCTGGTCATCATAATGACCAAGAGACTTTTATATAAATGTTTTGAAGGATACCATTAACCAATAATCTCTAAACAGATATAGATGATTCTCTATTGATGAAGAACCTAGAATACATATAAAAGATTCTCTAAAATTCCATGCATATTTAATCATTGATTGTTAAAACTAAAGGAAAGCACATTTTATACTTAGTAATGTAATAAGGATTCACGAACATAACTTAAATCTATAAAGAGAGTCCCGGAGTAGACAATAATTCCCCTAAAAAAGGTGTGATGAGTCCGAACTCCCATCTTCTCGACCAATGCAAATTTCTAAGCCTCATCAGTCCACAAGCTAATGAGTGCCTACCTTTGGAAAGTAGGTCCAAACGGATGTGGAATCATTGGATGTTTCCGGTTCTACGAACAAACCCGCTAGAAACCGATCGGAACGATTGAATCTCTCATCCAGGAGGTCATCCCCGAAATCCGTGCGAAACAGTCTCGAAAGACCGATTAGTTTAGTAGCCTTGGAAACACTAGATACATTCATAAACGTTACATTACATCATAAAGTGAAAAACTTCAATAAAAAAAAGTCTCCATAGTCCACACTCATATCCTCTTCTGACTATCCCTGCAGGTCATTCATAAAATACTTCTTCACATCCTGGAAAATATTAAAACATAGAAAGGGGTGAGCTCAGATGCTCAGTAAGGATAACAATATTGCGGAAGCTTTCATAAATAAACATAAAAATTTAAGGCAATGTATAACTAAAACAAAAGCCTTTTAAACTTGAACATCAACATAATATGGAAAAAGTAAAATGAGATAATGCCATTCACTTCTTCACATGTATATTCTACTGGTTGAATAATCACATGCAATATCAATATCCACTTTCATAATGAGGGAATGTATAATGCCAGACATTCTGAAACATTTTGTCAAGGCCTCGTCCAAGACATCTAAAATGATTAAGGCCTCGGCCAAAACCATAAATCAAATTGGGAAAGGGCCTCGGCCAATTCCACGTCTAGTTGTCTCATGAGACCTACCGATGCATAGAGGAGCTATAGCGAGTCCACCCGTCACTTATTTAGTCCAATACATTCCTCATATGATTAGGTTTAAACATATCATAAACCATAACATAATTGTATCACATAAAACATGCATAAAGGAAACATAACATTTCCACATTTCAATCACAAGATATCAATACAACACATTGATATAATAAAAACTCTTTAAAAACCATTTTCAATACCAAAATAAAAGAAAGATAAAACTTTGTATTTATTTTTCATAAAAAAAAAAGATGGCTTGTAGAGGAAGCCGAAACTCAAATAATGGTCACAGCGGCAGAGAAGTCGCTGTCGCCGCATATGTATGGAAATAAAAACATTCCCTTTTTGTCGTTTAGTAAAACGCTTCATATAGAAAAGATTCCTTTTGAATAAACGTAAAAGTCAAAGGGGTTTATACACCGTATAAAAGGAAGTTGTGTATAAAACCAAATATGTCTCAATGAAAGGAGATTGAGACGAAGTCCTTAAAAAGATCATTTTTTTAAATAAAGTACATCTATAATGTGTATCCACTATAAGTACACATAAATAATGTAAAAATACAAGATAGTACATAATAATATCATGACATAATTTGAAAGTAGGAGATTAACCCAAAGAATAGAAATTGGGTTAAGAAGTTCCCTTACCTTGTGTCCGAATTGATTCGACCGTTCCTTAACCTCCTGAAAAATAAACTAGAGTTAATATCTACTTTATTAAGAACATTTTTCATGTTCATTATCCCTTTTATATCACTTATTACAATGTTATGAACATTAGGTAATTATTTAAGTTAATAACGGTCGTTTTGTCGATCTTTGGTACTTGAGTCAAAAATAGACTTCTTATAATTACGAGTTGTTCATGTGGTGAAATATCCATTATATCCAGAATTATATTCATGATATAGATATCATATATCTCATATATATCCAGTATATACATTCATTCATAATATTACATGACATTTAGAGGTAAGAAATGAAATGCATCATTCATGGAGACGGTAAGCCGTACGTACGCATGAATGGTACTTTCATTTCTATTTCATATTTAATGGAATGAAGTTATAATTATATAAAGGTATAATATAATTCCAGTATAATATAATGTATAATACCATTTACTCCATCCTTTATACATCCCACATATGGCATTAACGATTCAAATCACTTTGAGGGGGCGGTAGTCCGCACTTCCTAAAATGAAATTATCGCGTTTACCCATAATGGAAATCATAAAGTATGCCATAAATGAGAAATACAGAATGATAAGGAAAACATAAACATAATATATATATCATATATGAAAATAGTTTCATCAAAATGGCCACCATTATAGGTGTTAAATTTTTTTAACAATCATCGTTTCGTGAGGCCGAAATTCGCCATCCACAGAAATAGTATGTTCTTTAACCATTAGATGTAGGTGTGTGTAAGTGTAGCATGAATCCTTCATATAAAAATATCCTAGTATACTGAGGATACAGGTGTTGTTACAAAAGAAAAGAATAAAAAGATTTTAGGGGGTTGGAGAAGCAAAATAAAACAAAAGTACATAAGAGAAAACACTACCTTTAAAACGGGTAACACTTTTTGATTTGAGGCAAAGGCATCCTTGGGAAGAGTTCTGCACAAATTGAGGCTTCTAAGAGTAAGAGGGGAAGTTTGGATAGTATTTTGGCAGAGTTTGGCCAAGCCAAATGGCTTGAAAGTTTGAATGAGGTGGTAGAGGTGGGGTCCTTTTATAAGTGGAGGGGAGGGGCACTTTTGAAAAGTAATAAAATGTTACATTATTAAACAATGCTTTTCGGATTCTAAAGGTCCCACACTTATATAATTCGGGTCTAAGGTGATAAGGGTTCTAAAGATACTCATCCAATAGGTTTTTGACAAGTGTAAGCCCTGTATTTTACATTATCTTTTTATTTTATTTAAATCGTTAAATAATGAGGTCATCGCTGCATCATCATGATGTCATAAATAATTTAATTTATTTAATGTCTCTAAATTATAAAAAAAATACTATGATTTAGGAAATATTTTTATCTTTCCAATTACTATTTATAGTCAAAAATATGACTTGTATAACCCCATGTAAAAATTATTTTAGTAAAACATTTGATGTTTGTGTCATTTTTTACTTTAACAATAAATAAAAGGTATTTATGTCATTCTCTAACTAAAGTGGCTCAATGGGGTCCCCAAGTTGACCCATGGATTATATTGGTCGGCCATGACACATACAATGAGGTTAGGACATGTGTCAAGCTCATCTAATATTATTAAAACATTATTTTTACCTTAAACTACACTAATTACCTCTAATCGCGATTAAGAACTTAAAAGTTACTATTCACCAAAAAATTATTTTAATCTCATTGAACCACATTTTACTTCATAATGACAACCATGTATGTCGGATTTTTGAAAAACAAATCACAGAAGTGGTAATATTTCATTTAAACGAAAAATCAGTTATTTAACTACCACTTAGTGGTTTCACTATTTATCAAAAATTGAAGTTTTTCAGAACAATTCCAAAATTTCACCCTAAGCTATAATTGATATTCCGAATTCAAAAATGATGTATATTTTAAAAAATTCCAAACATATAAGTTGCATTAATGAATTTTATAATTAATTCTCGTTGTCACAACAAATAGCGTGTTTTTAAGAAACAATTTATATCAAAAGATTGGCAATTGTTTATGTCCAACTTCAATGTTAAATTAATTATAATGACCAACATTGGATAAAATGGTAAAAATATATTCTAATTATACTTTAAAACCACTAAATAGTATAATTTATCACTATAAATTATTTTGATTAAAAAGGTTGTTTTTAAGTATTTTTCACTATTCATAAAAAATTAGAAGTTCTCAGAAAAATACCAAAAATTCAACATAGGCTAATTTCAATATTCCGAATCCAAAAATGAAGTTCATTTTGAAATATAAAATTTCTATAATTTTAAAAAGTGGTTATTACTATTCATAACGGCTACCTTGATTAGTCGCGGTGTGTTAGAACTCGAAGTTGCGTACAATGCAAGCTATTGCATTATTGAATGAGAAGCGTATTGTGGAAGCTCGGGGTGTTACATGTTTCATCACTCAATAATAAAAATGATTTGATTATAAATAGAAAATTTTATGATATTGAAATATTTAGTATAATTTTCCTCTCTCTAATAACTAAATATTTTGAAATAATGTATTTATAAAAAATGAAAAATCTATTTTCAGTTAGTATGAAATGTTTTTCTTCCATGTCCATATTTTAATAAAAATATTTTTAATTTTTTGACCATTTGATAATAATTTATTAAATTGAATTTTATCTATGTTTTTATATCAATTTAAAAGTTTAATGGAATCCTCTTATGTTTTTTTTGAATGAGGTACTTTAACCAATGGTGTGAAGGGAATCATTTTTTAACTTATACTATAGGAAAAATGTTTTTAGAAACCATGAATAAAAATTTATTTGAAAAATACATTAAAATATTACTATTTTCCTTTTTTAGATATTTTACCCTATACATGTAGAATAATGTAAATTTTAACTATGTGATTTCAAAAATAAAATGGTATTTTCTTCATCAAAATTATAGTAACCTATTAAAGGAATTTATTTATTATGCAACATCCTTTAATGTTAATTATGATTCTATAAGGATAAAATACTATTATTCTATCCTTATTCATTAACTATATAGACTATTTTTATGATGTTGAAATATTGATAACAAATGATTCCCATTACATTGGGTAAACTACGTTTAAATGTTAAATGTTGTCATGATTTTGTGAAATCGATATGAATGGATTATGATAATGTGACAATTGAGTTAGATTTATCACACTATTGAATTGTGTAATGATTAATTTTTTGTGATATTAATGGTTATAACATAGTTTATCACTATCCTAAATGGGTAAATCAGATGTTATCAATAGCCCAAATTTGGTAGATGAGTGCTTTCCCTAGGACTAATGTGTGATGAAAGTCATATTATTCAAACTCTGAATAATATTTCTATAATTACTATTTTAATAAACATTATGAAACTCTTTTACGAAAATATCATACACTGATTTTTTATCATTGCTCATGTTCTTTAAATCCTTTATGAATCATGTCATATGATCTACTAGGATTTTTTCCATGAAACATTATTATGATATCTGAATATTTGGGTATAATATTGTAATGTGAATATTTTGGTATTATATTCTAATGTGAAGATCATATTCTAATGTGATGATCATATTGTCATATTATTTTATTATCATAACCTTTTTTCATGATTTTGGAAACTACTTAGTATAGTGTATCACAACCTTAATAGATTTTGTATGATAACCCCACTAATAGTATGTGTTCATACCATGATCCATGAAAAATGATTACACAAGTCCTAAGCACTTACTCTATCATTTATATCATTTTTTTGTTTCCATTGATTTGAGGATGATACAATATGCTCATAGTCTAATGATCCCTATGGTATTTCCGTAAGGACATCCAATAACATGACATAAACATGGGTTCATTGTAGAGACCCGAAGCCTGTCGTACATGGACATTACATTACTTTTGCGGAAAACTTAGTACATAACAAAAACACACACACAAGGATCGTAATAGTTTAGTGTCTTTGGAAACTCGGAACGTAATCTTCTGATCGTGGTGAAAGATCTTCAATATCTCCCATAAAGATCTTCCCTTTTTTTTTACCTAAAAACCTTTCTTTATATCCTGGGGAAAAGAAAACATAAAAGGGTGAGATCAAATGCTCAGTAAGGGTGAACAAAAGAAATATCAATCACATCATATACATAAGAAATAGCTTTTGGAAATCTTAACCTGCAAAAGAGATCATAATATCATAACATGGGATAAATCATAGAAGTGAAAATGAGATCCCCATAATCATAACATGAAACTTGAAACTTTTTGGCATGCACACATAATCATAGAAAATCATTTCTTGTTAGTCATGACTCATTGCCAAGACTATCTTAGTGGACAAATTCCCTTTCTGAATCGAGTAACCCTCGTTTCAGTCCTGTTTCACTGAACCGGTATAACCTACCATTTCAGCCATGTCTATCTCATGAGATATAAAATCTTTACCCAATGCATTGGAGGGAGATATAGGTCCCACCCATCTTATAATGAATCCTTTCTTATGTGTGCCACATAATCATAAAACATACATCATCGCATAATACATGTAACAAAAATGGGATTCTTGAAACATCATGACATCAAAAATCAATATATAAAGGAATTCATAAAAATAATTCCATCACCACATAGTCAAATCAATGTAAAAATATGGATAGAAACAGAACCCTTTTATTATCTTAGATGGAAAATAATTTTGATAAAATACTTGAACTCCATTCTTGAGGAAAATATCCTTTCTACTTCAAAAACATTTTTCCTTTCATAACATGTCATACGACTTTAAAATAAAAGAAGTTGATTAAAAATAAACTTGAAAACTTGTAAAGGAAGCTTCTTGGAAATAATGTTTTAATAATCCATTCATGCCGTATAAGTTAAAAAAAACATTCTTCGTACTTTTGTCGGAAAAGTCAAAAAGTACCTCGTACGAAAAAACGACAAAAGATTCCTTTCATATTCTTTAATAAAAACTCACCGAAGGGTAAAATTGGATTTAAACTATTGTAAGTGGATGGAAACAATATTACATATTGAGGGAACATGGATGTGGATGATAAAATACACCCCAGTAAATACTTACGAATAAACAATCTCGGATAAAAATGAGATTGTGATATTTCCCTTACCTTAGGTCTGACTTGCTTTGTAAGTGTCCGAACCTCCTGTATAATGATTTAAATCATGTTATTGACTTATTACATAATCATATTCATTGTTATGATATCATATATGGTTCACTTATGACATTATATTACCCGTTCTTTTGTAAATTCCATGTTAAAGAAGCGTTTTGGGTAAAATCGTTTCATTTATCGTAGGTGTTTTGACTTGTTGTTCTTGACATAATTATTACTTATATCATGATTTACTCACTTCCAGAATATAAAATATGATTTATATATCATATATATTCAGTATATATATATATATAATAGGTAGATAAATAAAATGAAAAACATCGTTCATGGAGACGGTAGTCCGTACGTACGCATGAACGCTGTTTTCCTTTCCTTATTGTCTTGAAATGGAAGTAAGTAGATGACATACATATGTATATATATACATAAATCCAGTAGATTTATAATTTCATATATTTCATTATTATTTCTTATATATACATTATAATCATTCTTAAATGGTTAACATGGAGAATGAATCTCATCGCGTCGTGGAGACGGTAGTCCGTACGTACGCACGAGCGATGATATCATTTCTATAATTATTGAATTGAATTGGAGTGGATTATACAATATATCAGAGTCAATATGATGTTGTAATAACTATGTATAGTTATTCTTTACACCATTATACCCATCCATGTATGGTGGTGGTGGAAAATAGATTACACCACGGCGTGGAGACGGTATTCCGTACGTACGCACGCGCGGTGATTTCTTTTTCCG
This sequence comes from Viscum album, assembly GCA_963277665.1. Classification (NCBI taxonomy): domain Eukaryota; kingdom Viridiplantae; phylum Streptophyta; class Magnoliopsida; order Santalales; family Viscaceae; genus Viscum; species Viscum album. The sequence continues at coordinate 1,809,819,120 of OY728160.1, forward strand.
TAGGATGGATAGATGGTGAAATAGGGTTGTTTCATACTTATAATAACATATCAGTATATTAGTGATACTTATGTTATTACTTCATAATTAAACAACCTAAGAAGAAGAAGTGGAAGAAGAAATAAAGATGAAAGAATTGGTAACGGTAATTACCTCTTCTTTGAAGTGCCTCTTTGAGACCTCCTCTTAGGGCACTAAAATTGGTCTTTGAGGAATACCAGAACCTCTAGGATGTTTTTAGGGAAGTGGAGAAGAGATTTTGGCAGGGGTTGGCCGAGCTTGAGTGCTCAAATTGGTGTGAGGAGGAGGGGGAGGAGGTGTCCTTTTATAAGGGAGGAGAGGGGCACCTTAGGAATACCTCAAAATATTATTTTATATTAATGTCAAAATCGGTTTATAATGGTTCCAAAGGGTATTATTTCGAAGCTAAAGTGGGGTTGGGTCGAACTCCTATCAACCAATAAGATTTAGACAAGTTTAGGGTATTATTTTAACCTTATCAATTAGATTTAACTCTAAGTTAAATAATTTAACTTTTACCGTGTCTTTTTGTTTTCTTTCACTATATTGTTAATACACTTTCTATAAAATGACAAACGAACCCCAAATTGTTTATTATTAATATATATATCCCTATATAAGTCTTTTGGCCGAACTGTAGATTTTTAGGAATAAAATAACAATTAATAATACAATATTTGATTTAGAAACTATTTTGTGTCAATTTTGACACTATTTGATATATGATTTTTGTGAAAGTCATAACAGAATTATATGTTAGAACAAAGTTGATTAAATCAACAATAATATATCATAGTAACCTAGAAAATTAGTGGAATTCATAAAAAGTCTCAAATTATATTTCGTTTGGTGTTTATAACATCAATTATGTCAATATTTCATTAATAAGATAATTACTGCTTCATCTTTGTGTCATAAATAAATTAACTTATTTGATGTCTAAAAATTACAAATAAAATACCATTATGTGGGAAATATTTTTAGCTTTCTAATGAATATTTACAATCTAATTTATCTTATGTATAACCCTATATTAAAAATGTTTTAGTAAATAAACTTTGATTTTAACTCTTTTAACTCTTCTTTGAATTAAATAATAATAAATGTCCTAATCTAATCCAAGTGGACCTAAATGGTCATATTTTATTCCTAAGTTTGTTTTTGGTCGAATTACACTTGTCCAATAGAATTAGGACATGTGTTAGGGTAATAATAATATCATTCTTACCCTTAATTACCTTATTTACTTTTAACCGTGGTAAATAAAAGTTAAAAAGTTACTATTCACCAAAAAATATTTTCATCTCATTGAACCACATTTTAGTCCTTGATATTAACCGTGTCTGTCGGATTTTTGAAATTCCATTCACAAAAGCGGTAAAATTAAGTTTTATGCAAAATTCAGTTTTTAACCTACCACTTAGTGGTTTCACTATTCATCAAAAATTGAAAGTTTTCAGAAAAATGCCAAAATTTCATCCTAAGCTATATTTCATATTCCGAATTCAAAAATGAAGTATATTTTACCAAATTCATAACATAGAAATTGCATTAATTAATTTTATAATTAAATCCCGCTGTTAAAACAAATAGCGTGTTTTTAAGAGATAATAACTATCAAAAGATTGACACTTGTTTATAACTGGTTTAAATGTGAAATTACATCCAATGTCCAACATTGTATTAAATTGTAAAAATATATTCTAAATATACTTTAAAACCACTCAAATTAATAATTTATAACTATTAATTATTTCGATTGAAAAAGTTGTTTTTAATTAAAATTTAGTAATTTCCACTATTCATCAGAATATGAAAGTTATCCGAAAATTACCAAAATTTCACCTTAGGCTAAATTCGATACTCCTAATCCATAAATGAAGTCCATTTTGAAAAATAAAATTTACAAAATTTCAAAAAGTGGTTATTACTATTCATAACGGCTAGTTTTAATAATATCTTAATAGCATATCGTTGTTTAGCGAAACTTGGTGTTGCGTACAACACACGCTATTGTGGAAGGTCGCGATTGCGTGTAATTCAAGCCAAGTCAGAGATGTGTGTTGTGAAAGCTCTTTTTGGTGTAGCGTATAACACAAGACATTAGTGAAATAAAAAAGAATATTTTTCATAAAATCTCGGGCTGTTACATTCTACCCCCCTTAAAATGAATTTCGCCCTCGAAATTCGTCGGGGTTATAAATGGTTTACTATTCGAAAGTTTCTTTAATAGAAACCCACATCGTAAAAAGGAATACCAAAACGTGGCTTTAAAAACTAAATTATGAAATGTAACGATTACCCAAATAAACTAATCACTGGGTTTCCACATAGGTGAAAATATGGATATGGAAGAGAAATCTAACCATCATGTTCTGATGGAGAGTGGTAGAGAACATGGCTATGGAAAAGCCAGTAATCACAAATCCATAAATTTGTGACGATCTAAGGTACCATCTGTTTCATCAGGTATAAGAGAACTAGGACAACATTTTTGGTTTTCAAGATCATTTCCCTAAAGTTAAAGAATTTGAATTAGAATAAATACTTACTTTATTTTGGTACAATCTCACTGTTGTTCATGCCTTTAACAATTTCCACTTCATCTCTTAAATAAATGAAGTTGAATTTGTTATTCGTGAAGTGTTAGCAGATCATGTGATAGAATGATTATTCATTCCATCTGTCTCAAACAAAAGGTTAGAAAAAGTTATTAAATATACATAAGTCATTCTATAGTGAGATTAATCCTATATGGTTCCTAAAATGGACTTATACTTCATATATCATACTGCTTAATATAATAACACTAGTTTCTACTAAACAGGGACTTCCTGTAGGTCAGTGGTAGGCGATAAAGGCCAGTCGCACTTCGGTTGTGGGTTCGATTCCTACAGCCTTGTCCGAAGCAATGGGTTGTCGCCCGTCCTGCAGGTTGTCCTTTTTCTAAAGATATATTACTATAACATCCCATCAATAATATCGAAAAAACTTATATCCTTAAACAATACTAACTTATGTCCAACATAATCCATTCCAATCTTTAGGCTTATCCATAATACTGCAGTCCATTCTCATAACATAGTGAAAACGATTTCCAGAGATTTAATACCATCGTTGATCCCCATATATCATAAGATATATCTTGTTGGTCACATTCCAAACATTCAAAGGCCTTAATCTTGTACTCTCTTGAATACCCATTGAACCTTAGTGAAAACTTGAATGCAGTTAAAAGTTAACACTTTTCACATACCAAAATCCTCAAAATTCTATATACTCAAACCATGATATCACTTAGTCCTTATATCAATCATGAGCTCATGAATACTGTTAAACATTTCATTTTCTCATTTTCCCTTCATTATGCGCATATCGTCTTATTTCCAAAAATATCTCAATCACTTTGAATACCACATTAGACCAATACACAAATATTCCAATACTCCATGATACAACATTATTTTGGAATCCCATTACATAAACACTTAATCATTCCACCACATCGTTGTCATATTCAACGTCGCCAATAGTGATCGCATGTGACTTCCCTTTATCCTTTGCCTTAAGCGGTTGCTCATGTCGATCATCACTAACCCTTGGATTAGGGCATTTATTAGCATAATGCCCCATTTCCTTGCACTTGAAGCATTGAAGTGGTGGTGGTGCGTTCTCTGTAGTGTTTTCTTTATTCACATCATTAGAAACCCTTTTTCCATTACTTCGACACTCAGCTGCTCGATGACCTTCTTTTCCACACTTAAAACATTTTCTAGTCCCTTTAAGACAATCTCCACCATGCTTCTTTCCACACATTGAGCATAAGGAAACATTCATTTTCTTTTCACCATTATTCTGAGATTTCTCCTTGAACTCCATCTTTCGTTTCTTGTCAAAACCATGAGATGGATATGTAACACCAACTTCCATTTCTACCTTGATAGCACAACGCACAATTTCTTCATAGCTACTGAAGTCTCTTATAGCTAATGCCCTTCGAAGACTTGGTTTTAAGCCACTGAAAAATCGATCAACTTTACTTTCAGGTTGGATGATAATTCCAGAAGCATACCTTGCAAGTCTTGTAAAATTTGCTTCATAGGTACCAACAGATTCATCGTCCCTTTGCTTCAGTTCAAGAAACTCTTTCTCCATCTTTGTTCGAAGAATACGAGGGAAGTACTTACTGAAAAACAAGTTCTTGAACTCGTCCCATTCCATGGACTCAATTTCATCTCTTGGCCTCGTATTCTTGATAAGATTCCACCATTGATCAGCTTCACCTTCCAAACGATATACTGCTAAGATGACTTTATCATGTTCAGAACATTGAAGAACTGAAAATATCTTTTCAGTAGTACTGATCCATTGTTCAGCCACAAGTGGATCAGAAGACCCACTGAAAGAAGGTGGACGTTGCCTCATGAAGGACTCAATAGAATATTGTTCCCTTCTCTGCTTATTTGGAAGTCCAGAATGATTCATAGCTTGTGTAAGTATAGCAATAAGATTTTTCACTCCATCTCCCATAACATTTGTTTGTTCAGGAGGGCAATCATTGCATTGTCCATTGCATTGATCAACACGGTTCCTTCGGGTTCCAGCCATCATCTAAAACCCAAAAAGAATAGTGTGAGAGGGAAAAATCATTCTAGGGAAAACAACATAATAAAGGGGGAGTACCTTCAATATCCAACATCTTAGGTTTAATTCTATGATCGTTAGCGTAATTCTATTACTATAACCTATACGTATACTTATCCCTAGGGACATCCCTAGACATACCTTAGAAATATCTCTAGGGATCTCACTAACTTTTTCGCATCCTAGTTTCCAAAGGTTGACTAAACCTTTCCTCTGATACCAACTGTAGAGACCCGAAGCCTGTCGTACATGGACATTAAATTACTTTTTCGGAATACTTAGTACATAAAAAAAACACACACACAAGGATCGTAATAGTTTAGTGTCTTTGGAAACTCGGAACGTAATCTTCTAATCGTGGTGAAAGATCTTCAATATCTCCCATAAAGATCTTCCCTTTTTTTTACCTAAAAACCTTTCTTTATATCCTGGGGAAAAGAAAACATAAAAGGGTGAGCTCAAATGCTCAGTAAGGGTAAACAAAAGAAATATCAATCACATCATATACATAAGAACATAGCTTTTGGAAATCTTAACCTGCAAAAGAGCTCATAATATCATAACATGGGATAAATCATAGAAGTGAAAATGAGATCCCCATAATCATAACATGAAACTTGAAACTTTGTGGAATGCACACATAATCATAGAAAATCATTTCTTGTTAGTCATGACTCATTGCCAAGACTATCTTAGTGGACAAAGTCCCTTTCTGAATCGAGGAACCCTCGTTTCAGTCCTGTTTCACTGAACCGGTATAACCTACCATTTCAGCCATGTCTATCTCATGAGATATAAAATCTTTACCCAATGCATTGGAGGGAGATATAGGTCCCACCCATCTTATAATGAATCCTTTCTTATGTGTGCCACATAATCATAAAACATACATCATCGCATAATACATGTAACAAAAATGGGATTCTTGAAACATCATGACATCATAAATCAATAGATAAAGGAATTCATAAAAATAATTCCATCACCACATAGTCAAATCAATGTAAAAATATGGATAGAAACAGAACCCTTTTATTATCTTAGATGGAAAATAATTTTGATAAAATACTTGAACTCCATTCTTGAGGAAAATATCCTTTCTACTTCAAAAACATTTTTCCTTTCATAACATGTCATACGACTTTAAAATAAAAGAAGTTGATAAAAATAAACTTGAAAACTTGTAAAGGAAGCTTCTTGGAAATAATGTTTTAATAATCCATTCATGCCGTATAAGTTAAAAAAAACATTCTTCGTACTTTTGTCGGAAAAGTCAAAAAGTACCTCGTACGAAAAAACGAAAAAAGATTCCTTTCATATTCATTAATAAAAACTCAACGAAGGGTAAAATTGGATTTAAACTATTTTAAGTGGATGGAAACAATATTACATATTGAGGGAACATGGATGTGGATGATAAAATACACCCCAGTAAATACTTACGAATAAACAATCTCGGATAAAAATGAGATTGTGATATTTCCCTTACCTTAGGTCCGACTTGCTTTGTAAGTGTCCGAACCTCCTGTATAATGATTTAAATAATGTTATTGACTTATTACAGAATCATATTCATTGTTATGATATCATATATGGTTCACTTATGACATTATATTACCCGTTCTTTTGTAAATTCCATGTTAAAGAAGCGTTTTGGGTAAAATCGTTTCATTTATCGTAGGTGTTTTGACTTGCTGTTCTTGACATCATTATTACTTATATCATGATTTACTCACTTCCAGAATATAAAATATGATTTATATATCATATATATTCAGTATATATATATATATAATAGGTAGATAAATAAAATGAAAAAAACCGTTCATGGAGACGGTAGTCCGTACGTACGCATGAATGTTGTTTTCCATTTCTTATTGTCTTGAAATGGAAGTAAGTAGATGACATACCTATGTATATATATACATAAATCCAGTAGCTTTATAATGTCATATATTTCATTATTATTTCTTATATATACATTATAATCATTCTTAAATGGTTAACATGGAGAATGAATCTCATCGCGTCGTGAAGACGGTAGTCCGTACGTACGCACGAGCGATGATATCATTTCTATAAATATTGAATTGAATTGGAGTGGATTATACAATATATCAGAATCAATATGATGTTGTAATAACTATGTATAGTTATTCTTTACACCATTATACCCATCCATGTAAGGTGGTGGTGGAAAATAGATTACACCACGGCGTGGAGACGGTATTCTGTACGTACGCACGCGCGGTGATTTCTTTTTCCGTAGGATGGATAGATGATGAAATAGGGTTGTTTCATACTTATAATAACATATCAGTATATGATTGATACTGATGTTATTACTTCATAATGAAACAACCTAAGAAGAAGAAGTGGAAGAAGAAATAAAGATGAAAGAATTGGTAACGGTAATTACCTCTTCTTTGAAGTGCCTCTTTGAGACCTCCTCTTAGGGCACTAAAATTGGTCTTTGAGGAATACCAGAACCTATAGGATGTTTTTAGGGAAGTGGAGAAGAGATTTTGGCAGGGGTTGGCCGAGCTTGAGTGCTCAAATTGGTGTGAGGAGGAGGGGGAGGAGGTGTCCTTTTATAAGGGAGGAGAGGGGCACCTTAGGAATACCTCAAAATATTATTTTATATTAATGTCAAAATCAGTTTATAATGGTTCCAAAGGGTCTTATTTCGAATCTAAAGTGGGTTTGGGTAGAAATACTATCAACCAATAAGATTTAGACAAGTTTAGGGTACTATTTTAACCTTATCAATTAGATTTAACTCTAAGTTAAATAATTTAACTTTTACCGTGTCTTTTTGTTTTCTTTCACTATATGGTTAATACACTTACTATAAAATGCCAAACGAACCCCAAATTGTTTATTATTAATATATATATCCTTATCTAAGTCATTTGGCCGAACCTTAGATTTTTAGGAATAAAATAACAATTAATAATATAATATTTGATTTAAAAACTATTTTGTGTCAATTTTGACACTATTTGATATATGATTTTTGTGAAAGTCATAACAGAATTATATGTTCGAACCAAGTTTATTAAATAAACACTAATATATCATAGTAACCTAGAAAATTAGTGTGATTCATAAAAAGTCTCAAATTATATTTCGTTTGGTGTTTATAACATCAATTATGTCAATATTTCATTAATAAGATAATTACTGCATCATCTTTGTGTCATAAATAAATTAACTTATTTGATGTCTAAAAATTACAAATAAAAGACCATTATGTGGGAAATCTTTTTAGCTTTCTAATTAATATTTACAACCGAATTTATCTTATGTACAACCCTATATTAAAAATGTTTTAGTAAATAAACATTGATTTTAACTCTTTTAACTCTTCTTTGAATTAAATAATAATAAATGTCCTAATCTAATCCAAGTGGACCTAAATGGTCATATTTTATTCCTAAGTTTGTTTTTGGTCGAATTATACTTGTACAATAGAATTAGGACATTTTTAGGGTAATAATAATATCATTCTTACCCTTAATTACCCTATTTACTTTTAACCGTGGTAAATAAAAGTTAAAAAGTTACTATTCACCAAAAAATATTTTCATCTCATTGAACCACATTTTAGTCCTTGATATTAACCGTGTCTGTCGGAATTTTGAAATTCCATTCACAAAAGCGGTAAAATTAAGTTTTATGCAAAATTCAGTTTTTAACCTACCACTTAGTGGTTTCACTATTCATCAAAAGTTGAAAGTTTTCAGAAAAATGCCAAAATTTCATCCTAAGCTATATTTCATATTCCGAATTCAAAAATGAAGTCTATTTTACCAAATTCATAACATAGAAATTGCATTAATTAATTTTATAATTAAATCCCGCTGTTAAAACAAATAGCGTGTTTTTAAGAGATAATAACTATCAAAAGATTGACACTTGTTTATAACTGGTTTAAATGTGAAATTACATCCAATGTCCAACATTGTATTAAATTGTAAAAATATATTCTAAATATACTTTAAAACCACTCAAATTAATAATTTATAACTATTAATTATTTCGATTGAAAAAGTTGTTTTTAATTAAAATTTAGTAATTTCCACTATTCATCTGAATATGAAAGTTATCCGAAAATTACCAAAATTTCACCTTAGGCTAAATTCGATACTCCTAATCCATAAATGAAGTCCATTTTTAAAATTAAAATTTACAAAATTTCAAAAAGTGGTTATTACTATTCATAACGGCTAGTTTTAATAATATCTTAATAGCATATCGTTGTTTAGCGAAACTTGGTGTTGCGTACAACACACACTATTGTGGAAGGTCGCGATTGCGTGTAATTCAAGCCAAGTCAGAGATGTGTGTTGTGAAAGCTCTTTTTGGTGTAGCGTATAACACAAGACATTAGTGAAATAAAAAAAGAATATTTTTCATAAAATATCGGGCTGTTACATTCATGGTTTGATATTATAGATACTAGAACACCACACCTCTTTTTAGGTTAATATATATATATGTGTGTGTGTGTGTGTGTTGGTCAGGTCCTCCAACATATTGGATTAAAGAATATAGATAAAATGGGCTTAATGAATGAGATGATCCACAATCACCATGGTGGAAACATTTTTCCTACCCATTCTTGGTATACATATCAACAAAATCTATATGTATCTACTCCCATTTCCATATAGGAATTAAAAAAAGTGAAACATCTTCATGGGTCATTAGTGATTCTCCTTGACCTACTCACATGCGAGGAATCTCAAAAAATATTCCACCAATAACCTTGTCATTTCAACCCACCAAAATTGATCTTTAATCACCCAATAAATATTTTAAATGTATGTATAAAAAATCAATTATGAACGGTGGTAAGAATTATGAATTTTTTCCATAAAATACAAATGTAACATAACCTAATCTCAAAAATGAAAAAGAAATGTCTGATCTGGCATCCGTACCTCAATGCTCTACCTAGAATTAAGTTTTTAACTCAATGCAACACATTAAAAATATGATGTTTGGGATTTTCTAACATGCTCAAAAAAAGTATGAACAAATTAAATAAGGAAGAAAAATCATGCATCACCCTAGTTTATAGATTCAATGTTCATGTATATTATAACTAAAATTATCTTCAATTAATCCAATTCATATTAATCCATCTGATTATATGATATCATACTTAGGACATTTGACTATGATTTTCCTTTACATGAAGAAAACATCAAGTAGTAATCGATCCTTGGTAGGTATTCCATCCATCCTTTTTACCTTAGATTCAAATATCCTTATGGGAAAATTTGGTTCAAAATAATATGATCTATAAAAATAATAAATTTATAAAAATAATAATATTGATTTCATGTCGTCAAATCATAGACTATTATATGAAATTCCGAATCGTGTGTTAGGTAGTTTGTGTCATACGATCATAATTTCGGTAAACCAAAATAAAGAACAAGATCTCACTGCATGGGAAAACATCCAAACCAAGATATAGATGCAACACAATAGATATCATATACCTGTCTAGAATTTTTTATTATTAGTATAAGTTTTGATGTATGTCTATCCTTAACCTCTTAAATTGATCTCTAAAATTAATAATCTCATTAGTATATATGGACCCTCCTCATCAAATCTATCATCGATGATTCCTAATATGAAAAATCAAGTAGTGAACATCTGTAGAAATGACCCAATCCATGGAAAAATATGTTTCTAAAAGATATTTTATGATATCTTCCAAGAGATGATATATTCCATTATTTCTAGATCAATATAGACACCTTTAGCATAAATTTAAAGGCCAAGGAGTCATACAACTCATATCCAAAAATAACCCATTGATAGATTTTCATAAAAATGATGCCGACACAAGATACCCATTGCAATAGCCATGTTTTTCTCTTATTCATCCGTTTTCCCTAAGTACACCTGTATATCATCTAATAAACAACTACAATGGAATCTATATACCTTTTCAGTATAAAATTCACCAGTTCCATAATTGAAGTTTGTGCATTCATAAGACTAAAAGGCTTCATAATGAACATGTTATTTCTGTATCAACTTTTTCATGCTATATCCATAATTTCATCATTTCAAACCCAGAACTAGTGATATCACAAACAATAGACAAGTTTAGATAACCATCAGGCTCCCCTAAATTGATTTAAAATATAATCAATGAATTCTAAATGATACTGATTACTTATCAAACATTGGTTATTCATAGGTTAATATTAAAAAAAGCCTAATATTTTTATCTTACTTATTTAGGAAATTAACTGGTGAATCAAATGGTGATGTTATTTTCCCAATGATCCCTTTACATTCCAAATCTACCAACTAATCCTAAAATTTCATCAATTATTTTAGTTCCATAGCACAATAGATAAGTGAGATATTTTTATTCCCCTATATGAGGTCCACCACAAACTACAGTTCTATTTTTAGAGGAAACCCTAAGATATTTTCAAATTAACATCTTGGAAAAATTCTACTATGGTTGTAAAATATATATTTCTTGTATTATGAAACAAATTCAAAACAAACTATTTCCAATTTCTTAGAGATAGTTCACACCACATGTATGAAGGATCATACACTACTTCTATCCCCTTCCCAATATCTATTAATTATATTCCTATCAATATTATTGATTTGAAACTCATCTTCCATGAATAATAATAGATATGGGATTGGAATTTCATCAACCAATCCATTCCTAGAATCAATTCAAATATATCCATCAATATGATAGAGAAATACCATACAAACTCAGTTTGATCAATTGTTATTTAATACACAGCGCATTTCCAAGCTCGATGATATTGTTATCCATATAGTGGTTCGAGTTTCAAAACATAAGACATCATATCAAAATTCAATACCATCAGATCAATCATATGAAAATAAATAAATGAATTTGATGTGGTCGTATCAAACAATTCGTTCCTAAGCTAATTTTTTTGATAAGTTTACATTTCACCATTGAAGGCCTAAATTGGTCATCCATGATCACTTTCATTGCTCCATTAAATTTCTTACATGCTGACATTTTATCTTTATTACCCTATTGAGATTATATCAGTTGATGATTAATGGTGTTCCTTGTCACTTTTGTTTACATAGTTCTGATGATTACATCTATTCTATGACACTTGTCTCATCGATGCATATGATCCCTAGGGAACATGATATGCATCTATAACACCTGAACATGGATCACTACAAATATAGCACTGAAGAGAACCTATATTTTTTAGTGGAACAATTATCTTGATTGTTCCATACAATCTATATTAATATGGTGTAAATAAATACATTGAAAACATGCCATCTTACTTTTTGGTTGGGGAGGAATATTTATTGATCCCATAGTTTAAATCTAAGGTGTTCCACTACTCTGGAAGTAATCTTCACTCCTTCTCTTATTCCAAAAATTATATTTTTCAAAAATTCCAATAGGATTAAACCGTATTCCCCCAATATATTTCCAAAAATATCATTATCGTCCATGATAAATATATTTTCCATATCTATATATTATGTTATACAAATTTAAATAACATTTGTGGGATTTGCTATCCTGAAACCAGATTAAAAAATGTGTTACATCAAGGACACTACAACAACAATATTCAATGAAAATAATATTAAATTAATAAAACTAGTTAAAAACTCTATTACCATGAGTCTCTCCAACTTCAATCTAGGAATGTTTTTTTTCTTGAAATTATGAAATTTTGATGATATAATTATTTATAGAATAAATACTCAAATTTCTCCCATTAAATTCCTTTTTACAATTTGTCCTACACTAATAAGTCCAATAAATGTTGTGGTAGATCCTCATGATCATGTATTTTAAATTCCAATTTTGATGTATATAGTGTTCTAAGAAAATAAATGATTTAATTAATCATATTGAACTCGATTTATACTTTTTCTGGATCTAAATCACCCCAAAAGATGGTTGGATTTTTTTTGTTTGAACTGAACTAAATTTCCCACTTTCATTCGTTCATCCATTTTGTTCCCTTTATCAATTTCCTAAAAGGCCTGGACATTACTCTATACAAACTACTAATTCAAATTTGTAATATTTGTAACAACATTATCAACAACATCTTATGGGTTGTTTTTACAAATCCTACCTAGTTCCATTCTCTATATCCAATAAAAACACCATATATTCTCACTATCCAAAAACTAAAGTCTTATCAATTAAAAAATTTCATTTCAACATGTTCCACAATCCTCAATATATTCAATAAAAAAATTTAACCATTTTAATAATAGAAAAATAATTCAATTCCATAATCTCACCTTTTAAAAAAAAGTTGATATTTTTTAAAAACTGTTAGAACATTCCGTAACTTTGAATCATTAATCCAATAGTGAAAATTTAGTCATATTTGAATGTTATACCACCAATTTATTTCATAGAACTCTCATCAAATAATCCCATTATTATGAAGTGATTAGACTCATACAATTGTATAAAAATACTCATGTTCCTATAAACCCTATTGGGATGATGTTCTAAATAAAGAGGTTAGAAACACCTTTTTATGCTCTACATATCAGGTTCCAATAATCCTAGTCCTCACTATCATCTGATGACCGAGAAAAACATATGATAGTTGAAACACCTAACACCCAAGGATTGGAAATAATGATACCATTTGTAAAATATCACTTATCTCTCACTCGCTTGGGATGGGGTAGTCTGTGTTACTGGCCTTAGATAACAACCCCACGACACTGAAGGTTGGAAATAGATGCAAGGGACTAAAAAATTGGGCGATGATTTTCCCTTTAAAGGTATAACTACAAAAATTATATAATATTAATCAACAAAACATATATGGGAGGCATGAGTACAAAATAATTCTCAACATAACATAAAACAACCATATTAGAGAACCATGTGGATGAAAAGTGACATAACCAAATAATATCCAATTATAAAAAATACTGAGAGAAACTGTAGAAGTTATCCCAAAAACTATCCACTTCTTCCAAGCTCCAAAATGATAGGTCAAGACAATGGTATAAAGATTAATCCCTAATAAACCTAGATACCTTTCTATTACTTGTGCCCTGATAGATGACATATATAATCACAAAATAGTGCCTATACAATGGGAGAGTGTAATCTCTATAGTATTTCTCAATGGAATTTTTAACGTAGGACACTAGGGAAAAAGTGTTATCAAATTCATATAAAATTAATAATTATAATATAAAATAGTTTATACCAAATCTAGAAAGAAAAAAAATGACATTAAAACCATTATATTTTCCATTTGGCATACTCATTACACACATCCATGAATCCATACATCCACACATGCATTTTGAAGTGTTAGTTCCATACTCATGAGTGGTCTCCCATTGATCTTCCAAATAGTCAAAAGGTATCTAGTCCCATGATCTATTACACCTTTTTTACCAAGAATTAATTCATATTTCAACTAGGGTTTGTAAAATGAAAAATGAATGCTTTCCTATATGTATTCCAAAACCCATTTCAATACATCTCACATAATACCATTCCTGCATTAATTTTTTTAATACATTTTCCATGAATCTAAAAAAGTACACAATTATAAAATAACCATTTTCAATCTATCATCAAAGTGTATTTTCCTCCCAAAAGTCCAGTTTCCACAATTCTGAAAAATCGTTACTAAATAGGTTTTCCACCAAAAATCAAACATAAATTTCAAACAATAATTCTAGGAAAAAAAATTCATCCAATAATTAAATTTCAAAACATGTAGACTCAAGGGATGATACACCTATGACATGAACATTGATAAAAATGTTTAATTACAAAATGAACCTATATATATGATCACCAAACATGATCCATTCAAAAGATATAATAATAATTCATAATAAAATTTTACAAAACATATATATCTTACAATAATGAAATTTATTTATGGATCTGAGAGAGAAAATAATTAATGATGTAGCAATAGATACAATAATTGAGATATTAAGGATGAATTAGGGCCTCTAAAAAACTTTTACATGCATACATATATTTTTGGGAGCAAATAGAAACATCTATTACACATTGGGGGAAATAATAGATTGTGTAATGGGTGGATTTTGAGGACAATTAGTTCTTATGAAGCTAAACAAAAATAGATCCAATAATTCTAGTGGATGATTGTACTATTCATGGTTAGACCACATAGTTTGAACATTTGTGTGTTATCCATGTGGTTGCAACAATATCAATACAACACCTGACACATTTGGCCTCCACGGTTAGGAAAACTATACATTAGGCGTGCATTTTTCACCGTCACATGTGAATTTAGGCTCATGAAGTTTAACCTAAGAACCTAAAAGGTTTTACCAATATATGAACCAACCATACACTTGTACACTAAGAATTTTTTACCCTTACATGTCTTCCAACATGTGTTTCATGGTTTCTACTAACCGTTCTCTACTAGTGCACATCCAAAAATGCCTCCAACATGTTTCAAAACCCCTCGGAACATCCTAAAACACAACCCAATAATTTATTGTAGTTTAAAAATATTAAAATGGGTCAACTAAATTATTCTAGGTAATCTATATAGGTGATCATCATGCCGATCATAATGTTAAAACATAAAAATTTCAATAATATACATTCTTCCAACTTAGGGGAATGTTATAATTTTACACCCACTGAATCAAAAATCATAATGAGTGTATCACCCTCAAAGGAAAAACTATTCAATACAAACTAAATGGATTAACATAAACCAGACCTCTTTCCAAACCACCTCATTTTCATCTATTTTAAAACATGTGTTCCACTATTCATGAGACACACTCGTGAAAAACATTTCCCTAAGAAATTATTCCTCCCTAGCATCATATTCCTAGAAATAATCATAGGAAAAATATCCCGTAAAAAGTATTCATTAATTATTTTTCCATTACAATTAAGGGATATTCATCATCCACATGAATCCTCAGAAACCAAACTTCTCAATAATCCTGAAGAATTAAATTATCCCTCGGCCCGTTCATGGATATTTTATGGTCAAATATTAAATATATTCCTGTTGAACTAGTGTGTTCGACCTAATTATTAAACAATATTGGAAATAGACTTTTGTTCTAATAGATCAATAAATACAATCTTCGAATCTCGTAATTCACACATCGTAGAATAAGGATTTCTCTCCAAAATCCCTAATCATGAAACATAGAATTTCAGTTAATTGAGCCATATAATCCTCAAATATTATCATACAAATCCTATAATCTCACGATTACTGAGACCAAAACATTATTTCATACCATCCATTTTTATTGTAATTAATAATCTTGAACTTGGATTATCTTTAAACTTGTAATGTACGTAAAAATTCAACAGGGCTAGGAACACCAATGGTTAATCCCTTATAATCCATCCCCAACACCAAGACACATTATAGGTGTCACATAAAAAGGCACTAGAACTAATTATTTTTTTTAATTTTAATGAATCTATAGAATCACTATTCCTTTATCATATACTATATATCACATACATTTCATTGAAATCTGGATTATAAATGACCCATTGTTTCCATTATAAAGGAATTTTCTAACCATGTCTAGATAGCCTAATTGTATACCATTACCCAAAACCCTTGGAACCAAGTCACTAAAATTGGAGACACATCTATAATGTTCAATAGGTATCGACCACAACTACTGGAAAATATGACTCTTTTCAAGAGATCTTGTAGATCACGATACGTCACATATTCTCCCATATTTTAATTATTATGGAATTTGATGTCCTAAAATACCCAGTCTTGGATCCTCCAAAACCACATCTATCATCCAATTCTAATTCATCAACCTAATAGGTCATTAATTCTAATTAACCATTATCCCATCTAACTTCTCACTCAATAATCAAAACAATGTGGTTATCTTTTCCATATCCAATGACATCATCCTTAATGGTATATATTATGGAAAATACAACACCTAGTTTGGTATAGTTGGACTGTATTACAATCTATATAGAAGAATTACATGAATTATATTAATTTCACATTATGAAACTAAATATGAATATTAATGATCCACAGTGGGTTTATCATAATGGAGTCGAATTTATTTTTCATCTTACTATGCACACTAAACCTCACATGTTCATGTAATTGCATAATCATCCTCATCATTGAGAATATCACCATAGATGCACTTAACCACCAATTAAATACAAATTCATGTACACAATTTATTGTAATTGATTATAACTCAACTGATAATGTATATAAGAAGACAATATATTAGAAGTACGTGATAATATAAAAATTGGGCCTCTATCTCCAGAGACATAAATAACACAACAACATACCAATATGTCAAGTGAATCCATGCACGCCAAATATATTTCATGAAGATTCCTTTAACAACCATAAATCAAGAGATAAATATGAAATATTAATCATTATATCATCATATATCCATTTGACCCACTCAAGGTGTATATAAACCATACCTGTAAAATCGATTACAAAAATAGTGATCTTGGTCCCTTTCTAACATGGACATCATACTAGAATATGGTTTCATGACATCTCACCCCAGTATCTCATACATGATTTTTTAAATTCATTTATCTTATGGATTCCATATCCAATAT
The DNA here is from genome assembly GCA_963277665.1 of Viscum album. Classification (NCBI taxonomy): domain Eukaryota; kingdom Viridiplantae; phylum Streptophyta; class Magnoliopsida; order Santalales; family Viscaceae; genus Viscum; species Viscum album. Next base: position 1,809,836,443 of record OY728160.1, read on the forward strand.
GGAGAAAAAAAAGGAAATACTATAAGACCATTTTTTAACAACCTAGCCTAGCTGAATATGATCAATAACAAAACTGGTTACCCCATGTTACCTTATGGGTCACTCACTATACACCAGAGGTTTTTGACTAGATGCATGGGTCTAAGGAGGTAACGTGGGGAGACTATAACCACTACTCTGAAGTAGGAAATAATAAAAAAAATAACTATGTTCCATACACAATATATGGAGTCCATAGTAAACATGAAAGATTAAAGTCCGGTAATAATAAAAACATGATATTAATGAAAATACATGATATCATACATTATAGATCTCCAACCATGTCAATGAAATATACAAGATAATTATATGTGAAATTAAATGATTTATATAATAAAAATGATGGAGTATCAAATACACATTTCGAGGCTCAACTAATCATGACCTTCACATTCAATTTGATTTAATTCATCTCAATCTAGAAGTCTTGTTCCCCATCCCAACATGTTTTAATAATAACCATTTGAGACATTCTTGTGTACTTAAGAAAAATGGAGGCCAGTGAAGGGTGTGAGTGAGTAGTTTAGTAGGGAACTAAAAATTATCTACAATACATAATTAAAAATTCAGTGATATGTTCATGCCACAATATCAATAGAAAATAAATAAAAAATATATTCTTAATAAATACATAAACTATCAAAAATCACTGAGTCCTCAAACTTGTTCATCCATACATTCTTGTTCTAGTTCTATAGTTTCTCTAATAATGAGAATCACCTCAGGAAGACCTCTATTCACAACATGGGGATACCTTTTGTGTGCCTCCACCATGATGATTATTTGAGCCTAAGGTATCACCATCCATCACTCATAATAAATCCAAAAGAATGAACCTCTTAAAAGTAAATAGGCATACTCATTATATGGGTGACACGTAATTAAGAGGGGTGCAAGGTCATATGAATTCCTATAAATTCTGGCATGATTGAATCATGGGTGACCGTGAGATCAAATGGAGTACCCTCCTTGATTAAATTATTAGTTATTCTAGAATCCCACAATAATGAAATCCTCACTAGAACCATATTTGGGGTTTCTACCCAATCCTAGGGGTATCCTAGGAATTAATCTACGGGATCCAATAGTCACCCTTGTAAATTATAGAATCCATTTGTGGGGTTTATTCCTAACAGAATCCGAATACCACCAATCCAATCCAATTGGTCCTAGATATTACCAACAGTGAAATTGTATGTCCATAGGAATCCAATACAACATGTGAATTTTCAAAGAGTCCAATATATGAGAAAAATACCATGAATCCAAGGAATTCATGTGATGAAACCATCATTATTTATGATATTATATCATAGAAACTACCTCTCAGAATATTGTTTTTCATCAAACATATACACGATATTCTAGTCAAAATATGCACCCATCTACAATATAACATTATACTAGAACCCGTACACTAATGGAATACAAGGGACACATTCATATCAAAAATTGATTTAACAGAATCTTAGGAAGTCTAACTTTTCCCATATCCATCATCTTATCCCCTAGAATCAAGAAATAAAAGGTGTTATATGTAAAAAAATAAAATAAATAAAAGGATTTTTTATCACCCACAACTAATAATATCAACTCATCCCCGTCAAGCATACATTTCAGTTCATGATCTATAGCAACACAATAAAAAATATCTACCCATATTCATATTAAAAAAATAGCATATCCATGGTTCAAACATATGTTGAGAAACCCCATATGGAATCTTCAAACTCTATCAAGACTCCATGTCTACACATGTTGGTCGAAATGAATCATATTCAACAATGTCACAGTGAAAAAATCTCCTCACTAAGGGAATCACAACGGTGTTATACATTAGTGTTATCTAATGAGATTATGTATGAAAAATATCAATATACATGAATACTCAAGGATATTCCACTCACTAAAACCATAGTCTATCCATGTGATGGACTATCTGCACAGGATTAACACAGTATAGGGTTTCCAATATATTTTACGAGGGAAATCCCACACAGGAGATTTCACAGCTAAACATGGAGGAGTCCCTAGGATCATATATAAGGACAAATAAGCCCCATAATTTTTTATTTATCTAAATAGGAACACCCCTTACATTCACAAAAAAAATCAAATTTAATTAAAATTATATCATTGGCCATTGGGAGAAATAAAAATCATTGTAATTCACAAGTGCCGACAAGACCATGACCCCTTGTTTTGTATATTTTAAGCATTGTACATTAATTAAAAATTTCAAATATATTTCATTTAAACTAAATTGGTCATATACTTTTTTGGATCAACCATATTCCACATGAATAACAAAAAATGAAATAATTCCTAGGTAAAGCACCAAGGAACACTTAACAAATGAAGATTCTTTCACCTCTTCAATGTTGTTGTCCAATAGCTCCTCCTAGGCTCACTAAAACTCATTTATCTATACCCCATACTCCTGAAGGACTATATCACAACAAAAAAAAATTATTTTACTTAATTAATGTAATTTTTAGTTAATTAAAATGATTCCAATTAATGAAAATAGTAGTTTAAATTGGGCCTAAACTCTGAATATCTTACTAGTCATTCCATCACATAGTAACCATGATCAATCATATGCCAATGACCTGTGCATTCCCCTACATCAGTCTGGTAGGAATAAATATCATGAATAGATTATTAATTTAACAAATTCAATTCAAATTTAATGACCAAACATAGGGAAAATTGATATATGTATATACCTCTATCAAAATGACTTATGATAGTGGGACGATTCCACATCTGGTCCTCCTCTTACCTATCTGCATAGAAGCCTCACCAAGAAATAAATATGAGATAATTATATGATGAGATATACATTAAAATCTAATTTCAATAAGATAAAATTATCATTAATATAGTAAATAATCATCATAGGACATTATAGTCGATGAATGTAGCTCTAATCAATGAGAAAAATCCTTCAAAACACACTTCTTGAATGGTATAAAGGAGGAGAAACATGGAAAAATTCCTCCTATAATGGGATCCCAAATAAGGGGAAGAATAGAGATAAAACTTTTAATAATTATAGGGGTAAAATTTAATTTTAAAAAATTAAACCCACCATATTTCTTGTATTTTTCTTCTAGTAAGCTTGTCACAAATTCAATGTTTACCATGACCCTAACAAAACCACTAAAACTGGTGGGATAGTACTGTAACACCTCATGTTTTTTTGATTCTATTATATAATAAATTAAATTAAATTTATTTCATTTAATTCAAGGTAAACTATGTAACAATTCTTTATACAGAACCATATTAACCATGTGCCAAATGCAACACTGACATGACCTTCATTACATGTAACATTGAGATTCTACCAAAAAAAATATTATTAAAATTATTTAAATCATGTAGTTATAAAATTGACATTAAAAAAAATTAAATGAGACGTAATTAATTCATATTAAATATTATTTGTTTTGGTTTTATATATATAAAATATATTGACAATAATATCTACATTTTTAGCAAAGTATTTCTATGTTTGAAATGACGGTTTTAATAAAAGAACTACTTTTTATCCACTTTTTTGAACAAAAATAAAAGTAATTTTTTTTAATTTTAGGAATTTATATTGTTAAATTAAATTAAATTTTTAATTCATACAGTAAAAATTAGTTTATGGTTATAATTATGGGTTTTTTCGAAAAACATCATTTTAGGATGAGTAGTGAAAATTAATGAACTTTATTTCAAAAGTGATTTTCAAATAATTTATTAATATAGTTAAATTTTATTTTGAATTTGTTTAAAATGTAATGAGGAATATTTTAATTAAATTACTCTAATTAATGTAATTTGAACTAATTAAAATTGAAATTTCAAACCAAAAAATCTCAAACCATTAAACATTTTTTCATAAAAAACATGTTGTCTCTACCCATCAGCAAGATTAATTTTAAATTATCTTATATCACTTCTGAAATTATAATTTGGGAAAATGGATTCCATATTTGGAACCATAATAATTTACAATGTCTAATAATTTAACATTATTTTTATTTCCAAATATATTAGAGAAAGTGATTAAATTTATTTACAATTACTGTGAAGAAAATCAGCTTTACAAGGGAAAAATCCTAACACTTAAGGGCCAAAAATACCTAGAAATTTGAAAAAAATCTATTGGTTGGAAATATTTATACTCTATTATACCTTATCTTAAATTTTATCTATTATCGGATAAACTTTTTAAAAGGAAAATGTGGTTTGATTTTGATTTTAAAAATTAATAGAATTTCACTCATCGTTTACTATAAATAGGAACCCACCCATAAAAATTATTCACACATATTAAGAACTTTTTATAAACCCACATATAATTATTGATGATTAAAACATACCTTTCATCGTTCTCTAAACCTCCTATTGGGAAGAAATTAAACCAAGTAATCACTTTTGTGCAATGAAAAAGGAGTTACCCAAAAAAGAGGTAACGTCGTTCTTCAAGATCATTTCATTTATTTTATTTCTCCCCTACCATAATTCTTCTTATTCCATTATTATATAATATCACAATTATCGTCAATATATTTATTAGTTTTAATTATAGGGGTTCAACCTCAACATACAAACACTTCCACCTAATTGGTAAAGATTATACCTTTTTTGTATACAGAGAACTACCACCTCACAAAAAGCTGTTGTTTATTTTTTCCTTTACCACCTATCATGGTTGTGAATTATGATTGAAACCATATTTTTAATTTATTATATATTATATTTTATGATGTATTTATGTATTTTTAGTTATTATATAACCTAATAAATCCTGATTTTCATTTTTTTTAAGTACAGTAATTTTATTTGGGGAAGGGTGGACTACCACCTTCTCAAAGAGATGTGATTTGTTCACACCATACATGAAATGTATTAAGGATTATTATATTACATATATGAAATAATAATTTCACTATAATTATTATATAAATATTTACATATATTTTATTTTCTAACTTACATTCAATATGATAATTATTCATTATATATATAATAAATATGCCTGATATTCCTATAATGGTATAAATTATGGAAATCATGATAAAAGAATGAGGAAAAAATATAAAAATTAAAATAGAAGCAGAAAAACAAAGGTGATTTAACCTAAAACACTACCTTAACATTAATATGATCAAAAGGGATTAATATAAATCCATATATGGTTTTAGATATAATAATATGGTTTTATGGATTATGTATAATAAGCTTATATTTATTATACTATAATATTGAATAAGTATAGCAAGGGTAAATACATAAGGTGAGGGGATTTCTTTTTTCACAATTTTTCATTGATATTTATGACTTATTCGCAACTTGTTTCAGTTTTTGGGATTATATATGTAACATCCCAGGTAAATAAAGAATAAATCATTTTCATATTTATTAATATTTATGAATTGAATATTAATTTTACATTAAAGGGTTTTCTATGTTCGATAGTGTACCCGATACGCAACAATGAGTTTCATTGAAATCTTACGTTGCACACAAGTAATATAATAATATTATTTTAAATGGTAGTTAACACATAGCCATTGTATTTGCGGGAATGGATAGAAATAACTAAAATATGATTATATTTTTTTAAAAATGTTTTTACATTTATCCAATAAAAGATAAAGGCTTAAAATACGGAAAGTATTAAATTTTAGGCATATATACCCTAATTTTCACTAAAGGTTCACTTATCGCCTTTTGATGGAGAACCATCATTAAATATAGTCATGGTCACTTTTATATGTTCTATTGGACCAAATTAAAATCTTATTTAGAATCGGGACATCAAAATATACATTGTGTAATTTTTTTGTATTTTCCCAATAAAGTTCATTTTTAATGAATAGTGAAAAATGTTGTATTTTAATTCAAAACCTCTTTTTAATCTAATTTATTTATACGATTAGATTATCTTTTCATTTGGTTTTAGAATTTAATTATAATATATTTTTATAATTTAATCCAATAGTGGTCGTTGGAATTAATTTCACTTTGAAATTGGACTTAAACTAGTGTCAATCTTTTGATACTTATTGTTTAATAAAAACACGCTATTTGCCATGACAGCGGGAATTAACTACTAAATTAATTATTACAACTTATATGTTTCTTATTTTGTAAAATAGACATAATTTTTGAATTCGGAATATCAAATATATCTTATGGTGATGTTTTGGTATTTTTCAGAAAAAACTTCAATTTTTGATGAATAGTGAAACCACTAAGTGGTACCTAAAAAAACTGATTTTTCGTTTAAATGAAATTTTACCACCTTTTTGTTTTGAATTTAAAAAAACCTACATACATGGTTTTCATTAAAAAGTAAAATGTGGTTCAATGGGATTAAAATAATTTTTTTGGTGAATAGTAACTTTTAAGTTTTAATCGCGATTAGAGGTAATTAGTGTAATTTAAGGTAAGAATAATGTTTTAATAATATAAAATGAACTTGACACATGTCCTACCATTATTGTATGTGTCAGGGCCGACCAAGACAATCCATGGGTCAACTTGGGGACCCCATGGAGCCACTTTGGAAGGAAAATGACATTAATATCTTTTTATTTAATGTTAAAGTAAAAATGTCACAAACATGAGTTGTTTTACTAAAAAAAATTTATATGGGGTTATAAAAGTCATATTTTGGACTATAAATATTCATTAGAAATATAAAAAGATTCCCTACATCATGATATTATTTTATAATTTTTAGACATTAAATAAATGAAATTATTTATGACACCATGATGATGCAGCGATTACCTCATTATTTAACGATTTAAATAAAATGAAAATAAAATGTAAAATATAAGACCTACAATAGTCAAAAACCTATTGGATGGGTATATTTTGAACCCTTATCACCTTATCCTCGAAGTATATCAATGTGGGACCTTTTAAATCTGAAACTCATTTTAAAATAAAGTAACATTTCTTTACTTTCCAAGAGTGCCCCTCCTCTCCTCTTATAAAGCCCCCCCACCTCTACTACCTTACCCACACATCCAAAGCCTTTGGCTCGGGCAACCCCTTAACATTTTGTCTCTCCACATCCCTCTCTTGCTCTTAGAAACCTCACTTTGGGCAGAAGTCTTCCCAAGGATGCCTTTGAGATCAAATCTAAGAGAGTTACCTGATTTTAAGGTAATGTCTTCACTTGTGTTCTTTTGTTTTATTTTGCTTCTCCAACACCTTAAACTCTTTATTAATTTATTTTTTAACAAATACAGTATCTTCAATATACTATGATGTTTTTATAAGAATAATTATAGCTACACTTACACACACCTACATCTAATGGTTAAAGAACATACTGTTTCTATGGATGACGAATTTCTGCCTCACGAAACAATGATTGTTAAATATTCCTCTAACACCTTCAATGGTGGACATTAAGATGTCACTATATTTATATATGATATATAATATGTTTATTTTTTCCTTAATCTTATGTATTTTTCATTTATTTCATACCTTTATGGCTTCCATTATGGGTATACGTGATATCTTCATTTTAGGATGTGCGGACTACTGCCCCCTCAAAGTGATTTGATTCGTTAATGCCATATGTGGGATGTATAAAGGATGGATTTAAAGTTATTATATATGATTTTATACTTGAATTATAATATACCTTTATATCATTATTATTTCTTTCCATTAAAGTATGAGATAGAAATGAAAGTAGCGTTCAAGCGTACGTACGACTTACCGTCTCCATGAACGGTGCATTTCATTTCCTATCCACAAATGTAATGTACTATTATAAGTACATATATATAATGGATATATATGATGTATGACACATCTAAAATATAAATATAAATATGGAATTAAAATATACATACCTCTCATTTAGTTTTAATTCAATTAATATGACATAGAAATGAAAGAAGCGTTCATGCGTACGTACGGCTTACCATCTCCATGAACGGTGCATTTCATTTCTTACCACTAAATGATTATGTAATATTATAAATACATGTATATTATGGATATATATGATATATATGATATCCAAATCATGAATATCGTTCTGGATATAATGAACCTTTGACCACATGAACAACATGTAATTGTAAGAAGTCCACTTTTGACTTAAAAACCAAATATCGACAGAACAAACATTATTAACATAATTGATTACATAATGTTTATAACATGGCAATAAGTGATAAAAAAACTAATAATGAAATTGAAAAATGTTCTTAATCAAGTAGAAATTAACTCAAGTTTATTATTCAGGACTTTAATGAACGATCGAGTCAAGTTGGACCTGAGGTAAGGGACCTCTTCTCAATCTCCTTTCATTGAGGAATATTTTGTTTTATACACATCTTTCATTTATAAAGTGTATAAAACCCTTTGACTTTTAATTTTATTCAAAAAGAATCTTTTTATACGAAGCGTTTTACTAAATGACAAAAGGAATGTCTCTTTTAACGTACGCGGTGACAACGACCTTTTCCGCCGCCGCGAGTATTATTTGGTCATTGGCTTCCTCAACAAGACATAATGTTTCTAATATGAAATAAATACCATATACTCTTTTATGTATTTTGGTATTGATAATGGTATTTATAATGGATTTGTTATATCAATATATTTAAGTGATATATTGTGATCAAAGTGTGGAAATGTTTTTATTCCATTATATTAGTTTTATGTATTATGATTTTATAATGGAACTTGGACATTTTGACGGATGGTTACGTGATAAACCAAATGATGGGTGGTGCCGTGAATACCAGGACGGGTGGTTACATTATGACCTCCAATGAATTGGGTATGGAAGTCGGCTGTATGGCTATTCCATTAAGTGATATTTGTGGAAGTCGACAGTATGGTTATTCCATTTAAGTATGTTTACGTCCCAAGTTACCTTTATATGTTATGTGATCTTTATATGGGTTTTATGGTAATATTTTGGTTACAAAAGGTTAAGTAATGATCTTTTATTCATTAAATAGTTTTTACTACTTCATAAAGGTGAAAAGTAATACTTTGATAAAGTGTACATGGTTTACTTGTTGTTTTGATAAGCTAACAGTTTTCATTCTTTGTGTATCCCTTACTGAGCTTTTTATGCTCACCCCAAGTTTTTTTGAAATTTTTTTAACAGGACATACTGTGGAATAGGGTCAAGGATGGGATCAAGGGAATGTCATGCTATATAAAACATCAAACTAGAATTGTTTCTTTTTAAGAGTTTTTATTCAATGGAAACTTAGTAGAAGTGTCTACTTTGTAATATTTTGAGATGTAATAGTTATGTCCTAATTCTCTAAAACTCTAAACCTGAAAATATTCTCAATGGGTATTTTTCATTTAATTCAATGTTAAGTAAGTTTTAAGGTCGGGGCCTTATATTTGGTATTAGAGGTCGGTTTAGATAACTTTAGGAGCTAGAATTCTATTAAATGAGTATCCACAATTATTTTTTTAAGGTAAAATTGAAATGTTATAGCATTTGAAGATTACCATGATGCATTATCTCAGTCTTGTTTGTTCAGAATGGTTTTGCGCAGAGGAAACATGGAAGCAGTAATAGGAAGGAATACAGAAGGAAATAAACTTCCGAATCAGCATCCTGAGATGGTCGTAATTGGAACTGAAAAGTTTGTTGCAGTGATGGCACATATGACTCAGGCTATAAATAGTGGTGGTATCCGTGCACGAGATCAGCCAGATCGACCGTAGAGGAACATTTCAGTGGTGGAACATTTCATGAGGCATCATCCCCCATCATTTAGAGGATCATCTGACCTCGTGCAAGTTGAAGGGTGGATTAAAGAACTGGAGAAGATTTTTGATGTCATGGGGTGTTCAGAACATCAAAAGGTTAGTGTTGCTATTTACCGTTTTGAAGGTGAAGATGATCAGTGGTGGTCGATGGTGAAAAATATCTGGGATAGTGATGAGATTGATGATCTTTACTGGGACGAATTCAATGGTATGTTTATTGAGAAATATTTTCCTAAGGTGGTTTGTCTTAGGATGGAAAAACAGTTCCTATAATTGAGGTAGGAGGATGACTCAGTGGCTGCTTATGAAGCAAAGTTCACTTGATTGGCAAGGTATGCTCCAAACTTCATACGAGATCTTGATAGTAAAATAAACCTTTTTTACTGAGGGATAAAGACAATGTAAGGAAGGGCTTTAGCTTCTCGTGATTTCAAAACTTATGAAAAACTTGTTCGATGTGTGGAGATGGTGGAAATGGAGTTTTCCGATGATCAGGTGTTCGTTGAAAAACAACAGAATAAGAGGTACAATTGGTAGGAAAAGGGGAAGAATTCATCAAAGAAGCAAGTAGGTAAGAAAACCAAATATCCATCCTATGAGAAGTGTGATAAAATGCATCCTGGAGAATGTTTATCAAAGTCTGGAAAGTGCTTTCGGTGTGGTAAGTCTGGTCATATTGCTCGTAACTGTAAGGAAGATGATCAAGCAGGCAGTGAAAAGACAACGGTAAGATGTTTTAAGTGTAATGAAATGGGTCATTATGAAAATGAGTGTTTAATAAAGAACTCAACTGGGAGAAAGAAGCCAGAATACAAGTAGAAAGGGGTGGTGAAATCCTTTACAACTACTTCAGCAGATGTTGGGCCATCAAATGAAGTAGTATCAGCTACACTTTTTTTTGTTCAGATTATTCCAATGTGTTGTTTGGTTCAGGGTCTACACATTCCTTCATTTATGAGAAGTTTTCTATTAAATTGTAAATTCCATATCAAGATATGAATCCTGAACTTATGGTAAAAACACCCGGAGGGAACGTTGAGACAAAAAGAAATTATAAGAACCTTCCTATTATTGTGTGCGGAAAGAATCTACCAGAAAACCTTATTGTTTTGCCTCTAGTAGAGTTTGATGTTATTTTGGGCATGGATTGGATTTCTTTTTATCATGCTAAGATTCACTGCAGAGTTAAAATGGATTCTTTTCAGAAGGATTTTCAGTTTGTCTATAATAATGAACCCTTGATTTTGATAACATATCAAGATGTTGAGAAACTAGTAAAAGATGGAAATGAATGTTACCTTGCACATATTGTTGAAAATAAAGGAACTGTTCAGATTAATGATGTTCCAGTGGTAAATGAGTATCTTGATATTTTTTCTGATGAGTTGCCTGGTATTATTCATGATCGGGAAGTTGAATTTACTGTTGACTTAGTTTTTGATTCTAAGCCAATTTCAAAACCCCCTTATCGAATGGTTGAAGTTGAACTTTTAGAGTTAAAGAATCAATTACAGGAGTTATTAGATAAAGGATTAATTTGACCTAGCACATCACCATGGGGTGCCTCTGTCTTGTTTATTAAAAATAAAGATGTCTCAATGAGACTTTTCATTGATTATAGAGCCTTGAATAATATTACTGTTAAGAACAAGTATCCTTTCCCTAATATCGATGATTTGTTTGATTAGCTCCATGGAGCTTAGTATTTTTTAAAGATTGACATGAGTTCAGGGTACTATCAGTTGAATGTAAAATAAGCAGACATTCCGAAGACTGCGTTCCGTACTAGATATGGCCATTATGAATTTGTAGTTATGCCTTTTGGGTTAACCAATGCACTTGCTGTATTCATGGACCTTATAAATAGAATTTTCCATGAGTTCTTGGATATGTTTGGGGTTGTTTTCATTGATGATATTTTGGTGTTTTCTAAAATTAAAGAGGAGAATGAAAGTCATTTAATGGTTATCTTGCAAACCATAAAAGAAAAGAAACTATTTGGAAAATTTAGCAAGTGTGAGTTTTGGTTACAACAAATTTCTTTCCTTGGTCACATTGTTTCAAAAAATGGCATAACTGTTGATCTTGCTAAAACAAAAGCTATTGAAGAATGGACAAGACCCACAAATGTAACTAAGATCCGTAGTTTTCTTGGTTTGGCAGGTTATTACCGAAGGTTTGTTGAAATTTTTTCACGATTATCCAGTCCAATGACTACGCTAACTCGGAATGGTGTTATGTTTATCTGGACAAAAGAATGTGATGATTGTTTTCAGGAGTTGAAAAGAAGATTGGTGAATGCTCCAGTTTTGGCACTTCCTTCCAGGAATGGTGAGTTTGATATCTACAGTGATGTTTTATTGAAAGGACTTGGTTGTGTCCTTATTCATAATGATCAGGTAATTGCATATGCTTCACATCAGTTGAATACTCATGAGGTAAATTACCCTACACATGACTTGGAATTAGCTGCTATTGTTTTTGCTCTAAAAACTTGGTGGCATCATTTTTATGGAGTAAAGTGTGAAATATATACTGATCACAATAGTTTAAAGAATATATTCACTCAGAAAGAATTGAACATGAGACAGAGGATATGGCTAGAATTAATCATGGATTATGATTGTACAATTCATTACCATCCGGGAAAAGCAAATAAAGTGGCTGATGATTTGAGTCGAAAAAGTAATGCTTCATTAACCATGCTATGTTTGGAACAAGATTGTTTGGTTTTTGATTTGATGAACTTTTTAATAGAGGTTGTTGGTGTATGAAGTTATTTTGTTTTGTTTCAGGTATCAGTGAGATCATCCCTATCAGATAGAATTAAGCAAACACAGAGGGAAGATAGTGAGTTGCAGAAAAAGTTTGAGCTGGTTCAGAAGGGTAAGTTGCCTGATTTCATCATTGATAATGATTGTGTTTTGAGGCATTATATGGGAAGCGGTGTCGAACTCCAGCTTTTTGGGATGAAGTGGGTGAAAGGAAGCTGATGGGACCAGAATTGGTAGAAGAGATGGTAGAAAAAGTTTAGTTGATTCAGAAACACATGAGAACAGCTCAGACCAGGCAGAAGAGTTATGCAGACAACAGGAGGAAGGACCTCTCTTTTGAGGTAGGTGTTCAAGTTTTTCTCAAATTCTCACCATGGAAAAGTGTTATGCGATTTGGTATGAAAGGAAAGGTGAGTCCAAGGTTCATTGGACCATATGAAATTCTGGAGAGAGTTGGATCAGTTGCTTACCGAGTGACTTTACCTCCGAGTTTATCTCAAGTACACAATGTTTTTCATGTTTCGATGTTGAGAAAGTATATGCCAGATCCATCACATGTTTTGAGCCCGGAGGTAGTTCAATTGGAAGAGAATCTATCTTATGAAGTAAAACCAGTCCAGATTCTTGACCAAAGAGAGCAGGTGTTGCGAAATAAGGTAATTCACCAGGTAAAGGTTTTGTGGATGACTATATGGTTGAAGAGGGAACGTGGGAATCAGAAAATTCGTTGAGGGATAAATACCCCCACTTATTTTGATAAGTGAATAAAATTGAGAGGACACAATTCCCAAAAGGGGGGAAGGATGTAACATACCAGGTAAATAAAGAATAAATAATTTTCATATTTATTAATATTTAGGAATTAAATATTAATTTTACTTTAAAGTTGTTTCTATGTTCGATAGCATACCCGATGCGCAATAATGAGTTTCATTGAAATCTTAGGTTGTACACAAGTAATATAATAATATTATTTTAAATTTTACTTAACACATAGCCATTGTATTGGTGGGAATGGATAGAAATAACTGTAATATGATTATATTTTTTTTAAATATTTTTACATTTATCCAATAAAAGATAAAGGCTTAAAATACGGAAAGAATTCAATTTTAGGCATATATACCCTAATTTTCACTAAAGGGTCACTTATCACCTTTTGATGGAGAACCATCATTAAATATAATTTTGGTCACTTTTATACATTCTATTGCACAAAATAAAACTCTTCTTTAGAATCAGGACATCAAAATTTACTTTGTGTAAATTTTTTGTATTTTTCCGATAAAGTTCATTTTTTATTGTATAGTGAAAAATGTTGTATTTTAATTCAAAAACACTTTTTAATCTAATTTATTTATATGATTTGATAATAATTTTATTTCTTTTTAGAGTTGAATTACAATATATTTTTACCATTTAATCCCATAGTGGTCATTGGAATTAATTTCACTTTGAAATTGGACTTAAACTAGTGTCAATATTTTGATACTTATTGTTTCATAAAAATGCGCTATTTTCTCTGACAGCGGGAATTAATTATTAAATTAATTAAAACAACTTATATGTTTCGATTTTTTTTAAAATATACAACATTTTTGAATTCAGAATATCAAATATAGCTTAGGGTGATGTTTTGGTATTTTTCTGAAAAATTTCAATTTTTGATGAATAGTGAAACCACTAAGTGGTACTTAAAAAAACTGATTTTTCATTTAAATGAAATTTTACTACCTCTGTATTTTGAATTTAAAAGATCCAAAATATATGGTTTTCATTAAGAATTAAAATGTGGTTCAATGGGATTAAAATATTTTGTTGGTGAATAGTAACTTTTATGTTTTAATCGCGATTAGAGGTAATTAGTGTAATTTAAGGTAAAAATAATGTTTTAATAATATAAAATGAACTTGAAACATGTCCTAACCTTATTGGATATTTCATGGCAGACCAATAAAATCCATGGGACAACTTGGGGACCCCATGGGGCCACTTTGGAAGGAAAATGACATTAATATCTTTTTATTTAATCTTAAAGTAAAAATGTCACAATCATGAGTTGTTATACTAAAACATTTTTCAAATGGGGTTTTAAAAGTCATATTTTTTAATATAAATATTAATTAGAAATCTAAAACGATTTCCTACATCATGTTAGGTTTTTTATAATTTTTAGACATTATATAAATTAAATTATTTATGACACCATGATGATGCAACGATTACCTCATTATTTAACGATTTAAATAAAATGAAAAGATAATGTAAAATCTAAGACCTACACTTGTCAAAAACCTATTGGATGGGTATATTTCGAACCCTTATCACCTTATACTTGAATTATATCAATGTGGGACCTTTTAAATCCGAAACACATTTTAAAATAAAGTAACATTTCTTTACTTTCCAATAGTGCCCCTCCTCTCCTCTTATAAAAGGCCCCCACCTCTACTACCTTACCCACACATCCAAAGACTTTTGATCATCCAAACCCTGCCAATGTTGTCTCTCCACATCCCTCTCATTCTCTTAGAGGCCTCACATTGGGCAGATGTCTTCCCAAGGAAGCCTTTGAGATCAAATCTAAGAGAGTTACCCGATTTTAAGGTAATGTCTTCACTTGTGTTCTTTTGTTTTATTTTGCTTCTCCAACCCCCTAAAATCGTTTTATTAATTTATTTTGTAACAACTCCAGTATCTTAAATATACTAGGATGTTGTTATAATAATCATTTGAGCTACACTTACACACACCCACATCTAATTGTTAAAGAACATACTGTTTCTGTGGATGGCGAATTTCTGCCTCACGAAACGATGATTGTTCAATAATCTTCAAACACCTTCAAAGGTGGCCATAACGATGTCACTATATTTATATATGATATTTTATATGTTTATGTTTTCCTTAAGTTTCTGTATTTTTCATTTATGGCATACCTTTATGGCTTCCATTATGTGTATACGCGATATCTTCATTTTAGGAAGTGCGGACTACCACCCCATCAAAGTGATTTGATTCGTTAATGACATATGTGGGACATATAAAGGATGGATTTAAAGTTATTATATATGATTTTATACTGGAATTATAATATACCTTTATATCATTATTATTTCTTTCCATTAAAGTATGAGATAGAAATGAATGTAGCGTTCATGCGTACGTACGGCTTACTGTCTCCATGAACGGTGCATTTCATTTCTTATCCCCAAATGTAATGTACTATTATAAGTACATATATATAATGGATATATATGATGTATGATACATATAAAATATGAATATAATTATGTAATTAACATATACATACCTCTAATTTAGTTTTAATTCCATTAATATGACATAGAAAAGAAAGTAGGGTTTATGCGTACGTACGGCTTACCGTCTCCATGAACGGTGCATTTCATTTCTAACGTCTAAATGATTATGTAATATTATAAATACATATATATGCTGGATATATATGATATATATGATATAAAAATCATGAATATCATTCTGTATATAATGAACCTTTGACCACACGAACAACATGTAATTGTAAGAAGTCCACTTTTGACTTAAGAACCAAATATCAAAAAAACAAACATTATTAACTTAAATGATTACGTAATGTTTATAACATGGTAATAAGTGATATAAAAGTAATAATGAACTTGAAAAATGTTCTTAATAAAGTAGAAATTTACTCGTTTTTATTATTCAAGACTTTAAAGAATGATCGAGTCAAGTCGGATCCGAGGTAAGGGACTTCATCTCAATATCCTTTCATTGAGGCATATTTTGTTTTATACACAACTTTTCTTTTATACGGTGTATAAACCCCTTTGAATTTTAATTTTATTCAAAAATAATCTTTTTATATGAATCGTTTTACTAAATGACAAAAAGGAATGTTTCTTTTAACGTACGTAGTGACAATGGCCTTTTCTGTCGTCGCGAGTATTATTTGTTCATTGGCTTCCTCAACAAGCCGTAATGTTTATAAAATGAAATAAATACCATATAATATTTTATGTATTTTGGTATTGAAAATGGTTTTTAAAATGGATTTGTTATGTCAATATATTTAAGTGATATATTGTGATCAAAGTGTGTAAATTTTTTCATTCCATTATATTTGTTTTATGTTTTATGATTTTATAATGGTACGTGGACATTTGACGGGTGGTTACGTGATAAACCATATGACGGGTGGTGCCGTGAATACCAGGATGGGTGGTTACATTATAACCTCCAATGCATTGGGTATGGAAGTCTGCCGTATGGCTATTACATTAAGTGATATGTGTGAAGTTGACCGTATGGTTATTCCATTTAAGTATGCTTATGTCCCAAGTTACCTTTATATGTTTTGTGATATTCATATGGATTTTATGGTAATCTTTTGGTTACAAAAGGGTAATTAATGATCTTTTATTCAGTGAAGTGTATTTACTACTTCATAAAGGTGAAAAGTATTACTTTGATAAAGTGTACATGGTTTAATTTTTGTTTTGATAAACTAACCGTTTTCATTATTTGTGTATCCCTTTTTGAGCTTTTTATGCTCTCCGCAAGATTTTTTGAAATTTTTTTAAGAGGACTTACTGTGGAATAGACATGTTTTTGAACTAGACATGTTTCTTTTTAGGAGTTTTTATTCTATGGAAACTTAGTATAAGTGTCTACTTTGTAATCCTTTTAGATGTAATAGTTATGTCCTAATTCTCTAAAACTCTAAACCTGAAAATATCCTCAATGGGAATTATTCATTTAATTCAATGTTAAGTAAGTTTTAAGGTTGGGGCCTTATAATATAATTCCAATGAATAAATTTTATGATTATTATCCTTAAACAAATGGTAATTCACAAATCCATTTTATGATATCACTCCCATAGGTTTTATGGTTCAATAGTCACAAATTAGGTAAAGTAGTTTTGCTATAATGTTCTATATTCAGGAGAGATGTGATGAATTTTAAAACCCATATTTTCAAAAAAAAAATCAAATATTATATTTTAAATTAATTATAATGGAAAATTGTAACAATGTATTATATGTTTTTAAAATAAACATTTAAATGTTTTAATATTGTTTTCAACGAAATAGTTTAAAATCTATTTTCAAGATTTTCCTGTATGTTTTCAATATTTTTTAGAAGGAACGGTTTTTAAAAACATTATAAGAAATATTTATACGTTTTCATTGTGTTTTCAAGTAAATATATTTGAAAATGTTTTTAGTAATTCTTTATATGCATTCTAGTTTATTTTCAATGAAAAGGTTATTTCAAGAGGATTCATTTTTTGAAAATCATTTTCAAAAAAGAAGGATATTTTCACCAAAAATTAACTTAAAAATAAATTTAAAAGTAATTTTAAATATAATATGACATCTTTTGGAGTCACTTATGATTTCCTAGATAAATTATACAATGGATACATTCATAATCATTCTTTGAATGATTTAAGTGCTGATGGAATGGTGTTTGTAAACCTTGTTTCTTCTTCATGAGTAATATGTTTGTGAAACTTGTTTATTCTTCATGGGTTACATATCTATGAATCATGCTTCTTTTCAAATGTTATTAATTTTTGAAATGATCAAGGAATATTTTTTTCCATAGGATAATATATAATTACATGTCTATGAAATTAATTTAACTACATGGGTTATGATACGACTTTTTATGATTTTTTAGCACAGGTATAAATGATTTTATTATGAGATTGGTGGTACCAATATCTCCCTCCAATGAATTGGGTATATATTTACAGATCATGATATAATTATGAGAATCTTTTTTATGGTCTTGATCAAATATTGGAATATGGAGAAACACAATACCTTACAAGGAAAGGATTGTGATTGGGGATATATGTGTGTCCATCCCCGTATGTGTAGGCCCCATTAATATAGGATGTTGGGGAAACCCAATCCACTATAGGAAAAGGGAAATACTAGGTCCCTTACAATTAAATGGTTTTGAATGGAGATGGTGGGGTGTCCTTCCCAGTAGGTGTAGTCCCCATAAATTTCCCTGAAAAGGTCATGAAATGTGTCTTTACATATAAGGAATGATATTACATGTTCATTAACGTTCAAAAAATTCTTGTCTTATTCCTATATTGGTCTCTCCTGTATTCGTTTCTTGGTTACCTTGTTATTCTTGTCTTATTAAATTTTAGTCATTATACCATGATCAATTTATATGATTTTTGATTTGTAGGGAATGATATTTAATTGTTATGATCACATTATCATACCCTATTGCTCATGTTTATGCATACATATCATCATTTTTAACCCTTGCTGAGCATTTGAGATCACCAATATTTATGTTTACTTCAACATGTTATGATGATATTTATTAAATAAAATGTGTCTATGAAGGGTTTTAGTCATTTACTGTAACATACTAATCCTAGATGCACTGACCCCATGCCTTAATCTGGTGGGTTACATGGCCCCATGAATGCCACCCCATAATCCAAATGTTGCCAACTAGTAGTGAGGGTGTGAAGGTTGTAATGTGGGAAGAATATAACCTCTAATCCAGGTGGAACAATGGATACTTGAATAATCATTGAACAGAATAAGGATCATATATAATATATAGAATAAGTAAACAGATGTAGAAGCATAAATTACCAAACCATAGATTATTTAATATAAACCCACAATGGTAGTGTCAATACATGATTCATGGGAAGATAATACTAAAAAAAGGAAACATGGTAATATGCATACAATCATGATATAAAAACATAAAAAAAGGAAAAAACGTGCTACACTAGCCTTTGAAGTGCATCCTTGGTCCTCAAATCCTAAGAACCAAATTAGTATACATATCAACATGTTGTAGAAGATCTCTTTCCCATATAAACACTTACAGAAATATAATATTATTTGATACCAAAGGCAACCTGTGTAGGGTGTGAGATAATTATCAAAGTAAGCCACCACCAATGGTGTATACATGTAATTTGAGTAGTGCTCAAAACTAAACAGTTTACATATATGGTAGAATAATAATGATAGTGATGAAATAAATACCAACCCACTCAAGTTCCTATATGACACATGTCAGTTCTACCTAATTTGTCCCACAATCGGATTGGAAGTATGACTAATTAATACACATAGTATTCATATATATATAGTTTAATTATATATATTTAATTCCCCTATATAAACCATGTATGTGAAGAAGTAAGTTTCTATATATCTGGAATAATAGAACAGGCTGGACTAGGGTGCAACTCAATAATCCATGACCTATCTAATCAGATAATGAGCCTAATAAATAGGTTACATTCCATAAATATGAATAAAATTGTGAATCTTCATGCACAACACGTAGGGTGGTGAGCGATCCATTATTTCATCATATGAAATTGGGATGCATTATATGGAGCCTTCTTCCCAACTATTGTCAATGTCCTGGGATGTTATTCTCAGTACTCAATGTAAGGGAGATGGATACCTTCAATATCTAATGATCCATTATCATCATGTCACATGTTCTATAAATGTTTAATATAATTTTAAATGTTTAATTCAATTTTAACGTTCATGGGACATTACCACCCATCCATCAAGTTAATTTAGTTTGTATACATATAAATGATACATGGTCATATGTATAATTTAATACATGACACATTCTATCTCATATTACATGCTAGCCAATTGTAATTACATTCATTTCATTTCATTTGTACAATTGTCATTTAGATAATGAATATCCAAAACGCATGGGTTTTCCCTCTTTTGTTGGTCAATAATTTATCCCATTTAATTAATTTAAAAAAGAGTAAGACAACCAGAGTATCTCATTTAATTCAAATAAATCCATTCAATTTAATAATTGGTGGAAATTAAAATCATAAGCCTCAAGGAGCCATTTAAAAGGTTACTTGTTCAAAGAAGGTAATTTCATAGATTGGTAATTCCAACCATACATGTGCCAAATACCTAAGGGGTTCCTTGGGTTCTATTAAACACTCTTATCTCAAAGGAAATAACATTTAAATGATAACTAAAAAAGCTAATTAGGTGTTCTATGATATTTGACCCATTTTCCAAAATGGCCAATTGAACATGATACACCCAAGGGTGACCATACAAGGGGTATAAAACCTCTAAAATACCCAAAATGGAACAATATTCTTGCATTAAGTCAAAATGAAGAATATGATATGAATAAATGAATATAAAGGGATTCTCAGTCAAATCATATGTAAAACTCACCGACATAATTAAGAAACGTCAGCACATGAAGGGAAACTGATGTTACCACCTACATCAATGTCATAGATGACCCCCTATTGATATCTACCTCAGAATTGAAGTAGGTTGGAGGATATCTGTGAAATGGTCCAATTTTATGAAAATATATAAAATGACCCAAAACCTATATAGCACAACAGTTCCTAAAGAAAACATATATAGGATGTAAGAGGCAAGGATAGCTTTCTAAAATATATCTAATTCTTGTATCAGATCGAGTAATGAATACTGGAGACAAGGGTTATCTCAAAGACAAACATGCGGAGATTTTATGCTCATAGGTGGAGGAGAGGGTTCTTGGTATGCATGAGTACGAAGGATACAGGAAAATACAATTATAACTTATTTTAGTGAAAAAATATTGAATTCCATCAAAAATAAGGGTTTATATGGTTTAGGTTCATAGTTTCAAAATCATGCGAAAAACATGTGGAAGTCAATGATACTTTGGGAACATCAAATAGTTTGGACCAATATTTCAATAATTGTGCTAATATTACGCCATGGATATGTCCCAAATCTAAATAGCCTTTCATGGATGTGTTCCTCAAGTCAAAGAGTTATAGATAAACCATGTTTCATATTGGTGGAACTATATACAACCACATGGTTTCAGAGAAAACATGCATCTTTGGTGGTATGGTTTCCTTATACTACACAACCCAGTCTTTCACCAACATTTCCAGAACACCACTCTCTAAAAAAGCCACATTAACTCATATGAAATTACATACACTGTAGTACATATTTACCATCATTATTAAAATTATTTTAATAAAAATACAAGTAATCCATACCATCATGAAGAGATGGCTTGTTAGAACCTCCCATCCTAAAAGGGAATCATCCCTGAGGTGGAATTCTATGGGTAAAGAGGTATCATCAATTAAAATACATGGACACTAATCTTTCATATTAACATCTCAATACTAGGTCTCATCTTGTACTCATACTTGATTTCATAGAACCCTTATTAGAAGAATTGACCAGCAACGAAGTGTATTCAAACTGTGATCAACAATACGAATGAGATAATCCACTAATGAATCAAAAATATCTAGATCAAAATTATTAGGCTAGAAGAGATGTTTTAGGTTTGGATAGTATCAGTGAAGCTGATACTCATGAATAACATCATGCATGGAATGGTA
The DNA here is from genome assembly GCA_963277665.1 of Viscum album. Taxonomy (NCBI): domain Eukaryota; kingdom Viridiplantae; phylum Streptophyta; class Magnoliopsida; order Santalales; family Viscaceae; genus Viscum; species Viscum album. The sequence goes on from OY728160.1 coordinate 1,809,858,469, forward strand.
TCTTTGAGCTAGATCCAAATGGAATTCCATGGGTACGATCTGCTTCACAACATTGAAGTGTCCACCAATACTTGGTGAGAGATTAACATACTTCAAAATGTGTCTATACCATAACCAAGGAGAGACTCACTTGAAAATCATGTTTCTAACATTGAATTCAAGGGCTCACTAACATCTTTGGGCACAGGATTTGGGTCTGGACAGTGCTACCATCATGGGCATTCTGATCAACTAGACTTTCTCTGTAGTATCCATCACAAGATGTGGTCTAATTATAACTTCCTCCCTTGACTCTATCCAACACAAAGGTGAGTGATGAGTAATTCCATATAATGCTTCAAAAGGATCCATCTTGATGGTATTCAGAATGATTTTGTTATAGGTTAACTTAATGAGGGGAATTTGTTTTCCCCATGAACTCCCATATTCAAGGACTCGTGCACAGAGAATGTCCTCTAACACTTGTATAGTATGTTATATCAGTTAATATATTTTTATGTGATAGGCTATTCTCATAAAAACCTATGTACCAATGTAATTCTATACACCCTTCCAAAATCATGTTGTAAAATGAGTGTCTCTGTCTAAAAACATAGAATGAAGATCTATATGAAGAAGTATAACTTCCTGAATGTACATCCATATAATATTATCTACAATGATGTTATCTCTCATAGGTAAGAAGTGTGGGACCATCTTCAAATGACCAATACAAAACTCACACTATATTTTTTTGACAAGGAGATCTGGATAGACCAATCCCAAAATCCAACAAAACATAATCCCATTTCCACTATGGAAGGGACAATAGTTGTAGTATCCCTATTGGTCACTGATGTTCCACATTCACATACTGAAATATATAGAATTTATTGATGAATCTAGTAATCTCACATTTCATACTAGGCCGCCATAATTGGAGCTATAGCTATCGATGCATTTTGGTGACACTAGGGTGAACCCCCCATTGAGGCATAGAATTCCTGCATCAACTCCTATCTGATTTCTATAGGGACACATAAAATCCCTTGTAAAAATAAGGTATCATCCCCATCCATTGTCTAATAGGATGATTTATCATCATACAAGACCCATTCTCTTAGGATTAGGTCATCAAGATTTGATACATGTTTCATTCCAACCTATTCGAGAAGAGTGTATGTCACTACTAAGGTTGAGAGGTTAGTCTTATTGTTGTCCTACCAAACCTAAATGTGATTATCTAAGAAAAAAATCTATAATAGTATACTCACCACTATATTCGTGAACTAAATTTGTATGAGTCTTCCATTTTAGTGCATCGACCATATAATTTTCATTACCAGGAAAATTGGGAAGCTCAAAATCAAATGACTGTAGGTACTCAATCCACATGCATTGCATGAGATACAAATCCCATTGTGTAATGATGTAATCATGGTTTTAGTGATATATAAATAATATATAATTCTCTAAATATAGATATTGTATCCAAAAACATAAGGCATGCTTTATAGTAGTGAGATCAAGGTCACGAGGCAAGTAATTATGCTCGTGAGGATTCAAATGATGAGATCTGTATGTAATGAATTACCCATCCTGCATCAAAAGATCTCCATGAACAATATGTAATTAATCACAGTATATATTATAGATCTTTTCTGTCATTAGTAGAATCAATGTTGATGCTAATGTATGGCTAATTTAAAATATTCTAACAATACGAATTTCACATGATTCATTTTGAGTCCCATAAGCAGTGCTAGAAAGTAATACCATTTCTGGGTGATGGGTCTATAATATGTGGCTATTCACATGAAATTATGAATGTAAAATATGTTCTTTGTATTCTCTGAGGAAAAAAAATCTTTCAATTTATCTGTGTCTACTGAACCATCTGACTCATAGAAAATATAACCCAATGAGATAACTTTTTTATCCACATGTGGCATTGATTATGTTTATCAATGGGATGATTCTTTATTAGTGTATTCATTATGATCTAAATATGGGTTTCATTCTCATGTCTAAAGGGTGAAAACAACATGATATGATTAATAAATACTACAACTAAATAATCTCGACAAGGGTACAAAACTGGACTCATACGATAAATGAAAACTACATGTATTTTCATGAGTCCGAACTACATAACCAGGTACTCATATAAACCATACATGCTCCTAAAAGTTTTATGAGGTTTGTATGAGAACCTCAAATTAACTTGATGATAGCCCGACCTAACATATAACATTTAGAACATGTTATATCCTCATAGATGATCAAAGAGGTCATATTTTGTAGAAATTGGACATTGATTCATTATTATAATATGGTTCAATTGATGGTAATCCACATAGAGCCAAAGGGTACCACATGCCCTCTTAGAGAAAAGTACTATTGAACCCAAAGGATTAGTGATGAGGAGTATAATGAATTTCTTCTTCAAATCCTCTAATTCGATGAGCTCCACAAGCTCCATAGGTGTCATACAATGAGGAGGAATGGTAACTGATGATACTCTTAGAACAAGATCAATGGAAAATTTACCTCTAGCAATATAGGTAGGTTATATAACTCATCCAAAAATACGTCATAAAAACACTCCTCTATAGAATAAAAAATAGTGGGTCATAACCCCTTTTCATTTAGAAAGTGTATGGGGATCTGAGTAGTGACTCTACCCAGCCTCTACTTCTCATGTCCAGACTATATAGGTTGCACATATGATTCTAACATATGCATGTTCCTACCATACACTACTGATCCAAAAGTAACCCTCATATGATTATAGTCAATGTGTGATTAATAGGGAACTAAACAGTCTATACCAATGATTACATCATGTACAGTCATTAAGAAGATGTAAGGAGTTCATAATAAATGGTAACAACATCTCAAAAGGGGAAAATTTTTGGAATGCAGAATGGCATCTACTCAGATAACTAACAGTGTATCTAGGGTCATAATTTCATGATAGTGTTCAGTATCAAGGCCCAAAATTAACATTATTCTCTCATGTATAATTGAGTTATAAGCTCCTATTTCAACTATAGAAGATAATAATGTGGAAGATAATGGATTAGTAACTCTTACTATAGAATGTCTAGCTCTATGCTCTTTCGGTGTAGGTTGGACTGCATGTAAATGGCCTAAACTGTAGCTCTGAGTCTGTACATGACTATAACAAGCATTCCTTCTCTACTAGAATAGATAATCACAATCCAGAGTACCTCTACCTCAACTACCACATCGACATGATTGGATGGTGGTATTCTAGATGCTTACTTATTAGGATCCTACATTCCTCACTCCCGATGAAGGAGTAGGTGAATATCTCTACTCATAATGCACTAGAGGGAATGACATGAACAATAGAATGATATTTCACATCTATAAATATCCTCTACAATCAATTGAATCTCGTAAACACTAAGGATTCATTTATTCTAGTTCCCCACACTTGTTTTATAAAAGAAAACTATCTTCCAAAGGAGCATGACTGCTCCTACATCAATGAGTAGCCTTAAAAAACCAATTTCACCAAGAAGATGAGATAGTGGAAGCTCTAGGTGTCAAACCACCCTAAATCAAACCATCAACATCCATCATGTTCTTCATGGTAATATAGAAGTAGTTAAGAGTTTCAGAAATGGGTTTTAACCTAAACACACTGACCTAAGATCAAATGGAATATACCACCCATCCTCAAATCAACTGGAGATCACAAAACCAACATCAACTAGTGTCAGAGAGAACCACTATATCATTATGAAATAATATTAATACACCTCGACAAACATGCTCCTATACTGAAGGTTTGTGAAATATCTAACTTTGACATCTCTCAGTGTCTAGGGAAAGATTTAATCATAGATTATGGTCATAAAATCATCCTATATCCTATCGGTATACTTTCCGATCTAGGTGATAACATCCCACCGCCTCATTGAAGAACCATGTAGAATATAGGAAACTAGGTTGACCATATGATCTAGAGGAATCTATAGATGATCAAATAAAGATAATATATCATCAATCCAAGACTCTACAACATGTTTTCATATATTGCCTCAAAATATGGGAGGATACTACTATTATAATTCATGATTCAACTCTTCCATGTGTTTGATGGGTTGAAAAAATCCATTCATATAATGAAGCACATATAATAGTCCTTATCATAACAAGGCATCAGTTCCAAAATCTGGAATAGGAAGAGATTCCACTGGTGGAACTTCAGGTGGAATCAGTGGTTGCTCACAACTCTCAACCGTATGTATGTGGCCATCATCGCCATTAGGGTGTATGATCGGAGGATGTTATGGTTGCATAATGCTAAAATGAAAATTGAATTCCTCATAAGTAATTTAAGATACTATGATATTTAATTAAATTAAAAAGGACATGTATAATGAATTCATATATATTTGATCACTCCCCTCTCCCTGCTCCAAAATCTAGGACTAGATTATAGGAAATATAATAGTAGGTGATTAATAGTCTAAGAGATATTCCATTACCCACTAATAAGGTAGGGATTGAGTTTAAATATCAATATTATATATATATATATATAATACATTCATTTCAATTTATAATTCATATTCATTTTAAAATAGTGCTTTTGAAACTATTATGTCATGTCTGATTAATTAAATTGTGTGGTTTACAATTTTCAATCCATAAGTGCCCAAATATTTTATAATCGAAGATATATAATCTACTTAATACATAAAATAATCTTTTCCATATCATCTGACCAATGGTTCAGAGCTCAACGTTCCAAAATTTAATTCTAAAGCTGTCTACATTAACCAATTTAGGAAAAAATTGTTTGGATAAGGTAGGAACATTATGTATCAATTATTTTTCCAATTGCTTCAAAAGTGTCTTCACAATTCTATATATATTGATCGAACTATAAATATGAAACAAGAAAATGCATGTTGAAAGTAAAAGTGACATATAAAAACGTATGACATATTAATCCAATTGTTCCAATGATGATGTATGATCTAATACAAATGCCTCATTTCATCATGCGTAGGAAAATAAATCTCAGTTAAATATCATAAATATCAATAACATCATAAGACATGTGTATCACCCCAAAGTGAATTCTTATCAACTATAACATGAAATGGAAAAAATAACAAGATCACATCCAAGGTAATTTTGGTTTCCCCTATACATGGGTTAGCAACATCTTAGAATATTGTAAACATTAAATTCCTTTATCTTCTATTCTCATGTATAATTACCAAACAACATTAAAATAGAATACAAAGTCTCTAATGCCACTTTTTAACATCTGGACCGAGGATCCACTGACCCATACCTCAATCTAGTGGTTCACGTGGCCTCAAGCGTGCCTCCCTATACACCAAAGGTTATTGACTAGAAGTGAGGGAGTGAAAGCGGTTCTATGGGGAGACTATACCATTTAATCTGTGTAACACAACACATAAAAGATTATTTATAAAAAAGTTTAAGATGCATATATAAAAGAATAAATAAATAAATAAATGTTGAAGCATAAATAACTGGACAACTGATGATAAAATCAAAATCCTTACTGCAACTGTCTGAACATGATGATTGCCATGATGATTTAGAAAAAGGGTTACTAGAGAACATGTATATAGTGATTCTATAAAAAACAAAACAAAATAACAAAAAATTTATCCACTATAATATAGATTATATGACTTTTCCTATACTCATAATCTCCAAAAATGTATATCAACATCCTATAGTAGATTTGGTTCCCTTAAAAATACATATAGAAATATGATATTATCGGGTACCAAAGGAATCACAAGTAGGGTGTGAGATAGAAAAACATTGAAGGCCACCAAAAATAGTGTCTATTTGTAATCTGAGTAGTCCTCCTACATAAATATTAAGAATATATAGAAGAATAAGAATGAATGATTTGAAGTAAATACCTACCCACTCATGTTACTATTGGACCCTAAGCAGTTCTACCTCCCTCGAATCATAGCTAGAATAGATCTCTAATCAGTAAAAATATATAGTAATAAACTATGTCAGTTTAATAAATATTATTCATCAACCTATAAGAAACAAGTACATATAAACATTTGTGTACATATTCCTAGAATACTAGTGCTGGTTGGAGCAGGGCATAACTCATACATCCATGACCAGTTTAATGAGCCTATTTTTAAAATAAATTACATATGTTCCCTATATTCCAATAAGTGTGTGAGACATCATGCACAACAGTTTGGATAGGGAGTGATCCATACTGTCATCACTCAAAACAGGGATGTGGAGTGTAAATCCCAATTCCCAACTAGTTTTAATGGTGTGAGATGTAAAGATCAACATCATATATAAGGGATTGTGATAACATAATTCTCTACCAGTCCATTACCATAATTTCATAAAGAAAAAACATTATAATTAAAATTGGCATGGTGAATTACCTCAAATCCATCATTATCATTCATCACGTATATAAATAAATAATAAAAAATCATTTTTAATTTAATACACAACTCATTACCTCTCTTGCACCATGTTGTCCATGTTTAGTTACATACATGTCACTTAAATTTTAAATGATCTTTTACCAATTTCCTAACCCAAAGGCCTGGATTCTCCAGCATTTTTGTTTCATGCAAATAGTCAATTGAATTCATTTAAAAGATTGAGGTCCATTGATTGTATTCCCTTAAATTAGATTCAAGCCATTAAATTTACAGAAGTATGGAAATTAAATTCATAAGGATCATGGATATAGTTAAAGGGTTACATGGTCTAAGAAGGAAATTTCCAACATAGAAAATTACATCAATGAGTTGAGAAAAAATATAATGCATTACTTGGCTTCCATTTGACAATCATATATCAACGAAAATTTCTTTTAAAGGCTAATATGGAAGATAAATAGTTGTTTCAAAAAATTTGACCCATTGGACGTAAACTCCCATTCCAATTTTCACACCCAATGGGTGACCATATAAGGAATATAAAACCTCTACAATACACTAAAAGGATAAAGTGGAATAAATAAAGGTAAAATGATCAATTTTATAATTAAAACAAAATATAAAGGGGATTCCTAGAAATATTCCATTCGCGGAAAACTGAAATAATTAAAAATTATCAAAACACTAAGGGAGAGTAATGACTACCTACCCCAAGTCCATTGATGACTCCTCAATCTACGTCGACCTATGATTCAAAGTATGATTAAATTGATATGAGAAATTTTCAAACACCCTAAAAATCTGGGAAATGATCCTCCACCTATGTAGTGAAATGGATAAGATGGAAAATCATGACTCGTGTTATGTATATAATAGATAATACTAATATGGACACAATTATTTTGATATATCGAGGAATGAGCACTGGAGGAGAGAGTTATCTCAAAGCCTTGCGTGAAGAGATATGAAGCTCACGGGTGATGGAGAGGGGGGATGGTCAGCTAGAGGATGAAGGAGAATGGAAAATAAGGTAATAATATATCTCATGGGCTAAATATTAAATGTACCCAAAAATAATGGGGAATGTTATAGGTTAATAGTGTGAAAATTGTGTGCATGTTACTCCTACATGGGGCACATAACACAGTTTGGTACACAGTTTGACTAGCCATGTACAAGACCTAAAAAAGGATATGATCCAATTATCAGTAGCCATGCACTACCATACACCTTAGGTATCATAGTAAAAGGAAAACCACACAGATTATATGTTCCACTGTTTTCAATCACTTGGTTTTAGATAAACCCTGACAGATGGACTGCATGGTTTCCCCAAACTATGTGGGCTAGTATTTCCCCCATTGTTCTAGAACTCTGGTCTCTAAATATATCATAGAATGTCCTGGAACCTTCCTTAGGTTTTATTACAACTTTAACTTAATTATGAAATGTATTAAAATAAATAATCTAATGATACATACCACCAAGAAAATATTGGTCAATACATGGAGAACCAAGTGGGAGGTATTGTTGCTCACTTATATACCAATGTTTAGGTTTTCATGTTTCCAAATACACTATGGTAATTCTGTCTTTGAGAGTCTATTTGTGTGATGTATTATGTATTCCTCATAAGTAATTTAATGTTAAGGCATGAAAATAGAGTATATGTCTAGATGGTATTTGAGGAAAATTTTAGTTTATTATAGGATACTAGGATGAGAAAACCATAGTGAGAACACTAATGAAATGTATAAGGATGAATATAAGGATATGGAAATATATTGGAAAATTTCTAGTAATTTGGTTTAAGGATATTGTAGGTGGTTTCCATGAAACACATCATTGTATGGATACTACATGTGGTCATGTTTCTCGCTCAAACGTACATAGGAGTGAAAAAAACTAAGAAGGTTTGTTGGGACTAACTTGAGTGTAACCTGGTGCATGAAAATAAGACTTTCTAGGCACCCAGTTTTACAGTACCATGGAATATGCATTGGGAATATGCAACCTCTTCCTCAACCATCATAAAGGACATAAAAATATGTTTTCAGTGAATAACCATGGATAAACCTAGGATTTTACAGATTAAGAAAGGTTTCCTAATTTAGACATTATGTTATTGGTTTTTCATGATTATTCAATTCCACGATAATAAAAAAATGTTTCTTAATTTATGATTATTGGTTTTATTAAATGGTTGGATCCTATAGGAACCACATTAATGATGACTTCAATGGAAAATTAAATAATTCTTCTCTAGAGCTGTTGAATGCTATGGGAGATAGAATACAAAACCACATTGCTATGATCACACATTATTCTAAAGCTTTCAATCATGTTGTGCTATCAAATGAGAAAAGGATGGAACAAATATATGTTGAGTCATTGATGAGACAACATCCACCTTCATTCATCGGGTCTTCTGATCCACTTTTTTCCAAACAATAGATCAGTGACACTAAGATGATATTCTCCAATCTCTAATGCTTGAATCAATAAAATGTCATTCTACCTATTTATGTGTTAGAAGGAGATGTAGACTAGTGGTGGTATTTAATAATGAATATGTGTAACAAAGAAAAAATTGAATCCATCGATTACTATAAGTTAAATAACTTTTTCTCCAATAAGTAATTTACTTGTGTGCTTCATATAATGTTGGAAAAGGAGTTCCTTTTGTTTAAAAAATATATGATGAATCTGTCTGTGCCCAAGAAGTTATTTTAACTATACTTATAATGTACTCTTCTAGAATTATCATTCTACTAAGAAATAAAGTCGATAGGTTCATTATATTTTAAAATAAATGTCTTATAAGGGCATTGTCCATAAGAGATATTAGTAACTATAAAGACATGGTGCATTCTGAAATCAATGCCGACATAGATACAGAAGATATATATGAATCTCATTAATTTATAAAGATAATGAATATGGAGTTCAAAGGAAAATATAAAAACCATGAAGAAGAGAAAATAATTCTTCTATTATGCTCAATGTATAGAATCAAGCATAGAGGAAATTGTACTATGTGGTATAATAAGTGTTTTAAGTGGGAAAGGTAAGGCCATCATAGAACTAATTTCCACAATGATGGGATGAAGATGGAAAATGTTGCAAATATGAGAAATGATATATAGAATGAACCTCCCAAACATTAGTGCTTCATATGTAAGGTGGATGGGAATTATGAAAACTAGTTCCCAAACCTAATTGATGGTGATGATGATTGGTATCAACAACATCTCAGTCCTTGGGACAATGGGAAATCTCATGCCATCACTATTTCAATCAAGTGGTGAGAAAATGACATGGTGAAATGTAAACATACTCTCCACTATAGAACAACTATTATCTTATTTGATTACATATTTTCCCACTATTCCATATCTAATGAATTTTATAAGGGTATTATGATTCCACAAAATGACTAGATGTGGAATGAGCAGTGAAAAACCACAATTGTACTATGTTTACATCTCAAGTCTACGATTGCTCTCTGATTTTCATTTATAGGAATTTGATTCATATATATATTTTCATTCCTCCTAGGTTGAATATGATTCCATTTTAGGCATGGATTGGATATCTTTTCATAAATCACACCCTATATGATAAGGAAATGATGTTATGTTTGACATTTCAAACCAACCTATTATTTTATGTCAATGGTTTAAATGTATGAACTTCTTATGGAGATTAGATTTTTTGTGTGGGTCTTAATTCCTATTAAAAGGTTTTTTTCTGAAATTGTTTAGGAGAAACTAACTATCAATGATATAACTATTTATCATGAAATTGTTGATGTGTTACTGAAAGAGTTTCATAGTCTTCAACTGAAACATGAATTTGAGCTCTTGATAAAACTCATACCCATTTCCATACTAAATTCAGTGTATCCCTATATATTATCTCTAATTGAGTTTCATGAATTTGAGAAGAAACTCTAAGAAAATGTTGATAAGGGATTAATTTGTCAAAGTGTGTCACCTTGGGGGGAAACTGTTAACTGCATGAATATGAATGATGGATCAATTTCACTTTTCATTTATAGTAGGGAACTGAACAAGATGAAAATCAAGAACAAGTATAATCTTCATCATATTAAAGACATAATTGATCAACATTGTAGAGATATAAATTTTACAATATTTGCCTCCATTCTGGATATCATTAATTGGGGATCCGGAATGATTTAATACCCAAGATAGAATTTCATACCAGGTATAGAAACTATGAATTTATAGTGATTTATTTAGGAATTATTAATTACCCTTATATATTTATGGATTTTATGAGTACAATATTTTGAGATTTCCTTTATCAGTTTTTGGTAGTCCTTATAGATGATATTCTAATCTATTCAATTATTGAGTAAGGGAACAAAAACAACTTGAGAATTTTACAAAATTCCTCGGGGGAGGAGAAAATATGTGAAAAATTTACAGAGAGTGACTTTTGGATATAAACAGTTTCATTTTTTGGTCACATAATCTCAAGAGATGGAATTTTAGTAGATCCTTCAATGATGAAGTCTTTTGAATGATTTAAAAGACCAAACACAATGATTGAGATCCACAGTTTTACAGGATTATCTAGTTATTATCAATGTTTTGTTGAGAATTCATCATTAATATGAAATCTTTTGTCCAAGTTAACTTGCAATTGTTCTATTATACTCTATAATGATGAATGTGAGGAAAATTTCAAGTTAATACCGAGAAGGATGGTCGGGGAAACTATTCATATATTACCCTATATTAGATAAGTGTCATTAATTTATAGTGATGAATACATGTAGGGATTGGGAGTTGTTACTGTGCAAAATTACACAGTTTTCACTTATACCTCATGATAGTTTAAGATCCATGAAAAAAATTCTGAACTCGTGACTTGGAGTTTGGAGTGTTAATTTTTTCATTATAGATTTGGAGGAATTATATATATTGAGAAAAATGATATATATATATATATATGGATCATAAAATTATAAACTATATATTCATAGAGAAGGACTTGAACATACTCATGGGAAGATGGTTAGAGCTGATAATACATCATGAATGCTCAATATATTTCCTCCTAGGGAAATATAACATAGCGGCCGATGCTTTTAGCCTTAAGGATAATGATATCTTATCCACAATTAGGATGAAAAAACAACCAATGTATTTGAATTTTCAAGGGATGGATATAGAAATCCTAATAGATGTAGGGAAATACTCTCTTGGGCAACCTATGGTTAAACCCTCTATCCATGTGATGAATTTGGAGGCACAAAAGCAAGTTGTAGATCTAAAATACAAGTTTAGAAATGATTTTCTATTTATCCTTAATCAAGATGAAATGATAAGGTTCAAGAACCGTGTATATATTTATTCTATAATTTATTTGAGGTAGTATCTATTAGAGGAAGCTCATATATCTTTATTCTATTATATCCAAGATGTACAGAGTTGTTTAATGTTTTAATAGAATACTAATTATGATATGTAATGAAGAGTGATATCATACCATTTTTATCTTGGTGCATGGTATGATAGAATGTTAAATCAAAAAGAAAAAACTATAATGGGATGTTTCATACATTACCCATAAAAATGAATATTGGAGAACATCACCTTCAGTTTTATAGTGGTTATCTCCAAAACATATAATATGTTAACTAATATATGGATGGTATTTAAATTCCATACTATGATAGAGCAAATCATTTCAATAAGAGGTCAATTATCTATAGATCATCTTACCAGGATATACAATAAGGAACTATTAAGGTTTCTGAGAGTTCCACATTACATTGTATGTGATCGGAATCTGAGGTTCACCTCATATTTTATCAGAAGTATTCATCAAGTAATTGATAAAAAATTGAGTTTTAGCACTTATTATCATCCTCAAACAAATGGTAAGTCTAAATGAACAATTCAAACTCTATAGGATAAGTTGGGGTCTTTTTCATTTGATTTAAATGGTTGTTGGGTTGAACACCATCCTCTAGTGGAGATCTAAATAAACAATATAGTTCACTCATGCATTCTGATGGATCCTTATAAGGCCCTCTGTAACACCCGAGACTTTTATGTTATATAAATCATCAAAGGAATCTTTTTCTATACAACACTTGCTTGGCTTTCTTTACACGCAATCGCGACCTTCCTCGATAGCTTGCGTCGTACGCAATACCGAGTTTCACTAAACAACATTATGCTATTAAAACTAGCCGTTATGAATAGTAATAACCACTTTTTGGAATTTTATAAATTTTATTTTTCAAAATGGACTTCATTTTTGGACTCAGAATATCGAAATTAGCCTAGGGTGAAATTTTGGTATTTTTCTGAAAACTTTCAATTTTTGATGAATAGTGAAACCACTAAGTGGTAGGTTAAAAACTGAATTTTGCATAAAACTTAATTTTACCGCTTCTGTGATTGGAATTTCGAAAATCCGAGAGACACGGTTAATATCAAGGACTAAAATGTGGTTCAATGAGATGAAAATAATTTTTTGGTGAATAGTAACTTTTTACTTTTTTTACCGCGGTTAATAGTAAATAGGGTAACTAAGGGTAAATATGATATTAATATTACCCTAACACATGTCCTAATTCTATTGGACAAGTGTAATTCGACCAAAAACAAACTTAGGAATAAAATATGACCATTTAGGCCCACTTGGATTAGATTAGGACATTTATTATTAATTTATTTAAAGAAGGGTTAAAATAGTTAAAATCAAAGTTTAATAAGTAAATAATTTTTAATATGGGGTTATACATAAGATAAATTCGATTGTAAATATTCATTAGAAATCTAAAAAGATTTCCTACATGATGGTATTTTATTTGTAATTTTTAGACATCAAATAATATAATTTATTTATGACACAAAGATGATGCAGTAATTATCTTATTAATGAAATATTGACATAATTGATGTTATAAACACCAAAATAAATGTAATTTGAGACTTTTTATGAATTCCACTAATTTTCTAGGTTACTATGATATATTAGTGTTGATTTAATCAACTTGGTTCGAACATATAATTCTGTTATGACTTTCAAACAAATCATATATCAAATAGTGTCAAAATTGACACAAAATAGTTTTTAAATCAAATATTATATTATTAATTGTTATTTTATTCCTAAAAATCTAAGGTTCGGACAAATGACTTAGATAAGGATATATATATTAATAATAAACAATTTGGGGTTCGTTTGGCATGTTATAGTAAGTGTATTAACCATATAGTGAAAGAAAACAAAAAGACACGGTAAAAGTTAAATTAATTAACTTAGAGTTAAATCTAATTGATAAGGTTAAAATAAAACCCTAATCTTGTCTAAATCTTATTGGTTGATAGGATTTCGACCCTTCCCCACTTTATCTTCGAAATAATACCCTTTGGAACCATTATAAACCGATTTTGACTTTAATATAAAATAATATTTTGAGATATTCCTAAGGTGCCCCTCTCCTCCCTTATAAAAGGGCACCTCCTCCCCCTCCTCACACCAAATTGAGCACTCATGCTCGGCCAACCCCTGCCATTTTCTCCTCTACACTTCCCTAGAATAATCCTAGAGGTCCTGGTCTTCTTCAAAGACCAATCTTAGTTCCTTAAGTGGAGGATTCAAAGAAGCGTTCCAAAGAAGAGGTAATATCCATTACCGATCATTTCAATTTCTTTCTTCTTCAACATCTTCTTCTTTAGTTGTTTCATGATAAAGTAATAACATCAGTATTACTTACATACTGATATGTTATTATAAATATGAAACAACCCTAATTCACCTTCTATCCATCCTACGGAAAAATGAAATCACCGCGCGTGCGTACGTACGGAATACCGTCTCCACGCCGTGGTGTAATCTATTTTCCACCATCACCTTACAAGGATGGGTATAATGGTGTAATGAGTAACTATGTATGATTATTATGAAGTAATATTGATACTGAAATAATATATATATACTCCAATACAATTCCACGATCATAGGAATGATATCATCACTCGTGCGTACGTACGGAATACCGTCTCCACGATGTGATGCGACTCGTTCTACATGATCTTCATTTCGTAATGATTATATAAATGAATTGAATGAATGAATATGGTATATAATACACTAATACCATTCTGGAAATGAATTATCTATAACCTAAAGATAAGAATAAGAATTTATTCGACAAAACACGCATAAGAACAAAAAGTTATAAAGACCCGAGTAACAAGTAACAATGAAATATTACTAACAAGAAGCTAATAATATGACCATATATGATATCATAAAAATATGTATGATTCTGGAATAAGTCAATAACATTATTTAAACCATTATACAGGAGCTTCGGACACGTACAAAGCTAATCGGACCTAAGGTATGGGAAATATCACAATCTCATTTTTATCCGAGATTGTTTATTCGTAAGTAATTACTGGGGTGTATTTTATCATCCACATCCATGTTTCATCAATATGTAATATTATTTCCATCCACCTACAATTGTTTAAATCCATTTTTACCCTTTGGTGAGTTTTTAGTAAAAGAAATGAAAGGAATCTTTGTCGTTTTTCGTACGAGGTACTTTTTGACTTTTCCGACAAAAGTACGAGAAGAATGTTTTTTTAACTTATACGGCATGAATGGATTTCTAAAGCATTATTTCCAAGAAGATTCCTTTACATGTTTTTAAGTTTATTTTAAATCAACTTCTTTTATTTTATAATTGTACGACATGTTAATAAAGGAAAAGTATTTTTGAAGAAGAAAGGATATTTTCCTCAAGAAATCAATTCAAGTGTTTTATCAAAATTATTTTCCATCTAAGATAATAAAGGGTTCTGTTTCTATCCATATTTTTACATTGATTTGACTATGTTGTGATGGAATTATGTTTATGAATTCCTTTATCTTATATGAATTGATTTATGATGTCATGATGTTTCAAGAATCCCATTTTTGTTACATGTGTTATGCGATGATGTATGTTTTATGATTATGTGGCACACATAAGAAAGGATTCATTATAAGATGGGTGGGACCTATATCTCCCTCCAATGCATTGGGTAATGATTTTATATCTCATGAGATAGACATGGCTGGAACGGAAGGTTATTTCGGTTCAGTGATACAGGACTGAAACGAGGAGTGAACTCGGTTCAGAAAGGGACTTTGTCCACTAAGATAGTCTTGGCAATGAGTCATGACTAAAAAGAAATTATTTTCCATGATTATGTGTGCATGCCACAAAGTTTAAAGTTTTATGTTATGATTATGGGGATCTCATTTTCACTTCTATGATTTATTCCATGTTAAGATATTATGATCTCTTTTGCAGGTTTTTATTTTCAAAAAGATATGATATGATTTTTATTTCCTTTATTTGCCCTTACTGAGCATTTGAGCTCACCCTTTTATGTTTTCTTTTCCCCAGGTCAGGAAGATGGATATTAAGTAGAATATGCTAAAAGGGACCCTAGATATGATGAAATAAATGGGAGACACTGTAGAAGATTTATGAACCAGTTGTTTATGTTTCCCAGTTTCTAAAGACACTATACCTATACGGTCCTTTGTAGTTTTATCATATGTTGTAATAAGTGTGCTTCAATTTTTGATGTATTAAAAATGTATGTAAAGTATGGGTCGTTATAGTTGGTATCAGAGGAAAGGTATAGTCAACCTTTGGAAACTAGGATGTGAAAGCCTTAGTAAGAACACTAAGGATAAGTCTAAGCATAGTACACAATCTTAGTGTTTTAGAAATGGCCTTGAATAACCTAGGATAAGACCATAAGCATGAAAATTTTATTCTTGAATTATGTGGTTTCCTATTATAATTAGTGTTGCTCACACTATTCTTCTTGGTTTTAGTCAATGGCTGGAACCCGAAGGAACCGTGTTAATGCGGAATGCGATGGGCAATGTAATGATTGTCCCCCTGAGCAACCAAACGATATGGGAGCTGGAATGCAAAATCTTGTATCCATGCTCACACAACTTTCTCAAGCTATGAATCATGCAGGATTTCCAAACGAGCAAAGGAGGGAGCAACATTCTGTTGAATCCTTCATGAGGCAGCGTCCACCTTCTTTCAGCGGGTCTACTGATCCATTAGTTGCTGAACAATGGATTAGTACTACTGAAAAGATATTTTCAGTTCTTCAATGTTCTGAACATGATAAAGTCATCCTATCAGTGTATCGTTTGGAAGGAGATGCTGATCAATGGTGGAATCTTGTTAAGAATACGAGGCAAAGGGATGAAATTGAGTCTATGGAATGGGACAAGTTCAAGAACTTATTTTTCAATAAGTACTTCCCTCGTATTCTCCGAACAAAGATGGAGAAAGAGTTTCTTGAACTGAAGCAAAGGGATGATGAATCTATTGGTACCTATGAAGCAAATTTTACAAGAATTGCAAGGTACGCTTCTGGTATTATTATCCAACCTGAGAGTAAGATCGATCGATTCTTTAGTGGCTTAAAACCAAGTCTTCGAAGGGCGTTAGCCATAAGGGACTTCAATAGCTACGAGGAAATCGTTCGATGTGCTCTCAAAGTCGAGATGGAGATTGGAGTAACCCATCAGTCACATGGGTTTGATAAGAAGAGGAAGATGGAATTCAAAGGAAACTCTAAAGAACACACTGAAAAGAAGATGAACTTTCCATTATGCTCAAAGTGTGGAAAGAAACATGGAGGGAGTTGTCTTAAAGGGACAAGTAAATGTTTTAAATGTGGAAAGGAAGGTCATCGGGCATTTGAATGCCGTGATAATGGGAAGAAGATGTCTAATGACGCAAAAAAAGGAAGGGATACACAGAATGAACCTACAACACTTCAATGTTTCAAGTGCAAGGAGATGGGGCATTATGCCAATCAATGCCCAAATCCAAGGGTTGATGATGATGGTCGACGTCAACAAAATCTTAAGGCTAAAGACAAAGGAAAGTCACATGCAATTTCTATCAGCGATGTGGAGTACGATAACGATATGGTGAAAGGTACACATACCATCCACTCTAAAGTAGCAAATGTTTTATTTGATTCTGGATCCACCCACTCTTTTATTTTTGAAGACTTTTCTAAGGGTATCACCGTATTACCTCAACAATTAGATGTTGAGTTAGCTGTGACAACACCTAATGGCACATCAATCGCATCAAAAGTTTATAATTCTTCTCCGATCGAAGTTTGTGGGAAAGTGCTTCCTGCAAATCTTGTGATCCTTCCTTTAGTGGAATTTGATGTGATTCTTGGCATGGATTGGCTTTCTCTACATGGAGCTCATATCAATTGCCAAAGAAGGGAAGTCACATTTCATATTCCAGATCAATCTACGATCGTATACCAATGCAAGGATGAACATAACCTTCCAGTGGAAATTTCTTCCATCTTATGGGTATTGATCCCACTAAATGAAGGTTATTTATCTCAAATGGTTGGTGAGAAACTCACGATTAAGAATATGCCCATTGTAAGGGAGTTTGATGATGTCTTTCCGGAGGAATTACCGGGTCTTCCACCAAATCGTGAAGTTGAGTTTTCAATAGAACTCGTACCGGGTGCTTTGCCTATTTCAAAGACACCTTATAGAATGGCCCCAATTGAGTTGCAGGAATTGAAGAAGCAACTCCAAGAGAATCTTGATAAGGGATTCATACGCCCTAGTGCGTCACCTTGGGGAGCACCTGTTCTATTTGTTAAGAAGAAAGATGGATCAATGAGACTCTGCATTGATTATCGAGAACTTAACAAGATCACTATCAAGAACAAATATCCTCTCCCACGCATTGATGACTTATTTGACCAACTACGCGGAGCTCAATACTTTTCCAAGATTGATCTTCGTTCAGGGTATCATCAATTAAGGGTCAAAAGGGAGGATATACCAAAGACGGCTTTCCGTACAAGGTATGGACACTATGAATTTATAGTGATGCCATTTGGTCTTACTAATGCCCCTGCTATCTTCATGGATCTAATGAATAGAGTCTTTAGAGACTATCTTGATCAATTTGTGGTAGTCTTTATAGACGATATTCTTGTCTATTCAAAGAGCAAGGAAGAGCATGAAGATCACTTGAGAATTATATTGAAGACCCTGAGAAAGGAGAAGCTTTATGCCAAATTTACAAAGTGTGAATTTTGGCTTCAAAAAGTTGCATTTTTGGGTCATATAATCTCAAAAGAGGGGATATCTGTGGATCCAGCAAAAACAGAGGTTATCGAAAGATGGTCGAGACCAACAACAGTAACTGAGATCCGAAGTTTTCTTGGTTTGGCTGGATATTATCGACGTTTTGTAAAAGATTTTTCACGATTATCTAATCCACTCACCAAGTTGACTCGGAAAGGAGTTAAGTTTGTCTGGACAGAGGAATGTGAAGAGAATTTCAAGGAGTTGAAAAGAAGGTTATCCAGTGCAGCTGTGCTCACACTGCCTTGTAGTGGAGAAAGGTTTGTGATCTACAGTGATGCATCCAAGAAGAGATTGGGGTGTGTTCTTATGCAAAATGATATGGTGATAGCTTATGCCTCACGACAGTTGAAAATCCATGAACAAAATTACCCAACACATGATTTGGAGTTGGCTGCGGTAATCTTTGCATTAAAGATTTGGAGGCATTACCTTTATGGTGAAAGGTGTGATATTTATACTGATCATAAAAGTTTAAAGTATATTTTCACACAAAAGGAGTTGAATATGCGTCAAAGAAGATGGTTGGAGCTGATTAAGGATTATGACTGCTCAATCCATTACCACCCTGGGAAAGCAAACATGGTGGCAGATGCATTAAGTCGACAAGACCATGCTAGTTTATCCATGATGAGGATCACAAAAGATCCAATATTTATGGATTTACAAAGGATGGATCTTGGAATTATAATGGAAGGGGAAAAATCTTATCTTTCTCAAATGAATGTTCAACCATCTATACATGTGAAGATTAAAGTGGCACAGAAAGAAGATGTCGAGTTACAAAAGAAGGTGAGAAATGTTCCTGAATTCAACCTTGATTGTGATGGGATAATAAAGTTCAGGAATCGGGTTTGTGTTCCTCCCATCCCCGAATTAAAGAAGGAGCTGCTGGATGAGGCTCATAGTTCTTCATTCTCTATTCATCCTGGAAGCACGAAGATGTATAGAGACCTGAAAGAGTACTTCTGGTGGGATGGCATGAAAAGAGATGTTGCTGAATTTGTCTCTCGATGCTTGGTTTGTCAACAAGTTAAAGCTGAGA
Source organism: Viscum album (assembly GCA_963277665.1). Taxonomy (NCBI): domain Eukaryota; kingdom Viridiplantae; phylum Streptophyta; class Magnoliopsida; order Santalales; family Viscaceae; genus Viscum; species Viscum album. The sequence continues at coordinate 1,809,878,173 of OY728160.1, forward strand.
GACAAAAGTCTAAGGGGATGTTACAACCATTACCCATACCCGAATGGAAATGGGAAAACATCACTATGGACTTTGTCGCAGGACTTCCTAAAACATCCAAAGGCATTAATGCTATCTGGGTCATAGTTGATCGTCTCACAAAGTCTGCACACTTCATTCCTATTAGAGAGGATTTCTCTCTAGATCAGCTTGCCAGGATATATGTAAAGGAAGTGGTAAGATTGCATGGAGTACCACTTTCTATTATATCTGATCGAGATCCGAGATTTACCTCGAAGTTCTGGCGAAGTCTTCAGCATACTCTGGATACAGAGTTGAGTTTCAGCACTGCTTATCATCCCCAGACAGACGGTCAGTCTGAGAGAACAATTCAAACCCTAGAAGATATGTTGAGAGCTTGCTCTATGGATTTCAAAGGAGGTTGGGATCAACACCTACCTTTGGTGGAATTTTCTTATAATAATAGCTTTCACTCCAGTATTCAAATGGCTCCTTATGAAGCTCTCTATGGAAAGAAATGCAGGACTCCAACTTGCTGGGATGAAGTTGGGGAAAGAAAGCTATTAGGACCTGATCTCGTTGATGAAATGGCAGAAAAGGTCAGATCTATTCAACAACACATAAGAGCAGCTCAGAGTCGACAGAAAAGCTATGCCGACAACCAAAGAAAAGACCTAGAGTTTGAAGTGGGTGATAAAGTGTTCTTACGAATATCTCCCTGGAAGAGGGTTATGAGATTTGGAAAGAAGGGAAAGTTGAGCCCTAGATATATCGGTCCTTTCGAAATATTGGATCGTGTTGGGAAGGTAGCTTACCGATTGGCGCTTCCACCGAATCTCTCTCAAGTTCACGATGTGTTCCATGTATCTCTCCTGAGAAAGTACATACCAGATCCTTCACATGTACTCAGCTCAGAAGTTGTACCGCTGGAGCAAGATCTTTCTTATGAAGAACAGCCGATAGAGATTCTGGATCGTAGTGAAAAAGTCCTATGAAACAAGACCACTCGCTTGGTGAAAGTTTTATGGAGGAACCACCAACTTGAAGAAGCTACATGGGAGCTTGAGGATATGATGAGGGAGAAGTATCCTCATCTGTTTGTTACAAAGTGATGAATTTCGAGGGCGAAATTCTTTTAAGGGGGGTAGAATGTAACAGCCGAGACTTTTATGTTATATAAATCATCAAAGGAATCTTTTTCTATACAACACTTTCTTGGCTTTCTTTACACGCAATCGCGACCTTCCTCGATAGCTTGCGTCGTACGCAATACCGAGTTTCACTAAACAACATTATGCTATTAAAACTAGCCGTTAAGAATAGTAATAACCACTTTTTGGAATTTTATAAATTTTATTTTCCAAAATGGACTTCATTTTTGGACTCAGAATATCGAAATTAGCCTAGGGTGAAATTTTGGTATTTTTCTGAAAACTTTCAATTTTTGATGAATAGTGAAACCACTAAGTGGTAGGTTAAAAACTGAATTTTGCATAAAACTTAATTTTACCGCTTCTGTGATTGGAATTTCGAAAATCCGAGAGACACGGTTAATATCAAGGACTAAAATGTGGTTCAATGAGATGAAAATAATTTTTTGGTGAATAGTAACTTTTTACTTTTTTTACCGCGGTTAATAGTAAATAGGGTAACTAAGGGTAAATATGATATTAATATTACCCTAACACATGTCCTAATTCTATTGGACAAGTGTAATTCGACCAAAAACAAACTTAGGAATAAAATATGACCATTTAGGCCCACTTGGATTAGATTAGGACATTTATTATTAATTTATTTAAAGAAGGGTTAAAATAGTTAAAATCAAAGTTTAATAAGTAAATAATTTTTAATATGGGGTTATACATAAGATAAATTCTATTGTAAATATTCATTAGAAAGCTAAAAAGATTTCCTACATGATGGTATTTTATTTGTAATTTTTAGACATCAAATAATATAATTTATTTATGACACAAAGATGATGCAGTAATTATCTTATTAATGAAATATTGACATAATTGATGTTATAAACACCAAAATAAATGTAATTTGAGACTTTTTATGAATTCCACTAATTTTCTAGGTTACTATGATATATTAGTGTTGATTTAATCAACTTGGTTCGAACATATAATTCTGTTATGACTTCAAACAAATCATATATCAAATAGTGTCAAAATTGACACAAAATAGTTTTTAAATCAAATATTATATTATTAATTGTTATTTTATTCCTAAAAATCTAAGGTTCGGCCAAATGACTTAGATAAGGATATATATATTAATAATAAACAATTTGGGGTTCGTTTGGCATGTTATAGTAAGTGTATTAACCATATAGTGAAAGAAAACAAAAAGACACGGTAAAAGTTAAATTAATTAACTTAGAGTTAAATCTAATTGATAAGGTTAAAATAAAACCCTAATCTTGTCTAAATCTTATTGGTTGATAGGATTTCGACCCTTCCCCACTTTATCTTCGAAATAAGACCCTTTGGAACCATTATAAACCGATTTTGACTTTAATATAAAATAATATTTTGAGATATTCCTAAGGTGCCCCTCTCCTCCCTTATAAAAGGGCACCTCCTCCCCCTTCTCCTCACACCAAATTGAGCACTCATGCTCGGCCAACCCCTGCCATTTTCTCCTCTACACTTCCCTAGAATAATCCTAGAGTTCCTGGTCTTCTCCAAAGACCAATCTTAGTTCCTTAAGTGGAGGATTCAAAGAAGCGTTCCAAAGAAGAGGTAATATCCATTACCGATCATTTCAATTTCTTTCTTCTTCAACATCTTCTTCTTTAGTTGTTTCATGATAAAGTAATAACATCAGTATTACTTACATACTGATATGTTATTATAAATATGAAACAACACTAATTCACCTTCTATCCATCCTACGGAAAAATGAAATCACCGCGCGTGCGTACGTACGGAATACCGTCTCCACGCCGTGGTGTAATCTATTTTCCACCATCACCTTACAAGGATGGGTATAATGGTGTAATGAGTAACTATGTATGATTATTATGAAGTAATATTGATACTGAAATAATATATATATACTCCAATACAATTCCACGATCATAGGAATGATATCATCACTCGTGCGTACGTACGGAATACCGTCTCCACGATGTGATGCGACTCATTCTACATGATCTTCATTTCGTAATGATTATATAAATGAATTGAATGAATGAATATGGTATATAATACACTAATACCATTCTGGAAATGAATTATCTATAACCTAAAGATAAGAATAAGAATTTATTCGACAAAACACGCATAAGAACAAAAAGTTATAAAGACCCGAGTAACAAGTAACAATGAAATATTACTAACAAGAAGCTAATAATATGACCATATATGATATCATAAAAATATGTATGATTCTGGAATAAGTCAATAACATTATTTAAACCATTATACAGGAGCTTCGGACACGTACAAAGCCAATCAGACCTAAGGTAAGGGAAATATCACAATCTCATTTTTATCCGAGATTGTTTATTCGTAAGTAATTACTGGGGTGTATTTTATCATCCACATCCATGTTTCATCAATATGTAATATTATTTCCATCCACCTACAATTTTTTAAATCCATTTTTACCCTTTGGTGAGTTTTTAGTAAAAGAAATGAAAGGAATCTTTGTCGTTTTTCGTACGAGGTACTTTTTGACTTTTCTGAAAAAAGTACGAGAAGAATGTTTTTTTTAAACTTATACGGCATGAATGGATTTCTAAAGCATTATTTCCAAGAAGTTTCCTTTACATGTTTTTAAGTTTATTTTAAATCAACTTCTTTTATTTTATAATTGTACGACATGTTAATAAAGGAAAAGTATTTTTGAAGAAGAAAGGATATTTTCCTCAAGAAATCAATTCAAGTGTTTTATCAAAATTATTTTCCATCTAAGATAATAAAGGGTTCTGTTTCTATCCATATTTTTACATTGATTTGACTATGTTGTGATGGAATTATGTTTATGAATTCCTTTATCTTATATGAATTGATTTATGATGTCATGATGTTTCAAGAATCCCATTTTTGTTACATGTGTTATGCGATGATGTATGTTTTATGATTATGTGGCACACATAAGAAAGGATTCATTATAAGATGGGTGGGACCTATATCTCCCTCCAATGCATTGGGTAATGATTTTATATCTCATGAGATAGACATGGCAGGAACGGAAGGTTATTTCGGTTCAGTGATACAGGACTGAAACGAGGAGTGAACTCGGTTCAGAAAGGGACTTTGTCCACTAAGATAGTCTTGGCAATGAGTCATGACTAACAAGAAATGATTTTCCATGATTATGTGTGCATGCCACAAAGTTTCAAGTTTTATGTTATGATTATGGGGATCTCATTTTCACTTCTATGATTTATTCCATGTTAAGATATTATGATCTCTTTTGCAGGTTTTGATTTTCAAAAAGATATGATATGATTTTTATTTCCTTTATTTGCCCTTGCTGAGCATTTGAGCTCACCCTTTTATGTTTTCTTTTCCCCAGGTCAGGAAGATGGATATTAAGTAGAATATGCTAAAAGGGACCCTAGATATGATGAAATAAATGGGAGACACTGTAGAAGATTTATGAACCAGTTGTTTATGTTTCCCAGTTTCTAAAGACACTATACCTATACGGTCCTTTGTAGTTTTATCATATGTTGTAATAAGTGTGCTTCAATTTTTGAAGTATTAAAAATGTATGTAAAGTATGGGTCGTTATAGTTGGTATCAGAGGAAAGGTATAGTCAACCTTTGGAAACTAGGATGTGAAAGCCTTAGTAAGAACCCTAAGGATAAGTCTAAGCATAGTACACAATCTTAGTGTTTTAGAAATGGCCTTGAATAACCTAGGATAAGACCATAAGCATGAAAATTTTATTCTTGAATTATGTGGTTTCCTATTATAATTAGTGTTTCTCACACTATTCTTCTTGGTTTTAGTCAATGGCTGGAACCCGAAGGAACCGTGTTAATGCGGAATGCGATGGGCAATGTAATGATTGTCCCCCTGAGCAACCAAACGATATGGGAGCTGGAATGCAAAATCTTGTATCCATGCTCACACAACTTTCTCAAGCTATGAATCATGCAGGATTTCCAAACGAGCAAAGGAGGGAGCAACATTCTGTTGAATCCTTCATGAGGCAGCGTCCACCTTCTTTCAGCGGGTCTACTGATCCATTAGTTGCTGAACAATGGATTAGTACTACTGAAAAGATATTTTCAGTTCTTCAATGTTCTGAACATGATAAAGTCATCCTAGCAGTGTATCGTTTGGAAGGAGATGCTGATCAATGGTGGAATCTTGTTAAGAATACGAGGCAAAGGGATGAAATTGAGTCTATGGAATGGGACAAGTTCAAGAACTTATTTTTCAATAAGTACTTCCCTCGTATTCTCCGAACAAAGATGGAGAAAGAGTTTCTTGAACTGAAGCAAAGGGATGATGAATCTATTCGTACCTATGAAGCAAATTTTACAAGACTTGCAAGGTACGCTTCTGGTATTATTATCCAACCTGAGAGTAAGATCGATCGATTCTTTAGTGGCTTAAAACCAAGTCTTCGAAGGGCGTTAGCCATAAGGGACTTCAATAGCTACGAGGAAATCGTTCGATGTGCTCTCAAAGTCGAGATGGAGATTGGAGTAACCCATCAGTCACATGGGTTTGATAAGAAGAGGAAGATGGAATTCAAAGGAAACTCTAAAGAACACACTGAAAAGAAGATGAACTTTCCATTAGGCTCAAAGTGTGGAAAGAAACATGGAGGGAGTTGTCTTAAAGGGACAAGTAAATGTTTTAAATGTGGAAAGGAAGGTCATCGGGCATTTGAATGCCGTGATAATGGGAAGAAGATGTCTAATGACGCAAAAAAAGGAAGGGATACACAGAATGAACCTACAACACTTCAATGTTTCAAGTGAAAGGAGATGGGGCATTATGCCAATCAATGCCCAAATCCAAGGGTTGATGATGATGGTCGACGTCAACAAAATCTTAAGGCTAAAGACAAAGGAAAGTCACATGCAATTTCTATCAGCGATGTGGAGTACGATAACGATGTGGTGAAAGGTACACTTACCATCCACTCTAAAGTAGCAAATGTTTTATTTGATTCTGGATCCACCCACTCTTTTATTTCTGAAGACTTTTCTAAGGGTATCACCGTATTATCTCAACAATTAGATGTTGAGTTAGCTGTGACAACACCTAATGGCACATCAATCGCATCAAAAGTTTATAATTCTTCTCCGATCGAAGTTTGTGGGAAAGTGCTTCCTGCAAATCTTGTGATCCTTCCTTTAGTGGAATTTGATGTGATTCTTGGCATGGATTGGCTTTCTCTACATGGAGCTCATATCAATTGCCAAAGAAGGGAAGTCACATTTCATATTCCAGATCAATCTACGATCGTATACCAATGCAAGGATGAACATAACCTTCCAGTGGAAATTTCTTCCATCTTATGGGTATTGATCCCACTAAATGAAGGTTATTTATCTCAAATGGTTGGTGAGAAACTCACGATTAAGAATATTCCCATTGTAAGGGAGTTTGATGATGTCTTTCCGGAGGAATTACCGGGTCTTCCACCAAATCGTGAAGTTGAGTTTTCAATAGAACTCGTACCGGGTGCTTTGCCTATTTCAACGACACCTTATAGAATGGCCCCAATTGAGTTGCAGGAATTGAAGAAGCAACTCCAAGAGAATCTTGATAAGGGATTCATACGCCCTAGTGCGTCACCTTGGGGAGCACCTGTTCTATTTGTTAAGAAGAAAGATGGATCAATGAGACTCTGCATTGATTATCGAGAACTTAACAAGATCACTATCAAGAACAAATATCCTCTCCCACACATTGATGACTTATTTGACCAACTACGCGGAGCTCAATACTTTTCCAAGATTGATCTTCGTTCAGGGTATCATCAATTAAGGGTCAAAAGGGAGGATATACCAAAGACGGCTTTCCGTACAAGGTATGGACACTATGAATTTATAGTGATGCCATTTGGTCTTACTAATGCCCCTGCTATCTTCATGGATCTAATGAATAGAGTCTTTAGAGACTATCTTGATCAATTTGTGGTAGTCTTTATAGATGATATTCTTGTCTATTCAAAGAGCAAGGAAGAGCATGAAGATCACTTGAGAATTATATTGAAGACCCTGAGAAAGGAGAAGCTTTATGCCAAATTTACCAAGTGTGAATTTTGGCTTCAAAAAGTTGCATTTTTGGGTCATATAATCTCAAAAGTGGGGATATCTGTGGATCCAGCAAAAACAGAGGTTATCGAAAGATGGTCGAGACCAACAACAGTAACTGAGATCCGAAGTTTTCTTGGTTTGGCTGGATATTATCGACGTTTTGTAAAAGATTGTTCACGATTATCTAATCCACTCACCAAGTTAACTCGGAAAGGAGTTAAGTTTGTCTGGACAGAGGAATGTGAAGAGAATTTCAAGGAGTTGAAAAGAAGGTTATCCAGTGCACCTGTGCTCACACTGCCTTGTAGTGGAGAAAGGTTTGTGATCTACAGTGATGCATCCAAGAAGGGATTGGGGTGTGTTCTTATGCAAAATGATATGGTGATAGCTTATGCCTCACGACAGTTGAAAATCCATGAAAAATATTACCCAACACATGATTTGGAGTTGGCTGCGGTAATCTTTGCATTAAAGATTTGGAGGCATTACCTTTATGGTGAAAGGTGTGATATTTATACTGATCATAAAAGTTTAAAGTATATTTTCACACAAAAGGAGTTGAATATGCGTCAAAGAAGATGGTTGGAGCTGATTAAGGATTATGACTGCTCAATCCATTACCACCCTGGGAAAGCAAACAAGGTGGCAGATGCATTAAGTCGACAAGACCATGCTAGTTTATCCATGATGAGGATCACAAAAGATCCAATATTTATGGATTTACAAAGGATGGATCTTGGAATTATAATGGAAGGGGAAAAATCTTATCTTTCTCAAATGAATGTTCAACCATCTATACATGTGAAGATTAAAGTGGCACAGAAAGAAGATGTCGAGTTACAAAAGAAGGTGAGAAATGTTCTTGAATTCAACCTTGGTTGTGATGGGATAATAAAGTTCAGGAATCGGGTTTGTGTTCCTCCCATCCCCGAATTAAAGAAGGAGCTGCTGGATGAGGCTCATAGTTCTTCATTCTCTATTCATCCTGGAAGCACGAAGATGTATAGGGACCTGAAAGAGTACTTCTGGTGGGATGGCATGAAAAGAGATGTTGCTGAATTTGTCTCTCGATGCTTGGTTTGTCAACAAGTTAAAGCTGAGAGACAGAAGTCTACGGGGATGTTACAACCATTACCCATACCCGAATGGAAATGGGAAAACATCACTATGGACTTTGTCGCAGGACTTCCTAAAACATCCAAAGGCAATAATGCTATCTGGGTCATAGTTGATCGTCTCACAAAGTCTGCACACTTCATTCCTATTAGAGAGGATTTCTCTCTAGATCAGCTTGCCAGGATATATGTAAAGGAAGTGGTAAGATTGCATGGAGTACCACTTTCTATTATATCTGATCGAGATCCGAGATTTACCTCGAAGTTCTGGCGAAGTCTTCAGCATACTCTGGATACAGAGTTGAGTTTCATCACTGCTTATCATCCCCAGACAGACGGTCAGTCTGAGAGAACAATTCAAACCCTAGAAGATATGTTGAGAGCTTGCTCTATGGATTTCAAAGGAGGTTGGGATCAACACCTACCTTTGGTGGAATTTTCTTATAATAATAGCTTTCACTCCAGTATTCAAATGGCTCCTTATGAAGCTCTCTATGGAAAGAAATGCAGGACTCCAACTTGCTGGGATGAAGTTGGGGAAAGAAAGCTATTAGGACCTGATCTCGTTGATGAAATGGCAGAAAAGGTCAGATCTATTCAACAACACATAAGAGCAGCTCAGAGTCGACAGAAAAGCTATGCCGACAACCAAAGAAAAGACCTAGAGTTTGAAGTGGGTGATAAAGTGTTCTTACGAATATCTCCCTGGAAGAGGGTTATGAGATTTGGAAAGAAGGGGAAGTTGAGCCCTAGATATATCGGTCCTTTCGAAATATTGGATCGTGTTGGGAAGGTAGCTTACCGATTGGCGCTTCCACCGAATCTCTCTCAAGTTCACGATGTGTTCCATGTATCTCTCCTGAGAAAGTACATACCAGATCCTTCACATGTACTCAGCTCAGAAGTTGTACCGCTGGAGCAAGATCTTTCTTATGAAGAACAGCCGATAGAGATTCTGGATCGTAGTGAAAAAGTCCTACGAAACAAGACCACTCGCTTGGTGAAAGTTTTATGGAGGAACCACCAACTTGAAGAAGCTACATGGGAGCTTGAGGATATGATGAGGGAGAAGTATCCTCATCTGTTTGTTACAAAGTGATGAATTTTGAGGGCGAAATTCTTTTAAGGGGGGTAGAATGTAACAACCGAGACTTTTATGTTATATAAATCATCAAAGGAATCTTTTTCTATACAACACTTTCTTGGCTTTCTTTACACGCAATCGCGACCTTCCTCGATAGCTTGCGTCGTACGCAATACCGAGTTTCACTAAACAACATTATGCTATTAAAACTAGCCGTTATGAATAGTAATAACCACTTTTTGGAATTTTATAAATTTTATTTTTCAAAATGGACTTCATTTTTGGACTCAGAATATCGAAATTAGCCTAGGGTGAAATTTTGGTATTTTTCTGAAAACTTTCAATTTTTGATGAATAGTGAAACCACTAAGTGGTAGGTTAAAAACTGAATTTTGCATAAAACTTAATTTTACCGCTTCTGTGATTGGAATTTCGAAAATCCGAGAGACACGGTTAATATCAAGGACTAAAATGTGGTTCAATGAGATGAAAATAATTTTTTGGTGAATAGTAACTGTTTACTTTTTTTACCGTGGTTAATAGTAAATAGGGTAACTAAGGGTAAATATGAAATTAATATTACCCTAACACATGTCCTAATTCTATTGGACAAGTGTAATTCGACCAAAAACAAACTTAGGAATAAAATATGACCATTTAGGCCCACTTGGATTAGATTAGGACATTTATTATTAATTTATTTAAAGAAGGGTTAAAATAGTTAAAATCAAAGTTTAATAAGTAAATAATTTTTAATATGGGGTTATACATAAGATAAATTCGATTGTAAATATTCATTAGAAAGCTAAAAAGATTTCCTACATGATGGTATTTTATTTGTAATTTTTAGACATCAAATAATATAATTTATTTATGACACAAAGATGATGCAGTAATTATCTTATTAATGAAATATTGACATAATTGATGTTATAAACACCAAAATAAATGTAATTTGAGACTTTTTATGAATTCCACTAATTTTATAGGTTACTATGATATATTAGTGTTGATTTAATCAACTTGGTTCGAACTTATAATTCTGTTATGACTTTCAAACAAATCATATATCAAATAGTGTCAAAATTGACACAAAATAGTTTTTAAATCAAATATTATATTATTAATTGTTATTTTATTCCTAAAAATCTAAGGTTCGGCCAAATGACTTAGATAAGGATATATATATTAATAATAAACAATTTGGGGTTCGTTTGGCATGTTATAGTAAGTGTATTAACCATATAGTGAAAGAAAACAAAAAGACACGGTAAAAGTTAAATTAATTAACTTAGAGTTAAATCTAATTGATAAGGTTAAAATAAAACCCTAATCTTGTCTAAATCTTATTGGTTGATTGGATTTCGACCCTTCCCCACTTTATCTTCGAAATAAGACCCTTTGGAACCATTATAAACCGATTTTGACTTTAATATAAAATAATATTTTGAGATATTCCTAAGGTGCCCCTCTCCTCCCTTATAAAAGGGCACCTCCTCCCCCTCCTCCTCACACCAAATTGATCACTCAAGCTCGGCCAAACCCTGCCATTTTCTCCTCTACACTTCCCTAGAATAATCCTAGAGGTCCTGGTCTTCTCCAAAGACCAATCTTAGTTCCTTAAGTGGAGGATTCAAAGAAGCGTTCCAAAGAAGAGGTAATATCAAATACCGATCTTTTCAATTTCTTTCTTCTTCAACTTCTTCTTCTTTAGTTGTTTCATGATAAAGTAATAACATCAGTATTAATTACATACTGATATGTTATTATAAATATGAAACAACCCTAATTCACCTTATATCCATCCTACGGAAAAATGAAATCACCGCGCGTGCGTACGTACGGAATACCGTCTCCACGCCGTGGTGTAATCTATTTTCCACCATCACCTTACAAGGATGGGTATAATGGTGTAATGAGTAACTATGTATGATTATTATGAAGTAATATTTATACTGAAATAATATATATATACTCCAATACAATTCCACGATCATAGGAATGATATCATCACTCATGCGTACGTACGGAATACCGTCTCCACGATGTGATGCGACTCGTTCTACATGATCTTCATTTCGTAATGATTATATAAATGAATTGAATGAATGAATATGGTATATAATACACTAATACCATTCTGGAAATGAATTATCTATAACCTAAAGATAAGAATAAGAATTTATTCGACAAAACACGCATAAGAACAAAAAGTTATAAAGACCCGAGTAACAAGTAACAATGAAATATTACTAACAAGAAGCTAATAATATGACCATATATGATATCATAAAAATATGTATGATTCTGGAATAAGTCAATAACATTATTTAAACCATTATACAGGAGCTTCGGACACGTACAAAGCTAATCGGACCTAAGGTAAGGGAAATATCACAATCTCATTTTTATCCGAGATTGTTTATTCGTAAGTAATTACTGGGGTGTATTTTATCATCCACATCCATGTTTCATCAATATGTAATATTATTTCCATCCACCTACAATTGTTTAAATCCATTTTTACCCTTTGGTGAGTTTTTAGTAAAAGAAATGAAAGGAATCATTGTCGTTTTTCGTACGAGGTACTTTTTGACTTTTCCGACAAAAGTACGAGAAGAATGTTTTTTTAACTTATACGGCATGAATGGATTTCTAAAGCATTATTTCCAAGAAGTTTCCTTTACATGTTTTTAAGTTTATTTTAAATCAACTTATTTTATTTTATAATTGTACGACATGTTAATAAAGGAAAAGTATTTTTGAAGAAGAAAGGATATTTTCCTCAAGAAATCAATTCAAGTGTTTTATCAAAATTATTTTCCATCTAATATAATAAAGGGTTCTGTTTCTATCCATATTTTTACATTGATTTGACTATGTTGTGATGGAATTATGTTTATGAATTCCTTTATCTTATATGAATTGATTTATGATGTCATGATGTTTCAAGAATCCCATTTTTGTTACATGTGTTATGCGATGATGTATGTTTTATGATTATGTGGCACACATAAGAAAGGATTCATTATAAGATGGGTGGGACCTATATCTCCCTCCAATGCATTGGGTAATGATTTTATATCTCATGAGATAGACATGGCTGGAACGGAAGGTTATTTCGGTTCAGTGATACAGGACTGAAATGAGGAGTGAACTCGGTTCAGAAAGGGACTTTGTCCACTAAGATAGTCTTGGAAATGAGTCATGACTAACAAGAAATGATTTTCCATGATTATGTGTGCATGCCACAAAGTTTCATGTTTTATGTTATGATTATGGGGATCTCATTTTCACTTCTATGATTTATTCCATGTTAAGATATTATGATCTCTTTTGCAGGTTTTGATTTTCAAAAAGATATGATATGATTTTTATTTCCTTTATTTGCCCTTGCTGAGCATTTGAGCTCACCCTTTTATGTTTTCTTTTCCCCAGGTCAGGAAGATGGATATTAAGTAGAATATGCTAAAAGGGACCCTAGATATGATGAAATAAATGGGAGACACTGTAGAAGATTTATGAACCAGTTGTTTATGTTTCCCAGTTTCTAAAGACACTATACCTATACGGTCCTTTGTAGTTTTATCATATGTTGTAATAAGTGTGCTTCAATTTTTGAAGTATTAAAAATGTATGTAAAGTATGGGTCGTTATACCCTCTATGTGAAGAAATTTAGATGTCCAACATGTTTTCATGAAGTTGAAGAAGGAATGCTACTGAGACAAGAGATAGCTGATGAAATGTTCAAGAATGTTTGAACCAATTACTAGTATTCCAAGACAGATAAAAGTTGATTGAAAGCTAATACTGATAACAATTTGTTTTATATAGTATTCAATGTTTGTGAGAAGATTTTTTTTTGAATCTATCCCTTAATGAATGTTATGATGTTTAGGCGTAAAGGGAAGCTATGCACCTATTATATCGACCCCTTTGGAATTCAAGATCATATTGTAATGGTAACCTCTCACTTTGATCTTCATCCATATCTCCCACAATTCAATAATGTGTTCAATGTATATCTCATGAGGATGTACGTACCTGAACATTCATATGTACTGAACTCAGAGGTCATACCACTGGAGCATGATCGTTCATTTGAGGAAAAAGTAGTACATATTAGGTTTCATTTAGAAAATGTTCTATGAAATAAGAACACCAACCTAGTCAATGTTTTTTTATAAATCACCAGTTAGTGGAAGATATCTGGGTACCTAATGATATGATGAGGTAGAAATATACTCCATTGTTTCAATCAAAATGACGAATATCGAGTGTGAAAATAATTTTAAAGGGGAAGAATTTAAAATTCTGATTTTCTATAGGATTTATTTTGAAATAAATTAGTTTTTTTGAATTATTTCACGGAAAGATACATTATTTTTGACATTGTATATACGCTACATGATGTTAACGCTGTTCTACATACAACACAAACTTCAGATACATTACACGCTACACTAAGATTCTATGAAACAAAATTTTATTATTATAATTATTTAAATCAGATATTTATAAAGTTGATATTAAATAGAATAATATTAATAGTAATTCATAATATATAAATATTATTTATAATAGTTTTATATGAAATAAATGTATTAATAATAAGGCATACATTTTTTGTATAGTATGTATATGATTGAAAATACTATTTTCTAAAATGAAATTATTATTAATGTACGTAAGAGGAAAACAATAAACCTTATTTACACACTTTTGGAAATTTATTTTGAAAAAATAAAAATCATTTTTTAATTCATATTTTACAAATTACTGAGTGAATTTTATTGATTTTCCGAAAAAACTACTTTTTTAGATGAACAATGTCAAATAATGAATTTTATATCATGTCTTAGAATTTGTAAAATTTAGTTATATAGTTAAATTATATGTTATTTTTATTTTAAATTTTAATTAGATTAATTTTATATAAATTAATCCAATTTATGTCATTGTAACTAAATTTACTATGACATTGGATATCAAAACTACGCAAAAAGTTTAGAGAAATTTCACAAGATACCCACTATCAAAACCTCTGTGAGGGGTTGATTATATATTAATTTATGCCCCTTAAGTGATTAAAATTTTGATCAATGGATTAGATATCTATATTGTGAATAATTAATTATTTATAATATGTTTTAAATTTTATCTTATAATTTTTTTTTGTGAAACTACATAAAAATAGTTATAATGATTTAGTGGAAAATTAGTTAAACAAGGGACAAACCCTTACCCTTGAGGATAAAAATGACATTGTAATTTGTTTGAAATAAGTTTTATGTGCATATTTCGATCATTTACTCCCATGTATCAAATTGTATTCATTATTGCAACCACTTTTCATAGAAAAAACGTGGGTGTAATTCCCTTTTTATAAATTTAAAAGAATGTGACCCCTCCTCTACTATAAAAATGCACCCTACCGTCCAACTTATTCACACCACTAAATACTATTAGGTCACATTAATTAAGGATGTTACCTCTTCTTTGGGTTACTCCTTTCTATATGTGTAAAATTGTTCCTTGGATGAATTCTGATCATATAAGCTTGAAAGAAAACCTCCATTATTCCTTGATTCCTCCCTATTTGCAGAATTTAGCCAAGGAACCCTTTATTGAATAGAGAAAGAAGTTACCCAAAGAAGACGTAACATCATTCCTTAAGATCCTTTATATTATTTTCATTATACAACACTTAAATTAATATTATTACATGATTACATAATAAAAAATATATCCTCTATTTTCTGTTTTTTAATCTAAGGGTTCTACTAGAACATACACACACTTCAATCTAATGGGTAATGAACATATCATTCTTATGTACTATTAAATACCACCTCACAAAATTATTTGGTTCATTTTTCCTTTACTACCGATAATGGATGGAAATTAGTGTTTATACTATATTTTTTATATATTATATATAAAATTTCTAATTTATTTAGGATTCTGAAAATATTATATAACAAATACATTTATGCATCCCATTTTGTGTAAGTATGATAATTTTATTTTCTGAAGTGTGGAACACCACCACCTTAAAGCAATGTTATTTATTCTCACATTACATGGAATGTATTAATGATTTTTATATGATATATATAAAATATTTTTGTTACATAAATTATAATATATATATATATATATGGCATTTACTTTCTTTATTTATATACTATAAATAAAAGGAAACAGTGGTCATGTGTATGTACGTCATACTGTCTCTGTAAACAGTGTATTCAATTTCATATTTACATCCTTAAAATATTATTATAAATACAAATATAATGAGTATAAATGATATTAAAATCATGTTTTACATTCTTTAAATCATGATAAATGTATTAGGACACAAAATATAACTAAATTAAGACACATGAAAAAACAAAGTAAATTTTACCTGAAGAACAACCTTAAAATGGATGTGTTAATTAACAGGAAATATAAAGTCATATATGGTATTAGTTATAAGAATATGGTTTTGTGTTAAATTTTTAATAAACATATATTTATTAAAAATGAGGTTTGAATGAGTACAATTATATTGAAGAAATTGGTTAAGGGGATTTATATTATCACAGTTATGTTTGTGTGATTTATTTCTAATTGACCAATCATTTCTATGGTGTGGGTTATATACTACACATGAGTATATAATATGATTACTAACCTGAAATAAATGGGTATTTACATATACAATTTATTAATTCCCTTTTTTTGGTTTTATCTTTAAAATACTAAAAGTTTGGTAATGTATATTGGTCAAAATTTTCCTTCTTTGAGATACATGTTGTGAATTAAAAAACAATGTTTTCAAAAATGATTTATAAAATGATAATTTAAGCACATTTTTATGTAAAAGTTATTTTAAAAATGTTGTATTGTTTTCAAATAATCAATTATATGTTCCAAATGTTTTTAGAGAAATAGTTCTCAA
This sequence comes from Viscum album, assembly GCA_963277665.1. Taxonomy (NCBI): domain Eukaryota; kingdom Viridiplantae; phylum Streptophyta; class Magnoliopsida; order Santalales; family Viscaceae; genus Viscum; species Viscum album. The sequence continues at coordinate 1,809,894,569 of OY728160.1, forward strand.
AAAAGGTTAAATCTTCCATTATATGCTTCCAATGTTATTTCAATGATATGATTTCAAATTGTTTACAATCATTATTTATATTTTCTCATGGTTTTTTAAAATAAATTTCATTGAAAAAAAATTTGAATCCATATTTTCAAGTATTAATATTTATTTTCAATGAAAATGGGTTTTCAAAAGGTTTTACGTTTGGGAAATCATTTTTAAAGAAGAAAGGATATTTTTGTCTTGAAATGTTTTTTATAGAGATTTCAAAATTATTTTACATTTGAGATGATATTTTTACTTGTTACTCATTCCTTTCTTGGGAAATTATCAAAATGTTCCATTCATATTATTTCTCAAAATGGTTTATGTTGTGATGTAATGTTGTTTATAAAATATGTTTCTCTTTTACGGGTTATATGTCTATGAATCCCATTTCCTCCTCACAGGTTATATTTATATGAGTCACTCTTCTATTCATGAGATATTCATTGGTTAAATTATTATAAATCATATATTATTAGGATTATTGATTTAATTATAACATCTTTTATTATGTGTTCCATTAGAAAAAAATTGAATGAAATATTATTTCCATGTATCTTTTATGATTAAATTTTATATGGTGGTCATATGTAAAATGGTAATGGATAGGGAAACATATATCCCTCCATTGAATTATTTCATGTTTATATATTTAGATATAATATGGAGTGTACATATTGAGTTTATTCAAATATTTAGGGGAATAATGACTTTTTTCCAAAAAAGGGTTTATTATGAATATGGTTATTCCATCCTTCAAAACATTTTCCATGACATTTAATAATATTTTGTCTATTTTTATACCTATGTTATTTATTCATGGATCATAATAATTTACTCATATTTTCAAACTCCATTGATTCTTGTATTATGTTATTCGTAGCTACATGAAATGTTTTTTAGTATATGTTTTGGGTATTGATCGATTTTATATCCTGATTACACCCATAAAAACTTCTTATATTATCTTATGATCTTTTACTTTCATCACTTTTGTTTACCCTTATTGAGCATCAGATCTTACCAACTTTATATATTTTTATTTCTTGATGTTGTAATGAAAAATAATACATAATATGTTTATATAAAATTATATTTTTTAGATAATACATGGGATATATTGAATACTTGTTTTATATATATAAGATTCATAAATAGTTATAATGATTTAACAATAATAGTTGATTCATATTTCTCTAAATCACCAATCCCAAATTATCATGGGAATACTTTTCAATAAATTATTTTCCTTTATTTATGTATTCATGAATTAATGTTTTTGGGAATCTATATATAGTATTATAGTGGGATTTAGATTGATTTAAAAGTTACTATTATTGTAAAGGATGATTTTATGAAAATAAGTTGATATTGATCATAATTTTAATGATATTTATATGCATTTATGTTAGTGTAAATAATATTGAATATTTTAAATATTAGGATGTAATATCATTAATGAAAATAATAAGGATAATTCTAAGTATAGTATTACATGCTGATATAATTTAATGTTTTGAGTATGTTGTAATATATTATATCTATAGGGTCAATAAGAAATAAATCTCACAATCATAAAAGTGAGAATATAAATCCCCTTAACTTATTTCATTAATAACATTGTAATAATTCAAACCACATGTATAATAAATACTTATTTATTAAAAATATAACACATAACCATATTCTTATATCTAATACCATATATGACTTTATATTACCTACTTATTAACCCATCCATTTTAAGGTTGTGTTTCAGGTAATATTTACCATTTTTTGCATGTGTCTTAATTTTGTAGTCTTTTCAGTCCTAAATTATATAACATGATTTAACGAATTCAGAAAATGATATAAATATTGATTATATTCATTATATATGTATTTATCATAATATATTAATGATATAAATATGAAATTGAATATTTTATTAATAGAGACGGTATGATGCATGTACACATGACCATTATTTCCATTTATTTATAGTATAGATATGAAGAAAGTAAATGATATATATATATATATGTTATAATTTATGTAACAAAAGTTTTTCATATATATCATATAAAAATCCTTAATACATTCCATGTAAGGTGGGAATAAATAACATTGCATTAAGGTGGTGGTGGTCCACACTTCAGCAAACAAAATTATCATACTTATATTAAATGGAAAGCATAAATATATTTGTTATATAATAATTTCATAATCCAAAATACATCATAAATTTCATATATAATATATAAAAATATAGTTTAATTCATAATTTCCAACCATTATAGGTAGTAAAAAAAAAATGAACAAAATCATTTCGTGAGTTGGTATTTTACAGTACATAAGAATGGTATGTTCATTACACATTAGATAGAAGCATGTGTATGTACTAGCATAACCCTTAGATTAAAAAAAAAAGAAAATTCAGGATATATTTTTTATAATGTAGTCATGTAACAAGATTAATTTAGGGGGTGCAGAATGAAAATAATAGAAAGGTGTATATGGAAGGATGTTACCCCTTCTTTGGGAAACTTCTATATTTATTCCCAAAAGGGTTCCTTGGATGATTTTTTTCCAATGGGAGGAATTTAGTAATAAGGGAGGGATTAGTATGATCTTATTTGAGCATAATTCATCCAAGGAAACCTATTATTCATAGAGAAATGAGTTACCCAATGAAGAGTTAACATCTTTCTTTAAAGTGACCCAATGTGTATTAGTGGTGTGAATATGGTGGAGGGTGGGGTACATTTTTATAGTGGAGGAGGGGTTTAATTCTTTTAAATTTATAGAAAGGTAATTATACCCACTTTTTTCTATGAAAATTAGTTATAATACTAGATAAAATTTGATACATGGGAGTAAATGATCAAATATGGACATAAAACTTATTTCAGGCATGTTTCTATGTAATTTTGATCCTAAACTGTAAGGTTTTGTCCCTTGTTAATATAATTTTTTGCTTAATCAATATCATTATTTTTCTGTAGTTTTAATAATATTTTTGGTATTAAAAAAATGTAAAACATATTATAAATAATTAATTATTCATATTATATATATCTAATACATTGACCAAAATTTTAATCACTGATGTGGCATATATTAATTTATAATCAATCCCCCATACTAGATGCGATAGTAAGATTTTTGTGAATGTTTTCTAAAATTTATTGGTAGTTTTGATATCCAATATCATATGAAATTGGTTATAATTACCTAAATTATAATTATTTATGTACATTTAATCTAATTAATCATTAAAACAAAAATTACATATAATTTAACTATATAACTAAATTTGAAAAAATAGAATATATGATATAAAATTCAGCATTTTTCCTTGTTCATAAAATAATGATGTTTTTTGGAGAATATATAAAATTCACCCTATGCTAATTTTGAAAATTTGAATTAAAAAATTATATTTATTTTATCAAAATAAATTTATAATAGTGTATAAAATTAATTTTATTATTTTCTTTTTATGTACAATAAAAATAATTTCATTTAAGAAAATAATATTTTCAATCATAAACATAATTTACTAAAAAATTATGACTTATTATCAATACATTTCGTTTATATAAAACCAATAAATATAAAATATATAAAGTATGAATTACTATTAATATTACTACGTTTAATATAAATTTTATAACTATCTTATTAAATTAATTATAATAATATAATGTTGTTTCATAGAAACTCAGTGTTGCGTGTAATGCATGAAAATTTGGTGTTTCATGTAGAACAACGTTAAAATCATGTAACATATAAACAATGTCAAAAATAATGTATCATGTAATGAAATACTTCACATAAAAATAATTTATTTCAAAATAAATACTCATAGAAAATCAGACTATTGCATTCTACCCCCCATAAATTTATTTTCACACTAGATATTCAACATTTTGAATGAAACAGATGAGTATTTTTATACTTCATCATATTATCAGGTTCCCACATATCTTCCACAAATTGGAGATTTATCCACAAAACATTGAATAGGTTGGTGTTTCTGTTTCAAAGAAAATTCTCTCTATGATCTAGAATATGAACATCTAGTTCCTCATATGAATGATAATGATCCAGTGGTATGACCTTTGAGTTCTGTACATATGAAAGTACAGGTACATACTTCCTCATTAGGTATACATGGAACACATTATAGAATTGTGGGATATCTGTATGAAGTTCAAAGTTAGAGGTTACCATTACAATATGATCACGAATCTCAAAGGGGCCGTTATAACGAGTGCATTGTTTCCCTTTAATCCTGAGTATCATAACTTTCATTGAGGGATACATTAGAAAAAAATTCTTCTCACAAAAATTGAATACCAGGTCAAACGAATGGTTATCAACATAAACATTCAGTCAGTTTTTATCAGTCTTCATATAGTACTAAATAGTACTAACATTCTAGAACATTTATTCATCTATCTCATGTCCCAATAGCATTCATTCATCAACTTCATCCCAACATGATGGACCTCTTCATTTCTTCACATATTGGGATCTATAAAGAGCCATATGAATTCACGAGTGAACTATATTGTTTATGGAAATCTCTACTAGGGGATGGTGTTTAACCCAACACCCTTTCAAATCTAATGAAAAATATCTCAACATATCCTCAACAGTTTGAATTGAAAATTCAGCCTAATTTTTTTTAGGATGATAAATAGTGTTAATGCTCAATTTGGTATCAACTACTTGATGAATACTTCTGACGAACTATGAGGTGAACCTAAGATTCTGATCACATACAATGGAATGTTGTACTCTAGGAAACCTTAGCAGTTCTTTAATATATATCGTGGTAAGATTATCTATATAGAATTGATCTCTTATTGAAATAAAGTTCTCTAACAGAGTAAGGAAATCAAATACCATCCATATAGAAATTACCATATTATAGGTTTTGCGGTGTCCAACAACTAAACCTATGGTGATGTTCTCCAACTTTCATTTCTATATGGGTAATGTATGAAACATCCCTATATAATTTTGTCTTTCTACCTTAACATCCATGCATACCACGCATCAAGATTAAAAGTTTATGATATCCCTCTTCATTCTATATCATAATAATTATTTAACAAAAACATTAAACATCTTTGTACATCAAGTATAAAAAGAGAATAAAGATATATGACCTTCCACTAACGGATACGTCCTCAAATCCATTACAGAAAGAACTGATACATTGTTCTTGAACCTTATCATTTCATCCCGATCATGGTTAAATAGAAGAATTTTTCTACATATTTATTATTGATCTACAATTTGCTTTTGTGCCTCATTATGCATCACATGTATAGAGGGTCGAAAATTATGTTGATCAAGAGAGTATTTCTCCACTTTTTTTAGGATCTCTATATCTATCCCACAAAAATATGAAAACATTGGTCCTTTTTTTATCCTCCTTATGGATAAGTTAGAATTATCCTTAAGGCTCAAAGCATCGACCACCTTATTATCTTTCCCTCGGAGGTAATATATTGAGCATTAATAATCCTTTATCAACTCTAACCAACTTCCCTTGACTATGTTCAAGTACTTCTCTAGTAATATATAGTATATACATTCATGATCCATATGTATATTAATTATCTCAATAAAGATAATTCCTCCATATCTATTTTGGAAAAATTAACACTGATAACTCCAAATCATGAGTTCAATTTTTTTTTCATGGATCTTAAACTATCGTGAGGCATTAGTGATAACCATGTAATTATATACAAGAAAACCTCCCAATCCATATATATATTCATCATTATAGATTAGAGACAGTTATCCACTATTGGTTGATATAATAATAGGTTCACTGACCAACTGTCTCTGTATTTCCATGAAATTAATGTCACATTCATCAGTCTAGATAATCATAGAACAATTACTAGTTACCTATGACAGAGGATTCAACAGTCTTGATAAATTCTCTACACACCATTGATAATATCTAGCTAATCTTGTAAAACTATGGATATTTATCACTGTGGTTGGTCTATGAAATAATTCAATATCCTCCATCATTGATGGATCTACTAGGATTCCATCTCTTGAGATTATGTGACCCAAAAATGAAACTGTTTATATCCAAAAGCCACTCTTTGTAAATTTTTCATATAGGTTCTCCTCCCCTTAGGACATTTGAAAAATTCGCTTATTTATTTCACGCTCTTCCTCACTCTTTTAATAGATAAGAATATAATCTATAATGACTACCAGAAACTGATCAAGGTAATCTCTAAATATTTTACTCATAAAATCCATAAATATAAAATGGTAATTAGTAAGGCCAAAATAAATCACTATAAATTAATAGTTTCTATAAATAATAAAAAATTCTATCTTGGGAATAATGTCTTTCTAGATCCCTAATTAATGATATCCCGAATGAAGGTAAATATTTTAAAATTTATATCTCCACACAATTAATAAAAAAAGTCATAAATATGATAAAGATGATACTTTTTCAGGATTTCCATGTTTTTGAGTTCCCTCATATAAATAAAAAGTCAAATTGATACATCTTTCATTTTCATGAAGTTAACAGTCCCCCCCCAAGGTGACATAGTAGGAGTAATTAATCCCTTATCAACATTTTCTTGGGGTTTATTCTTAAATTCATGAAACTAAATTAGGGATATTATATAGGGAGACGTTGAATTTAGTGTTGAAATAGGTATGAGTTATATCAACAACTCAACATCATGTTTCAGTTGAAGACTATGAAATTATTTCAGTAACACATTCAAAAATTCATAGAAAATTGTCATATCATCAATGGTGAGTATATCCTTAACCAGTTGAGGAAAACAGAACCAATTAATAGGAATTAAGACCCATACACTAGATGTAATCTCCAAAAGATGTTCATACATATAAACACCTTGACATAAAATAATACTTTGATATGAAATGTAAAACATAACCTCATTTCCTCAACAACTGGGGTGGGATTTATGAAAAGATAGCCAATCCATGACTGAGATGACATTATATCCAACCTAAGAGGAATGAAAATATATACATGAATTACATTCCTGTAAATGAGAATCGGAGAGGGATCATAGACTTGAGTTCTAATCATTTTACATTTATGTGTTTTCACTACTCATTCCCTATATAGTAATTTTGGTGGAATCATTATATCCTTATAAAATTCATTCGATATAGAAGAGTGGGCAAATATGTAATAAAATAAGATAATATTTGATCTAGAGTTGATAGTATGTGTACATTTCACCCTGTTATTTTCTCACAACTTGATGTAAATAGTGATGGCATGAGATTTCCCCCTATCCCTTGGATTGGGATGTTATTGATACCAATCATCATCACCATCAATTGGGTTTGGTAACTAGTTTCCATAATTCCCATACTCTTTACACATGAATCACTAAAGTGTGGTAGGTTCATTCTATGTAGATTTTGCTCTATAGGAAGCATTTTTCAACTTTATCCCATCAGTGTAGAAATCAGTTTCCTGATGGACTTCCCTTTCTAACACAAAACACTTATTAGACCCAATTAGAAAATTACCTCCATGGTTCATTCCATACATAGAGCTGTATGGAGGAATCATTTTCTTCTTTTCATGGTTTTTATGATTTCCTTCAAACTCCATATTCATTATCTTCATTAATGAATGAGATTTATATATATCTTCTACATAAATATCAACATTGATTTCATGACACATAATATCTTCATAGTTACTAATGTCTCTTTTGAAAAAATCCCTTCTAAGACTTGTGTTTTAGAATATGAATAAACTCTTAATATAGATAGTGTATCTAATAGTATAAGGAATGATTGATTGTAGTGATATCAAGGTCATGAGACAGGTAATTCTACTCGCGAGGATTCAAATGATGAGACCCGCATGCAATGACTTATTTATCCTCTATCAAACGATCTCTAAGAACAATACGTATTTCATCATATCATACATTATAAATAATGTCTGTCTATGGTAGAATCAGTATCGATGATGAAGTTAGAAGGGCTACTTTACAAGATTCTAACCATACGAATTTCACATTATTTAGTTTCAATCCCATAAGCAGTGCTAGAAATTAAGAAATATTTTTGATGGAGTGTCAATAATATGTGGCTATTGGAATGAAACTATATATGTAAAATATGTTACTGGGATTCTCTTAGGAAATGAAATCTCTCAATTTATCGGGGTCTACTGAATCACCTTACTCGAAAAAAATATGACCCGAAAAGATAAATTTTTTTATCCAGATGTGGCATTGAATAAGTTTGTCAAATAGATGATGCTCTATCAGTGTATTCATCCTGATCTAAATATGGGTATCATTTTCATGTCTGGTGGGTGAAAACAACAAGATATCATTAATAAATACTACAAAAAAATAATCCCAACAAGGGTATAAAACATTATTTATATGAGGAATGAAAAATATATGTGTGTTTATGAGTCTGGATAGCATAAACAGGTACTCATATAAACCACACTTGCTCATAAAATTTTTATGAGGTTTTTCTAAGAACCTCATATTAACTTGGTTATATCCGCACAAAAAATATAACATTTAGAACATGTAATCTCATTATATCTGATCAAATAGTTCATCTATTCTAGGAATTGGATACCGATTCAGAACTGTAATTTGGTTCAATCGATGGAAATCCGCATCGAGCCAAAGGCTACCTTCTTCCCTCTTGGAGAAGTGGACTTCTGAATCCAAAGGAAATGTGATGAGGTGTATAAAGAATTTTTTCTCCAAATCCCCCTACTCCATGAGCTACAGATGCTCTATAGTGGCCATACTATAAGGAGGAATTGTAACTGATGCTACTCCTAGAACAAGAACAGTGGTAAAATTACCTCTCGCAAAATAAGTATGCTAGAAAACTGATCAAAAAAGGCATCCCTATAACACTCCACCATAGGAGGAAAAATAGTTGTTCATTACCCCTTATCATCTAGAAGGAGTTTAGGGATATGAGTAGCGACTCTACCTAGCCTCTGCTGCTCTAGTCCTAATTGTGTACGTTTCACATCTAATTGTCACATATGCATGTTCCTACCACACTCTATTGATGTAAAATTCACCCTCATATGATTGTAGTAAATGTGGAATTAATATGGAAACAACTAGTACATCCCAATGATTACATTAGGAAATGCCTTTTCGAGGATGTAAAGATTCTATAAAAAATTATAACAACCTCTCTAAAGAGGAACATTCTAGGAATGGAGAATGGCCTCTACTCAGATTACTAAAAATGTATCTAGGGACATTTTTCCATGAAATTGTACAGTCTAGGGGCCCCCAATTAAAATTATATTCTCATATATAAATGAGTGATATGTGCCTATATCAAATAAAGAAGATAATAAAGTGGAAGCTACTATAATAGTACCTCTAACTGTAGAATGTCCAGCGCTATTCTCTTTCAGTGTAGGATGGACTACATGTAAATGTCCTATAATATGGATTTGAGTCTCGACATGAATACACTAAGCATCCCATCTCTAATAGAATAGATAATCATAATCCTGACTACCTCTACCTGAACTACAAAATCGGCCTAATTGGATGGTGGTATTCTATATTCCTACCTATTATGATCCTATAGTCCACACTCCTGATGAAGGAGTAGGTTAATATCACTACTCACATTGCTCTAGAAAGAATGTAATGAACAATAGATGGATTTGTCACATCTAGCCATAGCCTCTATACTCATTTGGATCTCGTAAACACTGAGGCTTCATGTCTTCTTGTTCTCCACACTGGTGACATAATAGAAAACTATCTTCATGTGGATCATGTCTACAACTACCTCTATGAGTAGCCTAAAATCGCATATTTCACCCAGAAGATGAGTGAGTGGAAGCTCTATGTGTCGAACCACCCTGAATCACACCATCATCATCCATCATGTTCTTCTTGGTAATATGGATCTAGTTAAGAGTTTTAGAAATTGTTTTTGACCTAAACACGTTGACCTATGTTTAGATGGAATATACCATCCCATCCTCGAATCACCTGGAGGTCATGAGATCATCACCAACTAGTGTAAGAGAGAACCACTATATCTCTATGAACTAATATGACAGACGTGATCCCCTACTACAAGTTCATGAAATATCTATCGTTGTCATCTCTCCAAGTCTATGGAATGATTTAACCATAGATGATGGTCATAAAATCATCCTAGACCATATCTATATAATGTCCCATCTAGGTGAGAACATCCCACCACCACATTGATGAACCAAGTAACATATAGGATACTAGGTTGACCATATGAGATGGATGAATCTAGATAATATCAAATATAGATAATATAGCCTCAATCCCAGACTATAAAACATGTTCCATCAATTGATACAAAATGTGGGAGGATACTACTATTATAATATATGATTCAACTCTTTCATGTGTTGGATCAGTTGAGCAACTGAATTCATATACAGAGGAAGATATAAGAATCATTCTCAAAACAAGGCATCAGTTCCCAAGTCTAAAATAAAAGAGATTTCATTGGTGGCCCTATAAGAGGAATCAATGGTGGCGCACAACTCTCAACCGTAGGTTTGTGGCCATCATCGCCATTAGGGTGTATGATCAGAGGATGTTATGGATCCATAATACTACAAAGAAAAATGAATTCCTCAGATGAAATTTAAGAAACTAAGATATTTAATTCAAGTAATAAGGAAAAGTATAATTAATTCTTATATAAATGATCCCTCGCCTCTCCTGGCTCCAATGTCTTGGACTATATAGTAGGAACCATAGTATTAGGTGATTAAGAGTGTAAGAGATATGACATTACCCACTAATAAGTTAGGTATTGAGTCTAAATAACTATATTAAATATATATAAGACAAAAAATTTAATTTATAATCCATATTCATATTAAACTAGTGATTTTAAAAAAATTATGTCACATCAGAGTAATTAAATTTAGTGGTTTAACATTTTTAGTCCATATATGCCCATATATTTTATAATCCAAGATATATAATCCAATTAATCCATGAAATAAACTTTTCCTTCTCATTTGAACAATGTTCCATAGCTCAATATTCCACAATTTAATTCTAAATGTGTATATATTAACTTATTTAGGAAAAAATTGTTTGGTTAATGTAGGATCATTAAGTATCAATTACTTTTTCCAATCCTTTCAATAGTGTCTGCATAATTCTATATATATATAGGGCACTATAATTATGAACCAAGAAAATGCATGCTGAAAGTATAAGTGACATAGAAAAATGAATGAAATATTAATCCTATTGTGCTAATGATGATGCATGATCTAATAAAAATACCTCATTTCATAATGTGTAGGAAAAGAAATCTCAGTTCAACATCATTATTATCAATAACATTATATGACATGTGCATCACCCAGTAGTGAATTCATATCAACTATAACATGAAAAGGAAAAAAATAACATGTTCCTATCCCATGTAATTTTGGATTCCCTAATACATGGGATAGCTACATCCTGGAATTGGGTAAAATACGAAACCATTTATCTTCTAGTCTCATGTCTAATTACCAAACAACATGAAAAAGTAATACAAAGTATCTGATGAAACTTTTTAATGTCTTGACCATGGATCCACTTAACCCATACCACGATCTAGTGGGTCACATGACCTCAATATTTACTCCATATACTCCAAAGGCTACTGACTAGATGTAAGGGAGTGAAGATGGTTTTATGGGGGGGACAATACCATCTATTCTGAGTAGCACAACCCATACAAGAATAATTATAAAAAATTTAATATGTATATATAAAATATAGAATTAATAAATAAATGTTGAAGCGTAAATAACAGGACAACTGATGATAAAATAAAAATCCTTACTATAACTTCGAGAACATGATTCTCGGCATGATGATATAGAAAAAGGGTTATATTGGAACATGAATACTATAATTATATAAAAAAGTAAACAAAATAAAAAAAATATTCTCTAAAAGAATATCGAGTGCATTACCAGTCCTATACTCTTAATCTCGAGCTAATAAGTATATCAACATCCTTAGTAGATCCTTTTCCCTAAAAAATACCTGAGAAATATAATATTATCAGTTACCAAAGGAAGCACAAGTAGGGTTTGAGATAAAATAACATAGAAGACCACCAAAAATAGTGTCTATGTGTAATCTGAGTTGTGATCATACCTAAATAGTATGAATATACAGAAGAATAAGAATCAAAATGAAGAAATAAATACCTACCCACTCATGTTACTAGAGGACCCTTAGTGGTTATACCTCCCTCAACTCATGGCTATAATAGATTCCTGATTAGTTATAATATATAGTAAGTAAATATATAATTTAATTATATATATTGCATTAACCTATATGAAACAAGTATATGTAGACATAAGGGTCCATATACCAAGTATACTAGTGCTGACTGGACTAGGGAATAACTCATACATCCATGAAAAGTCTAATGAGCCTATGATCTCAATAAATAGGTTATGTTCCCTATATTCCCATAAGAGTGTGAGACGTCATGCACAACACTTGGGATAGGGGTGATCCATCATGTCATCACTCAAAACAGGGATGTGGTATGTAAAGCCCAATGCCAAACTAGTTTCAATGGTTTAAGACATCACGATCAACATCAGATGTAAGGGATTGGTATACCTTAATACTCTATGAGTCCCTTGCCATATTTTCAGGAATAAAGGCACATTATAATTATAATTGGCAAGGGAAATTTCCTCCAATACATCATTATCATTCATCACAGATATATATAAATAATGCAGAATCATTTTTATAATTTAATACATAAGGAATTACCTATCATTTACCATGCTATACAAGTTTTATTACATACATGTAATTACAATTCTAAACGATCATTTACATAAAGCATAACCCAAAGGTCAGGTTTCTCCATCCTTTTTTTTCATGGATATAGTCAATTTAATTCATTTTGATGAGTAAAATCCATTAAGAGTATTACCTTCAATTCAATTCAAGCCATTAAATTTACAAATGTATGGAAATTAAATTTTTAAGTCTCAAGGAGGCATTTAAATAGTAACATGGTCAAAGGAGGAAATTTCCTACATGGGAAATTTCAATAATAAGTGGGACAAAAATATAACACTTTCCTTGGGTTCCATTTGACACTCATGTGTCAAAGGAAATTTCATTTAAAGGCTAAGCTGGAAGAAAATTAGTTGTTTCATGAAATTTGACCAATTGGACATAAAGTAAAATTCCAATTCGTACACACAAGGGGTGAACATATAAGGCATATACATCCTCTACAATAACCAACAATGATCAATCGAAATAAATTAAGGAAAATGATCCATTTTATAATAAGCACTTAATATTAAAGGGATTCCAGGAAATATTCCATCCACAAAAAATGAAATATTTAGAAATTATAAAAACTCTAACTGAGAATAATGACCACGTACCACAAGACCATAGATTACTCCTCAATCGACATTGACCTATAATTCCAAGTATGTTTAAATAGATATGAGAAATTCACAACAACCTGAAAATAGGGGAAATGAGTCTCCACCTAAGTAGGAAAATGGATATGATGAAAGACATAGACTCATGGTAAGGTTATATGAGAGAATAATAAGATACACACAATACATCTGTTATATATAGGAATGGGCACTGGAGGAGAGAGTTATCTCAAAGCCTTCCATGAAGATATTTGAATCATAAAGGTGATGGAGAGGTATGCTGGTCTTCTAGAGGAAGAATAATAAAGGAAAATAAGGTTATAACCTATGTGATGGGCTAAATATTAAATCCACCCCGAAATAAGAGGGCATGTTTTATGTTAACAGTGTGAAAACCATGTGCCTCTTACTCCTACATGGGGCACATCACACAGTTTGGTACACCGTTTGACTAGCCATGTAAAATCCCTGCAAAAAGGTTGTGATCCAATTATCAGTAGCCCTAAACTACCATACAACTTAGGTATCAAAACAAAAGGAAAACCATGTGGCTATCAGTTCCACTATCAGAAATCTCTTGGTTTTCGAAACACCTTGTGGGATAGACTACACGGTTTCCTTAAACAATGCGGGCTAGTATTTCCCCCATTGTTCTATAAATCTAGTCTTCAAATATATCATCGATATTCTTGGGAACTTCCTAAAGTTGTAATACAAGTTTATATTAATTATGAAATGTATTCAAATAAATAAACTAATGATATGTATCATCATGAAAATATTGGTCAATAGATGGAGAACCTAGTGGGTGGTAATGTATCTCACTTATATACCAATGTTTATGTTTTCATGTTTCTAAAGAGACTATGGTAATTTTTCCTTTGAGAGTCTATTTGTGTAATGTATTAAGTAATCCTCAGAAGTGATTTAATGTAAATGGGAGAACACAATGGGTATCTATTGTTTCTTTAAGAGAAAAAATTTAGATAACCATAGGATAAATGGATGAGAAACCATAATCAAAACATTAAATAAATGTATAATTATACATGTATGGATATGGAAATGTTTCTGAAAATGTACAATAATTTTGGTTAAGGATATAGGAGGTGGTTTCCAAGAAACGCATCATTATCTACTGGAAACAGAGGTTCTCCCAATGTATATATACCAACGGTTTCTTGAAACCGTAGGTATACTGTAAAAAAGGCAACATTTTCCAACGGTTTGTTCAAAACATTGGAAATGTGTTAATATAGTTACGATTTCCCAATTGTTTGACAAAACCATAGGGAAATATTTAATTCCTTTGAGATATGAAAATGGTTTTAAAAAACTGTTCTTAAAGAGAGGCTTTCCCAATTGTTTTTAAAAACTATTTGGAATGTTTTCCCCCAAATACATAGCTCCCACTCTTCCTAATTGTAGACCCTAATCAAAATCTCCTCCCGAAGGTTTCTCAGCAGTAAAACACCTTCCATCCATATATCCATCAGCAATACATTAATTATTTTTCTAAAAAACAAATTAAAAAGTGTTACCTTATATTTAATGTTGTCTATCTATTTTATTCGACTTTATGCTTTGATTTAGGCTAAATTATACTTCCTACGGTCTATGGCATACTGAACCCTTTGATTTGTTTTTTGTTTCGTCCTATAATTGAAATATGGTAAAGGTTTTGTTTAATGGGGTGATATGGTAGCTTCTATGGACTTTAGTTTAGTTGAAAATTGGATTTGGATTTTGTATTTATAGTTTTTGTTTAAGGAATAATGTGAAGGGTATTGATATTGAGGAAACATTTGTTGTTGGTTGGATGATGGATTAGAATTGTGATAATGGTTGGTTTGGGTATAGGTTATTTTTAAGGTATTACAGGGGAATTACCACCCCTTAACACCCCCACCCCCACCTCCTGGACAGCTCCAACCACCCTGGAAATCACCCCACCCCCTGGACACCCCATAGACACCCCCCCAATTGGAAAGCCCCCCTGCTCCCTCACCCCCTAGACACCCAAACCTTGGACAACACCTACCCCACCCCCTAAACACCCCCACCCCCCTCTACACCCAACCCCCTGGACATTCCCACCCCCAAAATCCCTAGACACCCCTCACCCCCATTGAGACCCCACCCCCTGAACACCCCCACCCCATTAGACAACCCCCACACCCCCAAACACCACCACCCTCATGGAAACCCCCCCCCCCCACCCACACACACACACACACAAAACCACCTCCCCTAGACACCCCCACCACCCTAGACACCCTCCACCCCCTTGTACAGCCCCCAACTCCACCCCCATAGATAGCACCCCCTGGACACCATGACACATTCTAGACACCACCACAACTCCTATGTGCTTGGCCCAATTTTAGAATTGGAATTAACAATGGTGGTGATTTCCCCATTCCCCATTGACATTTCCTAAGTGACCCATAGAGCATTATAAATTGAATTTGTCATGTTTAGATAATTGAAAATGTCATATTTTGATAAATTGAATGGGTTGTTTGGAATGAAATGGATAATTAATGATGGTTTGACATTCATAATGAATAAAATTATTTTTAATAAAATTACCCTAAGGGGGATACATGAGGGATATATGGGTTGTCTAGGTGTGGGAGTTGTCCAGGTGGTGGTGGGTTGTCTAGGGTGTGCGGGGGGGGGGGGGGGGCTATAGGGGTGTGGGGGAGGGTGTATCGGCTACACAAGGAGGGGTGTGGGCTATCCTGCGGGGTCAGGGTGGGGTGTACAGATGGGGGAGGGGGTGGGGGTTGTCCTGGGGGAGTGGGATATCCAGGGGTGGTGGGGGTGTGCTATCCAAGTGGGGGAGGGGGTTTGGGTTGTCCAGGGGGTGGGATGTCCAGGGGGTGGGTGTGGGCTGTCCAGGTGGTGGAGGAGGGTGTTCATGGAGGGAGAGTGTGTGGGATGTCCAGGTGTGGGGTGGGAGAGGGTGTGGCCTATCCAGGTGGGGTTGGGGTGGGATTTCTCGGCGTGTGGGGGTGGGGGGGTCTAGGGGTAGGGGTAGCTGTCGGGGAGGGGGGTGTGGGTTGTACAGGGGGGCTATCTTGGGGGGAGGTTATGGGTTGTCCAAGGAGGTGGGGTGTCCTGTGGGGGGCATGGGTTATCCAGGTGGGGGGGGGGAGCTGTCCAGGGGGCTGTAGGGGGTAGGGAGGCTGTAGGGGAGGGGGTGTGGGCTGTCTGGGGAGGGGGTGGGATTTCTTGGGTTGGTGACGGGTGGAATATTTAGGTGGGCAGGGGTGTGTACTATTGGGGGGGGGCAGTCCTGGTGGTGGGTTGCCCAAGTGGGGGAGGGGGGATATTCATGTGGGGTTGGGGGGGGGGGGTCTGTCCCGGTGGTGGGTGGGCTATCCAGGTGGGGGGGTGTCCAGGGGGTAAGGGGGATGCAAGGGACGGGGGTGTGGGCTATCCATGGAGGGGGGTGGGCTGTCTAGGGAGGGAGTGGGCTATCCGGGGTTGGGCTATCATGGTTGGGGTGGGTGGTATGGGCTGTCCAAGGGGGGCAGGGGGGTGTCTAGGTGGTGGTGGTGTGGGTGCTTTCCAGTTTGGGGGGGGGGATGGGATATCCAGTTGGGGGTGGGGTGGGCTGTCTAGGTGCCTGCAGGGGTGGGGGGTCAACAGGGGAGGGGGTGTATGCTGTCTAAGGGGGTGGGTTGTCTTGGTGTGGTTTTATGTGGGATATCTAGGTGGGGGAAGGGGGTGTGGGATGTTAAGGGGGGGTGGGCTATCCATGGGGGGGTGGGGGTGGGCTGTCCAGGGGGAGGGGTGTGGGTTGTCCAATGAGTTAGGGGGTGTCCATACGTGGTGGGGGGGATATCCGGGTTTGGGGGATGGAGGGGCGTAGGGGGCTATAGGGGTGTGGTGTGGGGTGGGGGTGTGGGTTGTCCAGTGAAGGTGGGGGGGGGGGGGTTTTCCTCTTCGATACTCTACAAAAATATAGGAATAACATATAACCAATGTATAGTTGCTTTAACATGTTAATACTTTTCATGAAGTTTTATAACGACCCTCACACATACCCTTCCAAGAACAATTTATCCTTGCAATGAAATATCACTCAGGTTCTTATCCATTATCCATATTGATCTCATAAAAATTTAACATTCGTACAACTCCATATCACCTAATTAAATGACAAGTCTCATACATCTATGAGTAGTGTCCCATCGTAACATGGCTCCAAAAATCTGATCCATGCATGATATATGGAGGATTTTTTAAAATTGGGTGTGTTGTGATATATAATTATGATATTCATGTTTTACACTAGAAGTCATCTTAGTCATTTATAATAGGCTTGAAATCCTGATACAATTAGATATAGATTGGATTCTATGGCCCTAGTTTGGGTGTGGACACCCCCACACCCTTGGACTTCCCCCACACCCTGGACACCCTAAAACCCCCAAGGGCAGCCCCCTATCACCATAGACAGCCCCACCTCCCCTGGGAACCCCCACCCACCCCTTGGACAACCCCTGGACACCACCCACCCCTTGAAACTCCCACCCCCAGGACACCAACACCCCTGCTTGGTATCCCCCCACCCCTTGGATAGTCCCACCACTAGGAAATCCCACCCACCTCCATAGACAGCCCCCACCCCATGGATACCCATTACCCCTGGACACCCCCCATCCCATTGGAAATCTTGTGCACCCCTGGAGACCCGCACCACCCCCCGGATACCCACACTCCCTTAGACATCCCGCCCAAACCCCTGGATAGCCCTCCCAACCGACTGGACAAACCGACCCACTTGGAAAACCCCCCCAACCCCAAGATAGCCTCTCTCCCCCCCACAACCCTAGAAACCCCCACCCCTGTGGACAACCCACCCACCCCCTCGACACCCCCTACCCTGTGGAAACCCCTACCCACTTGGACAGCCCCCTTAACCCCATGGATGACCCCCACCCCCTGAACACCACCCCACCACCTGGACACCTCCAACCCTAGAAACCACCACCCCCATGATTAGCCCCCACCCCCGCAGATAGACCCACCCTCGTGGACAACCCACCCACCCCCTGGACACCCCCACCACCCGGACACCCCCATCAACTTGGACACTCCCACCCCCAGGACAACCCCAACCCCCTTGGATAGCTTCCCCAACCTCTCCAGAAACCCCACCCCAATGGACACCCCCAACTGTGTGGACTACCCTCCCAACCCACTGGACAGCCCGCCCAACCCCATGGACACCCCCGAACCACTTGGACAGCCCCAACCCCCCTGGACATCCCTCACCCCTAGAAAAACCCACCCCCATAGACACCCCAACCCCCATGGACAGGCTGCCCACCCCACCACCTGGACCCCCCCCCCCCAAACACCCCCTCCCCCTAGACACCCCTACCCCATTGGAGAACCCACCTAGATCACCCTAATCCCCTGGACACCACCCCATCACCTGGACACCCCCACCCCCTGAACACCCCACCCCCAAGGACAGCTCCCCCTTCCCCCTGAACACCCCCACAACCCCATGGACAGCCCGCACACCCCCTGGACACCCCTTACCTCCCTGGACAGCCCTGCCACCACCACAGATAGCCCGCCCACCCCCTGGACACCTAGTAACCCTTGGAAATCCCCCACTCCCATGGACTGCCCCCACCGATGTAGACAGAATGCCCATCCCATAAACCCCCCTACCCCCTCAACAGCCCCCCACCCTCGTGGACATCCCACATAACCCCTTCGACACCCCTAACCTCGTGATATCCCCCACCGATGTGGACAACTCATCCACCCCCTTCACACCCCCTACCCCCTGGACAACCCCCACCCCCTAGATAGCCCGCCCACCCTTTGACACCCCTGACCCCTTAGACAGACCCACCAATGGCATGGATAACACCCACCCCCTAAAACGCCCATACCCCCTAGATAGCCCCCACCACCATGAACATACCCCCCACTCCACCCTCCTAGATAGACAGCCCACCCCCATGGACATCCCTACCCAGAACAGCCCCCCACCCCACCCCTGTAGACACCCCCTACCCAATGTACATCCTTACCACCTCAATGGACACCCTCCACTCCCCCATGGATAGCCCACCAACCCCCTGAGTCACCCCCACCCCCAGGACACCCCCATCCCCATTGACCCCCCACCCCAGACACCCTCGACCCCCTTGGATAGCCCCCAAACCCCTGGACACCCCCACTCCCTAGAAACCACCCTTTGGACACCCCAACCCCCATAGACATCCCCCACCCCTGGACACCCCAACCCCCTGGATAGCCCCAACCCCTAGATTCCCTCACCACTTGCAAACCACCCCACCACCGGACACCCCCACCACTTGAAACCCCCACCCCCATCGACAACCACCACCCCCTAGATAGGCCCACCCCTGGGACACCCCCACCCCTTGGACATCCCCTACTGCCTTGGACAGCACCCGCAACCCCTTAGACGACCACCTCCCCCTGGACACCACCCCACCACCTGGAACCCCACCCCTGTAACTCCCCACCCCCATAGATAGCCCACCCTACCCCTGGACTTCCCCCAACCCCCTAGATGGCCCCCACCCCCGCTAGACACCACCCCACCACCTCGACACCCCACCCCCCAAACACCCCACCCCCATGGATATCCCCCACCACCAAGATTCTACCCCATACTCATGGAGAACCCTTCCCCCTTGGACAGCCAACAACCCCCTTGGCCACCCCCACCCCCTGAACACCACCCCACCCTCTGGACCCCCCATCCTTAGGACACACCCACCCCATTATACACCCACTACCCCCCTTGGAAAGCCTCCCAACCCCATGGGCACCACCCCACCCCCCTGGACACCACCCCACCCCTAGAAACCCCACCCCCATCGACACCCCCACCCCCATGGAAACCGCCCCACCCACCACCCCAGACAGCCCCACCACCCCCTAGACACCCTCACATCCACCCAGACACCCTAACCCCCTGGACACCCCTACCCCGTTGGACAGCCACCCCAACCCCATGAATTCTAAATTGAGTTATTTATGTACTTAATTAACTTATTTATTATGTGTTAATGGTGTACGGGTATACTTGTGGTATTGTAATAGTTTTTGTATGTCTTAATTCTGTATGTTTGTAGAGGGTAATTAAATACATAATTACAGGTATTTAGAATTCTATATGAATTCATACAAAAATCTATATGGATTATGTATTGGAACTGTGTATGAATTCTACACTGGGGAGGCAGGCCTTTTGGCTGAAGATGGTGGAAGTGATACAGCTACACAGGGGTGGTTGACTTGCTGGTGAAGGTATATAAAGGCAATACCAACTGTTTACAACCATTGGAATGTCTATTAGAACAGAACTTATACTAATAATTTTATGTAAACTATTGGTAAAAGTATATAACAACGGTTTATAAACTATTGGTATAGGTATTTTTACTTCATATTTACAAACGGTTTGTGGCAAACTGTTGGTAATAGTCTATACCAAGGGTTTGTAAACCGTTGGAATATAGATGATTTTTGATATCACCAATGGTTTGAAACCATTGGTAAACATTTATGAGAATGATTTCATTGAAAACATAGGTATATACTTAATTTTTAGACATATACCCACGGCTCAAGACCCAACTGTTTGGAAAAATGTTGGTATAATTTATATTGATGGTTTTAAACCGTTGGTAAAGATTAACTTTCTAGTAGTGATTGTATGTATGCTACATGTGGGCATGTTTCTCACTCCGACATACCTAATAGTGAAAAATCTAAAAAAGTTTTTTGGAACTGACTTGAGTGGAACCTGGTGCATGAAAATAGGCCTTGCTATGCACCCAGTTTTACAGTACCAAGGGTTAAGCATTAGGAATTCAAAAACTCTTCCTAAACCATCATGAAAGACATAAAAATATGTTTTCAATGAATAAACATGGATAAACAAGGATTATATAGATTAAGGAAGGTTTCATAATTTAGACATTTTGTTAGTGTTTTTTGATAGGTTCTTCAATTTCTCAAATGCAAGTCATAGAAGGGTCTTTTCCATATGAAACATTAGAAACTATGAAGACACTATGCATCATAAAGTCAATTATGATATAGATGATGAAGATATATAAAAATATCATTTTTTATTAAAAAATTGAATTTGGAGTTCAAAGGAAAATATAAAAACCTTGAAGAGAAGAAAATTATTCATCCATTATGCTCCATGAATGTCATGGATCTTGGAGAAAATTGGCTTATAGGGTCTAATATTTGTTTTAAGCTTGAAAGGGAAGGCCATTAGGGAACAAGTTTCCACATTGATGTGATGAAGTTGGAAAATTATGAAAATAGAGGAAAAACTAAATAGAATGACCCTCCCACACTTCAGTGCATCATGTGTAAGGATGATGGGAATTATGTAAACTAGTTCCCAAACCCAATTGATGGATATGATGATTGGTATCAATAACATCTAAATCCAAGGGATAAGTGGAAATCTCATTCCATCACTATTTCCATCATGTGGTGAGAAAATGACAGGGTGAAATGTATACATACTATTCACTATATAACAACCATTATCTTATTTTAATACATATTAACCCACTCTTCCATATGTAATGAATTTTATATGGGTATTATGATTCCATCAAAAAGAAAATATGTAGAATGTGCAGTGAAAACATATAATTGTATAATTATTATATCTCAAGTCTATGATTCCTCTCTAATTTTCATTTATAGGAATGTAATTCATGTATAAATTTTCATTCCTCCCATGTTGAATATGATGTCACCCTAGGCTTTGATTGGCTATCTTTTCGTAAATCCCACCACACTTGTTGAGGAAATGAGATCATGTTTGACATTTCAAACCAATATTTGATTTTATGTCAATGTGTTTATATATATGACCTTTTTATGGATATTACATATAGTGTATGGGTCTAAATTTCTATTAACAGGTTGCGTTTGTATTAAATAGTTGAGGGGAAACTCACCATTGATGATATGACTATTTTTCATGAATTTATGGATGTGTTACTTAAATAGTTTCATAGTCATCATCCGAAACAAGAAATTGAGTTGTAATTATAACACATACATATTTGCCAACAAAATTCAACATCTCTGTATATAATATCCCTAATTTAGTTTCATTAAATTAAGAAAAAACTCTAAGAATATATGGATAATGGAATAATTTGGCCCAGTGTGTTACCTTGGGGAGAAATATTCAACTTCATGAAAATGAAATGTTGATAAAATTGAATTTCCATTTATATTAGGGAACTGAACATGATGAAAATCAAGAACAAGTATCATCTTTATAATATTTATGACTTGTTAGATCAAATATGTGGAGATATAAATTTTACAATATTTACCTTCATTCTGGATATCATTAATTGGGGATCAATATGGACATTATACCCAAGATATTATTTCATACCAGGTATAGAATCTATGAATTTATAGTGATTAATTTTGGACTTACTAATTCCCCTTCTATATTTATAGATTTTTTGAGTTCAATATTTAGAGATTACCATGATTAGTTTCTGGTAGTATTTATATATGTTATTCTAATCTATTAAATGATTGATGTATAGCATGAGAACAACTTGAGAATTTTAAAAAATGCATCATGGGAGGAGAACATATATGAAAAATTTACAAAGGGTGACTTTTGGCTAGAAATAGTTTCATTTTTGGGTCATATAATCTCAAGAGATGGAATTGTATTAGATCCATTAATGATATAGGCTATTTATTGATTTCATAGACCAACCATGATTATTGAGTTCCATAGTTTTACAGAATTAGCTATATATATTCAATGGTTTGTGAAGAATTTATCATGACTATCGAATCCTTTATCCAAGTTAACTTGAAATTGCCCTATGATTCTCTAGACAAATGAATGTGTGGAAAATTTCAAGGAAATATATAGAAATTTGGTCTGTGCACCTATTCATATGTTATCTTGTAATGGATAAGTGTCTGTAATCTATAGTGATGAATACCTGAAGGGATTCAAAGGTGTTTTTTGTACAGAATTACATGTTTATCACTTATGCCTCACGATGGTTTAAGTTCCATGAATAAAATTTTAACTCATGATTTGTAGTTAGGTGTGTTAATTTTTTCATTGTAGATATCGAGGCATTATATTTATGGAGAAAATTTTTTATATATGGTTCAAAAAAGTATAAACTATATATTCATAGAGAATTAATTGAATATACTCAAGGTAAAACGGTTATAACTGATGATCGATTATGAATTCTCAATATATTACCTCCTAGGTAAAGACAACAAGGTGGCCGATGCTTTGAGCCTTAAGGATAATTCTATGTTATCCACAATGAGAATAAAAAAGAACCAACATTTTTGTATTTTCATGTTATCTATATAGAAATCCTACTAGAATTGGAGAAATACTCTCTTGATCAACCTAATTTTCTACCCAATTTCCATGTGATGCATAATTAGGCACAAAAGAAAGTTGTAGATCTAAAATAGTAGTTTATAAACTTTCATGTATTTAACCTTGATCAGGATGAAATGATAATGTTCAAGAACCATATATCTTTTACTTATTTAATGTATTTGAGGATGTATCTATTTTAGGAAGCTCATATATCATTATTCTATTTTCATCCTTGATGTACGGAGTTGTTTAATGTTTTTATGGAATACATATTATTAGATTGAATGAAGAGGGATATCATACCATTTGTATCATGGTGCATGGTATGCTAAAATGATTAGGCAGAAAGACAAAACTATAAAGGTATGTTCCATACATTACCTATATAAAATGAATTTTGGAGAACCTCACCATGGGTTTTATTGTTAGACTCCCCAAAATCAATAATGTGTTAATTGTTATATG
Organism: Viscum album; assembly: GCA_963277665.1. Taxonomy (NCBI): domain Eukaryota; kingdom Viridiplantae; phylum Streptophyta; class Magnoliopsida; order Santalales; family Viscaceae; genus Viscum; species Viscum album. The sequence goes on from OY728160.1 coordinate 1,809,918,979, forward strand.
GATTATATTTGATTTATGTTCTATATTACAACACTTCATTGCTATAATAGATCAATTATATAAAGATCATCTTACCATGATATATATTATAGAACAGTTATGGTTTCCTATAGTACCATATTCCATTGTATGTGATCAAAATTTGAGGTTCACCTCATAGTTTGTCAGTAGTATTCATCAAGTAGTTGATACATAATTGAGTTTTATCATTTCTTATCATCATTAGAAAAATGGTTAGTCTTAACTAACCATTCAAACTCTAGAATATAGGTTGTGAGGTTTTCATTAGTTTTTATAGGGTGTTGGGTTGAATACCCTCCTCTAGTTGATATTTCCATAAACAATTTAGTTCAATCATGCATTCATATGGATCCTTATAGAGCCCTATATGTGAAGAAATTTAAAGGTCCAACATGTTGGGATGAAGTTGAAGAATGAATTCTATTGGGACCTATGATAACTGAAGAAATGTTCGAGAATGTTATAACCATTTAGTATTATACCAACATAGATAGAAGTTGATTGAAATGTTATTATGGTAATCATTCATTTGATCTATTTTAAAATGTTTGTGAGAATAATTATTTTCGAATCTATCCCTTTATGATGGTTATAAATTTCATGATTAAAGGTAAATTATGCACCAGTTATATCGGCCCCTTTGATATTCATGATCATATTGTAATGGTATCCTCTCACTTTGAAATTCATCCATATCTACATCAATTCCATAATGTGTTCCATGTATATATCATGAGGAAGTTTGTACCTAGACATTCATATGTACCGAACTTATAGGTCATACCAATAGAGCATGATATTTCATATGAGGAACTAGTAGTTCATATTATGGATTATATAGAGAATGTTCTATGAATCATGAACACCAACCTAGTCACTATTTTGTGGATAAATCAACAGGTAGGGGAAGATATGTTGGAACCTGATGATATGACGATGTAGAAATATACTCCTTCGTTTCAATAAAAATGATGAATACCTAGTGTGAAAATAAATTTAATGGGGGTAGAATGTAACACTATGATTTTCTATGGGCAATTATTTTGAATTAAATTTGTTTTATTTTATTTATTTCTATGCATGATACATTATTTTTTATATTGTTTATACGCTACATGATGTTAACGATGTTGTACATGCAACACTAACTTTGCATGCATTACACACAACACTGAGTTTCTATGTAACATCATTTTATTATTATAATTATTTAAATGAAATTTTTATATAACTGATATTATAAATAATAATATTAATAGTAATTCATAATTTATAAATATTATTTATAATTAATTTATATAAAAAAATATATTGATAATAAGACATACAATTTTAGTAAAGTATGTATATGTTTGAAAATATTATTTTCATAAATCAAATTATTTTTTATGCACATAAAAGGACAATAATAAAATTAATTTTAGACACTTTTATAAATTTATTTTGATAAAATAACTATCAATTTTTAATTCATATTTTCCAAATTAGAATAGTGTGAATTTTAATTATTTTCCTAAAAATGTTTATTTTTGGATGAACAATAAAAAATACTAAATTTAATCTCATATCTTCTATTTTTTCAAATTTAGTTATATAGTTAAATTATATGTTATTTTTGTTTAAAAGTTTAATTATATTAATTTAATATAAATCAATCAAATTTAGGAAATTTTAACCAATTTCACTATGATATTGGATATCAAAACTACCCAATCCTTTTCAAAAAATTTCACAAAAAACCCTCTATCAGAACTAGTATAAGGGATTTATTATAAATTAATTTATGCCACTTCAGTGGTAAAAATTTTGATCAATGGATTAGATATATAAAATATGAATAATTAATTACTTAAAAAAAGTTTTAAATTTTTTTAATAACAAAAATATTTTTTAAACAAAATAATAATAATTATATTGATTAGGAGGAAAATTAGCTTAATATTGGAAAAAATACGTACCCTTGAGGATCAAAATGACATAGAAACTTGTCTGAAATATGTTTTATGTCCATATTTTGATCATTTACTCCCATGAATCAAATTGTATCCATTAGTTTAACCAATTTTCATAAAAAAACGTGTGTATAATTCAATTTTTATAAATTTAAATGAATGTGACCCCTCCTCCACTATAAAAATTCAACCTACCCTATAACGTATACACACCACTAAAGCCCATTGGCTCACGTTAAGGAATGATGATACCTCTTCTTTGGGTAACTCAATTCTTTATTCATAAAAGGGATCCTTGGATGAATTATACTCATATAAGCCCTAAAAAATCCCTCCCTTTTTTCTTGATGCCTCCCTTTGTGCGGATTTTATCCAATGAACCCTTTTGTGAATAGAGAAAGAAGTTAGCCAAAGAGGAGGTGACCTCCTTCCATAAACTCCTTTCTATTATTTTAATTCTACTCCACATTTATTAATCTTTTTACATGATTACATAATGGAATAAATATCCTCATTTTGATAATTTTTTTAAACTAAGGGTTCTACTATAACATACACATACTTCTATCTAATGGGTAAGCAACATACCATTATTTGGTACTATTAAATACCTCCTCATGAAATAATTTTGTTCCATATTCCCTTACTACATATAATGGTTGGAAGTTATGATTTAAGCTATTTTTTATATATTATATATGATATTTATGATGTATTTAGGATTATGAAATTATTATATTACAAATACGTTATGCTTTCCATTTTGGGTATGTATGATAATTTTGTTTGCTGAAGTGTGGACCACCACCATGTTAAAGCGATGTTATTTATTCCCACATTACATGGTATGTATTAATGATTTGTATGTGATATATATGAAATATTGTTTTACATAAATTATAATAAATATATATATATATGCCATTTACTTTCTTTATTTTTATAGTATAAATAAAAGGAAATATTGGGCATGTGTACGTACGTCCTACCATCTCCATGAACAATGTATTCAATTTTATATTTATATCATTAACATATTATTATAAATACATATATAAATAATATAATCTATATTTATATGGGGTTTTAAATTCATTAAATCATGGTATATGTTTTAGGACTCAAAATATAACAAAATTAAGGTACATGCAAAAAATGAAGTAGATATTACCTGAGACAGAAACTTAAAATGGAGGTGTTAATAACATAGTAATATAAATTCATATATGGTATTAGATATAAGAATATGGTAATGTGTAATATTTTTAATAAATATATATTTATTATACATGAGGTTGGAATGAGTACAATAATATTGAAGAAATATGTTACGGGGATTTATATTCCCACTTTTATGATTGTGGGATTTTTTACATATAAGGATTTAATTGTGATATGGGTGGGACCTATATCTCCCTCCAATGAAATGGGTAAAGATTTATAAATCGTGAGATAATAATGGGAATCAAATAAATATTCTTTATCCACTATGGGAATATGGTGAAACCCAATTCCTTACATGGGATGTACTATGACTCATAATGGCAGTGTGCCATGTCGTGTTGGTGTAGTCCCCGGGATAATGGGAAGATAGGGAAACCCAATCCACTAAGGGAAAATAGGGAATTGTGATCCCTTACAAGGAAAGGATTTTAGCTGGTGATGGTGTTGTGTCCCGCCTAGTAGGTACAATCCCCATGATGTTCCCTAATTCATTCCAGCAATGCATCATGACTTATTAGGAATTATATTACATGGACATGTGTATTTCACAATACCTTACCTTATTCCTATGTTGTCATTTTAAAGTGTATGTTCTTAATTAAATTATGATTCATCTCTTATGAAATTCCCGTATTTATTCCATTATTTGTGTTTAAGATTTTTAATATTCAATATATGATATTATAATGTTATGATCACATTATCTTACCATTAATAAGATTATAAGATAACCCATTTGTATGTTTCCTTCCACCGGTCATGAAATTATTTATTTACTATGGTATCTCTAAGATGTGTTCTTGTTACGAAGAACCTAGAGGGAGATAGTGTTGGTCACTCATGTTCTAGTGATTATTGTAACATCCCAAGTAAGTAATGAATAATATATATTTTTATCTATGTCTATTAATGATTAGGATAGTGTTATAGAGGCTTAAAATGAAAGTAAATACAATCTTTTGCATGGAATACACTAATATTCTTAAAAGATTGTTTTACTGACTTTTGATGGCAAACCATTTTTGAATCTATCTTTTGACAATTTTATAAAATATGTTTGACAAAATAAACTTATTCATTATGATTGGGACATCAAAATTTACCTTGTGTGAATTTTTGTTATTTTTCTGACAATGTTCATTTTTTAATGAATAGTGAAAAATACTACATTTTACATCAAAACTGCCTTTTAATCTAATTTATTTATATGATTATATTATGTTTTGAATTTGTTTTGAAGTGAAATCAGAATATATTTTTACCATTTTATCCAATGGTGGTCATTGGAATCATTTTCACTTTGAAATTAGACTTAAACTGGTGTCAATCTTTTGATACTTATTGTTTTGTAAAAACACGCTATTTGCTCTGGCAGTGGGAATTAATTATTGAATTAAATAATGTGACTTATATGATTTGAATTTTGTAAAATGGACTTCGTTTTTGAATTCGGAATATCAAATATAGCTTAGGGTGAATTTTTGGTAATTTTCTGAAAAACATCAATTTTTGATGAATAGTGAAACCACTAAGTGGTAATCAAGCAAACTGATTTTTCAGTTAAATGAAAGTTTACCACTAATGTGTACTGAATTTTGAAAATCCTACATACATGGTTGTCATTAAGAAGTAAAATGTGGTTCAATGAGATTAAAATAATTTTTTGGTGAATAGAAACTTATTAAGTTCTTAATCACGATTAGTGGTAATTAGTGTAGTTTAAGGTATAAATAATGCTTTAATAATATGAAATGACCTAGACACATGTCCCAACCTTATTGGTTGTGTCATGGACGACCAATAAAAGCCATGGGTCAACTTGGGGACCCCATGGAGACACTTTGGTTTGGAAATGACATAAATAACTTTTTATTAAATGTTAAAGTAAAAATGACACAAACAAGAGATGTTTTACGAAAACAATTTTTACATGGGGTTATAAAGATCAGATTTTTTATTATAAATAGTAATTGGAAATATAAAAGGACTTCCTACATCATAGTATTTTTTTATGATTTTTAAACATTAATTAAATTAAATTATTTATGACATAATAATGATGCAGCGATGACATCATTATTTGACGATTTAAATAAAATGGAAAGATAATATAAAATCTATGAACTACACATGTCCAAAACCAATTGGATGAGTGGATTTCTAACCCTTATCACCTTATCCACGAATTATATCAATTTGAGACCTTTTAAAACCGAAACACATTTTCAAATAAAGTAATATTTCTTTACTTTCCAAAAGTGCCCCTCCTCTCCTCTTATAAAAGGCCCCCACCTCTACCTCATTTCACACACTCTTCATGCCTTTGGCACGGCCAACCCCTTCCCATTTTCTCTCTCCACATCCCTCTCCTCATCCTAGAGGATTCCCTTTGGTCAGAATCCTTTCAAAGGAAGCCTTTAGGCTCAACTCAAAAGGAGTTACACTTTTAAAGGTAATTCATTCTCTCATGTTCATTTTTTTTATTTTGCTTCTCCAACCCCATAAACTCTTTTTATTTACTTACTTTGTAACAACAACAGTATCTTAAATATACTAGGATGTTGTTATAAGATTTATTTGAGCTACACTCTCACACAACTACATCAAATGGTTAAAGAACATACGGTTTCCGTGGATGGCGAAATTCTGCCTCCCAAAACGATGATTGTTCAACACTCATTTAACATCTTCAAAGGTGGCCATTATGATGTCACTATTTTTATATATGATATATAATTTGTTTATGTTTTCCTTAAGCTTCTGTTTTTTTCATTTTGGGCATACCTTTATGGTTTCCATTATGGGTAAAACACGATATCTTCATTTTGGGAAGTGCGGACTACCGCCCCCTGAAAGTGATTCGATTCGTTAATACGATATGTGGGATGTGTTAAGGATAAAGTTAATGATATTATATATTTTATTATACTGGAATTATAATATACTCATATATCATTATGATTCCATTCTAGAAAATATGAAATAGAAATGGAAGTAGCGTTCATGCGTACGTACGGCTTACCGTCTCCATGAACGGTGCATTTCATTTCTTACCTCTAAATGTGATGTAATATTATAAATGCATGTATGTACTGGATATATATGACATATATGATATCTACATCATGAATACCATTCTGGATATAATGAACCTTTGACCAAATTAACAACATGTAAGTGTAAGAAGTCTATTTTTGACTTAAGAACCAAATACCGACAAAATGAACATTATTAACTTAAATGATTACATGATGTCCATAACATGGTATAAAAGGAATAATGAACTTGAAAAAGGTTCTTAAGCAAGTATAGATTAACTCAAGTTTATTATTCAGGAGATTAAAGAACGGTCGGGTCAAGTCGGATACGAGGTATGGGACTTCGTCTCAATCTCCTTTCGTTGAGGCATATTTTATTTTATACACAACTTTCTTTTATACGGTGTATAAACCCCTTTGACTTTTACGTTTATTCAAAAGGAATCTTTTTTAAACGAAGTGTTTACTAAACGATAAAAGGGAATGTTTTTGTCGTACGTATGCGGCGACAACGACTTCTCCGCCGTCGTGACCGTTATTTGAGTTTCGGCTTCCTCTACAAGCCATACCTTCTTTTAAAAAGAAAAATAAATACCATGTTTTACTTTTCTTTTATTTTAGTATTGGAAATGGTTTTCATAATGTTTTTATATCAATGTGTTGTATTGATATCTCGTGATTGAAATGTGGAAATTTTATGTTTCCTTTATGCATGTTTTATGTGATATGATTATGTTATGGTTTTTGGGCATTATTATGAAGACGGGTGGTTCCGTGATAAACTAAGGGCGGGTGATCCCGTTATAGCTCTCCAATGCATTGGGTAACGCGAAGGAGTGAAACGTTAAGGTTTCTCCGAAGAGATTTTTTAGGGAATATACTGTGATGGGTATTCCAAACATAACTAGGAGGGTTACTCCCTACGTAAAAATGTTATGAATGCCTCAAGTTACCTTTATGTCTTATGATTTCTATGATTTATTCATGATTTTATGAGGTATGTTAAAGTGCCTATGTTTTATGGGTAAAGTATGATTTCATTCCTATGTATATATGAACTCATGTTTCCTTTCCATGTTTTTTTATAACCCATACTGAGTTTTTATGCTCATCCCAAGTTTTTGAAATGTTTTTCACAGGTCAAGGGAAAGGTACATGATAAGATGATAGAGTCAAGGATGTGTCAAGAAATAATCCATGTTTTATTTTAAATGTGTTTCCATTGATGGTAATGAAGAATACTATCTTTATGTAACCACTTTGTTTATATGTGGAATGTAATGCAAGTTTTATGATCTAATTCTCTAAAACTCTAAACCCGAAAAGATCCTCAATGTGTAATCTTGTAATAACTCAAGATTAAGTAAGGTTTAAGGCTGGGGCCTTATAGTTGGTATCAAAGGTCGGTTTAGATAACTTTAGGAGTTAGAATTCTATTAAATGATTATCCAAAAATATTTTTTTTTTCGAAATGATATAGAATTTAAAGATTACCATGTTGCTTCATCTAAGACATGTTTGTTCAGAATGGTTTTCCGTAGAGGAAACAGGGAAGCTGTGCTAGGAAGGCATATAGAAGGAAATAACCTTCCGAATCAGCATCAAGAAATGGTCGGAATTGGAACTGAACAGTTTGTTGCAGTAATGGCGCAGTTGACTCAAGCGATAAATGGCGGTGGTATCCATACACGAGATCAGCCAGACCAACCGCAGAGGAACATGTCAGTGGTGGAACATTTCATGAGGCAACATCCACCATCATTCAGAGGATCATCTGACCCTATGCTAGCTGAAGGGTGGATTAAAGCACTGGAGAATATTTTTGATGTCATGGGGTGTTCAGACAATCAAAAGGTTAGTCTTGCTATTTACCGTTTGGAGGGTGAAGCAGATCAGTGGTGGTCTATGATTAAAAATATCAGGGACGCCGATGAGATTGATGCTCTTGACTGGGATGAATTCAAAGGTATGTTTCTTGAGAAATATTTTCCTAAGGCTGTTCGACTTAGGATGGAAAAGAAATTCTTGGAATTGAGGCAAGAGGAAGACTCAGTGGCTGCCTATGAAGAAAGGTTCACTCGATTGGCAAGGTATGCTCCAAATTTTATCCGGGACCTTGATAGTAAAATCAATCGTTTTTACTCAGGATTAAATCCAAAGTATCGAAGGGCATTAGCTTCTCGTGAGTTTAAAAGTTATGAAAAGCTTGTTCGATGTGCTGAGAAGGTGGAAATGGAGTTTGCCGATGACCAAGTTTTCTATAACAACCAGTAGAAGAAGAGACCGAGGTGGCAGGAGAAAGGTAAGAATTCTTTAAAAAATTCTGATGGTAAGAGAACTAAGTTTCCAGTTTGTGATAAATGTGGCAAAAGGCATGCTAGGGAATGTCTTCTGAATTCTGTAAAGTGCTACCGATGTGGTAAGATGGGACATAAGGCTCGTGATTGCACTGAAAAGGATCAAGGTGAAGGTAAGAACAAATTTGATTTACAGTTAGTGAAATGTTATAAGTGCAATGAGATGGGTCACTATGCAAACGAGTGTCCGACAAGGAGCTTGAGTGATGGGAAGCAGTTAGACTACAAGCAGAAAGGGGTGGTGAAATCCTTTGCAACTACTTCAGCAGATGTCGGGCCATCAAATGAAGTTGTATCAGGTACTTTGTTTGTTTTTTCTGATTATGCCAGTGTGTTGTTTGATTCGGGGTCTACACATTCTTTCATCTCTGAAACCTTTTCTAGTAAAATGGGAATACCATCTCAAGAAATGACTCCTGAACTTTTGGTAAAAACACCTGGGGGAAGTGTCGAGGCAAAAAGAATTTTTAAGAATCTTCCTATCCTTATCTGTGGAAAGAACCTACTTGCAAAACTTATTGTTCTACCTCTAGTTGAGTTTGATGTTATCCTGGGTATGGATTGGCTCTCTATTTACCATGCTAAGATTGACTGTAGAGCTAAAGAATTTTCTTTTCAGAAAGACTTTCAGTTTGTTTACATGAATGAACCCTTACTTTTGATAACATATCAAGAGGCCGAGAAACTTGTAAAAGATGGAAATGAATGTTACCTTGCACACGTTGTTGAAAATAAAGGAACTGCTCAGATTAATGATGTGCTAGTGGTAAATGAGTATCCTAATGTTTTCCCTGATGAGTTGCTTGGAATAATACCAGATCGGGAAGTTGAGTTTACTGTTGACTTAGTTCCTGATGCTAAGCCAATTTCAAAACCCCCTTATCGAATGGCACAAATTGAACTTTTAGAGTTGAAGGAGCTATTGCAAGATTTATTAGAGAAATGTTTCATTAGACCTAGCACATCACCATGGGGTGCTCCTGTTTTATTTGTTAAAAAGAAAGATGGTTCTATGAGACTTTGTATTGATTATAGAGCCTTGAATAATATCATTGTTAAGAACAAACATCCTTTGCCTCATATCGATGATTTGTTTGATCAGCTCCAGGGAGCTCAGTTTTTTTCAAAGATTGACTTGAGATCAGGGTACCATCAGCTGAAGGTTAAGGAGGTAGATATTCCGAAGACCGCATTCCGTACGAGATATGGCCATTATGAATTTGTAGTAATGCCTTTTGGGCTAACCAATGCACCTGCTGTATTCATGGAATTAATGAATAGAATTTTCCATGAGTTCTTGGATAAGTTTGTGGTGGTTTTCATTGATGATATTTTGGTGTTTTTTAAAAGTAAAGAGGAGCATGAAAAACAGTTAAGGGTTATCTTGCAAACCTTAAAAGAAAAGAAACTGTATGGGAAATTCAGCAAGTGTGAGTTTTTGTTGCAACAAATTTCTTTCCTTGGTCACATTGTTTCTAAAGATGGAATAACTGTTGATCCTGCAAAAACAAAAGTTGTGGAAGAATGGCCAAGACCCACAAATGTAACCGAGATTCGTAGCTTCCTTGGTTTGGCGGGCTATTACCGAAGGTTTGTTAGAAATTTTTCACGGTTATCTAGTCCAATGACTAAGCTAACTCGGAAGGGTGTTAAGTTTATCTGGACAAAAGAATGTGATGATTGTTTTCATGAATTGAAAAGAAGATTGGTGAATGCTACAGTTTTGGCACTACCTTCTAGGAATGGTGAGTTTTTTATATACAGTGATGCTTCATTGAAAGGACTTGGTTGCGTCCTAATGCAGAATGATCAGGTAATTGCTTATGCTTCACGACAGTTGAAAACTCATGAGGTAAATTACCCTACACATGATTTGGAATTAGCTGCTGTTGTTTTTGCTTTAAAATTTTGGAGGCATCATTTGTATGGAGTAAAGTGTGAAATATATACCGATCACAAAAGTTTAAAGTATATATTCACTCAGAAAGAGTTAAACATGAGACAAAGGAGATGGCTGGAATTAATCAAGGATCATGATTGTACAATTCATTACCATCCGGGAAAAGCAAATAAAGTGGCTGATGCTTTGAGTCGAAAAAGTAATGCTTCATTAACAATGTTGCATTTGGAACGTGATCCTTTGGTTAACGATTTGATGAACTTTGGCATAGAAGTTGTTGGTGCAGGAAGTCCTTCTGTTTTGTTTCAGGTATCAGTGAGATCATCTCTATCAGATAGAATCATGCAAGCACAGAAGCAAGACAGTGAGTTGCAGAAAAAGGTAGAGCTGGTTCAGAAAGGTAAGTTGCCTGAATTCAACATTGATAGTGATTGTGTTTTGGGATTTGGGAAGAGATTGTGTGTGCCTTGTGATTCACAGTTGAAGAGAGAGTTGTTATGTGAAGCTCATAGTTCTCCGTTTTCAGTTCATCCGGGCAGTACTAAGATGTATAGAGATCTGCGAGAGTATTACTGGTGGGATGGAATGAAAAGAGATATTGCTGATTTTACTGTGAAGTGTTTGACTTGTCAGCAGGTTAAAGCAGAGCGGCAGTTACCGAAAGGGATGCTTCAGCCTTTACCAGTGCCAGAGTGGAAATGGGAGAATATATCCATGGACTTTGTTGTTGGATTACCAAAGACATCTCGAGGTAATAATGAAATCTGGGTTATTGTTGATCGCTTGACCAAATCTGCTTATTTCCTTGCTATACGAGATACTTTCTCTCTTGATCAACTTTCCCGTTTGTATCATAAAGAGATAGTCAGGTTACATGGAGTTCCTATCTCCATTGTATCAGATCGTGATCCCAGGTTTACTTCTAACTTTTGGAAAGGCCTTCAGAAGTCATTGGGTACTGAATTAAATTTTAGTACAGCTTTTCATCCTCAATCAGATGGGCAGTCAGAACGAACAATTCAGACATTGGAGGATATGCTACGAGCTTTTTCTATGGATTATCAGGGAAGTTGGGACCAACATCTTTTTTGGTTGAGTTTTCATATAATAACAGTTTTCATTCCAGTATACAGATGGCACCATTTCAGGCATTATATGGGAAGCGGTGTCAAACTCCAGCTTTCTGGGATGAAGTGGGTGAAAGGAAGTTGATGGGACCAGAATTGGTAGAAGAGATGGCAGAAAAAGTTCAGTTGATTCAGAAACACATGAGAACAGCTCAGAGCAGGCAGAAGAGTTATACAGATAACCGGAGGAAGGATCTATCTTTCGAGGTAGGTGATCATGTTTTTCTCAAGGTTTCTCCTTGGAAAAGTGTGATGAGATTTGGTAAGAAAGGAATGTTGAGTCCAAGGTTCATTGGACCATACGAAATTCTGGAAAGAGTTTGATCAGTTGTATACCGAGTGTCTTTACCTCCGAGTTTATCTCAGGTACACAATGTTTTTCACGTTTCGATGTTGAGAAAGTATATGCCAGATCCATCTCATGTTTTGAGTCCAGAGGTAGTTCAGCTGGAAGAGAACCTATCTTATGAGGAACAACCGGTCCAGATTCATGACCACAGGGAGCAAGTGTTATGGAATAAAGTGATTCACCAGGTAAAGGTTTTGTGGAAAAACCACATGATTGAAGAGGCAATATGGGAATCTGAAAATGCAATGAGGGATAAGTACCCCCATTTATTTGATAAGTAAATAAATTGCGGGGACGCAATTTTCTAAAGGGGGGAAGGATATAACATCCCAAGTAAGTAATGAATAATAGATATTTTTATCTATGTCTATTAATTATTAGGATAGTGTTATTGAGGCTTAAAATGAAAGTAAATACAATCTTATGCATGGAATACACTAATATTCTTAAAAGATTGTTTTACTGCCTTTTGATGGCAAACCATTTTTGAATCTATCTTTTGACAATTTTATAAAATATGTTTGTCAAAATAAACTTATTATTTATGATTGGGACATCAAAATTTACCTTGTGTGAATTTTTGGTATTTTTCTGACAATGTTCATTTTTTAATGAATAGTGAAAAATACTGCATTTTACATCAAAACTGCCTTTTAATCTAATTTATTTATATGATTATATTATGTTTTGAATTGGTTTTGAAGTGAAATTAGAATATATTTTTACCATTTTATCCAATGGTGGTCATTGGAATCATTTTCACTTTGAAATTAGACTTAAACTGCTGTCAATCTTTTGATACTTATTGTTTTGTAAAAACACGGTATTTGCTCTGGCAGCAGGAATTAATTATTGAATTAAATAATGTGACTTATATGATTTGAATTTTGTAAAATGGACTTCATTTTTGAATTTGGAATATCAAATATAGCTTAGGGTGAATTTTTGGTAATGTTCTGAAAAACTTCAATTTTTGATGAATAGGGAAACCACTAAGTGGTAATCAAGCAAACTGATTTTTCAGTTAAATGAAAGTTTACCACTAATGTGTACTGAATTTTGAAAATCCGACATACATGGTTGTCATTAAGAAGTAAAATGTGGTTCAATGAGATTAAAATAATTTTTGGTGAATAGTAACTTATTAAGTTCTTAATCACGATTAGTGATAATTAGTGTAGTTTAAGGTATAAATAATGTTTTAATAATATGAAATGACCTAGACACATGTCCCAACCTTATTGGTTGTGTCATGGCCGACCAAGAAAAGCCATGTGTCAACTTTGGGACCCCATGGAGACACTTTGGTTTGGAAATGACATAAATAACTTTTTTTAAATGATAAAGTAAAAATGACACAAACAAGAAATGTTTTAAGAAAACAATTTTTACATGGGGTTATAAAGATCAGATTTTTTATTATAAATAGTCATTGGAAATCTAAAAAGATTTCCTACATCATAGTATTTTTTTTAATGATTTTTAGACATTAAATAAATTAAATTATTTATGACATAATAATGATGCAGTGATGACATCATTATTTGACGATTTAAATAAAATGGAAAGATAATATAAAATCTATGAACTACACATGTCCAAAACCAATTGGATGAGTGGATTTCGAACCCTTATCACCTTATCCACGAATTTTATCAATGTGGGTCCTTTTAAAACCGAAACACATTTTCAAATAAAGTAATATTTCTTTACTTTCCAAAAAGTGACCCTCCTCTCCTCTTATAAAAGGCCCCCACCTCTACCTCATTTCACACACTCTTCAAGCCTTTGGCTCGGACAACCCCTGCCCATTTGATCTCTCCACATCCCTCTCCTCATCCAAGAGGATTCACTTTGGGCATAATCCTTTCAAAGGAAGCCTTTAGGCTCAACTCAAAGGGAGTTACACTTTTAAAGGTAATTCATTCTCTCATGTTCATTTGTTTTATTTTGCTTCTCCAACCCCCTAAACTCTTTTTATTTACTTACTTTGTAACAACACCAGTATCTTCAATATACTAGGATGTTGTTATAATATTTATTTGAGCTACAATCTCACACAACTCAATCAAATGGTTAAAGAACATACGGTTTCCGTGGATGGCGAAATTCTGCCTCCCGAAACGATGATTGTTCAACACTCATTTAACACCTTCAAAGGTGGCCATTATGATGTCACTATTTTTATATATGATATATAATATGTTTATGTTTTCCTTAAGCTTCTGTTTTTTCATTTTGGGCATACCTTTATGGTTTCCATTATGGGTAAAACACGATATCTTCATTTTAGGAAGTGCGGACTACCGCCCCCTGAAAGTGATTCGATTCGTTAATACCATATGTGGGATGTGTAAAGGATAAAGTTAATGATATTATATATGTTATTATACTGGAATTATAATATACTATTATATCATTATGATTCCATTCCAGAAAATATGAAATAGAAATGGAAGTAGCGTTCATGCGTACGTACGACTTACCGTCTCCATGAACGGTGCATTTCATTTCTTACCTCTAAATGTGATTTAATATTATAAATTCATGTATGTACTGGATATATATGACATATATGATATCTACATCATGAATACCATTCTGGATATAATGAACCTTTTACCAAATTAACAACATGTAAGTGTAAGAAGTCTATTTTTGACTTAAGAACCAAATATCGGCAAAATAAACATTATTAACTAAAATGATTACATGATGTCCATAACATGGTATAAAAGGAATAATGAACTTGAAAAAGGTTCTTAAGCAAGTAGAGATTAACTCAAGTTTATTATTCAGGAGATTAAAGAACGGTCGGGTCAAGTCGGATACGAGGTATGGGACTTCTTCTCAATCTCCTTTCGTTGAGGCATATTTTATTTTATACACAACTTTCTTTTATACGGTGTACAAACCCCTTTGACTTTTACATTTATTCAAAAGGAATCTTTTTTATACGAAGTGTTTACTAAACGACAAAAGGGAATGTTTTTGTCGTACGTATGCGGCGACAACGACTTCTCCGCCGTCGTGACCGTTATTTGAGTTTCGGCTTCCTCTACAAGCCATACCTTCTTTTAAAAAGAAAAATAAATACCATGTTTTACTTTTCTTTTATTTTAGTATTGGAAATGTTTTTCATAATGTTTTTATATCAATGTGTTGTATTGATATCTCGTGATTGAAATGTGGAAATTTTATGTTTCCTTTATGCATGTTTTATGTGATATGATTATGTTATGGTTCTTGGGCATTATTATGAAGACGGGTGGTTCTGTGATAAACTAAGGGCGGGTGAGCCCATTTTAGCTCTCCAATGCATTGGGTAACATGAAGGATTGAAACGTTAAGGTTTCTCCGAAGAGATTTTTTAGGGAATATACTGTGATGGGTATTCCAAACGTAACCAAGAGGGTTACTCCCTATGTAAGAATGTTATGAATGCCTCAAGTTACCTTTATGTCTTATGATTTATATGATTTATTCATGATTTTATGAGGTATGTTAATGTGCCTATGTTTTATGGGTAAAGTTTGATTTCATTCTTATGTATATATGAACTCATGTTTCCTTTCCATGTTTTTTTTATAACCCATACTAAGTTTTTATGCTCATCCCAAGTTTTTGAAATGTTTTTCACAGGTCAAGGGAAAGGTACATGATAAGATGATAGAGTCAAGGATGTGTCAAGAAATAATCCATGTTTTATTTTAAATGTGTTTCCATTGATGGGAATGAAGAATACTATCTTTATGTAACCACTTTGTTTATATGTGGAATGTAATGCAAGTTTTATGATCTAATTCTCTAAAACTCTAAACCCGAAAAGATCCTCAATGTGTAATCTTGTAATAACTCAAGATTAAGTAAGGTTTAAGGCTGGGGCCTTATAATTATGATTCAATGTTTCTAATGAACTAGGATAATATGGTGTTTTAGAGTCTATTTTTGTAATTTATTAAATATTCCACATAAGTAATGTAATATTACTCTATGAAAAGTGAGGTTCGCTATAGTTACCATCTAGCTAGTGGATAAAGACTACTTCATGAAAAGTATGAATTCCCTATAAGGATACTACTTCTCCCAACCCCCATCAAACCTCCATTACATGTCCAAAATATACATATTTTGTGGTTCAAAAAACATCGTTATTTAATTCTACATACAGATTGAAAATTGTACCCCTCTTCTAATTCCAAATTTAAAATTCCGTCAATAATTCTGAAGCCCTATAGATACTATATATTACAACATATTGAAAAATTAAATTATTTCATGATGTCATCTTGTACATAGAATTATCCTTATTATTTTCACTAATGATATCTCATTCTAATATTTAAAATATTAAATATTATTTCAAGTAACATAAATTCCTATAAATTACATTAAAATTATGATCAATCTAAAAATATTTTTAATAACCTCATCCTCAACTAAAATCCTATATTGTAAATAAATCTAAAACCTACTATGATACCATCTACAGATGCCCAAAAACATGACATCCTGAATACTTAAATGAATGAAAATAATTTGTTGAAAAACATTCCCATGATAATTAGGGATTAGTTCTTTAGAGAAATATGATTCAAATATTTTTTGAAATAAATTACAACAATTTATGACTATTATATATAAACCAAAAGTATTTAATATCTCCCAGGGAAAATCTAAACTATATAATTTTCTATAAACATATTAGGTGTTATTCTTTATTACATCCTCGAGAAATAGATATATAAGAAGTTGGTTATCTCAGATTATCAATAAGTGTAAGAATAAATGATGAAAGTAAAAGATCATAAGTGAGTATAAGAGGATTATATGGGTGTAATTAAGATATAAAAGTGATTAATACCCATAAAATATACTAAAAATTATTTTATGTAACTAGGAATAACATATTAGAATAATCGAAGGAGTTTGAAAACATGAGTGAATTATCACAATCCATGAATACATAACATAGGAATAAGAATAGCCATAATATTATTGAATGTCATGGAAAATGTATTGACATATGGCACAACCATATTAATAATACTACCATTGAGAAAAACTCATTATTCCCAAAAATAGTTTAATAAAATCTGTATGTACACTCCATACTATATCACAAGATATAAACATGAAATAATTCATTGAAGGGATATATATTACCATATCCATAACCATTTTACATATGAATACCATATAAAATTAAATAATAAAGGATCCATGGAAATAATATTTCATTCAATTTGTTCCAAATGGAACACATAATAAAGACCTTTCTAACTCAATCCATAATCCTAATAGGAAACTACCATCGAAAATAAAAATGTATATAAAGATATCTAATAATATTTTACGTAAATACAAATAAATAATGTTGATAGAGCTTATATTATTCACATTATATAGATAATTAGTTTATTGTCATGTAAATAATTTCCCTAATAAATATATCTATGGAACCTATGGAAAACCCCTTTTAATGAAACTGAACATTCAATTTAATATTTTCTAATATTATATGGATTGTTTTCAGATCCAAGTGTTAATAAAATGTGATATTCCAAGGCTTTTTGTGCCTAAAATAAATTTTGGAAACATTTTGAATATACTAAATGACTTTCATGAACAGTTTTTATGAAAAGGGGAGTAAATTCTAAATAAAGGTTTAGATTAGAAATATGAACCCTTTTTGTTTTTAGAGTGTGTGTATTACCCTTGGCATGACATAACCTTTGTAAACATTGGTATTTTCCAAAAATTACAACAAAATGTTATTAAATAAAATGAATCAAACAAATTAATTGTTTATGTAATCGACCAAGATAATTAATAATCTATCAATAAATATAAGACAACAATAAAATATTACAGATACCCACAAAACTCTGGTTCTATTGGTTAGTTTTTTAGAATATTTTTCTCATATGGACAACCACAATATTGTGGATCATTGATTGGGGTGTGGCAATATTTTAGGATCATACTAGTTGAAATAATGCAGATTCATTCTTCATTTGCGATCAAACAACCATGAGGTAGATAATTTTTATCATGTAATTTTTTTTCTATTTCCTTATCATAAAATGATAGAAAATTTTTATACCAACTGATTGATTTTAGAATCAATCATATTTCGTGTTGTGGTTTATTTTGTGGGGATTATTTGTTAAAATTGTTTATTATAGTTCTTTAATAATCATTTTAAAAGAAAACGTTTTAGGAAAACCCAATCATTGAAATGGTTTATTCCACTTCTAGGAATTTATGGGGTTTCCACAAAAATTCATCCTTTGATCATCATTGAGACTAATTATGGCGAGTGGTATGAAAAATAAAAGATATAAAATTATTTTACAGCCTTTTTCTTAGACAATAGATTTCTATCAAAGATCCATGTTTGAATAGATGATAGAATCAAGCTGTAATGATGTTGATGATGGATTATGATCCATCAAATGATCTCCATTATTCCTAGTTGAACATGAAATGATTATGTGGTGTGAAAATAACTAGTTTCCATGAAAATATGATTTTTGGATTCTATAGGGAATTGATAGAAAGATTTGGTTGGGCTAGATATTGGTTTTCGTACATGATTTGTGGATATATTGGAAACTATAGGAGTAGGAAGTGCTGCAATAAATGGATTCAAGTGTTAAGTAAATTCACAATATACACAATGTGTATTCTAGATATTCGTTCCTTGTGTGGCCATGTATATGAAACATGGGTCTTCACAAAAGAGATATGCATCACATGTTGTTTCTCATGTGTCACACCACATGTATCCCTTACCTATATTCTTATCATATAACTTAGAGGGCATGTGACCAAGTCTTGGAGTACACAGGATTGAGCACATAGTGTACATGGACACGAACACAAATATTCTAGGTGTATAGGGGTAGACCTGTGTTTATTGAAATGGATTGGAGTTCATAGGATCAGCCACATAGTGTAATAAAAAATAGACTTCTGCATGTTTCACGATACTGATACTGGACCCGATTGCCAAGGTACATGGAGTTTCTGTCCTGTACTTGTTTTTTTTCTTCTTCAAAGATGGATAATATCATTTTTCTTCTTCTGTAAGGTCAATGTTATTTAGGGTTATCCCCAAATCATTTCCAAGAGTGTTTAGTATAGCGTAACATCCTACACATGGAATGGTGATCCCCTTTGAAGAACATAATTCTTAGATAATGTTTTTGGAATCCCTCAATGAGTCCTAGAGTGAGATCCTATATCATCATATATTCCTTAAGTGGGGTTTATAGTAATATAGAGACCAAAAATATATGGTAATCTAACCGCTATATAGAGGATTAATATATATTGGGTTATTTCTATATCACTTGTCATTGTGTGTGATTCTAATACATGAATCATTATCTTCCTACATCCAATATATGTTCTTTTGGTGAGACTCGGTGATCCTGAAAACTTAGCCAGACTTCATAAATGCAATATGAGTCATGGATTGTGATCTCAAAGACAAGTTCTATGTGGAATTTTTGATGTGGAATCCTAGTCTAGTATTACAGATGTCATATTATCTTGAGACTATTTATACATATTGAGTGTATATGTACGGTCTTAATATATTTGATTGATATATTCCTGTGATGAGATTAATATTATTACTGATGATATATGTTTAAATATTTCAAGGTTTGATACTTGGTATTGTTGAACTTAACCATATGTGTTACACTCATACACATGTCATGTCTTACGTAGAATATTGACCTTTTGACATGGTCCAAGAGGGACTGATTTCACATGGAGAATACTGATCAATATAGACCAAGGTGTCTTCCAATGGTCACCTGGATAGAAAACTTCAACAAAAATACATTTTTGGCATGTTTTTATGTTCTATGTGGTGGGATTGAATTTGGCCATTTTTAAAAAAATGTTATAATACTTTGGTCAAGGAGTTTTACATTTATTAAATACTAAATATATATTGTTTTATATTTCGTCATTTATTTGGATTAGACATGACTACAGGTGTACAAGTAAAGAAGGATAAGGCCAAACATGTGTGCAATTTTCTTAATCAAAACAAGATTCCATCAACATGACTATTGGAGGCAGGATTCGGGTAGTCCTGATTCGGGCCCCATTGGGATGGGTCCTAACAGAGGGGTATAATTAGGGTCAATTTTACCTTAGGTTTAGCATATGTGAGATTGGATTTGGGAATAAGTGAGATAAAATCTTTGTAATTTGATAGATAATAATGTGAATCAATATAACATGTGGTGAGAATAATCGTCATCATAACATAATCTTCATAATAATTAAAGGAATCATTAGATAAACACATGGAATGTGAAAATTAAAAAAAATGAAAAATCAAGCCTTACTATTCAACTACCATGCATATTGCATATTATAACATGAGATATATCACATTACCCAATGAATTGGAGTGTTTTATAATTCCTAACGCACTTGGTACATTATAACAATTACATGTGTTATATAATTCTGAGTGCGCTCATCACATCATTAAATTTACATGATGAAGCATTCCATGGAGAATGTATATCAATATTTGATATAAAATGAACCATTGAAAATAATGGGTTTAACTTCAAAATGAATACATACATGAATAAACAATGGGGTTCCCAAAATAAAGAGGGAATAATATACCTGTTATAATAATCATCAAGGATAAAACAATATCATGAGATGTAAAAGTTATATTTTTTGAAAATAGTTATTTTCGGAAAATAATTTAATTTTTAATTAATTTTATATTTGAAACATGTATATCCTATAAATTATAAGATAATGATAAATAAATTATATTTAAGGGACATTAAGGCATCATCCAAATTGAAAATTGAGTGAAAGAGGGACGAGCCAAGGAAATGGAGTTGAGTTCTAGAATCCCCTTACCTTTTGCCTGAATTCATTCTTCACTTTAATATCCTAGATAATAAAATTAAATTCAATAATTTACAAATCCATATCCTCCCCTACAAGATTTTGATTTATTATAGTTTTATTAAGATCATTTTAATAATTTTTTATGATTTTCTATATTTAATTTCATTATCTTATAGTGTATATTTTCTTGGGTTTCATGGTCAGTTCGCTTCTTTACCGATATCGAAGTTCATGTTTAATAAGAACGACTCTAATGAATTTAAAGTATATATTATTAATGAACATAAATTTTTTTACTGGTTTTATAAATCATTTTTATATGGTATTAGGATGATTTATTATATATAATGTTAATGAAAATGATTTAATTTATTTTGGTCATTATTTATGACCATTATATCATTTTATTTAACATCATGTTTAAATATTGTTTCCAGAATATTATATAAAATAAAATATGTATATGTTAATACTAAATAAACATAATAATGGATTTATGAACAACCCTGATGGTTTTTGTGAAAAAAGACTGCATCCACCTCGATGGTGATAAATTGACCCACCAATGACAATATATTCATTTTTAGAATAATAGGTAAAGGGGGAGATTTAAAGGTGAATTAATCTCTTAACAATATAACATTAAATTATATAAAATATAATGTATTTATCATTCCACATGGATTATTATAGACAAAGGGAGGATAAGAGGATAAATGAAATTAAAAAATAAAAATATAAACGAAAAGAAAGATGATTTTACCCCTTGAATTTCTCCTCTTTGAGTGCATTGGTGAAACAAAGGTCTCACAAACATATGGGAGTGAATTAAAAACAGGGTTGCATAAAACATGGACAAGGATTATAGCATCATATGTGTGAGGATAAGAGGTCGTGATGGTTTGTATTTACAAGGGAGAAGAGGCTTGATTTCCCATTATTTTTTTCATTACTTTTTTATTTTGGGTCAAGACTATGAATATTTTTTATTATTTTGACTATGTAGAGTAACAAATTAATCATAGGTAAATATTCTCTGATTAAATTTTCCATCACTCAAGAATACTGATCATAACATATAATCTATATAAACCATAAATTAGAGTTTTTCACTATTTACAAAAACTCAACTATTTTATCAAAATCCTAAAAGGTCACCCTAACAATTTAACAATAAATAGAACACAAAAATAAACTCCTTTTTATTATTTTTCAAAATATTATACATACAATTTGTAAAAAAAATCAACAGTTTTTTTTGAAAATACCAATTTTTAAATTATAACATATTTTATGAGAATTTAAAAAATTCATTATGGTCTCTTTAATATATTTTATAATCATAAGAAAAAATATTAATTTATGAATCTATTTTGTGAAAAATAATTTTTTTTAAATTATAATATTAATTTTTAATTACCCTGAATTTTAAAAGAAATTCTTTTTCTTAATTCTTTGTAATTTTACTAGGCTGTGGCTTCTGACGGCACTTGATTCCGAGGCCCGGTGTGCCCTGAATCATTTTCTAAAGTTTTGTTTAGGTACGTTTAGTAAACGTACGAGTGTGTTTTTCTATATTTTGAACCGGTGCTTAGAATTGAAATTTGAGGGCACCAATGAACTCACAGTGCTGGTAATTGCTTAAGGAGACCTTTATCGCATCTGTGTTTTATGCGAGTTGAAAGGTAAAAATTGGGGTTTAATTAAAAAGTTAAATAAAATTGTTTAGAACAATTTTATTTATCTATGGTGGGTATTTCCTCCCCTGGGGAAGTTATTGGTGGGGCCCACAACCACATGACTTCCCATGTGTGGATAATTGTGAGGTGGAGCCAACACAAGCCCCAACATTTCATCTCCCCATAACCTGCCTTAAACCCCCAATTAACTCCCCTTCTTTTATTATGACAACTCCCCCTTATTGAATAGGAACTCTCCCTCTCCCTTTCTCTCTCTTTAATATTCGCCAACACATGTTAATTAAGGAAATCAAACTCTTCAATTAATTAATTAAAGGGTTTGAAATTTGAATTACATGTTTGATTAAAAATAATAGCTTTAGCTATTATTTTGTTTTTGGGGCATTTGTTGTGAGGGAGGATTTGTGAGAGAGCTTTGGAGAATGAAAGAAGAGTGTTCTTCTCTCAATGAAATACACCATCATTCCAACGAAGAACTGCCGAGGAACGTCAAACATCTCCTTTGATATTCAGCCAAACCAAAGGAGAACCAGCCACCCGCAAGGAACGCCGACGACGCGTCACCCTCCTCCCTTCTTCCCAGACGTCAATGAATTGACACCGTCTTCCCACGACGTCGTCTTCCGCTATGCTCGACTACCGCAGACATTATTTCAAGGTAGGGGTTTGTTCATATTGAAGTGATTATTTTGCACCCTATTCTTTATTGGAAATTATTGTTTATCTTTGGCCAATTACTATATCTTAATGCGGAGGGCGCGGGCTGAACGCACATGGCTCGACGACCCTCCGTAGTCTCTTTGTTTGCGATTGAGGTGCGTTGGAAGAGGTGGTGACAAAGAAGTGGCGTCCATGCACCGACCGTGTGTGGAAGAACAGCGTCCAGCATCCATGGGCTGCTTGATCGGGAAAGAACCGGCTAACCATAGCCGGCCGGGCTGAAGGGAGACTCCACGGCGCCCCATGGCGCCGCACAGCGGAGAACCGAGGCCCGCCCAGGGTAGGCCGCTACGGCGGAAGAACCGGTCAGATCATCGGCAGATCGGGTGGAGGAAGGCCGCGACACCAAGTTGTCGCACTGGACAAAATGTGGCCTACCCGTGCGGACCACTTGTGCCGTGAAGGCCGGACAACTTCGGACGACTGGTTAGGGAGGGCGGTGCCGCTTTGCGCCGCTGGTTCGGGCAGCCGGGGGGCTGCACGCCCCACCTCGGACCTTTTCACCCCCTCGTGCCGAGCCACTCGGCCAGCAGACCAAGCCGCGGCTGCGTCGCGCCCCCTCGGGCTAGGCCGTGCCCCTTGGGCCGAGCGGCGCATTTCATCGGGTCGGTCCGACCCTCCTCCCCTGTTGGGTCGGACCCGCCAAAACTAGGTTGACTCGACCTGCCAGCCCACTGGGCTTAACGGGCCTGACCCATTTCCACATAAGGGTGAATATCGTGAAGACCGTGCATCCACTCGATGTGCCGTCTATGGCACTGGGACCCTCATGACGTGGTTTTCCTTTTGCGACACTCTAAGTGAGTTTTGGATAAATTTGGAAAATGGCCGGGTTTGGAACGAGCATATTTCCAACCGGGCCCCTGGAATGGAAAAGCCAATATCTTTCAGACCGGGCATCTTATTGACTCGCCGTCTGTCGCGTTGGGTTCCTTTTGACGAGACGGAACTTTGGGATTCATCAATTATGTACTTTGTGACAGTTGATGTATCGATCCCTTGGCATGAGGAACAGACCCTCCCGGAATCAATCATGCTTCGTGTGGGAACACTAGAGCTGGCTGTGACTGCAACGACTACCGTACTGGAATCCACTGTGGGTTCGACGACGATGACAACTGTAAAGGAATCCTCCTTAGGTTCGGCGATGACGACAACTGTACTTGAATCCTCCTTGGTATGGGCAGCGAAGATAACTATAATTGAATCCTCTATTGGTTCGAGAGGGACGACAACTATACTGGAATACTCCGTGGGTTTGGCACTGATGACAACTGTACTTGAATCCTCCCTGGGTTCGGCAGCGATGAAGAATCAGTGACTTCATATGATCATCCCTATCTCTATACGAAAGATGTGTACCTATGTGAGCTGAGTCTTGACTTCCATTCCTAAAGCATTAGCAGATCATTAGATCTATAAATAGAATAATAGGTCATTCCATATATCTTTGTCAAAAAAATGGCTAGCACTAGTTATATAATATACATAAATGGTCATATTGGGGTATAATAATTTAATCACTAAAACATCATCTGATTCTATGAAAACCATTCCATAAATGTTTATCTTTTTTTGCATCAGACATAGTGAAATTCCAAAATATTATAAAGAAGGTTTCTAAATTTTTTAAAATAATCTTAAAAATTCTCCCCCATATATCATTATGTATATCTTATTTTTCACGTACCAAACTTTTGAATACATCCATCGCGTATTCTTTTGAAACATGGTAATAACCTGAATTACCATAAATCGTTATTAAAGATAGGCATGCTTAATTATTTGAGATATTGTTCTATATATTCCTTAAATCAATTTTTTAAAAATTATTCCATGATAGTATAAACCACATTTTCAACATATCATTAATCGGTTCCAATGTAATAAATATCAACCAATTTAATTTTTCAAAACCTCATTATCATAAGAATGAGGAACATATTAAGTGTCATTTTTCTCTTAATCAAGTGTTTCCCATGAATATGATCTTTTAATAAATCAATTATCAATACAATGAAATTCATTAAACATGTTCTTCTAAATCCATATTAAAAAACATAAACTAAATATATATATATATATATATATATATTTCACATTTCATAATTCATGAATCTGGATACAAAAACATTTAGATTATTCCACTTCATCCTTAATCCATTAAAAAGGATACCTCCTCCAACTACATAATTGATCATTCATATCACATTACAACTGTGGTCTCATAATCATCAAAAATTCAACCATTACTCATACCACCTTATTGATTCTCATCAGGAGAATTATTATTAGGAAATCGATTTTCATAATTCACATTCTTTCCACATATAATTAAATCATCTGTCAATGATTTCATATGGAGGCCATTATTCTCATTAATTTCATTAATCAAAAATTTAATTTTCCTTATGTTTTTATTTTCTTTGTGTCCTTATTTTCAAAAGTCAAAACATCTTACCAATACTCTAAGGCATTCACATTGCTACTTATACCCAAATTCACAAGAAAAAAGAAATAAAATCGTATTTCCATCATGGTCACCATTACCAAAAATCTTAGCAAACTCCTTATTTCCCTTATTTGATGAGTTTGATAGTTGGTTGTGGTAAACATTTTTAATATTTTATTATGTGAATTTATTATTCATTATCAAAACATTCTACACTAACAATCATTCTATTTGACTCATACTTTAAATTTTTCCATAACACCCGAAGTCATCCCAATTTCTTTTGGTTCCCTCCATTGGCTAAAATCAGAGAGTTTATTATGATAATAACGCATCATATAGAAAACCAAATAATCATGAAAAATAATATATAGGATTTCTAAATCATGAAACCTTAATTTAAATCTATGAAACCATAGGAATCTTCTTAGAGACCTCCTTATACATATCCGTAGATATATGGATGTCACAATTTTTTCTCAACCTAATATCCAAGGGATGATTAATCCTTTTTATTGATGAAAACTACAGAAACTGAGGCATAATATATATTGATATTAAATCATTTTAGATTAATATTTATAATATTACAAAATTATATGAATTGATACCTTTTTAGTTTACATTCTTTGGAATCATTGATCACATTATTCTAGCCTGATGAGATATAATCAATGTATCCCAAAAATATCCTTACTCCGATGTAAAACCATTTTCATAACTGCGGGAAAGTAAAAGTAATAATGGTTTCCTCATATTATTAGTAAGGGTAAATTAAGGAGATACGTATGAATAACATAAGAAAAAAGTTTACAAACATGGGAGTAATATTTTATGATCACAACTTTCTTATAAAAGATCATATACATGAGTTATGAAATAATGATTAGATGTTCATATGACATGAATCAAAGGAGAATAAAGAGAATATGACATGAAAAAATAACATATTAATAATAAATATAATTATATAAGACACATAAAAGTATAAAATAACTCCTTGTATGCCAATGATCATTTCCAAAAACATATCAGAGAACTTCATTGGGGATTTACCTACTGGGTGGGAAACACTAACATCCCCAGTCATATCTCTTTCTTTATTGTGGAATCAGTTCTCTCCCCAATCCATCATAGTAGTCAATGTTCATTCAAAACCCATTTTTTAGTCATGAATCACTATAATGACCATCTGAGTAGTCATGTTTCATTACCAAGTCCATCTTAGTAGATAAATCCCATTACTGAACACATTTCAATCCCCATTAAATACATGTCTATCTAATGAGATGTAAATATTTACCCAATGAATTGGGAGGAGATATAGGTCCCACCAATATCATAAATAAATCATACATATGTGTACTAAAACGTAATTAAACATTCATCATATAATGACCCATAAAATGATATAGGCAACATATACATTATATCATAACCAATAAAATGAAATGGGTTTCATTAAAATTTCACCATATCATAACCTCTGGAAAAGTGGCAAGTGTCATAATCATATAATAACGCATGGAACAAAAACTCATTTCCTAAGAATGGAACCCGAGAAAGCTAGATGGATATCAGAAACATATAACCCATGAATGAGAAATAATATTTATAAACCTAATTCCATGAAAACATAAACCATTCAAATAATGAAAATGAATTGTACCCATGGATCATATCCCTTGTATAGAATGATTAATGCCAATAAATTTTATCTTATATGGAAGATAAATTAGTTATATATTTTTAAAAAAGTTCTTGGGAAAAATTTTGATTCTTTGAAAAACACTTCAAACATAATTTTTATAGAATATATATTTCTTTTAATATATGAAATATTATTTTAAAATCATCTAAAAAATTTATTGAATTGAAAACGTCTTTTAAAACATTTTTTATAAAAATATTTTAAATCACAAAAAAGAATCTTTAAAATCATTGAAATCCTTTTCCTTGGATATAACGTTAAAAAAATAAAGGAGGAATGAAAAAAAAATTAAAAGATTTTCCTTGAATATATATTTTAATAATTATAAAATTAGCTTGAAAATATATAAAAAACTATTTCATTGATACTATATTTTCAAACATATAAAAGAATGTTGATTTTGTTTTTTGATTTTTTTAAATAATTACACATATTTATAATCATTTTTCCTAAAAATGAGATTAATATTTCATTTAAAAACATTTTGTAAAACATTTATATGAAATATGGTTATAGAATAAAATATAATTCAGACCAAATAAATAAATAATGTCATATTTTCATAAAAGTTTTTCTTAATTATCTTAATTAACATGTAGTGAAAAAATCGTACCATTACATGAAGATATCTTGAAAAATGAAAGGATTTGAATATTTATGATAATTATAGAGATATGGATCATAGTACTTCATCAATATATTCATAATCATTAACAATATATATAAATTATGGGAGTATAGCTACCAAACTCATACAACTTTGTGAACATTGAATCATAAACCCCATTGAGGAACCAAATTACATGAGTCTTACTAGATCATGAAAATAAAGATATTCACTAAATAACATTTCCAAGGGAATTATAAACCCCTCAAAAAATAATATAGGTGTAAAACATAACATATGTCTCCTAGAAGGAAAATTGAGTTAATATTTCCATAGAGATTTGGTTACTTTTGAACTGTACAACCCCAAGAAATAGTGATTGTTAAATGGACAAGAGAATAACAATAATATACGGATAATAACCATATAAGACATTCATGTTTAGTGTATACACAAAACAAAATAAACAAGTGGTGAATATGGATTATGTCTCACAGAAATTAATGTGAGAATAAAATTCCCCTTACAACATTGGTAAATTTTGAAATGTGTGATCTATTAAAGGATCACATCATTTGAAACTGTTAATATCATTAAATAATTAAAATTCATGATATAAAATATTATAATGAAGTATATACAAGACACAATAAGAATAAGTGTCGAATATAGAATATATCTCACATGAATAAAATTTAATGAGGAAACCCATACCTTATGTTGTGAATTTATTTCTACATGTTAATACCTCATCTATAATAAATATAAGATTTTTATAAATATATGAAATAACTAAATTATTATGTATAATACCACAGAATAATTATCTGTGAATTTATATGTAAAGACCCTTAACATTCAAGGAAATTTTTTTCTTAATTTTCATTGGAATTTTGCTAGAGCGCAGTCTCTGACGGCACCTGATTCCGAGGCCCGGTGTGCCCGGAATCATTTTCTGAAGTTTGGCTCGGATACGTTCAGTGAACGGATGAGCGAGTTTTTTACTTTTGATCCGGTGCCCGGAATCAAATTCTGAGGGCACCGATGAAATCGAAGCGCCGGTATTCGCTTAGAAACGCATCTTCCGGAGTTGCGTTTGCTCGGGTGTGGTTTTTTAATTTTCAGGCTTAAAGTTATGAAATAAAATAATTTTGCGACAACTTTATTTTATTTCACTTAAGCCACTTGGAAGCCACTTGAAGCCACTTAAAGACGGCTTGAACTGAGTTGAACTGGATAGGATACTATCCAGAAATATCCTACCCTCTTGGTAGGATATTTGTGAGGTGGGGCCCGCACGAGCCCCGCCGTTTCATTCCGCTAAGTAACGCACCCGCGAAAACCCATCATTATGAAAGTCAACTGACGCGTTTCTTAAATTCTTAATAGACCATTTAATTGGGCGGTTAATTTTGTAAATTAAATGATCTGTTTCTTTCGTTGAATTAATTCAACGAATTGATGGGTCGTTACTTACCCGTTTTTGTTTGTTGGAATTATAATAAAATAAGACCAACCTATCTTTTTTGGAGGATTACTCGTTGAGAGAGGATCCTTGAACCTTCAACCTCCTTCGCGAAGAACGCGAAGAACGCGAAGAACGCGAAGAATGCGAAGAACGCGAAGAACGCCGTCATCCGTGGAAATCGATGAGGCTTCAATCCGAGACGTTCTTCCCCGCCCCGATCTCCGATCACCAACCGTTTGAGGTGAGTGATTTCGGGTTTCTCCTAAAAGTTCTTTTTGGTTTAAAACGAAACACAGATTTAATTATTTATAATTTAAATCTGTTGTTCTTGGTCTGTTGAGTTCGCCGACTCAACGCCGGATTCCGCGACGACGCGACGACTTCCCGTGACGACGCGATGATCCCCCTCTTCCGCGACGAGCAATTCCACGAAGAACGCTCACGCGCGACCACTACGAGGTAGGGAATTATTTTGAAATTACCCCTTTTTATATTCCTGTAAATGCTTCTTTTAAAAGTTAAAGAACTGGTTTTGTGAACAATTTTAAATTCATTAAAATTGTTGTTTCTGTTCAAATGAGGAACCTGTTTTATGAAACAATTTTATTTCATTAAAAATTGTTTTGGATATGCGTTCATGTGTTGAACTTTAATTCCTCCCGTTGTTTATCTCTAACGCGGAGGGTGCATGCCAAACGAACACGGCCCGACGACCCTCCGCCGTTCTTCGTTTTTTGTGTGGATTTGACGGGCGACGATGGAACGTGCCGCAACGGATGTTTGACGATCCCGCAGTGAAGAACGAGTCCCGGGAGGAGCAACGGCGCAGACGGGAAGAAAAACGGGCCACCGGAGCGACTCCGGCGGCGGCGGCGCCCAGCGCGCCGCCAGACGAGACCGCCGATGCACCAGCCGCGGCGGAGGCGCTCGCGGGACGCGGCTGAAGCCGCATCCGGCTCCAGGGAGACACCCCGCGGGTGGCCCACGGGTGTCACGCGGGGGCGGCGGCTCCCCCCCGCGTCACCCGGGATGCGGCTTCAACCGCGTCCGGTCGCCTGGCCGACACCCCGCGGGTGCCGCGGGGGTGTCACGCGGGGCAGCGGCTCCCCCCCGCGTCGGCCACTCGGCCGCTCGGCCAAGCCGGGCCGGGTCGGCCCGGGCCCGTACCCCCCATCTTCGGACGGTCTTCGTTCAAACACCCGTAACATGAGCTACGGGCCTCCAAACGACTCACCGTCAGCGGCCACGCGATCCTTGGATCAAGATGGTCGTTTCGGTATATTGCACTCAAGGTTTCAGAATACTTTGAGATCGGCCGGGTTGGTTCGTACACGAAACCAACCGGGCCCTCGGAGCGGAAACGCTCATATTTTGAGCTACGGACGTCCAAATGACGTGCCATCAGCTTCGTTGTTTTCCTCTAAGTGAGACAGATCTTTTGGCTCACTCCGCCCGAGGTTTGGACACAGGTGGAGTACGGTCGGGTTGGTTTTGCCTTAAAAACCGACTGGGCCCCAGGGACGAAAAAGCCAATAACTCTCAGACCGGGCGTCCGATCGACGCGCCGTCTGCGACGTTGAGTTCCTGCTGACAATATGGAACTTTTGGAAACATCAACTTCGGACTTTGTGTCAGTTGATGTATCAGCCTCTCGGCTCATGGAGCGAACCCTCCCGAACGAGCTTGCTCTGTGCGGGAACCCTAGAGCTGGCTGCGACTGCTTCTTCGACGGCGACGACTGTGCAGAGATCCTCAGTGGACTCCGACGACAACCGTGCAGAGATCCTCAGTGGACTGCGGCGACGACTGTGCAGAGATCCTTAGTGGACTGCGACGACTACTGCACTCACCGATCCTGCGTGGATCAGTGCAACAGGTCCTGTGTGGGCCCAGTCCTGTGTGGGCCCGATCTTGTGTGGGTCTGATCCTGTGTGGGTCCGCGCTCAGCGGTTCTGTGTGAGCCAGCGCCTACAGGTCCTCTGTGGGCCCGATCCTGTGTGGGTCATTGTGGGGGTTAGTTACCTATCGATCCTTTGTGGGTCCGACGACTTAGATGGATCGGTGATCATCTTTATCGTCATCCGAAGAAGTATACCTGTGTGAGCTGAATCTTGTGTTACTCTCCTTTATGGATTGTGTTGAGCTATCCTGTGTGGATTTACTGTTTACTCTCCTTTGTGGATTGTGTTGATCTATCCTGTGTGGATTTACTGTTTACTCTCCTTTGTGGATTGTGTTGAGCTATCCTGTGTGGGTATATGTTTTGCTTTCCTGTGTGGACTGGGTTGTGCTTGGGCTCGGGCGTTGGAGCCGAACGGGAATTGATGACTTAGGTATATGTATGGGAATATACCTAAGCCGTGTCCGATGTTACTTCATGATTGTATCTTTCATTTGTTTATAATCCTTTGTGGATTTCGGGAGACCTTCGGGGGTCTCGGGGTCCCTACTGAGTAGCTTATACTCACCCCTGCACGGGCTTTGCCCGCACTTCGTGGTGTTGGTTGCAGACGACGGGCAGTGCTGATCGAGGTGGAGGCGTGCGGAGCTGGACGGTACTTGGAGGTGGACCACTGGGTGGGACGTACTCGGAGCGGATGGCTGGACCGAGGAGCTGTGGATGCTATCTGTACCGACCCTTCAGGTGGGACCTTCAGAGGACGGCTCGACGCTGCAGTTTTTCCTTTCAGTTGCTCTTTTTCCTTTTAGTTGTACTTTACAGTTGGGCTTGTATTTCCGGCCCCTTTTACTTTCAGCACAACTTGTACCATTTTTACTTAGTGTTTACTTTTCCACTTGCTTACTCTGTGGTGCTTGTTTACTTTTCAAAGGCAATGCCTTCCCTTTTTGTTGGGATTTACACCTTGGTGCTAGTCGCCAGCACCTGGCCTATGGAAGGCGGCCTTGGGGTAGTCACGGCATGGGCCCCGAGGACGGGTCGTGACAAATTGGTATCAGAGGGGTCGGTTCTACCGCAGACTCTGATCTTCCTTCTTTGTGAAGAAATAATGTTTAGCGTATTGAGTGTGGTTATCAGTCCAGGGAGTCCAGTGTTGGTGCAGCGGCCGACGTATCCGTACACCAGGTCCCTGACTTCTGATTTCTGACTTAATGCACGAAGACATTGATTGCATGTGTGTTACAAGTTTTCTTTGTGATTACTTGTGTCAGCTCACAAGGAATACTGTTCTGACCGTGGTGCACTAGATTCCTTTTTAGGATGGCCCGACGACAGCAGCCAGCTAGGGTTCCGAGAGTAGAGCGCGACGATAGCCCGCCGAGTGACGAGGCCTCGGTATAGGGCCCGTTGACAGCAGAGGCACCGGCGGTACCTTTACCCGCCGAGCCCCCAATGCTTCCAGCACTGGCAGCTGACGACGCACGACGCCTCGGAGCTCTACACGAGTTCCAGCTCCAGTGACCACCCAGGTTCCAGGGGGAGACGGACCCCCAGGCCACCGAGGACTGGCTGGAGGCGGTCATCCAAGTTTTCAGGCTAGTGAGGACACCAGCAGACCTCATGGTGATCCTCGCGGCGAGCCTACTGCACGCAGCAGTAGGGAGATGGTGGAGCTTGATGCTCCAGGTACATGATGAGGCCTCCCTCATCTGGACGGACTTCGAGATGCTATTTCGCTCAGAGTTCGTCCCGGCCACCCTACGTGTGGTGCGCATTCAGGAGCATCTTCAGTTGCGGTAGGGCAGCTTGACGGTCGCTCAGTACGCGACGAGGTTCACCGATCATTCTTGCTACTCGACCGACATGGTACGAGACCCCTTCTTCCAGGCTCGGACCATCGAGCAGGGATTGAGACACCAGATCAGGGCATCGCTGATCTCCCTCAGCATCCCGACCCAGGATGGAGTGCTGGAGCGAGCCCTTCTGATCGAGAGTTTCCTGGCTGAGTCCACAGTGAGACCTACCGTAGGGCGGAAGGTGGCGGAGTCTTCGGCAGTGGGTAGCCGACAGATGACACAGGGTTCCAGGCAGACCAGACCTTCCGGCAGACAACCTCGGGACATTGGATTAGCAGTGCGGGGCACACAGCGTGGAGCCAGTCTTCCGAGAGGCAGGCAGTGCTACGAGTGCGGCGGGCAGGGCCACATGGCTCGTTACTGCCCGACCCGCCGTACCGAGGGGCAGCAGACGGTGGAGGGGCCACCCAGGTAGAGGCAGAGGGTCGACCGTGGCAGTTCGAAGGGAGGAGGCGGACGAGGCAGAGGAGCTGGCCGAGCAGCAGGTGGTGGACGACGCTTTGAGGATCTACCACCACCACCACCAGGAGGCCTGCCCCGACCACAGGGTGCTAGCGGGCAGAGACAGGCACAGCTCCAGGCAGCAGAGGCCTACGACCACGGCGCGCCAGAGATGATTCAAGGTATGATCTGTGTCTATTCCACCCTTGCTGTAGTTCTGATAGACACAAGAGCGAGTCACTCTTTCATAGCCACTACCCTTGTTCGGAGCTCGGAGATTCCGACAGAGCCGTTGGCTCGATCATTACGGCTAGAGACTCCTACGGGAGCAGACTCGACGATTACGCACCGGTGCCGGTAGTGTGAGCTTACTCTAGGAGGCGAGAGCATCGGCTGGGATCTTCTTGTAGCGGAGTCGAGGCATTACGACGTCATCTTGGGCATGGATTGGTTATCTACGGTCCATGCTCAAATTGATTGCATTAGGCGCAAGGTGCGATGTGTGCGCACCGAATGGAGCAGGTTCACCTTCACCAGCGAGAAGGGAGCCTTTGCAGCATAGGATGGACATCCGCAGAGGAGAGGACAACCCATCACTCATCAGTTGGCTAACCTCATCCTAGGAGTAGTTGACGTGTGGAGTCCCAGTTTTCCTGCAGTGGTGGATCAGTACGCGGACGTCTTTACCGACGACGTTCCAGGACTACCTCCTCATAGAGAGGTAGACTTTTATATTGATCTATACCCCGGGATAGCCCCGATATCCACTCCAGCATATCGGATGGCCCCCGCTGAGCTTCGAGAGCTACGGGTACAGTTGGAGGACTTGCAGGGCAAGGGGTTCATCCGACCCAGTGTTTCACCCTGGGCTTCCCCGATTTTGTTTGCCAAGAAGGCAGATGGGAGCTTGCGACTGTGTGTCGATTATCGTCTCCTGAACCAGGTGACAGTGAGGAACAAGTATCCGCTACCTAGGATTGATGATCTCTTCGACCAGCTCAAGGGAGCGCGGTGGTTCTCGAAGATAGACCTCAGGTCAGGCTATCATCAGCTCAGAGTTCAAGACGAGGATGTGCAGAAGACGGCCTTCAGGTGTCGGTATGGCCACTATGAGTTCTTGGTTATGCCTTTCTGCGTAACCAACGCTCCAGCAGTGTTCATGAGCCTCATGAATAGGATCTTCCAGCCATACCTCGATCGAATTGTCGTTGTCTTCATCGACGACATCTTGGTGTACTCGACCACTGAGGAGGAGCACGCCTACCACTTGCGTGTTGTACTAGACACACTCTGAGAGCAATAGCTTTATGTAAAGCTCTCGAAGTGTCAGTTCTGGTTACGTGAGGTCCACTTCTTGGGGCACGTCATTTCTGAGGCAGGTGTTGCAGTGGATCCCTCGAAGATCGAGGTAGTGCTAGATTGAGAGCCACCCAAGAGCGTGACAGAGGTGCGGAGTTTCTTGGGCCTAGCCGGATACTATCAGTGATTTGTGTCAGACTTCTCCATAGTTGCGGCCCCACTCTCAGCGTTGACGAAGAAGGGGAAACCCTTTGTGTGGTTAGACAGATGTCAGTAGAGCTTCCAGGAGCTGAAACAGAGGTTGACTAGTGCACCTATCTTGAGGTTGCCTAAGGAGGGAGTTGGATACGTAGTCTACTACGATGCATCAGGGACCAGACTCGGGTGTGTCCTGATGCAGGAGCGGGCCGTGATTGCCTATGGATCACGTCAGCTGGGGCCTCATGAGCAGAACTACGCTACCCATGACTTGGAGTTGGTAGCAGTGGTCTTCGCCCTGAAGACATGGCAGCACTATCTGATGGGTGAGCGCTTTACAGTCTTTTCTGACCACCAGAGTCTTAGGTACATCTTCTCTCAAAAGGACATGAACCTGAGACAGCGGCGATGGCTCGAGTTCCTACAGGACTATGACTTTGAGATATTCTATACTCCTGGGAAGGGGAACGTGGTAGCTGATGCCCTCAGCAGGAGGACGGGCATCCAGCTACTTGAGGAGGCGACAGAGCAGCTATCTGCCTTGCAGATATCCTTCCTGGATAGAGACGGAGCAGCCTTCCTTCAGTCTCTCACAGTCTCTCCTCCACTTCTACAGCGGGTCAGAGAGGCACAGCGTGGGGACGCTGACTGTGAGACACGGCGTGCAAATATATCCTCGGGACAAGCACATGATGGTTTCTCCCTTGGAGCAGAGCATGATGTCCTTTTCAGAGGACGTACCTTGGTACCAGTCTCTTTACGAGAGGTGGTGCTGAGAGAGTTTCACACTTCTCCTTTGGCGGTATATCCTGGAGTGGCGAAGATGTACCAGGATCTCAGACGACTGCACTGGTGGCCGGGCATGAAGAAGGCTGTAGAGACCCGTATCATGACGTACATTGACATTACATTACATTTGCAGAATACTTAGTACATAACAAAAACACACACACAAGGATCATAATAGTTTAGTGTATTTGGAAACTCGGAATATAATCTTCTAATCATGGTGAAATATATTCAACATCTCCCATAAAGATCTTCCTTTTTTTTAATACCTAAAACCTTTCTTTATATCCTGGGGAAAAGAAAACATAAAAGGGTTAGCTCAAATGCTCAGTAAGGGTAAAAAAAAGAAATATCAATCACATCATATACATAAGCATATAACTTTTGGAAATCATAACATGCAAAAGAGATCATAATTTCATAACATGGGATAAGTCATGGCAGTGAAATGTAATCACAATAATCATAACATAAAACATGAAACTTTGTGGCATACACAAATAATCATAGATAATCATTTCTTGTTAGTCAAGACTCATTGCCAAGACTATCTTAGTGGACAAAGTCCCTTTCTGAACCGAGTCACCCTTGTCTCAGTCTTGTTTCACTGAACCGGTATAACCTACCGTTCCAGCCATGTCTATCTCATGAGATATAAAATCTTTACCTAATTCATTGGAGGGAGATATAGGTCCCAACCATCTCATAATGATACCATTCTTATGTGTGCCACAAAATCATAAACCATACATCATAGCATAACCCATGTAATAAAAATGGGAATCTTAAACATCGTGACACCATAAAAAATTCATATAAGATAAAGGAATTCATAAAAATATTTCCATCACAACATAATCAAATCAATGTAATAATAGGGATAGAAACAGAACCCTATTTTATCTTAGATGTAAAATAATTTTGATAAAACCCTTCAACTCCATTCTTGAGGAAAATATCCTTTCTTCTTCAAAAACATTTTTCCTTTCTTAACATGTCATACAACTTTAAACTAAAAGAAGTTGACTAAAAATAAACATGAAAACTTGTGAAGGAAGCTTCTTGGAAATAATGTTTTAAAAATCCATTCATGTCATATAAGTTAAAAAAACATTCTTCTCGTACTTTTGTCGGAAAAGTCAAAAAAAATACCTTGTATGAAAAACAACAAAATATTCCTTTCATATCATTTACTAAAAACTCACCGAAGGCAAAAATTTGATTTAAACAATTTTAGGTGGATGGAAATAATTTTACATATTGAGGAAACATGGATGTGGATGATAAAATACACCCCAGTAAATACTAAAGTATAAACAACCTCGGATAAAAATGCGATTGTGATATTTCCCTTACCTTAGGTCCGATTTTATTCATATGTGTCCGAACCTCATGTATAATGATTTAAATAATGTCATTGACTTATTAAAGAATCATATTCATTGTTATTATATCATATATGGGCATATTCTTAGCTTCTTAGTAGTAATATTTCATTGCTACTTGTTATTCGGGTGCTTATAACTTCTTGTTCTTATGCATGTTTTGTCGAATAAATTCTTATTCTTCTCTTTAGGTTATAGATACCTCATTTCCAGAATGGTATTAGTGTAATATATATCATATTCATTCATTCAATTCATTTATATAATCACTATGAAATGAAGATCATGTAGAACGAGTCGCATCACATCGTGGAGACGGTATTCCGTACGTACGCACGAGTGATGATATCGTTCCTATGATCGTGGAATTGTATTGGAGTATATGTATACTATTTCAGAATCAGTATCACATTATAATATTCATATATACTCATTATTTACACCATTATACCCATCCAAGTAAGGTGGTGGTGGAAAATAGATTACACCACGGCATGGAGACAGTATTCCGTGCGTACGCACGCGCGATGATTTCTTTTTCCGTAGGATGGATAGATGGTGAAATAGGGTTGTTTCATACTTATAATAACATATCAGTATATGAGTGATACTGATGTTATTACTTCATAATGAAACAACCTAATAAGAATAAGTGGAAGAAGAAATAAAGATGAAAGAATCGGTAACGGACATTACCTCTTCTTTGAAGTGCTTCTTTGAGACCTCCTCTTAGGGAACTAAAATTGGTCATTGAGGAATACCAGAACCTCTAGGATGTTTCTAGTGAAGTGGTGAAGAGAATTTGGAAGGGGTTGGCCGAGCTTGAAGGCTCAAAGTTGTGTGAGGAAGAGAGGGAGGAGGTGCCCTTTTATAAGGGAGGAGAGGGGTACCTTTGGAATAACTAAAAATATTATTTTATTATAAAGTCAAGTTCGGTTTTAAATAGCTCCAAATTGATATATTTCGAATCTAAGGCGGGGATGGGTCGAAATACTCTCATCCAATAGAATTTAGACAAGTTTAGGTTCTATTTTAACCTTATCATTTAGATTTAACATTAATTTAAATAATTTTACTTTTACCGTGTCTTCTTGTGTTCTTACACTATAATGTTAATAAACTTACTATAAGAAGTCAAACGAACCCCAAGTTGTTTATTATTAAAATATATAACCATATCTAAGTCATTTTTCCTAACCATAGATTTTTAGGAATAAAATAACAATTAATAATATAATATTTGTTTTAAAAACTATTTTATGTCAATTTTGACACTATTTAGTAATTGATTTTTGTGAAAATCATAACAGAATGATAAGTTCGAAAAAAGATAATTAAATCAATACTAACATGTCATATTAAGCTATAAAATTAGTGTAATTCATAAAAAGTCTCAAATTATATTTATTTGGGTATTTATAACATCAATTATGTCAATATTTCATTAATAAGATAATTACTGCATCATCGTTGTGTCATAAATAAATTAAATTATTTAATGTCTAAAAATTACAAATAAAATACCATTATGTAGGGAATATTTTTTATCTTTCTAATGAATATTTATAGTCGAATTTATCTTATGTATAACCCCATATTAAAAATGTTTTTAGTAAATAAACATTGATTTTAACTCTTTTAATCCTTCTTTAAATAAATTAATAATAAATGTCCTAATCTAATCCAAGTGGGCCTAAATGGTCATATTTTATTCCTAAGTTTGTTTTTGGTCGAATTACACTTGTCCAATAGAATTAGGACATGTGTTATGGTAATAATTATATCATTTCTACCCTTAAATACCCTATTTACTTTTAACCATGGTAAAAAAAAGTAAAAAGTTACTATTCACCAAAAAAATTATTTTCATCTCATTGAACCACATTTTACTTACTGAAATCAACTGTGTCTCTCGGAATTTTGAAATTCCACTAACAGAAGTGGTAAAACTAAGTTTTATGAAAAATTCAGTTTTTTAACTACCACTTAGTGGTTTCACTATTCATCAAAAATTGAAAGTTTTCAGAAAAATGCCAAAAATTAGGCCTAAGATATATTTGATTATGAACTAAAAAATTATTTCTATTTTACCAAATTCAAAACATATCAGTTTCATTAATTTATTTAAAAATTAATTTCCATCGTCAAAATAAAAGGAGTGTTTTTAAGAGATAATAACTATCAAAAGATTGACACTTGTTTATAACTGGTTTAAATGTGGAATTACATCCAATGACCAACATTGTATTAAATTGTAAAAATATATTCTAAATATACTTTAAAACCACTCAAATTAATAATTTATCACTATTAATTATTTCGATTGAAAAAGTTGTTTTTAATTAAAATTTAGTAATTTTCACTATTCATCAAAATATGAAAGTTATCCAAAAATTACCAAAATTTCACCCTAAGCTAATTTCGATATTACGAATCCAAAAATGAAGTCCATTTTGAAAAATAAAATTTACAAAATTTTAAAAAGTAGTTATTACTATTTATAACGGCTAGTTTTAATAATATTTTAATAGCATATCGTTGTTTAGTGAAACTCGGTATCGCGTACTACACACGCAATCAAGGAAGGTCGCGATTGCGTGTAATGAAAGGCAAGTCAAGGATGCGTGTTGTTAAAGCTCCTTTTGGTGTAGCATAAAACAAAATACATTAATGAAATTAAAAAGAATATTTTTCATAAAATCTCGGGGTGTTACATTCTACCCCCCTTAAAATGAATTTCGCCCTCGAAATTCGTCGGGATATAAATGGTTTACTATTCGAAAGTTTCTTTAATTGAAACCCACATCTTAAAAAGGAATACCAAAACCAATCTTTAAAAACAAAAGTATGAAACGTAACAGTTACCCAAATAAACTAATCATTGGGTTTCCACATAGGTGAAAATATGGATATGGAAGAGAAATCTAACCATCATGTTCTGATGGAGAGTGGTAGAGAACATGGCTTTGGAAAAGCTAGCAATCACAAAGCCATAAATTTGTGTCAATTTAAGGTACCATCAGATTCATCAGATATAAGAGCACTAAGACAACATTTTTGGTTTTCAAGATCATTTCCCTAAAGTTGATGAAATTGGAATTAGAAGAAATACTTTCGTGATTTTGGTATAGTCTCACCGTTTGTCATTCTTTGGACAATTTACACTTCATCTCTTAAAGAAATGAAGTTGAATTTGTCATTTGTGATGTGTTAGCAGATCATGTGATAGAATGATGGGTCATTCCATCTCTTTCAAACAAAAGGTTATCAAAATTTATAAGTCCATCTTATGGTTAATCGTATATGGTTCCAAAAATGAACTTATACTTCATATATCATACCTCTTAATAAAATAAAACTAGTTTCTACTAACCAAGGACTTTATGTAGGCCAGTGGTATGTGATAATGGCCCGTCGCACTTTAGTTGTGGGTTCGATTCCCACAGCCTTGGCCGACGCGATGGGTTGTCGCACATCCTGCAGGTTGTCCTTTTTATAAAACTACATTATTATAACATCCCATCAACAATATCAAAAAAAAGTTTTATCCTTAAAAAATACTATCTTATGTCCAACATAATCCATTCCAATCTTTAGGCTTATCTAAAATACTTCGGTCCAAGCTCATAGTATAAAGAAAACGATTACTTGAAATGTCATCAACCAAGCATGTGAATACCATCATTTGTCCCCCATATATCATGTTGGTCACATTCCAATCATGTGAATACATTAATCATGTATTCTCTTGAAAAATGAATACTTATTAAACCATAGTGAAAACATGAATGCTTTCAAAAGTTAACTCTTACCACATACCAAAATCCAAAAATTCTATATACTCAAACCATGATATAACCTTCTCCTTATATCAGTCATGAGCTCATGAACACTATCAAACATTTAATTTTCTCCTTATCCCTTCATTATGCGCATATCATATTCATTCCAAAAAATATCTGAATAACCTTTCATGGATACTGGTAGCATTAATCACACACTTTCAAAACTCAAGGAAAGACAAAAATGTAACAATCCTTAGATGTCTCTTTATTCCATAGTACCATGAGATTCTTTACACTTGATAAACATGTAATCATTCCACTACCTTCTTAAACCATTGACTGAGCTTCAACAATTCTTTCATCTCACATATCATTTGTAGTATCTTCATCATTATTAACATAAATACTACCCATACGGCCATACTCATTCTCTTCATGAGACTTTCCCTTAGGGAATTAGTTTGCATAATGCCCGTACATTCCACATTTAAAACATTTAACCATTGTTGATGTCGTAGCAATACCATTATCCTCATCCATGGTGTTAATTGAAACTTTTCCTTTGCACTTACTAGCTTTGTGTCCTTCTTTTCCACACCCAAATCATCTTCCAGTTCCTTTGAAACATTCTCCTTGATGCCTCTTCCCAAATGATTTACATAAGTGAAATTGAACTTTCTTTCCTCTATGATCATCATGAAACTCCATCTTTCTCTTATTTGCCAAGTCAGGAAACTTACCAAATTTTACTTTATTGATCATATTATGAGATTTCTAATTCGGCATAATAATGATGTTTGGACTTCCAAATCCCATTTCATTTGGTTTCTCATCATTCCATTCTCCATCATATCCTCCATTATCGTGAATCATCTAAAAACCAAAAAGAATAGTGTGAGAGGAAAAAATCATGCTAGGGAAAACAACATAATAAAAGGGGGAGTACCCTTAATATCTAACATCTTAGGTTAAATTCTAAGATCATTACGCAATTCTAGGACTATAACCTATACGTATACTTAACCTTAGAAACATCCCTAGACATACCTTAGAAATATCTCTAGGAATCTCACTAAAGTTCTTGCATCTTAGTTTCCAAAGGTTGACTAAACTTTTGCTCTGATACCAATTGTAGAGACCCGTATCTTGACGTACATTGAAATTACATTACATTTGCGGAATACTTAGTACATAACGAAAACACACACACAAGGATCATAATATTTTAGTGTCTTTGGAAACTCGGAATATAATCTTCTAATCCTGGTGAAAGATATTCAACATCTCCCATAAAGAACTTCCTTTTTTTAATACCTAAAACCTTTCTTTATATCCTAGGGAAAATAAAACATAAAAGGGTGAGCTCAAATGCTCAGTAAGGGTAAAAAAAAGAAATATCAGTCACATCATATACATAAGCACACAACTTTTGGAAATCTTAACCTGAAAAAGAGATCATAATTTCATAACATGGGATAAATCATGGTAGTGAAAGGTAATCACAATAATCATAACTTAAAACATGAAACTTTGTGGCATACACACATAATCATAGAGAATCATTTCTTGTTGGTCAAGACTCATTACCAAGACTATCTTAGTGGACAAAGTCCCTTTCTGAACCGAGTCACCCTCGTTTCAGTCCTGTTTCACTGAACCGGTATAACCTACCGTTCCAGCCATGTCTATCTCATGAGATATAAAATCTTTACCCAATGCATTGGAGGGAGATATAGGTCCCACCCATCTCATAATGATACCATTCTTATGTGTGCCACAAAATCATAAATCATACATCATAGCATAACCCATGTAATAAAAATGGGAATCTTAAACATCGTGACACCATAAAACAATTCATTTAAGATAAATGAATTCATAAAAATATTTCCATCACAACATAATCAAATCAATGTAATAATAGGGATAGAAACAGAACCCTATATTATCTTATATGTAAAATAATTTTGATAAAACTCTTGAACTCCATTCTTGAGGAAAATATCCTTTCTTCTTCAAAAACATTTTTCCTTTCTTAACATTTCATACAACTTTAAACTAAAAGAAGTTGAATAAAAATAAACTTGAAAACTTGTAAAGTAAGATTCTTGGAAATAATGTTTTAAAAATCCATTCATGCCATATAAGTTAAAAAACACTCTTCTCGTACTTTTTTCGGAAAAGTCAAAAAAAATACCTCGTATGAAAAACGACAAAAGATTCCTTTCATATCATTTACTAAAAACTCACCGAAGGGTAAAATTGGATTTAAACAATTTTAGGTGGATGGAAATAATATTAAATATTGATGAAACATGGATGTGGATGATAAAATACACCCCAGTAAATACTAAAGCATAAACAACCTCGGATAAAAATGAGATTGTGATATTTCCCTTACCTTAGGTCCGATTTTCTTCGTAGGTGTCCAAACCTCCTGTATAATGATTTAAATAATGTCATTGACTTATTACAGAATCATATTCATTGTTATTATATCATATATCGTCATATTCTTAGCTTCTTAGTAGTAATATTTCATTGTTACTTGTTATTCGTGTGTTAATAACTTTTTGTTCTTATGCGTGTTTTGTCGAATAAATTTTTATTCTTCTCTTTAGGTTATAGATACCTCATTTCCAGAATGTTATTAGTGTAATATATATCATATTAATTCATTCAATTCATTTATATAATCAATATGAAATGAAGATCATGTAGAACGAGTCGCATCACATCGTGGAGACGGTATTCCGTACGTACGCACGAGTGATGATATCGTTCCTATGATCGTGGAATTGTATTGGAGTATATGTATACTATTTTAGAATCAGTATCACTTTATAATAGTCATATATACTCATTATTTACACCATTATACCCATCCAAGTAATTTGGTGGTTGAAAATATATTACACCACGGCGTGGAGACGGTATTCTGTGCATACACACGCGCGGTGATTTCTTTTTCCATTGGATGGATAGTTGGTGAAATAGGGTTGTTTCATACTTATAATAACATATCAGTATATTAGTGATACTGATGTTATTACTTCATAATGAAACAACCTATGAAGAAGAAGTGGAAGAAGAAATAAAGATGAAATAATCGGTAACGGACATTACCTCTTCTTTGAAGTGCTTCTTAGAGACCTCCTCTTAGGGCACTAAAATTGGTCTTTGAGGAAGACCAGAACCTCTAGGATGTTGCTAGGGAAGTGGAGAAGAGAATTTGGGAGGGTTTTTCCGAGCTTGAAGGCTCAAGGTTGTGTGAGGAAGAGAGGGAGGAGGTGCCCTTTTATAAGGGAGG
The DNA here is from genome assembly GCA_963277665.1 of Viscum album. Taxonomy (NCBI): domain Eukaryota; kingdom Viridiplantae; phylum Streptophyta; class Magnoliopsida; order Santalales; family Viscaceae; genus Viscum; species Viscum album. Next base: position 1,809,963,475 of record OY728160.1, read on the forward strand.
AGAGGGGTACCTTTGGAATAACTAAAAATATTATTTTATTATAAAGTCAAGTTCGGTTATAAATAGCTCCAAATTGATATATTTCGAAGCTAAGGTGGGGATGGGTCGAAATACACTCATGCAATAGAATTTATACAAGTTTAGGTTCCTATTTTAACCTTATCATTTAGATTTAACATTAAGTTAAATAATTTATCTTTTACCGTGTCTTCTTGTGTTCTTACACTATAAGGTTAATAAACTTACTATAAGAAGCCAAACGAACCCCAAGTTGTTTATTATTAATATATATAACCTTATCTAAGTCATTTGGTCGAACCTTAGATTTTTAGGGATAAAATAACAATTAATAATATAATATTTGTTTTAAAAACAATTTTATGTCAATTTTGACACTATTTAGTAATTGATTTTTGTGAAAATAATAACAGAATGATAAGTTCTAAAAAAGATAATTAAATCAATACTAACATGTCATATTAACCTATAAAATTAGTTTAATTCATAAAAAGTCTCAAATTATATTTATTTGGGTATTTATAACATCAATTATGTCAATATTTCATTAATAAGATAATTACTGCATCATCATTGTGTCATAAATAAATTAACTTATTTAATGTCTAAAAATTACAAATAAAATACCATTATGTAGGAAATATTTTTGTATTTCTAATGAATATTTATAGTCGAATTTAACTTATTTATAACCCCGTATTAAAAATGTTTTAGTAAATAAACTTTGATTTTAACTCTTTTAACCTTTCTTTAAATAAATTAATAATAAATGTCCTAATCTAATCCAAGTGGGCCTAAATGGTCATATTTTATTACTAAGATTGTTTTTGGTCGAATTACACTTGTCCAATAGAATTAGGACATGTGTTAGGGTAATAATAATATCATTTCTACCCTTAATTACCCTATTTACTTTTAACCATGGTAACAAAAAGTAAAAAGTTACTATTCACCAAAAAAATTATTTTCATCTCATTGAACCACATTTTACTTATTGACATCAACCGTGTCTCCTGGATTTTTGAAATTCCACTCACAGAAGCGGTAAAATTAAGTTTAATGAAAAGTTCAGTTTTTTAACTACCACTTAGTGGTTTCACTATTCATCAAAAATTGAAAGTTTTCATAAAAATGCCAAAAATTAGGCCTAAGATATATTTCATTATGAACTCAAAAATGATTTCTATTTTACCAAATTCAAAACATATCAGTTGCATTAATTGATTTAAAAATTAATTCCCGTCGTCAAAACAAAAGGCGTGTTTTTAAAAGATAATAACTATCAAAAGATTGACACTTGTTTATAACTGGTTTAAATGTGAAAATAAATCCAATGACCAACATTGTATTAAATTGTAAAAATATATTCTAAATATACTTTAAAACCACTCAAATTAATAATTTATCACTATTAATTATTTCGATTGAAAAAGTTGTTTTTAATTAAAATTTAGTAATTTTCACTATTCATCAAAATATGAAAGTTATCCGAAAATTACCAAAATTTCACCCTAATATAATTTCGATATTCCGAATCCAAAAATGAAGTCCATTGTGAAAAATAAAATTTACAAAATTTCAAAAAGTGGTTATAACTATTTATAACGGCTAGTTTTAGTAATATTTTAATAGCATATCTTTGTTTAGTAAAACTCGGTATTGCGTACTACACACGCTATCAAGGAAGGTTGCGATTGCGTGTAATGAATGGCAAGTCAAGGATGTGTGTTGTGAAAGCTCCTTTTGGTGTAGCGTAAAACACAAGACATTAATGAAATTAAAAAGAATATTTTTCATAAAATCTCGGGGTGTTACAAAGGCTGTTGCAGAGTTCGTTTCGCGGTGCCTCACCTGCCAGCAGGTGAAGGTAGAGCATCAGGTACCAGCAGGCTTGGTACAGCCCTTGGAGGTCCCGGAGTGGAAGTAGGATGACATATCTATGGACTTCGTGACTGGACTTCCACGCACTTCCAGAGGTCATGACTCCATTTGGGTGATTGTTGACCGACTCACCAAGTCGGCACACTTCTTACCCATCCGAGAGCAGGGCTCAGTGGAGAGCTTGGGGCGTCTCCACGTTCAGGAGATTGTACGGCTTCACGGTGTGCCATCGACTATCGTCTCCGATCGGGACGCTCACTTTACTTCCCGGCTTTGGAAGGGGTTGCAGGAGGCGTTCGTGATGCGACTACGTCTGAGCACCGCCTTTCACCCTCAGACGGATGGTCAGACGGAGAGGACCATTCAGACTCTCGAGGACATGCTCCGCGCATGTGTCCTCGACTTTGGTCGCAGCTAGGAGGACCACCTTCCCTTGGTGTAGTTCGCGTACATCAACAGCTACCACTCCACCATCGGGATGGCACCCTACGAGGCGTTGTACGGAAGGCCTTGCAGATCTCCTTTGTGCTGGACAAACCCAGGGGATTCAGCACTTGTGGGACCATAGATAGTCCGGGCCACGACAGAGAAGGTCCAGGTCATCCAAGAGTGGATGAGGACAACACAAAGCTGGCAGAAGTCATATGCTGACAGGAGGCGGAGGCCACTAGAGTTCGAGGATAGCGACCACATCTTCATGCGGGTCTCACCTCGACGTGGTTTGCGGAGATTTGGCCGAGGCGGCAAGTTGTCTCCACACTTCATCGGGCCTTTCCAGGTTCTCTACAGGGTTGGAAAGGTGGCTTATCGCCTGGCTCTGCCACCTCAGTTGCACCGGGTGCACGACGTCTTCCACGTATCCCAGCTGAGGAGATATGTGCACGACCCGACACACATCATTGACTATGGGGAGCTAGATGTGGATGAAGGGGCGACTTTTGAGGAGGTCCCGGTGGAGATAGAGGATCGACAGGAGTGGGTCCTACATGGGCGATCGATCCCTCTTGTGCACATCAGATGGCAGCACGGGAACCTCCAGGAGAGCACATGGGAGCGGGAGGCTCAGATGCGTGCTCAGTACCCACATTTGTTTCCCTAGTTTATGATGTATCTTTACTGGGAAGTAAATCCCTGAGGTGGGAGTAATGTAAAGACCTGTAAATTTCAAGGAAATGTTTTTCTTAATTTTATTTGGAATTTTGCAAGAGCGCAGTCTCTGACGGCACCTGATTCCGAGGCCCGGTGTGCCCGGAATCATTTTCCAAAGTTTGGCTCGGGTACGTTCATTGAACGGACGAGCGAGTTTTTCTAACTTTTGAACCGGTGCCCGGAATCGAATTCTGAGGGCACCGATGAAATCGCAGCGCCGGTATTTGCTTAGAAACGCCTCTTCCGGAGTTGCGTTTGCTCGGGTGTGGTTTTTTAATTTTCGTGCATAAAGTTAAGAAATAAAATAATTTTGTGACAACTTTATTTTATTTCACTTAAGCCACTTGGAAGCCACTTGAAGCCACTTAAAGGTGGTTTGAACTGAGTTAAACGGGATAGGATACTATCCAGAAATATCCTACCCTCTTGGTAGGATATTTGTGAGGTGGGGCCCGCACGAGCCCCGTCGTTTCTTTCCGCTAAGTAACGCACCCGCGAAAACCCATCATTATGAAAGTCAACTGACGCGTTTCTTAAATTATTAACAGACCATTTAATTGGGCGGTTTATTTCGTAAATTAAATGAGCTGTTTCGTTCGTTGAATTAATTCAACGAATTGATGAGTCGTTTCTTACCCGTTTTCGTTTGTTGGCATAATAATAAAATAAGACCAACCTATCTTTTTTGGAGGATTACTTGTTGAGTGAGGATCCTTGAACCTACAACGTCCTTCGCGAAGAATGCGAAGAACGTGAAGAACGCGAAGAACACGAAGAACGCCGTCATCCGCGGAAATCGACGATGCTCCAATCCGAGATGTTCTTCCCCGCCCCGATCTCCAATCACCAACCGTTTGAGGTGAGTGATTTCAGGTTTCTTCTAAAAGTTCTTTTTGGTTTAAAACAAAACACAGATTTAATTATTTATAATTTAAATCTGTTGTTCTTGTTCCGTTGAGTTCGCCGACTCAACGTCGGATTCCGCGACGACGCGAGGCATTTCCGCGACGACGCGACGATCCCCCTCTTCCACGACGAGAAATTCCGCGAAGAACGTTCACGCGCGACAACTACGAGGTAGGGAATTATTATGAAAATACCCCTTTTATATTCCCGTAAATGCTTCTTTAAAAAGTTAAAGAACTGGTTTTGTGAACAATTTTAAATTCATTAAAATTGTTGTTTCCATTCAACTGAGGAACCCGTTTTATGAAACAATTTTATTTCATTACAAATTGTTTCGGATATGCATTCATGTGTTGAACTTTAATTACTCCCGTTGTTTATCTCTAACGCGGAGGGTGCGGGCCAAACAAACACGGCCCGACGACCCTCCGTCGTTCTTCATTTTTTGTGCGGATTTGACAGGCGACGACGGAATGTGCCGCAATGGATGTTTGACGATCCCACAGTGAAGAACGAGTCCCGGGAGGAGCAACGACGTAGACGGGAAGAAAAACGGGCCACCGGAGCGACTTTGGCGGCCCGCGGAAGCCGACGGCGGCGCCCGGCGTGCCGCCGGACGAGACCGCCGCGGCACCGGCCGCGGCGGCGGCGCTCGCGGGACACGGCTTTAGCCGCGTCCGGCGCCAGGGAGACACCCCGCGGGTGTCATGCGGGGGCGGCGGCTTCCCCTCGAGTCACCCGGGATGCGGCTTCAGCCACGTCCGTTCACCTGTCCGACATCCCGCGGGGGCCGCGGAGGTGTCACGCGGGGCGGTGGCTCCCCCCCGCCTCGGCCACTCGGCCGCTCGGCCGAGCCGGGCCGGGCTGGCCGAGCCAGACCGGTCCGACCGGGTCGGACCGGGTCGGACCGGGTTGACCCAGTTCGGACCGGGGGGACCCGGTTCGGCCGACCCAGGGGGGGTCGGGCCGGGTCGGCCCGAGCCCGTACCCCGTGTCTTCGGGTGGTCTTCGTTCAGACGCCCGTAACTTGAGCTACGGGCCTCCAAATGACTCGCAGTCAGTGGAAACGCGATCCTTGGATCAAGACGGTCGTTTTGGTATATTGCACTCAAGGTTTTGGAATACTTTGAGTTCGGCCGGGTTGGTTCGTACACGAAACCAACCGGGCCCTCGGAGCGGAAACGCTCATATCTTGAGCTACGGACGTCTGATTGGTGTGCTGTCAGCTTCGTTGTTTTCCTCTAAGTGAGACAGATCTTTTGGGTCACTCCGCCCGAGGTTTGGACGTAGGTGGAGCATGATCGGGTTGGTTTTTCCTTAAAAACCGACTGGGCCCCTGGGAAGAAAAGGCCAATAACTCTCAGACCGGACGTCCGATCGACGCGCCGTCTGCGACGTTGAGTTCCTGTTGACGATACGGAACTTTTGGATACATCAAAATCAGACTTTGTGTCATTTGATGTATCAGCCTCTCGGATCATGGAGCGGACCCTCCCGAACGAGCTTGCTGTGTGCGGGAACCCTAGAGCTGGCTACGACTGCTCTTTCGACGGCGACGACTGTGCAAAGATCCTCAGTGGACTCCGACGACGACCGTGCAGAGATCCTCAGTGGACTTCGGCGACGACTGTGCAGAGATCCTCAGTGGACTGCGACGACTACTGCACTCAACGATCCTGCGTGGATCAGTGCTACAGGTCCTGTGTGGGCCCGATCCTGTGTGGGTCCGATCCTGTGTGGGTCTGCGCTCAGCGGTTCTGTTTGAGCCAGCGCCTACAGGTCCTGTGTGGGCCCGATCCTGTGTGGGTCATTGCGGGGGTTAGTTACCTATCGATCCTTCATGGTTCTAACGACTTAGATGGATCAGTGATCATCTTTAACGTCATTCGAAGAAGTATACATGTGTGAGCTGAATCTTGTGTTACTCTCCTTTGTGGATTGTGTTGAGCTATCCTGTGTGGATTTACTGTTTACTCTCCTTTGTGGATTGTGTTGAGCTATCCTGTGTGGATTTAATGTTTACTCTCCTTTGTGGATTGTGTTGAGCTATCCTGTGTGGGTATACGTTCTGCTTTCCTGTGTGGATTGGGTTGTGCTTGGGCTCGGACGTTGGAGCCGAACGGGAATTGATGACTTAGGTATATGTATGGGCATATACCAAAGCCGTGTAAGATGTTACTTCGTGATTTTATCTTTCCTTTATGTATTATCCTTTGTGGATTTCGGGAGACCTTCGGGGGTCTCAGGGTCTCTACTGAGTAGCTTATACTCACCGCTGCCTGGGCTTTGCCCGCACTTCGTGGTGTTGGTTGCAGACGACGGGCAGCGCTGATCGAGGTGGAGGCATGCAGAGCTGGATGGTACTTGGAGGTGGACCACTGGGCGGGATGTACTCGGAGCGGACGGCTGGACCGAGGTGCTGTGGAGGCTATCTATACCCACCCTTCAGGTGGGACCTTCAGAGGATGGCTCGACGCTATAGTTTTTCCTTTCAGTTGATGTTTTTCCTTTCAGTTGTACTTTACATTTGGGCTTGTATTTCCGGCCCCTTTTACTTTCAGCACAACTTGTACCATTTTTACTTAGTGTTTACTTTTCAGCTTGCTTACTCTGTGGTGCTTGTTTACTTTTCAAAGGCAATGCCTTCCCTTTTTGTTGGGATTTACGCCTTGGTGCTAGTCGCCAGCCCCTGGCCTATGGAAGTCAGGCTTGGGGTAGTCACGGCACGGGCCCCGAGGACGGGTCGTGACATTATATTAACCATTTATTAACAATTTTATGTTAATGCTATGTTTTGGGTAATAATAAGTTTTTTTTGTATATGTTTTGAAATTTTATTCTTCATCCACATTCATAGATAATGATTTACTTATTTCAATAATATAAAACATGATTTTATTTTCATATATATATTCAATGTATAATTATTTATAATAATCCATAAAATATATAATTATTAAATGGAATAAATCATTCCTGGAGACGGTAGTTTCACTGTAAGCATGAATTTTGTTTTTGTAGTCTTATGGTTTGGAAAGAATGAATTTAAATGAATGATATTAATATATATATATATATATATATATATTACATTAAGATTATTATTTTATATATAGACTATTTTTTACAGAACACATACTTAATACATTCTATGAATAATGTGAATGAATCATAATGCTTGGAGGTGGTGGTAGTCCACACATCCACAAATGAAGTTATCATATTCCCAAAAAATAAAAATAATAAAGTTATTTGTTACATAATAACTTCAAAATAATTAATAAATAAAATATATATATATATATATATATATATATATATATATCATACAAAAATTTTATTTCCATCATTCCTCTTAACCATGATACGTGGTAATGAAAAAATGAAGGACATCGGTATGTAAGGCTGTAGTATTCCATAGAAACAAATGATTATTGTGTATCCCATTTTATGGAAGTTTGTGAATAATAATGTGAGGAAATTAAAATAATGAAATATTTATATTTAGTATACTAAAATTATTCTATATGCATGGAATAAGAAAAATTTAATTAGTGGAGAATCAAACAAAACTAATGTTTTGCTGAAGGATGTAACCTCTTCGTTGGGTAACTCTTTTTAGTTCTCTCCAAAAGGATTAATTGGATAGATTTAAGATAAATGTGAGGATTATAGGATAAAGGAATGGAATTTGGAGGAAATTGTTTCAGGTTATTTCTAAGATAAATGTATTGAGATGTGTGAAAAATTGAGCTAGTGACTTCCCTTTAACAAGTGAGGGAAGGACAAACATGGAATTTTAAAAACAAATTGCATGCCCCTGAGGTTTTTATAAAAAATATGTTTAAATATCATTGAAAATTTGATCCATGATTATTTATGGTTGAAATATGTCCATTCAATGGATGTTTCACAAGTGTATGGTAATGTTTACTCTATATATTCTACGTTTAGTCATTAAATAAATCATTTTACCATAATCATTGCAAATATTTTTAATTGATTTTAATAATAACATTGATAAATAATTATCATGTACATAAATTAAATTATAAATTAGGATTATTATAAATATACAGTAATTGTTTCTAAATAAAAATCACAAAAGTGACAGAAAAGATTTTAAAATTTATCCCATAGATGGGACGAGAAAATGGGCGTTCAAAGTGAGAATTTTCATAACATTGAAATGTTTTTATTTTGAATTTAAATGTGAAATTGATTCCAATATGATAAATTTTATTGATATATGCATTAATAGTCTAAATAAAAATTATAATGAAACAAAAATATAATGAATATGTATAAATAAATTAGAATAAATGTTAGCTTTCAATTAAAATAATGATTTTTTTAATATTCATAAAAAATGAAAATTCTCAAAAAATACCAAAAATTGTCCCAAAGATAATTTTGATGTTAATACTCCAAAATAAATTTTTATTTTGTCAAACATAATTTTTAAAAGTTTATAAATTTAACATTAATGAAGCCACCCTATTAAAGTCAGAATGATTAACCGTTGGAAAAAAAAAATTTATAAATAAAATTTGTTTTATACATATCTATTAACTACAAAACACATTAGAATAACATTAAATTGTTTAATAAATATAATATCAATATATATAAATATTTAATTGAAATAATTTATCAAAATTATTTTAATTACATTATTGAGGTAAAATGTGGTGGATTTCATTTGCATAGTTTTCAAGTTAAATATATCCCATATATTCAAAAGGGATTTATTTTCATTCATGTTTAATTGGTCACTAAAATAATTCTTCTTATATAGATGTGTTAAAAATATTTTGATAATTTAATTGATAATATTCATAACTACCATTCCAACGGCTTTGTAGAAACTATGATAATATTTTAATAATAATAATAATAGGTTGTATTGTAAAACTTCTTCTATTGTCTATTTAAAACTATTAGAGGAACTCGATATTGTGTGAAACACAATCCCTACATTGTGTGGTGTGCACATAAATTTAATCAAATTATTTTATGTAGTGCAGGATAACCTCGGTGTAGCGTGAAGCACAAAGCCAACATATCATTATTATATAACACAAGCTAGATTTAGTGTTTCCATAAATGAAAAGTTTAAATTAATTAGAAAATTATATTTTACAAAAAAACCTTATGTGTCATAGTATAGTCATGATTTTGATGTACTATTCTATCAAAAAATCACTTTCTAATTAGTTATTTTGAGAAACATCAAATGGTTGTACAAATATGTAATGATGCTAATAATTTTGTCTTAAAAATATCAAAGAATAATTTATATGGTTGTTAATTTCAATATCCATTACTAAAGAAGATGTGATGTTATTCAATTGACTAAAATTAAAATAAGGCCCTATCCTTAAACATTATTTAATCTTGAGTTATTACAAGAATACACATTGAGGATCTTTTCAGGTTTAGGGTTTTAGAGAATTAAATCATAAATCATGCATCACATTCCACATTTCAACAAGGTGGTTACATAAATGACAATATTCAGTTTTCCCATGAAAGGATACATATATAAAATAAATCATGGATTCATTCATGACACATCCTCGACACTATCATCTCATCATGTACTTTTCCCTTGACCTATGAAAAACATTTCAAAAACGTGGGATGAGCAAAAAAATATCAATAAGGGATATAAAATTATGGAATGAAAACATTAGTCCATGTATAAATAAGAATTAATGAAATCATACTTTACTTATAAAACATAAGCACTTTATCAAACCTCCTGAAAACATAAGATTTATGAATAACTCATAGAATACACATGACATAAAGGTAACTTGAGGCATTCATATCATTCTTATATAGGGAGTAACCCTCACGGTTAGGTTTTGAATACCTATCACAGTATATTCCATAAATCTCTTCGAAGAAACCTTAGAGTTTAACTCCTTCGATTTACCTAATGCATTGGAGAGCTATATCAGGCTCACCCACCATTAGTTTATCACGGAACCATTCGTATTCATAAACAATTCCCAAGAACCATAACGTAATCGTATTATATAAAACATGAATAAAGGAAACATAAAATTTCCACATTTCAATCACAATATATCAAAAACACATTGATATAATCACAACATTATCAAAACCATTTTCAATAACAAAATAAACGAAAAGTACATACTGTTATTTATTTTTCCTTTAAAAAAGGTTATGGCTTTTAGAGGAAGCAGGAACTCAAATAATGGTCATGGCGGTAGAGAAGTTGTTTTTGCCGCATACGTAAGACAAAAACATTACCTTTGGTTGTTTAGTAAAAGGCTTTATATAAAAAGATTCATTTTTAATAAAATTAAATGTAAAAGGGTTTTATACACCGTATAAACGAATGTTATGTATAAAACCAAATATGCCTCAATGAAAGAAGATTGAGACGAAGTCCCATACCTCGTGTCCGACATGACTCGATCGTTCGTTAATCTCTGGAATTATAAACTCAAATTAATTTCTACTTGTTTAAGAACCTTTTTCAAGTTCATTATTCCTTTTATATCACTTATTACCATGTTATGAACATTTTTTAATTATTTAAGTTAATAACGGTCGTTTTTTCGATATTTGGTACTTGAGCCAAAAATAAACTTCTTATAATTAAAAGATGTTCATGTGGTAAAATATCCATTATATCCAGAATTATATTAATGATTTATATATCATATATATCATATATATCCATTATATACATTCATTTATAATATTACATAACATTTAGAGCTAAGAAATGAAACACACCGTTCATGGAGACGGTAAGCCGTACATACGCATGAACGCTAGTTTCATTTCAATTTCATATTTAATGGAATGAAATCATAATTATATAAAGGTATCGTATAATTCCAGTATAATATCATATATAATATCATTAACTCCCTCCCTTATACATCCCACATATGGCATTAACGAATCCAATCACTTTGAGGGGGTGGTAGTCCGCACGTCCTAAAATTAAGATATCGTGTTTACCCATAACGGAAACCATAAAGGTATGCCATAAAAGAAAAATACAGAAGAATATGGAAAACATAAACATAATATATATAATATATAAATATAGTGACATCTTAATGGCCACCATGAATGGTGTTAAAATAATATTGAACAATCATCATTTCATGAGAAAGAAATTCCCCATCCACAAAAACAATATGTTCATTAACCATTATACGGAGGTGTGTGTAAGTGTAAATAAAATACTTCTCATAAAAGCATCCTAGTATATTATAGATATTGGTTTTGTTACAAAATAAAAGAATAAAAAGAGTTTAGGGGGTTGGAGAAGCAAAATAAAACAAAAGAACACAAGTGAAGACATTACCTTTAAATTGGGTAACTCCTCTTGGTTTGAACCAAAAGGGTTTCTTATTGCGATTTATGTATAAGGTAAGGATTCTATGATGAAGAGAGGAATTTGGAGAGATAAAATGAGAAGAGTTTGGCCGAGCCAAATGCTTTAGAGGTGTGGGTAAAGTGGTAGAGGTGGGGGCCTTTTAAAAGAGGGAGGATGGGCACTCTTGGAATGTCATGAAATGTTACTTTATTATATAATGCGTTTCGGAATTTAGAGGTCCCACAATTATATATTTTGAGGATAAGGTGGTAAGGGTTCGAAATCCACCCATCCGATAGGTTTTTTAAAAGTTTATGTCTTATATTTTACAATATCTTTTCATTTTATTTAAATCGTTCATTAATAAGATAATCGCTGCATCATCATGGTGTCATAAATAATTTAATTTATTTATTGTCTAATACTTATAAATAAATACTATGATGTAGGAAATATTTTTATATTTCCAATAAATATTTATAGTCTGAGCGATCATTTATGTAGACTAAACAAAAATTGTTTTACTTGGGTGATACATACTTTGGTTATACATTCCTTTTAAAAAACATAAAATGATAAAGTGTCATGATCACCCAAAAGTTATTCCATGGGGTCCCAAAGCTTTGCACAAGGCATCCCAAGGTCGGTCATGACACAACCAGTAGCATTAGGACACATTTTGGGGTCATTTTTTTATTATTATGATATTATTTTATTACCCGTAACTACCCGATTACTAATTAATCACGATAATTAAAGGTAATTACCGTCGTTACTATTAATAATTTCCAAAAACTAAAGAGTCTTAACTACATAATTTGGACCTTATAATTAAAAATAAGAAATCCATTTTACCAAATTCCCAAAACAAAAACTGTAGTAATTAATTTAAAAATAATTCCCGTTGTAAAAACAAATAGCAGGTTTTTAGAAACAATATATATCAAAAGATTGACAAATGTTTATGTCCAATTTCAAAGTGAAATTAATTCCAATGACCAAAATTGGATAAAATGGTAAAAATATATTCTATTTACACTTTAAAACTAATTAAAAAGTTAATCTATCCATAAAATTAAATTATATGAAAAAGCAGTTTTGAACTAAAATGCAGTATTTTTCACGATTCATTAAAAAATGATCATTGTCAGAAAAATTCAAAAAATTTATCAAATGTAAATTTCAATTCCCCAATCTTAAAAAATAAGTTTATTTTGAAAAATAGAGATTATAAAATTGTCAAAATATATATTTAAAAATGGTTCACCATCAAAAGAAGGTAAAAAAATCTTATAAAAATATTAGAGAATTCAATGCTTAAGATTGGATTTATTCTCATTTTAAGCCTATAAAAAACTATCTAATTTATAAATAGAAATAGATATGAAAATACATAATTATTTACTTAATTAGGATGTTACATCCTTCTCCCTTTATAAAATTCTATCCCCACAATTTATTTACTTATCGAATAAGTGGGTGTATTTATCCCTCATTGCATTTTCAGATTCCCATGTTGCCTCTTCAATCATGTTGTTTTCCCACAGAACCATTACTTTATGAATCACCTTATTCCATAATTCTTGCTCCCTATGGTCAAGAATCCGGACCGGTTGTTCCTTATAAGATAGGTTCTCTTCCAGCTGAACTACCTCTGGACTCAAAACATGACTTGGATCTGGCATGTACTTCCTTAACATTGAATAATGAAAAACATTGTGTACCGGAGATAAACTTGGAGGTAAAGCCACTTGGTATGAAACTGATCCAACTCTCTTTAGAATATCATATGGTCGAATGAACCTTGGACTTAGCTTTCATTTCTTACCAAATCACAACACACTTTTCCATGGTGAAACTTTGAGAAAAACATGATCACCAACCTCAAAAGAGAGATCCTTCCTCCTGTTGTCTGCATAACTTTTCTTCCTACTCTGAGCTATTATCATGTGTTTCTGTATCATCTGGACTTTTTTGACAACTCTTCTACCAATTATGGTCCCATCAGCTTCCTTTCACCTACTTTAATAAAAAAAGTAGGTGTTCAACACTGCTTCCCATATAATTTTCAAATGGTGCCATCTATATACTGGAATCAAAACTGTTATTATATGAAAACTCAACCAAAGAAAGATGTTGGCCCCAACTTACCGGATAATCCATCGAACAAGAACATATCATATCCTCCAAAGTCTGAATTTTTTGTTCTGACTTCCCATATTATTGAGGATGAAAAGCTGTACAAAAATTAAATTCAGTACCCAACGACTTCTGAAGGCCTTTCCAAAAGATAGAAGTAAACCTAATATCACGATAAGATACAATCGAGAGGGGAACTCCATGTAAACTGACTATCTCTTTAAGACACAAAATAGAAAGTTGATCTAGAGAAAAAGTATCTCTTATAGAAAGGAAATGAGAAGATTTAGTCAAGCGATCAACAACAACACAGATTTCATTATTACCTCGAGGTGTCTTCGGCAACCCCACAACGAAGTCCATTGATATATTCTCCCATTTCTACTCTAGCACTGGTAATGGATGAATCATCCCTTTTGGTAACTGCCACTCTACTTTAACCTGTAGACAAGTCAAACACTTCACAGTAAAATTAGTAATATCTCTTTTCATTCCATCCCACCAGTAATACTCCCGAAGATCTCTATACATCTTAGTACCGCCTGGATGAACTGAAAATGGAGAATTATGAGACTCATATAACAACTCTATCTTCATCGTTGAATCACACAGAACACACAATATCTTCCCAAATCTCAAAACACAATCATTATCAATATTAAATTCAGGAAACTTACCCTTCTGAACCCACTCTACCATTTTCTACAACTCACGGTCTTGCTTCTGTGATTTCTTAATTCTCTCTGATAGAAAAGATTTCACTGATACGTGGAACAAAATAGAAGAAAATCCTGCACCAGCAACTTCTATGCCAAAGTTCATCAAATCCTTAACGAAAGGATCATGTTCCAAACATAACATGGTTAATGAAGCATTACTTTTTCGACTCAAAGAATCAGCCACTTTATTTTCGTTTCCCGGATGGTAATGAATTGTACAATCATAATAATTTATTAATTCTAGCCATCTCCTCTATCTCATGTTCAATTCATTCTTAGTGAATATATACTTTAATGTTTTGGGATCAGTATATATATCTCACTTTACACCATAATAATGATGCCTCCAAATTTTTAAAGTGAAAACAACAACAGTTAATTCCAAATCATGTGTAGGTTAATTTACCTCATGAGTTTTCAACTGACATGAAGAATAAGCAATTACCTGATCATTCTGCATTAGGATGCAACCATGTACTTTTAATGAAGCATCACTATAGATAAAAAACTCACCATTCCTAGAAGGTAGTACCAAAAATGAAGCATTCACCAATCTTCTTTTCAACTCTTGAAAACAATCATCACATTCTTTTTTCCAGATAAACTTAACACCCTTCCGTGTTAGCATGGTCATTGGAATAGATAATCGTGAATTTTTTTAACAAACCTTCGGTAATATCCTGCCAAACCTTGAAAACTATGATTCCCAATTACATTTGTGGGTCTTTTCCATTCTTCAACAACTTTTGTTTTTGCAGGATCAACAGTTATTCCATCTTTAGAATCAATGTGACCAAGGAAAGAAATTTGTTTTAACCAAAAATCACACGCGCTAAATTTCCCATACAGTTTCTTTTCTATTAAGGTTTACAAAATAACCCTTAAATGACTTTTATGCTCCTCTTTACTTTTAGAAAACAACAAAATATCATCAATGAAAACAACAACAAACTTATCCAAGAACTCATGGAAAATTCTATTCATAAGGCCCATGAATACATCAGGTGCATTGGTTAGCCCAAAAGGCATTACTAGAAATTCATAATGGCCATATATTGTACGAAACACAGTCTTCAGAATATCTTCTTCCTTTACCATCAACTGATGGTACCCTGATCTCAATTCAATCATTGAAAAATAATGAGCTCCCTAGAGCTGATCAAACAAATCATCGATATGAGGCAAAGTATATTTGTTCTTAACAGTGATGTTATTTAAGGCTCTATAATCAATTAAAAGTCTCCTTGAATGATCTTTCTTTTTGATAAATAAAATGGGAGAACCCCATGGTTATGTGATAGGTTGAATGACTCCTTTCTTTAATAAATCTTTCAATTTCTGCTTCAACTCTAAAAGATAAATTTAAGCCATTCAATAAGGGGGTTTTGAAATTGGCTTAGCATCATGAACTAAGTCAACAGTAAATTCATCTTCCCGATCTGGTATTATTCCAGGTAACTCATCAGGAAAAACATCAGGATACTCATTTACCAATGGAAAATCATTAATCTGACCGGTTCCTTTGTTTTCAACAATATGTGCAAGGAAACATTCCTTTCCATCTTTTACATGTTTCTTAGCCTCTTGATATGTTATCAACAGTAAGGGTTCATTCTTGTACACAAACTGAAAGTCTTTCTCAAAATAAACTTCTTTATCTCTACAATCAATCTTAGCATGGTAAACAGAGATCCAATCCATACCCAGGATAACATCAATCTCTACTAGAGGTAAAACAATAAGGTTTTCAAGTTGGTTCTTTCCACAGATAAGGACAGGAAGATTCTTATAAATTTTTTTGCCTCAACATTTCCCCCATGTGTTTTTACCACAAGTTCATGATTCATTTCTTGAGATGGAATTCCCAATTTACTAGAAAATTTTTCCGATATGAAAGAATGTGTAGAACCCGAATCAAACAACACATTGGAATAATCTGAAAAAACAAACAAAGTACCTGATACCACTTCATTTGACGGCGCAACATCTGCTGAAGTAGTTGCAAAGGATTTCACCTCACCTTTCTGCTAGTAGTCTGACTGCTTCCCACCATTTGAGCTCTTTGTCGAACACTCATTTGCATAATGACCCATCTCATTTCACTTGAATCATTTCACTAACTGTAAATCAAATTTGGTCTGACCATCACCCTGATCTTTTTCAGTGCAATCACGAGCCTTATGTCCCATCTTAACACATCGGTAGCAGTTTCCAGAATTCATAAGACATTCCCCAGCTTGCCTTTTACCACATTTATCAACAACTAAAAACATAGTTTTCTTACCATCATACCTCTTCGAAGGATTCTTTCCTTTATCCTGACACACCTGTCTCTTCTTCTGTAGGTTGTTATAGAACACATGATCATTGGAAAACTCCATATCCACCTTCTCAGCACATTGAACAAGCTTTTCATAACTTTTGAACTCACGAGAAGCTAAAGCCCTTTGATATTATGGCCTTAATCCTAAGTAAAAATGACTGATCTTACTATCAAGGTCTCAGATATAATTTAGAGCATACCTTGACAATCGAGTGAACCTTTCATCATAAGCGTCCACTAAGTCATCCTCTTGCCTCAATTCCAAGAATTGTTTTTCCATACTAAGTTGAAGAGCCTTAAGAAAATATTTCTCACGAAACATACCTTTGAAATCATCCTAGTCAAGAGCATCAATCTCATTAGTGTCCCTAATATTTTTAACCATCGACAACCACTGATCTACTTCATCCTCCAAACGGTAAATAGAAAGACTAACCTTTCTATTTTCTGAACACCCTATGACATCGAAAATCTTATCCAGTACTTTAATCCACCCTTCAGCTAGCACAGGGTCAGATGATCCTCTGAATGATGGGGTATATTTCCTCATGAAATGTTCCACCACTGACATGTTCCTTTACGATTGATCTGGATGATCTCGTGCAAGGATACCACCACCATTTATTTCTTGAGTCAACTACGTCATTACTTCTACAAACTATTTAGTTCCAATTCTGACCATTTCAGGATGCTGATTCAGATGGTCATTTCCTTCTGTATGCCTTCCTAGCACTACTTCCCTGTTTCATCTATGGAAAACCATTCTGAACAAACATTTCATAGATGAAGCAACATGGTAATCTCCTAATGCTATATCATTTCAATTTTACCATAAAAAATATTTTTGGATAATCATTTAATAGAATTCTAACTCCTAAAGTTATCTAAAATGACCTCTGATACCAACTATAAGGCCCTAGCGTTAATAATTTCATAATCTTGAGTTATTACAAGAATTAACATTGAGGATCTTTTCAAGTTTATAGTTTTAGAGAATTAGATCATAAATCATGCATTAAATTCCACATTTCAACCAGGTGGATACATAAAATACAGTATTCATTTTTCCCATCAAAGGAGACATATTTAAAATGAAAGATGGATTTTTTCATTTCACTTCCTCGACACTATCATCACATCATGTACATTTCCCTTGACTTGTGAAAAACATTTCAAAAACATGGGATAAGCATATAAAATCTTAGTAAGGGATATAAATGTATGGAATGAAAACATTAGTCCATGTATACATAAGAATTAATGAAATCATAATTTACTCATAAAGCATAAGCACATTATCATACCTCATGAAAACATAAGATTCATGAATAACTCATAGAAAACATAAGACATAATGGTATCTTGAGACATTCATAAAATTCTTACGTAGGGAGTAACCCTCATGGTTACGTTTGGAATACCCATCAAAGTATATTCCCTAAATCTCTTCGGAGAAACCTTAGTGTTTAACTCCTTCACGTTACCCAAGGAGTTGGAGAGCTATATCGGGCTCACCTGCCCTTAGTTTATCACGGAACCACCCGTCTACTTAAACAATTCTCAAGAACCATAACATAATCGTATCACATAAAACATGCATAAAGGAAACATAACATTTCCACATTTCAATCACAAGATATTAAAAACACATTGATATAATAAAAACATTATCAAAACCATTTTCAATACCAAAATAAACTAAAATTAAAACATGGTATTTATTTTTCTTTTAAAAAAAGTTATGGCTTGTAGAGGAAGCCGAAACACATATAATGGTCATGGTGGTAGAGAAGTTGTTGTCGTCGTATATGTAAGACAAAAACATTCCCTTTTTTCATTTAGTAAAATTCTTCCAATAAAAATATTTCTTTTGAATAAAAGTAAGATTCAAAGGGGTTTATACACCGTATAAAATAATGTTGTGTATAAAACAAAATATGCCTCAATGAATGGAGATTGAGACGAAACCCCATACCTCGTGTTCGACTGGACTCGATCATTCTTTAATCACCTGAATAATAAACTAGAGTTAATTTATACATTTTTAAGAACCTTTTTCATGTTAATTATTCCTTTTATATCACTTATTACCATGATATGAACATTGTGTAATTATTTATGTTAATAACGGCCGTTTTGTCGATCTTTGGTACTTGAGCCAAAAATAAACTTCTTATAATTACAAGTTGTTCATGTGGTAAAATATCCATTATATCCAAAATAATATTCATGATGTAGATATCATATATATCATATATATCCAGTATATACATTCATTTATATTATTACATAACATTTAGAGATAATAAATGAAATGCACAGTTCCTGGAGACGATAAGTCGTACGTACGCATAAACGCTACTTTAATTTCTATTTTGAATTTAATGGAATGAAATAATTATTATATAAACGTATATTATAATTCCAGTATAATATAATATATAATATCAATAACTCCACCACTTATACGTCCCACATATGGCATTAACGAATCAAATCACTTTGAGGGGGCTGTAGTCCGCACTTCCTAAAATGAAGATATCGTGTTTACCCATAATGGAAAAAATCATGGTATTCCATATATGAATATACAGAAGAATATGGAAAAATATACATAATATATATCATATATAAATATAGTGACATCTTAATGGCCTCCATGAATGGGGTTAAAAGAATATTGAACAATCATCATTTCGTGAGGCAGAAATTAGCCATCCACAGAAATAGTATGTTCTTTAACAATTAGACAGAGGTGTGTGTAATTTAAAATAAAATAATTCTCATAAAAACATCCTAGTATATTTGAGATACTGGTGTTGATACAAAAGAAAATAATAAAAAGTGTTTATGGGGTTGGATAAGTAACATAAAACAAAATAACACACGTGAAGGCATTACCTTTAAATCGGGTAACTCCTCATGGTTTCCTCTAAAATGGTTTCTTGAAGAGCTTTCTGCCTAAGGTAAGGCTTCTAGGATGAAAAGAGGGATGTACATAGATAAAATGATCAGATTTTTGCGGATCCAAAGGCTTGAGGGGTGTGGGTAAAGAGGTGGAGGTGGGGTCCTTTTATAACAGGGAGGAGGGGCGCTCTTGGAAATTCAAGAAATGTTACTTTATTATATAATGAGTTTTGGATTTTAAAAGTCCCAAAATTATATAATTAGAAGATAAGGTCATAAGGGTTCTAAATCCACCCATCCAATAGGTTTTTGAAAAGTGTAAGTCTTATATTTTTCATTATCTTTTCATTTTATTTTAATCGTTCTTTAATGAGGTAATCGCTTCATCATCATGGTGTCATAAATAATTTAATTTATTTAGTGTATAAAAATTTTAAAAAAATACAATGATGTAGGAAATATTTTTATATTTCCAATTACTATTTATAGTCTAAATTATCATTTATGTAGAAAAAAACTAAAATTGTTTGAATTGGGTGATACATACTTTGGTTATACTTTCCTTTTAAAAAACATAAATTGACAAAGTGTCACTACCACCCAAAAGTGATTCAATGGGGACCAAAAGATTTTGCACAAGGAATCCCATTGTCGGTAATGACAAAAAAAGTTGCATTAGGAAACATTTTGGGGTCATTTTTTATTATTTTGATATTATTTTATTACCCCTAACTACCCGATTACTAATTGATCACGATAATTAAAGATAATTACCGTCGTTACTATTCATAATGTCAAAAAACAAGAGTCTTAATTACATAATTTTAACCTTATAATTCCAAATATATAATCCATTTTACCAAATTCTAAACACAAAAATTGTATTAATTAATTTGAAAATAATTCCCGTTGTCAAAACAAATAGCGGGTTTTTAGAAACAATATCTATCAAAAGTTTGACATTTGTTTATGTACAATTTCAAAGTGAAATTAATTCCTATGACCAAAATTTGATTAAATGGTAAACATATATTCTATTTACACTTTAAAACTAATTAAAACGATAATCTATCAATATAATTAAATTAGATGAAAAATCTATTTTGTAGTAAAATGCAATATTTTTCACTATTCATTAAAAAATGAACACTGTAAAAAATATTCCAAAAATTTATCCAAAGTAAATTTCAATGTCCCAATAATAATTAATAAGTTTATTTTGACAAATAGATCTTATAAAATTGTCAAAATAGAGATTTAAAAATAGTTCGCCATCAAAAGGCGGTAAACCAATCTTATAAAAATATTAGAGAATTCAATGATTAAGATTGGATTTATTCTCATTTTATGCCTCTAAAACACTATCTAATTTATAAATAGACATAGATATTAAAATCAATAATTATTTACTTACTTGGGATGTTACAATTACTGCTTAAACTCTTTGTAAGGTTATATTCACCTTTCAATATAATACACACTTACGGGGAAGGTAGTCTCTTTAATGTAACATGATTATAAACAACATGTCTCTTAAAACGTATTCTATTTTTACATTCATCACCTTGAAATATTATTATCCCACCACTAGATGGATGATAAAACTATAAATCTAAAAACTATTCCAAACCCAAAGCATACCATGATGTCTTCCTCTATAATTTTGTCTATTTTTTTTATCAATATATATAAAAATTTCAACAACTATTTAATGAAAATTAAAACAAATAAAAATATTATGCCTTTTAATGTATAATCACAAATTTTACTGGAAAATGAATTTTGATCCACCCCTCTTCCCTATGATATGATTCCAATGTAATGAGAAGTTAATGGGATGTTTCAACTAACATTATTTGTAATGTAATATTTAATAAAACATAAAATAACATCATTAGTACTTAGTGAAATTTAAATAAATAAAATTTTTCTAATGATACTTTCATTTATTAATATTATAAAATCTAAACATTAATGATGATACATATATTGGAAAAAGTATTATTTATCAACAAGGTATTTTTCAGAAAAAATAATGAAAAATAATTCATTGAAAAATATTAAATTTTTTATTTTAATACACAATAAAATATTGATGTATTAATAAACATAATAGGTATATATTTGTGTAAAAATAATAGAGAATCATTTATATAAAACTGATTATATAACATATCACATAAGATGATTTAATTCTTATATTTTCTCATGACGCACTGAAAGCTACAATAAAATAATCTAGTTTATCTATGAAAATAATTATATGATTGATTTTAATTGACTTAATAAGTGATGATCATCCTAAATATAATAGAAACACTAATTATAAAAAACTTACAATCCTTGTCATATATAATGAAATTATTTATTATATTTTTATATGACACGTCAAAATACCAATAAAAATTAGCCAATATTATTTTTTTGAAAAATTATATAAATAATTTTAATTTACAGATTATTTTTGATGGTAAATATTATTACCTAGTAATTTTTATTATTTCTTATTCTAAGTGATGAAATGGGGAAATAAGGTTGAACGATCAATGCAATAGCAGGGGAAAATGACTTATTGGGAGAAAAGGTCAGTAATTGATTCATAAGAAGGAAGAAGAAGAAGTTTTGTGATGAATAAATAGAAATTACTAGATGACAGAGAGTTTTGAGTACATGGAACATGGGAAATAGAGTGGGAAATGGGATTGAGGGTGACTTTGAGGATGAAAGTGGGGGTGTGAGTGGATGAGCAAATAGTGATTGTAGTGACGATAAGGGGAAGCGATTAGGGCGATGGGGTAAAGTTGTCAGTAGATGATTGGGAGGGAAAAATTGAATTTCTTTTCATTTTACAAAATAATTAAATTTGCTTAAAAAAACTTAAAACTTAATTTTTTCAATTTCTTTATAATAAGTTGGAAAAGACCCCACAATACCTTTATTATTTTATAGTGTGTGAGTATGGGTGTCCAGATATTCTTTTCTTATATCATCATTATCTCATAAATATAATTATTGATTTATATTTCGTTAAGGTGATGATTTTGATTTGTAAATAGTTATAAGAATAATGTAAATATAAAATATGATTATACATATAAATAGATATATTATCCTCTTAGTATGTATGATTTATGAGATTAGTTTTATAATAATTTCTAATAGATAATTATTAATATGTAATTTTTAATTTATATTATGATGATATAAATAATTATATAAAATAAATATCTATTCATTAAACACATTTCTGGAACCAAAATAAGAATAGTGGTGATAAAAAATGAAACACATCATTCATGGAGGCGGTACTTCAGATAGACACTTGAGAAAAGATTTCATTTTTTAATTTTATTGTAGTGGAATAGATAATATCTATATTGTTAATATAATAACATTTAATTATATTATTTAATCTAATTTAACTATATAAATATCTTACGAGTGTTATGGAGGTGGGAGAATGATATAAACAAATAAAGGGATTCAAAGCCAATGTAATACAATTCTTTAGAAATCAAATCATTTCATGAAGTAACATTTGGAAAAGATCAGATTGGGAAATTTTTTGGTTCATATGATACCAAAAATGTAGATTGGATAAATAATATGTATTTTTTGATTAATTTAATGTGAATTTACAACTATTGGATAGTCTTAAGAAGTGTAGATGTGAGATCCATCAATAAGTTAAAAAGTTTGACAAATAATTGAAAAATAATTTTATGTAATGGTTATGAATTGATTTGATTTATATTTTGTTTTTCTAGGTGAGAAATATAGCTTAGGAATGTAGATATGAAATTCAATTAGATACAGTTTATTTTATAAGGTGTATTATCCAACATTATTAGGTTAAATTTGTCCCACTTATGACTACCCAATTTAATATTTATTAAACTTGATTACATGTTAACTACATTATTTGTTTTCAATAAAATTTTAATATGACAATTCATAAAAAATCTGGAAAAGAAGAATCATAGTTTTGAATCCATTGAATATAACTCAATTTATTAAAATTTCCAATTTAAATTTTAAAAATAAAATATATAATGTGTCAAAAACCTATTTTTAAAGAATTTTTTTTTCAATCCTTCAGTGTTCATAATATTACATATCACAAATTAACTACTAAATTAGTTTTAATGAATTTTTATAAGAGTTCAGAATTCATATCATCATGTTTATTTTAATGTAGAAATTTTTTATTTCCAATAACAATATTTTTTAAAAAATTATAATTTCTTGAAATGTAGTGGTTTTATAGTGGTATGTAGTGCTTATGATGAAATTTTTTTTTTGCCTACAATATTAATTTAATGTTATTTAACATTAATAAAATGTTTATATAAAATATGAAAATAAATTAATTAAACAAATATCTTAATGGTTAGAAAATAATATTTAATGATCATCATATAAAAACAATGTTTAGAAGAATCTTGTGTTTTGTTGAATATTTATGTACTGTAAAAATTCATACACTCTATAGAATTGTATTTTATAAATTAGTTTATGTTAAATACAATATGTGTTTTGTGGCTCCTATAGAATGAGAAAACTAAATAATATGATGAATATTTTTTATTTAAAGAAGAAACTAGATATCATTTTTAAATTATAATAAAATACATGTTATATAACATAATTTTGAAAATAAATTTTCTAAGTCCAAAATTATAATCTTAAATAAATATTCATAGTCTATGAAATCCATTAAATAAAAAGGCCCTTAAAATTTACGTCATTGTAAAATATTTATAGATTTATAAAATTTATAATTTTGGTAAAAAACTATAATTTACACATTTCACATAAAAAACAATAATATTAGAAAAATCACTGAAACTCATTGTTGTATATTTTTGATGTGATTAAAACAAAAAAATATTAATTTTACAAAAATAAATTCTAAAATTTATTAATTTGTCTTCCATATATGAATATAATATATATTGAAAAAATATTTTTACTGATAAATGATATTTTAAATCATTAGTTGTTCTTAATCCTATTATGTATGAATATATAGATGATTGCAATTTTTTATTTACGAGATGTTTTTTTATTATTATATTTTTTTAAATAATATTCATATAGTATTTCTTAAATCATGTTAGTTTGATGTAAGATGTTATATAATCTATCAAATAGAATATGTAGTTAAGGAAAATTCATAGTGATATATTATGTAACGACGTTCTCTATAAATAAATTGCTTTAGAACATTTATAATTAGTAATAAGTTAAATTATAAAGTGGGTCCATTTCTCAATATTTCATATTGAATGATAATTCATCCATATTATCTTATTTTGGATTACTGAAATCATCTATTCACTTATGATAGTCAAATAACTACTAATTAGTTTTTCTTTATATATTTTTTTGCAAAATACCACAATATAGTGGTGGTAATTGTTCATTTAGATAATAATATCAACCATATATTAACAGGTGAACACATTTGGACATTTATATTTTATTTTACTATTTTTCCTATTTTTATTATAAATAGAACCTATCGATGACTAGTATGACATTATATTTTTGTAAAATAAGGATAATAAGAATTATATGAAACACCAATCTTTTATTGAGGAGTTACATACATGGGGTATAATAATCATAAAATTGGATGCTTTCATTTATAAAAAAGAATCTATTCAATGGGGTTTTTATTTGATATTCATAGAAAACATACTAGGTACAATGGAGTGGGTTAAAAAATATAAAAATAAAAAATGTGTAGAAATGGAGTGGATGTTCTTTGTTCATCACTCTACCTAATTTTTAAAAAATACGCTAGTTATTGTGGTTGTCATGAAGTCCCTTCATCCAATGAAATTAGATGTAGTGGATAAATATAATTCATGGCCCCCCTTGTGTAATGACCCCTACCTTCAAAGATACCCCTCTCGAGATGGAAATGATTTAAGGATGATAACGACCCCCAAGTCCTGCCTCAAGTGGGCCCCAAGGTAGTGACCAACACTAAGGGTATACGAATCTCAACAAATGGAATGCATTTCCATTTTATAGTAAACTATATCAGGAGATAAGATGTATCAACCCCAGAACAACTCCCAGACGTATATAAAATTAAATCGAAATCTATCTAATGTGCATGTTTAAATTAAAAAAATTACAAAAAACAATTAAAAGCTCCAATGTAAATACCCAAAAGTAATGATAAGTAACGATACAACAAATGTCTCAATGTATGAGCTAGTAACCCAAAAATTAGTCCCCATAGTCCTCCTATAAATGTGAAAGCATTTTTACAACACATGTTGTGCATACAAGGTAAATTAGTAGGAAAAACCAATGTCTCACAAGCATAAGAGGGAGAATCATACTAATTCTCACAGGAAAAATAGAAGAAACAATAGCACCTATCAAGGTATTCTATCCATCCCCACCTCACCAAGGAATTTTCAACAAGGAACACAATTCAAGTAAAGTAATATAGTAAGCACATCGATAATAGGTTACCACACCCCATTTTCCCAATCATTATCCCCTCTCACGCCCAAATGGAAATCATCCTAGTGCTCCCCCATCTTTTATAAGACCCACAACATAACCCATCTGCACACACCTAGGCCTCAAAACCACATCTAGCTCGTACACACCTGTGTCACATGCCACATCACATCCCATACGCACACACCTATGAATCATAACATTGTCTCACCCATAGAAACATGTTCCACCTACCACATCACTTCCTAACGACAACTGGGAACACAACATATCTCATCACGAAGACACTTGGGAAACAAAACTCGCATTCACACACCTTGGCCTTACGAATCCCAGCCTACTCAAAGAATCTAAGGCTACTAAGAAACACAATTAAAGTAAATTAATATAGTAAGAACCTCAATAATAGGGTACCACCCCCCAATTTCCCAATGATTATCACCTCTCACACCCAAATGGAAAACATCCTTGTGATACCCCACATTCTATAAGAGCCCCAACACAACCCGTCCGCACACACCTAGGCCTCAAAACCACATCTTTCTCATAGAAACCTATGTCACATACCACATCACTTCTATTTGCACACACCTAGGAATCATAACAATATAACACCCATAGAAACCTCTTTCACATACCACATCACTTCCTAAAGACACCTGGGAACACAACATATCTCATCTCGGAGACACATGGGAAACAAAAATCACCTGCAAACACCTCAGCCTTACGAATCCCATCCTACACAAAGAATATGGGGCTATCACCACTAGGAAGAGGGTGGTGTGAAGTCTGGGTGGACATACATCAATCCTCCCACTAGGATGTTCAGGAAATCCCCTTCCCCCATGAAAATTGGTTTTTTCAATACATAATTCTCTACTAGTGTACGGTGAATATAGAAAACAAAAATGAATTTATGTTTTTATAAATATAATACCAAATATTCAAGCCCAACCATTGGGTCTTCAACCAATAACCAACTCATGATGCCACATCTTCTGCTACTTCTAAATGCATTTACTAGTTTCAGTAATAGTCACTTCCGAAGTTGATAAATGAAATACACTTCACAATGATCAGTCACATAACACCCATTCATTTTGTCATTTATAATCAATTATGTAGTTATTATATCCCTAATGGAGAAACAAAGTAACATAGACCACAATATAGGAATATGGTGAAAATAACCATTGTAATTTCAGAAGGTTAAGAACATACTATTTTTACACACATCATATTTCTACTAAAATCATTAATTACACTTGTTAGGTTGTTGGGATATCTTATAAGGTATGATCCTGGGGAATCCATTTATTATCCTTGTTTAAGTGGTTAGATAATTTCATATATAATTGTTCAATGAAAAACAAACAGCCATCATTCATTCTAGTGTCCATTCCTTGAGTCGAAAAACACCCCCAAAGGCCATGATTTTCAGTAGGAATATAACCTTACAATTCAAAATATCAATAGTCAATAAAGGAGAACATAAGTTACTTTTCCTGGCACTTCATGTTGATCATAAAATAATTCAACCATCATTATTTATTTGATATTCTATTATCTTCACAATGGGGAAATTCCTACACCCACCCTATCTGATACACAAATAATATATTCATAATGGAATCCCAACCTCAATGAACAAACCATCAGTACATCCTCATTATTGAAATATAGGGGGTACACTGGTAGTTGGAAGAACCTCTATGGAAAATGTTATTTGAAGGCTATAACACAACAGATGAATTGTTGACGAATAATGTTTTGGGGAGAACCAAGAGAAAATGGGTGTGCTAAAGAATGAGAGGATCTAGACATTTGAAATTCTAGATACTAAATGAATGGAAGGAATGGGTTTTAATGTCCAATAAAGGTAGATCTTGACCAAGACCACGTAGTTTTAAAGGTCAATGGAAGATTAAGATTATTATATGTTAGATACTATTCAAAATGGCTCCAAAATCCTTTAAATATTTTATTAATATCATCTAGCATCAAGGGAAATGTTAAAGGGGGGGAATATGAAAAAAATGGAGAAATATACAATTTTGAAAAACTATTGAAATGACTAACCATAAGGTGGGTCACCACTAGAAGTCACAGGTGTGAGTCACTAGTGTAAGTCACTGTTGGAAGAGATACCGTTGGATGATTCTTCATTGGATGAGAAATTAGTGGATGAGTAACCATCAAATGACTCACCATTGGTAGAGTAACTGCCAAACATGCTACGGGTGGATGAGTCATTATAATATGACTCACCATTGGAAAAGTTACCATCATGACCTACTGTCCAGGCCTACTATCAGTGAGTCACCACTGTGAGTCACTAATCCAAGTCAATGTTCTGACTCACTGTTATTGACTCACAAGTGGATGGCTCACTATTTTGAGCCACTATTGTGACTCATCATTATGAGTTACCCGTGAAAGATTCACCATCATAAATGCTACTGTTAGAAAACATGATTTTTTGGAAACACTTTAAATGAGTCACCGAGACCTCCTAGAACTCTCTAAACACTGTACTTTGACAATGTAATGTACTAGTGTAATGCCCCAACCCCAGTTACCTAGAGTATATGCATTATTGCATAACATTGGCATGATCAGAAAAGGTCATGTCTCGAAAGACCAATTAGTTTACTTGCCTTGGAAGTACTAGATTCATTCATAAGGTTCACATTACATCATAAAATGAAAAACTAAAACAACATTGTCTCCATAGAACACACTCATATCCCCTCAAACAATCCTTGTAGGTCAGTAATAAAATACTTCTTCTCATCCTGGAAAAAATAAAACATTGAAAGTGGTGAGCTCAGATACTCAGTAAGGATAATAATATAGAGGAAACAATCATAAATAAACATAAACATTTATGAAAATTTATAATCCAAAAACAAAATACTTTTAATATTAAAGTTAAGCATAATATGGAGACGATAAAATCAAATAATTCCATTACATACTCATATGGATACTCTACTAGTCGAATAATCATAGGCAATATCGATAGCCACTTTCATAATGATGGAATGCATAATGCTTGACTTTTATAACCACGTCGTCAAGGCCTTGTGCCAAGACTACAAAAAACTTGTTGTCAAGGCCTTGTTCCAAGAAACTAGTTTGTCTCATGAGACCTACCAATGTGTCGAGGAGCTATAGAGGGCTCCACCCATCACTTACTATGTCCAATGCATTCCTCATACGAAAAGGATTAAACATAACATAAACATTTGAATTAAAACTAGCGTACGAAATGTCAATACTTTATACATAAAACATGAATGGTTTAAAAATAACACATTCATAGTCTAACATATCAAAAAAACTCTCAATACAATATGGATGTTTTGTATCATAATAAATCAACTTCAAATATGCTTAATATCCATCAAAGGATGTTGACATAGATAAAATCAAAACCCTTTTTTAGATAAATATATCTTTCTATTTTGAAATCATTTAAGAGTCACATAATTTATAAGGAAAACATATATTTTTAAAATATTCTAATAATCTTGTAAGGGAAGCTTCGACGATGTTATAATGGCGTAAAATTACCCCACCCGCCATCTAAGTTAAAAAAGGACATTATTACCTTAATTTTGTCGAAATGGTTAAAAAGTACCTTGTTTGGAAAACGAAGGAATGATTCCTTTGAAAACATTTTTTAAAAATTAAAACAAGGGTACAAATGACTTTAACCCATAGTCTAGTAAATAGTAAAAATATATTGGAATACATTTTTAATAAACATGGATGTGGATGATAAAGAGGTCCTAATAGATAATTATATATAAACAACCTCAGATAACGAAGAGATTGTAGAATTAACCCCTACCTTGTACTTTTCCTTGGTCGAGGATAGGTTAACATCCTGTATAATGGTGAAATAATTTTCATGAAATTATAAAATAATCATATATATTAATATGATATCATATATGATCTTCTAACATTGCTTTGTTAATAATATCTTAGTATTATCATTGTTTCCGGTGTTAATGACTTCATTTTCCCTTATATTATTTGTTATGTGAGTCATATTTGTTATGGATGGTATGTATCTTATTCAAATCCAATATTATATCAAATATTTAAACATTATTTTTAATCATCTGATGAAAATTAGTCTTGAATGGATACGATGGGGAATGAATCTCATTGCATTCATGGAGACGGTAATCCGTACGTACGCACGAGCCACAATATAATTCTTTTGATATTAAAATAATATATAATTGGATGGTATGTAATATATACAGAATCATTATCATGTTATATTTATTATTTAAATCAATTAAATGTCATTATTATACCCATCCATATAATAATGTATTGAATAACAATTACACCACGACGTGGAGACTGTAAGCTATATGTACGCACGTATGGTGACATGTCCTTAAAAGGATGGATAGAATAATGAATTTTGGTGTAAAATATTTATAATAACATCACAGTATATATAAGATACTATATTTATTATTTTTTAATGTATACAACAATGAAAAATAAAGTGGATGAATAATAGAACTTGACAGAGGTGATGAAATATTTACCACTTCTTCGCGTTATTCGTTTTGATTGGATCAAAAGGGCTCCATAGGTTGGCTTTATGACTAAAGGAAGGGCTATAGAATGAAGGGTGAATAGTTTAGAGCTTATTGGGGAATAGTTTGGATGAGCCAAATGGATTTGAAGGTGTGAATTAGTGAGAAGGGTGAGTTCCCTTTTATAAGAGGGGTGAAGGGCACTTTAGGAAAATCTAGAAATATTATTTTAAAATAAAATCATTTTCAGTTTATAATGTCTCCAAAATGAATTATTTAAATTCTATGTTGGGGAGGGGTCTAAAACCACTCAACCAATAGGTTTTAGATAGGTTTGGGTCGCTATATTAACATTATATTTTAGATTTAACTCTTAGTTTAATAGTTTGACATTTACCATGTCTCTGTGTATTTTTATATTATATGGTTAATAATCATACTATATACTTCCAAGATAACACAAAGTGGTTAATTAGTGATGCACATATCATTTTATAAGTACTTTGGAAGATCCTTATATTTTTAGGAATATAATATCAATTAATAATATAATATTTGTTTTAAAAAAACCTTTATGTCAATTTTGACACTATTTGATACTTTGTTTTTGATAAATTCATAACAGCATTATTACTTTGAAAAAAATTCATCTAACCAACCCTGACATGTCATATTAACCTAGAAAATTATTTTAATTCATAAAAAGTATCAAATAACATTTTTTTGGATATTATAATATCAATTATTTTAATATATTATTAATTAGATAATTACAACATTATCATTGTGTCATAAATAAATTAAATTATTTAATGACTAAAAAATATAAATAAAATAATATTATGTAGGAAATATATTTTTGTTTATATTTAATATTCACAGTCAAATTTATCTTATGTATAACCATATATTAAAAAAATTTAGTTATTAAACTGTGATTTTAACCCTTTTAACTCTTCTTTAAATAAAATAATAATAAGTGTCCTAATCAAATCCCAGTGGACCAAATAGGATCATATTTTCTTCCAAATTTTGTTTTTGGTCAAATAATACTTATCAAATAGAATTAGGACATGTTTTAGGGTAATAATAGTATCATTTTTTCCCTTAAATATACTATTTACTTTTAACTGTGGTAAATAAAAGTAATAAGTTACTATTAAAAAAAATTATTTTCATCATATTGAACCACATTTTTCTTACTGATATCAACCATGTCTCTCAGATTTTTGAAATTTCACTCACAGAAGTGTTAAAATTAAGTTTTATTTGCATTTGAAAATTCTCCTAGGAGGTGGGTAAAAGACGGTGAAAAGTTCAATCAATTTTTATATATCTAAAATTATTATAAAATGACTCCAATGAATTACATTGAATATATATAATTATTCTGTATATATTTTGACTTAAAATAAATTTAAACAAAACAAATCATTATTTAAATAAAAATTCGGTTTTAAACCATAACTTAGTGTTTTTAAATATTCATAAAAAATTGAATGTTTTTAGAAAAATTAAAAAAATTACCCTAAGCTAATTTCGATACTCTGAATACAAAAATAAAGTCCATTTTGAAAGATAAAATTTATAAAATTTCAAAAAGTTGGTATTAAAATTCATAACGGCTAGTTTGATTTGATGTGGTGTGTTAGAACTCGATGTTGCAAACAACACACACTATTGTATTATTCAGAGAGAAGTGTATCGTGGAAGCTTGAGGTGTTACATTCTCCCCTCCTTCAAATAATTTTGTCTCAAAATTTCTAGAATATTTCTGCATAGAAAGAATCAGGTTGTTCTTCATCATAAGTTCCTCAGGTTCGCACGTTGCCTCTTCCATCTTATGGTTTCTCCATAGAACTTTTACAAAACGAGTCTTCTGGTTTTTCAACACTTATTCTCTTATATGAAGAACCTTGATAGGCTCTTCATAATAAAATATATCAGGTTCCAATTCTAATTCCTCATAGGTGTGTACATGCATTAGGTCAGGCATGTATTTTCTCAATAGAGATATGTGGAATACATCGTGAACTTTGGAGAGAAATGGCGGCATTGCCAAATGGTAAGTTACAACCCCAATTTGTTCTAGAATTTTCAAAGGTATGTTGTACCTAAGACTCAATTTTCCCTTCTTACCGAAATGTATAACACCCTTCCATAGAGATAACTTCAAGAAAACATGATCTCTAACCTGAAATTCCAAATCCTTCCTTCGGTTATCAACATAGCTCTTCTACCTACTTTGAGCTGCATTGACGTGGTTTTGGATTAACATCGCCTTTCCCATTGTTTCCTCCACCAGTTCTAGGCAAAAAAGTTTTCTTTAACCAATATTATCCCAACATGTTGGTGTGCGACATCTCTTTCCGTATAACGCTTCATATGGTGCCATATGAATACTTGAATGGAAGCTAAGATTATAGGAAAATTATACCTGAGGTTAATATTGATCCCACATACCTTGAAAGTCAAGTGAGCCTGATCTCAACATGTCTTATATAGTTTGAATAGTCTGTTCTGATTGTCCATCAGTTTTGGGGGTGGTTGGTAGTGCTCAAACAAAGTTCAGTATCCCATGATTTCTGAATACTTTTGATGAATCTTGATGTAAAACGGGGATCACGATCAGAAACAATATATAGTGGTACTCCATGAAGTCTCACAAAATCATTAATATATAGTCCCGCTAATCATTCAAGTGGTAAATATTCTCTTATAGCAATAAAGTGTGCTGACTTTGAAATATGATAAAAAATGACCCATATTGAATCGTTCCTTCTAGGATTCATTGGTAGTACCATGAAAATGTCCATCGTAATATTATCCAATTTCCACTCAGGTGTGGGAGGAAGTTGCAAGACTCCTCCAGGATGTTGCCTTCTAGCTTCACCTTGTCGCACACCATACATCAGCACACAAAATCAGCAATCTCCCTCTTCATGTTTTCCCACAAAAAATGTTCCTTCAAATCGCTATACATTTTGGTGCCACTAGGGGGTATAGGGAAATTGGAGCTATGAGCATCATCCAACAATTCTCTTTTTAGATCAGTTATATCGAGAACACAAATTCTCTTCTCAAATTTCAACATTCCATCTTCATTCACAAAGTCACTCAATCTCTCATCATTCACAGCTTAAATCTTCTTTTGAAACTATGCATCATCGGTTTGAGAACTCTTTATCATTTCTAGTAAATCTGATTTGGAAACCATTTGAAAAATTAATGATGTTTCACCTTCCATGGTGATTACCATATTCATCCTTACTAGATCCATGTATATAGGATCCTTTTCAACTGTCATCTTGTTCAAAACTCCATGATCCCTTCAACTAAAAGCATCTTCCGCCTTATTTGCCTTCTCGGGATGGTTGTGTATAGTGCAATCATAATCCTTGAGTAGTTCAAGCCATTACCTTTGCCTCATGTTGAGTTATTTTTTTTTTGAGAAAATATACTTCAAATTCTTATTATAGTTATATATCTCACATTTTTCACCGTATATATAATGTATCCATATCTTCAATACAAATATTACAACTGCTAACTCAAAGTAATGAGTAGGAAAGTTTTTCTCATCAATTTTTAGCTATCGTGATGCATAAGCAATAACCCCATAATTCTGCATAAGGACACAACCAAGTCCTTTCTTTGAAGCATCACTATAAATAACAAACCCATCATTCCCTGATGGTAGAGTCAATATAGGATCTTTGACTAATCTTCTCTTCAATTCTTCAAAATATTCTTCACACTCTTTGGTCCAAATAAACTTATCCCCTATTCATGGGAGATTTTTTAATGGGTTTTCCAACCGAGCAAAATTCTGGGTGAAACATCGATAATTAGCTTATAAACTAATAAAACAACATACCTCAATTATAATCATCAGTGCATTCCATTCTTGTATAGCCTTGGTCTTTTAAGGATCAATGGAGATTCCATCCTTAGAGATAATATGGCCAAGAAAAAAATTATCCTGATGCCAGAATTCACAATTTCTAAACATCCCATATAATTCATGTCTTATAAGAGTCTTCAAGATAATGTGCAAGTGATTTTCATGATCTTCATATATTTTGGAGTATACCAAGATATCATCAATAATTACTACTATAATGTCATCAAGATATTCCTTGAAATATATGTTCATTAGATCCATGAAAACCGAGGGTGCATTAGTCAACCCAAAAGGAATTATTGTAAACTCATAATGCACGTACCTGGTTTGAAATGATTTTTTAGAATGTCTTCTTTCTTCATGCACAACTGATGGTATCCAGGTCGAAGGTCAATCTTCAAAAAATACCGATCTCCATGATGTTGGTCAAATAAATCATCAATGAGAGGTATCAGATACTTGTTCTTTATTGTTATAGCATTTATCTCCTTATAGTCAATGCACAACCTCATAGATCAATCTTTCTTCTTAACAAAAAGGACATGGGATCCTCATGGGGAAACACTAGGAGAATAAATCCCTTATTACTCAATTCCTCTAGTTGTTTCTTTAGCTCCACTAATTACACAGTGGCTATTCTATAAGGGGTCTTCAATGTGGGCCATGAACCAAGAATTAAATCAAAGGAAAACTCAATTTCTCGTTCTGGAGGATGTCTAGGTAAATCTTCTAGAATCACATCAACATATTCATTCACAATAGGTACAACCTCTATTTGAACATTCTTTTCCTCGCCCATAGTTATTTAATTCTCTTTCTCCACAATAATTGAATTTAGTTGATCTACTGGGGGTGGATCTAGATAAGAATCTGGTTGTCACATTTCTGCTCTAAAGATAAGGTGTTCTTTATAATCGTCATCAAAAATATTATCCTCCTTATTCTTACAATTATTTTTTTCATCATGGTCCAAAAAGAAATTCATACCGAGGATTATATCAAATTCAATCATGGGTATGTTGATGTGATCAGTAGATAAAAAACATTTATATGATCTAATGGGGACTGATTCACAAAATATTGATGCAATGATACATCCCTTAGGAGTTTTGAATGAAAACTCCCTTATTAAATAAAATTGGAAATATCTAATTTACTTAGAAAACTGGGAAGATATGAAACAATGCGGTGATCTAGAATCAAATAAACCATTGGATAAACTTGAGAAAACAATTAAATTGTCTACCACCACATCTTTCGGAGCTTCAACCTCAGCAGTAGTGAAAGCATAGGCTTGTCCATGATCCGTTGGCCTTTTCTGAGTTAAGTTCCCCTGACTCTTTGTACATTCATTTTCATAATTCCCCCTTTATCTACAATTGTCTCATTCAACATCGACGACCTCTTTCTTCCCCCTGAAATCACGAGCTTGATGGCCTTTTTCACCACACTTGAAATAGACTCCCATTCCCTTCAGGAAAGTACCGAGGTGTTTCATCCCACATTTACTGTAGTATGGATATTCAACTTTTCCCTTCTTCCCCTTATTTCCATTTATAGAGTGTTCAACCGATCTCTTCTTCTCTTTCCTTGCTTTAAAGTTGTAAGACTTAGATAATTATTTTTTCTGTCTTCATAGCACATGAGACAATCTCTTTATATGATGAGAAGGATTGTGAGAATAATGATCGATGGAGAAATTGTTTTAATTCATAAAAGAAATGATCAATCCTGCTTCATGGGTTACGTATATAATCTATAGCATTCCTTGCTAACATTGTAATGTTTTCTTCATACTTTGTGACATTCTTATCCTTTTTTTCCTCGGACATAGAAATTGTCTTTCTATATTAACTCGATGGTCATTAGGAAAGTATTTTTATATGAAAATATCTTTAAACTCCCTCCATTCCATATTTTATACTTCATTATCTTCCTTTTTATTTTGAATCAATGTCCACAATTAATTAGCATCTCCAGTGAGGCGGTAAACTCTCATGATAACTTTTTCCATTTCGCTACTCCCCGAGGCATGGAATATTTTCTCTAAGGAATTTATCCATCGATCAGCTACTAATAGATTTGTACTCCCATTGAATTTGGTGGTTTTTTCCTCATGAAGAAGTCTAACATTGATCATCCACGTTGTGGATCAGGGTGCTCCATACGGGTAGGGTAATTATTCATAACCTGAGTGAGTTGTCCCAGTATAGTGATAATCTGATCAGAACCAGTTGTATCACCATCGACACTATAATTATCTTGAGCAGGAGGGAAATCCCTACAAGGAGTGTGTGCATTAATACAGTTTCCATTACTTCTACTAGGTGTCATTTCTAAACAATGACATTAACTAGTTTACTTTATGAATTGTAATACATAATTCCAAACATGTAAAACACTTAACATAAATTTAATAGTTTATAGATATAATCCATAATCATAAAAAAATGTTTTATTTGTCGATGTATATACTCATAAACACTTCATAATGGTTTGTAACGAAAATGAGAATTATGCTAAGCATATCCCCCGGGAGTGTCGTAACCACGAATGTAGCAAGGCCCATTGTCGTACACCAATTCTCATTCGAGTCTAGCTCAAAAGTGGTGTTTTCAAGTTTATCCCCTAGGTACATCTGTACTAGATCCACCTCTAACATCTCGTATCCAAACATGGATGTATTGCTTAAAAACTCACAAAATCTCTACAATACCAAAATTCTAGGAAGTTCTTCTACACTAATCCCCAATGTCTATCTTTGGGCTATGTGCTCTAATTAGAATTTATCTAAATCAAGTTTCCAAGGATTGTACTAAACATCCTCTGATACCAACTGTAATGCTCCAACCCCAGTTACCCAGAGTCGGTTCATTATTACATAACATTAGCATGTTCACAAAAAATCATGTCTTGAAAGACCGATTTGTTTTGTAGCCTTGGAAGTAATAGATACATTCATTTGGTTTACATTACATCATAAAATGAAAAAATACAACAACATTGTTTTCATAGACCACGCTCATTTCCCTCAGACTATCCCTGTAGGGTAATCATAAAATACTTCTTCGCATCCTGGGAAAAATAAAATGTAGAAAAAGGTGAGCTCTGATGCTCAGTAAAGATAACAATATAGAGGAAACATTCATAAATAAGAATAAACATTTATGGAAATGTATAAGACTAAAATAAAATCCCTTTAAACTTGAAATTAAGCATAATATAGCAACAATAAAATCAAATAATACCATTTACTTACTCACATAGATATTCTACTAGTCGAATAGTCACATGCAATATCAATAGCCACTTTCATAATGATGGAATTCATAATTCCATACTTTCATAACCACGTAGTCAAGGCCTTGGGCCAAGACTACAAATAAGATTTTGTTAAGGCCTTGTGACAAGACACTATTTTGTCTCATGAGACCTACCGATGCATCAAAGAGCAGAAGCGGGCTCCACCCATCACTTACTAAGGCCAATGAATTCCTCATACGAAATGGTTTAAACATAACATAAACATTTGTATTAAAACTAGCATACGAAATGTCAATACTTTATCCATAAACCATGAATAGTATACAAACAACACATCTAAAGTCAAACATATCACACAAACTTCAACAAAATATGGACGTTTTGTATCATAATAAATTAACTTCAAATAAGCTTAAAATCCATCAAAGGATGTTGACATAGATGAAATCAAAACCCCTTTTTTAGAGAAATATCTCTTTCTGTTTTGAAATCATTTACGAGTCACATAATTCATAAATAAAAAATTTATTATGAAAATATTCTTATAATGTTTTAAGGGAAGCTTAAAAAATGTTATAATGGTGGAAAATATCCGCACCCTCCATATAAGTTAAAAAAATACATTCTTACATTAATTTTGTCGAAAAGGTTAAAAAGTACTTTTTTGGAAAACAAAGAAAAGATTACTTTAATACAATTTTATAAAAAGTCAAACAAGGGTATAAATAAATTTAAACCATAGTCTAGTAAATAGTAAAAATGTTTTGGAATACATTTTTATGAAATATGGATGTGGTTGATAAAGAGGTCCCAGAAGATAATTATGTATAAACAACCTCGAATAATGAAGAGATTGTAGAATTAACCCTTACCTTGTACTTTTCCTTGGTTGAGGGTAGGTTAATCTCCTGTATAATTGTGAAATAATTTTTATTATATTATAAAAAATAATATACATTAATATTATATCATATATGATCTTTTAACATTGCTTTGTGAATAATATCTTAGTATTATCATTGTTTCAGGTGTTAACAGATTCGTTTTCCATTATATTATTTGTTATGTGAGTCATATTTGACATGGATGTGACGTATATTATTCATATACAGAATTATATCATATCTTAAAACATTATTTTTAATCATCTAATGAAAATTTGTCTTGAATGGATACGATGTGGAATGAATCTCATCGTGTTCGTGGAGATGATAATCCATATGTACGCACGAGCAACAATATCATTATTTTGATATTAAAATAATATATAATTTAATGGTATATCATATATACAGAACCATTATCATTTTATATTTATTATTAACATAAATTTCACATCATTATTATACCCATCCAAATAATAAGGTATTGAATAACAATTATACCACGATGTGAAGACAGTAAGTCGTACCTACGCACATATGGTGACATGTCATTCAAAGGATGGATAGAATAATTAATTTGTTTGTACCATATTTATAATAACATCACAATATATAGAAAAAATTGTAGTTATTATTTTATAATGTAAACAACAAAGAAAAAGGAAGTGGAATACGAAATGAACTTGAAAGCGGTGATGAAATATTTACCTCTTCTTCGAGTTCTTCCATTTTATTTTATCAAAAGGGCTCCTTAGGATGGCCTTATTACTAAAATAAGGCATCTAATATGAATTTAGTATAGTTGATAGGGTATTTGGGGAGAGTTTGGCCGAGCCAAATTATTTTGAATGTGTGAATTAGAGAGAAGGGGACTGCCCTTTTAAAAGAGGGGTGAGGGGCACTTAGGAAGAGCTAGAAATATTATTTTATAATAAAATAATTTTCGGTTTATAATTGTTCAAAAATTAATTAATTAAAGTATAAGGTTTGTATGGGTCAAAAACCACTCATCCAATATGTTTTAGACTAGTTTGGGTCACTATATTAACTTTATCTTTTAGATTTAACTCATAGTTAAATAGTTTGACATTTTCTACGTCTCTTTGTATTTTTATAATATGTGGTTAATAAACATACTATATACTTCCAAGAGAACCCCATGAAGTTCATTAATGACTGAACTATCATTATATAAGCCTTTTTTTCTAACCATAGATTTTTAGGAATAGAATATCAATTAATAATATAATATTTGTTTTAAAAACACTTTTATGACAATTTTGACACAACTTGGTATTATGTTTTTTCTAAATTCATAACACCATTATTACTTAGAAAAAAAATTCATCTAAACTTTCCTAACATGTCATATTAACCTATAAATGTATTTTAATTCATAAAAAGTATCAAATTACATTTATTTGGACATTTATAATATCAATTATTTTAATATTTCATTAATTATGTAATTACTCTATCATCAATGTGTCACAAATAAATAAAATTATTTAATGTCTAAAATATATAAATAAAATAAAATTATGTTTGAAATATTTTTTTCTTTCTAATGAATATTTATAGTCGAATTTATCTTATGTATAACCCTACATTAAAAATGTTTCAGTTATTAAACATTGATTTTAACTCTTTTAACTCTTCTTTAAATAAAATAATAATAAGTGTCCTAATCTAATCCATATGGACCAAAGTGGTTTTTATTTTATTACTAAGGTTGTTTTTAGTCGAATTATACTTATCCAATAGAATTAGGACATTTGTTAGGGTAATAATAATAACATTTTTACCCTTAAATACCCTATTTACTTTTAACCATTGTAAATAAAAGTAAAAGCTTACTATTGCCCAAAAATTAATTTCAACTTATTGAACCACATATTTCTTACTGATATAAATCGTGTCTCTAATATTTTTAAAATTACACTCACAGAAGCGGTGAAATGATGTTTTATGTGAATTCGCAAAATCTCCTAGGAGGTGGGTAAAAGACGGTGAAAAGTTCAATAAAATTTTTATATATCTAAATTTTTTATAAACTTAATCCAATGAATTAAATTTAACTTATATAGGTATTATGTATCTATTTTGAGCTAAAATAAATTTAAATAAAATAAATAATTATTTAAATAAAAATTCGGTTTTAAACTATAACTCAGTGTTTTTCACTATTCATCAAAAATTGAAAGTTTTCAAAAAAATACCAAAAATTCACCCTAATATAATTTCAATACTACAAATCCAAAAATGAAGTCCATTTTGTAAGATAAAATTTATAAATTTTCAAAAGTGGGTATTACTATTCATAATGGATAGTTTGATTGGTTGTGGTCTGTTAGAACTCGAGGATGAATACAACACACGCTATTGTATTATTCAAAGAGAAGCGTATTGTGGAAGCATGGGGTGTTACAAATAGAGGGGTTCAGGAAATTAGGTCATATAACTTTCAGACTATTATAACCCTCATGAATTCAAAACCAAACTCAATAGAAATAGAGGGGTCTGAACATATACCTCTCAAGGATCTCACTACACTGGAAACACTACTACTAACATCAAGTTTGCTCGATAAACCACTATGTAGTGTTGGAATGATGGATTGAATAATAAACATAAAAGAGAACCTCATCCAACATCTGCTAACCCAACCGACCAGAAGACACACAACACAAGAAAGATAACCACACTGTCAGAATATTTGAATCAGAGAAATCATGTCTTCCATGTCAAGATTTTATCTGCTCTAGGTGGTACTAACTCGCCCACACATGTTTAATTATATCACTGTAAATATTTCTCTATTTGGAATATGGTCTTCCCATTTTTATTTTTATGAAATTATCACACATTATGGATTATGGAAACAACTCATCTAATAAAAAACATGGTTCAAACATAATATTACAAAGTAAAACCGAACAACAAAAAACTCAAAAAACTCTTGGA
The DNA here is from genome assembly GCA_963277665.1 of Viscum album. Classification (NCBI taxonomy): domain Eukaryota; kingdom Viridiplantae; phylum Streptophyta; class Magnoliopsida; order Santalales; family Viscaceae; genus Viscum; species Viscum album. The sequence continues at coordinate 1,810,004,962 of OY728160.1, forward strand.
AATGGGAACGTATCTGTGCTTCTCACACCCAAGTACACTCCTCCAGTACAACATTCCTTCAAAACACCTGAACCAAAGTAATGGGCTCTCTATGTCTAAACATCTCCTAAAAATCATTGATCACTACTATAAACTCCACATATATTATATCATCTTCAATATCTAAATCTCCCCAGTAAATGACATGGGTTTCCTCAATAAGATAACTGTGAAGATGAGAGACATTAAAGATTTCATAGATCTTCCCCAACTGAGGCAGAAACACGAACATGTGCACCACTTCTTAAACTCTTCCCAACACCTTGAATGGTCCAATGAACCCGGGAGATGTCTTTCTTCCTCTACCAAACCTCTGCATCCCATGTCGATGGGAAACCATCAAGAATACATGTTCCCCAACCTTGACATTTAGGGGACTCCTTCCATGATCAGGATACAAATTATTATGGCCTTTCACACCCTTCATCCTATCAAGAAAAAACTGAAGATTCTCAGTCATGCTCTACACTACCTCATGTCCAAGAACTGTTGTCACCCCAACCACTATCCAAAACAATGGTTAACGACATGGTATTCCATACAAATCATCAAATAGATCCACGCCAATAGAAGAGTGATAAAACTTATTTTAAGAAATATCTCCCAAGGGTGAGTGTCATATCCTAAATACAACATGGTCTATGAAAAATGGTCACAACATATCCCCTAACATCAGGAGGAAAATTATATAATCCCATCTATCTGAGGGAAGAAGGCACTGCTGAGGGGAAACTAGGTTCCAAAAGCATGCTTCAATCCCTTCCAGACTCATGAGGTAAAATATTCTTCTGAATCTAAGAAAATTGATATCTAAAATCAACGTAGCTGTACCACATCATCCACATACCAATTTTCTGGGGCATCCACTATGCCTGATTCATTAATCAACATGATGTGGGCCGATTTAATCAGTCAATCCACTACTAATCCAATGGAATCATAGCCAGCATTAGCTCTAGGTAACCCTATTTTGAATTTCATTAAGACATCATCCCACTCCCACTTGTAGAAACTTATGGGTTGAGAATACCACTAGGAAAATTGTGCTTAACCGTCACCTACTAGAATATGGGGAACATTGGTGTATACTCCACCCTTCCCATTTAATCCAGGACCACCAAAAATGCATCCCAATGCCACAGTACATCTTGAAAACTCCCTGGTGTACCACTTAGGGTGAGATAAAAAAATCACAGTACTCACTAATAACTCAAAATTGAATCAAACAAACCTCCATGGAACACCATATGTATCTGACCATCCTCTGAACACCCCTCTGGTGCATCAGTATGGTCAACGTGATCACACAACACCGTTACTTCTGAGTGTCCCCATTAAGACTCCTCTACATGTTTCATCTAAGAGTACTACTCGATCATCTAAAATATAGCCTCTTTCTCCATCCATTCTTCCATCAATGTGCAAGGATAATGACTCATCTATTACATTCCATGAATCCAAATATTCTCAAACAACCTTCTTCTGCAACTTCATAATCAAGTCATCAACCACAATATTCATGATTCCCTAGGTGTGGGTGATCTCAAAATCCTAGTCTAGAAGAAAATCCATCCACCTCCACTATAACAACTTCAGATGTCACTGCGAAAATATATACTTGAAACTTTTATGATCCATGAAGAGTAGAATGTGCTCCATAATGTTGTAATGTTTCCACAATATCAGTGAATACACAACCATTTCGAGCGCTTGATCGTTGTTGGAAAATGAATTTTTGTGGGGACGTAACATCCTAGACTAGTGAAAGATAACTCCCCACAACTACATCATCATGCATCCCAAGACATGATGGTACATATCTAAAAAATCCATAAACATCTCCCCTTCCTCTAGAAACTGGACCACTGGAGAACTGATGAACTTCCCCATCAGATATTCTAACAATGCCTAACACTACTCACTCACAACCAAAATCATAGTATTTCATGGTTATATCTTTCAATAGAGCTGACATTAGAATAAAATTAGGTAAAAACATCCAACAATATCACAAAAGACAAAAACATTTTGAACATCTACCACATAATTGAGAGCCTCCCATAAAACAATTACTTCATCCTCTAACAGGTCCACGGCTACACCTAGATGGGACACCACATTCCAAAGGAAATGAACATATTGTGTTTGGAAAATAAAACTAGAAAAAATTATTAAATATATAGTGGTATAGAAGGACCTACAAGATAGAAATCGTGTTCTCAGTATGATCCTCTTCCATATTCGATTAGATTAAGTTGACATTAGTGAATACAATAATTAATAATTCTAGCAACTCATGAATGATGGAGTTTATATGCCCCATGAACATGGATGGTGCATTCGTAGCACTAAACAACATGACTAAGAACTCGATTTTCTTATACCTATATCTTAATGTATTCTTTATGATATAAAACTCCTTTAACCTAAACTGCTGATATCTAGGCCACATTACAATCATAGAAACCTAACTCTCCCCGCTCATCTTGATGAAATGATATTCAATACTTGGAAGAGGGTAACAGTACTAACCTGTTACCTGATTGGACCTCAAGTATTCTATGAACAACCTCAAACCACCATCTACCTTAGTTTAGAAACAACACTAGAGAACCCCACAATGACACACATATCCAGATAAAGCACTTCTTCACTAGGACATCTATTTGGATCCTCAACAACCATAACTCAGAGAGGGATCTTTCGATAAGGATCCATCAAAATAGGATAAGCACAGAGCTACAAGTCAATCCTAAACTCAACGTCACATCAACTGTGTAGAGTCAAAACCCCCTCAAGAAAAACATCCCAGTACTCCCCAAAAACCCTAGGTACATCAGTGTCATCTACTTCCACTAAAAGCTCAGCCAAGAAAAATAGATTGGGCTCTACATACGGACATCCCACTTGAAATCCCCACTAACGGATGAAATCCAATAACTGACTATCCATTACTGAAAATAGAACACTAATCCATAATTAGTTTATAATGGAATTTATTAAATACAACTCTTTGATGCTGATAATAACATTATATTGATATATCTATAGTAATAATAGATCCCCACATGACTGATTCAGTCCCATCATCAGTGTACATCCCCAGCACACATCAGAAAAACCAGTTTGACCTCTGTCTAGCATACTTAACACAATGAGAATGGGATGCCTATTATGTCTAGTCATAGATCATTGGATTTAATGGGTTCAATAATCGATTACTAATCTCATAAATCAAAAAAATCACAAGCAAGGGTACTAAACAAGTTGATCGTACCTCTAACAATCTATGTCCCTGCTAGACCTGATGCATCTACCATGTACAAAAAACCTTGCCTATATATTATAAACCTCTACTGATTACTACCTATATGACAATTACCATGTCATGGTCCCAGAGGAACACCCTAAGGATGAACCCAACCTAGTATATCTCTCTTTGGTGGAGCATGATCATGTTGTCCCAACTACTGAAATGACATGGGTAGAAACTACTACTAAGGCAGGTGTGGAACCTGTCCAACTCTACTATACTAAGCTTGAACAGCTATGGGACACAGATTCTGAAGATGACCATGGACACCACAATGTAAAAACATTGGACCTAAGCCTATGGGAAAGGAATGAGGACTATAAGGTTGAAATGGGAATAACTGAGTTCGACTCCCCACTGGTCGAAACCTATATGGCCCTAGCATCTGAGACATGATATTTGTAACCCTACCTCTCTACGAACCTTGAGGTCTCCCCTATCACAATATACCTCCTCACAATTTCTTCCACTAAATCACTTCCACATTCTTCTGACCCTCTATGTATACTGGTAGCATAAAGGGACTAACCATGTACTAGATTGAGGGATGAAGTGAATCCTCTAGGTGTCTCACATGAGGCTCTTCATCCAGAAAGAGATCTAGGGAAAATAAAGCAGATCCTTGAAAAAAATATCTAACGCTCATACTGACATACTTTTCTGCTGAAAGGAGAGTTACTACATCCTCTTCTCAGCCTTCATGGTCAATGAAATGAATTGTGCAAAAATCTCCTCATCAATATCAACCACTAGAACATCAACATCCTTCCTCTCCCCAGGCACATCATCAACCACTTATGCACATCTCCCCATATATGGATCACTAGTGAAGGAACCTAGTATCCCATTAGAGACCTGATCATGTTGAATTTTATCACATTCTCTTTGATCCTACTCTCTATCTCATGTCTAAAACATTTCCCTCATACTTTCCCAGAGCCCTATATTGGAAACCACACAACGTTTCCCTACCATTGGTCATCATCCTCCATTGGATTAACCTTATAATAATCAAATGGATCTTCTTGATGAGCCTCAAATACTTGAGAAACACATGGATGGGGATTGGGTTACATAGTTTAAAAAAGGTGTCACTAAGCCTGGGTAGTATGGAATTTTATATAAGTTTCATTTAAACTCCTTAGAATCATTATTTATTTCAAATTTACTTAATTACCAATTCAAACTAGAATACAAGTCATTATGATACATGTACCATTCATAGGGCCCCTAAACTACAAGTAGTGTAGCCTCACTTGCTCTATCTAAAGGATCAAACTGTTTTCATTGAATCACCAGAGGATAAAATATGGTGTCCTAGCTAGTCTTCTCGGGCCTGTGTCACGTATCAAGATCACTTGACACTATTTCCCTACCAACCCAATAAATCACCACTATTCCTAACTCCAAAATCCATCATATCTCTTAACCTCCCTCTAATACCATTCATAAGGGGGGCGTTCGTACACCCTCCCCGCATGATACAAAAATAAAAGTGAGACGAAAGAATTCATACCTTGATTAATATATGATCGATAAGTCATTATTGTGCCCAAAATGGGGTGCATAGTCAGTATGAAGATCTATTAGGGAAAACACAATCCAAAGGCTACATCACAACCCATTCATCCTAACAGAATAAGGGTTCGTGGCACATCAAAATAAAAAAGCGAGAACACAAGGAAGATATTATCTCTGTGTTAGAAAGGCTAAATCCTAAATCAGTGGAAGGAATGGTTTTTGATGGACATTATAGGAAGATATTTTCTAATACCACACAGTTTCAAATGTCAAAGTATGGTTCAATTTTTTAAAAGATTGATAATATTGGAAAATAGAAAAAAAATTGTATATGGTATTAATTGTGAGTATATTCAAGGGAAACATCAAATGATAGAAACTAGAAAAAATGATCATTCTATAATTTTTACACACTTTTGAAAATGACTCACAATTAGGCAAGTGACCACTGGTTGTCACTACTGTGAGTCACCAATGCAACTCACCATTAGACAAGCTATTAGTGGATGAGTCACCATTGGGAAAGCTACCAGTGGATGATTCATCATAAAATGACTCACCATTGGGTGAGTTACTGTTGAATGAGATACCATTGGATGATTCACCAATGGATGAATCACCATTGGGTGAGTGACCATCATAACCTTGCGTCATGACATACTGCCGGGAACTCACCATTGTGAGTCACCAGTGCAAGTCACCATTCTGAATTGCTGGTCCTGACTCACCAGTGGATGACTCACCATTAAGATTCACCAATGAGACTCACCATTTCAAGCTACTAGTGGATGATTCACCTTGAGATGAGCCAGTATTGGAAAACTAGATAGTTTTGCAAACTCATGAAATGAGTCCATGTGACCTCCCAGAAAAATCCCAACACTAGATATTCAAATGTAAAGGACCATAGGGATCCCATCCATTACACCTTGTATTAGAAAATTGACTTAGGTAATTCCATTGTTCCCCTATTTTATGTTCTTAAACATTTGGTGGAATCTACTAGTGAACTCCATTTCCTTTCACCATGTCCACTATAACCATCACTATTATACAGAAACTAATTCCCATATGTCCCCTTTTCTAAGTATAATATATATCCTAGTTCCATTATGAAATTTCCCATGGTGCTCTTTCATATGTTTTTGACAAGTAGAATATTGATCATTCTTTCCCACATCATCTTCATCACCCAAAATTCTATGAGACCTCATAGATATATCATATGATATATTTGGAATTTAAATATGTTTATGTATTTTTCTCATTATTCATGATATAATGTTTTCTATACTAAATTTATTTCATACTATTAGTTCTATATGATTTTGATTCATAAGGGGAATATTTATTTATTGGAAAATGAATCCCTTATAAACATAGTTTCTTTTGGATATAGCTATTATAAAATCCAAATGTGGTTATTGTGAGCAATTAATATTAATCACTGAAGAATGATTATAATAAAATTCTTCATTAAAAATAATCCTCAAAATGTTTTACTATTAATCATCAATATATTAGTGTTCAGTAGAACCTAAATGAATCTTCATTCGATCTATGTGTATTTAGGATGGGTTCTCCCATATATGTTATCTTAGTCCATTAACATGATTAATAATTATTAACATATTGTAAAGAGAATACGATTATTAGAATAATTTCCCCAATGAATGTCAAAACGTGAGTGTAGTTTGGCTAATTTTTAATGCCCCAAAAGATAATTTAATTAATACCCAATCCATTATTTTTGGGGGGAATTACCTCTAAGTATATCTATAAATATGAATGTATCTAGTTATTGTATCCTCGCTTGGATTCCATTTTATTGAATAACTTATAATAGAAATTTTCACAAATATTTTGATTTTATCCAATATAAAGTCTTATACATTGGGATTTCACTAATGTTATCTCATCCAAATCCATAATATATTAAATTTTTTCCCAAATAAACTAAATAATTATATTTACTAAATAACTTGTGTTTTTCCCTTATAAACCCTTATATAATTATTTTCTAACATACTAACCAAAAAATTTATCTTAACCCAAATGTGATACTAACATTATAATACTATAAACATTACCACCTAATTAAGTAAAACAAATTTAAATATATCACCATAAAAATTTACTGTGATATTTTTTGTTTATAGTATTATAAAAATTTGACTAGTAAATTATTATCAAATACAATGTATTTTTAGAAAAATAAATTTTTTTCCCACTATAAAAGAAACTAATTAGTACATAATAATTATTTAGCATCTCCAAAAAATTATTTAGATAAGATAATATTCCATAAATGACTTGGGTATTAGTTTTCATCCAAACCAATGGAAGTGGAATCATTAAAAATGGTTGAGCTTAGATTCTATATAAGAATAAACATAAGTGATTAAATTCAAGATCATAAGTGATGAATATGCTAGAATATGGGTGTAATCAAGATATATAAGAGAGTTATACGCAAAAAAGTATTGATCATATTTATTTTTATAAGGACTGTCATAATATAATAAATGAATCAAAATACTGTATAAAATTGATTCACCAGATATGAGGAATGAAAGAAAAACACTCTAAAAATAATTAACCTTAATGTATCGATTATTTTAGAATAGAAAATGAAAATACAGAAAGTTTTTATTTATAATAAAAAATGTGTGAGAAAAAATCATTTTGACCACACTTGTTTGAACATGCTCATTTTTTCCATCCTTGATTGTATCATGACAAATAAAATCAAATAAATGCATTGGTGGGAGATAAATGACCCCCCATAATCATGCATACATATATGTTTTATGTTAAAACATACCATAAATGACTGACTGAGGTAAAATTTGGTTCATATCATATTCAAATTGTATAAATTTTTTTTAATTCCTAATTTCATAAAGAATAGTAAAATTATTTACCCATGTAATATAAACATGTATCAAAATATTTTTAGTAACATTATAGTTAAATAACATTCAATATTTTAATTGGTCGTATGGTCTTTATAATGTGCATATAAATAGGATATGTTATGTCAATACTTTCCCCATTCAATGGATTTATAGAAAGTATTTGAACATTATATAATAAAATAAGTGAAGAATAATGTATTCACAATGGAATAGTGAAGGATGAAAATGATATGCATATTAACGATGGATTATTGGGTAGGAAAAAGGATGTGATGTATTTTATCATTGGTAGAAAGGAATGATACATAATATATATATATATATATAATGAATTTGAGTGGTAATATTTTATGGATATTATTGATCAATCATCATACATTTAAATTGTAAATGACCAAGATGAAAATAACTATTATGTAGTTTCAGAATAATAAATTTATAAATAATAATTATCATTCTTGATTTTGAATAGTTTTTACTACAATATTTTATAGTATACGGGGAAAACAAGTTTTGATAGATATCGTAAAATTGTCGATATAATGTTTTATATAATATAAAATGTTTATGGAATGATGTTTTCACATATAATGAAACCCTGAAAGTAAATTTTATAATTTTTTAACATTAACATAAAATGAGGAAGGAACATGTCACCATAAAAATTTATATGAAAAAACATAAATTAAAAAAATTTCTTTCAAATATAATATTCAAATATAAATTCATAGAACTAATAAATGGTTATCTAAATAAATATGGGGTGGAGGATAATACATTTTATTTGGGTATAATGGAAGGAATTTTTTAATATAATTAAATAACTATATTTAAAAACCCATAAGTTAAAAATATTCAATAAATATTCATTTTCATAATTTTTAATTGGATTAATGAGAATAATATAAAATATTACATAACAGAATTCAAAAAATTAAAGGATTACATTGGATATAATTTAAATATATACATAGAAGGAAATACTGATTTTCATGAATGGGAATTATTCTTACAAACATTACAATTTAATTTTAGAAAAAAATATCAAATAATATGTTATTTAGGATAAGAAGTAATTTAACTTGTGGGAAATATAAAATATCATATTTAATTGAATTATTGTAGGATGATATAATTATTGAAATATAAATTCATGTAATAAAAATTACAAATATTTTAATAAGAAATTGTGTTACTAAAACACTTATATAATTCATAACATAATAATAATAAGATCTTGAGAGGAAGAATATAAAATAGACTTTAAAATATCATCAAATGGAGTATATTTTCATAGGTTAATTTAAATTTGTAGAGAATACAGAAAAAAAATTATAGTGTGTGATAAGAAATATTTCATGGGGGGTTTAAAATGATAAATTGAATCCCTTACCATGCTTCACTAATTAGGTGAATGGGATGTATTCTATTTTATGAACAAAACAAATATCATATTGATCTATTTTAGATCCTTATTCATATAAATAATTTATTATAATACAAATTAAAAAATATTTTCTACATATATATTTGTTAGTTAATTTTTTCTTCAAATTGAAAGTGTTATTGATCACAATAATTTTGAAATAATTTTTTAATAATTGTGTTTTTATTGATTAAAATCCCAATGTTCATAAATCCCACATAATAGAATTTATTAATTTTCAATATTTTTATTAATAATTTAATTTCATAATGGGTTAAGTTATTCTTTATGAAGACAATGACTGTGAAGAGCTTATTTTGGTAAATTATGACAAACATATAGTGTTATAAAAATTAATTAGTTGATTTGTTATATTAATATTAATTGAAAAAGTAATTATTTACTATTTATATCCAATATAATGTTACAAATCAAAAATTTACTAATATTTATTACATTAGTAATTTATGTTTTTAAACATGTACAATAAGAGAATGCTACAGTCTATCTATGAGTATAGTTATTGAAGAGATCCTTCTCATATTATATATTTATCAGTAATGTATTATTAAATTATTTTGAAGCTATAATTTTGAGAAATATGGATTATTAGGAGTAATAAGATAATTGTAAATGAAAAATTAATTGTCACTTATAAATTAATATATTATCATCGAGGTATGTTCATTTTAGGTGGTCAGTTTTACCCAGATTACTTACTACTAATATTATATAAAGAGTCTAAAATATATATTAACTAAATACCAAAAATTACATAAACAACATATATATTCACTAAGAACATATCTAGTACCATATCTGAATGTTGGTGGTCAAAAAATGCATCCTTCATGGAGGTGGTAGTCTGCATGTTCACGTGACTAATTTTTCCAATTAGTATATTTAATAGAATAAAAATAGAAAAAACATATTCCATTAATAAAAAAATTAATAATATTGTTTATACAATTTTAATTATTAAAATATTTTTATAATGGATTGGAGGATAGTGGATAGAAAGGAGAATGAATGGGAATGAATATTTAAGTAATAATTATTTTCAGAATTTGGATATTCCCATAATGCATCTTTTGAGAAATAATGGATTGCAAAACATTTAAAGAGGTATGGGATGAAAAAGTGTAGATGGGGATTATTAAATTAATTTTTTTTGGTGTTTCTAATTAATTTAAAACTATTTTTTATCATGATCCATCCCACCATGGCTCTCCTAGACGATGCATAGTTTTTATGTGACACCCTATATCAACCTAATGTCGGATATGGGTTGGTGAATAATTATATAAATGAAAAACAATAATTAGGGGAAATAGACTAATATACCTATAAACATGAACTCAACTATATCTATGAAAATGTGAAATTTTAATATTAAATAATATAATATCTTGAGTAAAAACATGATTGAAATAAACTATAGATAATACAAAAGAATATTAAAAATTAAACCAATGCATAAAGGGGAAAAAATACCCTAACAAAAATGAGTCCCCAATACAAGAAATAATAAAATATGGGAAACAAATAGGCAAACTAAATCTTAATCCTTTGATAAATCCACTAAATGTGGAAAATGCACCCATGTACTATTATTCTCCACTAAAGTCACTACTTATCTACATTTCGACTGAATAAGTCATAGAATATTTGGGAAACTCTCCTGTAGAGGTGAATATATAAATACCTAGTAGGAGACCTTTAAATTCTGATATAGAGTAATTGAAAGATAGAATAGTAGTCTGATTAAACTAATAGACATAATTTCTCCAAAAGAAAAAAAACATGATAGAAATGAGATCAACATCTTCACAACCTTGTTAAGGATGATGAGTCTACTCATATAACCAAAGATCCATCACTAATTCCTACTAATAAATGATACTATAAAATAATCTATATGGAAGAACCAAACAACATATATTCCCTCAACATCAATGGAGGGACTTTATCTATTAGTGGACCTAGGCCTTAGTGTGATAGGGGTTCCAATTGGTGGATATAGGAAACAATCTATGGTTTATAAGGGTTGTCACACTCAATTGATATTAGACAGAAAATCTACTATGTGATTGGGGTGCCTATAGTGACTAAAACCTTTCTAACATTAACAATACATCACTTTTTCAAAATAATTAATACATTAATGAAATAGACACCCACTAATTGTATTAACATAGTGAATTTTAAAACATGGAATCTTAAAAACTGATATATAATATTGATACCATGTAAACCTCTAGGTTCATCATGACTAGCACCCTTCATAGATACATAGCACACAGTACATATCTTCAAAACCTGAGGAAGGAAACCTAAAAATGGATGTGCTCTGAAGCTCAATATTGGTAAACGAGGGATATATATAATCTGAAACATGATTATAAGGGTATGAGAACATGATCATAAAATTAGAGGATTTTACCTTGCATAAAAAAATCATAATCCTAAATCATGAAAAAATATTGTATGTTCAGAAGACATTAATTATATGGGAATAAATATCATAATACCTAAAATCAAAATATAAGAACAAGACATAGAATTATGTTATACACATGAACATGTCATATCATTCTCATTAAGTCAAAACACGTTGATAAAATATATCCGGGAACTTCAAGGGGACTACACCTACTGGGAGGGAAAAAATAGCATTCCTAGTTTCAAACCTATAGTTATAATGGATTGTGTTTCCTCATATTCCCACAATGTATCATTTTTCCCCAAATTCCTATAGTGGTTCAAGTTTCTACATCTCTCCATTATAGATTATGTTTCCCCATCTTCTCATTGGGGATTATGTTTCTCCATCTTCCCATAGTGAACAAGGTTTTTCCATCCTCAATAGTATATCAAGCCCCTGAACTTGAATCCCATAATTATCTCATTATATATATATATCTTTATAAAATTAATTATGTAGATATATTTCCCCCTCACATATCATGATGAAATCATACATACAGGTGCTAGAAATTAAACAAAAATAATATCATAACCCATGAAATAAAATGGGTTTCATAAGAACTTAATAAAATTATAACCCATGGAAAAAAAGATAGGTGTCATAATCATTTCATCCAAATAATAACCTATGAAAATAATACGATTTCATAGACATTCGGCCCGTAAAGAAGAAATGGGTTTCTTAAAAATTTAACTCATTAAACAGAAACAAGTTTCATGAACACCGTGCTATCAAAACATAAACCATTATGAGAAAAAAATATGAATGTAACTTTTATACTATTACACCATAAAGGTATGAGTAACAATAATAGAGGTAATTTTAAATTGAAAATTATTTTTAAATGAATTTTAAAAATACTAGAAGAGTAAGATATCATTTCTTATTTGAATTTTTTTGAAACATAAAACATTTTGTAATGATTTTCAATAATTTGACTTCAAAATAAATAAATAAGTCATGTAATTGTTCTAAAACAAATTTCTTCAAGAAAAATTTGAGAATATATAACAAATTCTTGAAAATATTTTTAAACCCATTTCAATTAAATCACGTTGAAATCATATAAACAAATCATGAAAATGTTTTTAATAACATTTAATAAAAAACACATTAAAAACATATAAATGATTATATGAAAAAAACAAATAAATACTAAAATATTTTTTCTCTGAAAATGAGAATAAAATGTAATCTAAAAAATTATGAAATATTTTTTTAAATATTGTTTTTAATTTTCATGGCTTGTTTCCCAAAGAAGGAAAGTTGATACAAAACTACTTTACCAATTTAGTATCTTTTGATACATAAATATCATTAAAGATAGATCTTAAAATGAATATGTAAATACTAATATAATAAAGTATAATAACCAAAGAATATATTCATGGGTAGTATATACACCACAAAATTGAAATGAGTGGTGAATAAGGCATAAATCTTACCAAAATGAAATTGAGACTAGAAATACCCTTACCATATGTATTTATATTATTCATACTCATTTAACCCTAATTAAAATAAAAATAAATATATAATAAATCAACCAAAAAACTATATTATTATATATAATACCATATATGTCTTAATACTACCCTCTTATTAACACATCCATGTTAAGGATATGTTTTGGGTAATATACGTATTATTTATTACATGTGCCCTAATTTTTTATATTATTTGTGCTCTCATTAATATAATGATTTTTATAATTTAAAATAGGACATAAATATAATTTATATTCATTATATATGTTTTTATGATCATATATTAAGGGTAAAATTATGAAATTGAATACACAGTTCATGGAAATAGTAGGCCGTATGTACGCATGAATACAATTTCTATTTAAATATCATTTTGAAAGAAAGAATCTACATGAAATATATAAATATATAAATTATAATTAAATTAAAATTATTATATATATAACAAATATTCACTAAACACATACGTAGTATATACTATGTAATGGGTGAATGAATTATAAAAAATTAAGGAGGCGGTAGTCCAGACATTCTAAAACCAAATTATCATACATTCAAAAAATATAATGATAGAAGGTATGTTTTAAATAATATTTTGGATGAATAAAATAAATAATAAATATAATATTAATAATATAAAAATATATTTTCTATAAAAATTCCCAACCATGGGATGTAGTTCATAAAAAATGAACAACATAATTTCTTGAGGTGGTAGTTCACTAGATGTAAAAACAATACTTTCTTAGTCATTAGATGGAAGTTTGTTTATATTCATGTAAAAAACATAGAAAAAAATATTATTATATATATTATAATGGTGGTATTATATTGGAATTTAAATATAATAATATAGGTTGTGGGGAATGAAAAAAAAATAAGGGAGCATGAGAAAGGATGTTATGTCTTATTTGGTTAAGTCCCTTTTATTTGAACTATATGGATTCCTTTTTTGGATTTAATACCTATGGTAGGACTTAATATTGAAGGATATTATTTAGCGAGAATATTTTAGAATATTATTGGAAATTATAATGACTTTTGAGGTTTTAATAATTGGCAGGGTTTTGTTCCTTTTTAAATTGAAGGAGGAATGGAATTCTTGTAAATTTTTGAAGAGGGAATTAAACCAAACTTTTTCAAATGAAATGTAGATTCAATAAGGGATACAATATAAAAATATGGATTATAGGGTCAAAATATGTCTAGAAAATTAATTTTTACAAGTTTATAGGAAATTTTTTACTTTAAGATTATGGTTTAGTTCATTATTATTCTAATTTCCCTCTTAATCGCAACACAAAATTTTGAACACATTCACGAAATGTTTTTTATCAAAAAATAATTTGACCATAATAGAAATTATAAGTTATTCTAATAATGAATATTGAATACATTTTTTCCAAAAATAATCCTATATATTGTAGATATTAATATAAAATTAGTCCCACAGACAGGTCTGTACAATGTGTTTTTTAACAAAAAATGTTTAAACCATTGGGATCTTATTATATAAATTTCTACCTGAATTTGGTTCTAATGTAAATAATTTGAATAATTAAGGTAAAGGTAATATAATTATAAAATAAAATAAAATAAAAATAAAATTAATCTATATAAATAAATTAGAAATAAATTAGTTTTGAAATAAATTTTAGTATTATTCACTTTTAATCTAAATAAGATGTTTTCCAGAAAAAATCCCTAAAATCACCTATTTTTTTAATTATGAATAAAAAATTATTCTAATTTTATAAAATTAAATTTATAAAATATTTTTGTATTAGTGAAATTATTTTTCACAAAAGGACATAAGAAGTAGTTCATTTAAAAATCATTATTTTCAAACATATAATGAATTTACCAAAAAAATCGTTTCCTATTATCAATTTATTTTATTTATATAAATCCATTATAAATAATATATCAAAAATATTAATTTATATTAATATTTTAAATTTTAATAGTTATGTTATAACTATCTTGTTTAAATAATTATAATAATAAAATTCGGTTTCATAGTAACTCTATGTTGAATGTAACACAATCCATGCCAGTGTAGCATGTAAATAATTGTTATCTTGGTCTAGAATATATAAAAATTTAGAATTAGTGTATAATTATTTTAATGAAATCATTGAAAATTAATTAATTCCTAAATAATGGTTCACAATAAAATGGGATATTGTATTCTACCTCCCTTAAAATAAATTTCTCTATCAAAATTGACATTATGATACAAAAAAATATGATATTTAACCCTTATAATATCCCCATGATCCCATTTTGAATCCACTAAGTGGTGATTTTTGTAAAAATTGTGGACTAGGTGAGTGGTCTTATTTTGTATAAAATTATTTCTACCGTCATTAATTTCTACTGGTTTTTCACTGTATGAAATATCCAACTCCAGTGCTACGACCTACAAGTTTAGTACATATGAAGGGTAAGGTATGTATTTCTTCATGAGAGACACATGGAAGAAATAATGGTATTAAGAGTGATATGGAGGATGTTTCATATGATATGCAAACAATCCAATTTAGTCCATACATTCAAAGGGGGTGATATACCTCGGGATTGTTTCCCATTTCTTTCTAAACCTCATATACTTCTTCAAGGGAGATATTTATAGAAAAAACTTCTCAAAAACACAAACTTTTAGTTCCAACTGATGATCATAAACATTATGTTTCTAGGATCTTATATATAACTTGATATTCTTTTAAATGGTTCTAACCTTATCTACCCTTTCATCAGCTATGTCAGGTCCTAATAGCTTTCATTCTCCAGCATCATCCCAGATCGTTGGAGCTCTACATTTCTTCTCATAGAAGGATTAATAACGGCTCATCATAATTATTGAGTGAAATATACTATTTTAAGAAACCTCAACTAGAGTAATTTGTAGATCCCAACCAACATTCAAATCACACCATCAAGATATCAACATACCCTATAGGGTTTGAATTTTTTCTTTCAGACAAACTATCTATTTGAGGATGATAAGAAGTTTGAAACTCAATTCTACATCAAGTGCTTACCGAAGACTTAGAAAATCATTTTGGTGAAATTTAGATACTAATTAGATATAATGGAAAGTGGAAATCTCGGAAACCATACAACATCATTAGTGTATATCCTTTCATGATGTTATAGAGAGAAGTTTTATGTAAAATAAATGAGTTGTGCTAACAATGTAAGGTGATCGACTACCACCTATATAGAATTATATCATTTAGATGTTCTGCGGATTCTAATGAAAAAACCGCCTAATTCCATAATGTTATTGGTAATGGCTGAAGTATCCATTTAGACTATTTTCATTCCACTATAACTTTCCAGCATTCCTGGAACCGATATAGAAAATATACAATATACCTCTCCATTCCATCCCACAAAAAGTATTCCATAAAATCTCAATACATCATCATACATCTCAGATGAATAGATAGTGAATAACTACCGGATTCATCAAACTCCTCCTTATTCAAATCCAATATGTAAGAAATAAATACATGGTTCCTAAACCATATCACTTCTTTAGGATCTTGGTTAAAAATAGGATAACCTCTAACCATCTTTTTAAGCTCTACATCTTAACTTTCCACCTCTTTAGTCATAACATGGATAGATAGTTAATCATTTAGTTGTGGAAGAAAGTATTTATACCCTTCCTTTGGGATGTCTAAATCATACCATGGAAAATCGTGAAATATTAGATTATTTGTGATTCTTGCAATGGATAAACCATAATAGTCCTTTCGACCAAATCATCGACCACATTGTTCACTTTTCCTTGGTGGTAATGTATTGAGATAGAATAATTTTTTATCAGCTCTAACCACATTCTCTACTTCATGTTCAACTCATGCTGTGTTAATACATAATTTAGTATTTTATGACCAGTGTATATATCACATTATTTTTCAAAAAGATAATGACTCTCTATCATTAATGAAAAAATTAACACTGCAAACACCAAATCATGAGATGGGTAATTTTTCATTTGGATCCTAAAATGTCGTAAAGAATAACTGATAACTATTTCATTCTTCAAAATAATATATCCCAATACCTTCATGGAAGCATCACTATAGATTACAAACCCTTCTCCATTATAGGGTAATGTAATCATAGGTTCACAAACCATTTTCTATTTTGATCCTTGTAATATTCCTCACATTCAACTATTAAGAGGAACTGGGAACCCTTTTAGGTAAACATTGTCATAGGATTAAAGAGAGGTACGAAACTCTCAAAAAACCATTAGTAATTTATAGAAAATCTTACAAAAATACCGATCTCAGTAACAAAGGTTGTTCTAAGACAACATTAAATGGCCTCCATATTTGGAGGATCTATTTTTATACAATATCTTGAAGTGTGGTGAACCAGAAATTAAACCTTTTGTAGCCAAAATTCACACCATGTAAATTTTTTCATAGAGTTTCTCCTTCAGTAGGGTCTATAGTAAAATTCTCAAGTGGTACTCGTGCTCGTCCCTACACTTTGAATAGATACAAATATAATCTATAAAGACTAACAATAATAGACTGTGGTAATCTCTAAAGACTATATTAATCAAATCCATTAAGATAGTAGGGTAATTAGTAGGACCAATGGAATATCTATAAATACATATCTTTCATACCTTGTAAAAAATTATTCCACTCGTATTTAATCTTACGTGAACCTCAATTGATGATACCAAAATAATGGTTAGTCTTGAATGTGTCTTGATCTCCACACAATTGATCAAACAAGTCATCAATACAAGGATGAAGATACATGTTATTGATTGTGATCTTGTTCACCACCTATCAATCAATGTTGAGTTGAATTGTTCCACCATTCCTTTTCATGTATAGAATATGTTCACCAAAAGGTGACTCAATTCTCTGAGTTAATCACCTATAACGGATTTACTGGATATTATTATTAAATTACTCCAAATAAATTGGGTCCATTATATACAGATTATTTAAAACTTTTTTGGAACTAGGTATGATGGCTACTGATAACACAACATTATATTTTAGTGGAAGACTATGAAAATCTTCTCAGAACACATCCCAAAATTCATGATCAATAGGCATATCATCGTTGATGATTTCATTGCCCAAAATTTGAAAACAAATTCCTTCTAATGGGGAATTATGACTCATACACTGGATGTAATATCTATAAAATGTTCGTAAAAATTATCTAATTTAATTAAAATCATGGTTTGGGTTGAAATATAAAATGTAACATTCCTTCGTTGACAATTGATTAGGTCTTTACGAAGAAATATCCAATCCATTCCTATGATGGCATCAAATTGAACATGGGGAAGAATGTTAAGATTTTTTGGAAGTACATTCCTACAAACATCAATCCTAGTGGAATCATAGACATTAGATGAAATCATCCTACCATTAGTGGTTTGAAATTCTAATTCCATAACATACATTTTGGTGGAATCTTAACACCCTTAGAAAATTCCCTTGATATGATTGAGTTGGTAGATCCATAATCAAATAACACATTTGAAGTTATAGAGTAGATTATTACCATACACTTTATTTTTTTATTTTCACAACCCTCATCAGAAGCTGTGATATCATAATATTTACCTTTTTTGTTTCTGTTTAAGAGTTTTATAAAAAAAATCATCATCACCATCCATTGTATTTGGAAAATAAGTATTATAATTCCCATCCTCCATACACTTGGTATACTAAATTTTGGGAGGTGAATTATATTCATCTCTTCCTCTATTTGAATTATTGTCGATCTTCTTCGCATCGGTGCATCAATCAATTTACCAGTTTCATTCACTTTCTCACATAAAACACTTATTAGACACCATAATACAATTTCCGCCATGATTATTTCCACACATGTAGAAAAAAAGTAAGGCTCATTTTCTTATCTTTAGAGTTATTATATTTTCCATGGAACTCCATCATCTATTCCATGTTAAAGCCCGGATATAGATATATAACTCAAACCTCCATTTAAACATTGGTTTCATATAACACAATTTTTTCATTTCCACGAATGTCTCTTTTGTCCAATTACCTTATAAGACCTTCCTTTATTCCACTTAATATCATATCACGTTTACTTGTGGGTTGGATGTCAATTCTAGAAGTGTACAACACATGTCTTGTGAAATTATCCTCATAAGTACTGACAGATTCATCATATTTTTTCATTAACACAAGGTACTCATTTTCTCTATTTTTATAAAGAACACATGGAATTTAATTATTGACGAATAAATTCTTGAACTCATCCAAATCAATGGATTCAATTTCCTATTTCATCCTTTTATTATTCATTAGAGTCCACCGCTGGTTTGTTTCACATTCTAAACATAAATATCCATAACTAAATTCACCTAGTCTAAAAATTATATAATTGATAATCTTTGGTCATTGGTATTGATCTAGTGTTCAACAAAAATTGGGTAATATGAACCATTGCATGAAGGTGGATGCTGACTCAGGAAGGAATCAATAGAATGTTGTTCCCACATTTTCTCATTTGGATTCTAAACATGATTCATAGCTTGAGAAAGATATATGAGTATAACTACATGGGTTTTCATTCCATCTCCCATATCATTATAATTATCTAGATAAAAATCATTCCATTAATCATCACAATCTCTATTAATGTTGTTCTTTCGGGTTCAAGCGAATGACTAAAACCAAAAATCTAAAAGTTAGAAACATTTTTCCTAGTGGGGAACCACATAGTAATGAAAAACCACATATAATATATATAAATTTTTGAAAATTACTTAATATAGGACACAATTGGTTTTATATATGTTATTCATAGCCATGTTATTTTTCTTTCCTTCATGATGGTTCAATAAGAGTTTTGGAATTCCTATAGAAAATCCATAGGTAGTGTTAATCTGGGGGTGAAGTATGGTCTATTTTCATGTACTAGGTTGTGATCTCGTCAAAACCAATGCACCTCATCAGAGTTGTTAATACTAGATAAATATATTCTAGATTCATGTCTATAACAACCCAGTCATAACATACATAGAAATTACATCACTATTGTAGAATATATAAAACATTTCAAAAATAGAGGCCCAAAGTCTATATTAGTTTAGTGCATTTGGAAACACCAAACTGTAATCATTGGTACCTAGGTGACGTACATTTTCTTTGACTAGGTTCTCCAAGAGTAGAACCCATCTTATACATATCGAACATAATACATATAATTATAAGCTAGGGGAAAGAAACATAAAAAGGGGTGATCTCAGAAGCTCGGCAAGGGTAATATGGGAAATATGTATGCATAATCATGAAAATATGGGTATAAGAACATGATAATATTACTATATGGTCATAAATCACCTATTATAGATAATATAAAGATGTAATGGAATTTTTTTTGGAAATTTACAAGACATTAATCATTTGGGAATCATGAGAATAAGACATGAATGTATAACTGAGGTACAAGATATAGTATTTTTTGTATATGACACAGCTTGTAACTTTTTGAACATGTGTATGTAGATAAAAGTTCACTCATTATGTTATGTACATGAAATATATCCCCCATATAAACGTGGGGACATGAAATTAGGACTATTTATATCATTGTGTACTTGTAATTAGGTTCACACATAAAATAGTGAACATATAATCAGGCGCACACATAAAGTTATGGACATTCAACCAGGTCCATGTATTACATTATGAATAGATAATATGATTAATGAATAACTTTTTCAAAACATAATACGGTTTACTTATAACATTTTGAAAATTTCATCAGGTTCATTAACAAACTTATGTAAATTCAGCTAGATCCATGCATTTCATTGTTAACATTTAATCATGTTTGGGCATATCACTGAGAACATGTGATCAGTTTCACACATAACATACATAATCTTGAGACATTATTTATTATCCAATGTATTGGGAAGAGATATAGATCAACCTATCACATATTAAATTCATTCATGCATGTTCCAAAAGATAATAATTCTTTCATTATAACATTACCTACAAAAAGATATGGTTTTCAAAAAAATTATCATAACCCATGAAAGTAAATGTGTATCATAAAAATTTAATCATATCATAGGATTTAAAAAATACGTAGGTCTCATAAAAATTTCATCGTACAATGACCAATTAATGGAAGAATGTTTCAAGAGAATCTATCGTGGTGTCACCCATTAAAGAGAAAAATGTTTTATAACCCTCAATATAGCGAATAGTCCACCAAAAAATATATGAATATTATTCATGGATAATATACCTATTAAAGTATAAAATATAACAAAGAATGTCATATAATACGGAAAACAATTTTGAAATATATTTTATAATCATTTCTTGAGTATGGTATCATTTCTTCTCTAAAAATTTATTTGTTAAAATATACAACATTTTTCAAATCAATTTCATTAAAAACACATTGAAATCATATAAATTATACATGAAAATTTTGGAAAAATAAATCTTTAAAAACATTTTGATAACATATTATGAATTCTTGGAAATATTTTGAAATCCATTCACCCTAGAAAAATATAAAATAATATTGAGAACATATTAAAACAGATTTCCTCAAAAAACATATAAAATAATCTTGAAAACACTTCGAAAAACATTTACCTTGAAAACATATAAATAAAGCAATTTTTTTATTTAAAACCATTTTTTATGAAAACATACAAAAATAATCATGAAACAATCTGGAAAACCATTTCATTGAAAATGTATTGAAAACATATAAAGGATGATTTAAAACCAAATAACATTTTTAAAATCATTTTTCTTTGATAATGAGCTTAAATGATAAATTTTTTTGACATGGTTTTCCTTTTTCATGTAATGTATCAAAAAAAATAGCGAGATGAAACTACTTTTTTATTAGGTGATCTTTGAAACATATAATTCATAACAATGAGATCATCAAATGGATATATAAATACCCATAAACATATGGTTAAAAATTATTGAATATGCTCATGGGTAATATATTCGCCACCTAAAATGAATTATTGGTGATGATGGAACAAATCTCACAAAATGATTTTGATATTAGAAATCCTATTACTATAAGTGAAACATTTAAATCATGGTACCCATGAAATAATAACTTCAATTAATGATTTTGATTTCATAAAATAAAGGAAATTATTTCTATAAAATATCATAATACAATATATAAACCTCAAAAAATAAGCATGTGTTGAATTTGGAATGGGTGACATAGAAATAAAAAGTTATATTAAATTCATATAAATTGAGTATTAGCATTATTTGAACATGTTATAACCTCCTATTATTTGAGAAATTCCTTTAGGTTTAAACTAATGTGCTTCTTGGTTTGCCTTGATACCCCACATGAGTTTTTGAGGAGGAAGAGGGAGATTTTTTAAAGTGAATTATACAGATATTGGGATAACCTAAGTGGTTTTAGGGGTGTAATGAATGTGGGGAGGTGGTGGAATTTTATAGGGGAGGGAGATGGAATATTTTGAATTATTTCATAATTAATTGTTTTTACTATTTATCAAAAAATTATGTTTCTCAGAAAAATCTAAAAAACTCACCCTAAGATAATATTTAATTTATAAATTAAATAATGGTTATTATTTTATCATATTAAATTTCTAGAATTTTATAAAGTTAATTTTATTATCATCAAGAAATTTATCTGAAAAGTTGTTCTTTTAAGAAAATATTATTTTCAATCATATTAACACATTGCTAACATAATTGTATGAATTATTTCGAATATGATTTTTCAGTATAAAACCATTGTAAATTTTATTTAAAATTTAGTTATCAATTTTAATATTACTATGTTTAATGGACACGATATAACTATACCGCTTAAATAAGTATAATAATGAAATTTTTTTTGTATAAATTCAGTGTTTTTTTATGAAATAGAAGTCCCTATTTCATGTTGAAAAAGATAAAATTTATTTATAATGTAGTGTATGATTAAATTGGGGTAACATAAAAATCATGCCAAATATAGTTCTTAAAAAAATATTTAGTGTTGCATGAAAATAAAAATATCTAAAAGCACAAATTAATTCTAAAAAATATAATTTACATAATCTCCCTATGTTACATTCTTCCCCCCTTAAAATGTACTTATTTGTTGAAATTCTTCCGGGTTAATAATGGTTTAATACTTGAATGTTCTTTTATTATAAATCCACATAAAAAACTTGAATACTGAAACATCATTTAAAAAAAATATATAAATTTGATGGATACCCAAAGTAACGTATAACATGAATTCTAAATTGGACAACATGGTTTTGATGTGAAAATATAGGCATTGAGGAGAAGTGTAAATTTTTATATGGAGTGAATGAGATCATAAATCAAAAAAAAGTGAGTGGATTATGGGAATATGAGCGTGTTAGAGTCATATATCTAGTATGATTTAAATGTCCCTCAGTTCAACAAAAAAAATTAGATATTAGGATAACATCTTGTGATCATTTTTTGAATGTTTTTTAGTTTATTTATTGACCAAGAATATATGGAAATACACATAGTTGAAATACATCAATAAAAAATCAACTTTCGGTTGTGCTTAAATCAATTTAAAATCCATCCATTACTTTATTAAATGGATATCAAATATATAATTTGATTTCTAAAGCACTAATATACACATTAAATAGATATTAAGGCCCCAAAATGATTGAAAATTCTAAAAATATTTCTCTTAATTATCTATAATGTCAACAAGTTCAATAAATTAATATTTAATCATAAAAAGAACCACAATAGTTTGTTTACTAATTCTTATTAATGAATTGTTTTTGCTTAAAATAATAAATACACATTAACTAAGACTTCACATTGGCTAGTGATAATAATGAAACCCCCTATCATCCATATTTCATGGGTTCAAGACCCACGACCTTGGTGTACGTGATGGGTATTCACCCAAAAAACATGACATAATTTTCCAAAAACCCATTAATATAATTTCGAATGTAAATATGATTTAAATAATTGAAATGTGTTTATTCACTAAATATCCATTTAAATAAGCATTTTACTACAACCTCAATAAATAAATACATCATCTAAATTTTAAAATAAACATTCTATAAATGTTTAACCTTATAACCCTTCCAAGAGATGAAAATAAAAAACATTAGAAATAATATCATGAAATCATATTATCATTGATCCCCCATATATTAAAATGTATCCCTTGGTTTTCATATTCAAAACATGTGAATAACAATAACATTTACTATCCTAAAACATGGTAATAACATGAATTACCATGAATACATTTGAAAAAAATGAATACTTCTTTATTCAAATGATTACTGGATATACTCCTTAAATCGAATAATTTGTGGATATCATCCATGACAACATAGACTATTTAAAAAAAATCATGTATTAGTTTTGAGTTATCCAGTACCTTCAGCATATCATTATCCAAGTATAATTATCTCAAAATCGTGAATAACTTCAGGGTTTCCTCCCCTAAATCAAAATATCACCTTTCAGTGAAATTACTTTTCTACCTAACCAAACCCATTCAACATATCCTTTAAAGTAATTATTGAAAAATTTCTACTGAATATACTTATATATTTCATGATTAATTAAACATAATATTTGAATTCCAAAACATATACAGTTCTATAATACAACATTATTCTTAAACCACTACTCAGTGTTCATAATCTTATCCCATATTACCCTATAAATGAATATGAAATATAAATCATGTTTTAAGGATCCTCAACCTCAATAAAATCATGATTCTTATATTTGATGTAATTAATACTAGAAGAACCCCACATACATTTCTCATGTCTCTTATGATATATTTATCTTCAACAGTATAATCAATACTCATAGTCCTTCCTCATTTCATTCATGAGATTCCAATTCAAAAATTTATTTTCAACATGCCCATATATTCCACATCTAACATATTCAATTTGAACCTAGTTACCTATAGTTATCTATATTTACTAGAACCAGAATACATATGGTTAGAAACACCTACCATAACCTAACACCACAAAATCATGAAAAATTACTTAAAGGATGTCTAAAACATAACACCTACTTCTTTATTGTTTTACACTATAGGTTTGTCAAAGGGTTTTCATGTTTATATTTTATTTAAATCCTTATTGATGGTTCTTAATGTGTTTTTTAATTCCCAATGCATATCCTCCATGAGTTTCAAACCAGGTGTGTATAAAAGCATGATGTCTTGAACCAGGTTATGCTTGATTCAAGACCAATGGACCATTTTAGATTTATTACCCCTAGGTATGTATTTTCTAGATCAAAATAAACCTATAGTATCTATATAGGAATTTATTTCTAGATTACCAAATTTCTTATCCTTTAACAAAAATCTAGGATGTGTTTCGATACATTTCCTCATCCTTATTATTGTTTGTATATATATCCCCAAAAATATCCTCAGAAATATATCTTTAGTTTTCACTACGGTTTTATAATCCATGTTTCTAATGTTTGAATATGCCTTCACTTTGATACCATCTATTACCAACAATTATTAATATACATAGACTTTACATCATTTTTGTGGAAAACATTAAAAAAATGATGCTGAAATACCATATTAGTATAGTGCCTTTGGAATCATGTAAACTTATAAAATTTTACACGTGTGAGATATAGAATTGTCCCAATGAAAATAACCCCTATAATACATATCATATAAAATATATATCATCATAACCTAGAAAAATGAAACATAGAAATGGGTGATCACAGACAATTCGTTAGTTTAAAAAGGGAGACATGTAAGCATAATCATTAACTCAGGAGTATGAGAAAATTATCATATCATTATAGGATCATACCCTACAAATCAATTATCATATACATGAGTCATTTCTTAAATATTGGAACTTAATAATACATAAATAATAAGGGATTCAAAATAATAATACATGAAAACATGACTAAGGAATAAGATAGAGAATTTATGGCATATGAATCAGCTTATAACATTGTGAACTTTTATAAGTATAGATAAGTTCAATCATTATGCTAGGGAAATGAAATATGTCACTCAAATAAACTTATGGACTTGCAACCATGTCCATACATAACATTTTTAACACGTAATCAGCTTCACAAATAACATTGTGAACATGTAAAAAGGCTGACACATAAACTAATGGACATGAAACTTGGTCCATGAATAAAATTTTGAACACGTAATATGGATCCCACAAAACATTTCTAAATAGTAATAAGGACCACTCATAACCTGCGATCAAATAATCACGTTCACACATAAACATGTAGACCTTCAACCAGGTCTAAGCATAACATTTGGATGATGTAATTTGCTTCATTCATATAATTATGAACAAGTAATCAGGTTGTGAAAGAACATACACACTCATGAGTCCTCCACCATTACCCAATGCATGGAAAATTTATACAGGTACCATCCATCACATCATAAAAACATTCATACATGTGTCATAATATAATAAAAAATATATATCTTGTCATGACCCATAAAAAGTTATGGTTTTCATAAAATTCATATATTAACACATGAAATGAATTGGGAATCATAAATATTTACTCATATAATAATATATGGATAATATATAGTTTTCATAATCATTTCATAATATAATATCATTTGAAAGGAAGTCGGTTTCAGATGCATTTAACATTGTAAAATCTTTTTAATAGAAACATGTTTAATAAGTATCAAGAACTCACAGAATAAAACATTCATAAAAACAATATGAAGGGTATAAATACATTATATAGATATTAATTAATAATCTATAACAAAATATTTCAACATAGATGAAAAATAATTTCGAAATATATTTTAAAAACATTTCACGAGGAAGATATCAATTCTTCTTTGAAAAATGATTTCTAAAAAATAAATACCTTATGAAACCCATTTTCATTGATAACAAATTGATGTATTATAAATAAAACATGAATAAATCTTGAAATTTATTTCTTAGAAAACAAATTGGAAACATATAATGAAATATTGAAAATGTATCAAAAATCATTTTCCTTGAAAAATACAAATGATTCTCAAAACAGATTTGAAAACCATCTTCTATGAAAACATATGAAATAATTATGAAAATGAATTGAAATCCATTATGTGTAAAAATATATTTAAGAATCTTGAAAAAAAATTTAAAAACCATTTTCTATGAATACATATAATAGAATCATAAATATATTTTGAAACCATTTCATTTGAAATACCATTATCGATTACCAGGGAAGCTCGAAAACCATAATTTTCGTAAAATAACATTTACTTGAAATTGAGTTTAATAGTTATTTTTGAATTTTTTTTTCTAGATTTTAATTGAATGTGACTAAAATAAGATGAGTGGATACAGACCTACTTTACTGATTTGGTTACTTTTGTAAGATAAACACCATGAAAGAGATATCATCAAATTGACTTTTACATACCCATAAAGTTAAGGATACGAAACAAATAATATGTTAATGGGATGTATATGCACCAAAAAATATAAATGAGTGGTTAATATGGAATAAATCTCATTTAAATAATAGTTAATCTAGAAATCCTCTTATTACAAGGGTTACTTTTGAATCATGATGCATCTGAAAGAATAACATCAATTATTACATTTCATATCATTATATAAAGGATGTTAACAATATAACACGTCATAAGATAGTATTTACACCATAAAAAAGAAGTTATTAGTGATTATTTATCATATATTATTTAAATAAAAACATAGGTGGAAATCCCATACCTTATGTCATGGCATTCATTGTATACTTTCAAACAACCACTTCTTTGCACATCTGATATAGGTTTTCACCAAAGGGATTATTCGGTTGTATTTTTACCCCAGATGATGATTCAATGTGGTAGGGAGAAATGTTGGGTAGTGAATTTATTAGACCTTTAGAGAACCTATGTGTTTCGAGAGGTGTGAAGATGGGAGATATGTGGTGGCCTTTTATAGGGGAGGGAGAGGACACACATGGAATTATTTAAAAAAAGATTGGTGCACCCATATTCTTACCTAATAAAATATATAAAATTCCAACCAATATCAATAATGTAGGATTTATGGTCATTATATGGCCATCCACTGGGTTTTGGAAATGTGTATAGGTGATTTTGGCCCTTAAAATTAAATTTTAGTCCCTTGTAAATCTTATTCTTTCCTTTATTGAAGTAATTAATTTTAATTACATTTTGTAATATTTATGGTTAAAAATTATGTTTATATTATTAAAATATTAGGATTAGGGAACTTACAACTATGAATACCAATTTATTTGAAATTCAATTCATAAAAGTGAAAAAATGGTGTTTAACATCATTTTCATAGATATAGAGAGAAAGTGGATTTTTAATGTGAGAATGATCAAAAGTGAATTAAGATATTATATATAAATTAAATATTAAAATTACCCCAATTACATAAATTGGATTAATATATTCATTATTGACCTATTTTGGCATTAAAACAAACTTAAAATATAATTTATTTATACTATTGAATTAGATGAAAAAAGAAGTATTGAATTAAAAATCATTATTTATTTACTATTCATCTAAAATCGATGATTCTCAGAAAAATCCAAACAATTCACCAGAATAAAATTATGACATTATGAAATAAAAAATGTGTGTAAAAATAAATTTCTAAATGTTTATAAAAAAAATTAATTATTGTTTACATAATGACATAAAAATATGTTCATTTAAGAAAATAGTATTTTCAAACATATAAATTCATTAGTAACAAAATTATTTTCCTTATTATAAATATGATATTTCTATATAAAACCATTATAAATAAATTTGAAAAAATATTTATTGATATTGATATTACTATTCATAATTTATATTTTATAACTATCTCATTTAAATAATAATAATGACAATATGTTTTTTCGTCAAAATTTATTGTTGCTTGTAATGATAGTCAAATCGAATTTTCATGTAGTGTAAGATAAAAAAAATGTTTTTGGTACTTTATGATTAACTTGGGGTTTTACATTACACAATCCAGATTTAGTTCTTAATAAAAACTATATTTTGTTTTTTTAGAAAAAAATTTCATAGGATTAAATTAATTGAAAAAATTTTAATTCAATAATTCTTAGGTTGTTACAATGTAAACATGTAGTATCCTATAAGATCCCATCTCATTCCAGGTACATCCTTTCCTGATTCTTTTCATACGTGACTTATTGATCGAGTATTTATTGGATATGTAGATAATTTTTTTTGAAAAAATTACCTGATTTCCGAGGAAGTAAGTTTGCTTAAAATAATAGAGTCAGGGTATAAATGGGTTTAGTGTTTACTGGTCTCCTGGTAGGATTAGAAGCATTATAAGTGGTTTTTATCAGTTTAAAAATAAAATGGGATTAATAATAAAGTTTTGAATATTTAAACACCATGTAAAGGGATTAAACATATTTAAATTATTTTAGGGTTTATAAAAAATATGAGGTGACAGGTTCCCCAGCACATTCTGTAACAGCCCAAGATTTTATGAAAAATATTATTTTTAATTTCACTAATGTCTTGTTTTGTACGCTACACCAAAAGGAGCTTTCACAACATGCATCCTTGACTTGCCTTGCATTACACGCAATCACAACCTTCATCGATAGCGTGTGTAGTACGCAATAACGAGTTTCACTAAACAACAATATGCTATTAAAATATTATTAAAACTAGCCGTTATGAATAGTAATAAACACTTTTTAAAATTTTGTAAATTTTATTTTTCAAAATGGAATTCATTTTTGGATTCGTAATATCGAAATTAGCTTAGGGTGAAATTTTGGTGATTTTCGGATAACTTTCATATTTTGATGAATAGTGAAAATTACTAAATTTTAATTAAAAAAAACTTTTTCAATCAAAATAATTAATAGTGATAAATTATTAATTTGAGTGGTTTTAAAGTATATATAGAATATATTTTTACAATTTAATACAATGTTGGTCATTGGATGTAATTTCACATTTAAACCACACATAAACAAGTGTCAATCTTTTGATAGTTATTATTTCTTAAGAACACGCTATTTGTTTTGACAACAGGAAATAATTTTTAAATTAATTAATGCAACTGATATTTTTTGAATTTGGTAAAATAGAAATCATTTTTGAGTTCATAATATCAAATATAGCTTAGGCCTAATTTTTGGTATTTTTCTGAAAACTTTCAATTTTTGATGAATAGTGAAACCACTAAGTGGTAGTTAAAAAAAATGAATTGTTCATAAAACATAATTTTACCGCTTCTGTGAGTGGAATTTCAAAAATCCGAGAGACACGGTTGATGTCAGTAAGTAAAATGTGGTTCAATGAGATGAAAATAATTTTTTGGTGAATAGTAACTTTTTACTTTTTTTACCATGGTTAAAAGTAAATAGGGTAATTAAGGGTAGAAATGATATTATTATTACCCTAACACATGTCCTAATTCTATTGGACCAGTGTAATTCAACCAAAAACAAACTTAGGAATAAAATATGACCATTTAGGCCCACTTGGATTAGATTAGGACATTTATTATTAATTTATTTAAAGAAGGGTTAAAAGAGTTAAAATCAAAGTTTAGTTACTAAAACATTTTTAATATGAAAGTATGCACAAGATAAATTCGACTATAAATATTCATTAGAAATCTAAAACTATTTCCTACATAATTGTATTTTATTTGTAATTTTTAGACATTAAATAATTTAATTTATTTAAGACACAACGATGATGCAGTGATTATCTTATTAATAAAATATTGACATAATTGATGTTATAAATACCCAAATAAATATAATTTGAGACTTTTTATGAATTCCACTAATTTTCTAGGTTAATATGACATGTTAGTATTGATTTAATTAACTTTTTTCTAACTTATCAATCTGTTATGATTTTCAAAAAAATCAATTACTAAATAGTGTCAAAATTGACATAAAATAGTTTTTAAAACAAATATTATATTATTAATTGTTATTTTATTCCTAAAAATATACGGTTTCGCCAAATGACTTAGATAAGGTTATATATATTAATAAAAAACAACTTGGGGTTCGTTTGGCTTCTTATAGTATGTTTATTAACCTTATAGTTTAAGAACACAAGAAGACACGGTAAAAGTAAAATTATTTAACTTAATGTTAAATCTAAATGATAAGGTTAAAATAGGAACCTAAACTTGTCTAAATTCTATTGGACGAAAGGGTTTCGACCCATCCCCACCTTAGCCACGAAATAAATCAATTTGGAGCTATTTAAAACTGAACATGACTTTATAATATAATAATATTTTTAGTTATTCCAAAGGTGCCCCTCTCCTTCCTTATAAAAGGGCACCTCCTCCCTCTCTTCCTCACACAACTTTGAGCCTTAAAGCTCTGCCAAACCCTGAAAAATTATCCTCTCCACTTCCCTAGCAACATCCTAGAGGTTCTGGTCTTCCTCAAAGACCAATTTTAGTTCCCTAAAAGAAGGTCTCAAAGAAGCACTTCAAAGAAGAGGTAATGTCCATTACCGATTCTTTCATCTTTATTTCTTCTTCCACTTCTTCTACTTTAGTTGTTTCATTATGAAGTAATAACATCAGTATCACTCATATACTGATATGTTATTATAATTATGAAACAACCCTATTTCACCATCTATCCATCCTACGGAAAAAGAAATCACCGCGCGTGCGTACGTACGGAATACCGTCTCCACGCCGTGGTGTAATCTATTTTCCACCACCACCTTACATGGATGGGTATAATGGTGTAAATAATGACTATACATGACAATTATAAAGTGATATTGATTCTGAAATAGTATACATATACTCCAATACAATTCCACGATCATATGAACGATATCATCACTCGTGCGTACGTACGGAATACCGTCTCCACGATGTGATGCGACTCGTTCTACATGATCTTCATTTCATAATGATTATATAAATGAATTGAGTTAATTAATATGACATATATTACACTAATACCATTATGGAAATGTGTTATCTATAACCTAAAGAAAATAATAAGAATTTATTCGACAAAACACGCATAACAAAAAGTTATAAACACCCGAATAACAAGTAGCAATGAAATATTACTACTAAGAAGCAAAGAATATGACCATATATGATATCATAAAAATAAGTATGATTCTGGAATAAGTCAATAACATTATTTAAATCATTATACAGGAGGTTCGGACACTTACAAAGCAAGTCAGACCTAAGGTAAGGGAAATATCACAATCTCATTTTTATCCGAGATTGTTTATACTTTGTCATTTACTGGGGTGTATTTTATCATACACATCCATGTTTCCTAAATATGTAATATTATTTCCATCCACCTAAAATTGTTTAAATAAAATTTTACCCTTCGTTATGTTTTTATTAAAAGATATGAAAGGAATCTTTTGTCGTTTTTCGTACGAGGTACTTTTTGACTTTTCCGACAAAAGTACGGGAAGAATGTTTTTTTAACTTATACGGCATGAATGGATTTTTAAAACATTATTTCCAAGAATCTTAATTTACATGTTTTCAAGTTTATTTTTAATCAAATTATTTTAGTTTATAATTGTACGACATGTTAAGAAAAGAAAAGTGTTTTTAAAGCAGAAAAGATATTTTCCTCAAGAATGGAGTTCAAGTGTTTTATCAAAATTATTTTCCATATAAGATAATATAGGGTAATGTTTCTATCCCTATTATTACATGGATTTGATTATGTTGTGATGGAAATATTTTTATGAATTCCTTTATCTTATATGAATTGTTTTATGATGGCATGTTGTTTATGAATCCCATTTTCATTACATGGGTTATGCAATGATGTATGATTTATGAATTTGTGGCACACATAAGAATGGTATCATTAAGAGATGGGTGGGACCTATATCTCCCTCCAATGCATTGGGTAAAGATTTTATATCTCATGATATAGACATGGCTGGAATGGTAGGTTATACCGGTTCAGTGAAACAGGACTGAAACGAGGGTGACTCGGTTCAGAAAGGGACTTTGTCCACTAAGATAGTCTTGGCAATAAGTCTTGACTAACAAGAAATGATTTTCTATTATTATGTGTGTATGCCACAAAGTTTAATGTCTTATGTTATGATTATTGTGATTACATTTCACTACCATGTGTTATCCCTGGTTATGAAATTATGATCTCTTTTACAGGTTAATATTTCCGAAAGTTATGTGCTTATGTATATGATGTGATTGATATTTCTTTTGTTTACCCTTACTGAGCATTTGAGATCACCATTTTTTGTTTTCTTTTTCCCTAGGATATAAAGAAAGGTTTTAGGTATAAAAAAGGAAGATCTTTATGGGAGATGTTGACGATCTTTCACCAGGATTAGAAGATTATATTCCGAGTTTCCAAAGACACTAAACTATTATGATCCTTGTGTGTGTGTTTTTTTTGTGTACTAAGTATTCCGCAAATGTAATGTAATGTCCATGTATGTCAGGATTTGGGTCTCTACAGTTGGTATAAGAGGAAAGGTTTAGTCAACCTTTGGAAACTAGGATATGGGAATGTTAGTGAGATCCCTAGAGATATTTCT
This sequence comes from Viscum album, assembly GCA_963277665.1. Classification (NCBI taxonomy): domain Eukaryota; kingdom Viridiplantae; phylum Streptophyta; class Magnoliopsida; order Santalales; family Viscaceae; genus Viscum; species Viscum album. Next base: position 1,810,038,797 of record OY728160.1, read on the forward strand.
AAGGTATGTCTAGGGATGTCCCTAAGGATAAGTATACGTATAGGATATGGTCCTAGAACTACGGTAACGATCTTAGAATTTAACCTAAGATGTTAGATATTAAGGGTAATCCCCCTTTACTATGTTGTTTTTCCTAGCATTATTTTTGCCTCTCACACTATTCTTTTTGGGTTTTAGACGATGGCTGGAACCCGAAGGAACCGTGTCTATCAATGCAATGGACAATACAATGACTGTCCTCCTGAACAAACAAATTTTATGGGAGATGGAGTGCAAAATATAATTGCTATACTTACACAAGCTATGAATCATTCTGGACATTCAAATGAGCAGAGAAGGGAACAATATTCTATTGAGTCCTTCATGAGGCAACGTCAACCTTCTTTCAGTGGGTCTTCTGATCCACTTGTTGCTGAACAATGGATTAGTACCACTGAAAAGATATTTTCAGTTCTTCAATGTTCTGAACATGATAAAGTCATCTTAGCAGTGTATCGATTGGAAGGTGATGCTGACCAATAGTGGAATCTTATTAAGAATACAAGGTAAATGGATGAAATTGAGTCCATGGAATGGGACGAGTTCAAGAACTTATTTTTCAATAAGTACTTCCCTCGTAATCTTCGAAAAAATATGGAGAAAGAGTTTCTTGAACTAAAGCAAAAGGATGATGAATCTGTTGGTATATACGAAGCGAATTTTACAAGACTTGCAAGGTATGCATCTGGCATTATCATCCAACCTAAAAGTAAAGTTGATCGATTTTTCAGTGGCTTAAAACCAAGTCTTCAAAGGGAATTAGCTATAAGAGACTTCAGTAGCTATGAAGAAATTGTTCGTTGTGCTATCAAGGGAGAAATGAAAGTTGGTGTTACATATCCATCTCATGGTTTTGACAAGAAACGAAATATGGTGTTCATGGAGAAATCTTAGAATAATGGTGAAAAGAAGATGAATGTTTCCTTATGCTCAAAGTGTTGAAAGAAGCATGGTGGAGATTGTCTTAAAGGGACTAGAAAATGTTTTAAGTGTGGAAAAGAAGGTCATCGAGTAGCTGAGTGTCGAGGTAATGGAAAAAGGGTTTCTAATGATGTGAATAAAGCAAACACTGCAGAGAATGCACCACTAACACTTCAATGCTTCAAGTGAAAGGAAATGGGGCATTATGCTAATAAATGCCCTAATCCAAGGGTTAGTGGTGATCAACATGAGCAACCACTTAAGGCAAAGGACAAAGGGAAGTCACATGCGATCACTATTGGCGATGATGAATATGACAACAATGTGGTGGAATGATTAAGTGTTTATGTAATGGGATTCCAAAATAATGTTGTATATAGTATTGTGGAATATTGGAATATTTATGTTTTGGTCTATTGTGGTTTTCAATAATTTTATGGTAACGGTAACCATGAAAAGTGATTGAGACATGTTTGGTAAACAGATGATATGAGCATAATGAAGGGATAATAAGATAATGAGATGTTAGATTGTATTCATGAGCTCATGATTGATATAAGGACTAAGTGATATCATGGTTTGAGTATATAGAATTTTGAGGATTTTGTTATGTGGAAAGTGTTAACTTTTAACTGCATTCATGTTTTCACTAAGGTTCAATGGGTATTCATTCTTCAATAGAATACATTATTAAGGTATTCACATGTTTGTAATTTGACCAACAAGATACATCTTATGATATATGGGGGATAAATGATGGCATTCACGTGATTATTCTGTGACATTTCAAGTAATCATTTTATTTATACCATGAGCTTGGACCGAAGTATTTTAGATAATCCTAAAGATTAGAATGGATTATGTTGGACATAAGTTAGGAGAAAACGTTTTTCGATATTATTGATGGGATTCTATAGAAATATAGCCTTAGAAAAAGGTAAACCTGCAGGACAGGCGACATCCCATCGCGTCAGACAAGGCTGTGGGAATCGAACCCACAACTGAAGTGTTACTGGCTTTTATCGCCTACCACTGGCCTACAAGAAGTCCCTGTTTAGTAGAAACTAGTTTCATTATATTAAGCAGTATGATATATGAAGTATAAGTCCATTTTAGGAACCACATATGATTAATCTCACTATAGAATGACTTATGTATATTTAATAACTTTTTCTAACCTTTTATCTGAGAGAGATGGAATGACCCGTCATTCTATCACATGATCTGCTAACACTTCACGAATAACAAATTCAACTTCATTTATTTAAGAGATGAAGTGGAAATTGTTCACGGCACGAACAACAGTGAGATTGTTCCAAAATAAAGTAAGTATTTATTCTAATTCAAATTCTTCAACTTTAGGGAAACGATCTTCAAAACCAAAAATGTTGTCCTAGTGCTCTTATATCTGATTAATCAGATGGTACCTTAGATTGTCACAAATTTATGGATTTGTGATTGTTGGCTTTTCCATAGCCATGTTCTCTACCACTCTCCATCAGAACATGATGGTTATATTTTTCTTCAATATCCATATTTTCACCTATGTGGAAACCCAGTGATTAGTTTATTTGGGTAACCGTGACGTTTCATACATTCGTTTATAAACATTGGTTTTGGTATTCCTTTTTACGATGTGGGTTTATATTAAAGAAACATTCTAATAGTAAACCATTTATAACCCCGACGAATTTCGAGGGCAAAATTCATTTTAAGGGGGGTAGAATGTAACAGCCCAATATTTTATGAAAAATATTTTTTTTAATTTCACTAATGTCTTGTGTTGTACGCTACACAAAAAGGAGCTTGCACAACACCCATCCTTGACTTGCCTTGCATTACACGCAATCACAACCATCATTGATAGCGTGTGTAGTACGCAATAACGAGTTTCACTAAACAACAATATGATATTAAAATATTATTAAAACTAGCCGTTATGAATAGTAATAACCACTTTTTGAAATTTTGTAAATTTTATTTTTCAAAATAGAATTCATTTTTGGATTCGTAATTTCGAAATTAGCTTAGGGTGAAATTTTGGTGATTTTCGGATAACTTTCATATTTTGATGAATAGTTAAAATTACTAAATTGTAATTAAAAACAACTTTTTCAATCGAAATAATTAATAGTGATAAATTATTAATTTGAGTGGTTTTAAAGTATATTTAGAATATATTTTTACAATTTAATACAATGTTGGCCATTGGATGTAATTTCACATTTAAACCAGACATAAACAGGTGTCAATCTTTTGATAATTATTATTTCTTAAGAACACGCTATTTGTTTTGACGATAAGAATTAATTTTTAAATTAATTAATGAAACTGATATGTTTTGAATTTGGTAAAATAGAAATCATTTTTGAGTTCATAATATCAAATATAGCTTAGGCCTAATTTTTGGTATTTTTTTGAAAACTTTCAATTTTTGATGAATAGTGAAACCACTAAGTGGTAGTTAAAAAAACTGAATTGTTCATAAAACATAATTTTACCGCTTCTGTGAGTGGAATTTCAAAAATACGAGAGACACGGTTGATGTTAGTAAGTAAAATGTGGTTCAATGAGATGAAAATAATTTTTTGGTGATTAGTAACTTTTTACTTTTTTTACCACGGTTAAAAGTAAATAGGGTAATTAAGGGTAGAAATGATATTATTATTACCCTAACACATGTCCTAATTCTATTGGACAAATGTAATTCGACCAAAAACAATCTTAGGAATAAAATATGACCATTTAGGCCCACTTGGATTAGATTAGGACATTTATTGTTAATTTATTTAAAGAAGGGTTAAAAGAGTTAAAATCAATGTTTATTGACTAAAACATTTTTAATATGAGGTTATGCATAAGAGAAATTCGACTATAAATATTCATTAGAAAGCTAAAACTATTTCCTACATAATTGTATTTTATTTGTAATTTTTAGACATTAAAAAATTTAATTTATTTATGACACAACGATGATGTAGTGATTATCTTATTAATGAAATATTGACATAATTGATGTTATTAATACCCAAATAAATATAATTTGAGACTTTTTATGAATTCCACTAATTTTGTAGGTTTATATGACATATTAGTATTGATTTAATTAACTCTTTTCTAACTTATCATTCTGTTATGATTTTCACAAAAATCAATTACTAAATAGTGTCAAAATTGACATAAAATAGTTTTTAAAACAAATATTATATTATTAATTGTTATTTTATTCCTAAAAATATAAGGTTCGGCCAAATGACTTAGATAATGCTATATATATTAATAATAAACAACTTGGGGTTCTTTTGACTTCTTATAGTAAGTTTATTAACCTTATAGTTTAAGAACACAAGAAGACACGGTAAAAGTAAAATTATTTAACTTAATGTTAAATCTAAATGATAAGGTTAAAATAGGAACCTAAACTTGTCTAAATTCTATTGTATGAAAGGGTTTCGACCCATCCCCACCTTATCCACGAAATAAATCATTTTTGAGCTATTTAAAACCGAACATGACTTTATAATAAAATAATATTTTTAGTTATTCCAAAGGTGCCCCTCTCCTCCCTTATAAAAGGGCACCTCTTCCCTCTTTTCCTCACACAACTTTGAGCCTTCAAGCTCGGCCAACCCCTGCCAAATTCTCCTCTCAACTTCCCTAGAAAAATCCTAGAGGTTCTGGTCTTCCTAAAAGACCAATTTTAGTTCCCTAAAAGAAGGTCTCAAAGAAGCACTTCAAAGAAGAGGTAATGTCCATTACCGATTCTTTCATCATTATTTCTTCTTCCACATCTTCTTCTTTAGTTGTTTCATTATGAAGTAATAACATCAGTATCACTCATATACTGATATGTTATTATAAGTATTAAACAACCCTATTTCACCATCTATCCATCCTACGGAAAAAGAAATCACCGCGCATGCGTATGTATGGAATACCGTCTCCACACCGTGGTGTAATCTATTTTCCACCACCACCTTAATTGGATGGGTATAATGGTGTAAATAATGAATATATATGACTATTATAAAGTGATATTGATTCTGAAATAGTATACATATACTCCAATACAATTCCACGATCATAGGAATGATATCATCGCTCGTGCGTACGTACGGAATACCGTCTCCACGATGTGATGCAACTCGTTCTACATGATCTTCATTTCATAATGATTATATAAATGAATTGAATGAATGAATATGATATATATTACACTAATAACATTCTGTAAATGAGGTATCTATAACCTAAAAAAAGAATAAGAATTTATTCGACAAAACACGCATAAGAACAAAAAGTTATAAACACCCGAATAACAAGTAGCAATGAAATATTACTACTAAGAAGCTAAGAATATGACCATATATGATATCATAAAAATAAGTATGATTCTGGAATAAGTCAATAACATTATTTAAATCATTATACAGGAGGTTCAGACACTTACAAAGAAAGTCGGACCTAAGGTAAGGGAAATATCCCAATCTCATTTTTATCCGAGATTGTTTATACTTTGGCATTTACTGGGGTGTATTTTATCATCCACATCCATGTTTTCTCAATATGTAATATTATTTCCGTCCACCTAAAATTGTTTAAACCCAATTTTACCCTTCGGTATGTTTTTATTAAAATATATTAAAGGAATCTTTTTTCGTTTTTCGTACGAGGTACTTTTTGACTTTTCCGACAAAAGTACGGGAAGAATGTTTTTTTAACTTATACGGCATGAATGGATTTTTAAAACATTATTTCCAAGAATCTTCCTTTACAAGTTTTCAAGTTTATTTTTAATCAACTTCTTTTAGTTTATAATTGTATGACATGTTATGAAAGGAAAAGTGTTTTTAAAGCAGAAAAGATATTTTCCTCAAGAATGGAGTTCAAGTGTTTTATCAAAATTATTTTCCATCTAAGATAATATAGGGTTATGTTTCTATCCCTATTATTACATGGATTTGATTATGTTTTGATGGAAATATTTTTATGAATTCATTTATCTTATATGAATTGTTTTATGATGGCATGTTGTTTAAGAATCCCATTTTTATTACATGGGTTATGCAATGATTTATGATTTATGAATTTGTGGCACACATAAGAATGGTATCATTAAGAGATGGGTGGGACCTATATCTCCCTCCAATGCATTGGGTAAAGATTTTATATCTCATGAGATAGACATGGCTGGAATGGTAGGTTATACATGTTCAGTGAAACAGGACTGAAATGAGGGTGAATCGGTTCAGAAAGGGACTTTGTCCACTAAGATAGTCTTGGAAATAAGTCTTGACTAACAAGAAATGATTCTCTATGATTATGTGTGTATTCCACAAAGTTTAATGTTTTAAGTTATGATTATTGTGATTACATTTCACTGCCATGAGTTATCCCAGGTTATGAAATTATGATCTCTTTTACAGGTTAATATTTCTGAAAGTTATGTGCTTATGTATATGATGTGATTGATATTTCTTTTGTTTACCCTTACTGAGCATTTGAGCTCACCCTTTTATGTTTTCTTTTTCCCCAGGATATAAAGAAAGGTTCTAGGTATAAAAAAAAGGAAGATCTTTATGGGAGATGTTGAAGATCTTTCACCAGGATTAGAAGATTATATTCTGAGTTTCCAAAGACACTAAACTATTACGATCCTTGTGTGTGTGTTTTTGTTATGTACTAAGTATTCCGCAAATGTAATGTAATGTCCATGTACGTCAGGATTTGGGTCTCTACAGATGGTATAAGAGGAAAGGTTTAGTCAACCGTTGGAAACTAGGATATGAGAACATTAGTGAGATCCCTAGAGATATTTCTAAGGTATGTCTAGGGATGTCCCTAAGGATATGTATACGTATAGGATATGGTCCTAGAACTATGGTAACGATCTTAGAATTTAACCTAAGATGTTAGATATTAAGGGTACTCCCCCTTTACTATGTTGTTTTCCCTAGCATTATTTTTGCCTCTCACACTATTCTTTTTGGGTTTTAGATGATGGCTGGAACTCGAAGGAACCGTGTTGATCAATGCAATGGACAATGCAATGATTGTCCTCCTGAACAAACAAATGTTATGGGAGATGGAGTGAAAAATCTTATTGCTATACTTACACAAGCTATGAATCATTCTGGACTTACAAATGAGCAGAGAAGGGAACAATATTCTATTGAGTCCTTCATGAGGCAACATCCACCTTCTTTCAGTGGGTCTTCTGATTTACTTGTTGCAGAACAATGGATCAGTACCATTGAAAAGATATTTTCAGTTCTTCAATGTTCTGAACATGATAAAGTCATCTTAGCGGTGTATCGTTTGGAAGTTGATGCTGATCAATGGTGGAATATTATTAAGAATACAAGGCAATGGGATGAAATTGAGTCCATGGAATGGGACGAGTTCAAGAACTTATTTTTCAATAAGTACATCCCTCGTATTCTTCGAAAAAAGATGGAGAAGGAGTTTCATGAACTAAAGAAAAAGGATGATGAATCTGTTGGTATATACGAAGTGAATTTTACAAGACTTGCAAGGTATGCATCTGGCATTATCATCCAACCTGAAAGTAATGTTGATCGATTTTTCAGTGGCCTAAAACCAAGTCTTCGAATGGCATTAACTATAAGAGACTTCAGTAGCTATGAAGAAATTGTGTGTTGTGCTATCAAGGTAGAAATGAAAGTTGGTGTTAGATATCCATCTCATGGTTTTGACAAGAAACGAAATATGGAGTTCAAGGAGAAATCTCAGAATAATGGTGAAAAGAAGATGAATGTTTCCTTATGCTCAAAGTTTGGAAAGAAGCATGGTGGAGATTGTCTTAAAGGGACTAGAAAATGTTTTAAGTGTGGAAAAGAAGGTCATCGAGCAGCTGAGTGTCGAGGTAATGGAAAAAGGGTTTCTAATGATGTGAATAAAGCAAACACTGCAGAGAACTCACCACCAACACTTCAATGCTTCAAGTGCAAGGAAATGTGGCATTATTCTAATAAATGCCCTAATCCAAGGGTTAGTGATGATCAACATGAGCAACCACTTAAGGCAAAGGACAAAGGGAAGTCACATGTGATCACTATTGGCGATGTTGAATATGACAATGATGTGGTGGAATGATTTAATGTTTATGTAATGGGATTCCAAAATAATGTTGTATATAGTAACGTGGAATATGGGAATATTTATGTTTTGGTCTATTGTGGTTTTCAATAAATTTATGGTACCGGTAACCATGAAAAGTGATTGAGACATTTTTGGTAAACAGATGATATGAGCATAATGAAGGGATAAGAAGATAATGAGATGTTTGATTGTATTCATGAGCTCATGATTGATATAAGGACTAAGTGATATCGTGGTTTGAGTATATAGAATTTTGAGGATTTTGGTATGTGGAAAGTGTTATCTTTTAACTGCATTCATGTTTTCACTAAGGTTCAATGGGTATTCATTCTTCAATAGAATACATGATTAAGGTATTCACATGTTTTTAATTTGACCAACAAGATATATCTTATGATATATGGGGGATAAATGATGGCATTCACGGGATTATTCTGTGACATTTCAATTAATCATTTTCTTTATACTATGAGCTTTGACCGAAGTATTTTAGATAAGCCTAAAGATTAGAATGGATTATGTTGGACATAAGTTAGGATAAAACGTTTTTCGATATTATTGATGGGATGCTATAGTAATATAGATTTAAAAAAGGACAACCTGCAGGACGGGTGATAGCCCATCGCGTCGGACAAGGCTGTGGGAATCAAACCCACAACCGAAGTGCGACTTGCCTTTATCGCCTACCACTGGCCTACAGGAAGTCCCTGTTTAGTAGAAACAAGTTTTATTATATTAAGCAGTATGATATATGAAGTATAAGTCCATTTTAGGAACCACATATGATTAATCTCACAATAGAATAACTTATGTATATTTAATAACTTTTGCTAACCTTTTTTTTGAGACAGATGGAATGACCCGTCATTCTATCACATGATCTGCTAACACTTCACGAATAACAAATTCAACTTCATTTATTTAAGAGATGAAGTGGAAATTGTTCAAGGCGCGGACAACAGTGAGATTGTACCAAAACAAAGTAAGTATTTATTCTAATTCAAATTCTTCCACTTTAGGGAAACGATCTTGAAAACCAAAAATGTTGTCCTAGTGCTCTTATATCTGATTAATCAGATGGTACCTTAGATCGTCAAAAATTTATGGATTTGTGATTATTGGCTTTTCCATAGCCATGTTCTCTGCCACTCTCCATCAGAACATGATGGTTAGATTTTTCTTCCATATCCATATTTTCCCCTATGTGGAAACCCAGTGATTAGTTTATTTGGGTAACCGTTACGTTTCATACTTTCGTTTTTAAAGATTGGTTTTGGTATTAATTTTTACAATGTGGGTTTCTATTAAAGTAACTTTCGAATAGTAAACCATTTATAACCCCGACGAATTTCGAGGGAAAAATTCATTTTAAGGGGGGTAGAATGTAACAGCCCAAGATTTTATGAAAAATATTCTTTTTAATTTCACTAATGTCTTATGTTGTACGGTACACCAAAAGGAGCTTGCACAACGCGCATCCTTGACTTGCCTTGCATTACACGCAATCACGACCTTCATCGATAGCGTGTGTAGTACGCAATAACGAGTTTCACTAAACAACAATATGATATTAAAATATTATTAAAACTAGCCGTTATGAATAGTAATAACCACTTTTTGAAATTTTGTAAATTTTATTTTTCAAAACGGAATTCATTTTTGGATTCGTAATATCGAAATTATCTGTGGGTGAAATTTTGGTGATTTTCGGATAACTTTCATATTTTGATGAATAGTGAAAATTAATAAATTTTAATTAAAAACAACTTTTTCAATCGAAATAATTTATAGTGATAAATTATTAATTTGAGTGGTTTAAAAGTATATTTAGAATATATTTTTACAATTTAATACAATGTTGGTCATTGGATGTAATTTCACATTTAAACCAGACATAAACAAGTGTCAATCTTTTGATAGTTATTATTTCTTAAGAACACGCTATTTTTTTTTGACGATGGGAATTAATTTTTAAATTAATTAATTCAACTGATATGTTTTGAATTTGGTAAAATAGAAATCATTTTTGAGTTCATAATATCAAATATAGCTTAGGACTAATTTTTGGTATTTTTCTGAAAACATTCAATTTTTTATGAATAGTGAAACCACTAAGTGGTAGTTAAAAAAAACCGAATTGTTCATAAAACATAATTTTACCGCTTCTGTGAGTGGAATTTCAAATCTCCGAGAGACACGGTTGATGTCAGTAAGTAAAATGTGGTTCAATGAGATGAAAATAATTTTTTGGTGAATAATAACTTTTTACTTTTTTTACCACGGTTAAAAGTAAATAGGGTAATTAAGGGTAGAAATGATATTATTATTACCCTAAAACATGTCCTAATTCTATTGTACAAGTGTAATTAGACCAAAAACAATCTTAGGAATAAAATATGACCATTTAGGCCCACTTGGATTAGATTAGGACATTTATTATTAATTTATTTAAAGAAGGGTTAAAAGAGTTAAAATCAAAGTTTATTTACTAAAACATTTTTAATATGAGTTTATGCATAATATAAATTCGACTATAAATATTCATTAGAAATATAAAACTATTTCCTACATAATTGTATTTTATTTGTAATTTTTAGACATTAAATAATTTAATTTATTTATGACACAACGATGATGTAGTGATTATCTTATTAATGAAATATTGACATAATTGATGTTCTAAATACCCAAATAAATATAATTTGAAACTTTTTATGAATTACACTAATTTTGAAGGTTTATATGACATGTTATTATTTATTTAATTAACTTTTTTAGAACTTATCATTCTGTTATGATTTTCACAAAAATCAATTACTAAATAGTGTCAAAATTGACATAAAATAGTTTTTAAAACAAATATTATATTATTAATTGTTATTTTATTCCTAAAAATCTAAGGTTCTCCCAAATGACTTAGATAAGGTTATATATATTAATAATAAACAACTTGGGCTTCTTTGTCTTCTTATAGTAATTTTATTAACCTTATAGTTTAAGAACACAAGAAGACACGGTAAAAGTAAAATTATTTAACTTAATGTTAAATCTAAATGATAAGGTTAAAATAGGAACCTAAACTTGTCTAAATTCTATTTTATGAAAGTGTTTAGTCCCATACCCACCTTATCCACGAAATAAATCAATTTGGAGCTATTTGAAACCGAACTTGGCTTTATAATAAAATAATATTTTTAGTTATTCCAAAGGTGCCCCTCTCCTCCCTTATAAAAGGGCACCTCTTCCCTCTCTTCCTCACACAACATTGAGCCTTCAAGATCGGCCAACCCCTGCCAAATTCTCCTCTCCACTTCCCTAGAAACATCCTAGAGGTTCTGGTCTTCCTCAAAGACCTATTTTAGTGCCCTAAAAGAAGGTCTCAAAGAAGCACTTCAAAGAAGAGGTAATGTCTGTTACCAACTCTTTCATCTTTATTTCTTCTTCCACTTATTCTTCTTTAGTTGTTTCATTATGAAGTAATAACATCAGTATCACTCATATTCCGATATGTTATTATATGTATGAAACAACCCTATTTCACCATCTATCCATCCTACGGAAAAAGAAATCACCGTGCGTGCGTACGTATGGAATACCGTCTCCACGCCGTGGTGTAATCTATTTTCTACCACCACCTTACTTGGATGGGTATAATGGTGTAAATAATGACTATATATGACTATTATAAAGTGATATTGATTCTGAAATAGTATACATATACTCCAATACAATTCCATGATCATAGGAACGATATCATCACTCCTGCGTACGTATGGAATACCGTCTCCATGATGTGATGCAACTCGTTCTACATGATCTTCATTTCATAATGATTATATAAATTAATTGAATTAATGAATATGATATATATTACCCTAATACCATTCTGTAAATGAGGTATCTATAACCTAAAGAAATGAATAAGAATTTATTCGACAAAACACACATAAGAACAAAAAGTTAACACCCGAATAACAAGTAGGAATGAAATATTACTACTAAGAAGCTAAGAATATGACCATATATGATATCATAAAAATAAGTATGATTCTGGAATAAGTCAATAACATTATTTAAATCATTATACAGGAGGTTCGGACACTTAAAAAGAAAGTTGGACCTAAGGTAAGGGAAATATCCCAATCTCATTTTTATCCGAGATTGTTTATACTTTGGCATTTACTAGGGTGTATTTTATCATCCACATCCATGTTTCCTCAATATGTAATATTATTTCAATCCACCTAAAATTGTTTAAATCCAATTTTACCCTTTGGTAAGTTTTTATTAAAATATATGAAAGGAATCTTTTTTCGTTTTTCGTACGAGGTACTTTTTGACTTTTCCGACAAAAGTACATGAAGAATGTTTTTTTTAACTTATACGGCATGAATGGATTTTTAAAACAATATTTCCAAGAAGCTTCCTTTACAAGTTTTCAAGTTTATTTTTAATCAACTTCTTTTAGTTTATAATTGTACGACATGTTAAGAAAGGAAAAGTGTTTTTGAAGCAGAAAAGATATTTTCCTCAAGAATGGAGTTCAAGTGTTTTATCAAAATTATTTTCCATCTAAGATAATATAGGGTTCTGTTTATATCCCTATTAATACATGGATTTGATTATGTTGTGATGGAAATATTTTTATGAATTCCTTTATCTTATATGAATTGTTTTATGATGGCATGTTGTTTAAGAATCCCATTTTTATTACATGGGTTATGCAATGATGTATGATTTATGAATTTGTGGCAAACATAAGAATGGTATCATTAAGAGATGGGTGGGACCTATATCTCCCTCCAATGCATTGGGTAAAGATTTTATATCTCATGAGATAGACATGGTTGGAATGGTAGGTTATACCAGTTCAGTGAAACATGACTGAAATGAGGGTGACTCGGTTCAGAAAGGGACTTTGTCCACTAAGATAGTCTTGGAAATAAGTCTTGACTAACAAGAAATGATTCTCTATGATTATGTGTGTATGCCACAATGTTTATTGTTTTAAGTTATGATTATTGTGATTACATTTCACTGCCAGGATTTATCCCAGGTTATGAAATTATGATCTCTTTTACAGGTTAATATTTCCAAAAGTTATGTGCTTATGTATATGACGTGATTGATATTTCTTTTGTTTACCCTTACTGAGCATTTCAGCTCTCCCTTTTATGTTTTCTTTTCCCCAGGATATAAATAAAGGTTTTAGGTATAAAAAAAGGAAGATCTTTATGGGAGATGTTGAAGATCTTTCACCAGGATTAGAAGATTATATTCCGAGTTTCCAAAGACACTAAATTATTACGATCCTTGTGTGTGTGTTTTTTATTATGTACTAAGTATTCCGCAAATGTAATGTAATGTCCATGTACGTCAGGCTTTGGGTATCTACACATTCCATTAAAAAACATTTGAATAGTGTGTAGTCACATTACACAATGTGTAAATGCCCAACATTATATTTTAAACATGATGTGCTTTTGAAGTATAATTTAGTTGGTGGAATCGGTTCTCCACTTAACCCTATGACTTTCTCCAGGTGATTTTGTGGTGCCAATTTCCCTTATAGATGTACCTTCATGTGAATGATCTCTGATAATTTTTTTGGTTAGGTTTCTTCCTTACCTTCAATCTTCTCCAACTTTTGTAGTGATATACCTACACTGAATGTGTTTTTGATTTTGATCATGATCGATTTTATATGTGAACCAAATTTCAATCATCCTAACCATATTCCTCAAATTAATTTTCTATTGGAATCAATTTTTGATCATTGATTAACTATAGGGGGTATAAATAATGGCCGTATGATTTGATAATTTCCATGTTTAGGCAATATTATTTTAGTACCATCGTTACTTGTGCCCAGATTAATTGAATAAATTAATGAACTTATTCCATGATGTCCATTGGTTTTATATGGATTTTTAACTATATTATGTATTCCCATAGTGTGTGGAAATCATGATTATAATTGAATTGTTAATTGGCTTAATGTATGTTCATCATGACTTGTAACCTAAGGTGATTTATTATTATAGAATCCATAAATTATGTATTATTTCTTATTGATATAATTTTAATAAATTTTAAATCAAATTCCAAGTGGAATATAAAATAATACTTTTAATTAACATCATTAACCAGTGAGAATATTGATGTTATATTTTGATATACATGTTTGATGATATGGATTGTGTTCTAGGATGTAATGCTTATATTTCAGGATAGTATCTTTAATTTTCAAACTTATATATTGTAATTATGATATTGGGAAGGCTCAGACAAGTACCATGTTATAATTCCAATAGTGAGTCAGCTATTCCTAGTCCCTCATTGTAATTCTTATAGGTATTTAACCCGAATAATGTAATTCTTATATAGATTTTGCAGAATTTTGGTGACAATAAAATGATCATACGGCTGTGGATGGACTGGTCATTATATGTGTTCATAGATATTCCATCCTTGAACAGAATAATTTTATTTTTCATTGGTTATATGGTTGTGGTTAGAATGGTCATATGAAAATCTTTGTGATATTCGGGCATAGTGCTAAAGCAGGTTATTTTACCTTGGATATATGGTTGTGGATGGAATAGTCGTAAGACATGATTAGAGATATTCTAGCATGGATACAAAATAAGTTGTTTATTATTTTATTAATTTTAAATTAATTAAGACATCAAAATATCTTTTAATTACACACATTTATTATTATAATGGTTTTGTTTAGACATGTTGGTTTTAACCAACTACATTATACTCCAACCATATTTGAGCTGTATTTTGAGACACTAGTAGATTTTGATGATGTTGGTTTGGAATAGGTAAAATGACCTTTTTGTTGATTTCTTTTTTATGTATGGGATGATGATTGGATATGGGACAAACATGGGATTTGGGACCCAGAACATTGAGTCTTTTATATGAGTCTGGTAGACATTTTCTTGTGTTTTCCTAGAATTAAATTTTTAACATTCAATCCCATTGTTATATTATTCCTAATTTAATTTATTAGATATCTCATATGGTTTTTATTTTATCTTCTACAATCTCATCACATTCATTATTTATATTTTATTATGAATTGTGTATACTATTATGATAGTTTATACCATGGGTTATATCCCCTCGACATTAATTTTCACAGCCCTTATACTAGTCACCAGCATACAGCTTAAGGAGAGGAATTCATAAGGTCCTGTAACCATCCCTTCCAACCACATCATAGTGGGCCAGATTGGGGGACGTTACAAATTAGAATCAAATGATAAATTTTTATTTTTTCTTCTAATTTTCAATTTGGGAAAGGTATAAGGGAAGGCTAGGATGTATTAAGATATGGTAATGAGATCTTAATTAGGAGTAGTTAATCCATATATAAAGGAAAATTAGAGTTCCCAAGGATTAGATCATTGTTTTTGCTATGTTTTTGTTATAATTGTTGTTATTTCACCATGGTTTATTCACATGTTGTGTGAGGATATTTTGATTATGATCATACTATTTGAGGATATTTGTACTCATGGCCTAAAAGGGTACAAGATGATAATAAATGAATCAAAACAAACAAATAAGGATATAATAAAATTAACTATTCATGATAGGGAAAAATGTATTTTTTCATGTGATATATATTTCCCTACAGAACTATGTTATTAGATATTGTATTAAATGGATAAGTAAAATAAATTGGCGTGTAATGCTAAAACTGATTAACTTTATTTTTATAGAGACCAAGAGGTAGTGGTTCTCTATAATGGTCACCATCAGAGGTTTAATTAGTTACGAGATAGTTCTTTAAGACATGATTCTCTCTTGTAGTGAAAATGCCAACTTATCATCTTCAACATGAGATTTAGGAGAGTGGAAATTATGATGTTTCTAATGAAGCTATTATGGTGCCTAAAATAGTTCTCGAGGAGTAGAATGATCTTAAACTCTATGATAGATTCATAAGTCTCATGTGACCCATTGAATGAGAGACTGTTCATACCATTCATTTGATGTATGAGATGAAAAAGATATTTTTAGCTACAAAATCCACCAATTTTCACAAGGGGAGTGGGACCCCAAGAAGTCGAGTTTTTGATTTGAGTGAGTCTAGATGATCATTAAGCATCTCGAAACACCAATAGATTGGAGGGTAAAGCTTGTGGTTTATATGCTTAATAGAACATCCAAGAATTTGTGGGTTATTCTGGAGAAAGTTAAGATGAAGGGAAAACTATATTATATGGACTTTGATATTTTGTTCATGATCCAAATATGTCCTCAGAAAATGAGGGATGAAAAAATCATGTTTTCATGCATATGACATTTGAGGTTTTCTTAGTGTTGGACAGTGCTGGATGTTTTACCAACATATAGTGCTTTAAGATATATTTGGTAGCTGATGATATATCTAGGGAATGATGTCTCCAGGATGGTCTTCATTATGAGATTAGTTTATTCGAAAATATTTTATGTTTGTTCATATTTCAATATGTGATGT
The DNA here is from genome assembly GCA_963277665.1 of Viscum album. NCBI lineage: Eukaryota > Viridiplantae > Streptophyta > Magnoliopsida > Santalales > Viscaceae > Viscum > Viscum album. Next base: position 1,810,055,379 of record OY728160.1, read on the forward strand.
ACCAGAAACTCATCACCAAAGGGAATTTGAGAGTGGCCGTAAGTAGTGGCCTGATTCAATCAGAAATGTGATCTGGGAGTTTTTCTTCTAGTGGGAAGAAGCATCACAATGATAATTTCTACCAAATAAGTAGAGGGATGTGTTTTCATGGTGGTGTAAAACCATCTCAAGATCGTGTTCTATTCCACTGTTATTAGTGTGTAATGTTTGTCCAAAAGAACCACCACTTTCCTTACACCACTATGGAATTCCATAAATGTAGATGAGTGGGTCAACATCAGTGGTTATATGAAAACAATACACAAAATACTATTGGAAGAGGAATAGGATAGGAACATGATTCAAGAAGGGGTTCAACTACCTCTCAACAGGTAGTAGATAGAGTTCCACATACATTGGATGCCAAGGCTGGGGATGTGGTGTTGTAGTTCATGAGATGAAGTATAGTGAAATTAAAATAGCTCATGGGATTTAGACATAATCCTAAGATGGAAAATTTAGTTTCAAGATTTGGAAACTTCTCTACAAATCATTGATGATATACTGAATTATGTCAGAGTTATGATTCTTGTATCATCTACCTTAGTTTTTGTATTTATTGATATAGGAACAAGTCATTCATTTCAATATACTCATATTGAATATGGGTTGTTCATAAATCCTGAAATCATAGATGTTGCTTCAACCATTTTCATATTGTTGGGAGTGTAGTCAGAGAATATAAACATTAGCAAGATGTGCTTTATAATTATAGTTTGTTACCATTTCTTCAGGAATCACTCTTTCTAGAAATGTCTATCTTTGACATTATTCATGGTATGTATTGATAAAAAAATGTATTACGATCATATATACAATTATTGGAGGAGATCAACATACTATCTCTAGAAGGAAGAAGATATAGTCACCCTGGTGAGTGGGATCTTAGGGCTGGTCAAGCGGGACTAATCCAGTGAAGATTTTATTTTCTCAGATCTCAAAAAATAGGTATTTCAATTGTTAATAGTGGAATCCAAAATGATTATCTTTCATCTAGTAGTATATAATATTTAGGATGGTTTCCATTACATTTTTTATGGCTTACCTCCTAATCGATATATCAAATTTAAAATCGAATTTGTGCTAGGTAAAGAGATTGTTTCTATCCCACCTTAGTAAATGTAATTTGTAGAGATTCAGGATTTCAATGTTCAGTTGGAAGATATTGACTCTAATGTCTTCATATAGTTGATTGCATCTCTCTGGGGTTCTCTTTTTCTTTTCACCAAATATGTAGATGGATCTTTGTGTTTATGCGTGGATCATCAGAGGATAAACAAGAATATGGACAAGAAATGTTATAATCTTCCATGCATTGATGATCATTCTGGTCTATTGATATGTGGTAAGATATACTATAATATTATCTTGATATTAGGATATCGTCTATTAATGGTGATACTATCATACATTCCTTGGACTACTTTGAGTAGAATGTATGAATTGTATAAATTCATAGTGATTATGTTTGGTTTGACTAATACACCTTATGTATTCATGGAATTAATGAATATGATTTTTTATCATTTTCTAGATTAGTATCCATTATTTTTTATCGATGATATCTTAGTGTTCTACCTTTCAGCTAATTATCATACCCAACATCTTGAAATCATCTTGAGTATATTAAGGGACCATCAACTTTAGATTTAACACCCCATGATTTTATGAGATAGATTGTTTTAATTGTAGGGATGTATTTTGTTGTATGATACACCAAGATTAGATTGTGATATAAAAAACATTGTATTATCTTAGAGTATACACAACACTATTCTTGGCTGCTGTTACACAGAATTTCCAGTTCTTTTGATAGAATTTATTTTGCACAACACTGGATATAGATATTGTTCAATGTATACAATAACTATATTTGGATTATTTTATAAACAAAACCAATGGAATCTTTCACTAAACATAACATTGACCTGGCTTTCATGACATGCAAAATCAACCTTCCTCGATAGCTTGCATTGTACACAATATTTGAGTTTCACTAAATAATGATATAGTATAAAACTATTATTTATTGGGATATAAACTATCCATTATGAATAGTATTAACAATATTATAAATTTTATAACATTAAAATTCATCTTATATATTTTCTAGAACATTATATAAGAAGAAAAATCTGTTTTTTGGATTAAATATGTATTTAAAAAAAATTGCAGTTTTACATCCTTTTTAAGGAGAACCCTATCTAAATTTATTTTTTGACACATCTATATATTCTAAATGAAACAATAAACTTCTTATATAATATTGGGAGATAAAAATTTTATCTTTATGAATTTTGGTTATTTTTCTGATAACTATCATGTTTTTAAGAAAAGTAAAAAATACCCTAAATTTCAATTGAGAACAACTTTTTCCATTGAGATAATTTATATTGTTAAATCATATTATTTAGTGGTTTTAAAGTATAAATTGATTTAATTTTTATCATTTAATCTATTTTGTTTCATTTGAATTAATTTTTCCTTGAAATAGTACACATACACATGTCAATATTTTGATACTAATTACTTTTTAAAAATCTTTTTTTTTGGTTTTATGAATAGAAATTAATTTTAAATTAATTACTACAAATACTATATTTTGAGTTTGGAAAAATGGATTTCAAATTTTTAATCATAAGGTCTTAATTGTGTGAATATGTGCCTTTTATTTTTTGGACATTATGAATAGTAACTAGTAATTATTTTATTTACCATGGTTAAAGGGTAAATATGGTAAATAAGTGTATAGAAATAATATTACAATAATATTAAACTAACTTAACACACATCCAAATCCAATTTTATGATATATGTTCAACCATGGGTATCCTTGGGTCGATTTTGCGACACCATGGATTCACATGGATGTGAAAATGACATTTTATAAGAACTAATTTAAAGTCAAGACAATTATAACCTAAACATATAACTTTTACTACATAGATTTTAATATTGGGTTATATAACTAATCTGTATGTCTATAAGTATTCATTATAAAAATAAAATTATTTTCTATCTCATATAATTTTATTTTTAATTTTTATACATTTGATAAATATATTTATTTATTACACAATTATTATGTAGTTCTTACCTCATTAATGAATGATTGAAATAAATGAATTTATAAATATTAAAATAAATTTAATTTGATCCTTTAGATTCTACCCATGAATTTTCAGGATGATATTACAATATTAGGGATGAGTTAATTCCAATGGTTCTAAGTGAAAAGGTGGTTATGAATTTTTTTAAAAAGTAATGTATTAATATTGTCCAAAATTTACATAATTTATAACATTAAAAAAATATTTTGTATTATATGTTATTAAATTCAAAAAAATCTAATATTCGTCCAAATGGTTAATATAAGTCCAAATATGTCATAAATAACTCGTTTTGTGTCCTTTGGTGTGATATGATAATTAAATTAACCCACAATGTGAAAATAACATGATATCAAAATACGATTAAAAAGGGTAAAATAAGGGTTAAACCGAAGAGATAAGGATAAAAAATATCCAAAATTGTCTAAAAATTATTTTATGAAGGTTATTTGAACCAATATAATCTTATATTATAATTAAATAATTTTTTGTCCATTTTTAGTAGAAATTGAATTTATAATTAATTAATATTTTGAGAGTCTAATAATGCCCCCCTCTTCTCTCTTATAAAAGGGAACCTCCTACCTATCCTCTTAACTTCATTTTGAGACTTCTAGCTCTGTCAAACCCTCCCATTTAACTTATCAAATTCTCTAGTTACATTCTGTAGGTGATGGTCTTCTTAGAAGTCCAACTCTAGTGCCCTTAGAGGAAATTTAAAGGAGACAGATCAAGGAAGAGGTAATCTCTTCTACAGGTTCTTTCAAATTTCATTATTCTTGCACATTATCTTTATTAGTTTTATTAGTTATAATGAAATAACATAATTTTAACTCATATATTGATATTTTATTATAAATATGAAAAAAACAATATTTCACATTCTATCCATCCTACAAAAAATGAAATTACCACTCGTGCATACAGACATCTTACCATCTCCATGCCATGTTGTAATCTGTTTTTCGCCACCACCTTGCATCGATATGCATAATGGTGGAAATGATAACAATTTATGATTATTATATAATTATATAATTATGATATATTATACACCATCTAGTTCAAAACCATTCAACAATTTGGGGAACACAATCATCGCTCGTGTATAGGTACGACGTACATTCTCCACGTTATGATATGATTCATTCTCCACGTTAATTATTCAATAAATATTATATAGTATATATATAATAAATACTAATGAAATATATGATGTAATAATGCTACTGGATTTATGTGTATATATACATATTTCATTTACTTACAAAATTTAAATTCAATAAGGAAACGAAAATAGCATCCATGCATATGTACGGCCTACCATCTCAATGAACGGTGTATTCCATTTCATTTATCTATCTATTATATAAATAGTTATATTCAGAATATATATGATATATAAATAATTTTTTACATTTTTAAGTATGTAAATCATTATCTATGTAATAATATCAAGAATAACAAGTCCAAACACGTATGATAAATAAAACAATTATTACCCAAAACATTACTTCGACCTAGAATTGACAAATGAACGGGTAATATAAAGTCATAAGTAAATCATATATGATATCATATAGATTATTATTGTTCTATTTTATGTTACTAATATGTTTAAACCAATAATATATAATTTTCTGACACATATAGATTAAATCCAACCTAAGGTAAGGGATAATTTTTCAATTTCATTTTTATCTGAGACTGTTTATAAGAAAGTATTTATTGGGGATATATTTATCATCAATGTCCATGTTTCCTAAAAATGTTTTCATGAAATGTTTAATATTCATATATGTATTTTCAGAGTTATTTTTACCCATTTTTTACTTTTACAACATGGTATGGAATGAATCTTTCTTTTGTATATCATACGAGGTACTTTTTGAATTTTTCTACAAAATTACAAGGAGAATGATTTTTAACATATATAACATGGACATATTTTTATATATTCTTAACACCTTATTTTCATGAAGATTGCACTACAACTGTTCAAGTCTATTTTCCGATAAATTATTTTCTTTTAAATTTGATCAGTATTTTAAGAAAAGAAAATGTTTTTTTAAGAAGAAAGGATATTTTCCTCCAGAATTATGTTAAAGTGTTTTATCAAAATTATTGCACATATAAGATTACATAGGTTTATTTTTCTATCATTATTATTACATTTATTTTATTTTTATGATGGAATTATTTTTTTTAAATCCATTTATCTTTCATGGATTATGTTATAATGGAATGATGTTTAAGAAACTCATAATATTTCATGGGTTATGCTATGATGGATAATTTATGTTTTTTTAGAATATATAAGAATGATTTATTTATTCGATTGGTGGGACCTAAATCCACTTTCAATGTATTGTGTAAATATTTATATCTCATGAGATCGACATGACTGTAATGATAAGTAAATCTAGTTCGGAAATACATGGTTTGAATGAAAAGTAATGCCGATTAAGTAATAGACTTTGTCATCTATGTTGGTCATGGTAGAAATACCATGGTTACTATGGAAATCAAATTATTTTTTTGTTAGATCACCACAATTACATGTTTTATTCTAATTCTATTCGATCATTGTTAATGTTCCATTATGATCAATGCATTACGTACATCCATGATTTTTTCATGACTCATGATTTTATTTTCTAAACATAGGTTCATGTTTTTATGTTATAATGTTTATGATTTGTTTTATGTTGTAAATGTTTACCTTTACTGAGAATTTGATCCCACTATTTTTGAGATTCCATTTCCCTAGGATATAAAGAAACATTTTCATTAGGAAATCAAAAAGGGGAAGTTCATTATGGGAGATATTGAAGACCATTCACCATGTTAGAAGATTATGTACTGAGTTTCCAATGAAATATTTTGGATAAGCCTAATGGTTGGAATGGATTATGTATGACATCAGATTGTATTATTTTAGGATAAAACAATTTTTTATATTATTTCTAGAATGTTATAATAGTATAGATTTAGAAAAGGTGCAATCCATAGGATAGGAACAAACCCATGTCATCGGACAAGGCTTCAGGAATCAAACCATCAATTGAAGTGAAACATTCCATTATTGTCACGACCCGTCCCAATGGGGCATGTACCGCGACTTCCCAAGCCCACCTCAAACAGGCCAGGGGCAGGTGACTTACACTGAGAAGGCTTATAACTAACATGGGAGGCATTTCCTAAGTACCTATACACATGATAACATCTCCAAGACCTCAAATACTGAAAAGAAAAATAACCATTGAATAATATATTGAATGCATAAAACAAATCCCAACCAATAGAGTCCGACAGAAAGTAATGTAGTGAAAATAAACTGGGCCAAAATACATTCCCTCCAAAAACAAGAGTCTAAAAACTCAAAAGTCCAACCTGTAAATATGAAGAGGTACGGGAACTACTGCTCGTAGACGTAGGAACACATCAGCCTATAGGGAACTCAAAAATCTCAGTCCTGCCCTAGTCCACCCTGGACTCTGTCAAAATGCTACTCGTCCGCACAAGAAACGACACATGTGGGCAAAGCCCTTGTAGGGTTGAGTATAATAATACTCAGTAGAGGAACCCAAAAACCACAATGAAATACAAAATATAAAGGAACAGTCATCTCTATATAGTATTTGTCTACTAAACATATAATAGGATAACATAATCCAGATATACTCAAAACTCAGACCCACAGCCTAGAGGCAAGTCACGCAACTGCAAACCTCCACTAGGGATTCAGTTAAAAGATTCCACGAAGCACACATCCAGGATAACTCACTCCATGAGTCTCATATCTCTTATGATATTAATATAAGAAGTACTGTCTTTTAGGAAAGGTCACAAGATATAGATACACTCATTATGGGAGAACAAAATCCTAAGTGGGGAATGATCACGATACATAGATGAGGATTACAGCCAGTGCCTTGGAAGATACCGCAAGTCTTTCGTAATCACCTACTAGGTAGAAGATAAATTCCCTATGGAAGTGGTCACGCCGATACCTGACTATACTTATGGTCAATAATGGATATAGGATCTCGCTTCGGGCCTCTAGGATGGATATTTTACTCTATCGCATGAAGTCATGCGGAAGGGATCATACTCATATAGAAAGAAATGATACCTGACCTTCAGGGGAACATTAAAAAGGAGCACTAACCCTAAAAAAACATGCCCATGATAAAGTGGACAAGAAGATCAATCCATGTATTGAAAATTACACGGTGTGTACGAATGTCTCACGTCGTTTCCTCTGACCGTGGGTACATCCCGTGTACAACGGCTCAGGTTTCAAGGCTCACCATGTAAAAAGTCAGAACACGACATGTAGTATAGATCACACGCTGTTTCTGAGTGACTGGGGTCAACTCCATGCATGCGGATGTGTGCTCGTACACGACTTTATCCCATGTTCACTATCCTGTGTAACCAGTAAAAAGGGTAACCCTTGTAGTCGGCCTGGTCTGGCCGTGTATAGGAGTACATGACCGTGTACTCCATCCCGTGTCCGTTTATCACCCTAGATACATGATTAGCTTCAGGAAAGGTCCATCATGCCGTGTGATACCGGTCTAACCCTCAAAACCCTAGCCACCACTACAGATATTACACGGCTTGTTCTTCGTAATTACACGGCGTGTTCTTCGGAATTACACGTCGTGTATTCTGGAATTTTTCAGAACCGCGAACCTCCAGATCATTCCTCCTGTGTTGCTCTGCCCTTTAATCATTCCATCCGATCATATCAAAATTGATGGGTTTAGGTCACCCCAATTCCACGAAGTTGATTCTTCTAGTTTTGAGCCTCTGAGCGGCCCTGAGAAATCTCTTTGATCATCCGTGTGAAGAAAGGTCAAAGGATGATAATTCCCAAACCATGTTGATTTTTCCTGCAATGTCACCATTTCACCTTCGTTTGGTCACCACGATTTAGTGTCTCTAATTTGGGATCCTTGCGTGGAAAAACGGACACACAATGATCCATTGTTCGTCACCCCACGAAGAACGTGAAGAACGCATGAATGAAATAGAAAAGAAATAAAAAATAATCAAGTAACTAACCTATGCCATCATTCATCATGGTATTGATCCGTTCCCATTATAATTTTTAAATAGGGAGATTCAAAATGATAATCCAAAAATTATCACAGTTATAATTCATGAATCAAACCCCGAAAGAAAAATAAAATAACACCCTCCCACAAGAATGCACGATTTACAGATCAACATGTTCATGGTTGATCCGACTTTATGATCTTAATATAAAATCGGAAAATCGGAAAATAAAAATAAAAAACCCATACCTTGATTTTTGACGAAGTGGTAGTTCGGTCATCGGTCGGGATTTGAACATGTTGTGTAACGTTCCGAGCGTCGTCATTCATTGGTGGGTTCTCCTCTAGTGCTCCAAGAGCCTCTCCCATAATTCACAGGGTTACCCGGTTATCCCTACAAACTCTTCATAAGTAGGTATTTAAAGATGAGGAAAAATGGTCATTGCATAAAAAGGAAGCAAAATAAAATAAAATATTATTATTTTTATTTCCATTAAAAATGTCTCGAAACCAAATCTTGCCGCTCACCCGCACCAATCATTTATTATGGGCACTCTGGGACTCAGAATTACATGTTGTCGAAAGGTATGGTCTCGAAATAATTCTATATAAAATATAAAAATAATAAACGGAAAATACAAGTCATTAAATTCTCCCCAACTTTGGGCTTTTCATCACTAAAAATCCTAAACAAGGGCTACTCAAAAAGATATGGGTACTGGTCATAGATCTGAGCATCCCCCTCCCACGTGCTCTCTTGAAGATTCACGTGCAGCCACCTATTGCACATCAAGATAATTGATTTCCCATGAAGGATGCAATCCTACCAATCCTCAATCACCACTATGTACCAAAAGTGGACTTCATCCTTGATGTCCAGCTCACCTCAGTCGATGACGTGCGATGGGTCATGCATATACCTCCTCAGCTGTGACACGTGGAAGACATCATGTACACAATGCCACTACAAATGTAGACCTAAGAGGTACGCCACCTCTTTAACCCTGCATAGTATCTGAAAAGGTTTTATTAACCTTAGTGATAGCTTTCCGCCCCTGAAAAATCTCTGTAACCCTCGTCGAGGTGAGACCCTAAGAAATATGTGGTCTCCCTCCTCGAACATAAGAGGTATCCGTCGTCTGTCAGCCAAAGACTTCGGCCAGCTCTGTGTAGTCTTCCTCCACTCCTAGATGATCTGCACCTTCTAGATGGTAGCTCACACCAACTCGAGAGCCATGAGTGATGACTCTCCAGGGTCAATCCTGTAAAGTGGTGATAGGTAGGGTCTCCAATAAAAATCCTCGAGCGGTGCCCTAACAATAGTGTAGTGGTATTTGATGTTGTACGTAAACACGACATGTGGTAGGGGATCCTCCCAACTGTGACCATAGTCCATGATATATGCCTGCAATATATACCCTAGAACATGAATGGTCCTCTCCATCTAACCATCGGTCTGGGGATTTTACACTTTTCTCATGCATAGATGAGTCCCAAAAGCCTCCTACAATCCCTCCCTCAACTAGGATGTGAAGCAGGCATCTCGATCTAAGACTATTGTTAAAGAAATGCCATAAAGTCGAACTATCTCTTGCACGTAGAGGCGTCCAATGCTCTCAAAGGAACTCTGATCCTTGATGTCTAGGAATTGGGCCGACCTGTTGAGTCGGTTAACGATCACTGAGATGGAATCATGCCCCCTTGATGTCTGTGTTAAGCCTATCATGAATTCCATTGATATTCCCTCCCACTTCAACTCTAGAACATCCAGGGGTGAGCTAATCCTACTGGAACCTTGTGCTCAGCTTTCACTAGCTGGCATGTAAGGTATCGAGAAATGAACTTTCCTACGCCCTTCTTCAGGCCTGACCACTAGAACTGTCATCAATCATCTTGGCACATCTTCTCTACTCCAGGATGTACCACCTAGGGGGATGTTTAAAGTTCCCTCAAGATGTCCTCCCCCAATGCCACTAGTAAAATATTTTATCCTCTGAAAATAATTACATGCTCCCCACCATGAGAATATCAATCCAGAGCTTGTCCTACGGATAAATGAGCACATAAATCCTCACAGTCGACATCCCCATATTGTGCCTCCCTCACTCACTATAAAAGTGGAGGGGTGACAACCATCGATTGTAGGTAAGCACTATCCTCCCTGTCCATGAAGTATAACTGTAACGTGGCTAACAACACCATTCCCTCACTCAACATCTACGAGCGCGACCTCCTTCTATGAAAATATGCCACCCTGTTCCCTTCCCAAGAGTATAGATGATCTCAAAATCATAGTCCTAGAGTAACTCTAGCCAATAAATCTACATTGGATTCAGATCATTCTGCTAGAATATGTACTTGAGGCTCTTGTTGTTAGAGTTGACGATGAATTGATCACCCAAATGGAAGTGTCACAACATCTTCAATGTGAACACTACCACTGGCAACTCGAGATCATGGGTCGCATAGCTCTACTCTTGTGGCCTAAGTTAGTGTGAACCATAAGTAATCATTGTCTGTCTCTACATCAGTACACAGCTAAGCCTGGTCCCTGACACATCGTAGAAAACAACATACTCAATGACCTCCACTATAAATCTCAAGATTGGGTAACTCTTCAAATTATACCTCAACTACTCGAAATCCTGCTGGCACATCTCCATCCACATGGAGGGTTTCCCCTTCCTGGTTAAGGATGTCATCAGTGCTGATATTCGGGAGAAATCATGGATGAATATATGGTAATATCCTTCCAACCCAAGGATTCTCTACACCTCTGTCTCACTCTGAGGTGGTTTTCAAGATAACAATGCCTCCACCATGGCTGGGTTCAGAGCTACTCCATCTGCTATGATGGAATGTCCTAGAAAGTGTACCTCCTAAATCTAGAACTGGAACTTCGAGAGTTTCCCAAAAATATGGTGATCCCATATGTCTAGGGCCATCCAGAGGTGTCTCCCATTCTTCTCCTCTGACACCGAGTACACTAGGATGTTTTTGATGAAGACAACTATGAACTGGTCTAAGTACAGCTTTAAGATCCGGTTCATAAGTTCCATGAACACTGCATGGGTTTTTTACACCGAAAGTCATCTCTATGTTCTCATAGTGACCGTAGTGGCATCTAAAGGTCGTCATCAGTATATCCCCATATCATACACATAACTGGTGATAACCTGATTGAAGGTCAACCATAGAGAACCATTGTTCCCCTCTCAGCTGGTCGAAAAGGTTGTCAATCCTTGGTAGTGGATACATGTTCTTCACCTTCAACTGTTTCAGGTGCCATTAATCCACACACAACCTCAAACATTCATCTTCCTTCATTTAATACCAAAATGGGGTTGCCTAGGGTGAAACATCGGGTCTTACAAAACCATTTCTCTACAAATCTACCAATTGAACCCTTAGATTGCAAAGCTCTGCGGGAGCCATCCAATATGACGAGTAGGAAATAAGTGTACTTCCAGGGTGTAAGTCAATGCATAAGTCAATATCCCGATAGGGAGGTATTCTAAGAACATATTTATAGAAGATGTTGTCGTAATCTTCCACCACTGTTGGGAACTCAAATCTCACAACATCTACTTCTCTGATGGTAAGTATAGCCATCTCATGAGTGATCGGATGCACCCTCCTATGCATGTGCCTATTTCGTGGTGCCCGAGTATCCTTTTCTTTGACAAAGGAAATCCTTGTCCCATCACTACAGACACACTGCACCCCTCTCCTAAAATAGTAAATCTGGGCATGGACTGAAGATAAATAATCCATACATAGAATGACCTCGTAAGGCCTCGACGCTACTACCAAGAAGTTCCAACCGAAAATCCTGCCTCCAAGCGTCAGATCACACTACCTAGAAAGGTGCGTGATCGTCGATTCTCCTACGATAGGTGTCTTCAAGCATAAGGATCATGTCAATGTCTATATAGGAATCTCAAGGAATCACACAAGACATGTGGAAATGAAGGAATGACTGGAACCTGTGTCTATAAATACGGCTGATAAGGTAGAGAAGAAACAGATTTTACCTCAGATCATTTCTAGAGCCTTGGGGTCATACGCTTCGACTGCATGCAGTTTTCCCCACCCCTGTCCCCCAGCTCTATGAGCCTAGTGTGGACCTCCTAGGGGTGGTGGTGGAAGTAAATCTAAGCTTCTTCCACCACCTGCATATCTCCCTACTCCTCTGCCACATCCCCCACCTGGATGGTCAATCTGCTCCATTCTCAGCCTCTACCTCGGTGGTCCATCCAATGCCTCCCTGTCAGCAGCTCGACCGATCAGAAAATCCCTAGTGATGTGTCCCATATAGTCATACGAGTAGCACCACCTCTCCCTAGTCTGACTGGATCTAGCCTGAGAGCCCTGGTCTGTCAATTCCCTTTCCTGGGTACTCCTATGTTGTCTCCCACATCTTGATCCTGAAGCCTGACATCGGCTACCGGCTGCCGACATCTCCATGCATGTCTTCCTACTGCTAACTTTCGTTGGCTGCCTTTGCTTTGCTATGAAGCTCTTGATCACCAAGGCTCTCTTGAGCACCCCAGCATAAGTTGAAATTCATATAGGCATGACAATAGGTCGGATGTCCCTCCATAGACCGCACTCAACGGTCTGAGCTCTGAATTACTAATCTCTGACCATATCCATCGAGTACCTCACAAGGTTGGTGAACCTCGATGAATAGTCAGATACAGTCAAACTGCCTTGTTGGGGCTGAATATTCTCTTGGATGCGCACTTCTCTATGTGTAACTAGAGGGAACTCCTCCCGAACGATTTGCTAAAACTCCGTCCAAGAAAGAGCCCTCCCATTGTGAGTCTATGTGGTTAGCCTCCACCATCATCCCTCCAAACCCTAATGGAGGATCACTCCTAGGATCACCATCTAGTCTGATGGTGTCCTCACTATGATAGAAAACTATGATCACCACCTCTAGCCAGTTCTTAGCCGCCTGAGGGTCGGGCTCTCCTCGGAACCTTAGGGGTCTATGTCTCTAGAACTCATGGAGTGTGCTTAGCATGAACCCCAAGTCTGTCGGTACTACAACTTCTACGGGCTACTCTAAAGCTAGTGTCATTTCAGGTACACCGCCTGGTTTCTACAGCTGGGGAACTAGTCCATGTATATAAGCCCCATCCCTAAAGGTGACACCCTCATGATTGCACTGCTGAATCCTAGTAGGTATGCATTGTGGAGGAATCCTGTTAGGAAACAAGATGTACTATTGTCAAGAAGTATATCTAGATAGCGGACACAAAGGACATGGAAACATAACCCATTCCTATAAGATTCATGTACCAATCTCTAATTTCCCCGCAACCAGTGTTTTCATATACTGTGTCGAAAAGAAGGTTATCATAGTCCGGGTGTATGAATACGTTTGCCACCCGCACCAACACCAGAGTCTCTGGCCGGAGATCTAAGCTTGAAACACTCGACACTATTTCTCCAAACCAATATCACAGACTCTTGGTCCTAAGGTAGAACAAAAAACCTCTAATACCACTCTTTCAAGATCCATCCTAGTGGGGCCCGTCTCGTGACTCCCCAAGCCCGCCTCTAATAGGCCAGGGGCTGGTGAGTTGCACCAAGTAGGAATATTACTAACATGGAAGGATTTTCCAATGTACCTGTACACACGCAGACATCTCCATGCCCTCAAATGATGAAAAGAAAAAGAACCACTGAGGAATAAGATGCATGCATAAAACTAAACCCAACCAATAGAGTATGAATCAAAGTAATGTATTGAAAATAAACTGTGCCAAAATACAACCCCACCATGAACCGAAGTCCAAAAACTAAAAAGCCCCACCTGTAAACATGAAGAGGTGCTGGGACTGTTGCTCATAGCCGAAGAACACCTCGGCCAGTAGGGAACTCATAAAGCTTGGTTCTATCCTGGTCTGCACTAGGCTCTGTCAAAATCCTGCTGGTGTGCAAAACACACGAAATGTGTGTGAAAAGCCCGTGCCAGGGTGAGTATAACAATACATAGTAGAGGACCCTGAAAACCACAAAGTAATACACAATTGAAAGGCATAGTCATCCCTACACAGTATATGTCTACTGAACATATAATAAGAGAAATTAATCGTAATAGTTTAGTGTCTTTGGAAACTCAGAATATAATCTTCTAATCCTGGTGAAAGATCTTCAACATCTCCCATAAAGATCTTCCTTTTTGTAATACCTAAATCCTTTCTTTATATCCTGGGGAAAAGTAAACATAAAAGTTCATGCAACTAACTCATTGAGATTTAATTATTTCATTTGTTTTTAACATGTGAAGGTTCATTCAAGAGTCGAAAACATGTCAAAGTTCATGAAACTAACTCAGTATAAATTTGTTATGAGGGAAAAACTAGCGCGATGTGCCAGTCGTGAAAAACACACATTGTTTGGTGAATAGTTTAAGTACATTTGATGTTGGAGGAAAACAAGCGGTGACAAGAAGTAGAAGACATTGTGATATGTAAGAAGAGTAAGAAGTAGATTTGAAGGGGGGAACTCATTCATTCGACACATTTATGGAGCCAATGCCGAGGAGAGGAGACTGAAGGGTGACTCTGGAACCACTTCTTGGAGTTAGAGGAGGGCAGGAGTAGAATCATTTCATGCTAGCAGAAAGAGTTTACTACCACTGTTTTCTAAATTATTCTATTTTTTAATATAATGAACATAGTATACGTGTTAATAGAGATAATGATTAGCTAAATACTTTTAGTCGGGGATGAATTTAAGTTATACTGTTTATTTTTAATTCTCATTTCACTGAATCATTTAAATGTATTCATAATTGATCAACGAGATTAGTACTGGGTTCATCTAATTGCGTGTACCACTAGAATATAATCTCAAAATTTCACAGTCAGTTGGCAAGATTGATTATTGAAACAATTTTCAAAAAAAAAATATTCAAAAGACTTCAAGACTTATGGTGAGTTTGTCTTATTGTTAATTTTCAGAATAGTTCTCGGTGGATTAATTTTGGAGTGGTGAACTCTTAAATTGGTTGGATTGTGTGAACTAACTCTTAGCGAGAGAGGTGATTCATACTCTTTACAGTGGGACTCTGCAACAACCTATAAGTGAATTTAAACACCTTCAAAATCAGTAGAATAGAGATTACTCCCCGAGCATTTTAATGGATTGTCCTTTTATCAGTGTTCTAAATCTCTATTATTCCTTGTTTTTAAAATAGTCTCTAGTTTCAATATATTTTCAAAAAATTTTTGAGTATTTTTTCACTTTATTTATTATAAAAAAATATAAAAATTAAAAAAATATAGAAAAATCACTCCACTGCTGACAAAAGTGGAGTTTAACATGTTTTTTAATGACTAGTGGCTAATTTTGCCTTCGCTGTGGGTTTGACCCTTCTTGCCACATATACGGTAGTTATTAGGAATATAAAATTTAAAAATTGAACATCTTAAATTATATAAGGTCAGTACTTTTTTATAATTTTTAGACATCATATAAATAAAATTATTTATGACAGAAAAATGTTAGTGTTTACCTCATTCATATATCATTTAAATAAATAAAATTATACATAGTAATCTAACATACAAAACCTGTCCAATTATTATTGGATGATTTTATTTAGACTATTATTATCTTATAATCTATATTAATTATTTTTGGACCTTTAGAAACCAAATATAATTATATCATAAAATAATATTATCACACTATCCTAAAGAACCCCTCCTCCCCCTTATAAAAATCCATCACTTATAACCCATTACTCACACCTCCCAAGCCCCTTGGAACGTTAAAAACCTACCCAAATAATCTCTCAATATCTACATATTCATTATAGAAGCATTACCTTAGGTTTAAGGCACTTCGAGAGGACTTTTTGTTTCAAACTATATGGAGTTACCTGAATTAAAGGTAAATATTTATCTTAAATTATTTTCTTTTATTTTACTTTTCTAACCCCAAAACTCTTGTAATTCATTTATTTTATAACAAAACAAGTATCCTAAATATACTAGGATTTTTTATTAGAAGTATTTGAACTACACTTACACACACCTCCATCTAATGGGTAAATAACATACTGTTTTTGTTGATGGAAAACAAACACCTCATGAAACAATGATTGTTCAATTATCTGCTACTGCCTCTCATGGTGTCCATTAAGATGACACTATATCTATATATGATATATATTATGTTTATTTTTCCTTTATTCGTCTTTAGTTTTCTTTTATATAATACCATTATGCTTTCCATTATGGGTAAACATGATAATTTCATTTTTGGAAGTGCGGACTACCGCCCCCTTAAAGTGATATGAATCGTTAATGCCATATGTGGGACATATAAAGGATGGAGATTATGATATTATTTAAGATATTGTACTGGAATTATAATTTAATTATGTTTCATTATTTTTTAATTCCATTTAAATAAGAAATCGAAATGAAAGTAGCATTCATGCGTAGGTATGGCTTTCCGTCTCCATGAACGGTGCATTTCATTTCTTACCTCCAAATGTTAGGTACTATTATAAATACATGTATATAAAGGATATATATGATAAATATAATATCTAAATCATGAATATTATTTTGGATATAATGAAAGTTTGACCATGTGAACAACTTTTAATTATAAGAAGTCCATTTTTTACTCAAGTAACAAATATCGACAAAACAACCTTTATTAACTTAAATGATTACATAATATTTTTAACATGGTAATAAGTTATATAAAAGGAATAATAAAATTTTAAAAGTTTACTAATAAGGTATAAATTGACTTAATTTTATTATTCAGGATGAACAAGGAACCAACGAGTCATGTCAGACACGAGGTAAGGGATTTCTTATCTCACTTTTAATTATGTGAGATTTCCATTGTTCACCACTAATTTATTTCATGTGGTGTATTCTGGCCTACCATTCTATATATATTATCATAATCCTATTTATATTCATGTTATTCTATGAATAATTTGGTTTTTATTAACTTTTTTTCATATGACTCGATTGATTAAAACGTGGAAAGTGATTTTCATCAAACATTATATACCCATGAGACTCATGCAATATTTTCCACCATTTCCTTTTGTGTGGTGTATGTAATACCCATGATTGTATTAATTGTGTAATATAATTCAATTTATAGGTATTTAAATCATTATTTTATGATCCTTCTTTAATGGGTTTCATGTTTCGTATGTAACCAAATCAGTAAGGGAACCTTTTAACCCAATTTTCTTTCCTTGGGTTAATCTTCAAATTCTTAATTATATCATCATATGATTATGTGTGGAATCAATATTTATTAATTTATGTTGTAATTTCCACTCCCATTTTTGTGGATATGCTTTTGATACACATAATCACTCCATTGATAAATTCCTAGGACATCGATATGAACTGGATGAGAGTAATTTTACCTTAATTTCCATTCATTGAGTTAATCATCATAGTCATTAGTTTTGACTTAAAAAGAACATGTGTGAATTTCAATTGATGGATTTACCCTAAATATCCAATCATATTGAGATTATTTATCATTTTCACACATCATTTTGTAATTGTTTTATCCTTAATCAAAGGTTACAATTTTTATATGGGATTTCTTATCAGTTTAAATTCCATTGAGACTTCATTGTCGTTATGCACCAATTAACTTTTATACAGTGTATATACTATCCTTTGGAATATTATATCATGAATCCATTTATTCTCATGATATTATAATGTTTTTATTGAATTTTATTCCTCAATTAATTGTATTCAGTCATATGTCACTTGTTTAAGAACACATAAACTAAAATAATGTTTAAAATATTTATTCTTCTAAATAATTCCCATTAATGTCGATGTTTTCAAAATGGGTTTTAGTATTTATTTATATGGACATTAATTTTAAAAATATTTTAATTCTTTTAAAAGTTTCAAAGTGATATGGAACACCTTGATTAAAAAATCACTTTATTAAATGTATTATTTTTTTTGAAAATGGTATGATAAAGCATTGCTTATTTTAATATCATGCTTTGATATATTGGAATGTGGAAATTTTATATTTCGCTTATACTTGTGTTATGTTCTTTGATTATGTGATGATTATTGGTAATTGTTTATGTATACGGGTGGTTCTATGATAATCCTAAGGCGGGTGAGCACGAGATAGCTCTTCAATGCATTGTGTAACATAACAGAGGTAAACGTTAATGTTTCTCCTAAGAGATTTAGGTAATATACTATGATGGGTATTCTAAATGTGACTCCCTATATAGCTGTGATAGCTACAATGAACGTATGTTATGAATTCCATAATCTAACTTTATGATTCATGATTTCAGCATGTTATTCATAAATCTTATGATTTCATGAGGTATGATTTGATTGAAAAGTATTGTTACATTGATTTGTATTTATTGATGGGATAATGTTTCTTTTCATTAATTTATAACCCTAAATGTGCTTTTTATGCACATCCCATGTTTTGAAATGTTTATCACATGACATAAAGATGAATAGGGTCAAGGATGAGATCAAGGAAAACACATGTTGTCTAAAACATGGAACTAGACATGTCACTTTTTTCAAGAGTTTTCTTTTATTTTATTAAAAAGGGATACTGGGTAGTAGTGTATACATGAAATATTCAAGTTGTTATGTAATAGTTATGGCCTAATTCTCTAAAACTCTAAACCTGAAAAGATCCTCAATGTGAATTCTTGACATAATTTATGATTATGTAATGTTTAAGGAAGGGTCCTTATACATGTCCCATGAGAGTGTAAAACTTGGTTTGAAATAAGGCCCATTGGTATGCACCAATTATAGATTGATATTAGCTTCATATGTTGTTCAAGGGTTTTTTACGAAAGTTAAATATATTCAAGAGACGCATCCACAAGTGGTAACCAGGTAGGGATTTATTATTTGGAGATGACTCACTCTATCCTTTTCCAAAAATCCCAGATATTTTCTTATAGATTGATTAATTGTTAGAATCATTCTTAGATATGTTCATTAGGATACCACTAAGGCTTTCTCATCATATAATCCCAAGGTTATCTTATAACTTTATATGATTCCAACTATAGTTTCCAATGATTTTTATAAATAAACATTACATGTTTTTGGTAAATTGTTAATATTATTTTTTTAATATATAACCATGAATCATGATACTTTAAAAACCATGGAAACAAGGGATGATAAACAATTTTCAATAAGTAAACCCTGCCATCTCCCACAATATTCATCATAACTGATCACCCTTATTAGGAATATCATACATAATAAATATTTTGATAATATGGTGAAATGAAACATTAGAACGTGTGAGGACTTATGCATATTAAGGGTAAATAAGGGAGATATATCAGAATAATATGAGAATAATTGGATAGTAACATTATAATAACATTTTTCAGAACATACCATGAAAATAAAATATTAAAATTATGATTAGTTGAAAAATTATTTGAAGTTAATATTATATGATTCATAATAGAATCAATGAATATGGACTGTTATAGTGTACGACATGGATTTTGTGGCATATATTAAATCATATAAATTCATTTCTATAATAGTCCATTCCCATGGACATGTCCATAATTATGGAAATAACACATTATTGGAACATGTTCACTCCCCATTCCTGCCCTATATTACTAAATAAAGATTACTTCCCCTTCCATATCTTTCTTATTGAACTGATAATGGTCACAATTCTTATCTTTACTATCTTATTATATATAAACTATTACCAAATTAATTTATCAGAGATATAGATCGCACCCAACACATAATGAATTCATACATATCTGTTTCACATGATAATAAATACTAATCATATCATAACCCAGAGGTTATCCCAAACAAGTCATAATATCACAACCAATGGAAAAGAGATAGGCTTCATAACATTTTCATCATATCATAACCAATGGAAAGAAGTTATTTTCAAAATTATTTTGTTATTGTATAACCTATGGATGAAAAATGGGTTCCATAAACATCATTCCATCAATAATAATCCATTACATGAATGAATTTGAATTTTAT
Source organism: Viscum album (assembly GCA_963277665.1). Taxonomy (NCBI): domain Eukaryota; kingdom Viridiplantae; phylum Streptophyta; class Magnoliopsida; order Santalales; family Viscaceae; genus Viscum; species Viscum album. The sequence continues at coordinate 1,810,075,656 of OY728160.1, forward strand.
TATGGAATATTATCCCTTATACACAATAGTTAAAGCAACAGATTCTATTATTAAAGGAAAATAGTTTTGAACGTTCTTTTAAAATATTTCTCAATTAAAATTTCATTTCCACTAAGAAAAACACTTTTCAAAACATTAACCATTATTAAACTATAGTAATTGAAAATAACCATGAAAATTAAAAATTACCCTTCGAATCAGTAATTTTTTATTATTTTTGAATTTTTTTTTCATGTTATACAAATTAAAATGAAGGTTGCTTTCACATTTGCAGTAGTGTCAATACAAATTTTTTTTGGATATACTACAGGATGATTAATTTCATAATTTTTGTAAAAAGTAAAACATGGTTATAAATTTCATTTAGATATAATAATAAATTAATAAAACATTTTTGATTGATTTTTTAGAAAATATGAATTTGAAGGAAAACATATTTCTGACCAAAGAGAGAAGGAAACATGGATTTTTTATAATAGAGTTTTATTAATTATCCTATGTACCATTAGTGGAAAATGGGATAAATAATTATATATATCATGAATAACTATAGGAGATGAAAATACGTGGGAATTTATGATTGGAAGATAATGAGAATTCATCATTAGAGACTTAATGATAAATAATCACAATAAATGTAGAGATTGTAACATGATCATTTTTAACAGAATGGTAACATATATTAATAAAAAATATGATGGAATTAAATTAAATGAAATATAAAAACCACATGGATGAATAAATTTATTACATTATATCTCAATGGGTCTGTATATCTACCTCATTAATGATTATAGGTGGACAATATAACATATGTGTCACAGATGAAAAATTGAGATGGATGGCCCTTACTGATTTGGAAACTACAGAACCTCTGAAAGAGAGATAATGAAATGGATATATAAATACGATTAATTATATGTATAAGAATTATAAAAAAAAATTCATGGGTTATATTCAAACATCATAATTGAATTATGTGGTTAACTTTGATTGTGTCTCAAGGAAATGAATGTGAGATTGAAATTCTATAACCCTAAGTCATTATTCCCATACTTCTAGTTAAAACAGCATCTATAAAAAATCTAATAACATTATTAATCTATCGAAAATTTGAATTAATATATATAATACCTTGTATAATTTTCTTATAATTGTATATTACCATTTCATTAACAATTCCAAGTTAAAGTTATGTTTCAGGTAATTACAACTTCGGTTTTCATAAATGTTTTGATTCATTTTAATTTTGGTTTTATTATTTTAATAATTATTTAGTCACATTAAAAAGATAAAAATGAAATAAATTTCATTATATTAATAATATATTGATTAAAATAAAATACATCATATATAAATTTGAATTTAAATACAATATTCATTGAGATAGATAGTCATACATACACATGAATGTTGTTTCCATTTTTTCATCAGATTCAAAGGATGATAAGTATATGATATATTGAAATTAAAAAATCATTATTATTTCATATATATGAAAAATAATTATTAATCTAATCCTTAATTAATTCCATGTATTTATTTAATTATTCTCTACTCTTCGTGAGGTGGTAGTGTCCCATACACATGGACGACGTTATCACATCCCAAAAAATGGAAATCATGGAATAATGTGTGATATAAAAATTATAGAATCATAATAAAATCATAAAAAAATTATATCACATATAAATTTTAAATCCATCATTATGACTATCTTTTATATGTTATAATGGAAAAACGGAAGACATTGATTCACGAGGTGGTAGTCCTCCGTACAAACAAACGATAATTTCATTACCCATTTGATTGAAGTGGAAATTATTATAGATTATTTCATTGTAATAAAAAATACAATTCTGTTGATGATATTTAGGATATTATAAAATATATTTATACAAATATTTATTGGTGTTTTAGGAATAAATAAAGAAAAACATTTTTATCGATTAATGTTACATCTTCTTCGGGTATCCACCTTTGGTTTGAAATTAAATAATACCTCTATTAACATTCATCTCGAACTAAGGCTTCTAATATTAAGGTAGGGATGTTTAGAGGTAACTCATCAAGGGATCCGTTAATCCAATGTTGAGATATGTTTTTATGAATAGTTCAAATTGAGTTTCCTTTTATACTTGAGGAGGATGGTAATCTTGTAATGTTTTGAATGAGAGAAATACACCTAGTTTTTTTAAATAACAAAACAATTAAAAATTTATAAAATTTGTACAAATGTCATTAGAATATAGAAAAATGGAAATATAGTGTTTTATTCATGCGGGTAGAAAAATATTAACATTATATTTTTATTATAATCCCTTATAAAACCCATTATTACATTACCAATGCTCTTTAATTTTTACTACATTCACTTATCATTTTGGTTAAAATTTAATTCATCTTTCATATTAATCCAAAATAATGCTGATTCAAAATATGGAACCATTTTTCCAAATTCCATTAACATATGTAGAATAAATTAATTTAAAATAAATCTCATAGACGTTTAAAAAAATAGGTTTTTAAAGAGAAAATAACCATCAGTTTTCAAGGATTTCATATCCAATCTCATTGTGAAATTCTCTCTAATTAATTAAATGGGATTAATATATCAATTATTGAAATATTTTTACATTTAAAAAAATTTAAATATAATTTAATTTCATAAATAAATTAAATGACAATGTAGTTTACCATTAAAATTCAGTAACATTATATAGTCATTAAAAATGAATAAATATCCTTAAAAAGTTACCCAAATATAATTTTAAAATTAACAGTTGAAAAATAATGTATGTATTATAAAATTATATTTTAAAAAGCATCAAATATTATTTTACTTACTACTAAAAAAATACAGAAATGAATTTTTTTTGAAAATATTATTTTTAAAACATATAAAGTCATTTAATAAAATTATTTATATTGTCATCAATTGGGGTTTTATTCAAAATATTTATAAATAATATTTAAAATGTAGATATAAATATTCACATTAATAATATTAATGCCCTGTTTATTATATTCATGATTAAATAAATATTTTAATATTTTTTTATAAATCATTATTGCATGTAACACAAGCTAAGATGATGTTACGTGTAGGGAAATATTAAATTTGTGTATAATGTAACCCAAGAAATTAGAGAAAAAAAATTTATTCAAAAAAAGATCATAAAACTCTATTTCTTATAATTAATCAATAAAATTTATTTCATAAAAAATTATGTTTTTGTGGTCATAATTTTTTAATAGTATAAATTTTTCAATTCAATTGTCATTCTGGTTATAATTTAGTTTATTATAAATAAAATTTTATTTATGTATCATCCAATGAATTCCAAAAAATAATACTGAAATAAAATTCAAAAATTTAATGAACTGATTGAACATTATTTTTAATTAGAATGACATGCTACTTGTGTTCAAAAATGATGATTAGAGGTTTTCTATGATAAATATGATATTTTAAGAGACAAAAATATACAATATGAGAAAAATGTTAACAAAAATTAGTTTTATGAAAATATATATCATCAATATATATTGATAAATATGGAATACATATAATATTGGTAATAACTAGAATTTTTTCTATTCACATAAAAAACACTTCTCAGAAAAGTTGAAAAAATTATCATATAAATAATTTGATATTTTATATTAAAAAAATTATTTTGATAAATTAATAATTTAAAATTTATAAATATATTTTATGAAATGAAATATATATATTAATTTAAAAAATTATTGAAATACTCCATTTTAAACCTTTAAGTGTTGTTAATATTATTTTTTCTGAATTTATAATTTATTATATTAAAATTATTTATATGTGGATGTATTATTAGTCAATATTATTTAAAGAATTCATCTAATATTTCAATACTCATTTCAGTTTTGGGTAGCATTTGAAATATTATATCAAATAAAATATTAATTTCAAGAAAATACATATTGAAATAGTGGGCTGTTACATGGAGTTATCATGGAATACTTACAAAAAAGGACATCTGAAATTATATATTTTACATTGAACTGGGTTGCATTATGAAAAGGATGTTTTCATCCTAAAATAGTGTGACTTATGATTGATTTTATTTTTTACAATACACAGTGTTTTCAAAAAGTACAGGATTGCCTAAATGATTCAATGTTTTTTGAATTCATTACAACATTTGTGTAAATCTATATTTTTTAAAATATATAAGGTAATTGATTATATTTTTTGGTAAATTAAAATTATTATATAGATGTACATATATAATTTCATCATACCCAATTTTTTGACCTAAATTAATGATGATTAATTTCATCATAAGATTATTTTGGAGGAGTGGTGAGTCATTTTTAAATGAGGGTGTAGTTTATTATCATGGTTGAATGTCTATAAATAATAAAAAAGTGATCATAGTCGGAATATTGTTAAAATAATGTTCTTAGTGATTCTAATACAATTTCACATTTGTTTAGGTGCTCCTTTGATTATCCAATTTAGAGAGTTGTAAGAAAAAATTTTATATATCTTACATTAATTCATTTTTATTTGTATAATTCTTTGACATGAAATGAAAAGTTATTTAGGCTTAAAAGAGACCGAAGATTAAAATGGGTAGTTTTAATTTATAATTCCCTAATTCAGACCCCTTTAATGAAATTAATCCTACTATGGAGAAAAACCAATATTTAATTAATATATAAAAAATGTTCTCTTTCCCGGTAGTATATAATGAATAATCAAGACACCAATAATGCATAACTTATATTTACCTTCTCAATAGTCTATAAAATAACGCCCATAACATCTGAAACCCGAAAATTCACTTTTAAAATATTCAAAATGTCATATGAATACATCAACTATATATTTTATAATATATATCATTTTTATAATGAAATGGGAAAATCGTATAAATAAATAAATAATTTTTTTAAGTGCACATCTCATAATATAAGAACTACACATAAAAAAACATAAAGAATATATTTTATATTATAAATTAGTTTAAAACACAAAATGTATTGTACAAAATAAAAATCATGTCCATCTAATGGTTAATTTGGTTGTATACTTCCATGTATCATACTCAATTCAAATATTCCAAAAAAAATCATGAGATATGATTGGAATTTTTATACCTTCTAGCTAGTCTAAAAAAGTGGTTGGTTGTAGAAAAAAATATATTATTAATAAAAATACATAGAATAAGTAACTTAAAATAATACATTTTGATGAAAAACAAAAGAAACCACAATAACCATTTATATATTTTAATGATCATGGACACTACATTCGATATTTATCTATCTACTTACATAATATATACAAATGTATTATATGTGATTACCCCTGGAAATAATTTTTCATCTAAATCCGGGGTGACCATATTTTCATAAGTAGATGTATATAATTAAACATAATTTATAATGATTTATGGAAATGGAAAAATATGATGGTTTACCCTAGTCATTTAATATTGTTCCCCATTATTATGTCATAAATTTTTATTCAAAACATTCAGTTGAATCTTGTTTCCATTCAAGGAATTACTTATTTCACCATCGGGGTATTATAATTGAATAGTACCCTTCTATCCATTTTCCCTTCTTGATAATATATAATTATTTTTGTGTTTAGTGTATTAATGTGGATTGATAACATTGATACATTCGCTATCATAAAATATATATTTAGAAAACTTTATCATTAAGGTTAACTCAAATTATCATTGAATATTATTAAGGAAACATGATTATATATATTAAAATGGTAAGTTAGAGTTGTATGAAAAATTTTATAACATCATGAGAAAATCTTACCTAATAGGGTACATAATCATTTATGACTTAATCATAGTAGATCCACCTTCAAAAATCCCAATCCATAAAATATTATAAATTTATTTTCATTCCCCCTCATAAATCCACCAAAATTGATTTGTATCTATTGATCCCAAAACAATTAATTCTAACACCCCTTAGTTCCCCCTCACATAATACCCTTCATATATCAATCTCCTTCCCTAATCTCCAATCCCCAATCCACTCGATATTACATTCACAACCGTAAAGAGATGATATTAATATAAAAATATATTCCCACTACCATCTCCATCTCTGATATAAGAATCACCTCTATTGCCTCCCTTCCTCAACTAAAGATAAATTTAATCCCCTTTGCTATTATTACTAACTAAATACCTTTTTTTTTAATTTTTAATTACATTTTACATAATTAGGATAATTATTTAATTATTTTCGTAAATATATTTTGTGAAATTATATAATGAAACAAAGGTAAATTATATATATTTTCCAAAAACTGAGTAAAAATAGATTTTTTAAACACAACTAATTTCATCTTGTTTAAAAAATTATAGGATAAAATAAAATACTATACCTTTTTAAAAAATGATAAATACATAAATAAAAAATTTTATCAGTGTATTTATATATTTTACCATGTAAAACACTGTTATTTTTATTTTTGAATTAGTGCAAGAAATCATTTGTGATCCATTTAGGTTTAATAGAAAATTTTATTTATTTGAATGTGAATGGGTCATATTTATAGTTGTTAGATATGTTATACTAAATATAGATGAAAAATATTGAATTGTTGATTGGGGATTGAATATATTTAAATCTATCTTCATGGATATAAAATTATAGGATGGTAAATGATGGAAAATCAAATCCAATTTATTATGTTTTCTTTGAGATTCTATAGTATATTTTAGAACTATCATTTCTATTTGAATATTCAATTTTTTTGAGATATATCCTATTGTTGTCAACATAGTTATATTTATTAATTATTTTTCAAATAAATGTAATGTTTTTAATGTCCTTAGAGTTTGATTATATCTTTATGGTTATTACATTGAAAATACAATTTATGCAATATAACGAAGAGAAAATATTCTAATAGAATGGGATGTTAATATGTTGAGTTCATTATATAAAATTGGTAGATTGGGGATGAAAAGTTAAAAATAGATTCCCATATAAAATAAGTGGATCCAAATATTTTAATCGATTTATTAACATAGTGTCTCGTGGTGATAAAACATTCTATGTCAGAAAGAATTGTAATATCTAATGTTTTATTGTTTTTAATGATCTTTTTAATGATATTAATTTATTTATTAAAGAATAATTGAAATGGAAATGTTATTAAATATCTTAACTAATCATGAGATATTATTTTCTTATCTATTAATTAATCGATTTATACAAAATTAATTTGGTATAGAGAATGGATTTTTTAATATTAATTAGTAGATTTGGGGTGTTTGTGATTGGAATCTATAGTAATAAGTCATTTGGATTATCCATAAATTTATTATCGATTATGTTAATGTATTTTTTTCTAAAATTATAATTTGGTGATTTAATATATGAATTTTTTAATTGAAATTTTCAGAGATAAAATACTTTATATTAGAGGGTTTCATAGATTTTTATTGTAGGTAGTCTATTATATATGTTATTATAATTAAAATTTTAATTTAAATAGATATTTTACAATTTAATTAGAAAAATAAGGGATATTAGTTTTGATACAGGAGAGGATTCGATTATTGAATTTTTAAATTGTTGTTTTCCATGGGACAATTTTGATGAAATTATTGATAATTATTATAAATAGAGTTTTTCCATAACAAATTATCCTTATTTAACACAATTTTTTATAGTTGTGTAATTGAATAAAGATAGTGATTAAATGAAAATGTTATTTCAGATTATTTAGGTATATATAATATTTTAATATATATATATATATTATGTTATTCATTTTTTATAAATTTAAAATAGATAACATATAAATTTTTTCAAAAAAATTATCAAAATTTAATTATGTTATATTATTTTGGGAATGTGGGTTCATATACATGGCATGGGGGCTATTACAGATTTGTGTATTTTTATCTTATGAAACTTATTCCTATTTTTAATATAAATTGTGACATATATTTGGTTAATTGAAAATTTATGGTTGAAAATTTCACACATTTGAGGATTTTCATTTAAAATATATGACAAATTGATGTTGTTCAATAATGTTGTGGGTTGTTCTGATGAGCATCTGGGTATTATAAATGCATAAAATTAATTCTAAATCACTATTAATAAATTGTTCTGTTAATTACATTGTGTATAATGGTATACGGTAGTTTTTGATGATATGACTCAGTAATATGTCCTTAAAGTATCATAAATTTTGGAAGTATTGAATACTTTGATAAAAAATATCAAGTAAGATGACATTGATATTTTCTATGATATCGATGAGTCTATTATTTAATTTTTGATTACTTATGATATGATATATAATTTCAATTCATTTTAATGGAATATCATGATTTTTGGGGAAAAAAGTTAAATTCATTTTAAATGGGGTTTTTTAAAAGGTATTCTTAATATGTACTATTTTTTACTTCATTCACGATGTGTGTAATATTTAGAAATTGATCGTGTGGGGAACAATATGTAATAAATTTATTCTTTATCAATGGATATGAGAATAGTTTTTGAATGTTAGTTATGGTATGAAATTTATAGAATGATTTGTGTTAAAATCATACACCTAAGTCTATGTCATGGTATAGTTTATAGTTTATGGTGGATATTGGAAAATATGATGAATTATTTCACCTAGGGGAATGAGATAATAGTAATTAAAATTAAATTTTGAGTGTGATGTATCATATTGTTAAAAGGAAGTATTTGATTTAAATGATAATATTTTGCTGAATATTTTCATTAACATTAGTTGAACATCAAAACATAGGGTCCTTCCAATGATATAAGTATTTACGGTGCCTCCTATAAAATATTGAAAAACTAGTGCCTTTCTAAAGTGATTTTTCATAGAGAAATTTAGGTTTTTATCAAATAGATGAAATCAATGCTTTTTAATTATTTTTTGGATTGAATTTTTTTCCCAAAATAGAAGATTAATAATGGATTTAATATCATTGCATCATACATTTTTTCATAACATATTTTATTTGGTTAAAAATATTATTGAAAAAAAAATTATTGATTGATATTTTATTTATACATTTTTATCATACATCGATATTTTATAGTTTGAAAGGATATGTAATTGATTTTTTTATCATTCCCTATCAGAAAACATTAATGAAAATTCAGTTATAATTGATCATGAGGTATATATGTTAAAGATTCTATAGTTTATATGTACTAAGTCACAAATCCATGATTCAGCAATATTTGGGGGAGCCAGTTTCATGGACTTGAGCTACATTTATATACTTTATAAGAATGGAGTCTAATTTATTATTTATTAAGTTAAATTTTTGTAATAAATTTTTTTTTTTAATATTTAATATCCTATATTAATGAATTTTATATCCAATTATATATTTTATTATTTTATTTTAGATTTTTTATTTGAGGGGGAAAAATTAGACAAATAGAAAACATTTTCCCTAGACACTATGTTCCAATAATGGAAGTAATGTGGTCCACTTAAGACCAACTAGATCAATGATTTTAGAATCTATTTATCGAGGTACAGAATCATGATGTTATACTCTTATTTTTTGGATGATGAAAAAAAGAATAAAAACAAAAAAATGGTATCTTATTTACTAAGTTTCTATGAAGGAAATTTTGAGGCCAGCCAAAAATTTCATACATATTTATCAAAACATCTTAAAAGAATATTAATTGTATAGAATTTTGATCCACACTTATTCCATAATGTATTGGTGTTTTTGTAAAAAATCATTTAAAACTTGTAAATAAAATAAATACATCATATCTCACTAGGTTCTTCAAACCTGGCTCATTTCATAGACATATTGTAACACCCCGAGATTTTATGAAAAATATTCTTTTTAATTTCATTAATGTCTTGTGTTGTACGCTACACCAAAAAAAGCTTGCACAACACGCATCCTTGACTTGCCTTGTATTACACGCAATCACGACCTTTCTCGATAGCGTGTGTAGTATGCAATACCGAGTTTCACTAAACAATGATACACTATTAAAATATTATTAAAACTAGCCATTATGAATAGTAATAACCACTTTTTGAAATTTTTTAAATTTTATTTTTCAAAATGGACTTCATTTTTGGATTCGGAATATCAAAATTAGCTTAGGGTGAAATTTTGGTAATTTTCGGATAACTTTCATATTTTGATGAATAGTGGAAATTACTAAATTTTAATTAAAAACAACTTTTTCAATCGAAATAATTAATAGTGATAAATTATTAATTTGAGTGGATTTATAGTATATTTAGAATATATTTTTACAATTTAATACAATGATGGTCATTGGATGTAATTTCACATTTAAACCAGTTATAAACAAGTTTCAATCTTTTGATAGTTATTATCTCTTAAAAACACGCTATTTGTTTTGATGACGGGAATTAATTTTTAAATTAGTTAATGCAACTGATATGTTTTGAATTTGGTAGAATAGACATCATTTTTGAGTTCATAATATCAAATATAGCTTAGGCCTAATTTTTGGTATTTTTCTGAAAACTTTCAATTTTTGATGAATAGTGAAACCACTAAGTGGTAGTTAAAAAAACTGAATTATTCATAAAACATAATTTTACCGCTTCTGTGAGTGGAATTTCAAAAATCTGAGAGACACGGTTGATGTCAGTAAGTAAAATTTTGTTCAATGAGATGAAAATAATTTTTTGGTGAATAGTAACTTTTTAGTTTTTTTTTCCACGGTTAAAAGTAAATAGGGTAATTAAGGGTAGAAATGATATTATTATTATCCAAACACATGTCCTAATTCTATTGGACAAGTGTAATTCGACCAAAAACAAACTTAAGAAAAAAATATGACCATTTAGGCCCACTTGGAATAGATTAGGACAGTTATTATTAATTTATTTAAAGAAGGGTTAAAAGAGTTAAAATCAAAGTTTATTTACTAAAACATTTTTAATATGGGGTTATACATAAGATAAATTATACTATAAATATTCATTAGAAATCTTAAAATATTTCCTACATAATGGTATTTTATTTGTAATTTTTAGACATTAAATAATTTAATTTATTTATGACACAACGATGATGCAGTAATTTTCTTATTAATGAAATATTGACATAATTGATGTTATAAATACCCAAATAAATATAATTTGAGGCTTTTTATGAAATCAAATAATTTTATAGGCTAATATGACATGTTATTATTGATTTAATTAACTTTGTTCGAACTTATCATTCTGTTATGATTTTCACAAACATAAATTACTAAATAGTGTCAAAATTGACATAAAATAGTTTTTAAAACAAATATTATATTATTAATTGTTATTTTATTCCAACAAATCTAATGTTAGGCCAAATGACTTAGATAAGGTTATATATATTAATAATAAACAATTTGGGGTTCTTTTGGCTTCTTATAGTATGTTTATTAACCTTATAGTGTAACAACACAAGAAGACACGGTAAAAGTAAAATTATTCAACTTAATGTTAAATATAAATGGTAAGGTTAAAATAGGAACCTAAACTTGTCTAAATTCTATTGGATGAGAGGATTTCGACCCATCTCCACCTTATCCTCATAATAATCAATTTGGAGCTATTTAAAACCGAACTGGACTTTATAATAAAATAATATTTTTTTGTTATTCCAAAGGCGCCCCTCTCCTCCCTTATAAAAGGGCACCCTCTCCCTCTCTTCCTCACACAACTTTGAGCCTTCAAACTCATCCAACACCTTCCAAATTATCTTCTCCACTTCCCTAGAAACATCCTAGAGGTTATGGTCTTCCTCAAAGACCAATTTTAGTGCCTGAAAAAGAGATCTCAAAGAGGCGCTTCAAAGAAGAGGTAATTTCCGTTACCGATTCTTTCAACTTTATTTCTTCTTCCACTTCTTCTTCTAAGGTTGTTTCATTATAAAGTAATAACATCAGTATCACTAATATACTGATATGTTATTATAAGTATGAAACAACCCTATTTCACCATCTATCCATCCTACGGAAAACGAAATCACCGCGCGTGCGTACGTACGAAATACCGTCTCCACGCCGTGGTGTAATCTGTTTTTCCACCAACACCTTACATGGATGGGTATTATGGTGTAAAGAATAACTATAAATAGTTATTATAACATCATAATGATTCTGATATATTGTATCATCCACTCTAATTCAATTCAATAATTTTTTAAATGATATCATCGCCCGTGCGTACGTACGGACTAACGTCTCCACGACGCGATGAGATTAATTCTCCATGTTAACCATTTAAGAATGATTATAAAGTATATATAATCAATAATAATGAAATATATGACATTATAAAGCTACTGGATTTATTTGTATATATATGTATGTCATCTACTTAATTCCACTCAATTCAATAAGAAAACGAAAACAGCGTTCATCCGTACGTACGACCTACCGTCTCCATGAACAGTGTATTTATTTCCATTTATCGATCCATTATATATATATGTATATTCTGAATATATATTATATATAAATCATGTTTTATATTCTGGAATTAAGTTATCATGATCTATGTAATCATATGAATAATTACAAGTTAAAACACGAACGACAAATGAGACGATTTTACCCACAACGCTACTTTAACATGAATTTACAAAAGAACGGGTAATATAAAGTCATAATTGAACCATATATGATATAATAACAATGAATATGATTCTGTAATATGTCAATGACATTACATAAATCATTATACAGGAGGTTCGGACACTTATGAAGCAAATCAGACCTAAGGTAAGGGAAAATATCACAATCTCATTTTTATCTGAGATTGTTTATACTTTGGTATTTACTGGGGTGTATTTTATCATCCACATACATGTTTCCTCAATATGTAATATTATTTCCATCCACGTACAAATTTTTAAATCCAATTTTACCCTTCAGTGAGTTTTTAGTAAAAGATATGAAAGGAATCTTTTGTCGTTTTTCGTACGAGGTACTTTTTTACTTTTCCGAAAAAAGTACGAAGAATGTTTTTTAACTTATACGGCAGGAAATGTATTTTTAAAACATTATTTCCAAGAATATTCCATTATAAGTTTTCAAGTTTATTTTTAATCAACCTCTTTTAGTTTATAATTGTATGACATGTTAAGAAAAGAAAAGTGTTTTTGAAGTAGAAAGGATATTTTCCTCAAGAATGGACTTCAAGAGTTTTATAAAAATTATTTTACATCTAAGATAATATAGGGTTCTGTCTCTATCCCTATTATTACATTGATTTGATTAAGTTGTGATGGAAATATTTTTATGAATTCCTTTATCTTATATTAATTGTTTTATGGTGTCACGATGTTAAAGATTCCCATTTTTATTACATACGTTATGCTATGATGTATGGTTTATGATTTTGTGGCACACATAAGAATTCTATCATTATGAGATGGGTGGGACCTATATCTCCCTCCAATGTATTGGGTAAAGATTTTATATCTCATGAGATAGACATGGCTGGAACGGTAGGTTATACCGGTTCAGTGAAACAGGACTGAAGCGAGGGTGACTCGGTTCAGAAAGGGACTTTGTCCACTAAGATAGTCTTGGCAATGAGTCTTGACTAACAAGAAATTATTCTCTATGATTATGTGTGTATGAAACAATGTTTCATGTTTTATGTTATGATTATTGTGATTACATTTCACTGCCATGATTTATCCCATGTTATGAAATTATGATCTCTTTTGCAGGTTAGGATTTCCAAAAGTTATGTGCTTATGTATATGATGTGATTGATATTTCTTTTTTTTACCCTTACTAGCATTTGAGCTCACCCTTTTATGTTTTCTTTTTCCCAGGATATAAAGAAAAGTTTTAGGTATTAAAAAAAGGAAGATCTTTATGGGAGATGTTAAAGATCTTTCACTAGGATTAGAAGATTATATTCCGAGTTTTCAAAGACACTAAACTATTACGATCCTTGGGTGTGATTTTTTGTTATGTGCTAAGTATTATAGAAATGTAATGTAATGTCAATGTACATCAAGCTTCGGGTCTCTACAGTTGGTATCAGAGGAAAAGTTTAGTCAACCTTTGGAAACTAGGATTCAAGAACTTTAGTGAGATTCCTAGAGATATTTCTAAGGTATGTCTAGGGATGTCTCTAAGGTTAAGTATACGTATAGGTTATAGTCCTAGAATTGCGCTAACGATCTTAGAATTTAACCTAAGATGTTAGATATTAAGGGTACTCCCTATTTTATTATGTTGCTTTCCCTAGCATGATTTTTGCCTCTCACACTATTCTTTTTGGGTTTTAGATGATTCACGATAATGGAGGATATGATGGAGAATGGAATGATGAGAAACCAAATGAAATGGGATTTGGAAGTCCAAACCTCATTATTATGCCGAATCAGAAATCTCATAATATGATCAATAAAGTAAAATTTGGTAAGTTTCCTGACTCGGCTAATAAGAGAAAGATGGAGGTTCATGATGATCATAGAGGAAAGAAAGTTAAATTTCACCTATGTAAATCATGTGGGAAGAGGCATCAAGGAGAATGTTTCAAAGGAACTGGAAGATTCTTTGGGTGTGGAAAAGAAGGACACAAAGCCAGTAAGTGCAAAGGAAATGTTTCAATTAACACCATGGATGAGGATAATGGTATTTCTATGACATCAACAATGGTTAAATGTTTTAAATGTGGAATGTACGAGCATTATACAAACCAATGCCCTAAGGGAAAGTCTCATGAAGAGAATCAGTACGGCCGTATGGGTAGTATTTATGTTGATTATGATGAAGAGACTACAAATGATATGTGAGATGAAAGAATTGTTGAAGCTCGGTCAATGGTTTATGAAGGTAGTGGAATAATTACATGTTTATCAAGTGTAAAGAATCTCATGGTACTATGGAATAAAGAGACATATAAGGATTGTTACATTGTTTTCTTTCCTTGAGTTTTGAAAGTGTGTGATTAATGCTACCATTATCCATGAAACATTATTCAGTTATTTTTGGAATGAAGATGATATGCGCATAATGAAGGGATAAGGAGAAATTTAAATGTTTGATAGTGTTCATGAGCTCATGACTGATATAAGGAGAAGGTTATATCATGGTTTGAGTATATAGAATTTTTGGATTTTCGTATGTGGTAAGAGTTAACTTTTGAAAGCATTCATGTTTTCACTAAGGTTTAATAAGTGTTCATTTTTCAATAGAATACATGATTAATGTATTCACATGATTGGAATGTGACCAACAAGATATATGGGGGACAAATGATGATATTCACATGCTTGGTTGATGACATTTCAAGTAATCGTTTTCCTTATACTATGAGCTTGGACCGAAGTATTTTAGATAAGCCTAAAGATTGGAATGGATTATGTTGGTCATACGTTAGTATTGTTTAAGGATAAAACTTTTTTTTGATATTGTTGATGGGATGTTTTAAAAATGTAGTTTTAGAAAAAGGACAACTAGCAGGATGTGCGACAACCCATCGCATCGGCCAAGGCTGTGGGAATCGAACCCACAACTATAGTGAGATGGGCCTTTATCACATACCACTGGCCTATAGAAAGTCCCTGGTTAGTAGAAACTAGTTTTATTTTATTAAGCCGTATGATATATGAAGTATAAGTTCATTTTTGGAATCGTATATGATTAACCTCACCAAAGACGGACTTATGTATATTTGATAACTATTGCTAAACTTTTGTTTGAAACAGATGGAATGACCCATCATTCTATCACATGATCTGTTAACACTTCACGAATAACAAATTCACCTTCATTTCTTCAAGAGATGAAGTGGAAATTTTTCAGATCATGAACAACAGTGAGATTGTACCAAAATAAAGTAAGTATTTCTTCTAATTCAAAATTTTCATCTTTAGGGAAATGATATTGAAAACCAAAAATGTTGTCCTAGTGATCTTATATCTGATGAATCAGAAGGTACCCTATATCATCACAAATTTATGGCTTTGCGATTGTTGGATTTTTCATAGCCATGTTCTCTACCACTCTCCATCAGAACATGATGGTTAGATTTTTCTTCCATATCCATATTTTCACCTATGTGGAAACCCAATGATTAGTTTATTTGGGTAACCGTTATGTTTCATAATTTTGTTTTTAAAGATTGGTTTTGGTATTCCTTTTTACAATGTGGGTTTCGATTAAAGAAACTTTCGAATAATAAACCATTTATAACCCCGACGAATTTCGAGGGCGAAATTCATTTTAAGGGGGGTAGAATGTAACACCCCGAGATTTTATGAAAAATATTCTTTTTAATTTCATTAATGTCTTGTGTTGTACGCTACACCAAAAGGAGCTTTCACAACACGCATCCTTGACTTGCCTTGCATTACACACAATCACGACCGTTCTCGATAGCGTGTGTAGTACGCAATACCAAGTTTCACTAAACAACGATATGCTATTAAAATATTATTAAAACTAGCCATTATGAATAGTAATAACCACTCTTTGAAATTTTTTAAATTTTATTTTTAAAAATGGACATCATTTTTGGATTTGGAATATCGAAATTAGCTTAGGGTGAAATTTTGGTAATTTTCGGATAACTTTCATATTTTGATGAATAGTGGAAATTACTAAATTTTAATTAAAAACAACTTTTCCAATCGAAATAATTAATAGTGATAAATTATTAATTTGAGTGGTTTTAAAGTATATTTAGAATATATTTTTTCAATTTAATACAATGATGGTCATTGGATGTAATTTCACATTTAAACCAGTTATAAACAAGTTTCAATCTTTTGATAGTTTTTATCTCTTAAAAACACGCTATTTGTTTTGATGACGGGAATTAATTTTTAAATTAGTTAATGAAACTGATATGTTTTGAATTTGGTAGAATAGAAATCATTTTTGAGTTCATAATATCAAATATAGCTTAGGCCTAATTTTTTGTATTTTTCTGAGAACTTTCAATTTTTGATGAATAGTGAAACCACTAAGTGGTAGTTAAAAAAAACTGAATTGTTCATCAAACATAATTTTACCACTTCTGTGAGTGGAATTTCAAAAATCCGAGAGACACGGTTGATGTCAGTATGTAGAATGTGGTTCAATGAGATGAAAATAATTTTTTCAGTGAATAGTAACTTTTTACTTTTTTTTACCATGGTTAAAAGTAAATAGGGTAATTAAGGGTAGAAATGATATTATTATTACCCTAACACATGTCCAAATTCAAATTGGACAAATGTAATTCGACCAAAAACAAACTTAGGAATAAAATATGACCATTTAGGCCCACTTGGATTAGATTAGGACATTTATTATTAATTTATTTAAAGAAGGGTTAAAAGAGTTAAAAGTAATGTTTATTTACTAAAACATTTTTAATATGGGGTTATACATAAGATAAATTCGACTATAAATATTCATTAGAAATTAAAAAGATTTCCTACATAATCGTATTTTATTTTTAATTTTTATACATTAAATAATTTAATTTATTTATGACACAACGATGATGCAGTAATTATCATATTAATGAATTATTGACATAATTGATGTTATAAATACCCAAATAAATATAATTGGATACTTTTTATGGATTCCACTAATATTATAGGTTAATGTGACATGTTATTATTGATTTAATTAACTTTTTTCGAGCTTATCATTCTGTTATGATTTTCACAAAAATCAATTACTAAATAGTGTCAAAATTGACATAAAATAGTTTTTAAAACAAATATTATATTATTAATTGTTATTTTATTCCTAAAAATATAATGTTAGGCCAAATGACTTAGATAAGGTTATATATATTAATAATAATCAATTTGGGGTTCTTTTGGCTTCTTATAGTAAGTTTATTAACCTTATAGTGTAAGAACACAAGAAGACACGGTAAAAGTAAAATTATTTAACTTAATGTTAAATATAAATGATAAGGTTAAAATAGGAACCTAAACTTGTATAAAATCTAATGGATGAGAGGATTTCGACCCATCCCCACCTTATCCTCGTAATAAATCAATTTAGAGCTATTTAAAACCTAACTTGACTTTATAATAAAATAATATTTTTAGTTATTCCAAAGGTGCCCCTCTCCTCCCATATAAAAGGGACCCCCCTCCCTCTCTTCCTCACACAACTTTGAGCCTTCAAGATCGGCCAAACCCTGCCAAATTCTCTTCTCCACTTCCCTAGCAACATCCTAGAGGTTCTGGTCTTCCTCAAAGAACAATTGTAGTGCCCTAGAAATGATCTCAAAGAGGCGCTTCAAAGAAGAGGTAATTTCCGTTACCGATTCTTTCATCTTTATTTCTTCTTCCACTTCTTCTTCTTAGGTTGTTTAATTATGAAGTAATAACATCAGTATCACTCATATACTTATATGTTATTATAAGTATGAAACAACCCTATTTCACCATCTATCCATCCTACGGAAAACGAAATCATCGTGTGTGCGTACGTACGAAATACCGTCTCCACGCGGTGGTGTAATCTGTTTTTCCACCAACACCTTACATGGATGGGTATTATGGTGTAAAGAATAACTATACATAGTTATTATAACATCATAATGATTATGATATATTTTATCATCCTCTCCAATTAAATTCAATAATTATGGAAATGATATCATCGCTCGTGCGTACGTACGGACTACCGTCTCTACGACGCAATGAGATTCATTCTCCATGTTAACCATTTAAAAATGATTATAAAGTATATATAAGAAATAATAATGAAATACATGACATTATAAATATAATATATTTATGTGTATATATATGTATGTCATCTACTTATTTCCACTCAATTCAATAAGGAAACGAAAACATCGTTCATGTGTACGTAGGACCTACCATCTCCATGAACGGTGTATTTCTTTCCATTTATCGATCCATTATATATATGTATATTCTAAATATATATTATATATAAATCATGTTTTATATTCTGGAATTAAGTAATCATGATCTATGTAATCATATGAATAATTACAAGTTAAAACACGAACGACAAATGAGACGATTTTACCAAAAACGCTACTTTAACATGAATTTACAAAAGAAAGGGTAATATAAAGTCATAATTGAACCATATATGATATAATAGCAATGAATATGATTATGTAATAAGTCAATGACATTATTTAAATCACTATACAGGAGGTTCGGACACTTACGAAGAAAATCGGATCTAAGGTAAGGGAAAATATCACAATCTCATTTTTATCTGAGATTGTTTATACTTTGGTATTTACTGGGGTGTATTTTATCATCCACATCCATGTTTCCTCAATATGTAATATTATTTCCATCCACGTACAATTTTTTAAATCCAATTTTACCCATCGGTGAGTTTTTAGTAAAAGATATGAAAGGAATCTTTTGTTGTTTTTCGTACGAGGTACCTTTTGACTTTTCCGACAAAAGTACGAAGAATGTTTTTTTAACTTATACGGCAAGAAATGGATTTTTAAAACATTATTTCCAAGAATATTCCTTTATAAGTTTTCATGTTTATTTTTAATCAACTTCTTTTAGTTTATAATTGTATGACATGTTATGAAAAGAAAACTGTTTTTGAAGTAGAAAGGATATTTTCCTCAAGAATGGAGTTCAAGAGTTTAATCAAAATTATTTTACATATAAGATAATATAGGGTTATCTTTCTATCCCTATTATTACATTGATTTGATTATGTTTTGATGGAAATATATTTATGAATTCCTTTGTCTTATATGAATTGTTTTATGGTGTCACGATGTTTAAGATTCCCATTTTTATTACATGGGTTATGCTATGACGTATGGTTTATGATTTTGTGGCACACATAAGAATGGTATCATTATGAGATGGGTGGGACCTATATCTCCCTCCAATGCATTGGGTAACGATTTAATATCCCATGAGATAGACATGGCTGGAATGGTAGGTTATACCGGTTCAGTGAAACAGGACTGAAACAGGGGTGACTCGGTTCAGAAAGGGAGTTTGTCCACTAAGATAGTCTTGGAAATGAGTCTTGACTAACAAGAAATGATTCTCTATGATTTTTTGTGTATGCCACAAAGTTTCATGTTTTATGTTATGATTATTGTGATTACATTTCACTGCCATGATTTATCCCATGTTATGAAATTATGATCTCTTTTGCAGGTTAAGATTTCCAAAAGTTATGTGCTTATGTATATGATGTGATTGAGATTTCTTTTTTTTACCCTTACTGAGCATTTGAGCTCACCCTTTTATGTTTTCTTTTCCCTAGGATATAAAGAAAGGTTTTAGGTATTAAAAAAAAAGGAAGATCTTTATGGGAGATGTTGAAGATCTTTCACCAGGATTAGAAGATTATATTCCGAGTTTCCAAAGACACTAAACTATTACGATCCTTGTGTGTGTGTTTTTGTTATATAATAAGTATTCCGCAAATGTAATGTAATGTCAATGTACGTCAAGCTTCGGGTCTCTACACATATTATCCAAAAACCCATTACTCAAAACCTATGGTAAAGGAAACATAAAATAGGACGGGCTTAGATGATTAGTATGGTAATCAAGGAAGATATTTATGATAATTTACCCATAAAAAGTGTGTAAGTGTATGTGAACATTGGTGTAACATTTTAAGACCATGTAAAACTGTTCATATTTTATAATAATGATTCATGGGACAAATATTGTCGGTCTATAAGATATGAATTGAAATGGAATCAAATAACATGATCCATAAATGAGTAAAATTACCATAATAAAATGTCCATAGAGTGTGGAATAATATGTGGAATATTAATATACTTATAAATCATATGTCAAGGATAAAAACAAAGTAATTAATCACATGTTAAGATTGGGCTAACAAGATGTGTACCTGTATTGGGATTAGGATAACCTCCCATGTATGATATTTTAGGGATGGGATAAACCCATGTGCACCTGTTGAGAACATAAAACATTCTTATATACCCAATTAATTAGTGTGATATAAAAGAACCCCCCATCAAGAATAACAATTCATTCGTATATATGTCACAATATCATGAAAACATTTATCATTTCATAACATCTTAACCCATAGAAAATAAAATATATTTCATCAAGGTTTCATAATCATAATCCAAAACCATATAGTGAAAAAATTATGATTTTATCATATAATTATATAACTATTTAATAATAATTAATGTAATAAAAATTTATCATAGATAAATAATGTGGTTAAAATATTAGTTTAAAAGTTATTAAGGAAAGAACACAATTCTTTAGGAAATCACATTTTTAAAAAATAAAAATTTCTAAAATATTATTTGAAAAAATTTCATTTAAAATAACCAAAAAAATATACAATGGAATATTGAAAAATTTATTAATCCTTATTGTGGTAATATATATCAATATGGTGTACATAAACCAAATAATTTCACTGTAATCATTATTAAAAAGTTCCACTTTCTGAAAATAACCGCATATTCTATATAATTATTTTTTTAAAAAATTTCAATCCTAGTAAAAAATTACATTATATATTTAATATACCATTTTAAAAACATTATTTATGTAATGTTAATGAAAATATTTATTTCTATGAAAATTATTCTCAACTGAATATAAAATCAAATTCACCCTTCCTTAAAAGCATTGTTTTTAAATTTTGTGTTTATAGAGATATTTCAATTAAAGGAAACATTTAAATTTTAATAAATAAATAAATTAGAATAATGTGAAAATTATTTTTGATATATATATCACACCATTTCAATATCATAAATTTATTCATAATCAATACTGATAAAATGAGATTATAATGTAAAACCATTACATTAAGTCTGATAGGTTTTATAAGTTCTTGTACATCATATATATAAAAGTTAGATTTATTATAGGTATATAATATTATTATAGTATCATATATGATCCTAAATTGATATTTAAACACCCATTTATTATTAATTTATTACTAAACTCATTTTTTCTAGTTTCCAAATGTTTCATTTTTCTAAATTGTTTCAGGTTGGAAGATCTACTCGTTGTAATTTGATAATGGTTCTGTCATCTAAAAAATGTTTTTAATGATATAAATATCATATATATTTATTATATACATATTTATATTTATCCATAATATTTATATATAGAAACAAAATTGATCTTTCATGTAGATGGTAGTTTGTACGAATTTATGAACAATGTTTTCATTTTCTAATAAAAGAAATAAATAAAAGGGAGAAAATATTTTATGATTCAAAAAAATTATATAAAAATTAAAATTTATTTATTTATTAAATCCCTTATTATATCAATAATTTTGTTATGGGGGTAGAATATGAATGACATCACTACGTGTTAGTGGTAGTCCACACATAAGCACAAGCGATATATTCATTTAATATATGATGGAACAAAGGTTGAGAAATGTTTTCAAATTATATTCATATGATTAAGATATACTGATGATACTATATTAATTATGTTATTATTGATATATTAGGTTTACATATGGGGGAAGGAGAAAGGAAATCAAAATATCTTGGATAATATTTATTCAACTAATTTGAGAGACACTCTTTTGATTAAAGATTAATCATTTAGTGGTTTCTATTTATAGGATAATGGGGAATAATAAATGATTTTTATGAATCTATGATGGTTTTGGGCAGGTATTGGATGATATATATGGATTTAAATTTTCATATAAAGGATGATAATAGGTTCCAATTATAGGCAAGGTAGTGGAAAAAATTAGAATTACATATACAATTTAAATATAATTAATGTCTTTCTCCAGTATACTGTTACAACATGGATATTTAATTGAAGAAAAAGATAATATAGGGTAAAAATATCTTCCACTAGTATATTTAATTATTATCTTTATATATGAGTAAAGCCTATAGTAAACTCATTTTAACTATAACTATAGTAATACATTATTTCTTTTTTACTATTCATTATAAAAAAATAAATGTAAACTCATTAAAATTTTATAAATCATGATCCATAATATGGAATCCATTTTTCAAAATAAAATACCTATAATTAGTGAAAATTAATTTTAAATCAATGACTCAAAATTCAATGAAACGATCTATTTAGAAAATCTATTTATGAGGACTGAACTGAATTTTATTTCATTAAAATCCAAAATAAAACTATCTAATATATGTAAAAATATTTTATATAATATATAATATATATAGTTCAAAAAAAAATTAAAAATAATTACTTTTTTAAATTTATTATGACCAAACATCATTTCCCATGAGAAAATATTTTTAGAAAAAATAACTCATTCTAACATTAAATGATATTTTTCTATTCCTGCCCAATATACAACTAATATATGGTTGTTTTTTCTTACATAAAAAATAAATTTAATTATAATAATCATTTAAATAGTGATCTATATAATTTTCATATTGTAATTCAAAACATGATGAAAAATAAATTTCTTAAAAAAATAGGCCATTGAAACATTAAATGATTTTATTAAAATTTTAATGATAACATCATAATAATTAACAAATTAATTTTAATTTCTGTAATATATATATATATATATATATTTCAAAACTCAGATAATCATAATAATAGCCTCAAATCCAACAAATAAGTTATAAACGTACACCATAACACTATTTTTTAAGACTCAATGATGTATGTAAAGAAGGAAATCAAATACATGAAATATTTTGCAATGGAATCGATATAAAATAGTTGTGTGTTACATTATACCCCAACCCAAATGAATTTCATCATCAAAATTTCAATACTATGAAATAAAAAATAATGATAGATATACTTTTTCAAACCAAATTGTTCCCATGTAGCTTCATCAAATTTAAGATTCCTCTTGAGGACATTAACTAGGTGAGGATCCTTGTTTTGTAGGTCTTTATCCATATGATCCACAATTTTTGTAAGATATTTTTCATCCTAATGATCTTGAATCTGATTACATTTCCTCTTCTTCTTATACATTTTAATTACTATGTATGTACTTCCATGAGAGAGATACAAAGGGCACATCATGAACATGTGATGGGTTTGGTGGATATGCCCAACACCATGATTCTGTTCTTACTCTATCAGGAATCTAAATGTCAATAATATACAATAGGCTTGGCATTCCATTCATTATAAGTCTCTTAAACATAATTCATTTAAATAATCATAGGAATACCTTCAAAAAAATTAAATTATAGACCTATCTATTTATTATAAACATAATTATTTTATTTAATCTAAACTATGTTTAAGTTATTCTTAATAGATGATAAATTTTATACCATTTCCGCACATATATATGCCATTAATAAAATTATTTCTATACATCAATCCAAGATAATTGGATTTTTACATAGCCTTGCATTGAGTAAATAATGAGGAAAAATTTGAATAATCAAAGAAATTATATTTAAAAAAAATAAATCGATAAGAGTATGGTATTGATCCCAACCAACATTGAAATAGAGAGACATGATCTGAGCATGTCCTCTTGATATTTAATTTTGTTAATATATTTTATTTCTGTTTGAGTAGCTTTAGAAGTAATAAAATCAAAAGTCAATATCATGAGCTTCCCGAAGACATCCCAATAACATCGAATGGATATAGATTCTCAATCAGATACAGTAGAATATGATAACCCATGAAACCTTACACCTTCATTAATGTATATCATGGAATTTCTATCATTAGATAAATCATATATAATAGAAATAAAATGTAATTAAATAATAAGTATAACTACAGAAACCCAAATAGAAGTATGAACTTTATATGTTTTGGGGATTACAATAACAATTTCCATGGTTTTGATTCCCCTTTTGCATCCTATAATGGGTCACATTTGAAAGATTCCCTTGGAAATCTATCACTTTTTCATAACATGATGAAATATCATCATTCAAGATATATAATCTTGTATATCTCTTTGAATATTCTCTCACTAAAAACAAACATTTTTCTCTTTATAAAAATTAATTAATCTTTGATTAATAAACAATTGTAGAAATTTATCATCATCCAGTAGCTCCTTCAGGTTTTGAATATATGGGAAACATTACAGGTTTCTGAAAATTATGATTCTCTATTAATTTATTATGAATCCAATAATATTTCCAACTTATTTATAGATCTACCTATTCCTACTATGCACCATTGTTCATGACATGGATATATGGTTGAAAACACATTTAAGAATGGTGAAATTTCTCTACATTATTTTTTGAATTCAAGGAACATAATATTAAAATACTGAAATATTGAATCTTTTTGGGTTATCTTCATAGATATTATAACATGATCCTTTCTACTCAAAGAATGAGTGACCATAATCACTTTTCTCGGGTGGTATTGTATTGAGAGGTAGTTATAATTAATAAATGGATACCATCTTCTATTGTTAATGTTTTTCTGATTTTGTGTTAATATATTATTTAGATTATTATGATCATTATATATATATATATCACCCTTTTCCTAATAAAGTTAATTACCCAATATCTTAAACACAAAACATACCATAGCTAATAATAAATATTTATCCAATAATATTTCTATTGAATAATCTATTATAGTGTTGTATAAGTTATCACAATGTCATTATTCTAAAGGGAACATCCCAAATCCTTCTCTAATTCATCTATATAAATAAAAAACCATACTCCACTATAGGGAAGTGTGAGTACCAATGGATTGAATTATGTTCAATTCATTTATTTGTAATTTTCTTCACAAACATCTATCGAATAGAGCCTAAATCCCTTTCTAGTTCAATTGGTATATTGATTAGATAATGTTTGTAATTTAATTAAAATCATTCATTAATATCTTTATAGTCAATGAAAACTATGGATCTTATTAATAGATTTTTGTCTACGAAAACATTCAATAAATTACTCCTTTGATAGATCCATTGATATACCGACTATCGAGATTATATAACAAATAAATTAATTTTTTTGTAGTGAAAAATTTAACATATTAAACTTCTTGT
This sequence comes from Viscum album, assembly GCA_963277665.1. Classification (NCBI taxonomy): domain Eukaryota; kingdom Viridiplantae; phylum Streptophyta; class Magnoliopsida; order Santalales; family Viscaceae; genus Viscum; species Viscum album. The sequence goes on from OY728160.1 coordinate 1,810,101,657, forward strand.
ACAACTCTCCCATCTATAGGTTCTTTAATATAATATTTAATTTTTATTAAATTCTATCCTTTATCATTGAGTTTAAAATAATATTTTCATTAAATACTTCCAAAAAATTAATAAGGTGTTATATAAATACTCAATTCATTAAATAGATTATTTTAAAGTGATTTAGTTATAATAATTATAATCACTAAAAAATCATATCTTAGATACCTTTTAGAGAAGGATTTATTATGTACGTCATTAATTAAGAGCCTCAATTGATATTGTCCCTTTCAAATATCAATGATGGAAACATATTTAGATCACATTTATATTTTAAATAGAACACCAATATGATCTAGAGGATAATTTTTAAGATTATAATATGTTTATATTCTAGATAATCTACATATAGTCATATTGATCCATCACTTTTCTCAAGAAATAAAAGGTGAAACCCATTATGACACACCTAATGAATGAATCCCTAATCAATATTCTCTCCGAGTTGATTCTCAAATTCCAAAAAATATGAGTCAGGTCGATATTATATACAGTATTTAAAATATGTTTCAAACAGTTTGTGACTTCATTCAAAAACAAACATCAAAATCTAGAGGATGAATATGTAATTATTTTGGAATAAAATCAACAAACTCTCATAAAAAGGCAAATCTTTTATGTTATGTTTCTCCCCAACCGTATGAGATGCATTGCTCATTTGAATAGAAATCAAGATCTATGAAATTGATTTAATTTCCATTCAATTTCCAAATTTATCCTCTACATAATAGAAAACCATATATTAGATCAGAATATAAAATTTGACTTCTTATCCTATTAGATTGATATGGTCTTAGTTTATGGAAATCCTATTCATTCCCAAAATGACATCAAATTCAAATAGAGGAATAAAAATGGTATTTTCAATAATCACATTCCCATAACATAAATAGAAGCAGGATCATGGAATAAATATGTGATCATCAAATAAATAAGGGTATTCTCTATTAATTTAACATCTAATCATTTAGGTTGTAATTTTATTCCCTTAAAAATTCATATGATATAAAATTGTTGGTAGATCCATAATAAAATTAGTTATTATCAATTCGAGAGGGGATGTTATGTGTACGTACCACAACTTTTTTATTATACCCCACATATATAGGGATGATTCCATGAGATTTCTCAATATCTACAGGATAAGGAAGTTTTTGACATCAATCATCATCATTAACTCTTGGATATTTCTAATGAAAATCATAATTCTCAGACACCATACACATAAATAAATATTGTTTTTATGGTGTATACTATAGATAATTAACCCCACTCACATTAGTAGTTAACATTGACCCATAATATTTGAATATGATTTCATGATTCATTTCCATCCCACACATTTCACATTAACAAGTCCACTTAATATAATTTCATAAATGTTTATTTCAACACATATAATCTAAATGTAGAATAACCTCCTTCCCTTCATGGATTTAGTTTTTAGAATTTTCTTTAATTTAAATTTTTCTTTTTTTATCAGAAAATTGAGAATGAGGTTTGAATCCTATCTTTATTTATATCATAAAATCTCATCAATCTATTCCTTGATACTATCTAAATTTACATGTGTATGAATATCTTCATATTTTTTTTTTACGAATTTGATCAGTCGATGAATCAGGCATTCTGGTTGGATGATAATACTAGAAGCATGACACTCAATTCTTGTAAAATGTTACTTATAGAAACTAATGTATACACTTACATTCTTCTTTTTCTGTATGTAAATCCATCAAAAGTTTTATAAAATGAATATATGTAATGTTCATATTGAATAATAGAAATCTTGACTCACCCCACTCTATAGAATTAATTTCTTCATGTCACCTCATGTTTGTATTAATATTCCACAATAGATCTATGTGACCATAAAATAATAAATAACCAAAATCACAATTTCATTTTATGAATATTAGAGAAAATAAAATAATTTTCAAATTGAAATGATTCATTTCTCCATAATTATTTGATCTATGGAATATTTAAAAGATGTACGATGCTTCCTCAAAAAGGAATTAACAGATAATATTTCCCCCCTTATCTCATTTGGAATCACAACATTATTAATTAATTAATATTATTTCATTTCAAAAGATAAGATATTTCAATTCCATATAATTAACGTGTGGTTGTTTCGCGGTAAAATTGATGAGTTTCCCAAAAAATTAATTTTTAATAAAATTCCATATAGTCCCATACATTGAATTCAAAAAATTGCATAATTTATGGGACATTAATCATAGTAAGAAACCCAATAATTATGAAAATGATTTAATAGATGTCTAAATCATGCCACCAACATTTAGATATATGATACTATAGGATTAAACTATGACATCCGAGATCATCATAAATTCAAAATCCATTATAATGGTTCCTAAATAAATATTTAATTAACCAATTCATATACCCAAAAAGTGATTATTTATGTGTCCAGTCTTCGGCCAAATCATATTATTTTAGTAGTGATAGAGTTCACTCAGATTTTTTACCCATAAGTGAATTTTTTCCAAAGGTAGATCTATAATTTCATACCAATACATGGGTTTATTTTCTATGAAACCCATAATAATTTATATACCATTACAAAAGATGTTCTCATATTCCATTTCTTATACTATTTTTTCTAACTGATTTTTTATCATTCATGATTAAAAATATCACTAAACATTTCTTGGATAATATCTATGGTAACCCCGGAATTCTATAAAAAAATATTACTTCTTTTTATGGGATCATTAAATAAATATCATGAAAAACCAAATTATAAAATTAAATCATTTTTTTTTGGAATCATTTTTACATAAAAAACATTTACATAAACGATCTACATCATCTCCCATGATTGTATTTACAATTATCCCCCTTATTTGATATATCAGATATAAAACCTTTCTTATTATCCTAGGGAAAAGGAAACATAAGATAAGAGGTTTTAAAAAGATTAGTGTAGGTAAACACAGTAGATATAAATGATATTTTAATCATAATATTAGCATAAAGGTATGATAATATAAATTTCTTATTTTTAAAACATACACAATAATTCTTAGATCATAATCATTGAATGTGGACTAATGAAATAATTTTTTCATGACATGAATCATAATGGAATAAAAGAAAATAGTATATGAAATTATATGATAAGAACAATATAATTAAACAAAAGAGTGGAACAACATGTTGAATTAACTTAATAATTGAATTCTTATGTCAAAGAAACCCACCAAGAATTTCATCACAAGATAGGTATAGGATAACCACAATTGGGCCTTATTTGGTATTGGAAAAACCTAAATTGTACCATCATCTTGAATTCGGACATGCTCCCATGTACCTTTTGATAATGTACAACATTAAAATTTATATAATACATTTGAGGGTATATTAGGCCCACCTATTTTATAATAATAATCAATTCTTATGTGTTCTATATGCCAATGAAATAATTTAACATTTCATCAAATCATAACCCAGGGAAAAGTAGATTGGTTTCATAAATAAGTCCTCATAATAATAAATAACCATCAATATAAATAACAAAAATGGTATTACAGAATTATATCTGAATTGAATCATCAAAAATATTGGTGGATATTGTCATATAAAAAAAGCAATTACAAGATCATTATATTATTTATTATGGAAAATAACTTTTTTTTATGATGCCACTTATTTTGGATTTAATATTTTAAAAAATAATAATGAACCATATTTCATTGAAAATAACTTAAGAAAATTATAAAAGATTATTTAATGTAGTGATTAGTCTTGATAGTGATATAATTCATTCAACTGTGGTACATTAGAATTTTTTTTCATTAACACCATTGGTATATAATAACATGTTCTGAAAAGGATATGAACATTCATTTTCCAAATCCATATAAAAAGTAAAAAAGGATAAAAAGGACATTATTTTATAATGAGAGAATAAATAAAAAAATTATTTCAAATATTTTATTGAAATTATGGACATTTAAAGGAAATTATTATTTATTGAAACGATAAGAAATTTTTTTCATGAAAACATTATTTTTGAATTTTATGTACATAAAGAGAGTAAAATTAATATAAAAACATTATTTATAGATAAAAATAAATTAAAAGTTAATATTTTTATACATGGATCATATAATTTCATCATTATATACTTTATCATTAATATTACATTAAACATGATATTGTAATGTAAAACCCTTACATTATGTCTAACATGATTTTTATATTCTCCAAAATCATGAGTAAAAATATTAAATGTATTATTATTTCATATAATAACCATATTCAATTATATAATACAATATATGATACAAATATAATATTTAAAAAATAATTTTAAATAATATATTATTAAAATAGTTGTTTTTGGGTGTGGTCTGCTTAATTTTTCATTAATGCCAATGTGAAGTGGTTCCAGTCCTTATACATTGATTAATGATCCATCATCTATTGAATTGTTTCAATATTTTAACATCCAGTATTTTAATTATATATATATTTGATACAATCCATTATATTTTTTGATATAAATATGTATTTAACTATTAATAGAGACATTAGCCCATACGTACGCTTGAACATTATTTTTAGTTTTCAATGAAATGAATGAAGGAAAGATAAAAAATATTTTTTAATTAAAAAATTAAAATTATATCATTATTAACATATAAATTTATATGTTTTATATAAATATGTATACCTACCAATGTTTGGTAGTGATGAAAAATGTATCATATCACTATATTGAAGTGGTATTCCACATATATACACAAGCAATTGTTCACATCCCATTTGATTGAAAATACGTAGAAAACATTTTTTTATATATTTTACTCACATATAATTATATTTATGATATTGTAGGATCCAATGTTTGAGGAGTAAAATTCATTTATAGAAGGTGGATAAAGAAATGAATTTTAAAGTGAGAACGTAATATTGATTCCCTTCTTTGACATATGATCATTATCCTGAAAAATAATCATTGAGAGATTAGTATAAGGATAAGACTAGAGTATTTAGGATGATGGGATGGAATATAGTAAATTTTTAGCAGTTTTTCTATTATGATAGAATGTGACAACCATAATGATTTAATTATAACCATCATATTTCCTAGAGTGTATGATATGCAACACCAAGCAAAGAATTGAATATAATAACTTGAGACTAAGGAATATATTTATTATATTAAACAAAATGTATCTATTATATATTTGAAATTATATTCAGTGAATTTTTAAATTGGATTTACACAGAATATTTATTTTCACCTTTGGTGTACTAAATAACGATCTTATTTGATGGCTTGCATTACAAGCAACATTGTTTTTACTAAACTACAATATATTCTTAACAATAGTATTATATATTATGACAATTATAAACTATCCATAATAATAAAATGAATGATTAATATTATATAAATATTTTAATTTTTTTTCAATTTTTATGTAATTTTTTGTTGTTTAGTAAATTAGAAATGAAAATAAACCATCATTAAATTTAACTGAATTTTTTTCCAAGATAACTATTTTATGAGTACAAGTGGTTTTTATATAAAAAAATTAACCAAATATATTTTATTATTATTTTAATTAAAATTATAAATTATTAATAAAAAATATGGCTATACATTCATCTAATTTATTTTGGAGGCATAATATATTTACAAATAAATTCTTACGAAAAAAAATAAATATTTTTCTAATCGCAGTTTTACCATCTTTTAATGGTACATGTATTTTAATATTTAAATTTGTGACTTTTATAAATTTCATATAAGTAAAATTAATTTTTTAACTTTTCATATATAAATTTTGTAGGGATAAAGTTTCGGTATTTTTCTGAGAAGTTTCATTTTTTGATGAATAGGTAAAAATACTGAATTTTCATTGAAAAATAAATTTTCATTTAACTAATTTATATTGTAAAAAAAAATTAATTTCTTTTATAAGTAATAATTGTTTAACTACACATCTATAAATCGGATTTTTATCATTTCAAAATATTTCATATTGGAATTTATTATATATAAAATGTAAACATTTGATCTTTTTCACGTTAAAACCATGTTCTCTCAACACGTCTCTAGGATAACTTTTAAAAAACAAAACTCAAAATATATGATTTTATTTTCGAGTATTTGATCCCATATTTTGAATAATAGTATTTTATAATTTATAATAAATCCAAATTCAATTTTTATAAAAGTAATTAAGGAAAAAATATAAATTTATTTATAATGACTAAGGAGAAAACGAATCTACTTAGTGGTTAAACATTGAATATATTTTGTAAAATGACCAAAAATTTTGTAAAACATCTATTTTATGGAAATTATTAAACCCTTATGACATTATGAATTATTTTTATGACTATAAGGAACATGTTTCTGGGAATTTGACATGTATAATAAGTTAGGTAATAAAATAGACAAAAACTAAACATCCCTTACTTTTAATATTTATAATGATTTAGGATATGGTAAACACCACATTTTTATTATATAAATATTAATTTTTAATCTAAAAAAGTTATTGTTATCATAGTAATTTATTTTTAATATTTTATATTTTATAATTACATTTAGTTCTTAAGAAACACCATTGAATTAATTATATAGTTAATAATAAAATAAAATGAATGATACTAAAAAATAAAAGTGTAGTAAATTTAACGACTTATTAAATTAAATTACTATTTAGTATAAATATATAATTTTCAAATAATTTAAGATAATATTTTTTATTTCAATCAATTTCATGAAACCTTTTAATTCAATTTAAATGAATAATGTCAAAATTGATATTTAAGTTATTTTAGGTTAAACTATATTTAACTTAATGATTTGAAATTACTATAAATCCTAACCTAAATAAACTGATTTATAATTATTACTAAATGTAAACCATTTTCAGTTCACTGAAAAATGGATCTTGTATAATGACCATGTTGACCATTATGTATTAAAAAACCATGTTATCACGATTATGCATAAAGTGGTATTTTTTCATGTTATGTGTGCTTGGGTTAAAATTATTTTTCATCACACATAGAATTTTTATCTTATAAATTAGATATAAAATGTTGATTAAATTTATATAAATATTGTAAGCATCTTCACCATAATTTATCCTTAATTTTTAATGTACATCATACAGAAAACTAGTAAACATAATAGAAATGCCAAAATGGTAAAATAAGAAAACATATATGTTCAATAAAAAACTATTAAAATTCTGATTTATTGTGTATTTGTGGTGTGTATTGACCCTATAATTATTAAACCCCATTAATTAAAATCGTTAGCCAAACTGATATAAGGGTGGCCTCTAAATAGTGAATAATCCTGAGAATTGACAAGACAGCCAATCCTCCTCAACTATAATAGTGCAATCACTATACACCATAAATCACACCACAAAATAAATTTTTTTCCTCTATAACAAACCCATTTCTCCCCAAAACATACATCATTGTATCATATAATTGTTAGTTTTGGCCGAAATAAACCCTTTCATGGATTTATTGAATACCTAAGGAGAATACATGATGAAGATTTAAGGTTATTCTAAATGAATTTTTGTTATATTTAATTCTCAAACTCCATTAATTATTATTATATCAATACCATATAATATCCTTAGTATCATAAATATATTGATATGTTTTTTTGTTAATGTTAATACCGATAACTTCAATCACTTCTACGAATTGTGTTATAAAATCATCATATGTGTGTAAGACAAGCTACAACCTTGCCAACAGATCACTTTATAATTACATTACCACCTTTCATGGGTGGTAATAATGATCAATTAATAGTATATAATATATATATATATATATTATTTACGTTGTTAATATTATTTTGTAATTTTTATATCAAACATACATATGTTATTTTTATTTTGGGAGAATTGATATCGTCGCTCGTGTGTATAGTGGACTACAGCCTCATGAGGTGATGTGCTTAATTAATTATTTACATTGATTTTATTATGGTATATTTTAGTAAAAAAAAATTTATATATGATCTAATAATGAAAATATATTGCTAATATTTGTATATATATAATATTATATTTTTTACTTCTAATATAGTAATAAAAGTTAAATAGTAATCATGTATACATAGGATATAAGGCCCCAGTCTTAAATAATAAATAATATTGAGTTTTAATCAATAATTTACTTTATTTTACATTTAAGATCAATTTAGTTTCATAGATTTAGATAATTAGTCCATAATTATTATATATATACTCCAATATTACAAATTAGACTCTTATACTCACTATAACTTTTTTCACAATAAAAAACTCTTGAAAATAAAAAATAAATTCTTTAATAGATGAAAATATTCATGAAATTTTCTATTCTCTTACCCATCGGTATACCATGTGGAAACAATTTCAAAAACATGGGATGATAACAAAAATCTAAGAAGGGAATATAAAATAAATAATGAAAATGTAAGTCTATGAATACTTATTCACCCATAAAATCATACCTTTTGACAATAAAACAAAAGCTCATTAACATACCTCATGAAATAATAAGATTCCTAAAAAACTAATTGAAATTATAAATCATAATATTAAATTGTGGCATTCATAAAATACTTATATTGTATCTTTCACAACTACAAAGAGAGTAACCAATATATTTATGTTTGGAATAAACATCACTGTATATTCCTTAAATATCTTTAGAGAAACCATATCATTTTTCTTCATCTCATTACCCAATGAATTGGAGAGATATCAGGGGCTCACTCATCCTTGGTTTATCACATAACCACTCATATACATAATCAATGTCCATGAAATATAACATAATCAAAAAACATTAACAAGAATAAAGGGAAAAATAACATTTCCACATTACAATCCCAAGAAATCATTTTATAATATCGACATAATAAATCCCATCTGAAAACAATTTTCAAAACATGAAAATGGAATATTGTAATTATTTTCCTTTTAAAAGATCTAATTATTATAGAAGAATCCAAATATCAAATAATGGTCAAAGTGGTTGAAAATTCATTGTTGCTGCTTAAGTTAAAAAATATTACTTTTCTCCTTTAGTAAAACGTTTTATAGAAAAAAATTATTTTCAAAAGCCGTTAAATAAAAAATTAATTTCAAAGTGTTTATTCATACACCCTGTAAAATAAGGTTGTGTATATTATCCAAATTTGACTCACTGGAAGGGGATTGGGATAAAGTCCCTTACATTGATTATGAATCATCACGTACAATCATTATTATGTAGAATAATAAAAATAATATAATTTACACTTTCTTGAGAACCAATATTAAGATTATTTTTTTTATCACTTATTACCCTTTTATAAGACATAAATAATTATTTCAGTTCATATTAGTTGTTTCGTTGATATTTGGTACTTGAGTTGAAAATGATCTTGTTATGATGTAAATTTTTCATGTGGTCATAATTCCATAATATCGAGAACAATACTCATGTAATAATCATCATTTTTATAAATTAATCATAATTTTTAAAGCAAACCAATAAATATGGTTATGAAAAATGAATAATGTTATAATCATGGAGATGGTAGGCCATATGTACGCATGAGTAACATTTTTCCATTTTCCATTAACCACTTTGTAAATAAGTTAATTATTATTTTATCTTTGCAGAATTATCAAAATATTAATAAAATCATTATAATAATTTAAATATACATATATATATCATACAAGTGGTTTAGTGAATAAAAATGTTTCACATCGCTTCGTGAAGGTAGTAGTGCACACGTACGCATGAACGACGTTATTTCTTTCATGTGGATATAAGGTAAGAACATAATGAAAATATTATACTTATAAAATGGTAAATATTTAATCAATTTAACATTTAATCATTTATTCAAACATTATAACAAGTCATGATTGAGGATAATTAAAAATGAACTATATCAGTTTGCAAGGCGTTAGTTCGCTGTAAACATAAACAAAATTTCCATTTCCCAATTGATGAAATTGGAGAAATATTTAGGGGATTATATTTAAATAATAAAATATAATTATATTTAGGATAATTATTTTATCTTAGAAGAATAATATTTGAATGAATTAGAATAAGAAATAATGATGAAACACTTGAAAACGATACCTCTTTTTCAGTTGATAACCCTTTAAGAACACATTAAAACCACATAGAAAGGTGTTATTCCTAATCTAAGGCCTCAAGAAAGTGACTAGGTTTTTTAGGAATAGTTTTGGGTGGATATCTTCCAAAAAAATTGATTCTTGAAGTGTGATCATTAAAGAACAGTGGGAACCATTTTATAATATATGGGAGGTGCACCCTTGGATAATTATATAATATTAAAGTACTGTAAATTGAATTTTTTATCCAAATGACTCAAAATTTATATAATTAGATGATAAGATGATAATATTTATAAATCCTCTAATACAATAATTATTCCCTTGAATTGACTTTATTTTGAACCTTATATTTTCGATTTACCCTTAATTTTTTATTTTTTAATTTTAATTGTGGAATAATCATTTTCAATTTTAGGAGGATTACATATTACATATATAGGTTAAATTAAAAATATGTATACACTTTTTAAAATTTTCAAACTGATCATATCCATTTTTTAATTTGAAAATATTTTTAGTATTTTTCAATTATTTAATAAATTATTATTTTTATAATATGTAAATTATGTCAATTTTTACACAATTCATTTCATTTAATTAAAATTAAATCCAAATAAATATTTAAATTGGAAAAAACCATTTAATACACTTATAACTTGTCATTGAAAAATAAATTATTCTTTGTATGATATAAATTATGAAAATAATATTTTTTTTATATTTATAATTTCACTTATTTGATTCATTCATTAATAATGCCATCACAACATCGTTATTGTGTTGTAATTAAATTTAATAACTTAATGTCTACCAATTGTAATTAAAATACCATGATTTAGGTAATATTTTTTCATTATAATTAATATTCATTGTTAATTTTATCACTTATATATATCCATATTAAAAATGATTTAGAAATAGAAAACTTGTTTATGATATTTTTTCCTTTACATTAAATTAACTTTAATAAGTTTCTTAATCAGTCCCAGGTCGATTCCAAAGGCCAAAAGTAAAAAAAACGATTTTATTGGTCATAAATAACATATAAAATATGTTTAGTAAATGTGTTAGGGTATTTTTTTGGTTATTATATTCATATTTTAACCTTTATTTATATGGTTCATCATTTTACTGTAGTAAATAAATTAATATAGTTACTATTCACAGAAAATTATTTTGATCCTATTAGATCACAATTTTCACACTGATTAGAAACATTTTTTAACATTTTTTAACATTTTTTATCTTTAAATTTAAAAAAGTGAATACAATTAATTTAATTTTAATCTCATTGATAGATTGAGGAAATCTATTTTAAAAAAGTAAAACACATCAAATGATGGACATGTGTTTATATCAAATTTAAATGTGAAATTACTTCCAATAGACAAGATTGAATTAAATTTTAAAAGAATAATCTATTTACACCTTGAGACAATTTAAAATCATAATCTATCAATATATTAAAAATAAATGAAAAGGTATTTTTGAATTAAAATGTAGTATTTTTTACTATTCATTAAAAAATAAATTATGTCATAAAATTTCCAAAAATTCATCCAAAGTGAATTTTTTAGGTCCCACATATAAATAAGAATTTTATTTTGTAAAATATAACATATAAAAGTGACAAAAAATAGATTCCAAATGGGTTTCTATTCAAATTTGGTAAAAGTGCACTTTTGTTTTAGAAAATACTACTGTTATACAAAAAAATTGAATTTATTCTTATATTATGTCTAGAAAACTTATAAAATGAATTTTAAACATTTTATTGAATATAATTCATTGATATATTTCATTAATAAAATTCATCAAGAGAGGTTTTATTATTTAATAAACTAATTTATCCGCATTTAGATTGCTTTTTTGAGAAAAACACAACCTTTATATTCAATTAGTTGTTATTTAATTTACTAATTAATTTCATAACCAATGAATAAATATATAAACATGTGTAAACAATTTTAATAATATATTTAATATCATCTATTCATGATATTCTTATGGATTTGCGATAACTACAACTTAAAAAATTAATATTAATAATATATTATTTTTCATTATAACTCTATCTTGTGTGAAATGTATGATTTTTGAGAAAAACATTATTACATACTGGGTATGCTATTAGACATTGCATAACTTTTAAAGTAATATTACTATATAATTCATAAATTTTAATAAATATGAAAAACAAAATTCTATAATCACCTATGATGTTATATCATTCCCCCTTTTTTGAAATTGCAACATCCCAATATTAAATATGGGCTCTTTAAGAATGGTTTAACTTTTTAAAATTTCTTCATTGACATCCCTCTTTATAAAAAGATTTAATAAATCTTCTACTTTAAAAGAATGAATGTGAATTAAAGTGGTCACCTGATATAATACATACTAAGATTACATATAAGAAAACATTGATATGGAAGAATAACTATCCATAATGTTCTGATAGAGACTGATAGAAAACATGATCTGAAGAAAGTTAACAATATTAAAAATAAAAACTTATGAAGGGTTAAAATGTCTTTGACTTCATAGTAGGACAAGTAAAAAATAAAACATTATTACTTTAAGATCTTTTTCAAAAAATTCTAGAATTCATTTACTACCTAGACTATGATCAAAAGGAAATAGACATAATTGACAAGTAGAGTTTCATACATTAATAAAATTACAAAACAAACTAATATTTGTCTCTAAATAATGAGTATTAAAGAGAATATTTTCCACTCTATAAATAATATAATCAACTTCTAGAGAACGAAATATTCTATAAAATATTATGTATTAATTTATCCATTCTTGAAACATTAAAAAATACCAAAAAGTTAGGAAAAAAATATAATATATTTCCACAAATATATTAATCATTAAAATAAGAATGAATACTTTTAGTCTAAAAATGAAAAATTAATAGCTATAGTCTAACAGACTACTTTCAATAAATAATTGTACTTAAAATTTCACAAAAATATTGTAACTGAGATTAAATCTAAAAAAATGATTTAATAAAATAATCTTCTAAGATAAGTTCTAACATTAAACTCCAAATAATATTAATCACTATTAATGTATCATACCAAAAATATAATTTTCAAATTTACTAATTCTTTGAGATAAGATAATTATTTACACAAATAACTCATATATTCATAAATACAATATAAAAACCGATATTCATCCAAAATAAAAATCAACCATTAATCCTAAAGAAATAGTATCATATTCAGTTTTTCATAGGCATATACGATTCCCAGAATAGTGAATGTCTTCCAAAATAACGTTTTTCACATAATCCCCAATTCAATTTCATATTCCAATGATATCCATTTCATTGAACAGAATTTCCCAAAATCAACTTATTCTTATAAATAAAATAATTTAACAAAAAATTACATACTAACTAGGGACATCTCATAGCCTAATGGTCGGTGATATAGCCTTGTCGCACTTCAGTTGATGGTTAGATTTCTACAGCCTTGTCTGACGTGATTTGTTGCCACCCTTACTATCGATTGTCCTTTTTCTAAAATTAAACAATTTTATAACATTACCAAAATGATGTAAAATTATAAAAAAAACCTAACATGTTTTATCCTAAAATTATATGACATACCATTAATTTTGAATCCTAAAATTATATAACACATTATTACCCCAAAATTATTGATCTAATAAATTCTAATGGTAATTCATAGCTTTGAAATTATGTCCAGACAAGAAAATATAATTCTTATTCAAATAAAATTTTCATATAACAAACATTATTGTTACACATACTAGGAAAAAATTCTTCCAAAGTAATCCCATAATCAAAATATCATTAATACTTTTAAAATTTTCATTATCCTACTGTCCACCATAACTCTAAAATCTATTATATGAAGACGTTTTCTTCTTTTAACATTCCATGTGATCATTTAACCATTATTTTCTATATTATTCATTAATAATTTTTTCCTTAAAACAAAAACATTATTCACGTCCTACGATTAAATAATTTTAAAAAATGATACAAGAAATACTTCATACCTCTCATAGGTAATTTTCAGTTTCCTCATCTTCAATTTTATCGGAGATAGGTATTTATGAAAATATATTTTTACCGACCTCTTGATCATATTAACTATACTTATTTATAGGAAATTTGTTTTCATAATGACTATAGTATTTATATTTAAAACATTTGATTGATAACTCAAAAAAACCTCTTTTTCCAAGGTGATTATTTCCACAACATTATCACATTTTTCATTGAATATACAAACCTTTATTATCATTACCTAAACATACATAGGGATTCATTTCAATCATATATGATGCATTAGAAAACACAGCACGTTTTCAATGGTTAATCATGAATCCAAATGGTTTGATTAAAATAACCACAATATTTATCATTACCTATACTATTTCATTCGGTTTTTTATTCATAGAACCACCACATTTTACTTCAAATCCATTGTTACATTGGTTCCGATTAGATCCAACATTTTACTAAAACCAAAAATAATAGTGTGAGTATATCTATAAAGTCATCATATATAAAATTATAAGGAAGATAAACACTAAGATATACTTCTTCATGTTATCTGAAACTCTTTCAATTAATCCAAAAAGAATTATGACTCCTTCTATATTTCTATCCATTTTTGTTATATATAACTTGTAATTTATGCATACATATCACCATAAATTCTGAAATTATCTAATCCTACCTTTGATACTAATAATAAGGAAAAATCCATAACCATTATATAATATTTATTTTTAATCAATAATTGACATTCCTTCACATTAAGGATATTTCAGTTTTATAGTTTTAAATAAGTAGTCCATAATTATTACATGGGAACTCAAATATTAGAAATTATACTCTTCTACTCAGTATGTATTTTTTCACAAAATAATCTCTTTAAAATAAAACATTATTTCTTTTTATGTTGAAAATATTTTTGAATTCCTCTTTTCTCTTACCCATATTTATACCCATTGAAAAACATTTAAATAAAAGGGTGGACCACAAAAGGCTTCATAAGGGAATATAAAATAAGAAATGAAAATTTTTGTCCCTAAATACTTATATACCCATGTAATTATACTTTTCACCCATAAAACATAATCAATATAACATACCTCATCAAATAATAAGATTCATGGAAAACACATAGAAATCATAAATTATAAAGGTAACATTTTTCATATATAACATACTTACATTGTTGTTCTCACAGCTACATAGGGAGTAGTCTTCATAGTTACATTTAGAATACCCGTCAAAATATATTCCCTAAATCTTTTAGGAGAAATATTATAATTTAACACCGCTTCATTACCCAATGCATTTGAGTGCTATCATAGGCTTACCTACCCTCTATTTGTCATTGAACAATTCATTTACATAATCAATACCTAGGAACCATAACATAACCATAAAAAATTAACAAGCCTAAAGGAAAAAAATAACAATTCCACATTGAAATCACAAGATATCATTTCTAATATATAGGCACAGTCAAACTCATGTCAAAAAAAATTTGAATACAAAAATACATTAAAATTGAATATATTATTAGTTTTCTATTTATAAACATTAATTCTAATAGAGGAATCCAAATATAAAATAATTTCTACAATTGAAGAAAATATGTTGTAGCTGTGTACATTATAAAAAATTCTTTTTGTATTTTAGTAAATTGAATCATAGAAAAACATTCCTTTTGAAAATCATTGAATTAAATTAATTTCCATTCTGAATATTTATACACTATATAAAATAATTTGTAGTATATTATCAAAATATTTCATAATTAATGGATATTGAGATGAATTCCTTTACCATGAGTATGACTCATCACATATAATAGTTATATTCTTGAATAATATACTTAGGTTAATTTATACTTTCTTGAGGTCTATTTTAATGTTTATAATTAATTTTTTATCACTTATTATCATGTTATAAATCTTATTTAATTATTCAAATTCATATTGGATGTTGTGTCGATATTTTGTACTTGAGTCAAGAATGAAATTTTATGATGTAAATTGTCCATATGGTCAAAATTCCATCATCTTTAGAATACTATTCAATAGAAAAAAATAATATTTATAAACGAATCATTCTATTTAAATCAAACCATTTATTATGGTTATGAAAATGAGTAATGTTATAATCATTAGAACAGCCAGTCGTATGTATGCATGGGTAACGTTTTCCATTTTCCATTGATCATTATAGAAATAAGGTAATTATTATTTTATATTTACATAATGATAATAATAATATTAACATCATAATAATTATTTAAATATACAAATATATATCATAGAAGTTTTTTGGTGAATAAAACTATTCACATCACTTTGTGGAGGTGATAGTTCCCCCATACGCGTGAACAACATTGTCATTTTATGTGCATAGAAGGAAAGAACATAATGGAAATATTATTAAATTAAAATGATAAATATATCATGAGTATCCTATATAAACACTTATTCCATTATTATAACAAGTATTGATAGACGTTAATGTAAAAAAAACTATATCGGTTAGCGAGGTGGTAGTTCATCGTACACAGGAATGAAATGCTCATTTCCCATTTGATGAAATGGGATATGGATTTATGTGTTTATATTATCAAAATAAAATATAATTATATTTAGAGTAAAGGTTTTATTATTTCATCTTAGAATAATAATATACAATGTAAGTGGAATAAAAAATAAAATGAGAAACATATAAAAAAATATGATACCACTTCTTTGATTCATTACATTTGAATAACACCTTACAACCTCTAAGAATGGGGTAATGAAACAAATGTGGCCACAATAAATTTGGTATGGATTATAGGAAGATTTTTCGGTAGTTCTTGGTGGAAAAAATGGTTCTTAAAGTGCGAGTTTAAAAGAATAGTGGGTACCTTTTAATAGGATTGGGGAGGGGTGCCCTTGAAAACACTAAAAATATTAAATTAACATAAATTAATCTTTTAACTCAACTGAATAAACATGATCTATGTAAAAGTTAATATGATTAATTCTCTAAATAATCTCATAAAATAATGTTTAGACATGTATTGAGTTTTTATAAACCATAACATCTCGTTTACCCTTAATTTTTCTATTTTAATTTTAATTATGGTAACAACATTTTAAATATTAAGAGGATATAAATTTTAATTATATGGGGTAAATTCCCCATAATTTAAACATTATGAACACTTAGAAGTTATCATATCCACTTCATAAAACTAAACAATTTTTATAATTTCTAAATAAATAAAAACATTTTTATTTTTTTAAAAATATCATTTATTTCAATCTATACACTATTCATTATGTTGAATTTAAATAAAATCCAAACAGAGAGATAACATCTAAAAATCAATTTAATAGAATTAAAACATATTATAATAACCTATAAATGACATAAATTATGTAAAAAATATTAATTTTAATATTTATAATATCACTTATTTTATTCTTTCATTAATAATGAAATTACTCCATCATCATTGTGTAATAATTAAATTTAATTATTAATTTTGAAAAATTATTAATAAAATATGATGATATAGGTAATATTTTTATCATTATAATTAATATTTATTGTCGAAGATATAACTTATATATCTCAATATTAAAAAAATTAATAAAAAGAGAGATGTTTATGATATTTTTGCCTTTAAATTAAATGTAATAATTGTCTTAATCATATCTAAGTGGCATAAAAAAGCCAAAGGATCGGCCCAAGGATATTATTGGTTGTAAAAAACTCCTAAAATAACTTGTCCTTTGTAGTTTTTTATTATTATATTGTTATTTTTCCCTTATTTACTTGATTTTCCCTTTAACCGTGGTAAATAAAATAATAATGTTACTATTCACCAAAAATTATTTTGATCTAATAAAATCAAATTTTTTACATTGATTTTAAAAAAAAATATCCATTTTTGTAAATTAAATTTACAAATGTGACTAAAATTAATTTAAATTTCATCTCGTTGATGGATTTTTGAAGCAGGTTTTTAAAAAGTAAAAACCATCAAAAGAATGAAATGTGTTTATATCAAATTTAAATGTGAAATTACTTCTAATGTATTAAATTGGATAAAATGATTAAAAAATATTCTATTTATAAAATAATGTGATGTAATTTAATAATATAACTATAAAATTAAATTAGGCAGGAATGTAGTTTTGAAACAAAATGCATTATTTCTTTACTATTCATTAAAAATGAATTTTATCAGAAAAATACAAAAATATTCAACCAAAGTGAATTATGGTGTCTCACTTTTAAATAATTAGTTTATATTTTAATATAAAATATTTAAATGTGTTAAACAATATTTTATATTGGATCTCCGTGGAATGGTTGTAAAATAAGATTTTTTAAAAATAGTTCTTTTATCTAAATTTTTTAATTTATTCTTATATCATGACTGTAAAATATATATGATGAAATTTAAACACTAAATTTAATATATTACTTATATATTTCATATATATAAATTTCATTAGTAAAATATATCATGAGTGATTTTATTATTTTTAATACTCACTAATTTAAATTTAAATAGTTTTTTTTTCAAAAAAAATCATTTATATTCAATTTGTTGTTATTTATGTTCCAAATTAATTTTGAAACCGATGAATAATTATATAAAAAAAGTTATTGCATATTTTCATAATTTATTTAATAACACTAATTCTTACCAATCAATGGCTTTGCGATAACTACAACTTGAAATAATAAAGTTAGTAATATATTTTTTTTGTATTAATCTCTCTTCTGTTCGATGAAAGATTTCTGAGAAACCCATTGTTGTGTGTCAGGTACTCTATCGGACATAGAATTCCTTTTAAAGAAAAATTATTATCTAATTCATAAATTTTAATAAATTCGAAAATGAATTATTATATAATTATATAGTAGGTCACATACGACCTATCACCTCCATGAATATTGTATTTCATTCCATAGCCCCAAATTTTATGGATTAATATAAATAATTATACAATGAATATATTTGATATATATTTTTTAAATTTTTTTATTATTAAATAACTATTTAATTATATAAAAAACAAGTCGAAAAATTCATGATAAACAAGGCAGTTAACAACCCAAACAACGAAAACAATGAAATAATATTAACAAACATGAGATAATATATAATAAAAGGATCAAATATGATAATATAAAAATTTATATGGTTTTAAAATAATTTAATAAAATGGATAAACATTTATAAAGGATGTTAAATATTGTTTTAATGTAAGGAAAAATACACAAACATATTCTATCTAAATTTTATTTCATTGAGGTACATTTGTATGTTATGGGATAATTTATTCTATATGGTGTTTACACTACACATTTCACATGTAATCTAATTAATACATTATAATTATTATTATTTTAAATTTTAGTTGGAATTATTTAATCTTTGGGTATTTGGATTGAGTATTACCATGAGGAAAGGTATTTCGTATCAATTGTCTTTACATTTTGGCTAATTTTTCATTACGAACCACATCATATCTATGTACTGTATATATATACAATTTTATGTTTAATATCATGAATACTTCATTATTCATGTTATTTTATGGTTCAAGTTTAACTATTTTATCCATGTGGATATTATTTAAATATTACCAAGTGAAAAAAGTTATTCTATAATCTCACATTATTTTGTGATTGTTAGCTTTCACATGAAATAGAAAAATTATTGCAATATATTTTCATTATAAATTAAATTTATATTAAATTTACATATTATTGTGTGATGTATATTATTATATCCTTATCTGTACAACATTCTTAAATATAGTGTATACTTTTAGTGTTATTTTTTTAACTAGGGAAGTATTGAGAAATCCAAATCCTTTACTCCATAGAGATATTTGATGATAAATAACATTTATTATTAATTAAATTAACTATTCAATATATGATGAATTCTTTAGGCATGTAGTTATTGATGGGGCTAGAAAATTATATATCCCACTTATTTATTCACATGTCTACTGAGATAGATGATTTTTCCAAACTAAATGGGTTTTATTGTAGTTTTAAACTCTCTCAAGGATAGATCTCGGTAGTATAAGATTTCATGTTTTTGAGACATTGCATATTATAATTACAAATTGCAAAAAAAAATTATATAATTATTATCGATTTGAATTTTACAATGATATAATCTATGGATTCATTTAATTTTCATCATACATCATTGAATGGAATAAGTGTTTAGTTATTTACAATTATATATTGATTCATCCTCATCATACCATAATAGTGACGTTTTTTGAATGTAATTTATGTTTAATTAATTACCTTTTTTATTGACTATGATTACTTATTCATGATATATTCCACATTACATAACGCTTACCGAGCATTTGAGATTTACAATTTTTTATCCCTCTACGAGAAATCAATTTTGTTTAGTATGACTGATTTTCATGGTTATGCAAGATAGAATATATTTATTCTTGAAAAAAATTGTAATATTTTATAAAATATAATGTAAAACTCATCTGTATATGTAGTTTACAAAAACTACTAAACTATTAATTCCATAAGGATCTAATTTATTGTATCTTATGCCAATGTAAAAATGTAAGGCACCATCTTAAGGAAACTGGGCTCGGGTCATTAATGTTAGAATCAAAATTTTTTAATAGAATCCTTGGGAACTAGATTTTTGAAAACATAGAAAAGGGAACATAACCCTATGATATAATCTAAGAATAATTCTATAATAACATCATATATCATTATAATGTTAGATATTAAGTCGTTATTCCTAAAAATACACACCTTTCACGATATTATAAGTGGACATGGTTCTGGAACATATGTACCATGGGGTAAAAACATTAAAAAGGGCACAATAGTCATGAATCAAGTGTAACATGGAAAACGAAAATAAGCCATATAACAAACCTAGTTTTACACTCATATGGGATATTATTACGACAGTTACCATTTTATTAACATACCATTATGAATGATTTTAATAGATGATGAAAATGAATAAACTTGGTTATGACTTAGAAATCATAGACAATGAATAATTTTTCTGTATTTTGACTTCAAAAGGAGGATTATAAGGATACCCCAATATGATTATAGTCTCTCATGAAATTATTTTTGGTTTTAGTCAATGGATAGATCCCAAAAATCCATATTGACATTTCTTATGAAAGGAAAATTGTTGAGAATGAGGAACCAAATGGGATTATGATAGAAGTAGAATATATGGTTTTATGTGTAATTAGTTTTCATGAGATACTATTATCAACAAAACCCTTAACTAACTCATGGACATACATATAAAGGGAAGGATAGTGCTTTTTAAGAGCTTTAATGATAGGGAAAATCTACAAAATCATGTTTGATTTCCAATTTGAATGAAATATATAAGGACATAAAAAGTAATCTTTATAAATGGAATAACAAAATGATTTAATTATGGAAAATAATGGAATCATGAAAATAATTATTTAGAAAAAATGAATAGCATAATTCATAAAAGTAAATCTCATACTGAAAATCCATTATTAGTTCTTTACCTTAAATGGTGGGAACATCAGCATTACCAGAGTCAATTTACTCATCTAATTGGAATCCTCTATATCATGGAATGCCCTAAATGGAAATAAAATTGATGGAGTACTTATTTATTTTGATTGATGAAATAAATTAATTAAGGTTTTTACAAGTAGTATTTTCATTACTAAAATCATGAAACATCTATGAATTCTATTAATTTTTAGAATTAATTTCGTAATCATTAAAATAAGTGTTATGGATAACATTATGGGTTAATGAAATTAATATTGATCATAAGTTGAAATTATTAAAAAAAAATTAAGTTTTATTTTTTAGAAACGTCAACAGATTATGAATATTTTGGTTAGAAAACCTAGAAATAATATATTTTAGTGGAGACATTATTTTAGGAATAATACATTTAAATTTTATAGTCATAACATTAACTATATTGATAACCATTATGGTTGATATGATCATCAATGAAATTATAATAATTTTCAAAAAATATAATCAGACTTCTAAAATGAAATTAGTTTTACTAAATAGTATAGTAAAAGAAAATATTTAATGTTCGACCATATTTCAATGATGAAAATAATAATTTTGGTACCTTTATATAAAATCCATAACTTTCAAAAAATGAAAACCCACGTGATTGGTGGAAACGTGTCACATCAATCAAGGTAGTGGAGCTCAAACTGATGACCAAAGGATGAAAGGGGTTTAATGCCTACAAATGTCACACATGATTTCCTGGTTAATATTTCACTATTTTTAGTGGAAAATTATGATGAATAAATATTAATTATTATGTTTTAGTAATAAATTTTAAGACTAGAGATTAATGTATTAACAATATTGATTTTTGAAAAGATTTTGATATACACATAATTACATTTCACAAAATTATGGATCTTATGATCAGTTAAATGTGTATTTTATTACATCAAGAATAGAAAATATTCATTTTTAGATATTTATATACTAGGATAATAACTGAATTTGAAATTGATTAAAACATAATAGAAGGATGAAATTTTTCTAATGAAATATAAATGTATCAATAAATTATAATAATTCCACTAATTTAGAAAAATATTATTGAAATATTATTCTATGTCATTACCATCATTTATGATGATATTATTTTCCATTTAATGCATATTATATTTAATAATTTTAAACCCCCAACATTTCGTTGATCATTAACTAAATTTTGATAAATTTACACAATCACTCTATATATATATTTATACGTTTCATTAGTGTCTTTCTCTACACCTTCCACTGATTCTCTCCAACATAGAATCATATTTATGAATTGTTTCATATAACCTTGGTACATTCCATTTTAACAAAGAAAGATGATTTCTTACCAACCCTACTAATGTTATGGGTTTCAAATGAAGAAATTTTTAAATATTATATTTTAGTTATGAATATCATGTTTATATTATGAGGATTCAATTTTTTAAGGAGGGTTGAATGTAACACCCTAAATGTTTAAAATGTTAACATCGTATTTGATAGTTTGAATAATTGTAAGGGAACAAACCTCTCTAGTTTATTACTCTGTAGAAATCTATTTTTTGATGTGTTCTGGGGGGCCAAGGTGACATATCACTTATACATTTCAAAATTTCCAATTCTGTGAAAAGTTCTATCAGTTAGACTGATGTGAACAATAACATCGATGAGACCGGTGTGAATAGTACCATCGTTGAGACCGATGTGAATATTTTCACTGATGAGATAGATATAAATAGTTCCATCGGTGAGATCGATGTGAACTATTCCATCGGTGAGACCCATGTGGACATTTCCAACGGCGAGACTGATGTGAACAGTTCCATTAGTGAGACCGATGTGAATAGTTCCACTGGTGAGACCGATCTCAACAGTTCCACTGGTGAGATTGATGTGAATAGTTCCAACAGTGCGACCGATGGGAAAAGTTCCATCGGTGAGACTGATGAGAATAGTTACACTAGTGAGACCGATGAGAAAAGTTCCATCGGTGAGACAGATATGAACAGTTCGACTGGTGAGACTGATGTGAATAGTTCCACGACCAATGTGAACAGTTCCACTGTTGAGACTGATGTGAACAGTTCCACTGGTGAGACTGATGTAAAAAGTTCCACCAGTGGGACCGATGTGATCAGTTCCACTGGTGAGACGGATGTGAACAGTTCCACTGGTGAGACCAATCTCAACAGGTCCACTGCTAAGACCGATTGGAACAATTCCATCTGTGAGACCAATTTGAATAATTCCAATGGTGAGACTGATGTGAAAAGTTCCAACGATGAGACCGACGTGAATAGTTCCACCATTGAGACCGATGTGAACAGTTCCACCAATGAGACCAATGTGAATAGTTCATCCTATGAGACTCATGTGAATAGTTTAACTGATGAGACCAATGTGGACAATTTCACCAGTGAGACTGATGTGAACAGTTCCACTGTTGAGACCGATGTGTACAATCCAGAAGTGAGACTGATGTGAACAGTCCAGTAGTGAGACCAATGTGAGGATTTCATGTCGTGAGATATTCTGTGAACAATGTTTCCATAACATCAGCCTTTTCCCTTTCCCAAATTTCTAGTTCTTGAACAGGGTTTCTAGCTTCCTACAGTTTATCCCCTTTGACGTTTCCTTTGACATAAAATGAAATTAAATCCTAATTTTAAGGATTCAAAGTCTGACTAAAAGTATGTAACTCTCATATTAATTTTCCTACGGCTCGGGATGCATTTACTTGTTCAAACGGTGTGGTTTAATGTGATCATATTTTAATGGAAAATCCCGCGTATCATAAACCTACTTCATAATTCTTCTAAAGAGATGATATATCTTCCTCCCTTGTTTTACCTTCTTGTTCCCTAGTTTGAGACGCTCAATCATTTTTTCTTCCCATTAGAGCTATGTGATTGAATATTAATCCTCAGATGGTTTTCCCTTGAAGATTCTTCATGCAACATTCGCACCCACATTTTTGGTGTAAGAAACAAGTGTATAATTTTTATCGATATAAGGTATGATCTACCTTTTTTCTTGTAGTTTATTTGACCCTTCTCCTCATGTTTCTCCATGACATGCTATGGCATGTGATCTCCATGCTTCTAATGGTGTTTTCTTAGCTGTCAGATGGTGCAGTTGTGCCACAACGTCCTTGGGTGGATGTAGTTGTTAGAGGAGAAGAGATTGTAATCCGTTGTTTTGATTATTCTCATATAATGAACGTCAAAAACTATTAGAGGTAGGGGATTTTTGGATTCTCTATTCTTTTACGTGAAAATTTGGTGTTAACATATTTTATACACCTAGATCACAATGGAAATGACATATTTAATATTTGAACCGAATAAATAAATTGATATAGATCTTATGTTATTGCTTATTGTTCAGCAAGATAGTGTGATATATTTGTTTTATTTGTTTATACATTCGTTATTGGTTGAAATTGATAAATAACGTAATGATGAAAATTAATTGATAATTGTTTGGATAATGATAAAAAGGCTTGTAAATGAATCTGGTTGTTGTTGATGTTTTTGTAATTTGAGGTTTATTTAATTGATGAAGTAAAAATCTTCATTCAATTTGTGATATATATGATAGATTTATTTTAAGGATACCCATTGTTAGAACCATCATATAATAAATTTGTTAATTATATATGGATTAAATAATTGGCTCTTTTGATAAAAAGACAATGCCTCGTAGGGTTCTGAGCTACCCTCTTACTTGTAAAGGCTAACAACCTTATGCTAGAAGCTATGATAGCTCATTGTGTTTGAAGTTTGGATTCCTTGTTTAAGGTCCAAGATCCCGATTGATATAATGTTTGCTTCCCTACTTCTTGTGTTGTGATATGTGGGGGTAGGGAGGCCTATTGGTTGTGGCAGTAGTTCACGCCTAGTGTGGAGAGATGAATCAGCTTCTGCATGTGGGTGTTGGGGAGGACACCGGAGATGATGGAACAGGTTGGATGTGAATGTTTGGATTCTTACTATTTCTTATTGGTTCGTTATCTTCATTACTTTCACCTCTACTAAAGGCATATGGTTTCCTTACACTCGTTCCAAAAGGGGAGAAGACGAGTAGGGTATGCCACGTGCTTTACGTTTTTAGCTACTTAAGGGAGGATGGGTCTATGCTCTTGATATAGTTGGCAATGACTCGATGGGTTTTTTACCTACTAACTGTGTTAATCCCCCTTGTGTTTAGTTCCTTATAATTATTTTATATAATTCATGCGAATATGGGAAAGTAATAATGTTGTTAATACATGATGGAATAAGTGATGTGAACCCATGGGGTTAGAGCTTTTGGGACACAATGTTGAGGTTGCAATTTTAGGGAACATTGGACTTTTGATGCGATGCTAATGAAATATAATGTGGATATTGTTAATGGTTAATTAATTTTTGATGAATTAATGAAAAAAAGTACAACTTATAAAAAGGGAATGAAGGAATGTTATCAAGCTCTTTAAATGGTTGTGTGCTTATAGAAAACCTAGTCTTAGAAGTGGCAGCTGAGAGTCTGAGAGACATTAGCTGCAGTTGAGTCTAAGACTAGGTTATAACAATAGTGTGGTTGTTAGTTATATTATATTCTATACTTTTTGTGTGTATATACACTAATCCACCCCATAAGTTAGGTAAACTGATACCCTAAGGATTCTGAGCCCTAGGATGGTGTTTTCCCCAACATATTTGTGGTTGGATGGATTGCTGACTAGCCCCTTTGGCCTTGCTCTCTTCTTTTTGTAGTTACTTGGGATGGTAGGAATAGTGGTTAGTTTTCCCCATATATTTGTGTAGAGGGATTTAATGGATTTTGGTTATTCACACCCATATATTCTGGATAGATAATTCTTTGGACTACTATAGGTTTTACATGTATAGGTTGTAATGGCTTGAGGATACTTACTTAGTGTATAGGCTATAATGGCTTGAGGTATAATGCCTAACGTATGATACATGTTATGTGAGATATGGTGGCTCTTGAAAACCACCTGGTTACTTCTTTTATAGGGATGTGCTGGTTTTGTTTCACGAGGTGCATGTTGTGGTGCTTCACATAGGTGCCTGTGGGAAGGCCTTTTTTAGAGAGAGATGTATAAGACATGCGACATTGGGACAATATGGAAATCTAGGGGAAGTTTAAGTGGGGTACCCTATATATTCTACATTATATTATATACTATTGTATGCGATACTTCGTGAGAGTATCCATGGTGAGGCTTGGAACTTACTATACCTATTTAGCTAACGAGTTAGTTTCACTTTATGTTCACCATGATTTAATATTCTTTCCTTGCATTTTCATGAGAGGATCTGGGAAGGATCCAAGTGAGTATAATTTTATACTCACCGTATGTATATATAACAGTTTTATAGGTCACATGGAAGAGGTTGGTGATCAGTCTAGTTACTATGAGCACAGGGCTGCAGGAGTTGTTCGGGCTTTGTGGTGTCTGCTGTTTTTACTTTCTTTTGGGTACTTGTGGTTTCCCCCTTTTAGTTCTAGTTGGTTTTCCTGAAATTACATATGTGTTCTTGGGATTTCATTTATATTATTGTCTGATTTGGATTTGGTTGGTGTCTGTCTTATCTGTCTCTTTCAAATGTGTTCTCTTAGAGGGTAATGCCTCTTATTTGTGTGTTCAATATACCATCGGTGCTAGTCACCAACCTGGGGCCTACTAGAGGAAGGAATTTGGGGTCACTATCTCCCTGATCATATTTTATCCCCCAGAGGGGTACACCTTGTGGGGAGGGGTTCATAACAGAGTTGTATCAGAGGTCTGGTTGATGGATAAAATGGAGTTTGGTGTTTTGAACATGTGAGGTTGCATGGGTTGGAGGGAAACAGTGTCAATCATGTTTAGCAAGTGATGTAAACACTATATACCAACTGAGACATTGTAATTTAAGTCCCCCTATGATCTGATTCATAGACCATTAGGTTTAAATTGGGTACTAAATGAGGTGATACTAGTTATATAGTAGAGACCTAGGAAATCATGATTCATCATTCTTCTTTGTTCCTATGTTTGAATGGGTAGACTATGCGGTAGGATAACCAAAAATTAATAAAAGAAAATAATTAATTAATTTATGTTTAGTATTCTGTATTCGAGATTTAGGATCTATAACTAATTTTTATTTTCCAGGCATGGATCTAGGTCGACGTCTTCATCAGGTTCGCGTAGAATATGTCTAGAATGTTGTACCAACAGATCACTGTAGGGTATAAGATGACAATGACGACACTTGGAGGAGGAAAATCCAATAGTTTCAGCACCGGAGTCTGTAAAAGTATGATGGTACTATTTCATATGCATTCATAAAATAATGGTTGGAGGAGGTTGAGATATGATTTAGTTTGATCCATTCCCGAAAGCATCACTAGGTGTCTTTGGTTGCGACGATGCTGTGTGGAGGATCGAGGTAGTGGTGGTTCTAGTTCCTCAGGGATCGCGAGGATTCAGAATTTTGAGGTGGATTTTCATCTAGACAAGGAGCCCAGGGAGAGGCATTTTGAGGAGACTTTGTATCTAGATATCCAGTTCTAGGTCACCTCGTTTATGCAGAATACATATCATGAGGTTATTGAAAGGGCATATGTCATCGAGAGGACATTATACTGAACTGGACTGACAAGAGTGGGGTTCTTCATGCTTCCTCATGAAGCTGAGCTGTGGTACGGGGATCCCGATTTTTAGGGCATAGGATTTTATGTTAAGCTAGTGGTATCTCCCAGCCCTCATAATCTCATTTTTCAGGGGTGGAAGATCTCAAGCGTATCCCAAGGGACAAATCACTTTTTTTCTTCTGGAGGTGACATTTATCAGTAGTAATAGTGCTCGAACATTTAGAGCAGTCATCATGCACCAGGTGTTCTGCTCCATGTTCCTTCATTGAGGTAGTTCCATCTGAGGCTGTAGTAGTAGGTTGCAGTAGCATTGTATAAGTAGAGAAAAAATCGGGAATGAAGAGGATATACACCTGATGTTCCCCATAATTATAGAGTAGAGAACGACCATGGTGGTGGCCATCATTAGTGTCAGAGAGGTCATGGTGGAGGTCATGGTTAGCTTAATGCTTTAGTGTTTCCAGTTCCAGGTGACCCAAAAATCGTTAGAGGTACCCTTTTCATGTTTTCTACATTTTTCGTATTCTTTGTTTCATTCAGGAGTGAAACACGCCTTCATATAAAATACCGATGTCCATGCTTTAGGACTTAAGGTAGAGAGGCTTCCAGTACCCTTAGCATTGACTACGTCAGTAGGAGGTTGAGATGACTTGTTCGTTGTATGTAAAGGCATGATCTAGTTCTAGGGTAGTACCACTCCTTTGGAGATTTAATATGTTTATGGATACAACCATATTATGTCATCCTATGCATATATTGGTTGTATTCGGTGTAGGATATCATGGATTGCTTCATGAGACTTGTGGTGTTCTTCAATGCAGATGGAGAGCCAGCTGTGTTTGTTGGGGAGAGAGACACTCGGATGGGTCAGAGGCAGGATCCGTCCACATTCAACCATGATTTCTGAGTTGATTCTTAGTTCTTCAATGTATTAGAAGTTGAAATTTCCTAGGGTCATAAAAGAGTACCCTAATGTTTTTTCAGAGGAGGTTGTATCATTACCCCCTCGATAAGAGGTTGATTTTGGGATTGAACTACAACTAGGAGCATCTCCTATCTCTATTTATGCATATCGTATGTCCCCTTATAAATCACTAGAGCTACATATATAGATGGTCTAATATAGTGTAGTTTTGTTCACCTGAGTGTGTCACCGTGGGGCGCACCAGTTTTGTTCGTGAAGAATGTTGATGGAAATTTGTTGTTGTAAATTGATTATCATCACTTAAACAAAGTGACAAAAAAGAATCACTATCTTCTTCCACATATTGATGATTTATTCAATCAATTGAAGGGTGAAATTTTGATCTCAAAGATCGACTTGTGGTTGAGATATCATTAGATGTGTGTGAAGGTTGAGGGTATCCTGATGACTACATTCTATTATTATCATGGGCATTATGAGATTTTTTTAATGTCGTTTGGTGCGAATATTTATCCAGCTATGTTCATGGGATTGATTAACATTGTGTTCCATGAGTTCCTAGTTAATTTCATTGTGGTTTTGATCGACAACATCCTTGCATACTCCACGTCTGAGGAGGAGCATGCAGAGGATCTACACACCATTTTGGGAGTTCTTCGTCAACATATGTTGTTTGGGAATTTGTCTAAGTGTGAGTTTTGGGCTCAAAAAGTCCATTTCATTGGGAATGTTGTGTCCCAATAAGGATTATCTGTGGATCCATCAATGATAGAAGCAGTTGTATCTTGGGAAGCCCCCCAGACAGTGGTTGAGGTGTGAAGTTCCCTTCATCGTACAAGCTACTATACGAGGTTCATAGCCAATTTATCTCATGTTGAAACTCCTTGGACATCATTGACTAGGAAGGATCATGCATTAATGTGGATGATATTTTTCAGGAAGCTTTCGAGTATCTAAATGAGAAGTTAGTAAGTGCTCTAGTGGTTTGTATTTAAGTAGAGGGAGTTTAGTTTCATGTTTTTTGTGATTCTTCACATCTGCGATTAAGTTTTTTTTCTGATGCAGTAGAGATCAATTTTTTCTTATGGATCTCTATAGTTTCATCCCCATGAACTTAACTATTCCACCCATGATCTTGAGTTTGGAGCTGTGGTGTTTACTCTAAAGTTGTGGAGACATTATCGCATTGGTGAGCGCTTTATGGTTTTCAACGATCATAAGATCCTGAGGTATGTTTTCTCCCAGAGTGAATTAACAATTTGATAACGTTGGTGGATGGAGTTCTTATAGAAATACAAGTTCAAAATATCAAATACACATAGAAAGGGGAATGTTTTAGAAAATTCGATAAGCCAGAAGTCACATAGAGATGTTGTGAATAAATCAGGTGATTTTTAGAGAGTAATAGAAGAAATGTAACATTAAATTACAATATGGGGTAGTTGGGGGCATAGGATGACTTTTTCAGATGACATTGTAGTCATCTATGGTGTATTAGGTGGAAGAGTCCTAGTTGGGGGATTTAAAGGTGGAGGTATGGAGTGACCGAGTTGTTTTTAGTGAGGACCCTGATGGTTAGTTTGAGTATGAACCACATCTAGTGTTGTATTATGGAAGGAAATTTGTTATTTTGGTGAGACATGAGATGGTTCTCAGAGTGTTCCATAGATATCCTTTTGTGGTGTGTCCTTGTGTAAAAAAGATGCTTCCAGCCTTGAGGAGTTAGTTTTTGTGGCCTGGGTTGATGCGTGTAGTTGGAAAATTTGTTTCTCGATGTTGGGTCTACCAGAATGTCATGGCTGAGCACCGTGTCCCTAGTGGATTTCTCCAACCATTATATATTCCATTGTGGAAGCAGGAGGACATATCAATGGACTTTTCTACTAGTTTACCTTGAACTCTGGTAGTATTTGATGCTATTCTGGTGTTAGTATACCGTTTAACAAATTCATCCCACATTATATAAATCAAGGAGTCATGCTCAGTTGATGTTTTATCAAGGCAGTATCTGGAAGTGGAGGTGAGACTCCATGAAGTCTCGAGTATGATCATTTTTGATTGAGATCCTTGATTTATCTTTAGGGTGCAAAGAGGTCTCTAACATGATTTTGGTTCTCAGAGGTGACTTAGAACTACTTTTCTTCTACAGACAGATGATCAGACAGAGTTGATTATCCAGACACATGAAGACATGTGGCGCTCTGGTGTCAAGGATTTTTGAGGTTTGTGGATGAGGCACTTACCCTTGGTTGAGTTCACATACAACAATAGTTTTCACTGCACCATCGGTGTGGCACCGTTTAAAGCTTTGTATGGCCAACCATTCCATTATCCATTATGTTGGACTCAGGTTAGAGAGTCAGCAATTCATGGACTGGAACTAGTGCAGAATACAATAGATATGGTTTAGGTGATTCGTGAGATGATGAAGACAACACATGATCATAAAAAATCATATGCCGATCAAAGGAGGAGACCATTGGAGCTTTATGTTGGGGGTCATGTGTTTCTAAAGGAGACTCCCCATTGTGGGCAACAAATGCTTGGTCATGGGAGTAAGAATTCTCCCTAATTTTTTGGGCCCTTCGAGATGATTGTTTGTGTTGGAGCCATAGAATATTGAGTAGCACTTCCCCCATAGATGAGCCAGAGACATGATGTTTCTCATTTGTCACAACTCCTTCGTTATCTACATTGTGACTCTCACATCATCTACTAGGGAGAGATCGATGTTGATGATAATGCGACCTTTGATGATCGGCCTATTGAGATCCAATACTGCAAAGAGAAGGTCTTCTATGGGCGTTCTATACCCTTGATTAGTGTCTATTGTAGATACAATGGTGTGGAAGAGAGTACCTAGGAATGTGAGTCGTAGATACGTTCTCAGTACCCCGGGTTGATATTTTTAAATCTTTTCATGTAAAAAAATATGATCACTTTGTGGTTTTAGACATTTCATATTTATGAGATGGATTTCTTTTTTTTTTCTCCATGTGGCTTGCTCTATTTTGAGAGGTATCTAGATGGGTTGTTGTTCGGACCTCATTTATATTTCCCATTAGGTGGGTTTTGAATTCTCATGGATGATAATATTTTGAGAGGTATTTGATGTAACAGACTGGACGTCTCTGGTCCATTCCACTGTTGAAATCCAATGTTTGAGGTGGTCTGGGAGATCAAGGTGACTTATCACCAACACATTGGAAAATTTACAATTCTATGAACAGATCCATCATTGAGACCAATGTGAACAGTACCATTAGTGAGACCGATGTGAATAGTACCATAAGTGAGGCCGATGTGAATAGTTACATTGGTGAGATTGATGTGAACAGTTCTGTTTGTGAGACCGATGTGAATAGTTACCTTTCGGTGAAACTAATGTGAACAGTTCCGGTGCTGAGTCTAATGTGAAGGGTTTTGGGGGTGAGACCTATGTGAACAGTACCACCAGTGAGACCAATTTGAATAGTTTCACTAGTGAGACCGATGTGAAGAGTTCCAAATGTGAGACCGATCTAAACAGTTCCAACTGTGGGACCTATGTGAACAGTTCCACCAATGAGACTCATGTGAACTGTTCCACCTCTGAGACCGATGTGAATAATTTCAACTGTGAGACCGAAGTGAACCATTCCACTAGTGAGAGCAATGTAAATAGGTCCATTGGTGAGAACGATGTGAATAATTCCACTGGTGAGACCTCTGTGAACCGTTCCAATGGTGAGACCGATGTGAACAGTATCACCTATGTGACAGATGTGAATAGTTCCACCAGTGAGACCGATGTGAACTGTAACTCCGGTGAGACCGATGTGAACAGTTCCATCGGTGAGATAAATGTGAACAATTCCAATGGTGAGATCGACGTGAATAGGTCCACCGGTGAGACTGATTTGAATCGTTCCACCAGTGAGACCGATCTATAGAGTTCCACAAGTGAGACCGATCTATACAGTTCCACCCATGAAACTGATGTGAACTGTTCTAAAGGTGTGATCGATGTGAACAATTCCAATTGGGAGACATATATGAATAGTTTCACCGGTGAGAGAGATGTGAACAATCCACGGGTGAGACTGATTTGAACAGTTCAACAAGGGATACTGATGTGAATAGTTCCACTGGTGAGACTAATGTAAATAGTTCTACCGATGAGACCGATGTAAAAATTCCACTGGTGAGACTGATGTGAATAGTTACACTGGTGAGGACGATGTGAATCATCCTATAGTGAGACCTATTTGAATTATTCCACTAGTGATACATTATGTGAACAATGTTGTAAGAACAAAAACCTTTTTCCTATGCCAATTTTCTAGTTAACAAACAGTGTTTCAATCTTCCTACAGTTTCTCCCCTTTGACGATTCTTTTGATGTAAAATTCATTTGAAGCCTCTTTTTAAGGACTCTATAGCCACTTAAAATTACATTACTACTATATTAATCTAATTAAGTCTTGGGATGCATTTACTTGGTCAATCCACATGGTTTAATGTTATCCGCTATTAATGGAAAATCCAACATATCGTAAACCTACTCCATAAATCTTCTAAAGGGATGATATAACTTCCTATATTGTTTTTCCTTCTTGTTCCCATGTACAAGATTCTAAAACACTTATTTCTTCCCATAAGACCTATGAAATCACACCGTAATCCTCAGATCATTTCCCCTTTATGTTTCTTCCAACTGCATGCACACCCCCAGTTTTAGTGTAAGTAGCAAGTGTTGATCCTTCATCGATTTAAGGTATGATCTACATCTGTTCTTGGGTATTCTTAAATCCATCTTCTCATGTTTCTCCTTACCATGATCTGGCGTGTTATCTCTTTGATTTTAATTCTATTTTCTTGGCTACAGATGGTTCGGCCTTTCTGTGACATCCTCGGGTGGATACATCACGAGGGAGGAGATCGTAATTCATTGTGTGGATCCTGGCCATATAAAGAACATCAAGAACCGTTTGAGGTAGGGAATTTTTTTCATCTCTATTTTTTATGTAATAATTTATATTTACCATGTTTTAACCAACTGGATCACAAACATATTAAATATTTGAACTCTATAAATAAATTGATATCGATCGTTTGTTATTGCCTCTTGTTTTTCAAGATAGTGTGACATCTATGCTTGATTTTTTAAAATTTTCATTCTTGATGGAAATTGATAAATATTGTAAAGCCAAAAATTAATTGATAATTTTTTGGATAAAGATAAAGATGCATGTAAATGAATTTGTTTTTTGTTGACATTGTTGTAATTTGATGTTAATCAAATTGATGTAGCAAGAATATTTAATCAATTGGTTATAGATATAATATCTTGCGATTTAGGTAACCTATATTTAGAACCTACACATCATAAATATATTAATTCAAGATGGATTAATGAACTGGTTGTTTGATAAAAAGATAATGCCTCATAGGTTTCAGAGCTACCCTCTTTCTTGTAAACGCCAAGAGCCTTATGCTTGGAGTTGTGAGAGCTCATTTTCTTTGAAGGCTGGATGCCTTGTTTAAGGGACATGATACCAATTTATATGATTTTTTCCAATTTCTTGTGTTTTGATATGTGGGGGTAGAGAGGCCTATTAGTTGTTGTAGTAGTTGATTCCTATAGTGGCGAGATGCATCATCTAATCCATATCGGTGTTGGGGAGGACCCCAGAGATGATATAACAGGTTGGATGTGAATGTTTGGATGCTTAATATTTCATGTTAGTTTTTTATCTTTATTACATTCCCCACTGATCAAGGAAGATAGTTTTCTTACCCTCCATACAAATGGGGAGAAGATGTGTGGGGTATGCCACGTGTATTCTGTGTTTAGCATCTGGAGGGAGGATTGGACTACTCTCTTGCTATATGTGGAAAAGACTCGATGGTTAGTTCGTCTACTCACCCTATTAAGACCCCTTGTATTTTTTAGATTATAATTCATTTCTAGAATTCCTGGGAATATGGGAATGTGATAATTTTTTTAATAAATAATTGAATAAATGATGTTAATACATGGGGTTGGAGCTTACTGGGACGCAATGTTGAGGATGAAATTTAAAGGAACAATGGACTCTAGGTGTGATGCTAATGAAATATAATGTGGAAATTGTGAATGGTTAATTAATGATTATATTATTAATGAACATAAAGTGAAACTAATAAATATGGAATAAAGGAATGTAATAAAACTCTTTAAATGGTTGTGTTCTTATAGGATACCTAGTCATAGAAGTGGTAGCCGAGAGTCCGAGAGACGTTTGATGTAGTTGAGTCTATGACTAGGTTATGACCATAGTGTGGTTGTGAGATATAATATATTATGTTATTTTTGTATACATTAATCCAACCCGTTAGTTATGGAAATTGACACCTTGGGGATTCTGAACCCTCAAATATTGTTTTCCCCAACATTCTAGTGGGAGGATGGATAGCTGACTACGCCCTTTTTCCTCGCTCTATTATCATGTTAGTTACTTGTGTGGGTAGGCACAATGTTTAGTTTTCCCCATATATGTGTGTAGAGTGTTGTAATGGCTTGTCGTTATTCAAACACAAATATTCTACAGAAAGTTTCCTATGGACTACTATAGTTGTGACATGTATTGGATGTAATGCCTTGAGGATCCTTTCTCGGTGTATGGGCTGTAATGGCTTGAGGTATAATGCACGACATATGATACATGTTATGTGAGATGTGGTGGATCTAAGAAACAACCTGTTAACTTTGCGTACATTGACTTGGTGGTTTTGTTCCATGAGATGCGTGTTGTGGTTATTCGCCCAGATGTCTGCAGACAAGCCTTTTTTAGCAAGAGATGCTTAGGACCTACAATGTTGGGGCAAAGGGGAAAACTAGTGTGAATGTTGTTGTGGGGTACCCTTATTATTCTCTATTATATAATATACTCTTGTATGTGATACATGGTGTGTGGTGACATGGTGAGGATGGGAATGTATTATACCATTTTAGGTGATGAGTTAGTTTCACTTATTGTTCACTATGATTTAGAATGCTTTCTGTACTTTTTTATGAGAGGATCTGGGGAGGATCCAACTATGTATACTGTAATACTCACCCTATGTATATATAAACTATTTTACGAGTTACTTGGAAAAATTTGGTGATCATGCTAGTTACCACTAGCTTGGGGTTGTAGTAGTTCCTCGGGCTTCGTGGTCACTACTATTTTTTACTTTCTTTTGTGTACTTGCAGTTTCACCCTTTCAGTTGTAGTAGTTTTTCCTTACATTACATATATGTACTTGGGATTTCTTTTTTATTATTGTATGAGTTGGATTTGGTTGGAGTCTGTATTATCTCTCTCTTTTACATGTGATCTCTTAGAGGGTAATTCCTCCCATTTGTGTGTTTAATATACCCTCGGTGCTAGTCTCCAACCCGAGGACTACTAGAGGTAGGACTTGTGGGTCCCTATCTCCGTTATCACATTATCGACCCAGGAAGGGTACAACTTGTGGGGAGGGAGTCATGAAAATAACACTCAATACCAACTATAGAAAATAATATAACAACCAGATACTTAAAAAGGTATTTAATATTTTAAATAAATTAAATATATTAAATAGCTTGAACTACACACAATTTGGTGCTTATTATTCAATACACACAACATGGGTTTATCTTTGCTTACATGAAACAATGAATTTCATTGAGGGGTTGTTCTACAGGAAAGACCATTTTTCATCGAATTAAATATAATATTAATAATATTAATTAATATCATAGTTTTCATGTAGCCATTATAATTTCAAGTAAAAAAGGGATTATCTAAATTTCGAAACTATTTTTACACATGTTTAAATATTACCATTGTGATCAATTAAATATAAATGAAAATAAAAACCATCTGAAAATAAAAACCATCGTAAAATAAATTGAAATATTTTTCCAATTTTCATTTGAAAAGATTCAGAATATTTTAGGCATATAATAAAAAATCTAATTTTTTGCTTTAAAATGTGTATTTCAAAAAGGTAGTTTTCTAGCTATTTAAGGGAATAGTTATTATAAAACTAAAATTTGATACAATTATAAATTATATTTGAGGAAATAAATATATTT
Source organism: Viscum album (assembly GCA_963277665.1). Lineage (NCBI taxonomy): Eukaryota > Viridiplantae > Streptophyta > Magnoliopsida > Santalales > Viscaceae > Viscum > Viscum album. The sequence continues at coordinate 1,810,139,120 of OY728160.1, forward strand.
TTTCAAATAATTATTCCAAAATTATCTTGGGGTGAATTTTTTTTTGAGTAGTTAAATTGTTTAATAAATAAAGAAAAATATTGTATTTTAATTGAAACATGACTATGTTTTAAATAATTCGTAATGATAAAATATATTTTTAAATTGTTTTAATGTATAAATATATCAAATATACATCCATTAATCCAATTCTAGTCATTGGAATCAATTTAATTTTTAAATTAAATATATAAACATTTTAAACTTTTGAACATTTTTACTTCAAAACTCCATTTTGTAAACACGTACAGGCGATTAATATTAAATTAATTTCATAAATTTCGTTGAGTAGAATTTGAAAAAATAGATTAAATATTTGTAATTGGAATAATATATAATATCTGATATAAAAAAATTAATTTTTGGCCAATTTTATTAGGGAACACATTTAAAATTAATTACAATATCTATGGAAATAATGAGTTTACATTGTCATTAGACAAAGAATATATGTTGTAAAATGAGTTACTAAATTTTTCAACACCAATTGAATAGACTTATTTTGACCCTTATGACATTGAAGTTATTTTTATGTGTTTAGGGGTCACATTTCTGATGGTGGCTTATATTATAATTTATGCAATTTATAAATTAAAATAATGAAACTCCCTTTCTTTTAATATTTAGAATGCTTTGGGATCGGGATAAAAGCAACATTGCTTCAGTTAGACATATTTTTTTGAAATAAGTATTATTTATTTTTATCAAAACAAATTATGATTTATTTTTAGATATGATATAATTACATTTAATGCCTAATAAAGAGTAATGAAAAAATTGTTTACCTATTAATAAATTAAAATAAATAATACCTAAAACATTAATAATTATGTAAATTAAATGAAATATTTTTTAAAATAATATATATGTAGGATATATCCTATTAAAAATTGTTCAGATATTATATTTTAGCTCCTTCATTGTATTGATATATTTTAATTCAAATTATATAAATAATGCCAAAATTGAAAGTATTGTAATTTTTTGAAAATTTTTATCTTATTAAATGATAATAAATTATAAAAAATGGTTTCATATATAAATTGAGTTTTAAATGTTAATAAATATCATGTATGGTCTATTAATGGAAAAATTAATCATTTATAATGAACATATTGAAGGTGAAATAGTTGAAACCATAGTTAGTAATGTTATGGTTAAAGCGGTGTTTTTGCACGTTTTTTTTCAGTTCTGTTTTTTTTTCAAAAGAAATTAGATAATTACCATATAAATATGATATCACATATTGAATCATTTTATTTTATTTTAATAATAATTATCACTCTAATGAGCTCATAAAAAAATTATATTGGTTTGAAAACTAATAAACATAATGAAAAAACCAAAAATGGTAATATTAGAAAATGTATAAGTAAAGGAAAAAATATCTAAATCATGTGTTATATTCTGTGTTGGACGCGTGGATGGGCCATATAATACCTAAATCACATAAATTGTTAATCTATTTGCTACATGAGGTAAGGGAGACCTCCCAATAGTGACCACCATTGTGTATTTACAAGAATGTCACTAATCCTCAACCATAAAAGGGAAATGACTCTCCACCATCAAACATATGAAGAAAAATGGAACTTATAAACACTCGCCAAGTCACTCAAAAACATACATAAAATTATCCAACAATAATTTTATTGTAATAAATAAATCCATTGATGTCCATATTGCAAAGCATAGGGTAATACAAGAAGAATAGGTAATGTTCTTCTAAAAGAATTTTTTATTTCCTTCCCAACCTCCATCAATTAATACTATACCATAATAGTATAATATAATCACTTTCTACCATATAATGAGATGTTTTTCATTACACTTTTATCATATTTTTTATGAAATCCTCATTTGTCTGTACGACATACTACTATCTCATTAACCAGTGGCATTCGTTTTTCAATTTCCACCTTTCATGGTCAGGAATAATGATTAATTTATAGTTTACATATATTATATATATTATTTATTATGTTATTATGAAAATATAATTTTTATATCACACATAACATCATATTTTTATATTTTGGTAATTCGAGATTATCGCTCGTATGTATAGAGGACCACCGCCTCATGAAGCGATGTGAGTCATTTAATATTTACATAAAATGTATTAATGACAAGTCTAATAAAAATATTTTATATTTATGAAATAAAATTGATACTATATTTTAATTTATATATATTATTTTATTTTCTCTCATACTGTACGACATGAAAATGGAAACAGAAATCTTACATACGTAAAATGTACTGTATCCATGAATGATGTATTTCATTTGGTATCACCAATTTTATGAACTAATATAAATCAATATATAATAAATATATATATAATTTAAATCATGAATAAAATTTTATTTAATAATAAATAATTATTGATTTAAGAAGAACAACAAATAACCTGTCAATATGTACAAAAAAATAAGACAATTAACACTAGAATCAATGGACATAATTAAATATTTAAAAAAAATGTGTGGTAATATGTTTTAAGGGGATAATATATGATACATAAAATATAAATAAGGTTATTTTATAAGTTAATAACATTCTTAAAACCATTATATAGTAGGTTAACTATTTTTAACCAATATGATGAGTAAGGTAAGTGAATCTCTATCAATTTCTATTCATAGAACCAAATTTGTATATTATACACCAATTTATTTTATAGGGTTTATAAAATACCCATTTCAAATGTAATATCAAGAATACATAATTTGGTATGGTAATTATATTATAATTTTATATTATATCATCCTAGTGGATTTGGATTGAGTTTTACTATGTGGTATGTGATTTCATCTCAATTTTCATTCTATTAATACTTATTTGAATTTATTAACTAATTCTTTTATATTTGGTGTATATATTACCCATTTTACATCTAAAATATTTATTTTTTCATTGTACATAGTGCTTTATGGTTCAATTTTAATTATTTCATCAATTGGAAATTGATTTGTATATTACCAAGTACTAAATTTTATTATGAAGCATCACATTATTTAATTATTTTTTACTTTCTCTTGAAAAATCACATTATGGTATTAAATATTAATTAGAATTTAAATTTAAAGGAAATTTATATATACTGGGTGATGGATATGTTTATTTAATAATCTATTTAAAATTTTTATATAATTTTTTCACTCTTAATGTCATTGGATCGACTAAGGAAACATTGATAAATCTATATCCTTTTACTCAATATAGATATTTTATGATAACACACATTGTTCGTTAAATAAATTTATTATTCTATATATGAATAATGATTTGGAATGGTTGTGATTGTTGTGTCTAGACTTTATGTATCCCATTAATGCATCGAGAAGTCTCTTGTGTTAAATCCATTGGAAAAATTAAACTGGTTTCTAAATATAGTTTTAAATTATCTAGACGATAAGTCATGACAGTTGAGGTTGTTGTGTTCCTGATACATGATGTTTGATAATTAATAATATATTGCATTTCATTCTTCAATATTATCCATTATATTTTTTCTATCATATAATTTATGTATGAATTCCATTCTTATTTTATTGATTAAAATAGAATTTGTTTTTACATATTTACATTTCTATATTGATTCTTCCTTATCATAGCATGAGAGTCAACTTATTTTGAATTAGATATGTGTTAATTTATTTACCATCCAATGTTAATTTTGTGTATCCATTCATGATATCAACCAATATATTTAACCCTTAATAATCATCAGAAATCACCCTTAATTAGTTTCCATTCTAAAGAATCGATGAATTATACTATGCCCGATACACATGTTTATTATTGATAGATTATGGTTATTCTCAAAAAAATTAATTTTTAATTTTTGTATTAAATTTTAATGCGAAACTCTGGAATGTATCAATTTTTCTATAATTATTATGTTATTCGGTACTTCAAGAAGAGATTCCTTGTATCTTATTAAAATCTAATAAATTAATTACTTGGATTTTGGAAACTGGTCTTGGGATGGTACGTAGAAGGATAAAATTTCTTAATAATGGTGTAAAATAGGATAATTTTTAAATTTTATGGAGTGGACATGAATTGAACTGTTAGAAATATTGAAATATAATTAATGTGATTTAAAAGTATAATTCTCCAAAATGGAAATGGATTAGATTATACGACAGTATGATGTAAAAATAACTTTAAATAATAATAATTATGGATTTTTATGAGTCATTATTACCCTTATATATTAGTTTTACCCCAACTAAACCCATTTTAATCTTATCCAGAGTAACAAATTTTTAATAATTTTCACATTTATTATGAGGAAAACTGGAAGTATCCAAATTTTTAAATTGTTAATATTTTTTTAAATATATTATAAATTTTATAAAATTACATTTATAAAAATTTAAACAATTAATTTCATTATAAGATTATGAAACTCTTTGAAAACATGTTGTTTACTTTGAAAAATGTTTTTTGGTGAATAAATTTGTGTATAAATTCATTCACATCATAATAAATAAAATCAAATGACACTAAAAATATTTATTTGAATATATAATATATTATTATATATAAAAACACTTCAATATTTTTATTTATTTAATTATTATGATAAAAATTATGTTTTTACATAAAATATCTTTTATGAAAAAACTCATTTTACATTTAAATAATTTTATCTTCATTCCTTTGTTTTTGATATCTCATTTATGGATTTTTAATCATATATAAACATTTAATTTCATTAAAATTGAATTTTTAATAGTGATAAATATATATTTTTTGACACCCTGAGATTTTAAATGAAGATCATTATGTTAGAAAGCTTATATGACACCCATCACTATGCTTAAACATCCTGTGATATATGTATATTTAAATATTCCTATTATAAAATATACATTGAATTTGTAGTATAAGTAGGAATAATAAATATATTAAAATTATTTGAAACAATTTTAGAGGATTAAAATATATTATAAATTAGGACTGAAATTTCTTTAATGTATTTATATGGTTGAAAAAAGATTTTTTTTGTAAAAAATGTTTTTATTTATTTTATTAAGTAAAATAATACAATTAAATAATAATATTTTTAGATATTTTATTTTATAAAATTGAAATAATTTTATAAATAAAAATTTAAAAAGTAAATAAATCTGAAATTTTTGGATTTTCCTTGAAAGGAGTTATTTTTAGTGAATATTGAAAAAACACTTTTTGTAAAATTGTCTTATCATATCAATAAATTTAGTAACAATGAAAAACCATTAAGAATATTAATTTACATAAAATAAGAATACGTATTATATATGAAGATTTAATATAAATAATTACATTTAAATCATATTTATACTATATTTTTGTATACATTTATTTCTTGGCATAAAAATGCATTTACCAGAAAACTATTTTTAGTGAATTAATTTTTACATTTAAATTAATTAAAATAAAAAACAATGAAGAATGATTGATATTAAATTTTATTATTATATATCTATATATTTTAGTTCAATTACATATAATGGTTGTTTATTGTAAATTAGTTAATATAAGATCATCTTTTGTTTGAGAACAACATTTTCCAGAGAAACTGATTCTCATTATTCCTTACAGAATTATGAAAAAAATATTGGACACCACAAATTGGGATTTAATTTGGTAAAATGGAATAAATATTTTCATGATAATATTTTATATTATTTAATAAGGATACTAAATTTGTTGGCCCTAATTAATAGTCAAAATAGTTAAATAGTTGTAACCATAGTAAAAGGGTTATTCGGATAAATCTAGTTTAAAACTCTATGATATGGACACAATTTTACATTTTAAATAATATTCATTGAATTTATTTCAACCCATATCACATCTGTCTCAATATTCATTTATTTATGGGAAACATTTTCCTGAAAGTGACTTATATAATAAACATTTTAAAGTAAGAAAAAATGTATCTTTGTTTCCATTAAATATATCTTAAATGAATACAATAAGATAATTTTTTTAATTATTATTAATGGTTATTCTGAGTATTCTAAAATTATTTTCAAGATACGAAATTTTTTAGTGATTATAGTGTTTCCTTAAACAATTATACAAAATTGAAAAATCTCTTCTACAAGTAGTGTAATTCTCATGATAAATGATTTTTAAAAACTATAAAAGTAATATATTTGTGATGTGTACTAGTACCATAAGAATTGTTAGTCAGTAATTATGTATTATTGATCTTAAAATGGAATAAATGTTTAATAATTTATTACATTCGTTTCATTAAAGGTAAATTAAATGAACAGTTTAGAAAAAGGTATTAATTATATTTTATGTGAAATATATTATATTTAAATATTTCAAAATTTATACAATTCAATAATTTGTAAATTTAGTATGATAAATTGAAAATAATTTCTACCATTTCCCATTTGAAATACGATTTTTATCGTTATGTTACATTATTAACCTTTCAATTTGAAAATGTTCTAACCATGGTAAATTTTATAAGGGGTTTAGCAGGGGATAAACAAATGATGTATAGTTTAAAATAACCTAAAACTTGTCTAATTTATTTTTGATAGAAATATTTTAACCAAATCCAATCATAAATTATAAAACCTAGAAATTTGTATGAGTTTCACATTAATCTAAAATTATTATAATTTATTATTTTATGGAACTTAAGAAATTCCCCCATCACATATTAAAGGTAACACCCAACCCTCCCCACCAAAACTTTCACAAAACATTTGGACATGAAAATTCATAAAAAAATCGCTTCTTTAGTTCCTATGCTATTTTTGGAGTAATAATTTTAATTATATACTCAACATCAAGGGATTTTTGTGTAGAATTAAGGTGGTTTTCAATAGAATAGGTAATGTTCTCGACTGAATGTTTTTTTAATATTTATTCCACATCTTTTAGATCATATTCATCCATGATAATACATATATCCTATGTTTTGGTGGTATAACTACATAAAAACACAAATAATATAGTGTTTGTAAAGTTAGGCCACATCCCCATCTATTGGGATATATGACCCATTAACCCTAATATATTTACACATGGATGGACTGGAGAATCATTGGGAATGAAAATAATTACATGGAACAAAGGCCCATTTACTAGCCTAAATCCCCAATGAGGAATAATTCCTGTATAATCTATCATGTGTCATGAATCCAATTTTAGTCCTACATTATCTCTTACCTTTATCACACATGCATCACCACCTGACTGCATCATGCCTTCATCGTTCCTATGTTTCTGCAAGTGTCTTAAATCCTCCAAGTGGATTTCTATGGTTCAATACATTGTCTATATTGTCATGGAATAAATTGTTTATCACTCATGAACTATACCAACTACAACCACCCATTGTAACATAATAAAATTAGCCTCACCTATATATTGAGAAGTTTTTATGTTAATTTAATACCATATATCCATACCATCTTCCATCAAATGGGAAATGAAACTATCTTTAATGTGTAAAATAGACTACCAAAACAAGAATCTATGTAACTAATTTTCTATCACATAATATTCATAATTATTATAATGATGTATATATATTATATATATTTTATTCTTGTAATATTTATAATTCTAAAACAGAATATATACTTTAAATATTTTCTATTCGTTTCACAAATAATTGATAATTTCATTCATGGGTATGTCTAGACTACAACCTCTATAAAAAAACATTATTCATTTATCACATCCATATAAGGTGGATGACACATATATAATGTTTGTTTATTTAAATAAATAATATGAAATTTATGTTATAATTACAATTCATTAATGGTAAAATGACACATATAATCTTTAAATCATTATCATTTAAAAATTGAAATGTTACTCATACACGCATATGGTTAACCATCTCCATGATTGTGTTTTAGTTCATTTATAAAACCATATTTCATGGTTGCTTAAAAAGTTATAATTTATTTTTTAAATGATGATTATTTCATGATTATTTTATGTATATTATAAAACAATGATCTCATTTACCTTATTGAAACTTCCGTCATATTTTTTGGACATATGATCTGAATTTAATTATAAAACCGATGTGAATATATTTAATTATATAATTAAATATAAAATTATATTAAATAAACTAAAATGGATAATTAAAATGAAATCCAATCACATGAAATTAACTAATAAAATTAATTTTATTAAATAATATGATAAATATTGTACGTGACGAGTTACACATGATGTAAGTGATTTCATCTTAATTTTTTATCACCGAGGAATAAATTATTGTTATAAACTTATTTCCTATTATATAGTGTATATAATTAATTTTTTAAATTTATAAAATCAAACATTCAGGAATCATGGTTTTTTTATTTCAAATTATCTTCTCCAAAATGACTTTATGTGAATTTTATGATGTTTTATGGTGTTTTAGAACATTATTTTTTAATTTGTTTATAATACCTTTTCATTATAATTTATAATTAATGATTTCATGTGTGATGATTTGTTTTTTTATTTTGTATTAAAAACTATTTTATGTAGAGATATATCTCATATGAAAAATAAATTCATTGATTAATCCTCACATCAATGGTATAACCTTTGTGTGAGATATCATTACAATTTGTACTCTATTGGGACTTATTTCATATTACAGACCTATTTATTTATATGAGTGGTATTTAATGCCCCTATTATATGTTATATCATGAATGTATTTATATTAATAGACTTTAATGTACAATTATATGATTTTATTTCATTGGGTTTATGATTCAATTGCTACTATAGTTGGAAGGTTTTATTTCACAATCTCATCATTTTTTTAATGTTTATGTTTAAGTGTCTATAGGGTGAATTATTTAAAATTACTATATTAATATATTTTATTTTATTCCAATGAATATATTAATTAATTTTTCAATTTATATTAAAATTATATCTTCTTTTTAAATTAAAATTATTATGATTTTTGTAAATAAAAACTATCTTTATTTATATTTTTTATTAGAAATGAATATTCTTCCATATCCATTATTTTTAAAAATTACTCTAGAATGATTTTAATATTATCATTTGATTTAATAAAGTAATTTTTACCATCAATCGACTTAAAATTTGTTTTGAATAAATATTCATGTCTCTTTTTGATAAACACACTTTTATACTTATTACTATAAATGATAAATAAAACTAGGTTTTAATGGTCTAGTAATGAATGGAATTATAAATTAATTATAACCTCTTCTTGATTTAGGTAATAATTTAAAATTATATTCAGTTATTTTTAATAAAACGTTATTCCATAATATTTGAAAAAAAAATTAGTATAGACATGTTTTTTTAAATATAAAAGTTTTTTCCCATCAAGAATAATTTTTATGATCTTTTTATGATAAGTATATTTTTTAATGAAAATAACTTTATTTTACAAATACAAATCATTTTATATGTTTATGTGGTAATAGAATTTATATTTATATGTATGGTTTATGATTATTTTGACCAAGGAATGTATAGATATACACATTTATGGTTAATAATTTATTCAATATCTTTATCTTAAATCATTTACCTTGGTTTGATAAATAATGCATAAATATGACATAAATATGCATTTTCAAAATAGTACTTATATTATTGTTTCTTAAAACATATCTCATTTATACATATATTGTTTAAATTTTAGAGTTATTTTATTTTCTTTATAATTAATGTCAATTCTAATACATTACTAAATTTATATGATTGTTGATAGGAAATATTGTTCATTAATTAAATCGATCATTCAATATATGATAAAGGAATTATAAATAAAGATTTTTTTGGGCCTAGAATTATATTTCCCCATGATTTATTGACTTTTATCAGGTGAAAAACCATTAACCTATAATTAATTGGGTTTTTGGATTACAAATACACATCAATTAAATAGTCTTTTTTAATGGTCATGAAAATATTGATATCATGACAAAAAATATTAATCATTTTATTTATTATATTATTGTTTTATAAGTTATGATATCCATAGATTATCTCGAATCTATATAATTTTTTATGGGGAACTATTTTATAATCTTTTATTCTTACCATATTAGTCTTTGTGATCAAGTTTGTATTTAAATACAAAGTGTATACATTCCCATATTTATCATTTACTATTGATTAAATATGGTGTCCACTATGTGTAACCTCAAATAAATATATATGAAAACCCATAATTAATTATTCTATTCCCAAGACACAAAGTATGAATCATTAAATTATATAAAGGATTCCTAAAATTTACATTCACAATATTGTAATTTATTTTCGTCAAATATAATGAAACAATAATGTAAGAATCTATTTTGACAATAGAAATAAATTATTTTGTCATTTATGATGAGATAACTTGTATATTATTCCAATGTAACCATGTAACAATGAATTCCGGGATACAAGAGTTGGGTACTCTATATTTGGTAGTAGAGGATGTTTAGTAGAAACCTTAAAAACTAGATTTTGGGGAAAAAAATGATTAAGAAACATAAACATATGTTAGTATTTGAGGAAATTATTCATTGTCACTAATATTTTGATTTAGAGGAGGGTATATTTGGTTTTTTAGGTACCATCATTGGTTAATAATTCAAAAGATTATTATATATTTAGAGGAATAGTTTCCCCTTATGAAGTTTTATTTGATGAAAGTACCATAGAGTCATAAATTGAGTTTTAATAGATTTGTTTCAATATATAACCCTTATGATTGACCTATTCCCTATTGAGAAGGTTATTTTATTAATATTAAATTTTTATTATTTGGACATATGATTAATTTTATAAACTATAGTGTTAATATTATAATTCATGTCATTGTTAAAATATTTAATTACAATTATTTTATTTTATAAAAAAATGTCGAATAGAAATCCATTATAGTTAAAAATTTATTTGATGAATAATGTTACTCCATTGATTTTAATAATATTTTTTTGAGAAATTTGTAAGAATTATATTAATAATGTAATAGAAATGGGAAAAACTACATATCAGTTGGAAATCCATTGCATATGTCGTGGTATTGTGGCATAAACCCACAAATAAGGGGTCGAAAGTGTAAATAACCTACCACTGTCGTATGTGATGTACATGTTAGTATGCGATTATATTAATATTAAAAAATTTATTTATAAATACATATGGAATGGTTTTTTTAACATTTTTTGTTATAATTGATATTTTACAGGTTAATTATTTATATTGGATAACTTATGCTAATAATTTTAGTTTTTTTAGCGTTAATAGTTTTATAAAAAAATTCGATCTATTTTATAGTTATTATGATCCATTATAATCTAAATTTATTTCTTTAATCATAAAAATTCATGTGAATTATTTAATTAATTTGAGTATGTGGTGAAGTATAAATTAATTGAATTACAAAAAATGACAAAATCTTTCTTATAAAATAAAAAAATATCACTTAATTATACATCCTTTTATTATTGGTCTAAATGGTAATGGAATTAATCAAATCCTAGAAAGGGTTATTGGAAAAAAAATACACTATTACAAAATTTTTAATAAGTATTAAATTATCATCCATCACAGATCTTTAGAATTGTGGTGAGTGACAATCCACTGAATGTATCCTCAATCACTCACTAATAGTCCTTTGATGATATTTTTAGCCTCCATATCCATATTTTCACTTCTCATTAATATTATTTTATTTTGAAACATAATATTATGTTATTATAAAAGAATTTAATTTTTCAATTTTTATTTTATTAAAAAAATTATTAACCCTTTTATTAGGTGGGTTTCTGATAAGGGAATTTTTAAATTCAAAATCCTCTATATCTGTGAACATGTGAAAATTTCCAGGGTGAAATTTATTACCATTTGTAGAATGTTGGCCCTGATATTTTTAAAATAATAACACTATATTTTATAATGTATAAAACATACAAAATTTATCATAAATGGAAACAAATATAATTTAAATATAACCCTTCTAAACAAGCCACTGAATTGGCGGTATGAGGAATAACTAAATTTTGAAAATTAATTATAAATATTTCATTTGAATAAAATAAAATCTTAAATAAGTAGTCGGTTTTTATAAAAGTATATATATGATTCAAATATAAATTTCAGTTAAAATAGTTTAAATTACTTTATTGAGAAAAAATGTTATTAATTTTTTTAAATGTACATAATTTTTGAATTCATCTTTTAAAAATCAATATTGGAATAAATTTTGGGAAATTTTATAAAGAGTTTTTATTATATGAAAAGTAAAAAATATAGTTTTTTACACTCAAATTTAATTTTAATAAATTAAGTAATTTCAATTTCACATTACGATTGGAATTAAATTTCAATGTAACATAATTATTATAAAGTTACAATTATTCTTCATAATTAAATTCAAATTATATTTATACAGAAATTTGGTTATATGTTTATATTGTCCTTAAAATCACATTTTCTCTCAAAACAAGTTTTAAGTGGATAATGATTATATATTTTAATTAATTTAAGTAACCCCTAATAAGGAACTATGATTATTAAATTTATAATATATATATATATATATTAATCTAATTTATTATAATGATGGTTGATAGTGATATAGTAAATATAAGTTCATCAGTTTCTTGAAAAAACATTTTCTTTAAAACCCACTTTTCATCTTGCTTTGTATGATTATATTAAAATTAACATATAACACTTATTGGGATAGAATCTAGTATAATTTATTCAATATATTGAATAAAAATAGTTTATCTTCATTAATATTTTCAACATATTTTTTATTCATTTTGAATTGTAAAATAGTAATATAGTTGCCACTATGGTTAAAGTGTAAATCAGACTAAGGATAAAAATAAGTTATAAGACTAGATTTTTCATCATAAAGAATATTACATTAATTTATTCTTTAATTTATCACCATATAGATGGATATAAATAATTTATGGAACACATTTCCAAAAAAAAAGTAACATATATAATAATTTATTTATTGAAAATGTAAAAATTTCACTCTCACTCTTTTAAATAACTCATATATTATCCCATTGAGATCAAAATAATCAGTGAATTAATATTAAATGGTATGATGACTATAATGATATTATTTTCAATGGGATATTTTTTTTAATATTTAGTGATTATTTTGTTACCAAACATTTATATGGAATGATGACACAATGCATGTGCGAGCTGTCTGAAACACAAGTTAAATGATTTTAGAAACCATAAATGTATTTTATAATGGATGAGTTGTAGTTATTGAAAATTCTTCTAGTTTATAAGGATATATTATTGAGGTTGAAATTAATTATATTATAAATTAATTATTATATTATTATCAAAAAATTAAAATTACATTAATACTATCAAAAATTACATTAATAGTATTTTATATTAAAAAGTATTGTATTATATTAATAAAAATCATAAAATTCATGCATATGGGAAATTAGGATAAAAACGAATCATCCCATATTGAATTGTGACCTAATTATAATTAGATAATAAAAATATAATTCTTTATGTTTGAAAATTATAATATTTTTGTAAGGGTAACAATTGGTTATTATAGGATTAAATTAAAGAATTTATAGTTATAATAACCAAAATATGTATAAAATATATTTCAAGGAAATATTTAATCTATATAATATATATAATTATAATTCATAAAATTATTGTATAATTTTAATTGAATGTGATCTTATTATAATAAAAAATATTAAGAAACTATGAATGTGCTCCTCCCCTCACTTATAAAAGGGAAGTCCCTCTCCTATCTTATAAAAATATCAATACCAATAGTTTACATGATATTAAAAAATAAATTTTTTAAATACCCATAAAAAATCCTAAAGTCATTTGAAACATTATAAAACCCACTAATGATGGTTTTTAGTGTAAACCAGAAGAGGGTGTCCATATTAGAGGTATCGTTCTTAATTGAGTGTTTTTGTTTTAATTCCACTTAAACCTCCATAAAATATTATAATACAATAATAATAAAATTAAATAAAATTCTCCCATGTTCAAATAGGTGTTTACGTTTTTTTCATAACTTATATGCCTCTAATCTTCCATAGAATGAGAAACTAAACTATTGTTGATGTATAAAACAGACGAAGGCCTTGCGAATCGATGTAATTTGTTTCATGTCACCTATATTAATGGATGGTTTTAATTATGTATTTAATGCTTATATTTGAAACTAATTAAATATTTTCAACTAGGATATTATAATTTATTATTTACTTTCACAAATTTTGATTCACTTAAATCTGATAATGTTGGTCATCCATATGTGTGGACTACTGCCTCTACGAAATGATGTTTCTCTTTTCTCATCACCACATCACAAATATTATATATATATATAATTATTTATTGAAATAATATTATACGTATGATTTAAATAAAAATTTTAATGTTGAAATAATATTTATGATCTTTTCATCATGATAATTGAAAAATGGAAACATTACTAATGTGTACGTATGAAATACCATCTCTTTGATTGTAACATTGTTTATTATTCCGAACAATATTTTCTTGATGGATTAATAATTATAATTTTAGTATAAAAATGATTTTTATTTTATGATAATTAATCTTTAAATGAATAAAAAATTACTCATTCTATCAGAGTCCAACTATATAGGTCATTTTGACAAATATAACATAATATCATCAAAATATTTGATAAAAAATTCATTGAATATGTAATTAAACAAATAATGGAAATATTTATAATTAAAATTATAATAAATATGAAAAATATTTTTAATAAACTAAATAAATAACATATTTTTGTTATTCATGAAGATAAAGAAAGTACAAAATAAGTAGGACTAAATATAATGTATTTCATCTAATCATTAAATCATCGAGAAAAATTTAATTATTATGAAACTAATTAATTATATATATTGTAAAAAAATTAATTTTAAATATTAGATACTTAGTACTAAAATATTAATGGTATTTTATGGTTTGATTCAAATTATTTCATCTAAGGAACATTGGACTGAATGTCCCCAAGAGCAAAAAAGTTTTACAGTAAAATTGGTTTTTCTAGGTTATGATAGTTCTTCATTATAATTGATATTATTTTATTTTGTGTGTAATGAATTTTATATTTTTATCTTTTATTTACATTTTTTAAAATTAAAATAAATATAACACATAGAATATACTCATTTATTAATTCACACTTCAATAGTGTGATCATTGTAATATATTTTGTCTTTACTTCCACTCTACTAGGACATATTTTTTATTACATTGCTATTAATTTATATGTTGTTTTTATACTAAATATTGGTATTTTTTTCCTAAATCAATTTATATTCATGTTATTTATTGTTTGGTTTTATTTCATTTATTTCATTGGTGTTATGAATCTTTAGATATAGAAGAAGTAAGGATTTATTCCCCAATCCAACTATTATTTAGGATTTTTTTACCTCATAGTTGTGTGAATTATTTTATTTTTATAGAACACATACATATATACATTATTTTCATCCGCCACTTCATTATTTTTTAATGTAACAGTATAATTATTTTCAATTATTTTCATAATATTTTTTGTGACAATTTTTAAATAAGAAGAATCATTATTTCAATTTTAGATTGGAATGCATTTTCCATAAATATGTATGTATTCTATAAAATTTAATTTTATTTCATTATTATCGAATTATTTTGAAAATTCGTTTCAAATTTTTTTAAAAAATTATCAAATAATATTTTTAAAATAAAATTTCATATTTTTTAACAAGGTACAATATGTATTTATAATGAAAATGTGAAATGAATCATTGTTTAAATGTAAACGTAATAGAAGGAATTTTTCCCATCCCCATGATTTATGATTTCTCTTAAATATCCCACTATATGATTATATAGGTTTTTTCTATGAATTTATTCCTATAAATCAGATTTTTTTTGTATTTAAAAGTAATTTTCAATTATAAAATGAAATTTTCTTCATTAATGTCGGTAATTATCTTTTTATGAGATTTATATTATTAAACAATAAAAAAAATTATTTTAATTATAATCTATTGGGGATATATTGTGTTAAAACTATAATTATTACTTTTCAAAATGGATCATGATTAGTTTGACTAGGTAAACTGTAGAAAATCACATCATTGATTACATTTTTATTCATTATAATTCCCTTGTTGTATTATCTTTCCTGAAGTCATTGAACATTGCATTGAACTTAAATATTATTATTCTATTTATAATTGATATGATTATTTCCAAGACCATATATCATTTCTACATATAGATTTTATCATTGGAAGTTATTTGATTGAATATGTAATTATTGATAATATGTATTATTTATTAAATACACATAATTATTAGTAATAAATTTTGTTCATGAATTAAATTTATTATTTGATATGTGAGGAATGTATTGGACATGAAGTGATATGTGGGTCCCATAATTATATAGCCCCTCAATGCATCGATCGGTCTCACGGGGGAAATTAATATGCTTGAGAAAAATGTGTTATTTTTGTTATACCTATACATAAATTAAAAATTATTTTTTTAATTTTACGGACCCTGTTGTTAACATGTTGTCCAAAATGAATGCATAAAATAGTTATCATTTCTATCACATAAATTTTTTTTGTTGATGTTAATTTAATTATTTAATTACATATAATAATAATAAATTATCTTAATTATCATGTTAATATATGTACAATATTATTTTATTATCACAATTACTTATATAATATTTGTAGTTCACAATTTATTAATTAAATGGAATGTGTTTTCAATTGTTGACCTTTTCATGTTTATTATGCCTAATTGTTTCATGATAGATTCTACATTTTTAATCCCTTTATGAACATCTATTTTCCCTCATAAATTTTTTATTTCCCATGGATATGTTGAAGAATTAATTAAATGACTTAAAAGATTTATAATATTTAATATCAATATAATGAAAATTATGTTTTAAAATGTAATTCATGATTCATGTATGTATCTATATTACCAATAATACTAAACTATTCCATCCTTATTGACGTGTCATCTTGTATCTTATTCCAATGTAATATTGTAACAAAAAATTATAGGATACTAGAGCCCTGATGTAAAATTTTATTTATATAGAAATATGAAATATGTATAATAAATAAATTCACTCAGATAACATTTCTTTTAATAAGTAAATGATTTTATTAAAAATTTCATTATTATTTAATTGGTATTAATCAATACATTTTAATTTTTGAAATAACTTCTATAAGTAAATATATATCATAAAGAGGTTAATCCTATCATTACACATCAATCCAACTGCTAGGTTATAATGGTTTACTATTAAATAACACTATTTATTATTGGGAAATTGTGTATGGAAAGACAAAAAATAAATTAAATTAATTTCTATAGAGTACATATAAATTATTAGGTGAGTTAAAAAAATAATTTGTAAGGGGAAATTAAATTGATAATATTTAATGTGTATATAATTTATAAATATTTAAAACATGAATCGGTATTACCAGTGAAATTTATGTGAAATAATATTTGAAGTACATACATTTTATGTCATTTTTTCAGAATAGTTCATAAATTTTACAAACAAACACAGATATATCTTATTACTTTTGTTTCTTTAGAAACATGGAACAAAAAATTCTCATATGGTGAATGATAGTCAATAGTTTCCACAATGATCTTCCCATTAACTATTCTTTCCTAAAATTATTAATTCGATCCTAGGGAAATGAAGAATATGAAAAGGGTGAGCTAAGATTCGAAGTAAGGGGAAAAGGGATATATCAATCATAACATAATCATAACATAAATGTATATAAATACATTTGAAAAAAATATCATTTATATTAATGATATTGATATCATGTCAAGGAATAAATCATAGAATTTGATAAATAAAAAAATATCATATTCTATGAGAGAATTACATAAGACATGAATTTTTGGAATAAACATAAGAATAGAAAATCATTTTTTATTAGTAATGACTCGTTTCCACGATCATCGTAGTTGATGATGTCCTTTAATGAATCAAGTACACTACCTGTTCCAATACTATATTACTAAACTGAGTTTACACTATTCTTAGTCATTTATTATAGATCCATCTTTACTCCCATTGTATTCAGGTGTTACTTATCTTGGTCCACTTCCAATTATAGTCTTGTTTTCATAATGAGATATAAATCGTTATCCTATTAATTAGAGGGAGAATTAGGCCCCACCCATACCATATTGACAACAATAGATAAATGTTCTAAAATAAAATAAATCATATTGAACACCATAAAAATAAATGGGTTTCAAAAACGATTTACTATAACATAACTCACTGAAATAAAACGTAATTCATAAACAAAGACCTGTTATAAACCTAAAAAATTAAAATAATTAATCCAAACAACTTCATTGGATCATATCCCAAATAATACCTATGTAATATCAACTTACATATTCATTGATGAATTATCACAAAAAAATAATTCTCGAGGAAAATATACTATCCATTTTTAAAACATTATTTTATATTAATGCAATTAAAAAGAAAGAAAATTTCATTTAAATAATATTTAAGATATTATAATGGAATATTCATGATATTTAGGTATTGCAGAAGTGGAAAAATTCATTTAATCCATATAAGTTAAAAAAAGATTAATTTCATAAATTATTCATAAAAGTGAAAAAGAACAAAATTTTGAAAAGGGAAAAATTATTCTTTTCAAAACATTTATTAAAAACGCACACACGTATACAATTTAATTTATAAAATTTTGGAATAATTGTAAAAAAATTGAATTTTTATAAGAATTATGGACATTTAAGAGAAATAATCTCAAGTGTATACTGACATGTAAAAAATCGTTAATAATAATATGATTGTTGAAATTAAACCTTGCCTAAGGTATACATTCCATTGTATGTATATATAAATCGTGTATAGTGGTTTTAAAAGTGATAATATTTTATAATAGGATCATATTCATATTTATTATTACATATATGATGTATTATATCATCTTTTCAACAATTTTTTAATAATATTTCATTAATAGAATTATTTTGGATATTATAACTTCATTTTCTTATGCATGTTTTGTCATATAAGTCCTAGTTATGGTGAATAGGTTATAGACCCATCATATCCAGAGTTATATTTATGTAATATATATATCATATTTCTTCATTATATACATTTATATAATCATTATTTAATTGTGATCAAGGAAAATTAATCACATCATGTTGTGTAGATGGTAGGATGCACGTACGCATGTGAAATGGCATCATTCCCTTAATAGTGAATGGGAAATGAATTTGGGGGTATAATATTTTTTCATAATTAAAATTATTTTATTATTATAAAATATTTATATTATTTCTATAAGGATACCCATCCATGTAAAGTGGTGACAAAGACCTATTACACCATGTAATGGAGATGGTATGTTGTAAGCACGCACCCTAACTCTTTTGTTTATAGTAGGATGGATGAAATGTGAAATGTGGTTGTTACATAATCACATTAACATCTCATAATATATTTTATAGTATATTCATTAGTTTATAATGGGAAAACAAGAATTATTATGAATTATAAGAAGAAATAAATATGAAAGAGGTGATAAATGTGGTTACCTCTTTCTAATAGAACATACATTAAATCATATCTTATGGACACTAGGGATTGACTTTTTAGAAGATAAGCACCAGTAGAATATGTCTACTAAAGTTTTTAAGATAAATTATATGGGTATAGATGGTAAAGATGGATAAATGTGACATTAATAGTTGATGGAGTATGCTCCAATTTATAATTGTGGTGTGGGGAACATTTTAAAAATAGAAATTATTAACTTATAATAAATTAAATATCAAAAAAATAACTCAAAAATGAAAGTTATTTAAATATAAGATGAGATAATATTGTAATATCATAAAAAATATATTTTATAAATTATTTGTTATTATTTTAAACCATATCCTTTTGATTAACCCTTAGTCAACACATTTTAATTTTTACTATGTAAACAGATATATAAATATTAAAAAATATATTTTTTACTTATGTGATGTCAGTTGTAAAAAAATGAAAATTTTATGAGTTTCCATACCATATTATAAATATTTTATATTTTTAAATATGTCTTATTTTTGTTAAATAATTTTATAAAATATTATATTGTTGAAATATCATTACTGTCAATTTCGATACTATTCATTACATAGAAATTTAAAAATATCAAGATAACAACACTTCCAAAATCATTATCACCTTAAAAGGTAAAATTAATCTATTAAAATAATTTATATTATTAATTATCTAAAATAATATTAATTTCAATATTTTTATTAACATGTATTTTTATATTTTAAATGAAAAAATATTTACTACATTAGTGATGTTTAATTATTTAACGTACCTATTTGTTCAATAAAAACTAAAAAAATATAATGATGATGATATGTGATATAAGATTCAAAATACTACTTATAGTCAAATATATATTTTATGTAACCCTATATTAGAAATGAAATATTATTTAAAACATGAAGGTTTTATCATTAAATTATTATTAAATAAAATGTAATAAATATAAAAATATAATATAAGGTGATAAAAAGTAAAAAAATATTATATAATAAAAATATGATTATTAATATGTATAATTATTTTTATAATCTTTTATAACATATTTTCCCCCATGTCGGCACATAATTGATTATTAATTAAATGAAAGTGACATTAAGTGACTTTTCTTGATGTAAATACTATATAAGTCATTTTCATTGACATGAGTCCAGACAAATGTAATTAAGATTCTTAGGATTTTAGGGTAATTTTATATACATATAATAAAATTAGTATATGTGTTATGGTCAATTTTTTGTCCATAACTTTTTATTTTTTCCCATAATTACCAAAATTACCCTTTACTGTAGTATCATAATTTACAAAGGTTAGTATTCATATTAGACATAAATAAAAGAGGAATATTCACTAAATTTGGACCCTATGAATTATAATTTGGAATAAATTTTTGAAAATTCTATGTAATTAAATTTAATCATTTAAAAAATATTAAACAGGTAAAATCAATAAAATGCCGAATTTTTTAAAAAATCCCATTTAAAATCCAAATTTTTTTTATGAAATATTTTTGTATGATTTTCTATTCACAAACCAAAATTGAATTATAATAAATTAAAATTACTAATTAAAAATTAAACATAACACATATGATAATTTATCATTATAATGTATTTAAAAGTTAAAATAATTTTAAATAAAAATCAGTATCTTCATTATTCATCAAAAGATGAATCTTTTCAGAATAAACAAATACAAATGAACCAAAAAAATTATCAAATTTAATTTTCAAGAAGAAATATGTTTATTTTTACCACTAAAATTTATAATATAATTAAATCATAATTTTTAAAGAAGTGTTCAATTAACCGTGGAAAAACAACCTTTTAAAAAAAAATTTCTATGATCAAAAATTGGATTTTTATTATTTTATACCTCTAAAAAACATTGGATTAAGTCCAAAACATTTAATTTATAATTAAAAATATTAATTTATTGAATATAATTTACTAATATTGAAATATTTAATTTATTAACATAAAACAACATTGTTGAAATAAATATTGTTTGTGATAAAAATAAATCATTTATTTTCAATTTTATATTATCATTATTTATGAATAATTGGTTTACCAAGAAATAATTTCATGATTACGTTAATAATTATTCAATCCCTTAATTCCAATTTATAGTTGATAACTATCATTGTATATTTTTATTTTCTATAACACTATCTTGTGTGTAACACAAGCTATCTATGAATCTCAGTATTGTATGTAACATAAGACAGAAATTATGTTTATTGTACCGAAAGATAATAAATTTTTTTCATATAGTGTAACCATAATATGCTGATTTATTTAAATAAATCAAAAATGTGTCTATCATGCATCAAAATCCATCAAAAATAAAAATTCAGTTTAAAAAAAATAATTCATAAAAACTCAGGGTGGTACATTCTATGACCTTAGAATGAATTTCACCCTCGAAGTTTGTCACTCTAACATAAAAAAATGAGAATACCTATGCCTTGTAATATCCTCAAGAACCAACATTTTCCTTTCAAATTGTTGGTTTCTCCATAAAACATTAATCATGTTTCAGGTCTTGTTTTTTATAAAGTTATCTATACAATCCAAAATTTTAAACTGGTTTATCTTCATAAAAAATATCATTATCTAGAGGTATGAAAAATGAGTTTTGGGTACTTGTATGATTATATATATACATCCTCATATAATATACTTAGAAGACATTATGAACATATTTTATATTTGATTGAATCACCCACCAATATGCTACAATTCTGATGCAATGAATAAATAAAAAAGAAAATTGTGTCCCTGTAATTTAAAATTGAACTTCTCAAATGAAAGGTGGAAGTTTGATAAATTTATTATTGGAAACCCTCATCACAAAAATAGTAAAAAAATCTCATTAAGGTAGGAAGTTAAATTATTAATATAAAAATATAACTATTAATTCTATTAGGAGAACATTAGTAGAATGAAGAAATGATGACATGAAAAAGAGTTCCAACTATAAAGTTATGATAATGAGTGATTGAGAATATATTCATTTGAAGGTTAAAGAAAACAATACCACAGAGAAAATATGTCAGAAAAGGAAATTGATATGATCTAAAAGGATTATAATAGGAATAAATTTTATTTCAAAATAATTTTTGAAGTTATACATACTTGATTTAAACTCATATATATAATCTTACTATTTATCTTAAATTCTTACTCTACATAATGACGTTGAATTTGTAATTCCTAAAGAACTGGTGGATTAGAAGATTCATAGAGGCATGATATGTATGTCCTTCAATCATTAGTTATCATAAAAAAATGGTTAGCATATGTTATCCCATACACATAAATATTGATATTGTTAAGTAATATATTATTCTATAAGCCTCATCCAAAGTTCAACTAAAACAAGTTAGTAAATGGTTACCCATTTGATCATTTCCAAATATCTAATTCCAAAACATTAAATATATGGTAGATAAATATAAAAAATAATCTTATCAATATTCCACCAATCAACATGGTGTACCTCTTAATTTTCATGCACCAAACTTGTGAAAACCATTATCATGTATTCTATTGAAACTTAATAATAACATAAATTTCCATAAAACTATAGTGAAAACATGAATTCTATAAAAACAAATCTCTTTCCTCATAAAATAATTCCAAAATTTCTATTAACTAATCAATATAATAATAAGATACCTTTTGATAAATTCCATGTTTATCAATAGTATCCGATTTATTTTAACACAATAAAAAAACTATATATATCATTATTATCCCAACACCAATCACATAATAAAGGTTTTCATTCCCTTAATAGTGTGTTCTAAAAAATCAACTTATCACCATAATCATTTTTCATAGTTACTAATACCTTTCAACATATGTAAACAAATGAATAATTAAAATCTACAGTTGACCAATCCATAACTGTTTTATTATTCCATAATGTCATAAATGATTTTATACAATATCAATCTTCAATTAAAATATAAAAATAGTCGATCATTCCTTTAATTTGTTATCATACATTATATCTCCAAGATTGGTCACAAGGGATTTCACTTTTTCTTTAGCCTTAAGATGTGGTAGATTTCCATCATTATCGTAAGCCCTTTTATTTAGTCATTGGTTAGAATTATTCTCATTTTCATTTCACAAGATGAATTGATTTGTGGGAGGTCAATTCTATGTATCCTTTTCCGTATTCGAATAATTAGCTATATTTTTTCATCATGTTTGATGTCTATTTTCGGATTATGATCATTCCAAAAATTAAAAAAGATACTATTTACCTTTAAATAGTTTTCTCTATGTTTCATTCCAAATTTTTACTATAATGTAAATCTCATCTACTTTTCACCATGGTTTTCTTTTTTTTCCCTCATACTCCATCTTTATTTTCATATCATAATCATGTGATTAGTACATAACTCTAACCTCTACTTCCATCATGATGGTTCTTCAGATGATTTCTTAATAGATAATAATTTCCCTCATGGCTAGAACCCTTCAGAGACTTGGTTTTAAGACACTATATAATTGATCAACCTAAAATTCATGTTTGATGATAATTCCAAATGTATACCTAAAAAGTATTATAAAATTTTCCACATAGGTACCAATGGAAAAATAATATTTTTTCTAAACCACATGTAACTCATTCTCCATATTCATAAGAAGAATATAAGGAAAATAATTATTCTAAAAAATATAATTTACCTCATTTCATTCTATAATGACAATTTCTTATCATTTACTCATATTTTTCAAAATATTCCACTGTTTATCTTCTTGACCTTTGAAATGATATACTACCAAATGGAAATTCTAATTCTATTAACATTAAAAGACTAAATATATAATTTTATTAGTACTTATCCATTGTTTAGCCACTAGTTCATCATATGTCCCACTGTAATAATGTGGATGCTTCCTCATGAACGACTGACCAGAATGTTTTTCACTCATTTTCTTTATAGGATGTCAAGTATGATTCATAGTTTGAGAAATTTCTGTGAACATATAAACATGATAATGAATTCCATCTCACATATCATAAAATATCTCAGGAGTAAAATATTTTATATTCCTGTCACATTCAGCATTAAAGAAGCTCCTTTGTGTTCTGTCTATTCAGTAAAAACAAAATGTATAATGTGTGTAACACTAATCATAATAAGGAAAAATATAATTCGTGGAATGTAATTTCAATATATAATATCGTAGGTTTAATAATTTATTTGTCATGATAATTACCAAAATTATATTATTGTAACCAATAATTATACTTATCCTTAGGGGAAATATTAAAATATTATCATCTAATATTCTAAATATTAACCAAATATTTTCTTTGATACAATCTATGATGACCTAAGATTATTGTACATAGAAATTATATATATTTTATTAAATATTTAATACATTACAAAAATACACAACCAATGTCTATATTAGTTATGTTCCATTGGAAACATGGAATACAAAATTCTAGTATAGTGAATGATCATAAATGCCTCCCCAAAACAACATCCCCTTTAGTTTTCCCACATAAAACATTGAATTTTAACTTGGGGAAAATATATTAAAAGTGTGAGAACATATGCTCACTAAGGGTATAAAAGGGAGAAAATAATAATAACATTATCATAATGATTTTGATAAAAACAAAACATTTGGAAAACATATAATGTATAATAAGGTTCATGATACCATGTTCTAGGATAAGTCAAAGTAATTCATAAACAATCAATGAACATATTACATGAGAGTAGAACATAAAAAATGAAATTGTGTCACACACATAAGAATAGAAAATAATTTCCATATTATACCAAGCTCATTTACTATACCATCATAGTATAAAAAGTATATTATTGAACTAAGTTCACTCTTTTTTTATCCCTATATTAAAAAAATTAGATCACATTCATTCTATTCATGAATTTTAAAAATGAGTTTACTCTAATTAAAATCTTGTATTACTATACCTAGTTTAACTTAAATTTTAATAATTTCTACATAATTATATATAAATAATTAAATAATAAATTTTAAGGATATATAGGTCACAATAATCTTATAATAAAAACATAGACAAGTGTTTAATAAGAACAAAAATAATATATGAATGCATAAAAATAAATGGGTTTCATAAACACTGCAGCATAACACAAATCATAGAAAGGAAACATTTTTTATAAATATCAACCCGCTATAAAAATAATTTTTATATATAAATAATAATAATTATATTATTAGATCATTTACCTAGTAAAATATAAGTAACATCAAATAAAATTGTCTCATATAATGGAACACATTAAATAATTCTTGAGGAAAATATCCTTTCCATTTTGGAAACATCTGTTAATGTTAATTAATGGTAAATGGAAAAAATATATTCAAAAATAACCTTAAAATATGTTAAAGGAAACATCAAGACATGAAAACGATAGAAAAAACAACCCATTCATGAATAATTTTTTAAAAAAATCATTCCTTTGATATTTTTTCTAAAAATTTCTCAAATAACCTCATTTGTAAAATGAATAATCTCTTTATTTCAAATAGTTTGTAAAAAAATGAAACATTTGTAGAAACAAAATTAAAATAGTAGAATAATATTCATAATAATTTTTATTTTTATTATGATATATATATATATATGGAAGATAAATATTCCCAATGATTACATATATATAAACAAATTGGAATAACAATGAGAATTTGGAAATTAACCCTTACCTTTGGTCACATTCCAATGATTTGTACATGAAAATCATGTATAATGGTTTCAATAATTTTATTAATTTATATCATAACCATATTAATATATATTATTTCATATATCATCTTTTTATATCCTTTTTAACCCATTTGTTAATAATATTTCATTATTATCCTACCTTTATTTTCCAACAACTTCATTTTCATATTCGTGTTTTGTTGTATAAGTCTTGGTTCTTTTTCATATAATATTATAGCATCATATTAAGAATTATATTATAGTAATAGATATAATATATATTAATTATTTACATTTATAGAATCATTATATTATCTTGATCTTAGAAAATGAATCACACTGCAATATGGATTCAGTAAGACATTCGTACACACGAGCAACGATATAATTCCATTAATAGTGAAAGGGAACCTAAGTGGGAGGTATATAAATTTTAATATAATCATCATAATGATAAAAATATAATATATATCAAATATGTACATCATTATACTCATCCATGTAATGTGGTGGTGAAGAACATATTACACCATGGTGTGGAGGCGGTATGTCATACGTACACATGTTTGGTGATACTATTTATCATTGGATTGATATATGGTAGAATATGGTAGTTTCATAATCATATTACTATTAAATGGTATATTGTTTTACTCGATTTATTACATATAATTCAAAAAAACATAGGTAGAGGAATTATAAGAAGAAATTATCTTGATAGAGATAGTAATGATGATTACCTCTTCTTCATCAAACTTCCTTTAAATCACCTATTATAGACACAAGGTATGGTCTTTTGAGAATACATAAACCTATAAAAGCCTTCTAGGGATTCTTATAAGAAATATTTTTAGGGTTGGGTCTAGCATGAAGGCTTGATATGGTGTGGAGAAGTGAGAAATGAGGTTCCATTCATAATTGATATGAGGGGAACTATTGAAATTTCCCAAAATATTAAATTATACTAAATTAAATATAAATAAAAATACTGAAAATAGGAAATTCATTCTAATAAAATAATTCATAATATTTTTTTATCAAATAAGTATATTTTAATAAATATTTTGTATTATATTAAACCCTATAATATTGATTGTCCCTTTGTTAACATATTTTATTTTTTCTTCGATAAAAATATTTCAATAGTAAAAGGTTTTAATTTTAAACATATGACATATTATAGACTATAAAGGAAAAATTATGATATTTTACAATATTTTATAGTTATTTTAAATTTTTGATGTTATTTTATAATTTTTAAATAATTAAATTATATTTTATTTGTAAAATATCTTTTGTGTCAATTTTGAAATTATTCATTACATATACTTCTAATAAATTTAATATAACAAGTAATCAACGATAACAATATTTTTTATATCTATAGGAGGACAATGTAATCTATTAAAATCATTTATCTAGTTATATATAAAAAATTATATTTATTTAAATAATTTAAATAATATTTATTTGATATTTTTGTAAATAAAATAATTTCTACGTCAGCATTGTGTAGTCATTAAATTTATGTTGTTCTTCAATAAAAAGTTAAATATCATTATTAAGTAATTTAATATATATTTCAGAATAATTATTGTAGTTGAATATTTATTTTGGGTAACCATATATAAGAAATGATATATTATTTGAAACATGAATGTGTAACCTTTAAATTTTTATTAAATAAAATATTAAAACTAAAAAAAATATCATCTACATGGCCAAAACATCAAAAGTATATTTATATCATGAAAATATATTTATTAATTTAAAAATAAATCGTTATATTTGTTTATAAAATAACGTTATCCAATATGGACACATAAGGGATATTTAAGATAAAAATAGTGACATTCATTGAATTTAATAATATATATGTCATTTTCATGGTAAAGTGACAATTAAAAAACATAATTTCTCTATTTATTTGTTAAGTATATAATTATATTCAAACAGTGAAGTATTTCCATTTGTACTGGATATTTAATCTTCATTATGATTTTATTTTAAACCTAAATTTCTTAATTTAAATGTTAAGGTGGTAACAATATTTATGATGGTTACTAATAATATTGGTAAAAAATGAAAGGTACCCATTAAATATATTTGTACATTATGAATCCAAATTTGGAATCCATTTTTTAATATTCAAAATATATAATATTCTGTATTTAATTCAAAAATAAAATGGACAAAACACCATGGGAAACAATTTTTCGGATAAATTCTAATTTGAAACATAAAATGATTTTATAATTAATTCATGTTTAACATAAATTTTAAAAAAAATAATAGGATTATTTAATATTAAATTAACTAAATAAAATTTAAAACTAATCAAAAAGTTAATATTACTAGGAAAACAATAATATAAATTACAACTTCCAATTAAATCATTATTATCATTATTCATCAAAAGATGAATCTTTTCATAAAAAACCCAATACAATTCACCATAAGATAATTTTGAAATTCCAATGTCAAAAAAATAATTCTATTGTTTCATATATTATTTATAAAGTTTTCAAATTATTTTTAAAACATGTATTCCATTAAAAGTATCTAGAATATCATTTTATAAAAATACAACTTGTATGTTTAAAAATGGTTTTCCCAAATTTTATTCCCAAAAAACAATTTAGATGTCTTAAAATACATATAAATGAATATGAAAAAGATTAATTTGATAAATATAGTTAAATAATAGTGATTAATTAAATTTTTTAAGAAAAAATTCATTTGAGGGAATAATAATAGTTTTTTTATAAAAAAAATTCCTTTTATTAAACATATTTTATCTTAATTTATAATTAATTAGTTCCCAATAATTTACTTCGTAGTTCAGTTAATACTTCATCATTCCCTACATTCCAATGTCTAAGTGATAACTATGATTTTTTTGATCTATTAAACAATGACATGATATTAATATAGGCTATGAAATGAACTCGATAATGTGTATAACTAAAGCCAAAAATTGTGTTGCATATACAGAAATAAAATTGATGTTTTTTTCATGAAGTGCATCCCATCATGTAGATTTATATTAAGAAATAATAACATGGTGTAGTGTGAAATAAAATCCATAATATAATTTAAATTTCCCTAAAAAACAATTTATACGTACTAAGGGTGTTACAATAATACTATAGTATGAAATTATTATAAGGCTAAAAATTATCCAAATTAAAACATATTAATTAATCATTATAATAGAAATAGTTCATGTTAATATTTAAAAAAAATATTTATATATTTATAAATATCGATTTCAAAAAATATATATAATATTTTAGTTGACAAGTTATTATTTATCTTAGGTTATTTTTTGGGATATTTAGAAAGAATGGATTTTTTACTAAATAAAGAAAAATACTATATTTATAAATACTATAAATATTTTAACATAATTATTTCATAATAAATATATGGATTTTATAAAACTTTTCTTATAGATTATATATATAATATTTATTATAACTAATTTAAAAATATTATCTTCGATGTTGGAACATATGTTTTATATTTTAAAACATTAGGGAAATGTTTTTCTAATAAAAGATCAATTTATGAAGAAAAAAAATTATTTATTTTGAAAATAAAATGATAAATTCTAGTTTTAAGGATTTCAATTTCATATTAAACATTTTTATATATTCATAAGCCAATAAGTGTAATATGAATCATTATTTTGGTGAAAAACATTTCTGTACTTAAAAAGTCTATTTAGAAAAAACTTTTTTATTTTTTTAATTATATTAAAATTAATTTTTCCACATATAAAACATTTATATTTAAAATATATTCCATATTTTTAAATTTAATAATTAATATTAGGTTATATGTAAAATTTAATATTTTTTTTATAATGAATATTTATTATGGTAAAAATAATGTCACCATAACGAAGATTAAAACGGTTTGTGAGGGTGTTATGCTAACAGATAATCCCTTAAATATCACTAAAATATTTCTTATTTTATTGGGTGAATTTATTTATATATTATCATTTGAAATATTAGAATTTATAATAATTTGGATCGAATTTCCTAGGGAATGAAGCTTATTATACAAAAATGTTCTTTATTACTTACAATACTACCACTCATTTTTGATATAAAAGGCCACGTCATCTTCTCACTTACCCACACCCATTTATCACTTTAGATCAACCATGATCTACCAAAAATAATCCTCATTTCCATCTAGTTTTCTTATTTTTTTAATCTCACAAGATGTCCAATCTTAGTAAGGATATGTTGTAAGCCACAAAAAGACATTTATAGATTACGTAAATGTCTAAACTGAATTATTTTATGTTTATATCTTTATATACATATTTCAAGTATATTATAGCCATTAATAATAATAAAATAATTTATTTTAATGTACATAAATATTAATATTTTTTATGGAAAAAAGTAATGTTTACTTCCTTTTAATCTAATGGAAAATTATAAAAAAATAGACATGTGTGTGTATGGACTTCCATTTCCATGAAGCGAAGTAAATTATTTTTCATTAATTCATTTATTTATTTGATAAGTAGATGTATTTAATGGATATAAAGAGATATGATATTTCTAAAAAATTTATTATTATTTAATTATAATATATTATCTACATTATAACCCTTATTTCCATTAGAAAATGTTATCTTCTCATGTGTACTTGTGGACTACAACCACGATGAAATGATATGATTTGTTTTTAATTTACTCATTACATTTATGTACATAAGGATATATTTAATTAATTAATGTTGAATTTGTAACATTAAAAGGATTTTTCAAGGTTAATCTTTTTTATACTTTATTTTTTTCAACCATTAGAAAAATTAAAACATCATAGATATGTATGTACATATTTTTTCTCTAAGAAATAACAAATTTAATTTTTTACATTTTTATTACATGGATAGTTATAATTATTTATTTAATGTATGAAAATTATAATTATAACATTATTAATATTTTGGATATAATGAATCTATGGACAATGTGGGTGGACCAAAATCACTCAATCAAACTATACATTAGAATCAAAATTGATTACTCCTAAATAAATTATAATATTTAATAAATATGGTTAAATAGGTAAAGTTCATTTATGAATAAATTATTAGAAGAATGATATATATAAAAATTCATATAAAATTGATTCCTATTAAATATAAATTTATTATATAAGTCATTGGAAGTCATTTGAATAATAGAAAATCCAAGATAAGGGTTCATTCTATAATATGATTTTTTCCAGAATATTAACCTTTATAATTAAATTTGATTAATTATATTTTATTTATCTCATAATCCACATATAATATATTCTAGTACTTTTATTTTTTGTGTTTCTAGGTATTCAATTATTTTCCCTACTTAGTATTTAAAACAACTAAATAAGTTTTTATATTAAAATCAAAACTTATTTACCAATTTTTTTGGGGAAATCAATATCATACATGTCCATATTATATTTTGTCGACTAAATTATATTATATTATATACATTAAGTAATTATTAAATAATTTTATTTCATAAATTTGAATGAAAATTCATTATTCCAAAATAAATGCTTTTAATGTTTTTATTATTAGACATTTTTTACTTTTTATTGAATATTGGAAAATAATGTGTATTTAAGGTTAACTACATGACTAAATTTTCCCTGTATTTTTTATAAATACTACACCATATTTTTTCATGTAAATTATAGGAAAATTAAATTTCAATTTTCTATTTCTGTTCATTTTCTAAAAAATTTAAAATAAAATTATAATTCTTTATTTGTTGAATGAAACATTCAGATGTATTAATAAAGGGTTTTTTATCATTTACAACATCAATAAATTTTTTTATTTTTAAATGGTGATATAATCTAATTATATCGTACACCATATAATTTAGATATGTTATGATAATGTTGTTATGTTTATTTAATAGGGAAAATAGTGAATTTCTGTATGTTTTTTGGAACATATATATTTGTTTTTATTATGTATTTTGTTGATTATTCACTCCTTATATATTATGAGAGAATTAGAAATATTTGGTAATGGAAGGATCCAATTATTATAAAAACCTTAATTTAATTTTTATGTTTAATGAGACAAACCATCCTATGTATTTATTATTTTGATTACCTATTTATACATGATATCTTGACATGTGGTGAGGAAAGTAGGTTTGTGAAATCTGTCATAAATAATTTTATACTAATTTACGGAGTTATTATTATCCATGGGATTATTTATGTTCTCCTGTCATCCTTGATTATACTTCTCCTTTATGGTATTATTTATAAGGAAGATTTTAATTTACAACTCTTTCATACTTTTCATGACTAATTTATTATATCATATAATTTATTATATGCTTTATTTAGAGAGAATTTGATTACAACCTTTATTATATTTTCCATTCCCTAGGGACCATAGAAGTTAAATTAGAATGATTTTATGGATATATTGAAGAAATAATAATTTCATCATTATATTTTTAGGTTTTAATTAATGTTATTAAATGTAATATTAGAATACTATATTAATATAATATATTATAAATATTAGACTATTTGATCATATTAGATGTGATTACTTTTATTATTTACCAATGTAGTAAAGTAATATCTTAGTGTGGTTTATAGGAGTTGTGGATGATACAGTTTGTATCAATAGATATTTTTTTATAATTTTTGGGTACTAGATCTAAGAGAACATAGTATAAAAATGAGAACGTTATGTTAGTCCCTATTATATTTAATAAAATGTCATAGAATATTTTATATACAAAGAAATAATATTATATTATCCAATAATCATATGATATTAACAAATCTAATGTATTCAATTTTAATAAATGGTTCCTAGAAAATTGACTGAAATTCAAATCAGTTTTCCAAATCACTTCTATGAGGGTAGTCCTATATATTATTGTTGTATATCAATATTGAGTTCGTTCACTCAGTTTATAACTAATAACATTTCATGTATAGTTGAACCTAATAGTACAAAATGAGGTGCAACAAAATTGGACATTATCATGCAATACCATCCTTAATCATTTATTGGGAAAAAATACATTACAATTATAGAAATAGATTAAGACCATACAATGATTTTTATTCATTCATAAATAGTGAATCAAAAAATTTAGTCATGGTTATTTATCACAAAATGGGAGATGTTGATCAGTGGTGGTCATTGATCTAGAACATTATAGAGTCCGATCAGATAGATTGTACTTAACGGAAGACATTAAAGAAGATAGTATTAGAAGAATAATTTCCTATAGAATTAAATATATTATGGAAAATAATGATAAAATATAATTCCATAGTATGTTCAAAATATTTCTAAAAATGTGGATAACTTTAAAAAGATGAAAACTCATGTTATAGATTATGCGTATAATCTAAGAAGTAAAACTAATTTCCTATTTGATGTGGTAAATCAAACCCTTAAAATGTAATTAGACTCTCAAAAATATTTTTTTACATGAAGATATAGTATCTAGAATCATCCAGATAGTGAAATAATTTTACAATTCCACTTTTTTCAAGGGAAATATAGAAATTAAATAGGTGGATTCTCACTCTATAACAATAAATAAGGATAACAATGTGAATAGAAAGTTGTAATTAACCAATTTTAATAATTGATGAATGAAACACAATGAATAAATTTTTAATGTAAACTCATTCTTAGATAATTTTTATTTTTATTACTGTTCAATGCAATCTTCTATATAATGAATACTTGTTGAAGAAATTATATCCACCCATAAAACACTAAATATTTTTTTTTCAATCTAGGCATCTAGTGGGAATCTTATTGTAACAAGTGTACATCGAGTTATATCTATACAAGTTCAATGATCTTCCCTTGTTGTAGTCTTCAATTATAAAACAATTATTTCCTTTGACATAATCCTTGTTAAGGAAAAACATTAGATGTATATTCGAATAATTTATTTATGAAATAAATATATTACTATTTTTGAAGGGATAGAAAATTCATTCGAATTATTAAATAGAATTATTTATATAATTTTTTATTGATCCACCTCTAATAGATCACCATAATAAAATCAAGTAGATGTGGAAGATAAAATCCAACGAATGAATGAAAATGTAGTAATAAGTTTATAGTATACACCTATTATTCGAGAATACATTTATATATTTGAATAATAATTTTTGAGACAACCAGAGGAACTTGAGGATGATTTTATTATTGAATTCACCCCTGATAAAAAACAAATATATTGGAATCACTATAAAATGATACTATAGAAATTTATAGTGTCGAGAAAACACTATAGGAGTTGTGTGATACATGAATTATATACCATAGTGTTTCACATTTGGCAGGACAATTTCTATTTTAGAAAAACATGGATGGGTCCATGAGGTTATGCCTCATTAAAAGATGGATAAATTATGTTACTATAATGAATAAGTATTATTTTCTATGAAGTGAATAATTATTAGAATAATTGTAAAGAGATAAACATTTTTCAAAGATTGAGTTTCATTTTTCTTAAAATTATTTTAGAGTGGAGAAGAATTCTATATCAATGATAAATTTTTTTGGAAGTATGGGAATTTTGAGTTTACTATAATTCACATAATATTGAATAAATCACCTTCAATTTTTTAAGATATTCTGAATTGAGTATTCAATTGTTATCATTATATTCTCATGTCGATATTCATTGATGATATAAATATATATTCAAAAACCATGAAGAATAAGATAATCAATTATGAATGCTCAATGAACCATAATATAAAATGGTAGTCAAATAATACCCTATAATTTATGAATATTAATGAGATGTATAGTTTCATTGGTTTTATAGGTCACTATCTTGCTTTTTCAATAATACTTCTTAATTGTAAAACTCATTATCCAGGATTAAATGTAATGGAGAAAATTTTATTTAATTTATATAATGTAATGAAATTTTTGAAGATATAAATATGATATTGTTAGATGATTTTTATAGGAATTACAAATGTAAAGGAATGACATATAAATTATAATTATTCGTTGAGTAAGGGATTTGGTTGTGTCCTTATGAAGAATGATAGAGTGGTTTACTATGAATCAAATAAATTAATGAATCATGAATATGACTATCCAATTATTAATATTTGGGTTGCGGATATAATTACATACATAATTATATTTACGAACAATCACATTAGTGAATGATATGATATATATACATATCATAAAATATTAAAGACATATTCCATTATAAGGTGGCCAAAATAATGAACCAAATATTTTTTAAACAACTAGTCGATTATTATTCCTTGATACAATTCAACCCTTCATCATAATATAATGTGTCTAATTCCTTGAGTTGGAGGGATGATATAATTATAAAAATTACTAGGATTAATAAAGATCCTATTTTTTTGGATTTAGTAATGTTAGATTTGGTAATTATTTATTCAGGGGAAAATCATTCTTTTTAGATAAATTAGGGAATGATCATTAAAATAAATGATATAGATTCCCCTTAAAAGTGATGGGAATATTTAAGGGTATATAAAATCCATATGTAATGTAAATTCTAACAGTTCATATATAAATTTGTAGTGTTGAAGTTTGGAAAGATTTTCTGTGTTCTATCCATAATATAAATAATGAGGGAGCTATTATATGAGGAACGTAGCTTGAATTTATCTATAAATATTGGTGCAAAAAAATATCTATATAGATTTAAGATAATATTTTAATGGGATGGTACAATGCTTGAAATTGCAGACTATGAGTCAATATGATTGATGTGCATCTTTGTAATGTCCCAAAGATAACATTGTAACAGTTTCATTAAACTTCAAACATTACTAATATTGAAATTTGGTAGTGATAAAATTTTCATTCTAATTGGACTTACACTATCTCCTATGAATAATGACACTATACAAGTCATTTTTTATCACCTTAAAAAATCTAAAAATTTTATTGTAATATGTAATGCCCTATATCATGAGAACCTTTTCCCACACCATAATAATGATGTTCCCTGACTTCCTTGTCTTCCTCTAATAGTTATATCTGATCGTGACCCTTTTTTCACATCTAAATTACCAATTAGTCTTCAAAAGGACCCTAACACCAACATACAATAATTCACCTCCTATCATCCTCGAATTCATAGTTAGTCTAAAAGGACAATTCATACATTATATGAATCACTATAATCATTTTCTCTTAACATTGATGGTATGCTTTTTCAATATCTTCCTCTGATGAAATTTTCATACAATAATAGATCTATTCAATCCTTAAGGGGATCCCATATTAATTTTGGAAAATTAAGATATTACAAACTCCAAATTTCATTGGTAAATATAGATAAAATAATATTTTAGCACAAAATATTTTTTTAAAGATACCCATGAATGTAATAACTATATATTATATTATAATAGAATCATAAGGCATAGAAAACTATTATGATAATAATCGAAGGAAGTTGAATTTCATGTGAGGGATTATTTATTATTATATGGTAAATAGTTTAAGTGAGTTATAAAACTTAGTATAGGTTGAAATTTTGATTTGGGTACATTGTTTCAATTGTAATTATTGAGATAATTGGATTTCTGGCATAAGGATCATTTATTAAACATAAAATCTATGAGTGTACAATGTGTTCCATGATTTATATAGAGGAAACAAATAATTTAACCAAAAAATGTAATCACATATATATGAATAAATTGTGAACTATATGTTTTTTAAAAATAGGGATAATCTTTGGGATATTTCATAAGTAATTTATTATTATGGGAATAGTTAAAAATACATCTTTAACAAATACAATAACTTTTATGAAAAAAAATTATAATAAGGACTATGAAATTTTCTAAAACATATTTCCTTGGAAAAATATATTTATAGAGTAAACAATAATTCTAAAATGTTATTTTTATTTAAAAATCTATCTTCAACATTTCAAATCCAAAGTGACGTTTTATTGTAAAAAACTTTTTTAGATCCTTCTCATTAATAGAAATATTATAATTAAAAATAATTATTTACATTGGTTTTAAATACAGATAGATTTCATTTATTTATTCATAAACCAAAATTTATTAAAAAAATATATTCAAAAAATGATTTTATTATAATGTTATTTTTATACAAAAATTCCATTTTCAGGGAAACATTTTCTATTAGAATTTTTACGAATCTATTAAAATACATTTGTAACACCAGGGGAAATTGAAAAGTAATACATTAATTAAATTTTATATTTATAATAATAATTATTAATAAATAAAGATAATTTATTTTTTGTTCAATAGGACTTTTTACAAATGTAAAAAAAGTTGCACCATAGTAAGTGTTAAAAGGGTTAACTTGGTCCAAAACTAAGTTTTAATCATCCAGATAACTAAAAACTATCTATTAATTATAAAGGATGGATTATTTTATATATTAAAATTCCTCATCATATAAATTGCACTAAATTGGAGCCAATTTACAAGATAATGAAGTTTATTATATATAAAATCTCAAAGTATTAAAAAGATTTCCCCACCTCTCCTTAATTAATATAACCTCTTGTATGTAATTTTATATACTAGGTGTGAAATTTTTTTATTTACCAAGACCATACAAAATATATTACTAGACACGTGTCACATTCCCAAGAGCTCATGGTATCATAAAAAGACAAATCCAAGAGAGCGTAAATTGTATGAAAAAATGAATGAACCCAAGGAAGAGGTATAAGTTTTAACTAAATTCTATATAGTTTATTTCATATTATACCTTATTAAAATGTATTATAATAATGATAACATAATGAAATTTATATCATTTAAATAATTATATGTCATCAAACTGATAAAAAACTTAATTTATTCATTCATTTTATTTAATGGAAAATTAAAACAGTTCTCTTGCATACGACTAAACTACCCTGTTATTAAAGAGATGTATTGTATTTTTTATCTGCTAATTTAACTAATGGTTATATGGATTCATTAAATGGATTTATATTATATTTATTTAATAATTAATATTATATAATAATTTTATGTTATCAACCTTTATATATTATTATCAATTGGAAAATGATAACGACAATCATGCAAATGAGTTGACTACCACCTCCATGATGGAACATGATCCATTTTACAATTTCCACAAACAAATATAATCATAAAAATATATCTAACAAACAATTATAATATTTATAATGTTTTTATTATTAGATAAACATAATTATTTTTACATTATCTACCTTTCATCCAATAGTAAATGAGAAAATGTCTATAATCTGTATGTACATAATACCATTTCCTAGAAATATTTATTTTAATTTCTTATACACATTATTTAGATAGTTCTATAATGTTTTTTAATATATAATCATTATACATACATTTTTTAAAATATTTTTGATATTATTATTCCATAACAATGGAGCAAGGATAAATAGTTCCAAATCATACAATGCATAAAAAGAAAATAGTCAACGACTATATAATTGATTTTAATAATGAATTATGGGAAAGTTGGTAAAAATAATTGGTTAATAAATTAAATATATATTTATATATATAAACAAGTGTACTACATAGATGAATAATAAATATAATCGTATTATAATGGATGATGGAATGAATATGACCATGAGGAAGCCCAGGGTAAGGGTTTATTCATTAAAATAATTTGAGATTTGAGATTTGAAATATTAAAATTTAAATGATAAAAAATATATTTTCCCTTCGAAACCACATATAGTTCATAACATACCATTTTCTCTCTCATGACCCATCCCCTAGGGCCCATGTTGTGACCACCCCAAGCCCGCCTTCCATAGGCCAGGGGCTGACGACTAGCACCAAAGGCATTAATCCATAAAACTGGGAATGCATTGCCTTTATAAAGTGTAAACACACACAACAGAGTACGATCTGGAAGTAGAACACTAAGAAAAACTGTATTCAAAGGAGTGTTGAAAAGTAAAAGGGGCCGAAAATACAAGCCCAATAGGAAAGTACAAGTAGAACTGAAAAACAAGTACAATTGAAGAAAAGTAAAGATGTTATGGGGTCATCCTCTAGGGATTACTACCAGAAGGGTTGGTATAGAAAGCCTCTACAACACTCTACGTCTGTGCATCTCCTCTATGTATTATCATGCTTTTCGTTCCACGTCTAGGTTCTATCCAGTCATGCTACTCCTGTCCTCAGTCAGTGTTGTATGTCATCTGCAACTATCACAACGAAGTACGGGCATAGCTCGTGTAGGGCTGAGTATAACTATACTCATTCGGGACCTCGAGACCCTCAAGGTCCCAAAAAATCTAGCAAAGATAAATCACAAAAAAAGAAAACAACAGATAACCCCACTTAGGTATATGACCATACATATACCTATGTTATCAAGAAATCCATCTCAATCATGAGGTAAACACAAAAGTTACTGACTCAGCTCAACCAGGATTTTTATTCACATTTTCTAGACCATGTCTATGATATAAATCCTCCTCTGTCGAGTACAATGTTCATGTTTCCAACTAACATGCACTTCCCACTAACCTTGGACTGGTGGGGTACTCCTCCTATCGACTACTGTGGGTCTTCTGTTCTCACATAGAGGCTCTCCCCACTATGGGTCTTCCACCAACTACTATACGCTCTCCTTAATAGCATGTAGATGTACACCTACAATCGTGTTCCATGAGAATGTTTCCAACTACCTGGAACTCCTCTGTCGTGGGTCTGCCTCCACCTACCCGGCGCTCCCCACTGGTCTATGGAAGGCGGGCTTGGGGTAGTCACGACATGGGCCCCGTGGGACGGGTCGTGAAAATTGGTAAAAGATGAGTCCTTTCTACCACAGCACATATGACTCTAATCTTTCCTTTCTGTGAAGAAATAGTGTTAAGGGTACTGAGTGTGGATCTCAGTTCCGGGAGTCCAGTGTTGGTGTGGCGACCGACGTATCCATACACCAGGACCCTAACTACTAATCTCTTACTAAGTGCACAAAAAAAAAATTTTCATGTCTGTTTTCAAAAGTTTTCTTTAAGTTAGTTCAACCAGGTCAACTCACCAGGTATTATATTTTGACCATGTTTCATTTTTTCAGGATTCGTCTATGTAGAGAGCCAGTTAGAGTTCCGAGATAGTACTCAATAACGGCCCACCGAAGGAAGAGGCTCCGGTGCAGGGCACTGTTACTAAGTTGGCACCTTCAGGTGGTGTACCAGTAGCACCACCACCCGTTGGGTAGTAGATTCCACTAGCCGCACTGGCGGGTAGTGCACGCCGACTGAGCATGTTGCACGAGTTCCAGAGGTAGATGCCTCCGAGGTTACGAGGCGAGACAGATTCCCAGGCAACAGAGGACTAGCTGGAGGTGATTGATAGAGTTCTCCACCTAGTTGTGGCACCTATAGAGTATATAGTGATCCGAGATACTAGTGTTTTCTAGTGACTGACCATGAGGTTGGTCCGCATAGTGATGAGGATTCGGTACGTGGATTATTCCTGAGTTTGTACCTTATGGTAGTGTGTCAGCTATATCACTGTTTTTTGGTCAGCAGTTAAAACTGGTGGTACTGGTAGATGACACATGTAGGCTTAGTGCCTTACATGTGTTCCAGCATCAGATACCACTCAGGTTTCAAGGAGAGTCCGACTCACAAGCGTTTGAGGACTGGCCTCAAGATGTTGCTGAAAGTCTCTAAAGCATGTACAGCTTCATCAGGACAACCTGTCTGTAGCTAAAAATTCATCAAGGCATAGATATCATTCCCAGAAATCGATAGGTTTGTTAAGACCCGTGTTTTGGGGCTCGGATTACTGAGAGAGGTGTGATTTAGGACATCCAAGCTAGCATCTTTTCTCTATATGCTAGAGAAAACCTTTGTGGTTGAATGTTCTTTGGCTATGCGGATACAGCCCGTGAACGTTAGTAGTGGGAAAGCATGAAACTGGCTCCAGTCTCAGAGACTTGAGCATGTAAAATGTTTCGAGATGAGGAATTTCTAAGGAAAAATGGATCTTTATGGAATCAGACGTGGAAGAAGAGCTCGAAGAGCATCATGAGGTGTTGTACATTTCAACATGTTACAACCACCAGCATTTTTATTCCCCGCCAGGCTCAGGGAGCTAGAGGGCAGGGTAAGAGAGTAGCTGGATGCGATCAAGGAGTGTGACCCAAGGCCTCTAGGATTTATTCAAGGTATGGACTGTGTCTACTACTAGCTGTCGTATCAATAGAGCTAGGTACCAATCATTCCTTCCTTCGATGAATCTTGTCCTAGACCTGGAGTTTCTGTTTGAACCGTTGACTTGACCCCCACGTATGAAGATACCTTTTGGAGGAAACATGATAATCACACTTATGCCGATAATGTGATCTGACCTTTGAGGCGATATTTTCGGTTTGAACCTCTTGTTGGTAGCGTCGAGTCCTTATGATGTTAGTTTGGGTATGGACTGGGGAACCAAAGTTCATACACAGATTGATTGTATTAGGTAAAATGGTTGTGGTTTATCTACAACATTGTAATGAGGGCTTTCCTTAGTCAGAGAAAAAAGAAACCTGAGAAGAACATGCTAAACTAATACATATAAGGGTGCAGGCGATCACTCTTTAGTCGGCCATCCTTACCCTCGTGGCAGCAAGAGTTTTGAGTTCTCTGTTCCAAATAGGAGTGACAAAACATGGGGAAATCTTTTGAAAAAA
The DNA here is from genome assembly GCA_963277665.1 of Viscum album. Lineage (NCBI taxonomy): Eukaryota > Viridiplantae > Streptophyta > Magnoliopsida > Santalales > Viscaceae > Viscum > Viscum album. The sequence goes on from OY728160.1 coordinate 1,810,181,326, forward strand.
ATTTCCAGGATTACCCCCCCCCCAAAGGGGGTGGGACATCTTCTTTGGAAGGATACCACCATAGGGTCATTCTAGACTTCTCCAAGGTTTCATCACCACTATCATCCTTGACAAAGAAGGGGAAACCATTCGCCTGGTCGGAGAGATTCTAGCAGAGATTTTAGGTGCTAAGGCATAGGCTGACTAGTGCCCCCATCTTGAGGCTTCCAGGGGAAGGTGTAGGGTGCGTAGTCTATTACGACACATCAGGGACCAGACTCAGTTGTGTCCTCATGCAAGGGAGAGTAGTGATCACATATAGTTCTCAGTAGCAGAGACAACACCAGTAGAACTATGCTACCCATGACCTAGAGTTAGCAGTAGTGGTCTTTTCCTTGAAGATGCGGCAGCAATATCTTATGGGTGATCGTTTTACCATTTACTCTAATCACAAGAGTCTCAGGATTATCTTCTCTTAAAAAGACATGATCCTGAGACAGTGATGATGGATTGAGTTCCTCCAGGACTATGACTTCGAGATAGTCTATACTCCTGGGAAGGGGAACTTTGTTGCTGATTCACTCACCAAGAGTTCTGGTATACAACTACTAGGAGAGGCGACAGAGTAGTTGGTTGCCTTACAGATATACTTTGTGGATTGAAATGGAGTAGTCTTTCTATAGTCTCTTACCATCACTCCCCCACTTCTTCAGTGATTCAGGGAGGCGTATCATGGAGATGCTGACTGCGTGACACGACGTGCCCAGATATCAACAGGGAAGGCACCTAATGGATTTTTTGAAGGTAGGGAGCACGTCATCCTCTTTAGAGGATGTACAATGGTACCAATGTCACTTCAGGATGAAGTGTTGAGGGAGTTCCACACATCCCCTTTAGTGGTAAATATAGGAGTGGCGAAGATGTATCCGGACCTCAGACGAAAGCACTGATGGTCTGGTATGAAGAAGGCAGTAGAGGAGTTATTCTCTGGATGCCTCACTTGTTAGCATGGAAGGCAAAGCACCAGGTACCAGCAAGATTGGTACATCATTTAGAGTTCCCCGAGTGGAAGTGGAATGAAATATCTATGGACTTCGTGATGGGTCTTCAACATACATCTTGGGGGCACGACTCGATTTGGGTGATCATTGACCGACTCACTATGTCGTCCCACTTCCTACCGATCAGAGAGTAGGGTTCGGTGGAGAGTTTGGGATGCCTCTACGTGTATGAGATTGTGCGACTGCATGGAGTACCTTCTTCTATTGTTTCTGATTGTGACACACGGTTTACATCCTGACTATGAAAGGGGTTGCAGGAGGATTTCAGGATGCATCTTTGTCTGAGCACCGCCTTCCATCCTCAAATAGATGGTAAGACTGAGCGGACCATTCAGAATCCTGAGGATAGGCTCCATGCATGTGTCCTCAACTTTAGTCGTAGTTGGGAGGATCTCTTACCTTTGGTGGAGTGTTCCTACCACAACACCTATCACTCCACCATATGGATGGAACCTCTTGAAGCATTGTATGGGTGACCTTGTAGATCACCCTTGTGCTGTACATACCCAGGAGAGTCAGCACTTGTGGGACCAGAGATGGTACAAGCTACCACAGAAATGTTGCAGATCATCCAGGAGCATATGAAGACTACACAGATTAGGAAGAAATGTTCTGCTAATAGAAGAGGGAGACCTCTAGATTTCAAGGATGGTGACCACGTCTTTCTACTGGTCTCGCCCCAACAAGGTCTACGAAGATTTGGCCGAGGCGGCAAGTTATATCCGAAGATTATCGGACCATTCCAAGTCCTCAGCAGAATAGGTGAGGTGTCTTACCGCATGGCTATTCCACCTCAGTTACTCTAAGTGCATGACATCTTCCACGTATCTCAGTTGAGGAGATACGTGCACGACCCTTCTCACATCATCGACCATTGAGACCAGGACATTGATACATTGGAATCTTTCACAGAGGTTCCAGTGGATATTGAGGATAGATAGAAGCGGGTCCTATGTGGAAAGTCGATACCTCTAGTGCACGTATGCTGGTAGCACAAGAACCTATCGGAGAGTACATTGGATCGAGAGGCTCAGATGCATGCTACATACCCCCACTTCATCCCCTAGTCATGAATTGTGGTTTACAGGGACGTAAAGCCCTGAGGTGGGAAGAATGTAAAGACCTAGAATTTCCATGTAATTTTTTTTAAATAAATATGAATTTCACGAGTCTGTAAAATATAATAGTGCGCGATTCCATGGCCCGGAGTGCCCGAAATGATCCTTCGTTGTTTTGTTAAGCTTAAGTTAACATGGGTAAGCAATTTTCATAAAAAAGTGGAATAAATCATAAACAGTTACATGGTTCAGAAATCCGAGGACACCATTGCACTCAGCATGGCGGGTTTACCCTATGCGCAACCTATGATTAGTCGGTGCGGACCTCCGGTGAGGGAACCCCAAAATGGCATAATCGTAAATAAAATAATAAAATAAATTATTTTATTTTTCGAATGATTATAACTCATAAATAGTAACTTGGATTAAAAATATGATACCACCACTGAACTTATGAGGGATTGATTTCTTTAAGCAGATACTAACATTGGTCAACGTGGGCTATGAGAGAATGTTAGTTTTTGGCCGCAAATGAAATAATTAAGTGACAATAATTTTATTGTTAAATTAATATCTTCTAAACGGTAACTCGGATTGAAAATAAGAGAGTACAATTGGGTTCTTTGGGGATTATTTCACCAAGGCAGAGCCTATCCTCGATTGGCGTGGGTCGAGGGTGACTTATAAAAATTTTCCTAACTTTTTTTTGGGTACGTTCAGTAAACGCATGAGCGGCGTTTTATAACTTTTGAACCGATGCCCAGAATTAAAATCTGAGGCCACCATTGAACTCGCATCACCAGTATTCACATAAGGATAATTTAATCTCAATGACAGTTGGTCGAGGGTGAATGTTAGTTTTTAGGTTTTTTGTGGAATTTATAAAATAAAATAAACATTTTTTTTATTTTATTTTAAGCTTCCATGTGGTTATTTCAGGCGGGTTCCACCAGAAAAAAACCTCTAGGGGGAAGTTGGAAGTGGGGAACACCAGACCTTAACCTCCCATGAGAGGTTAAGGTGGTGGGGATCACCCAAAACATAACCTCCCATGAGAGGTTATGGTGGTGGGGACCACCCTTGATGAAACACACCTTTAATTCAGAGAAACCCTCAACTCCCATAATTAATGAGGGGGATCCTTTTAACCTCTAATGCCTTAATTTTTCCATTGCACATACCATTAATCTTTCCAACACACCGCATCATTTTGCTAGCATAAATTAATTGGCTGTCCCCTTTTTAAATTACGTAACAGCGTCGTTGGAATTTAGGAAGGTTCCTAATAAATGAACCGTCATAAATTCCAATGATTGTTTCCTACCTATCCCCTCTACATTACATATGGAGCTTGGGAGGAGGATTTGGGATGACTTCACCAATGGATGAAGCAATGGTAAAGTGATGTGATTCCCAACACTTGGAAAATTACGCTCTCTAACGAAGAATGTGTTCTCCCGACGAAGAACGATCTCCCGATGTAGAACAACCTCAAATTCGGTCATCTTACATGGGAGTTCCAACCGACGTGGAGCATCTTCCACGGTCCAACACAACCCAGAGATTGGTAGTGTGTGTGGCAGATGCGATGGACGAAGATTCTCATTCGTCTTCTTTACGCGACTTCACCGACAACGATCGATGATTAAAGGTAGGGGTTTAATTTTTTATCTAAGTGTGATCTTTCCCATGTTCTTCTTATCAATCAAAATGAAGAACGAGGGTTGATGGGCTTCATACATGTGAGCCGCTTGATACCACCCCAACTGCAGAGGGTGAAGGCCAAACCAACATGGCCCGACCCCTCTGACGAAATTATTTTTAGTAATCATTGGAATGTCGATGAATCAACGAGTCGATGAAGGTGGAAAAAGACAAAGGCCATGCTACCCACAACCTCTGCTAATCGTGCCGCCCCCGTAGCACACCGATGCTCTCGACTGAACACCACAAACCCACGCCGGCCTGAGCCACGCCGAAACGGCCTACCCGCGTATTGCGCGCCCTACCCGGCCCACGCGCGGCTTTCAGTGTGCCATGGCGGCCTGCCGCTGCCTCCAGCATGCGCCGCCGGCCTACCCATGACCTCCAGCGTTCCATGCCGGCCTGCACGCGGCCTCACGCACACCCTTCCCAGCCTCCTTGTGGCCTCCTATGTGCCCCACCAGCATTCCCGGCAACACCCCGGCTCCCGGACAAACCGGTCGTGCCGCACTGGCATCCTGGGCCGGCATGCGGCGTCATTCGCAGCGTCGCTGGCCGAACTGGCATGGCCTTTTGGGCCGAGTCTCTAGAGCCACACCCCTCGTGGTGCTGGCCGAACTGGCCCTTGACCTCCGGGCCAAGCTGCCTACGCGGTGACCACCCGGATGAACCGCCCCCGTAGTCCTCTAGGCCCGGCCCAGCGGACCAGGCTGAACCAAGCTGACTGAACCGTCCAACAGGCCAGGTCTGACCCCACGGGTCTGACCGGGATGGCCCAGACTGGTTTGGGTTGAGTGGGCCCAATTGGGTCGGACCAGATCTGGGCCCACCACTGACCCTTGTACTTTCATTGGCCATATCTTTGGCACCAGGCGCCCATTTGACGAATCGTCAGCGGCGCTAGTTTTCTCGGAGCACAACGATCCCTTTGAGTATACCCCACTGGAGTTTGGGGTAATGTTGAGATGCGATCAGGTTGGATCGTACACAAATCCAACCGGGCTTCTGGGACTAAAAATATTTTAAATCACAGACTGGGCGTCCGATTGACACGATGTCTGTTGCGTTGAGACCCCTATGACAAGACGGACCTTTGAGATACATCAATGTTAGACTTCGTGATAGTTGGAGTATAGACAAGTAGCTCGTCGAGCGGACCCTCCCGGAGACAATCGAGCGAAGTACAGAGACATAGTAACTTGATGAGACCTAACAACTTCTTGATCGATTTGACTCGGAGTGATTCGATTAGCCCAGTGGGGAGCGCCTAGTAGTTGGCGGCAAACCCACGGTGGAAGAGCACCTGGTAGTTGGTGGTAGACCCACTATACTCAACAGGTGGAGTAACTTTGTAGGATATTAGGGGGAGCCCCTAGTAGTTGTCAGCAGACGCATAGTGGGGAGTGACTGTGTGTGAGCGCGGAAGACCCACGATACTCAACCAGAGGAGTACCTCCGCAGTCCAAGGTTAGTGGGAAGTGCCCGGTAGTTGGCGGCAGGCCCACTGTACTCGATAGAGGAGGAGTTCTCCAGAAGTCCTGGTTTAGACAATGTGAATAAAAAATCCTGGTTGAGAAGAGTCAGTAACTTTTGACTTTACCTCATGATTGTGATGGATTACTTTATAACATAGGTATATGTTTGGGCATATACCTAAGTGGGGTTATCTGTTATTTTCCTTCACTGTGGTTTATCCTTGTTGGATTTTGAGAGACCATGAGGGTCTCGGGGTCCATACTGAATATCTTTATACTCAACCCTACACAGGCTATGCCCACACCTCGTTGTGTTGGTTGCAGACGATGGACATCGCTGAATGAGTACTAGAGTAGCCGGAATGGAAGATTCTTAGAGATGGACCACAAAGTGTGATAGTACACGGAGGAAGCGGATGGACGTGATGTTATGTGGGGGATTTCTGTACCTACCCTTCATGTAGGAATCCCCAGAGGATGACCTCGTAGCTGCTTTACTTTTCTTCAATTGTACTTGTTTTTCAGTTGTACTTGTACTTTCCTATTGGGCTTGTATTTTCGGCACCTTTTACTTTTTAGCACTACTTTGTATAATATTTTTATTAGTGTTTTACTTCCACATAATACTCTATTGTGTGTGATTAAACATTATAAATTCAATGACTTCCCAGTTTTCTGGATTTACGCCTTTGGTGCCGGTCGCCATCCCCTGGCCTATGGATGGCAGGCTTGGGGTAGTCACGACACGGGGCTTGGGGGATGGGTCTTGACAAATTCATATCAAAGGGCTCATAAGTATAAATCAAAAAAACCCTCTTTCTTAATTTTGATAGATTGTACGAACATGTGAAATATCACAATTAGATAAAAAAATTAAACCCCTGCCTTTAATCATCGGTCATTGTTAGTGAAGTCGCAGGAAGAAGATGAAGGAGAATCGGCATTCGTCACATCTTCCACGCACACTTCCAATCCCGGGTTGTGTCAGCTCATGGAATACACTCCACGTCGGTAGGAATTCCCGAGGAAGAAGGTCATGTTTGAGGTTGTTCTTCATCGAGAGAGTGTTCTTTGTCGGGAGAACACATTCTTTGTTGGAGAGCATAATTTTTCGAATGTTGGGCATCACATCACTTTACCAGTGCTTTGTTTCTTGGTGAATCCGTCCCAAATCCTCCTCCCAAGCTCCATATATATATGAGAGTGGGAGAGGTAGGAAATAATCATTGTAATTTATGACGGTTCATTTATTAAGAACCTTCCTAAATTCCAACGGTGTTGTTACTTAATTAAAAAAGGGGCAAGCCAATTAATTTACGTTGGCGCAATGATGAGGTGTGTTGGCAAGATTAATGGTATGTGAATAGGCACAATTTAGGTGGAAGAGGTCAAGAGGATCCCCCTCATTAATTGTGGGAGCTATGGGTTTCTTCGAATTAAAGGGTGGTTTCATCCCGGGTGGTCCCCACCACCATAACCTCTCATTGGAGGTTATGGTTCGGGTGATCCCCACCACCTTAACCTCTCATGGGAGGTTACGGTCTCGTGTTCCCCACTTCTAACTTCCACTAGGAGGTTTAGTTCTGGTGGAACCCACCTTAAATATCCACATGGAAGCTTTAAAAAAAGTTTATTTTATTTTATAAATTCCACGAAAAACCCAAAAACTAACTTTCACCCTCAACCAACTACCATCGAGGTGTAAGTATCCAATAGAGAATACTAGAGAGGGGAGTTCAACGGTGCCCTAAAATTTCAATTCGGAGCACCGATTCAAAAGTTATAAAACGCCACTCGCGTGTTTACATAACGTACCCGAAAAAAAGTTTGGAAATTTATTATAAGTCACCCATGACTCGTACTGGTCAAGGTTAGGCTCTACCTAGGTGAAACACACCTCAAAGAACCAAAGAGAACTCTCATAATTTCAGTACGAGTTACTATTAAGATGTTATGAATTTTACAATAAAATAATTTTCACCTAATTATTTTATTTGGGAAAAAAAACTAACGATCTCTGGTGGCCCGCGCCGGCCAAAGTTTGTATCTTCTTAATGAAAGAATACCCTCACGAGTTCAGTGGTGTCTCAGATTTTTAATATGCGTTACTATTTGTCAGTTATAAGAATTTGAAAAATAAAATAATTTACTTAATTATTTTATTTACGATTATTCCATTTTTGGGTTCTCTCACAGGAGGTCTGCACCGACTAATCAGAAGTCGTGCCTAGGGTAAACCTGCCATCCTGAGCACAAAGGTGACCTCAGATTTATGATCTGAGTAACAATTTAAGAGTTATTCCACATATTCAGGAAAACTACATATGGTCATGAACATAAGCTTAAAAAAACTTCGACAGATCATTCTTTGCACTCCGAGCCCCGGAATTGCGCGCTATCAGATTTTGTAGACTCGTAAAATTCCCATATATTTAAAAAAAATTACATGGAAATTCAGGGTCTTTACATTCTCCATGTGGACACATAAGGGATATTTATGACAAATAGAGTGACATTTTGTTTCTTTTATTGATTTAGATATTATATACATAAATTTCATGGGAATGTGTCCATTATAAAATTAAAATTCTTCCCTGAGTTGTTGACTGTCAAATTATATTCATGTAATAAAATTTTTCAATTTGTTAGGTTAATTTTAAATTATTAATCATTTTTTTTCTAACCAATTTTTTTTAATTTACTCTTTACCATATAAATATAATTTACCAAGTTTTGTGTTACTATTTTCTAAAACATAATAGGGCATATTCTCTAATATTTTTTTAAAGGTTGGGTTCGAATCCTCATTTATTTTTCCTTAAAAAATGAGTCTTTGTCCCCAACCTTTAAAAAATATTCACAAAATATTCACCTTATTGATCAAAATTTGGAATAAAATTTTAAAAATTCAAAACATATAAATTTTATAATTTAATTTGAAATAAAACTGTTAAAACACCACGATGAACTGTTTTTTTGAAAAATACTCTTTTAAAACATAAATTGTTTTATAATAAATTCATGTAAAAAATACATTTCAAAAAAATAATAATTAGACTATATAAATTTAAATGATCTCATTAAAATTTATAATAATTCAGAAAAAAGTTTACTTTGGAAATAAATTAAATGAAAATACATCTTCTTATTAAAATCTGGTTTATCATTATTTAAAAAATGAGGAAACTCTTCAGCCCCCCCCCCCCCCGCCGTTAGACATGCACATTAAGATAATCCGAAAAATACAAGTTCAAGAAAAGGATTCTATTTTTTAAAATATAATTTATAAATGTGTCAAGTATTTATTTTAAAAAAATTATTCAATTAAAATGATGAAATGATTCCTTCTAGAAAAATATAACTTTTATGCTCAAAATTGGGTTTGTTCTTATTTTATGCCTATAAAACATATTACATCAATTACTAAATATTGAATATAATATAGAACATATAAATTTCCTAATGATGTCTTAATAATATTGATTTATTAAATATTTCAGGATAAAACACATTTGAGGGAATAAAAATAGTTTTCTATGAAAAAAAATCCTTTATTTTATATAGTTTTTTATCTTAATTTCTAATTATTTGTCATGAAAATAATTTATTTCATAATTTAGTTAATACTTATTCACTCCCCTATTCCAATTTCTAAGTGATAATTATAATTTTTATTATTTTTAAGTATCACAGGGCATTACTTGTGATATAGGATATCAAAGGAATTGGACATTGTGTGTTACTAAAGAAAATAAATATGATTATTATACTAAAAGATAATATTAGTGTTTTGGGTACTGAAACCCAACATGGAGTTTAGTATTAAGAAATCATAACTTAGCATCGTGTTCAACAAAAGCCATAAAATAAGTTAAATTTATTTAAAACAAAAAAATCATCAAAACTCACCATGTGACAAAATTACTATAGCGTGAACATAGATTAAACATAAAATATAACAGAGTTTACATCATATAAATGTGTCATTATAATAGACATAGTTCATATTTTTATGTAAATAAAATTAATGTGTATTTATAAATTTTGATTTAATAAAATGGATATTATTTTTTGAGTCATTAAGGTATAATTTATCTTTGGGATGATTTTTGGTATTTTTATAAATAATTTATTTTTCATTCAATAATGAAAAATAATAATTTCGAAAATACTGTCAATTTTATGACATCATTATGGCATAATGACTATATTAATGTTTTTAAAAATTTTCTTATTAAATTTATAATATATATATATATAATAATTTATATAACTAATTTAAAAATATTATATTTGATGAAGAAACATATATTTTATATTTTAAAACATGTGTACAATTTTATTCGAATAAAATAATTTTTTTTTAACAAATTACATTTATTCAGAAAATAGAAACATAAATTAGGTTTTTTATTGGGTCAAAAGCCAGATTACACACTTTTATATGTTTATAAACAACTAAGTGAAATATGGATAAATTTTATAAATTATTTTTTCATTAATCATTTTTATACCTAAAATATTATTTTGAAGTTAGTTTTTATGGTGTAATTATATTTAAATTAATTGTCCTCACCTATAGAACAAATATATTTTAAAATTTGTTCCATATTTTTTATTTATAAATTAATATTAGGTAATAAGTTATATTTAATATTTGGTCATATTTCATATTTATGATGGAAATAATATTGTCATAATGGTGAAGATTAAAAGAGTTTATGAGGAAGTAAGACAAATAAATAAAGAATTAAATATCACTAAAATAATTCTTATCTGATTGCAAAAATTAATTTATATCATATCAAGTAAAATGATGAAAATTGTACAAAACGTGATCAAATTTTGTAGGTAGTGATTCATACTATTCTAAAATGTTATTAATAATTACAACATTTCCACTCCACTATGTTATAAAGGCCTCATAATATCTTCACCTATCCACACTCGTTGAGATCTTTATATTGACCATGAATTACCCAAAAATAATCCCCAATTCCTTCTATTTTTCCTATATGATGAAGTCTCACTAGATGAAAAATTAGGGTAAGGTTATGTTTTAACCCAAAGGAAGATATTCATGGATTGCATATAAGTATGAATTGAATGCATTCTTATTTATATCTCTTTGTACATCATTTAGGGATATTAGAACAATAATATTGTAATTAAGTAATTTATCTTTATATAAAAATATTAATATATTTATGGAACAATTATTTTTTACTTCCATTCAATGTAATGGAAAATGAAAGCATCACTCATTTATATATATATACTTCTATTTCCTTGATGTGATGCATTTTATTTTACATCACATCAATTATTAATTTGATAAGTATACATATTTAAGGGATATAAATAGATATTATATTTCTAAAAAAAATTCATTATGTGATTATAATATTTATCCACCTTCAAACCCATATATCTACTGGAAAATTATATTGTCTCTTATGTGTACGTATGGACTAAATCTATGATGAAACTAAATGATTTTTTTCATTTACTCCTAATGTGAATTTACATAAGGATATATCTAAGGAATAAAAACCAAAATATTAATATTAATATTATTTTTAATGGTAATCACTTTTCTAATTTATTTCCTTTTCAACCAGTAGAAAATTTAAATATCATATACGTGTAGATATAAATAAATGTCCCCTTGAAATATTGTATTTCATTTTTTATAGTCTCCTTACTCAAATAGTTATAATTATTTATTGATTATATGAACATTATAATAATATTATTATTAATATCATAGATGTGATTAATTCTTTGACAATCTGAAAGGACTATAATCACTCAATTAGACAATACATAAGAAAAAAAATTAACACCTAAATAAATTAATTTAAAAAAATGTTAAATAGGTAAATTTAATTTATGAATAAATGATAAGAAAGATATTATTCATAAATAATTATTTCATATTGATTCATAATAATTTTAAATTTATTATATAGGTTGTTTTTAATGAATCTTACTAAGAGAAAATCCACGAGAAGGGTTTATTCATTGAAAACGTTTTTTATTGGAAAAATTACCTTTTAAATATAATTTTAAAAATTATATTTTATTTATATCAAAAAAATATATATTTTATTATAGTAAATTTATTATTATAGTTTGCATTTATTCATTCTGTTTTCCCCTTTCAGTATTTAAAATTACATAAATAATTTTCATATTCAAATTCATCATTATTTCTCATTTTTAGGGAACTCATTATCATAAAAGGCCATATTAAATATTTTGATTAAATTATAATACATTATACTCATAAGGTATTTTTATGTATTTTTTTAACATTTAATACCAATTAAATGTACAAAAATAAATATATTTAATGTTTTTATTATTATAATTTTTTTAAATTTTAATGAATGTGGGAAAAATAAAATGGATTTAATGTAAACTTCATGAAAACCTTATAATGATATTTATGATCAATAGTCTTTGATTTTTTTCAATGTAAAGTCAAGAAAAATGAAATTAACTTTATTATTTTGTATTTTAGTATTAAAAAAATTAAAATAAAATAGTACTTTTTCTTCTATTCAAAGATACATTCTAATATATTTCCAAAGTATTTTTTAATATATTTCAATATCCTTTAATTATATTTATGTTTCATGGGGGATAAAATCTAATTATATATTTCTCCATATATTTTTAGATGTATTAGTTTCAAGTTTTTATATGTATTTGATAAGGAAAATATTGGCATTCTATATGCTAGTTTTGGAATACATATACTTTTATTCATTAGTTATTTTATTTTATATTCACTCCTTTTGTATGATCAATGCATTTGACATAGTAATTCATGGTTATATGAAGTTATTATATATCCATTAAATTATTTTTTATGTTTAATGGTATAACAATATTAGGAATTTACCTTTACCCTTACCTATTTATGCGTGATGTCTTGGCATGAGGTGATAACAATAAGATTATGACATCTGACATAATGAATTATAAAATTATATACCACATTATTATTATCCATGAGATAATTTATGTTTTCATGTCATCCCTGGATATATTCCATCTTCATGATATTAATTATATAGAATATTTTTATTTATTTATCTTTCATACTATTCTTGTGTAATTATTCTATTATAGATTACATTGTATGCTTTCCGTACTAAGAATTTTAGCACACCATTTAATATATTTTATGTTCCCAGGTAACAAAAAATTAATATATGATTGATTTTATGGATATACTATAATAAATAAAAATATTTTAGTATAATTTTGGTTTTAATTTATGTTTTAGATTATAATGTAATAATCCCACAAGAACATAATATCGTAAGAATATTAAACTATTTGATCCAATCATATCTGATATGTTGTATCATATAATAATGTAGTAAATAATCCTCAAACTCATTGGCATATTATTTGGAGAAATTATATTTATTATCAATATAGTTCTTTTACAATCATTAGGATACTATATATTGAAGAACATAGTATAACATAGTAAGAATTTTAGACATGGAATATTATTTTTGAAATATTATTACTGAATATTTTACATATAATAAAATCATATTATATGATAAAATAATGACGATGATATAAACTAAGATAGTATATTCCATTTTTATAAATGGTTCCTTTCAAAATTATCTAAAGTGAAATCAATATCCATAACTTACTGGGGGAATTTATCTAATGATTTAGTTAATGAATTCTATGAGGATAGTCCGACATATGATTAGAATATATATATATGGAGTTGTTTTCCACAGTTCATATAATAACCTTACATATATAGAGGATCGTACTAATCCAAAACATGCTGTAATAAAATATCGACATCATTGTCAAACAACATCCACAATCATTTATTTCGAAAATCATTCTTTTACTATTTTATTAATAGATTAATTCCATATAAATTATAATTTATTCATTCTTAAGAAAATAATGGGAATAATTTGTCATTTTTATTTATCATTTTATGGGAGATGTTGATCAATAGTGGTCATTGATCCCAAAAATTAGACAGTTATAGAAGATAGAGTGTATTGAAGGGTATACATTTATGAATATTTGTTTTTTGAAACATAATTCTCTCAAGAAAGAAATATAATATGGAAAATAAATTTCAAAATATAATTCCAATGGAAATATAAAATACTACTAAATATAATGATATCATTACCTAGTTAACAACTCATTCTACAGATTATTCATGTTATCTAGGAAGTAATATTGATTTCCTATTTGATGGGATACATCAGGTCCTTAAAATCAAATTAGTCTGTGAAACTATTTTTTCACTTGATGATATATTATGAAGTCCCATAAAATTAGAGAATGGGTTTTTCAGGTCCATTTTTTCTAGGGAAATCAGGAAATGAAATAGGTGGATGCTCACTTGATATGAATAAATGTGGAAAAAATGAATCAGATAAGGTTGGAATTAACAACTTATAATAATTGACAAATAAACACCATGACACAGTTTTTAAGGGAATGAGTGTTTCTTTAAATTTTTAGAATGAAGTCCACCATAATTAAAATTAAAATTATGTAAAAATGTATTACATAAATAAATTTAACACATGATTTTATGGTAATGTTATGTTTATAAAAAATACATTTTCCTAGAAATCTTATTTCATTTCTATTTTCAGAATTATATTGAAATGCGTTTTTAGCATATTGAAATTAAAAAATGAAAATTTATTTAAAATGTTTAATAATAATAATAATTATTCATTAAAAAATATAAATTAAACATTTGGTCAATATGACTAGTTACCATAGTAAAAAATGTTTCAATGTGGTTATGGTTAAAAGGGTTTACTTGAGGCCAAACTAAGTGATTGGAATCCCAATACCAAAAAACATTATATTAATTTGAATGAATTGATTATTTCATTCCATAAATTAATTCCATTATTTTTTTTTACTTATTTTGATCCAATTTATAAGAGATAAACATTTATTATATATAAAATCTCTCAATATTATCTAGTTTTTACTCCACTTAGTAATTAATGGTAACCGCCTATATTCAATTTTCAAGAACATGTGAGCACTTTTTATCGACCAAGACCATCCCAAATATCATTCGAAACAATTTTCCCAGGATCATGAAGTCATGGTATCATCAAAAGTCCAATCATAGAGGGATTAAGGTTTATGAAAAAGGGAGAAATCCAATTACGTGGTATTAGTTATAACTAAATTCTTGAAATATTATTTCTTTTTATACCTTCATAAAATCTATTATTACCAATATAACATAATTAATTTAATACCAATGATATAATAAAATTATATTACTCTGATATAAGTCCTAATTTACTCATTCATTCCAACTAACTAAAATTGAAAATAGTTCCCTTACAAATGATTGAACTACCATGTCAATAAAGCAATGTACATAATTTTTTATAACCTCATTTCATTGATGGATGTGTAGAAATATTCAATTTATTTATATTATATTTTCAAATAATTATTATTATAAAATTATATAATATATCATACCTTCTTATATTCCCATCTATTGTAAAATTATAACATTGTTCATGCATATGTGTTGTATACCACCTCAATAATGCAACATGATTCATTTTTCAATTCTCACATATAGGGTTGATTATTATGATATATTTAACCAGTATTTATGATATTTTTAATGTTATTATGAATATTTAAAATAAAATATTATTGTACATTTTTTAATTTTCATACATTAAAAAAAGGAAAGGTATGTAATCTATACACATAGTCTACCGTTTCTATGAAATAATGTATTTAATTTTTTTATAAACTCCATATTTGGATGGTTCTAGAATTTTTTTGAATATATAAACATTATAATTAATATGTTTTAAATATATTGGACATGATGAATCCAGGATAGCATTGCATGGATGAATAGTTCCAAATCTAACCAAGCATGACAGACAAAATACTTAACATCTATATATTTGATTTTAATAAGGAATAATGGGTAAGGGGTAAAAATAATGGGAAACTAAATCACATCTAGAATGATATATATAAATATTTATATTATATAGTTCATTAAAAAATATAATCTTATTATATAAGAGGTTGGAATGCATCCATCTCTGTGGAAGCCTGGGGTAAGGGTTTATTATTTAATCTCATTTTCTAAACAAGATTTGATATTTTTAAATTTAATCAAGAAAATGCATTTGTCATTTCCCTTATAATCCTAATATATATTATTTTCATCTCCATTTATCAGTGTTTTTCAATTATGAATTCCATTTAACCACGTTATAGTACTC
Source organism: Viscum album (assembly GCA_963277665.1). Taxonomy (NCBI): domain Eukaryota; kingdom Viridiplantae; phylum Streptophyta; class Magnoliopsida; order Santalales; family Viscaceae; genus Viscum; species Viscum album. The sequence continues at coordinate 1,810,196,907 of OY728160.1, forward strand.
AAAACAATTAAAATAATTTTTATATGAAAATACGATCTTACTAATCATTTTTGAATTGAATTATTTATCATTAATATTAAAATTCATAATTTATTTTATTTTAATGAATTTTATATATTTTAATGGTTTAATAAATTCAATATAATTAACCTGTAACATTTATTACTATTTTTTATAGAAATATTTGAAGCATTTTCCATGAAATCTATTTCTAAAATTTTTTATGTATAAAAATAATGTTTTTTATAATTTACTCGTAGAGAAATATTTCCCAACATCATTACTGTTATTAATTATGAATATTTATCTAATTTTTTCCATGTATTTTTTATGTAAAATATTACTCTTATTGATTTTATATTTTTTGATTTAAAATATACTATAAATTTAATGAAACATTATATTGTTTAAAGAATGATTTCTAAAATATTTATAAAAAATATTTTAATATATTCCAAAATAGAAACATATAATCACACATCAATGGTAATATAATCTAATAAAACTATCCATGTTATTTATCTAGATTTGTTATAATTATTTTTCTCTATTTAGTGATGAGGGAAGGAATTACAATATGTAGGATAGTTTTCAAATATAAATATATATGTTTATTGTGAATTTTATTCTTTATGACTCTTTTACAATGCTAAATGTTCCAGATATATCATGTGATGGGTGATGACCAATATTAGATGTTCTATCAATACATTAGTAAGTCTGATGAGTCTAAGGAGATTTGGTATTTGGCATAATACTAAACTATTTATATATAATCTCTTAGATAAGGTTTTTATTTTATGGTAATGAAGTCTAGTATTATGAATTCTATAACTATAAAAGAAGTTATTTTAAACCCTATGATGTTTTATGATATTATTCCATATATGGAAAAATCACCCATTATTAATTTTAATTATGTAATATTTGATTTTTTTTCTGTGCATTATTATTCATGCATAATTATTCTGTGACAACTTCTATTATTGGTTCTCCTTTACATACCATCAAGGTTATCCATTTATTATGATTTTATTTACCTATTGAAACAATAAGTGATCATTGATGGATTTCAAGGAAATACAATAACGAACAATAAAATTTTCAATGAAATTTCTGTCTTTATTTAATTTTTCATGTTTAGTATGATAACCTTGTATGCATATAGCCTCTAAAGACTACTAAACTATTCAATCATATTTTTTACGATCTCAGATATGTTATAAAAATTTATTCATCTAACCACCAACATTGGTTTGCTGGATTTTTGATGTTACACTAATGATTTTAACTCCCTGAGTTGAAAATAATGATATTTATGATGAAATTTCATTAAATTGGAAATTTAATAAAAGGATATTATTCAAAAAAATCATCATGGATTTTCATGTAATTTAAAAAAATTATTTTAGTTTTATATTCTAAATTCAATAAATACATTGCTAACCTAACATTTCTTGGTTTGAAAAATTTTATTTTAGATACTAATACATTAAACATTAATTTTTGAAAAAATTAAAATGTATTTTTAAAAATGAAATTTAATATATTGTTTCCATATTAGAACACAATGTTTTTTAATTTTTATCATACAAATTATGAATTTTATGAAAATTCATTCATTTAGTAAATTTATTTTTTCAATGGATTATATATATTTAATTCTCATTAACACATTTTATATGCAGTTTGAGGGAAAAATAAATACCAGCAAACCAATTTATTGTGTAATAAAACATGAAATTAAATTCGATGTGAAATATATTATCTTGAATAAACTTGAGAGTAGACCAATATAATATAGGATATTGATTGTGACAAATGATAATACCTCACTAGGATAATGTTTTCTCTATATTGGTATTCTGATCATAGAACATAGTGAATATATTCATAGGGAAACACATTATAATGTATTGATATAATTTATAAGGAACCCTCATAAGCACACATTTTCATATCCATGAGAACATTATTTTCAAAGTAAATATGTTCCTAATAAATTACCATTGACCTTTTATAATGCATCTTGGTTCAGAGTATAGTATTATGGATTTGTCCATTAGGTTATTCATTTAATTTTTAATATTATCTTAATTATTAAATGTGTTTTCATGAATATTTTAAAGTATAAATAATATTATTTTATGAAATTATTAATTTCAAAAATCAAAAACAAGAATTATTTTAGTTATTTATATTATTCTATAAACCTATATAGTTGAGAGCATTTTAATTTACCTACATCGAGCATATTGTGTAATATTTTGATGTTATGATCGAGCCCATAAAAGTTTCTTCCTATATATTTCTATAAAGTCAATCAAAACATGAATAGTTAAATTCCAATTATTTTACCAACCCTTAGATATTATGATTGTTTAAAAATGGATTTTTTTTTCAGTTTAAGTTCATTAATCTATTAAAAGATGAAATTTATTTTGAAGATATATGAATGACATAAAAGGAATCTGTATTGAACCTATGAGTGACATACTACTTATCATGGTTAATTATAATCAAATTCAATATATTTTTAGATTAATAGTTTATGGTTATCTGTCTGGACCATTCCATTATGTTTATAATCATCTATTAAGGATTTTTTAGTCTAAAAATTGGTGAATGAAAAATATTCATCGTGATTATGCATGGGAGGAACTTTTTTGGATCATCACATTTGATAGTTACCATATAGGAGAGGTTTGTCTATTAATTTGGCAATATATCCCATTTATGTAGAGGAACTCGGAGTGAATATAGACCTTTGAGGAAAATCATCTCTTGGAGAGTATTTCCCTTCAACAATGATTAAATCTCAAGAAATATGTCCCATTGAAGAAGAATATATCATAGGGAATATATCCTATTTTGTAAGGGGTATCACATAGAATAAGACCCATTTAAGAATAATTTCCCATAGGTAATATTTCATGCTAAGGATGAGTTTTTTCAGTGGAATATGACACATCAAGGTAGAGAAGCATGTACGAAGTAAGGACGGAGGAGGAAGATTTATTACCATGTAATATAACCAATTAAAAAATGGATGGGGAATACACATGGGTGTATAATAATTATATTAATCACTAATAGGGGATATGTGGATAACATCATTAGAGAGGATAATGTGGGGCATACAACAATCTATATTCTAATACACATATATTCACATAGTCCATAATTTCATTTTATTTTCTAAAAAACTATTCATTTGATTACACCATATTTATCTATTCATTGAGTTATAATATGTTGTGGATTTATGGTTTCAAATCAATCTAACGTGTTATTTGTGTTGAAAATTTCTCTAAAGATAATTTTATTTAGTTATTGTACTTTTTAGGAATAAAATGAAGGTATTAATACTTAATTTTCATTACCATTATAATTTTAAGGACTTAGGTTTTGGATTTGACATTGATGTGATCATTATTAATATAATTGATTAAGAGTGGTACACATAAGATTATAATATATTTATATTTCCCTAGAAATCATGAAGAAAAAGGAAATGGAATAAATGTACATGAATCATTTCCTAATATATGTATGTGTCATTTTCACCACCATATGTCTACATATTCTCTATGTATGTGTGATTTTATCCTACAAATTTATATTCCCATATACATATGTGTGATTTATGAATTTTTATGTTTCATTTTATAATGAGTAACTTCCATGCCTTTTCAAAAATCAAATAAAGGATGACCACACAAAAAAATTTAAGGTTTTAATTATACATCTATATGAGGCTACTAGATGAATCTTTAGAATATATTCATCGAATTGTTGGGGTATACATGGACTATAATATATTAAATATGAATATTTAAAACTAGGGAATTATTTTATAAATTAATAGGAAGCTAGGATCAAATTCATAAATGAATCTACGAGAAAAAATATAATCAATAAACAAATATTTCATCATATATGAAAGGATGAATAATATTGAAACAACTTTTTTATATGAAAAATATAAGGATAGAGGAATTGAAGTTTTGAGGGAGTTATGTGAACTTATAAAACGTAATGGTTTGTCTTTATTATCTATTTTAAATTGTTTTGTAATTATTTTAACTTATCCACTACTCTATAATACAATTTTCTTAGAGATTTTGTTCTTGATGTAATAACTAATGAATGAGGTTTCATTATTTATATGTGATTCTTTTCTACATAGTAAATATAAACCCTCTCCTTGTTCACAACTAGATTCGATATTTAGTAGCCAATATTAATTTTGAATATGGTTATGTTTGATTTTTTTAACTTTATATCTTATTTTTTGTTAAAACATTGATAATATCCATTTTATTAGTGTTTGGACATATACTATGGAATATTATAATATTAATTGTGTTTTTCTTAGAAGTTACTGAAAAATGATGAAAGGGTAGTGTTCACTAAATGTTTTCATGGGAGGGACATGATATAATCGGTATTTCATGATTAATTTTGTTGTGTTTTACCTCATCACATACATTCATATTATGGTGGGTAGTGTAAAAGTGGTTGATATCGAGATAAATTTCCGAAAAAACATTTAACCAGGGGTTTGTGTTGAAATTTTTTAGGGTCATTTCATATTGTAGTAAAAAAATAAGAGAATATAATTTTTGATATTGGATAAAATTATAATTAGTAATACAATAAATAACTAATCACCCTCCTGTAATTATTGATTTAAATGTAACATTTACAACTTTCATATAGCAATTAAGAACTATAAAAATTAAATCATCCTACTTTTTTCTAATGAATTTTTCTATTTATTTCATGGGCTATACTATTGAAACCGCAATGGATATATGAAAGATTATACATTTAACAATGGAAATTCAATATTTTTATAATCCACAATACATCATCAGAGTCAAAAATTCCACTATTTAGTGGGAGGAATTATGAATGTATTTCTTATAAAATTACATTACAATGAAACCAAATTTAATCATTGATAGTTTAATCTAAGAATTAAATTATCTAAATTAATCTCCATAAAAAATTGATAGACCTATGTACCAACAATTAATTAATATGTACGATCAAGTTTATATTGGTATTATTAAATATGTAATAGAGATAAAAAATTATTAATAAAATTAAATATTTTTTTGGGATTTTAAAAAAGTGTGATAATTATGAAAATAAATAAACCCAAATGGGTTGAATCCATTCTATGAATAAGAAGAGTTTAATTAGGGAAACATAAGAGTATAAAATTATGATTTTATAATAAATGGTTAGAAAAGGTATAGTTGTGTAACATACCACTATATAAATTACATGACTGGGATAACATAAAAATATTTTTCATTTATATGTTATTCCCCAAAACTAGAAATGTTGTCATTATAAAGGAGTTATATTCCACAATATAAGCTATTATAGAGACTCAATATAAGTAATGTGAATGTTTAACAAATCCATGTGCTAGTTTTTACATCCTGGAATAGTGGAGTAGAAACATTATTTATTCTGTAATAAGAGTATATATGATAATAAAAAACCATATGGGTATATTATCTAAAAGAGATATCATAGTAATTTACCAATAGAATCTAATGGAATTATTGTGAAGATTTTTCAAAACTCAATTTTTTCATAAAATTTAATGGTTATTACGGTTAGTGTTCTTGAAAAAACTTTTTATATAGTTGATTCCATGTATATTAAAAGAAGCGAATATTAATAAAAATATCATATTATATATCATTCATATTTTTGTATGGATTTAATTTAATAATGTCCCATTATATCTGTAACATTTAAAAAATAAGATAATATCTTTGCTATGATGAAAATAATCAAAAACCTGATGACATTCATAAATATTGTTATCTTTTTAGAAAATATTTTTGATAAGGAATGTATTATCCTTAATCTCATGTTTATATACTCAAACAAATGTGAGACTTTATCTAATGATTCTCACACATGGTAATCTACAATATGAGTAATTATGAGAATAGACCCACAAGTAAGAGTTATGCATTTTTATGGGTCATTATATATTCATGAATATGAGTGTGTGTAAAGGTCCATCGACATTATGAATCTTATAATTATTTCATTTTAGTAATCAAAAACATAGATTTACTAACCAAAATATTTATTCCAAATGATCAAATAAATTAGGGTATATTTGGTGAGTCATGAATCACATATTAGTAATGAATATCTAAATGAAGGATTAGCCTCATCGATATTTATTTATGTTTATATCTCATACCATAGATTGAAATACAAATGTATCACTAAATTAAATTTATATGTAATATTGTTTTTTAGTTAGATAATTAATGAATGACATATCCATAATATATGTTGATGACATAAGATGGAAACATGTGTGATGAGATATCATGATAAAGGGATTATAATACCTAGTGAGACCACGTATGTGGTTTTTGATTTTGTTACATTAACAATATTATTTGTTGTTCCTTAATCCATTGTAAGATATTAATCTTAGATATTATGTAATCATGCATATTTAAATCTTGTAATATTATAGAGTGTCACTCATTAGGTGTTTCCATTGATTTCAATTAAATATTATTCCTATGTATGATAAATAATAATATTTATTATTTTATTGAGAAATAAAATAAATATATATTCATCCACAAGGTAGTTATTAAATTATGTAGTTATATGCTAAATTATTTTTAATTTAATTTATAAATATTGGAGATGACTACTAGAACATGATTATTTATGGAAATAAATATGAATTTTCAGGTTAGTAAAATAACATTTATCATTTCAATAGTTAGGTCATCCAATGTGAATATGGTAATTATAGTACTATTATTACATGACATGGTGATATATGAGGTTTGATATATAATTTGCGGGTAGTTGTGTATTTTAAAAATACTTTAATAATAAAAATACCTACAAGAAAAGAAGATTATTTCTATTGTGTATAAATTGAATAAAATTATGGATTTTTATACACAAGGATATATATATCTCTCATTTATGACTGATTATGCCTTTATATATTATCCTTCACCCTTAATCATATTTAGAATGAGATCACAATGATGAATCTTCTATCTATTATGATTCATTAATGAATCATGATGAACACTAAAAGATGATAGATCAACCATGATTTCACCAAAAATCTATTAGTGTTATTTGGATTTTATTAATGTACATGTGAATCACCACTACAGGGGTCCTATACATAGGCAAGCTATAATAAATAATGTCTGACTGAAAAGGGTTTCATGTGATCAAAATCATTAATGAAGAAAAATATTCGGACCGATGTATTCATTCATCTAATATATTAAATTTTTTAATAAATTTAATATAAAAATATATTATCTTAATGCCATCAACCATATTGGTAATATTTTGTAGAAATAATTAAATTTTCACGATCCTTATATCATATAAATTATGAGAATTATCCATTAAATCTAAAAAATTCACAATTTGGATTAACCCTGATAAGCATTACCACTAATCCCAAAACCATCAAGTGGTATCTATGTGATCATAGTCAAATTTATTATTATTACTTTCTACATTTATCATTATGCATTTAAAAGGATTATTTCAATCCAAGTTTTAATTTTTTCTTGATATGTCATAAAAATAATGTTATTATCCCCTTTATTTCATACAATTTAAAACTAGATCAATTATTAATTAATATAGAATAGTTTTTAAGAAACCATATGGTTATATAAAGAATTCTCACTGGAAAATGGAAGGATAGACAAAATTTACTCTTTTGAAACACCATATAGTTCCTTGTTCAGATTACCATGAAACAAATGTGGAATTTTGGTTTCAATGAAATGAATATATAATAAATTAGTTAAATGAAACACATGATGATTGCGTTGAATGAGAAGCTTATTTTCTAAAATATATGTAGTGTAGAAAATCAACCTGACATTTAATCAACATATTTTTTTAGATGAGAAACATGGGATCATGCCAAGTTATATTAATACACCATATGTATTTAGTTCATAACACGTACATTCTTCCACCATTTAGATATAATTTATATTACATGTATCTTATCTAACTATTTTTTAATTCATAAATTTCTACAAGACGTAAATTCTGATTCCCTAGGTCTATAATATAGATATGTGGTCAGAATAAATGCACACAATTTATCCAACATGAACATGTCTTATAATTTACATATTTATGTGTAAGTCATAAATTTAATTAATTTCATCATTACACATGATTGAAATGATTTCTATGGGTCAATAAATTGATAGTACATAGTATTAATTTTTATTTTTATTATATTAAATGATAATTTAATTCAGTGTAGTATTGAAATCAATAATTTATGTATAGTCATTTCATACTAAAAACTCATAACCTGAAATTTTATACAAAAAATGTTATTCATATTTTATATATCACTTTAAATTTTTAGGGAATGACTTGAAATTATGAAACATTCCATGTACATAATATGATGTATGAGTGTATTGAATATAAATAGAACCACACTAAATAGTTTAAAAACATTCACAATGAGTTTTTACCATATATAATTTACTATAATATTTTATAGTATTGAATAAATATATATATTATTTTTTTATAGAAAATGAGAATTTTTGTATTAATTAAATGATTACTAAGATAATTAATTAAATTAATTTTTGCATGTTTTATTTTATTGTATAATGAATTTTAATGAATACAACATAGTTGTTTTAAATTAATATTTGTTCCATCATTATTACTAATAATATTCTATAAGTAGACCAATGTATGCGTCGGTTATATATAATTTAATTTTATTAAAAATGTTATATATATAACATACATTGGTTCCCTTAACATGTATGTTATATATAAAACATGTTTAATAAAATTTAATATCTAATGGCACATTTACTTTGGTAAATATGCAGTTGAGGAGGATTTGGTTCAATATAAAACTATTACCAAACTAATACAAATGATACATTTGTAGATAGGTGGAATTATCTTACTCTTATGAAGACATGAGCATGAAATTTTTCTATAGTTTTATTGGATGAATAATTTTCCTCACAATAAATAAACCATTAGATAATCCCATGATGGTTTAACTTATTATTTATTTTTATCTTGTCAATATATGACTTATTTTTTTGATCCAAGACCACTACCTCATAAATAAAGGAATGAATATCAAATGATAGAATTTAAATAAATGGGTTATGATAAATTCATTATTTTAACATGGTAAATCTTTAATGTAAAATCCACATAATATTGAAAATACAATGATATGATAAGACATGAAAATTTCCTGAAAAATAAATTAAAATCCTTCAATATAATATTTAGTTTCACAATGCCTACCATCAATTTTTTATTAAAGAAACCATTAAATAAATTGTTCTTCCAACCCATGATGGATACATAATTTTATCAAAGATTTCAAATGAAGGTTTGGGTGTACATGACTAATTTAAATAAAGGAAATTATCCCTACATTGAAGTGATATAACATAAAAGAATGTGTCAAAGATACATGAGAAAGTGTTCCATGATTAGGTAGTTTACTAAATGGATAAAGGAGTTGTATAAAAATATATGTAAATTCCTTTCTAACCTAAATACCATCAAAAATGTTTCTATTGTATCACATGGGTTATGATAAAGGTAATAAGGATTATTTCCACTATAATATCTATAAAAATAGAAAATATGGGTTCAATCGGGAGTGTTGTTTGGGCATAATAATATAGCTGGATATTTAGAAAATTTTAATTAATATTACATATGACATTATTTATAATCATGAGATATACTAATAATTAGTTCTTTTTGTTGTAGAATTTTGATATGTGCATTGACCACATTATCCCATTGATCAAATCTAACGATAGACCATCTCCAAAATAGAATTATAGTAATGGAATGGATCATATTCTTATAGGTATTTTTATTCTATTATTATAAATATAACATTAATCAATCCTAATTTCAAGATCCTCCTATTAGGGATGAGAGTAATGAGGTGTTTTGACTCTGATAAAAAAATGATCGATGTGGTTGATTTACTATTTAATTAACTCACCCCTGACTAATTAAATCATAAAGCCATATTAATACATGGATACATATATCATGGTCATACATCTATATGTTATTTGTCAATAATGTCAAAAATATTATTATTTTTAGATATCATAGGTTCCCTTTCTGATCTATCATGGAGACTCTCCTCCAGCTAGGTTTTATGTAGTCAAAATCATTACAAATATTGTGCTCCTATAGGTTATAGGGTTTAAAAATCATGAATTATTTATAACCAATATAATAATTTCAAAAGAAGTCCATTTTATTAAAATAATAACAATAATCCTGAGATCATTCTTTACACGAAACAATGAGCTACATTGGTATTGAGATAAATTATAAAAACAATTTTTATTAAGATTTTATGATTATAAGAAATTCGTTTAATTGGTTTGTAAGAATATGAGTAACAGAATTACGAAATATGTGTATAATTATCATAATCAATAAAAATGTATTCTTTAATTCTTACGAAATAATCACTCAATATTTAGTGAAATCCTTTTATTCTTCAAAAATACATTTTCATTAGTAATGAAATTATGGAATATTTTGCATAGAAATGATAAATAATTTATATAAATTTAATAAATTTTATTCAATAAAATGATTTTTTTTAAAATTATCACATCAAATTTTTATAAGGTTGAAATTTTTTATTTTGGGAAATTATTAGTTTTTTCCTGAATAGTTAAATATTATGATTTCTGAAATACACTTATTTACATTCATTAAAAAATATAATTTAAAATTACCATTTTATTTTAGTTATTATATTAAAATATGATATATTTGAATTTTAATATTCTAATAAATCCATTTGAATCATAAAAATCTTGATTTTTTATAAGTTAATTTTTACTCTTAAAAGAGATTGTTTTCATCAAAAAATCATTCTTTCACAATGCATTATGCTTTAATGATAAAAATAAATTATTACAATACTACAGAATTATTCTATATAATGGATTATATAGTTGGAATGCGGAGGTTCAATTTTGATAAAAATATCCCTTTTATTATTTAGTCAAAATAAATAGAAATAGTGGTAAATATTTTATACCACATAATGGATAAAATGCATAAAATAATAATAAAACTATGAGACCTGGTCTCAAAATAAACCAAATAAATTCCATTATTTCATTTTATGGTGTATGTACACAATTTAAATCTCCTGTCAAATAATATGGTATTTTGTTACAATTTTTCCATGTTAAAAACATTTATTTAATTTTTGATAAATTAGAAGTGAAAATATTTCTCACTCTTTTATTTCATTTTAAATATTCACATAAAGACAATAATAATATAAGAATTATTAAAAAGTATATTTTTATCATGATTAATCTTTTTTTATAATTTTAATTTTTTTTCTATAATTATATGTCTATATTAAAATATTGCATGGCACAAACACCATGCTTATGCAAGTAGTAGACACATTTAAGAAAATTATTTAAAAAACATAATATTAATATGATAAAGATTAATTGTATACTAAAATGATTTTTATGGTTAAAAAAGTATATATTATTTTTTTAATTATTATATATTTGAATTTATCTTTTATATTATTATGCTTAATGAAAAATTAAATAAATAGATTTAAAAATGACATTAATCCTATTTTATGTGGAATAATATTTTATTAAATTATTTTACAAAAAAAATTAATGTCTGATGTTGGATAATAAATTGAAAAATAAATTCATTATTCTTCCATTTATGAGTAAATTGTTACCTTATAATTAAAATTATATCTCATTAATATTGAAAAAAATTTAATCATAACTAAGGATTAAAATTGTTAATAACGAGGAGAAACAAAATTATAAGGGCTATAATGATATTAACATTTTCATTAAAAAATTGGTTTGATGAATATTGACTATAACAATGTAATCATTGAATATGAGTCCATTTGTGTCCATTATTATAATAAATTTATTTAATTAAATTTTAAATCTTTCACAAATTACAAATGTTCCAGTCACCTCAATTATAAAACGGTTCATACTCCCCTCAATTATTCACTCTTATTGAGCCATTTATCTTGACCTACTCCAACCAAAATCTCTCCCCAAAATCATTATCCTTATTATTGAGGTTTTTTATTCCTAAGAGTCCTACCCTATTGTCATTTTGAGGAGAACGACTATACGTTTTTTCAAGATATGGTAATCATATTAACATAGATCATTTATTTATACATCTTATTTTACCACTTAAAATTATTTCCAAGAAATTAAAATATTAAAAAATTAGTAGATCACATATAATTAATATTATTATGTTTATGGAATCGTATTTATCCATATTATTTTCTATCAAATGCGAAACAAAACCACCCCTCATATGTATGGATAACTAACATATCACAATTTGAGGTAATTTTTTTTTCATTTTCTCCTCACAAGGAATATCATAATGATGTAAAAATAAATAAATATGATACTTTTGAATAATTAATGATTAATGAAATTAAATTTAAAATCTATTTCATTGTCATTTCTCCCATTAAAAATTAACATGTTTCCCCTATATATATAATACATCGCTCCCCTAAGAAGTAATAATAGTCAATTTCAATGTTTACCATTCAAAATATGATTTTATAAATGTATCTAATTAAAATATATAATATTTATAAAAATACTAATAATATATGTAAGATGAAACTATAACTAAATCACATGAACTAGAATATCAAGGAGGAAACATAAATGAGAATTCTACGAATTTGACATATATGGTTGTGATGATAATGAAATATTGTTAATGATAAGGTGATAATATATTAAAAGTGGATTATATATGATTATATATATATAAATACAATTATAGTATAAATTAATTATATGTTCAGAACCATTATATAGGAATTAAATATATTTTCAATAATTTGGGAGCGTGAGGTGAGGGATTTCAAAATTCAATTTCTATTCACTTTGTTATACATATAGTTTATTTATTATTTTATACTATGATAATTTATGAAATTACCAGTGATTATATTATATTATATAATAACATTCTTGTGTTTATATTTATTTATGACAGATAATAACTTCATTTACCAATTCTCTCTTCAATGATATGATCTTTCGAAGGTATATCAACTCAATCTCCACTCCATATATATATATATATTTAGTCTTATGAACATATTTAGTTTTATATAGTGACTATAATTGCTCTATTATGAATTTAAAAAAAATTAAATTTATTCTTATTGCATAAATTTTCAATTCATGTGAAAACAATTACGGGGCACCACATTAAATGTTATAAAATGTGTTTGAATTTATTTTATGTTATCATTTTAATTGGTTTTTTTTGTTTTCCATTTATAGAATTATATAATATATCCTCCATAAACTCCATAATATTTCATATACACTAGATATTTAAGGATTTTTCATGTATTCTAACAAATTTTCTCTTTATTTTAATATATATCAATCAATGAAAGTTTTAATTTTAAATCTGATCATATTTTTCTTTTTGACTTGTTATATTTTTCCTTCATTTCCATATTTTTAAAAATTATTTTATAGATTAAATTTTCATTTATTCAAATTATTTTTAATGAAATTTAATTTTATTCATTAAATTTTTTAATTTATGAATGGAATGATTCAATGGGTTTCCCAAATGGTCATTATTATCAATGTAAAAAAGTCAAAATAATTATTAAGTTTTACCTTATATGGAATTAAAAAACCTTCCTTCCATCAATGCCTCTTTGTGACATTTATCTTCTTCTAAAATTTATTAATAGATTTACAAATATAACTATTTGAGGAAAATATATTTGATTTTTTCTATTCTATTTTTACGTATTCTCCAAAATTAATGAATTTTTTAGAAAATATATATTCCCATGAATTGATGGCCATATTTGGTCTCTTATAATGTTTTTTGGTTATTTTTATTATCTTGAAACATTTAATTTCTTGTAACCATATTTTATTAAACAATACATTTATCTTCTATATTGAAATTATTTTTATCATGGATATTATTATTAAAAAAACTAAATATAATTTATTAATATTAAGTTTTACTATGATATTTATATGATTAACTGGGAAATCAAGATACTATATATCTTTTAGAAAATAAAGATATTTTCTAAAAAGGAATTTAATTAATTATTGGAAATATATGGAATTAATTATATTTTTAGTGATGGGTGGGAAAGATTATATAACCCCAATATTTATTGATATATATCCATAGATAGACCTGTTAGACATTCATATTAATTAGGTTTCTGTTGTATACCTTCACATCAATTAAACAATTTTAGGACATGGATTTTATGGTAAAGATATCATTAATTTATAGATCATGATGTCTAAAATTAATAATAACATTCATTGAGAATTTAGTTATTAAAATACATAATATTATTTTATTAAATTATATGGGTATTCATTTCATTCTCATGTAATTGATTACATAATTTTCTTAGTTATTTATCATTCCATATTGATTATTCCTTATTTAATCATGATGTATTCCATTATAAATAACACATGGAGAGAATTTAAACCCATCCATATTTTATTTCCATTCCCAAGGATATGAATGGGGAACTATTGAATGTTTTCAAGGATGAAGAATATTTACTTTCATAATGTTTTTAAATTTTCCTTCAAATATAAATTAGTAATTATGTATTTATAATGTTCTTTTAGAATAATATAATTTTTGATCCTTAGTGATTTCATACCTTTTTTATTATTCAAAATTAATAAATTATAAATTATCACTACATCACTATTTTCTAGGTTGTTATAGTTAGTATAAGTTCCATGTTTAGTAAATACCATGGGAACTATTTTTAGTAAGAAAAAGCTCATAGAATACAAAACTATTAAAAACAATTAAAATATTCATAATTTTAGTATAATAAAATGTTATTTTTGGAAATGTAGATATTATTTAGTTTTTTAAGAAGTACCTCTATGAGAGGATACTACATTCGGGTGTGGTTTTTGGAATATACATATATTGGGGTAATATCATTGAATATTCACACTTGAATACACCTCATCTCTAGTGCATGATGATTATTCCATTATTCCTCCCAAGGTTTGAAAATATAAAAAGATATTATTGGGTTAGATTGTATTTTTTTATGATACACTATAACATATTTGAATAGATGATTTTTTTTATTGACATAAGTCCAACCAATGGTGACATAGATTAAAAAAAGGTTTCATGATTTTGACAGCTTCGAAATTGTTCTCAATAAAAAGTGAACCCATAATAATTAAAATGTTTTCCATAATATGAATATTATTTTATTCTATGGTATGAACTATAAGGAATGGGTTAATTGTGAATGTGGTAAAAATATATGATTTCCTTATGAATTACTAAATGAAACATGAATTAGAAAATAAAATATTATGATTATGCCTCATATTATTTCTCTTTATATGAATACTAATCTAAAAATTTGTGTTTTTGTTAACAAACATAATAAGAGAAAAATTTATATTCATGAAGACCAAATAGGGAAAATGATTTAGTTTCCTACATGTGATGTTTTTTAGAATATTCATATAGGGAAATTCCTATGAGGAATGAGAATAAATTTAATATGTGGAAAATATGGTCATTGAAAAAATAAACTGATGAGGAAAAATTATTATTTAAATTTATGAGTATAATGTACATCATATAAAACCATTTATTGTTTAATTATTGATATTTGGGGAAAATTGGTGTTTTCCGAGTATATTCCCTTATCCAATAGTTAACTCATAGACCAAGGAATGGGCTATAATATTATAAACTCTGAATTGACATGATTAATGTGTTTATGAATTTGGATTCATGGATTATGTTGAATAAGATTTATAATTATTCAATTTGGTTTTCAAAATTCAAGAAATATTTAATTATTATTAATCATTTGTTGTTTTATGGAATTTAGATAATATTTTGGATGATACTAATAAAAAAGAAATGTTTTTTTGGTAATCTCAAATTTTAAAATTAAATATAAATATGCGAATGATAACACTGCATATGTATATGATATTTAGATAAAAAAATTTATTTGGTATAAATATTTGATTGATATGGATGAGGTAAATGGGGTTGTATTAGTTATCTTGAAATTGACTATTAATTTAATGGAAAAGTTATTTGGGTCTTATTTGAATAATATTATTACATTTATGGATTTCTGTATTTTATTCAATAATAATTGATTTTATTATCAAAATAAGGATTTTGATAATTTTTGAGATATATATTTTTTTAATTAGGTTTTATGGTTATAAGGGTAATTATAATGTTTTTATATTATACATGATCAAGGTAGTCACATGCTTGGTATACGATAATATGAGATAAATTCTATTTTCTAGGGATAAATGATTGATCAAATTTTTTTCAGATTTGTGGGTTTTGAGTTTGGTTTGGAATATTTTTGAGTGTTATTAAGGATAACTATTAATGAACTAGATTAAAATTTATATTGGGTGTTATTATAGTGGTTTTAGAGAATACATTATTATATTTTTCCATATTAGATAAAATGTGATATACATAATGAATTTGTAAAAAATTTTGAGATATAAGGAGTCACTTCTCATTATTTAATGGATGACATGATCCCTTAAAAATATATTTTAGTTATTTAAGAATAAAAAAATCTTCAAAAAAATAATTTAATAGAATAATAATTAAAGATCGAATTCATCAATGGAATGAGAAATAATGGACTTGTTTATATAAAATGGAATGAAATCATCTAATTATATTTTCTCATGTTATGTATGATGACAATAAAATAATCCAACAAAATTAGTAGTTATTTTTAAATTAAAATGATATCATCATACCTTCTTATCTGATTATTTGACATCCTTTTCTCCCCTCATTAATTTATGGGTTTTTGGTCACTGAAATTTTCAAGACCATATTCTCTATCACCACATCTAAGTAAATTATTTTTCATTTTACATATATTTCTATATTTTTTTACATGGTTATGATTATCTCTTCCACTAGGAACCATATTATTTTTTAATTTTGGGTAACCTTTTTCCTTCCCAGTTATCTTTTTATGAGAACATTTATTATCCCTTAGGAAGATGTGAATTTTCAATAAAGTTATTCTAATTAATGATCCTTTGATTACCATGATGAGATTGAGAAGTAGAAATTTATTTAAGGGGTTGTGGGAATATCAATATAAATAATGTTTTTAAAATAATAATAATATTTATATCATTCTTTAAACACATATTTCAACTTTAAGGATATTGAGCTATTTTAAAAAAAATTATTTAAATGTGACATAAAAAATAGCCATTTAATTATAGGATATTAATATGTCTTAGAACATTATGAAATTTATGTACAATATACATACTCTATTCCAATGTACTGATGAAATCATAGGAAATGTGTACATAATTTTAAATGAATTCATTTTATACCTAAAAATAATTACCCTAAAAAATAATTATATTTCAATTAGTGCATGGAAATTATAATTAAATTATTAAAAAAAATTAAATTTAACCGGATATCTTAGTCAGAGGAAAGTCTCTAACCATTTATTAAAGAAAATAAAAATCCAAAAAACATGTACAAAAAAAAGAAAGGACAATTACAGATTATAGTAGTCAGACCCGTCACCAGACCCATGATAAAGCACATCCTCTGCAGTCATCGATTCCCACACTGAGCTGTCGTGATGCCTCAAAATTATGGCGTACTTCATTCTAAGATTTAAATTTTCTAAAGCGAGCAATTCCTTAGAGTACTGCATCGCCCAGCCTTCCCTCCCAACTGATGTCCTAGTGGCCATTGGTTTTGGTAGATGAGAATAATCCTCCGTCGGCCTTCTTCGCGGAGGGGCAGTCATCTCTTCAGCAGTCTCTTTCACTTTTTCTTTCCCTCCTTGGACAAAATCTATGTAGGTTGTCCGAGCCATGCCACAACCATTTTCCTTGTCACTGTCAAGACAATCTCCCCATTTCCCAGAAATGCACACTTCACGGTAACCCTTTATACACCCTGTTCTGGATGATATTGACTATTTTGATCAAGCCTGCCGAGACACTGTGAAAGACCCAGCTCACAGCCAGCATTTGTCCCCATCTTCACAGAACCATCCTCCGCAACAACCTCTTGGGAAGCAGTGCCATTGACATCAGCCTGCCCATGAAATGATGCACCATAATCACCTATGACTGCAGCACCTGGGCCCTTTGGAACTTTCCCATTCAAATACACAGCTCCATCTCAGTCCAACTCCAAGACATCCATATCCAAGCCAGCACACCGATTATTCATCTCTAGACCGGCCACCTATTTCAGAGACAGCAGCCCAGTTGAAATATTCACCTACAAACCACTGCCAACAGCATCCTGCCTCCCAGTATGGGGCACCTTCTCTGCCCCTTCCTCCACAACATCTGCATTTCCAATAGCCACATCCTACAGGACAACACCCTCCTTCTCCATTGGCATGTCCTCATGAACCATAATTTCAGCATGATTGCAGCTCAATAATCGACCAGCAGTAGGATGACTCTGGATCATCGCCTCCCTATCACCTCTAAAGTCTGCAGCACCTGGGCCCTTGGGAGTTTTCCAATCCAAAAACACCACTCCATCTCAGTCTAACTCCAATTCCAATACATCCAAATCCAGGCCAGCCAACCAGTTACTCAGATCCAGACCATCCACCGGCTGCAAGTACTGTAACCCGGTTGAGTTATGCACCTGCACGCCACTCCCAACAGCAGCCTTCTTCCCAGAAGAGGGCACCTTCTCTGCCCCTTCATCCACAGCACCTACATTTCCAAAAACCAGATCCCGCAATGAAGAACCCTCCATCCTTGAAGGCATGTCCTCATGAACCATAATTTCAGCATGATTGCAGCTCAATATTTGACCAGAAGTAGGGGGACTCTAGAGAATCACCTCCTGATCACCCACTGCAAAGACCAAATGTTCCTTAGAAAGAGCCGACTGCAAATTGAAAACACTGCCCACAACCAAAGAGTTGGACTCAATTCCAAGGTCACTCTTTAGCCTGTCAAAAACATTCATAACTGATGGATTCATGGACTCCTACACCATCTTCAACCCGCATGCAGAACCTTCATTGCAAGCAGAGTTCAGTCGATCACTTTTCCCAGCAGCACCTCCCGGACTGTTACAGACAACGACATCCACAGGGCCATCCTTCACACCCGCCTGAGACAACCTCAAATTATCATGCCCCCATAGCCATTCCCGTTATGTCCATCCATCCCTTACAAGTAACCATCCAACCCTCCCCTACGTCAAACATCCTCTAAATGCCCAAACCGTCTACACTTAACACAAAAAATCATCCACGACTCATAAAAAACCTCTTACATCCACCAAAACTCCTTCTCATCAGTAATCCAAACACACCGCACAGGAGGTCTCACAGCATCGACCTCAACACATATGCACGGATAAATTGGGTGAGACACTGATTTAGTCCTTTGATCGGAATAGAGAAAGCATCCAATCATGTTCCCAATTTCACAAAGAATCGAAGGGTTTTGAAAATAAAGGGGAATACCAGGTAGACTTACCCATGTGTCAATCGATGAGGGATCACGTCGCATATGAAATTCCAAGCCCCATCTGAAAAAATAGAAGGAAGAGTCACCACCCCTTCAAGGAGCCCTGGACCAAGAAATAATCAAGTCTTCATCTGATCCAAAACAGACCATAATATGCCTTAAATCAAGTAACCCAACAACCGGCCGCTCATGTAATTCCCAAGATTTTGAGATGATCTGAGCAAACACTTCCACCGATGGGCCCTGTGGACGCAAATGAGCCACCAGAGTGAACTTGCACAGATCCGTAGCACAATTTAACTCCACCGGAAGCAGTGATAGCTGGGCGCCTCTCAGAAGAGAACCGGATCTTTTGGAGATATTGAGATTTTAGGAAATGGAGGATAGGGATATTCCATCCCATGGGACAATGAATGCGAAACTCCTCCCACTAGCAGGCAGGGGGGAGCAGATCCCGCCGACATGAATTAGGTCATCAGGAGGAGGAAGACTCGGGGGAGGATGAAGAAAAAACTAAAGCACCCCAATGGGAATCATTTTAAATTTACTTAATATAATGAACAAAATGTTATAATTTATCATATAAATGTAAACATTGGGTAACATTAAGGTGTTATTTTCAAATGATTTATTTTTCAGTGAATAATGAAAATAACTATATTTAAAATTCCCTTGTTTATTTTTACTATATAATCTAATATAAAATTACCATTATATTTTTTATATTTTTTTAAAGATACATATAACCCATTGGATTTGTAATATTATATTTTATTCTAATTTAATAATAGTATTTTTATTTTTATATAAGTTAATTATTAATTATAAAAACACATTTATTTTCGTAACAACTGCTTTTCAATGTGTTTTACAAATTTATATTATATTTGGATCATGAATCTTCTAGAGATTTGAAAATTAAATATTTATATTATATTCTTAATCATGACTTTTTAATTATGTTAATTTGTCCATTTTATTCTTTCCATTATGAATGGGAACAGATGTAAATAGTTTTCGTCTCATTCAAGGGTAAAATGGGAGAAACATGGTTAAAATTGTGTCATAAAGTATTAAAATCAAATCAAAACTAAACCTTATTTCATTTAATGAATAAATGTAAAATATTATTTTAAACATGATAAGTTTTTTAATAATTATTAGAAATGATATAATTACATTAAAATCTTATACGTCACTAATAAATTGTTTGCGCATGCAGTTCAAAAATAAAACTAAATCATTTTAATATCATAAAAAGTATTAATTTGTAAAAAGGTATAATGTATCCTTAAATTTATGATTAAAAATAATATATAATTAATTTCTAAAGGATTATTATTTAAATTAAATTATAATCATGATGTCATTGAAGGAAAATTAAATAAATAGTATCAAACATGATTTCTATAATATTTTATGAATAATAATATTTTAGTAAATCATAAAAAAATTAAAAAATGTTTCAATAGAGTGGGTATAATGAAAAGGTGAATAATGATATATATTTTGAAAATTTAGTATAAAATTTTTAACTTTTATGTAATAGGTTTGATTTGATATTATTTTTTACTGTGATTATTTGTTAAACGTGGTTAAAACAAAATTTAAGGGAAACATTGTAACAGCCCGAGATTTTATGAAAAATATTCTTTTTAATTTTATTAATGTATTGTGTTGTACGCTACACCAAAAGGAGCTTGCACAACACGCATCTTTGACTTGCCTTGCATTACATGCAATCGCAACCTTCCTCGATAGCGTGTGTAGTACGCAATACTGAGTTTCACGAAACAACGATATGCTATTAAAATATTATTAAAAACTAGCCGTTATGAATAGTAATAACCACTTTTTAAATTTTAGAAATTTTAGCTCTCAAAACAGACTTCATTTTTGGATTCGGAGTATCGAATTTAGCCTAAGGTGAAATTTTGGTACTTTTCGGATAACTTTCATATTCTGATGAATAGTGAAAATTACTAAATTATAAACAACTTTTTTAATCGAAATAATTAATAGTGATAAATTATTAATTTGAGTGGTTTTAAAGTATATTTAGAATATATTCTTACAATTTAATACAATGTTGGTCATTGGATGTAATTTCACATTTAAACCAGACATAAACAAGTGTCAATATTTTGATAGATATTCATTTTTGAATTCGGAATATGAAATATAGCTTAGGATGAAATTTTGGCATTGTTCTGAAAAACATCAATTTTTGATGAATAGTGAAACTACTAAGTGGTAGTTAAAAAAATTAATTTCTTCATAAATCTTAATTTTACCGCTTCTGCGAATGGAATTTCAAAAATCCGAGAGACACGATTGATGTCAGTAAGTAAAATGTGGTTCAATGAGATGAAAATAATTTTTGGTGAATAGTAACTTTTTACTTTTATTTACCACGGTTAAAAGTAAATAGGGTAATTAAGGGTAAAAATGATATTATTATTACCCTAAAACATGTACTAATTCTATTAGACAAGTGTAATTCGACCAAAAACAAGCTTAGGAATAAAATATGACCATTTTGGCCCACTTGGATTAGATTAGGACATTTATTATTATTTAATTCAAAGAATAGTTAAAAGAGTCAAAATCAAAATTTATTTACTAAAACATTTTTAATATAGGGTTGTACATAAGATAAATTCGATTGTAAATATTCAGTAGAAATCTAAAACGATTTCCTACATGATGGTATTTTATTCGTAATTTTTAGACATCAAATAATTTAATTTATTTATGACACAAAGATGATGCAGTAATTATCTTATTAATGAAATATTAACATAATTGATATTATAAATACCAAAATAAATGTAATTTGAGACTTTGTATGAATTACACTAATTTTCTAGGTTACTATGATATATTAGTGTCGATTTAATCAACTTGGTTCGAACATATAATTCTGTTATGACTTTCACAAAAATCATGTATCAAATAGTGTCAAAATTGACACAAAATAGTTTTTAAATCAAATATTATATTATTAATTGTTATTTTATTCCTAAAAATCTAAGGTTCGGCCAAATGACTTAGATAAGGATATATGTATTAATAATATACAATTTGGGGTTCTTTGGGCATGTTATAGTAAGTGTATTAACCATATAGTGAAAGAAAACAAAAAGACACGGTAAAAGTTAAATTATTTAACTTAGAGTTAAATCTAATTGATAAGGTTAAAATAATACCCTAAACTTGTCTAAATCCTATTGGATGATAGGATTTCGACCCATCCCCACTTTATCTTCTAAATAAGACCCTTTGGAACCATTATAAACCTATTTTGACTTTAATATAAAATAATATTTTGAGATATTCCTAAGGTGCCCCTCTCCTCCCTTATAAAAGGACACCTCCTCCCCCTCCTCCTCACACAAATTTGAGCACTCAAGCTCGGCCAAACCCTGCCAAAATATCCTCTCCACTTCCCTAGCAACATCCTAGAGGTTCTGGTCTTCCTCAAAGACCAATTTTAGTGCCCTAAGAGGAGGTCTCAAAGAGGCGCTTCAAAGAAGAGGTAATTACCGTTACCAATTCTTTCATCTTTATTTCTTCTTCCACTTCTTCTTCTTAGGTTGTTTCATTATGAAGTAATAAAATCAGTATCACTAATATACTGATATGTTATTATATGTATGAAACAACCTTATTTCACCATCTATCCATCCTACGGGAAAAGAAATCACCGCTCGTGCGTACGTACGGAATACCGTCTCCACGCCGTGGTGTAATCTATTTTCCACCACCACCTTACATGGATGGGTATAATGGTGTAAACAATAACTATACATAGTTATTAAAACATCATATTGATTATGATATATTGTATAATCCACTCCAATTCAATACAATATATATGGAAATGATATCATCGCTCGTGCGTACGTACGGACTACCGTCTCCACGACGCGATGAGATTCATTCTCCATGTTAACCATTTAAGAACTATTATAAAGTATATTTAAGAAATAATAATGAAATATATGACACTGTAAAGCTACTGGATTTAGGTATATATATATATGTATGTCATCTAGTTACTTCCATTCAAGACAATAAGGAAAGGAAAACAGCGTTCATGCGTATGTACGGACTACCGTCTCCATGAACGGTGTTTTTCATTTCATTTATCTATCTATTATATATATATATATACTGAATATATATGATATATAAATCATATTTTATATTCTGGAAGTAAGTAAATCATGATATAAGAAATAATAATGTCAAGAACAACAAGTCAAAACACCTACGATAAATGAAACGATTTTACCCAAAACGCTTCTTTAACATGGAATTTACAAAAGAACGGGTAATATACTGTCATAAGTGAACCATATATGATATCATAACAATGAATATGATTCTGTAATAAGTCAATGACATTATTTAAATCATTATACAGGAGGTTCGGACACATACGAAGCAAATCGGACCTAAGGTAAGGGAAATATCACAATCTCATTTTTATCCGAGATTGTTTATACTTTAGTATTTACTGGGGTGTATTTTATCATCCACCTCCATGTTTCCTGAATATGAAATCTTATTTCCATCCACCTACAAATGTTTAAATCCAATTTTACCCTTCGGTGAGTTTTTAGTAAAGAATATGAAAGGAATATTTGGTCGTTTTTCGTACGAGGTACTTTTTGACTTTTCTGAAAAAAGTAAGAAGAATGTTTTTTAACTTATACGGAATGAATGGATTTCTAAAACATTATTTCCAAGAAGCTTCCTTTAGAATTATTCAAGTTTATTTTTAATCAACTTCTTTTAGTTTAAAATTGTATGACATGTTAAGAAAGGAAAAGTGTTTTTAAAGTAGAAAGGATATTTTCCTCAAGAATGATGTTCAAGTATTTTATCAAAATTATTTTCCATCTAAGATAATAAAAGGGTTCTGTTTTTATCCCTATTATTACATGGATTTGATTATGTTGTGATGGAAACATTTTTATGAATTCCTTTATCCTATATGAATTTTTTTATGATGTCATGTTGTTTAAGAATCCCATTTTTATTACATGGGTTATGCGATGATGTATGATTTATGATTATGTGGCACACATAAGAAAGGATTAATTATAAGATGGGTGGGACCTATATCTCCCTCCAATGCATTCGGTAAAGATTTTATATCTCATGAGATAGACAGGGCTGGAACGGTAGGTTATACCGGTTCAGTGAAACAGGACTGAAACAAGGGTTACTCGACGCAGAAAGGGACCTTGTCCACTAAGATAGTCTTGGCAATGAGTCTTGACTAACAAGAAATGAGTCTCTATGATTATGTGTGAATTCCACAATGTTTCATGTTTTAGGTTATGATTATTGTGATTACATTTCACTGCCATGATTTACCCCTTGTTATGAAATTATGATCTCTTTTGCAGGTTATGATTTCCAAAAGTTATGTGCTTATGTATATGATGTGATTGATATTTCTTTTGTTTACCCTTACTGAGCATTTGAGCTCACCCTTTTATGTTTTCTTTTCCCCAGGATATAAAGAAAGGTTTTAGGTAAAAAAAAGGAAGATCTTTATGGGAGATTTTGAAGATCTTTCACCACGATTAGAAGATTACGTTCCGAGTTTCCAAAGACACTAAACTATTACGATCCTTGTGTGTGTGTTTTTTGTTATGTACTAAGTATTCTGCAAAAGTAATGTAATGTCCATGTACGATAAGCTTTGGGTCTCTACAGTTGGTATCAGAGGAAAGGTTTAGTCAACCTTTGGAAACTAGGATGCGAAAATGTTAGTGAGATCCCTAGAGATATTTCTACGGTATGTCTAGGGATGTCCCTAAGGTTAAGTATACGTATAAGTTATAGTACTAGAACTACGCTAACAATCATATAATTAAACCTAAGATGTTAGATATTGAAGGTACTCCCCCTTTATTATGTTGTTTTCCGTAGCATGATTTTTGCCTCTCACAATATTCTTTTTGGTTTTTAGACGATGGATGGAACCCGAAGGAACCGTGTTGATCAATGCAATGGACAATGCAATGATTGTCCTCCTGAACAAACAAATGTTATGGGAGATGGAGTGCAAAATCTTATTGCTATACTTACACAAGCTATAAATCATTCTGGACTTCCAAATGAGCATAGAAGGGAACAATATTCTATTGAGTCCTTCATGAGGCAACGTCCACCTTCTTTTAGTGGGCCTTCTGATCCACTTGTTGCTGAACAATGGATCAGTACCACTGAAAAGATATTTTCAGTTCTTCAATGTTCTGAACATGATAAAGTCATCTTAGCAATATATCGTTTGGAAGGTGAAGCTGATCAATGGTGGAATCTTATCAAGAATACAAGGCAAAGAGATGAAATTGAGTCCATGGAATGGGACGAGTTCAAGAAATTATTTTTCCATAAGTACTTCCCTCATATTCTTCGAACGAAGATGGAAAAGGAGTTTCTTGAGCTGAAACAGAAGGATGATGAATCTGTTGGTATATACGAAGCGAATTTTACAAGACTTGCAAGGTATGCATCTAGCATTATCATCCAACCTGAAAGTAAAATTGATCGATTTTTCAGTGGCATAAAACCAAGTCATCGAAGGGCATTAGCTATACGAGACTTCAGTAGCTATGAAGAAATTGTGCGTTGTGCTTTGAAGGTAGAAATGGAAGTTGGTGTTAAATATCCATCTCATGGTTTTGAAAAGAAACGAAAGATGGAGTTCAAGGAGAAATATCAGAATAATGGTGAAAAGAAGATGAATGTTTCCTTATGCTCAAAGTGTGGAAAGAAGCATGGTGGAGATTGTCTTAAAGGGACTAGAAAATGTTTTAAGTGTGGAAAAGAAGGTCATCGAGTAGCTGAGTGTCGAAGTAATGGAAAAAGGGTTTCTAATGATGTGAACAAAGCAAACATTGCAGAGAACGCACCACCAACACTTCAATGATTCAAGTGCAAGGAGATGGGACATTATGCCAATAAATGCCCTAATCCAAGGGTTAGTGATGATCAACATGAGCAACCACTTAAGGAAAAGGACAATGCGAAGTCACATGCGATCACTATTGGCGATGTTGAATATGACAACGATGTGGTGGAATGATTAAGTGTTTATGTAATGGGATTCCAAAATAGTGTTGTATATAGTATCGTGGAATATTGGAATATTTATGTATTGGTCTATTGTGGTTTTCAATAATTTTATGGTACCAGTAACCATGGAAAGTGATTGAGATATTTTTGGAAAAAGAATGATATGCGCATAATGAAGGGAAAATGAGAAAATTAAATATTTGATAGTATTCATGAGGTCATGATTGATATAAGGACTAAGTGATATCATGGTTTGATTATAAAGAATTTTGAGGATTTTGGTATGTGGAAAGTGTTAACATTTAACTGCATTCATGTTTTCACTAAGGTTCAATGGGTATTCAAGAGAATACATGATTAAGGACTTTGAATGTTTAGAATATGACCAACAAGACATATCTTATGATATATGGGGATCAACGATGGTATTAAATCTCTGGTAATTGTTTTCACTATATTATGAGAGTGGACTGCAGTATTATGGGTAAGCCTAAAGATTGGAATGGATTATGTTGGACATAAGTTAGTATTGCTTAAGGATAGAAGTTTTATTTCGATATTATTGATGGGATGTTATAGTAATATAGTTTTAGAAAAAGGACAACCTGCAGAACGGGCAACAACCCATCGCGTCGGACAATGCTGTGGGAATCGAACCCACAACCGAAGTGCGACTGGCCTTTATCACCTACCACTGGCCTACAGGAAGTCCCTGTTTAGTAGAAACTAGTTTTATTTTATTAAGCGATATGATATATGAAGTATAAGATCATTTTTGGAACCATATACGATTAATCTAACCATAAGATGAACTTATAACTTTTCAAACCTTTTGTTTGAGACAGATGGAATGACCCATCATTCTATTACTTGATCTGCTAACACATCACTAATAACAAATTCAACTTCATTTATTTAAGATATGAAGTGGAAATTGTTCAAGCCACGAACAACAGTGAGATTGTACCAAAATAAAGTAAGTATTTATTCTAATTCAAATTTTCAACTTTAGGGAAATGATCTTGAAAACCAAAAATGTTGTCCTGCTGATCTTATACCTGATGAATCAGATGGTACCTTATATCATCACAAATCTATGGATTTGTGATTAATGGATTTCCCATAGCCATGTTCTCTACCACTCTCCATCAGAACATGATGGTTAGATTTCTCTTCCATATCCATATTTTTACCTCTGTGGAAACCCATCGATTAGTTTATTTGGGTAACCGTTACGTTTCATACTTTCGTTTTTAAAGATTGGTTTTGGTATTACTTTTTACGATGTGGGTTTCTATTAAAGAACCTTTCTAATAGTAAACCATTTATAACCCCGACGAATTTCGAGGGCGAAATTCATTTTAAGGGGGGTAGAATGTAACAGCCCGAGATTTTATGAAAAATATTCTTTTTAATTTTATTAATGTATTGTGTTGTACGCTACACCAAAAGGAGCTTGCACAACACGCATCTTTGACTTGCCATGCATTACACACAATCACAACCTTCCTCGATAGCGTGTGTAGTACACAATACCGAGTTTCACGAAACAACGATATGCTATTAAAATATTATTAAAAACTAATCGTTATGAATAGTAATAAACACTTTTTAAATTTTAGAAATTTTAGCTCTCAAAATGGACTTCATTTTTGGATTCGGAGTATCGAATTTAGCCTAAGGTGAAATTTTGGTACTTTTCGGAAAACTTTCATATTCTGATGAATAGTGAAAATTACTAAATTATAAACAACTTTTTTAATCGAAATAATTAATAGTGATAAATTATTAATTTGAGTGGTTTTAAAGTATATTTAGAATATATTTTTACAATTTAATACAATATTGGTCATTGGATGTAATTACACATTTAAACCACACATAAACAAGTGTCAATCTTTTGATAGATATTCATTTTTGAATTCGGAATATGAAATATTGCTTAGGATGAAATTTTGGCATTGTTCTGAAAAACATAATTTTTTGATGAATAGTGAAACTACTAAGTGGTAGTTAAAAAAATTAATTTCTTCATAAATCTTAATTTTATCACTTCTGTGGATGGAATTTCAAAAATCCGAGAGACACAGTTGATTTCAGTAAGTAAAATGTGGTTCAATGAGATGAAAATAATTTTTGGTGAATAGTAAATTTTTACTTTTATTTACCACGGTTAAAAGTAAATAGGGTAATTAAGGGTAAAAATGATATTATTATTACCCTAAAACATGTCCTAATTCTATTGGACAAGTGTAATTCGACCAAAAACAAGCTTAGGAATAAAATATTACCATTTAGGCCCACTTGGATTAGATTAGGACATTTATTATTATTTAATTCAAAGAAGAGTTAAAAGAGTCAAAATCAAAGTTTATTTACTAAAACATTTTTAATATAGGGTTGTACATAAGATAAATTAGATTGTAAATATTAATTAGAAATATAGAACGATTTCCTACATGATGGTATTTTATTCGTAATTTTTAGACATCAAATAATTTAATTTATTTATGACACAAAGATGATGTAGTAATTATCTTATTAATGAAATATTGACATAATTGATATTATAAATACCAAAATAAATGTAATTTGAGACTTTTTATGAATTCCACTAATTTTCTAGGTTACTATGATATATTAGTGTTGATTTAATCAACTTGGTTCGAACATATAATTCTGTTATGACTTTCACAAAAATCATGTATCAAATAGTGTCAAAATTGACACAAAATAGTTTTTAAATCAAATATTATATTATTAATTGTTATTTTATTCCTAAAAATCTATGGTTCGGACAAATGACTTAGATAGGATATATGTATTAATAATATACAATTTGGGGTTTGTTTGGCATGTTATAGTATGTGTATTAACCATATAGTGAAAGAAAACAAAAAGACATAGTAAAAGTTAAATTATTTAACTTAGAGTTAAATCTAATTGATAAGGTTAAAATAATACCCTAAACTTGTCTCAATACTATTGGATGATAGGATTTCGACGCATCCCCACTTTAGCTTCGAAATAAGACCCTTTGTAACTATTATAAACCGATTCTGACTTTAATATAAAATAATATTTTGAGATATTCCTAAGGTGCCCCTCTCCTCCCTTATAAAAGGATACCTCCTCCCCCTCCTCACACCAATTTGAGCACGCAAGCTCGGCCAACCCCTGCCAAAATCTCTACTCCACTTCCCTAGAAACATCCTAGAGGTTCTGGTCTTCCTCAAAGACCAATTTTAGTGCCCTAAGAGGAGGTCTCAAAGAGGCGCTTCAAAGAAGAGGTAATTACCGTTACCAATTCTTTCATCTTTATTTCTTCTTCCACTTCTTCTTCTTAGGTTGTTTAATTATGAAGTAATAAAATCAGTATCACTAATATACTGATATGTTATAATAAGTATGAAACAACCCTATTTCACCATCTATCCATCCTACGGGAACAGAAATCACCGCGCGTGCGTACGTACGGAATACCGTCTCCACGCCGTGGTGTAATCTATTTTCCACCACCACCTTACATGGATGGGTATAATGGTGTAAAGAATAACTATACATAGTTATTAAAAAATCATATTGATTCTGATATATTGTATAATCCACTCCAATTCAATTCAATATTTATGGAAATGATATCATCGCTCGTGCGTACGTACGGACTACCGTCTCCACGACGCGATGAGATTCATTCTCCATGTTAACCATTTAAGAATGATTATAAAGTATATATAAGAAATAATAATGAAATATATGACATTATAAAGCTACTGGATTTATGTATATATATATATATATATGTATGTCATCTACTTACTTCCATTCAAGACAATAAGGAAAGGAAAACAGCGTTCATGCGTACGTACGGACTACCGTCTCCATGAACGATGTTTTTCATTTCATTTATCTATCTATTATATATATATATATATATATATACTGAATATATATGATATATAAATCATATTTTATATTCTTGAAGTAAGTAAATCATGATATAAGTAATAATAATGTCAAGAACAACAAGTCAAAACACCTACGATAAATGAAACGATTTTACCCAAAACGCTTCTTTAACATGGATTTTACAAAAGAACGGGTAATATAATGTCATAAGTGAACCATATATGATATCATAACAATGAATATGATTCTATAATAAGTCAATGACATTATTTAAATCATTATACAGGAGGTTCAGACACATACGAAGCAAATCGGACCTAAGGTAAGGGAAATATCACAATCTCATTTTTATCCGAGATTGTTTATACTTTAGTATTTACTGGGGTGTATTTTATCATCCACATCCATGTTTCCAGAATATGAAATCTTATTTCCATCCACCTACAAATGTTTAAATCCAATTTTACCCTTCGGTGAGTTTTTAGTAAAGAATATGAAAGGAATATTTTGTCGTTTTTCGTACGAGGTACTTTTTGACTTTTCCGACAAAAGTACGAAGAATGTTTTTTTTAACTTATACGGCATGAATGGATTTATAAAAAATTATTTCCAAGAAGCTTCCTTTACAAGTATTCAAGTTTATTTTTAATCAACTTCTTTTAGTTTAAAATTGTATGACATGTTAAGAAAGGAAAAGTGTTTTTGAAGTAGAAAGGATATTTTCCTCAAGAATGAAGTTCAAGTATTTTATCAAAATTATTTTCCATCTACGATAATAAAAGGGTTCTGTTTTTATCCCTATTATTACATAGATTTGATTATGTTGTGATGGAAACATTTTTATGAATTCCTTTATCCTATATGAATTGTTTTATGATGTCATGTTGTTTAAGAATCCCGTTTTTATTACATGGGTTATGCGATGATGTACGATTTATGATTATGTGGCACACATAAGAAAGGATTCATTATAAGATGGGTGGGACCTATATCTCCCTCCTATGCATTGGGTAAAGATTTTATATCTCATGAGATAGACAGGGCTGGAACGGTAGGTTATACCGGTTCAGTGAAATAGGACTGAAACGAGGGTTACTCGATTCAGAAAGGGACCTTGTCCACTAAGATAGTCATGGCAATGAGTCTTGACTAACAAGAAATGATTCTCTATGATTATGTGTGAATGCCATAAAGTTTCATGTTTTAGGTTATGATTATTGTGATTACATTTCACTGCCATGATTTACCCCATGTTATGAAATTATGATCTCTTTTGCAGGTTAAGATTTCCAAAAGTTATGTGCTTATGTATATGATGTGATTGATATTTCTTTTGTTTACCCTTACTAAGCATTTGAGCTCACCATTTTATGTTTTCTTTTCCCCAGGATATAAAGAAAGGTTTTAGGTAAAAAAAAGGAAGAACTTTATGGGATATTTTGAAGATCTTTCACTACGATTAGAAGATTACGTTCCGAGTTTCCAAAGTCACTAAACTATTACGATCCTTGTGTGTGTGTTTTTTTATGTACTAAGTATTTCGCAAAAGTAATGTAATGTCCATGTACGATAAGCTTTGGGTCTCTACAAACATTTATTAAAAAAATTATTAAATATAACTGCATTATTTTAGTTATTCCATAAACATTTCACCTTATAATACTTTTTGTTTTGGAAGCAATTTTAAATTTAATTAACAATGTAATATTTTAGAAAATTGAAAAAATTAATAGTGTGCTAATGAACATAATTATAAGATGGATCCTCCTACTCTCACATATTCACTCAACATAAGAAATTTATCTTAACCAAATAATTTAAAAATATCTCCCTATAATTTTTATTCATATTCTATAGAGATTCTTTCTCCCACTATGGAAACCATAGAGTCCATAAGAAGATTTCCAAAGGAGGTTTCTGTAATTAAAGATAATCAACTTTTCCAAGCTCTTTCTTTTTAATTATTTTGTTACCACATAATATTATTTCCTTATAATTCCAAAATAATAACACCTTTATATTTTATATAATGAGATGTCATAATTTTCATGGAATTATATTTATTCATATCATTCACTTTCTAATGGGAAAAACCATTTCTTCTGTGTACAGATGATTACCGCATAAAAAATCGATGTAAATTGTTTTCAATCACTACCTCACATTAAGATTAAAAATTACATAAGAAATTGATATATATAAACTTATAATATAATATCAATACGAATAATGTATCCTATTATCAATGTAATTATCTTTCAACCATTAAAAAGGAAAACGTCACTTTGGGGTACATGTGGCTTACCATATCGCTGAAGCGATGTAATTCATTTTCCATGTCCACTATTCTATAATTATTCTAAAAATGTTTATAATTATTTAATATAATAATAATAACATTAAAATTTATTCATATGAATAAAATATTACCCATTAAAATGTATTGGATAATCTGTGATAAAACATACATGAGAAAACAAAGCTGCTAATTCATAAAAAAATGGTAATATTGAATTATTTTTAATTAACAAGTGATAATATCATATTATTTGATTTTATGTTATATTATAAGAGATAATATATTTCAAGTATAAATTTATAACAAGTTCAAAAACATTATAAATGAGGTTATTGAATGTTTAAAAAATCTGTAACGGTGATGTAAGTGGTTTCATAACATAATTTCCATTCATTAGGTTATACTTATACATCATTCAATACTTTTTTCCAATATTATGTCATAACTGACCTATGAATTTATTCTATTTTATTCCAAAAAAATTGTTCAAATTTTTTTACACATAGATAATAAAATTGATTAATTATCACATCAATGATACTATCATTGTTAGGGGGTTGTTCTCAATTTCTACTCTAGTGAGAAATAATATTTATCATATAGCTATTAGGTTTTATGGTTTTCCAAATGAAAATTTTATGTATTTAACATGAATATCTATTTAATAATAAGGATTTATATTTGATATCATTTTTACACTTAGAACAATTTTTCATTTAAAATTTTCAAAATTGGAAATTATTTATTTCACAATAACCTTTTTATAGGATTTTGTACATTTGTAATAAATGGAAACTTGTAATGTATCCTCCCTAAACTCAATATATATTACTATACTCTAGATATTTTTATATTTTCTATCAATTATTCCAAATTTACTTCCCTTTTGAACAATAATTAATCATTTAAATTTTTAAAATAAATGACAATCTTGTTTCCCTTTTTGATTGGGTATATTTATATTACATAAATGTATTTGTAAAAAAATAATAATAGTAATTTTTATATAATAACATTATTTATTATAGAAATCATATGTTATATGTTCCTTTTAAATTGTTTTTAATTTAAATGTATATTTAATTATAAAAATTTCATTTTTTACTTTCATTAAAAATTGTCAAAATGGATGTCTGTTTTTCCTTTATGAACACAATTCAATATCCATCCTCCACAATTCTATTTTGATATTTATCACAAACTATAATTACAAAATGGATATAAAAATTAAATTCTTAAATAAAATTATTTTAAATTTTATCTTCCATTTTAATTTAATCACCAAAAGAAGTTGAATTATTAAAAACCAATATTTTAGTTGAATTTATGGTCATATCGTATCTATTATTAAATATATGGCCAAAATGTTTATTCTGAATCATTATCATTCGTATGATCAAATTTCATTAGAAATTAAAATTACCTAAATTTTCCATAATATTATTTCTATGGGTTTTCATATATTCTAAATCATCTATCATTTCAAAATAATTCTTATACATTGAATGTTATTTAATTGGATCAAGAAATCATGATACTCAATATAAATTACATGATACATTTATTTTTTAAATGTCTTATTTTTTATGAATTTCATTGATTATTCAATAAATGAAGAATTAATTAGACATGAAATAATGTATGGGGCCTATAATTATATATCCCCTCGATGTATTATCAGGTTTCATGATGTAAACCAGTTATCCTAAATTTTCAAATGTTTTTAGTGAATTTATACCAATATATTATCATATAATGTTATATAGAATTTATGGTAATCATATCCTGATGTCTAACATCATGATGGCTTATATTAAATGATTCACTCATTGTGAATTCGAGTATGATTAACTATTATCTTAATTCATTATTATTATCCATGGAATCATTTTTCATTCATGTTATTGATTAAATGGAAAGTGATTTAAATTATTTATATTCCCATCATGATTATTCATTGAATACTTATATTAATTTATTTTATTCCTGATAAAAAATAATTGGAACTCACACATAGTTTGTTTCATTTCCTCTTGGTTTAAAGAGAGAATATTTGAAATAGATCAACGATGAAGAATATTTACAATATATATGATTTAAATATTTAATACTTATATAAAATGGGAATATGTTTTATCTAGTTTACGAAGGCTATAAAACTGATTGATCCTTACTAATTTGATCTATTTTATCATTTCTTAATGAAATAAGTTAGAAATGGGTTGTAGGTCATTAGATTTTGGTTTTTTTACTTTTATCAATCACATGGATATTTACATTATTTTTTTATTAATTTCAATATGAACAACATTTAAAAGTCCCCCAAATTCTTTATAACACTTTTTATCCAAATTCAAGTATCATGAATATACAAAATACATAAATGATTATTGCATTCCTCCCGGAAACCACTAAATCAAAAAAAATATAATTAAAAAATTTGTATTCAATAAGTAATTAAAAAAATATGAATAAAAGAAAACAAAATAAATATAATTAATTATGATATTTTAAATATAATTTATAGTTATTTTTGATGTTTTTCTTTTCATGATTAACGTATTATATTGATTTTAATGATCATTTTACAATTAACCCTTTATAAAACTGTCATTATATTTCACACATATATCCTATAGAATCCATGAATGATCATTATATAAATAGACCTTAAAATTAAATATACATATATACCATAATCTATAGGTTTAATCATAAACATGGTTTCATTCAAATTTTGCTGAAAGAAGAATGTGATCTAGAACATGTTATTTTTCTGAAACCACTTAAGCTAAAGTGACAAGTTTAAAAAAAATTACTAGTAATTTGATAGAATAAAATTACTTGGGAAAATTTTATTGTTCAAAATATATCATCCATGGATGTGTATTTAAGTCTACCACTTTTCTAAATGTCATTTTATCTATCACTTTCCTTCAAAAATTAAATTATAAACAAGACAATTAAATATAAATTCATGAAGAAACAATGAAGTAATGGGTTAATAGAGAAGAAATATATAAGTAATGATGAATATCACTAATAATAAATTATCAGTATGTTAAATAATAATTTCAAGGATAGATAGAGTTATAGAGAGGTTAAAATATTTTCACTGGAGAATAAATCTTTTGTGAAAACTAATTTCTAAGAGGTATATGTAAAGATGATAAAAAATGTGTAAAGGAAGGCCCATCGGAATGAAAAAAATGGGATACATATTTTTTGAATCATGGAAATAAAGATCTAACACCTACTCAAGAATCATCAGTCTGACTCTAACATCAATAGTATAAGAAAATTATTTTATACAAATATATATCGGTAAATTGAAAAGGCAAACAAAATTACTACTAAATCGTCAAATAGTGTGATATATCCTAATAAATATCCAAGATTTAGAGATAACCAAAATACAATTAATTGAGTTTATGGACCCACCCTTTAATCATGATTAAAATATTTAATTGTTCTTCAAAAAATAGTTAGGCCTCCTATATCCCCCATAGAATTTTCTCAATTTAAATTTTAGATCTTGACTTTTGAATGAGTTATGTTTTTGTTATAATATCAATTAAATTCCATTATTTTAGTTAATCTAATATATATTTGGAATAGTAATGGACCTAAGAATATCCAATGGGTTTGAGATAATTAAATAGGGAATAATGGTCCACATTGTGCATGGTGTCTGATTATCACATGGTCAGTAATAATAATGATCCATAGTCGTGTGACATATATAATTGGGTGCATGGTTTGTAAACCATGAAAATAAGGATAATAAACTATGTGAACCTAGCTAAATCCATCAAAATTTCATATGAATATATTTTTATCCCATTTGGGTTCCCTATAACATCATGAAACTTAGTATACTCTTCTACATTGGAGGCCATAGGGTTAGTGCACGGTTTGGAAAACCATGTGCCATAACCATGAGCCAATGGAAAAGTGCTAAATTTAATATTATTCTGTACTGGACATTATATAATTTCCTATGTTTTCACTAAGATTTATTCTCTATCATTAAGCAGTATAAACCAAACCCTTCCAAATACTCTAAGGGTGATTCTATTTTGATTATACAGTGCATGAGGGGTGCTTTTGTGTGATTTAAGGGACATGGCATGTCTCTTACTCCACCTCCTTCTACATTCTAGTTGAATCATTTTTTGTTTCTTTTTTTAATTGAATGTCACAAATCCTAACTCAGGTTAGTTCATTACCTTCTGTTTTTTGCCATTCTTTCATAAATCAAGAACAAATTTTTGTCAAATGTGTATATATGATCATAATGTGTGTGGTCTATATGATTTCTCCTATAGTCTTAATATTGTGTTTGTGTATGTGGTTGGTCAACATTGATACTATAATTTCCATTTAAATTTATGACCAAAAATGTAAATTGGGCCTTTAAATGACATGTCACGCCTCACATGTATTTTTCAAGTTGATTAACAAACTCTAAATAGATAATGAGGACACTCTTGGGGTGCACTAATCTCATAAAATGGTGAGATGGGTCGTATATCACAGATTATTTTTGAATAGTTTATACTAGTTATTGTTAATTTGTTTTGAAATGTAAGTAATTATATGGATTATGAAATGATAATTTTTTTAAAAGGGGATAATTTGAATAAATACTTAAATGGATTCCATTGTGAAATGCGGCATAAGGTTTATAGTTACATAGGACTTGGTGAATAACAAAAAAATGGTAAATTGAAAGGTTTCACCATTGTTAAAATGATGTATTGAAATGTTAATTATGTTGAACCATGAATGATGAATCATGATAGAATAGTTTGGGGAATTATGGATAGGATACTCACCATTCACGAAATGAAATTTTGGACTTAACATTCCAAACCCATGGGTAAGGATGTTTTCCCTGACATCCCATATTGTAGAAACAAGATGGAATTAGATGATTCTCAATATAAGTTACTTACAATGATGTTCATGGTTATCATTATTCCGGAATAGGGGGATGACAATGATGATTGGCAAACTAAAGGGAGGTAACATGGTATGAGTATTTCAGAGAGAACACCAAACTACCTATAATTAGAAACATTAATAAAGAATTTTTATTTATTTTTAACAGATAAACAACTATGAAAATGGTTCAAACATCTAGAATGTATGGAGTATATTTGGAGGGTTTTTGGAAAAAGGGAATCCAATGTGTCTTGGTGGAATATTGATAACTTTTTTTG
Organism: Viscum album; assembly: GCA_963277665.1. NCBI lineage: Eukaryota > Viridiplantae > Streptophyta > Magnoliopsida > Santalales > Viscaceae > Viscum > Viscum album. Next base: position 1,810,235,123 of record OY728160.1, read on the forward strand.
GTGAAACATGTTTCCTTTTTTCACCATTTGTTTTATTTATTTTGTACATATTTGTAAAATTCTCATAGACTGTATGTCTAAATATTTCTTTTCAATAGTGTCATACTAAGTTTCATTGACAAAAATCTTTTTCCATTGTGGGTTCCAATGGAGACATCATAGTTTTTGGTAATTATAAGGGAAATCTATAAATTCTATATAGTTGAGTACATATATTGAATGGGTCACAGATTAGGGGGAAACAAATGATGTTCAGATCTATTTTGGGTATTTTTCATGGTGAAATATTTTTTTTGGTTTAAATATAATTCAAGTATTTATTTTTTTACATGAAATATTTACTATATTGGTTATATTGGCATTGCCTGAATATTGGGGTACTATTACGGGATTCAAGTTTGTTGATGGTTATTATACACTAATTCATTATAATTTTTTAATATTTATTTTTGAAATTGTATTCCACTTATAAAGAGGGTATTTACTATACATATACATATTTATAAACTCAATGCTATTCATATTCCATTATCTTATGGGTTTCATGCCTGATTTCATGAGGTGAACTAGCTCTGGGTGTTAGTTTTGTGGAATCTGAGCCAGAATGTTAAAAATTTGTTGTATGGGGTTTCATATCATTTCATAAATTATTTTATATAGGTGTAAATGAGATTGGGGTATCTATGTACATAGGCATTTGATCATGTAACTATGTAGCTGACCCATGTGTAGTATGGACACCTATGTTCCCAATATGGGATTGTTGTTTTTGATTTTCACTTGTTACTGTTGACATTTTATTTAATATTTAGTGGTACACTTATTATGTTATGTTGTTTCCCAATGGGATTCTAATGACAGGTTATTATCACATGATATTTGATTATTCATGCATCATTTTTAGAAAATAGTGATTTATGCGGCTGTATCATGATTAAGAGAACACTAAATTGTATGTATGATTGGGTAATGGGTAAAAATTTCAATTCTATTTAAGGTTAGTTTTAATGATATTATGCCCTATAATGAGGTTAAAATTTGTTTTGAATAAATAAATATTAAATAAAATCAATAAAATGGTCCCAAATAAGGATTATGTAATATATATATGTCTTTTTTACCCAAACATAATCATTTTATTGTATTTTGATGGTAAAGGGTAGTGTTAGAGTTTAATTTATTACCATAGGGACAATGTACTCAAAGTGAATTGTTTATGTGTAGTTGTGAACAATTATTATTTTTTACTGTGTAATGACATGGTTTATTTCTTGGTCATTATTTTATTTATATAGAGAAATTACACCATAATAATGCATAAAAATTGGGAGGTGATAGGGAATCACTGAGAATATGCTTTAAATTGTGATATAAAAAACCATTGTTGGATCTAAATGATAGGTGGAATCATTAGCCTCTTTAGAATATTTCCTTCCAAATTCAGTTCGTTGAGAGAGACCTAGGGTAGGGTGAACAAATTATGTTTTTTTCTAACTAGAGTATTCCAGCAATGACATCCTCCTATGTTCACTCGAGTGGGTGGACTAGAGTAAGGTGATTTATTGATTCAATCTATCTAGATAATTATATACAACACGGAGACTTTTACCTAGAAAATTGTCAATTTATAATATTACATATTGTGAGGACCACTAATGTGTTGGTGAGATATTTGAGTGTATAATGTGCTATAAGAGTTTTTGTATAATATTTATTTCCATGATAATTTCATTGAAAAATATATACCTTGAGATTATGATGAAGGAGATAGCTAAATATTTAATGATTTTGAACCAATGGAATTGTCAAATATGGTTAACAATAGATACCTCATTTATGTATAAACATATGTTGGGGAAGAAGTAGATGAGAAAAATCATTTTCAGTTTGGGATTATATGTATGATCATTTTGCTGGGAAAATTATTTCATTTGAAGAGGTTTTATAATATACTGAATAGGTCTCCAATTTTATGGGACCCCAAAGGAGGATCAAAATGGTTGATAGGTATGATAATATTGGTGACCAGGTTGTATATCCTCAGATAATATAAAGCAATTTTTATTGATATTTCACTAAGGTGGTGTTTGGAAAACCAACAATGGGAGTGGATTGACCTCTAAGGTGAGTTTTTAGCTAGATTTCTTTTAGAGTGGATAACCTAGACAAATGTGATCTTTATTTATTCATAAACTTGTTTATTTTTTAGAATAATAAAATAAGTGAAATATACAAAGGTTCTTTAGGAAACCTCATTTGATGGATGGTGATGGAGGATCTAGGTAAGTGTAGAGAATGAAAAAGGGATCTTCTACCCCAAATCATTCTGGAATTTTGAGTTATACATGTAATTCTATTACGAATAGAGGAATAGCTAGTCTATGGAATTAATGTTTTTACTATATGATTAGTGTAGAAAATGGTTCTCAGACTATAGTACTTGTTTAATGAACATGCTGAAAACCTGTGGTTCATCTTTCTCAGAATGTTAGAAAATCTAGACCATCAACTATCCACGGTATGATTATCATAGTTTCTAAAAATTATATTTCATTATTTGACATATATGATTCACTCCAAGTTATATTTTCTTGTTCTTTATATGGTATGGTTCATACGGTGGAGTTCATAAATGTATCTATGTCAATATAGATATCGTTAGGGGTGAAATTAGATGGACTCTGATGATATAAAAAGTGATACCATGAAATTATTAGGAATTATCTCATGTGGGACATTTTTGTGATTGATATTCCTTATTTTTTTAGTTTTTAGAATGGAAAACATAGACTAAAATTATGCTCACCTTGATGGTTACCTTCGATGTGTGACATGAATGTCTCTTGAGGGTGATGTTTATGTTCAACTCATAGAATTATATAACTCTGTAGGAATTGTAGTACATGTTAATTAACAACTATGTGAGATCACAGCCCAAGTCACAATACTTTTTCTTGATGATGTGGGAGTGGAGCATTAATTCATTCCTATAGTAGTGTATCGGTCTCCAGATGTATTTCAAGTGGAGTTATCATGGTTTTCACCTAAGAGGGATACTAAGTTCACTATTAAGTGGATTTCAAGAGTTTACCCATTGTTAATTACACCTTGTGGAATAGAACCGATAGATATTCAAGGGATTAAATCTCATCTAGTGATGTTAGAAGATAAATAATTCATTCATTTTATTATTTCACCATGGGATTATTCCGTATTATTCTCCATAAATGATAAGAAAATTTTGTTTTTGTGTATTGAACACTATATGTTAAACCAGATGATGATTTGAAACTAGTATTATCTTTAACATATCTATGATCTATTTGAATAAAATTGGTGGTGTGTGTTCTTCA